>OV884020.1:28353519-29687952 GCA_930367235.1 Sarcophaga rosellei | reverse complement strand
TGAAATTTGGAAAAAATTAAACCCAATTGTGAACAAATGTGAACAAAATAATCATTGTAAACAAAACATTGTAAAATACAAACAAATAAATACATTTAAGTTAAGTCCTTCAGGACGTTAGGATGGAAAAATAAAAAGATTTTTTTAAAATTAAGTTTTAATTGATTTTTATTTAGCGTCTGTAGCTTTCGCCGCACAATTACGAACTAATTTTACAAGGTGTTAAGGTGCAGTTAAGCTGCCAATAATAATTAATAAAAAACAAATTCAACAATAAAAAATATGCAAGCTGGTTACTCGTGCAGCGTAACCCGATATTCAAATTTATACAATTCAACAATTAAAAGAAAATAATTTAAAAGAACCAAAATTACACAATCATGAAATTTAATACAAACTAAGAAAAAGCAAATTAATTTAAAATAAAATTTAAAAGAACTAAATAAGCAAGTTTGCGCAATTATAATATAAAAAGAAAAAACAAGTTAATAAACTTAAAATAAAAATTAGTTCCCGTGAGAATCTGCTACATCAGCAGGTAGTTGTGCGGCACATGTTAACTCCTCCCCCTTCAAAGATCTGCGTCCCGCAGATGTAGCTGCAGTCGAGGCTTCGGGACTTATGTTCAAGGCTGGAAACTTCACTTTTTTGTTAATCTTTTGCCAAACCCAGTAACATATGAGTAAGAGCAGAGCGAAAGTAGTAGCGTTAATTGTAAAGGATATCGCATTCTTCATGGTAAGGGCTTTTAAGTGATGAATATTTTGTATGCTCAGTTCATGCAGATAACTAATGTCTATCTTCTCAGTGCTATTGGTAGTATTCGTCAACACTGGCGGCAGTACCATCGCATGTGAATTTACTTTAGATGTAAAGGTTCGTTCACCAATATTAATAGTTTCATCAATGAGCCGAATGATGTAGGTGCCTGACAGCATTGTAGATTCATTCTTCTGCACCAATGTTCCATTGAAATTAGTTACATAAATTATGTCGGCTTTCAAAGCTTCAATTATTGAGTTCTTATTGGTTCGGTAGGCACAAGTTGCTTCTCCTCCCCGCAAAAGTATTGCCATGCAGCTGTTGTCATCGAGTCGAGTAACTGAAGTATCTTTGCAGATGGTGGAATTGCCAATTTTGAAGCAATCCCCAGTTAATCCATAGATCGTCTTGTGATTCATTAGCACTTTATTGTATTCAATATCGACTTGTTTGTTGTTGTAAATAGCAGCTTTTGTAATTAGCACATTATACTGCATACGTCCCACTTTAGGCATAGACAGAACGTATAAGAGTGTTGATCCATTGCAGTAAATTGAAGGTGAGCCAAATTCAATTGCCTCTACCTCATTTGCGTAAGGTAGTGCATCTATTTCTAGTAGCAACCGAGATATTTCTTCTTTAGCTAACAGGTTTGTGTTTGTTATACCATTCCTCGCCATTTGGACAGCTCTGACTATTTCGTTGACGTTGTCTCTGATCAATAAAGCTCGTTGCAGGGTTTCGTGTTCCATCCTTTCTATATTTCTTTCAACCAGTGTGTTCTTGGCCATATCTGCCAGGCTATTGTATTTTTCCAATACTTCGGTTGTTGCTGCAAAAAGTTGTTGATTGATTTTATATTGATGATTATTGTTCTCAATTATATCATTGGTACTGTGTAGAATCTTGTCCCAATCTGTTGCATCTGGGTTACCCGCAACCCATTTCCATGCGCTACCGATCCAGTTAATTGAGCGTGATCTTCGGTTACCTTTACCTTTGAGCATATTTATTCTCTCTGAGGTAGTGTTCAGATGATAGCTAATTAAAGCTCTATAATAACCATTAGGAAAATCCTCCGTTAAAGCCCAAACGCTATCTACTAAGCTCTCGAACTGGGTGAGGTTAATGGTATGCACCAGTTTGAATTGCCCGTCAAGTATCCAGCCATTTCC
The DNA here is from genome assembly GCA_930367235.1 of Sarcophaga rosellei. NCBI lineage: Eukaryota > Metazoa > Arthropoda > Insecta > Diptera > Sarcophagidae > Sarcophaga > Sarcophaga rosellei. The sequence goes on along the minus strand of OV884020.1, from coordinate 29,686,015 downwards.
ATCCTGAAGAGATACGATCGGTGCCTCATAACGGAATAAACTGAATCCATGGACAGCGCACAGCAGCCCAAGTGATCTATTATCAGGGAGAGAGAGAGGGGGAAAAACGCAAAAGGGGATGCTCTTATAATATAATGATGTGGTGATAAATGCGTAAATGTGAAATTTATGGTTTTACATTATTGTTAAATGCTTAAATGGTATGATATGAGATGAGAGATGTAGTGGGGATGATTGTGAAATGGACTTTTTTTTTATATTTTAAGTAAGTATTTTGAGGGCGGAAATCCCTATTTTTCCTTTCTAAATATGCTTTTAAGTAGCCATTTACTCTTGAAGTGCCGCCATTGCGCCTTTAAGCCTGTACGCAAATTGTTCTAGCACGACACTAGCAAATGACTTTACTTAAGACAATTTAGTTTATTTTTGTTTCAATTTAATTTTTGTTTCTTAAAAAAAATTTCTTCTTTTTCTGTATTTCTCATTTCTTTGAAGTAGCCATTTACTCATGAATTGCCGCCATTGCGCCTTTAAGCCTGTACGCAAATTGTTCTAGCATGACATTAGCAAATGACTTTACTTAAGACAATTTATTTTATTTTTGTTTCAATTTGATTTTTGTTTCTTAAAAAAATTTCTTCTTTAAAAAAAAAAAAAAAAAAATTTATATTTTTTTATTTTTTTTTTTTATTTTTTTTTATTTTTTTTTTTTTTTAAGTTTTTATTTTAACATTGCGCTTCTCTCGAACTTACCATGGGGGAATCGTATGATTCCTTTTTAGTCGTGAGCAGGCATGCCCCCCACAACCTACTAAGGTACGATCTATCCCACTTACAGGCCGGCTCTTGTTAATTGCGCAAGTCACTCTTAAACATTAAATTGTATGTAAATTTTCTTTTATAATTTTAATTTGTATTTCATTTTATGATATTCTATCATAATAAAAAAAAAAATCATATATTATTATTATTTAATATTATTATATTATATTTTTTTCTTAGTGATTAGCTAAGATTCTTAATATGGGTCTTGTGGACCCTCTTACCACTCATAGTGGTTACAGTGACTTTACCGTCACTTAGGACAATTTCTTTTCTGTACAAGGGCTTTTGTTTGCCCTTGATTTGTTTATCCATAACAAAAATTGTATCCCCTCTTTTATATTTTCGAGGCGGATTTTTTCTTGAATTATGAGTTTTATTACGCAGGGCCTGCACACGTTTTATCTCCAAGCGTAAGTCAGTATTAATTTTCTTTTTAGATTCTAATAATTCTTGGAAGCTTGTTCTGGTTATCCTATTAAAAAATATTTCACTTGGTTTCTTTTTTGTTACAGAGTGAATGCTATTGTTGTAGCGGTCAACTGCCACATATAAAAGTTCCTTTAATGTGAGGTCCCTGTGCTGCATTCTAAGGCAGCGATATATTTCAAGTAAAGTAGAGTGAAACCGCTCCACTTGTCCGTTAACCTCACTACGTTGAGACGGTGTGCGGTACACTTTGATTTTTAATAACTTTAAGTAATTTTGAACAATAGGACTTAAAAGTCCGGCCTCATTATCAGTCACCAGTACTTTGGGTGCTGTGAAATAGTGCAAAATTTTAATAATTTTATCTCGCAAATGCATAATCGAACGGTTTTTTATGCTAAATGCCTTTGCGAATTTTGAAAATTTGTCCAAAATAGTAATAAATTTTTCTCCTTGTATTTCAAGGATGTCCATGTGCACAATTTCGCCGGGATATGAAGGAATTGGAGTGGGTTGTATTTCCGGTCTCTGGGGATGCCTGTCGTACTTATTCAACTTACATACCTCGCAACTCGCTGCATATTTACTTATTAAACTAGTCATTCTAGGGAAATAATATTTTTCGAGTATTTGCTCCTTGTTCTCCTTGTAATTCCTATGAGCCCTATTATGTTCTTCCATGATAATGGTCAGAACATTATCTTGATTGCAGACGTCCTGCACTATTTTTTGAGTTACGCGAATTTTGTAGTGACTAAAGTTCTCGACATAAACTTCATTTAATAACCCTAAGAAATTTTCAGGAATCTTAATGCCGTTAACCAATGTTGCATGTAGTTTTTCTTTTAAATGGGAGATAAGTACCTGTTTTGTAAGATTTTGTATGCCTATATAATGTCTCGAATAGCCTGGATGTGGGTTTTCTAAAATGTCCAGCCCTTCAATAAATATTAGTTGATTTCTAAAGACATTAATCGGCGCTTCAACATGGGGTATTAAATCCGAGCTATCTTGATCTGCACTATGACCAGTTGCAGCGCAAGATTCCTGTCCTTCGCTCGCTGTTATAGTACCTTCTTCGCTACTCACGACGCTTCCTTGACCCTCGCTCGCCGTTTCTGTATCTGATGTTAGAGCATTAATTTGTGTAGGAATTCTAGATAATGCGTCTGCGACCTTATTTGAGCGCCCCGGTGTGTAAATAAGCTCATAATTATATTCTTCTATTCTGGCTTTCCAACGCTTGAGCTTGGCATTATAATTCCTATTGCTCAAGGCAAAGGTAAGCGGTTGATGGTCTGTAAAGATTCTAACCTTCTTAGCCCCGTATAGGTATAGTCTCAAGTTGTCAAGTGCCCACACTATTGCAAGCATTTCTTTCTCGTTAGTAGCGTAATTTTCTTCGGCTCTTGTTAAAGAGCGAGAAATGTACGCTATTGGTCTATCCTTTCCCATTTCTCCTTGTGACAGCACAGCTCCAATGGCTACATTGGAAGCGTCTGTCGTTAGATTGAATGGTTTTTCGAAATCTGGGAATGCCAGAACCTCTGAGGACAATAGTATTTCCTTCAAAGTATTGAAAGCTTTAAGGGCTTCTTCGGTCATCTGTATCAAAACTTTCCTTGACTGAGTTGCCTTTACTTGAGAGTTTTCTCCGCGGGTAAGGTTAGTTAAGGGCTTCGCAATTTTTGCATAATCTTGTATAAATTTCCTGTAGTAAGAGGTCATTCCTAAAAATCGCTTAAGATCCTTTAAGGTTTCCGGGGGTGGCATCTGTTTTATGGCATCTACTTTTTTTGGGTCGGCTCTAATGCCCTCTGGGGTTATAATATAACCTAAAAACTCTACTTTCGTTTCCATAAAATGTGTTTTATCTAAGTTAACTTTGAAGTTTGCTCGCATCAATGCTTCGAAAACTATTTCGACATTTTTTAAGTGAGAGTCTTCAGAATCACCAAAAACTATAATATCGTCGATGTACACATAGCAAATTTTCCCGATATGGCTCTTGAGGACATCATCAATAGCTCTTTGAAAAATAGCTGGGGCGTTCTTCAGCCCAAATGGTAAACGCAAGAACTCGTACTTCCCATTCATGGTTGAAAAAGCAGTTTTTGGTATATCGCTCTCTTTCATCATAATTTGATGAAAGCCTGAAGTTAAATCGAGGACTGTGAAGTACTTGGCATTTCCAAGGCTGGCTAGAGTAGCAGTAATATCAGGGATGGGGTACGTATCTGGTATGGTTACCGAATTAAGTCGCTTGTAGTCAATAACCATCCTATACTGTGCTTCACCATTTGGTTTGGGTTTCTTAGGTACCACCCAAATTGGTGAATTATAGGGGCTGCGAGAAGGACGAATGATACCCTCATCAAGGAGTTCCTTAATTTGATTTTCGACTTCCTGTCGCATATTTACAGGATAAGGATAACTCTTAGTGTATACGGGATCGTCGCTAAAGGTTTTTATCTCTGCTTTAATTGCAGTATCGACAGCCTCACTTGCATTTATGGGACCAAACAGTGGTTTAAATTTTGTTATAATTTTACTAATTCTGATTCGTTGTGATTTTGAAAGATTACCATTAATTGTAAAGTTAACTGTTTCCGACGATTTTAGTTTTAAAGGAAGCATAATATTATTCCCTAAAATTAAGACATTATTCTTACGATCGACAATTGCCTGAATTTCCCTCAATGTATCATCTCCTATTATACCATCAAAATCTTTAAGTCCTGATAACAAATAAAAAGTAACTGATGCCTGAACACCAATGCTTTCAAAAAATTTTCCTGAGATTTTACCTTCTATCAGTACTTTTCCACATGGTGAAGAGACATAAAATGGTTTCTTGATTGATTCTGGAGTTTTAATTAAGGAAGGGTTTATAAAATTTCTGTTGGCTCCAGTATCCACCAGAAATTTAAGTTTTTGCCCTTTAGCTGTTGTATACTCTAAATATGGAACGCCAGAGAGGCTCCTTCCATAAAATTTTCCTCGGTAGGATCACTGGAAGCTTCATTTGTTGAATACATATCCGAATCCTGCTGCCCCTCAACCATTTCTCCTGGGACATCTAAATGGTAGATTCGCTGTTGTTTGTTAGGTTGTTGGAAGCTCCTCTGTGGAACATTTACCGAATTAGCCTTCCGTTTAAAGGAATTACCATCCTGAGGACGATTCATATAGTTTACCCTTCGTGTTTGGATTGTGGGGTCAACCTCCATCCTTTCCAATGGCTTAGGAGGACGAGGGGGTAACCGTTCCTGAAAACTATTTGTCTTTCTAAAAGGTTGCTGCTTTTGATTTGAGAACTGAGGAGCAGCGTATGACCTAAATGTTGGTACAGAACTAAAAATCTGGTTATGAGGCACGGTAACACGATTATTTGTAGAAGGTCCATGAATCGAATTCTGGCGATAATTTAAGTTTTGTATATCCAAGCAAATTGAATAGGCCTCAGGAAGCGTTTTCGGTCTATGCACAGTGAGCAATCGCGACAAGTCACCATCCAATCCACGAATAAAAACATCCAACGCCCTATTTCTATATGTAGTCATTAAAGCATCCATAGTTTCAGTAGAGTAGGATTCCGTCTTTATTTTATTAATAATAAGTGAAAATTGATGATTAACCGTTGCATAAAATGCATCGATTTTCATTCCCTTTTGCGAGAGTTGTCCTAATTGGTGTTCTAGGGTCTGTATATCCCGTTTGTCTGCGTAGTGTAAGGAAAGACAGGTTTTAATTGATTTCCAATCATCATCAAATATATTATACGACACAAGTGCCGCGTCTGCTTTCCCTCGTATCTTTCCCCTAATACTTTGCAATATTGCCCTATAAATCGGCTTATTCTTAACTATTTCGTAGTCTTTAAGAATTGTCTCCACACTATGTATCCATGATACATAGTGCGCAGGCTCCCCATCAAAAATCTGTAGCTCTTTTACGGCATCCGGTAGTTTACTTATTGAATTTAAATCTTCTTCGTTTCGTGGTGCGACGAGAACAGGAGTAGGCTCTTCTCCTGTTGTTACACTCCCTATCGATTGTACCTGACTACGAGTATCTATTGAAGTAATTTTTTTCTCTGCCTTATCTATCCTAGAAGCAAGCATATTAATCGCGCCTGTCAATTCAGTGATCTTTCTTTCTAACAGCTCCATTATTGTATTTTTTTTTTTTTTTTACTTATTATACAAAAAAAAATTGTCACAAATATGCAGCGGGCGGAAATATGTAAGCAAAAAACAATATCATACAGAAATAACAAAAACAATGACTTACAGTACAATAATTCCTTCCAGCATTAGGACAAACCTTCTTTCCACTCACAATTCTTTAGCTTCGGTTGATACAAAAATTTGGCACTTCAAACAAATAATTTTTGAATATATTTCTATATTACAATTTTATCACTTAAAATTCCTTTTTTTACTTGGATTCTTCTTTTACTTGGATTAATTTGTTTTAAATAGGAAATTTTTGGAATATATACTTTTTATTCACTTTCTCATTATTAATTTTGTCACCTTAAATCCACTTTTTCAAAATAATTCTATTACCACAAGAAATATATATTTTTTTTTTTACACTTAATAAGCCTCCACTCAATATTAAAAAATTTTTCTTTTCAACGCTAATTTTTTATTAAAAATTATCTTCTTTAATTTTATAATTTTGTTTTAATTTGTTTCGATTAAAAGATTTCCACTTTACTTTCTTAATACTTTACACATTTCTTTTATTTTAATATTAATTTTTATATATTAGTTTCAGTTTTTATACTTTTTCAATATATTTTAATTAAAGCTTCTGTTAACCAAACACTTTTCCTTTAAATTTTTAAACACTTTATAATTATTTATTCAAGATTTTTATTTTAAAGGATTTTTTTCCTACTTTTCTCACGCTTGGAAATTTATTAAAAAAAAAAGGATTTATAGAATTTCTTCCTTGGAATACGTAAATTCTAGTAATTTTTCACTAAAAAAAAATTTAATAATTTTTCACTCTATTTACGTTTCCTTTATGTTAAAAGCACAAATAAAAAAAAATTTACACGCGCGCAGGCCTCACGGAGTCCGTATTGTGCGGGAATAGATTTTTTTTTTTTTTTTTTTTTACACAAAATTATCTAAAGTATATATTTTATTTTTATTTTTTTTAAGGACACCGCAACGTTATTTTTTGCGGGTCCCTGCTCGGGCGCCAGTTAAGTCCTTCAGGACGTTAGGATGGAAAAATAAAAAGATTTTTTTAAAATTAAGTTTTAATTGATTTTTATTTAGCGTCTGTAGCTTTCGCCGCACAATTACGAACTAATTTTACAAGGTGTTAAGGTGCAGTTAAGCTGCCAATAATAATTAATAAAAAACAAATTCAACAATAAAAAATATGCAAGCTGGTTACTCGTGCAGCGTAACCCGATATTCAAATTTATACAATTCAACAATTAAAAGAAAATAATTTAAAAGAACCAAAATTACACAATCATGAAATTTAATACAAACTAAGAAAAAGCAAATTAATTTAAAATAAAATTTAAAAGAACTAAATAAGCAAGTTTGCGCAATTATAATATAAAAAGAAAAAACAAGTTAATAAACTTAAAATAAAAATTAGTTCCCGTGAGAATCTGCTACATCAGCAGGTAGTTGTGCGGCACATGTTAACTTTTATAACGTTTTTGAAAACATAAACTCACAAAACATTTACAAACACTCATCATTTAAACATATACACAATCAAAATATAAAAGGTTTGTACATTCCCTATAGTACATACCCTACCCCTCTTATCCTCATACTAACCCCACCCTCTAACCCGTCTGAACAACTTTTGAAATGAATTTATTGCAATAAATACATAAAATATAAACGCTAATAAAACTAGTTTTAACTGTTTTAACAAGAGTTAAAATTTGTGTTTTATGTAGGCTTTTTGTTTTTTTAACGTAATAATTTTTGTTTTCAATTGGCAGTTTTATACACTCAGGGTTGTATTTTCAAGAAAAGGTATACTAACATTGAAGAGCAACACTGTGACATACACAACATCTAGATCAAGGCGAATTGATATTAGGTGGGAACGATAGACCAGCTGATGCAGATAACAATGTCAAAAAATTTTATTTTTTTGTGTATTTTGTTTTGATTATCAGTTTCGTTTTTCTTATTGTGTCAGAACGCAAATAACAATGTCAAAAAATTTTGGTTTTTTGTTTTGATTATCAGTTTAGTTTTTTCTTATTTGTTATGGAATGCAATGAAATATACACTATCCCCCGTTTTACACGGAAGATAGGTTCCATAAAAAACATATAAACATAAAAAACTATAAAAAAGCCCTTTTTGTCAGTTTTTAATATGATGAATAACAAACACATTGAACGAAAAATAAATATTAATATATTTAAGATCAAACACACTTAATAAATTAAAAGAATATTAATTTATTTCAATAATTAAACAAATATAAAAAACCTATTTTAAATAATTCATTTTCTTTTTAGATAAAAATTAAAATTAGAAATTCCTTTAAGTTGATTGCGATAAATATGACTTAACATTCTATTTTCATTCAAATTTAATTGCTGTCACTTTCGCTTTCAATAATACGCTTTTTTTTTTAGAAATTTGTACAATATGTACTAAGAATTCGTAACTGTAACATACATTTTGTAGTGTTGTATTTTGACAGTAAAACAATGAAAATGTTATTGTAGATATAAGCAAATTATAGTTTAGTGTTTATAATTTCGTGTAAAAGCAAAATTAATAAATTTCGTAAAAAAAATTTTTATTTTCAAAAACCGTGTAAGATCGAAAACGTGTAAAACAAATACCGTGTAAAACGGGGGGTAGGTGTATTTATTTTTACTTAAAACTTTTTTAACATTTTTCTTCCCATCGTCATCCGTTAGTCAGCTGTTTTTGACAACATGATTCCTGTTTAACAAAAACAAAATGCCTGTTGTTTTTGGATTGTTGTACTTATTGTAATATCAGTCCCACCTGTTATGAATTCGCCTTGATCTAGATGTTGTAAACCATAATCAAGAAAGTAATAAATGTTGTGTTGTCTCTGTTACAACACAACATTTATGTGTTGTGAACCATAATCGGGGCCAAAATTTTTGAGAGCAGATGGTCTATATATAGTATATTTGAAATGTGCGATGGCATATTGGTTGTATTAATTAGGTAACTTTAGTTATTTTATTTAATATGTAGCTTGCTATTTTTTAACTCTTTGCACTCGGCACCGTTTCGGATGTTACTTACCAGCAACTGGACGCCACTTTTTAACGAAAACTTACATCCTGAAAACGTGATATTATACATACATATATTTTACAACCAATTAAAGAATTGTAATGAAATTGTGGACATTGAAGAACACACATTTATCCCTCCACGCAAGATGTGTAATATTATTTTTTCTATATGCCACTGTCTTTTTTGATTAAAGTTTTGGCTTACGTAAAATTTTTGTTTTTTTTATGTTACGGGTAAAGAAATACTTTGGGAATAACTAACGGTAAATAACGAAAGCACAACACTGTCTTATTACTGCAGAGATTTTTTCCATTCGACGATTCAGTACGAACTGAGATCTTGTACATTTCCTTTCCCAGGTTATCGGATTTCTTTATTATCGTAACAGAAAACTACAGGTAAATTCGTGTTTCTTAAAAAATTGCGGCGGAATAATGTCATTATCCATAATCACTAACAAATCATCATGTCCCCTCAGAGGGGACATCTGAGTGATATGCTGGACTTACGTTTTCCCCTCAGAGGGGAGCGAGCTTTTAAATTTTCCTAGCAACAGGGGCATAATTGTTTTCGTACCAGAGGTATGTGCGCATAGTAGAACCGTGATTTCTGACAAAGCGTTTTTCTTTAACACAGATTGGAATTGATTCTTAAAGTGAGCCACTAAATTTTGACCAGACAGCTTCTTGTGCCGTATTTTTTTTTTTTTTTTTAACGTGATAGCCAATCATCACTAACGTACTATCCAGAGTCACAAACTCGTTTTTGTATTTCTAAAACATTATTTTTTAAAACAATCCTATTGAGAGGAACTTGGTTGTTTATTTGGCTTAGAAACCAACTATATAACTTTTATACTTTTATACATTTTGTTTTTGCTTTTTCTTCTATACTTTACATACTACCGTTAAACCTTGCGTAAAAAATTTATCGTTTATTATATGTCGTAGTTAATGAAAAAATTTTTTTATTCGAATTTTCCTTAGAGCGAATGTTTGTTAAACTAGGGCTTCGATTGAATTTTTTTTTAATTTCTTAAGTGAAAAAGCTACAAATCTTTAATTTTTTAATTCTACTATGTTACTATATAGTGCAAATTGTACATTTACATTACATTTTTATATAACTCGCACCTTCTAAACGTGTTTTGTTTCATAAATTCATTTTATAAATGTCTGTTTTACAAAAGCAATAAAGCCTAATGTTTTACTTTTTATGTATTTACTTCTTTATCTACTTATATTTTCAATCAAAGCAATCACAGATAATACTGGGCAACAAATTAGGCAAAAAATTTTGACTGTGGAAACGAAGCATGTTTTTTAGCTAATCTGGGTGCGCTGAATTCGAATCTGACAACAAAGTTGGGCCATCACGTCCAGTTCATTTTTTATCGCATGCTGGCAATACTGTAAAATAGTTAATACTGACGCTACAATTTCACAGTTATTAATTTGACAAAAGCCTACATTCGTTATAAATTTGTATAAAGATAGAGTTTAAGCATGTCAGTGAGATCGTGTGTTACTAATCCGAGCTATTTTTGCTTTGTGTGTGGTGAATATTTGATTGAAAAAAAAGGATATGCAATGTCAGATTGCTGTCGGAAACTTGGACAAACCGTTGACACCGGCAATGTTTTGCAATCGTTGCAGAACTATTTTATACAAGAGAAAATGGCGAGAAAATCTATTCTAATTCCAGTACTTCGGAGAGAGTCAAGTAACCACCAAACTGATTGTTATTTCTGTTTAACAAAAGTTACTGGATTCAATATGAAAAATCGAAAAAGTATTACCTACCCTAATGTCCTATCAGTTTCTAAACCAGTTCAACATCTGTCAACTGATCCACTACCAGTCATTCCCGGTGCTACGAGCAGTGAGTCCGAAATATCTTTCACCAGCAGTTGTAGTTTGTATGAGGCTGATAATGAACGCCATATAGTGACTCAAGCTGAGCTGAGTGATCTAATTCGGGACTTGAATTATCGAAGCAAGACACAGAAATACTAGCTTCACGCATGCAGCAGTGGAAACATCTTGCAACTGGGACGAAAGTAACAATCTATAGAAAAAGAGGTTTGGAATTGGCTGCATATTTTGAAAAGAAAGGCTCTGTTCTGTACTGCACTGATGTTAATGGTTTATTTCGAAAAATTAACCAGTCATATGACAAAACTGAATGGAGATTATTTATTGATGGCTCTAAGGCTTTTTTTATATCTCGAAAACCTGACGTAACAGAGAAAAACCATTTACAGATTCGAATTCAGCGCACCAAATTACACTAGGAACGGTATTTGGTTGCTCCAGTCAAAAACCTTGTTGGCTAGTGTAATTATTGAAACTGTAACCATGTATGTATATAAACTTACACGCATCTAAGTATGCTTTGATCCAAATTTTGTATTTTGTAAAAGCAAACAATTATTCTGGGTCTTTCTTATTAGAGTTTCGAAGAGGAAATGAACAAATTGTTTTAAAGCAAAGCAAGCAAATTTAATATATGTGGGATCGCACCCGAAAGGATTAAGGCGATCCCGTAGGGTTAAAGAAAAACTGAACTGCAATAATTATAGTAAGCGGACTGAAAAACATAAACATAATAAAACTTAAATACTTGATCGAGTTTGAAAAAATAGTTTTTCAATAAAAAAAAACAGACAATTAAAATTATTATATATTTGGCAGCCGAACCAAGCAGTTCAATTTTGAACATAAAATAAAATTGTTTTAAATTATTTAAAAAAAAAAAAACGTTTGTTCTAATTTAATAAATTTATTAAAAAAAAAAAAACAATTTATATCGTTAAATATAAATTAAGCCATTTTTTTGAACCTACAAATTGGGGGCTCAACCGGGATCAAAATACAAATAAAAGCTGAGCAAAAAAAGATAACCCTTGCGTCAATTTTAAAATTTACCTAAAAATTGCGGTGCAATAAACCGGAAATTTAATCAACAAGGACGATCTCTAAGGAAGAATTCTGTGAGTCACTTAATGTCCAGATCCATGCGAAGATGAAAGCCGATGAAGTCATTTAATGTATGTATGTATAATTTAAAGAAGTGTGATGTTTGCGAGAGAAACGCATAAATGTGAGGAAAATTTAGAAGTCTATAGAAGAAAATAAAAGTTTAAAGAGATTGAAGTGTACAGAAGAGAAAAGAAGTTGAAGCTTATAGAAGAACAAAGAAGTATACGGAAGAATGTGTAAGTTTATGGAAGAATATAATTAATTGAAGTATGTAGAAAACATTGAAGAGTATAAAAGAACGAAGAAACTTATGGAAATTTGTAGGAATATTTTTTGAACTTGTAAACCTAGAACATTTATGAACATTTTGAAAAATTATATTAATTTTAACGTAATTTTAAATTATTATTACTTTATATCTCATCTCTTTATATTGTATTGTGTTTGTGTTCGTGTTTGATAATTCACATATTGTAATTTTATTTAGAATTTTCATTTAATTTAATACTTTAAAATTTTAATAGTATTGTAATCGAAATGGAACTGCTTGACATTTTGGCGCTTACTGTAGATGGTCTACAAGGAAAACTGACAGAATTAGGGTTACAAACGGACGGAACGAAGACAATTTTGCAGGCACGTTTAATAGAATATTTTCAAAATTTTAACAATATGGCCGATGCAGATTCCGAGTATGGCGAAGCGGCTTCAGTTGTTCGGCAGATTGATGTTACAGGACAGCCTGGATCAACATTTTCTTTAAGGGACATAGAAGATACAATCTCGAAATTTTCAGGCGAAGGTCAGCCGGGAATAGACCAGTGGCTTGAAGATTTTGAAGATTGTGCATATATAGTGAAATGGAATGATTTGCAGAAATATATCTTCGCCAGACAATTGCTAACAGGGGCTGCTAAAATTTTCATTAGAAGTCAGGGCAACGTTCGTGAGTGGAAATCGCTTAAGGATTCTTTAAAACGAGAGTTTGGAAATAAACTTTCCTCAATGGAAGTACATCGTTTATTGCAAAGTCGAAGAAAACGGGCTAACGAGAGTTTCCGCGAATATTTGTATAGCCTTATGGAGCTTGGATCTCCAGTTGGTGTAGATTCTGAAAGCATAATCGGATATTTTATTGAGGGAATAGATGATGATAAATTAAACAAGTACGTTTTGTATGGTGCGAAGAGTATCAATGAGTTAAGGGACAAAATTTCGATATACGAAAAGATTTGTTCGTCGAGAACATCAAATTTGAGAGGATCACATAGAAATTTATTTAAAAGCACAGTGACGAAGACGGAGACTAGGGATGAAAGACGATGTTTCAAGTGCGGTGACAAAGGACATTTATCAAACAGTTGCGCTAGTGTCGGAATGAAATGTTTTGAATGCCAGCGGAGAAATAGGAAGTAGGAGAAATATTCATACAGCAACTAAAGATATCAACCCGCCACCTGGTCGAATTTTCAAGGATATCAAGATTATGGGAAAAACTCTTTAAGCTTTTGTGGATACAGGCAGTGATATAAGCGCTATTCGTTCTGATGCATTTTCTTTTTTGGGTGATGTTGATCTCGGTCCTGAGAAGAAAACATTAGTAGGCATAGGTGGTAAGAGAATTACGACGATGGGTGATTTTACTGTTAGTGTCAGTGTAGATGATGTTGAATTGGATGTAACATTTCATGTTGTCAGGGAAGGTGATATTTTGTATCCAATTGTGCTGGGAAATGATATTTTTGAAAAGGTCGATATGCTAGTAAACTTGCTTGGAGCAAAGTTTATATACAGAAATAATCCGTCAGAAGTTAGTGCTGTGCTGGATCATAGTGAGATTAGCTCAGTGGTTGAATTACAGGGGGAGTTTAGTAATATTCTACATAACGCTTCTGAACACTCTTTTGAGGATCGGCTAGGTACAGAACATCTAAGGGAAAATATTAAAGTAGAATTAGACGAATTAATTAGAACCTACAGACCCATAAGACCCCAGAATTATCCGGTGAAAATGAAGATTGTATTAAGTGACGATATTCCTGTAGCACATAGGCCAAGAAGAATGTCATATGCAGACCAGCTTGTAGTACAGAACCAATTAGAAGAGTGGTTAAAAGACGGTATAATTCAGCCAAGTTAATCGGAGTATGCGGCACCAATAGTTTTGGTATCCAAGAAAGATGGAACTAAACGTCTTTGTTGTGATTATCGTAAACTTAATCTCAAGATCGTGCGTGATAACTTTCCAATGGCTGTTATCGATGATGTTGTGCAAAAGCTTCAAGGTGCAAAAGTGTATACTACATTAGACTTGAGAAATGGATTATTTCATGTTCCAGTAGAGCCGGACTCAAGGAAATATACAGCTTTTGTAACTCATAACGGAATATACGAATTCTTGTATGTACCATTCGGTATTTCGAATTCTCCTGCAGTATTCTGTAGGTATATAACATCGGTTCTTAGGGATCTTATCAATGATGGTACTTTATTGATTTATATGGACGATATAATTATTCCTTCTGAGAATGAAGAGGAAGGAATCATGAAGCTACGAAAGGTATTGGAAGTCGCGAGAATGAACGGACTAGATATCAAGTGGTCAAAATGTCAATTTTTGAGGAAGAAGATTAATTTCTTGGGATATATAATAGAAAACTCTACGATAAGACCTTCAGAGGAAAAAACTAAAACCGTGTCTACATATCCGTTGCCACTTAATCAAAAGTCGCTTCAGAGATTTTTAGGATTAACATCATATTTCCGTCGATTTATACCTGATTATGCCACAATAGCAAAGCCATTGTCGGACCTTTTGAAGAAGAATGTGAAATTTGAAATGGGACAGAATGAAATTATAGCATTTGAACAATTAAGAAATTCGTTAGTGACGGCACCCGTACTCAAATTATTTAATCCAAAGGCAGTGACTGAAATTCACACTGATGCAAGCATGTATGGTTATGGAGCTGTGCTATTACAACAAGATGATGAAGACCTACAGCTGCACCCAATAGAGTACATGAGTAGAAAAACAACGTCAGCGGAGCAAAAATATCATTCTTACGAGCTAGAGGAATTGGCTGTTATTGAGGCATTGAAGAAGTGGAGGATTTATGTACTGGGATTGAAAGTGAAGATAGTGACCGACTGTAACGCATTTGCATTAACAATGAGAAAACAGGATGTTCCACCGAGGGTCTCAAGATGGGCCTTATTCTTACAGGACTTTGAATACGAAATAGAGCATAGATCAGGATCGAAAATGAGGCATGTGGATGCCTTAAGTCGCATTTCGTGTCTTATGATGACGGATTCCTTAAGATATCGTGTTAGGGAGGCTCAACTTCAGGATGAATGGATAAGAGCAATCAGGAAAGTTTTGGAGCATAGCTCATATGACGATTATTACATAAAATTTGACCTATTATATAAGAACCCTGATAGAGAACTAATAGTTATACCGAGTAGCATGGAACAAGAGATTATACAAACTGCGCACCGTCAAGGCCATTTTTCATCTCGTAAAACCCAAGACTTAGTGGAGAAATCTTTTTATATACCTGAATTGAGGACAAAAGTAGAGAGGATAGTGAAGAGTTGTGTTGAATGTATGGTATCGGAGGCTAAGAGGACTCATAAGGAAGGACTTTTGAACCCCATAGATAAAAACGATAGACCTTTAGTAACGTACCATCTAGATCATGTAGGACCAATGGAAGCAACGCATAAGAAATACAATCATATTTTAGTAGTAGTCGATGCTTTTTCTAAGTTTGTGTGGTTGTATCCAACAAAAAGCACAGGGACTGAAGAGGTAATAGAACGACTCAGAAGACAAGCTGCAGTGTTCGGAAACCCGGAGAGAATTATTACAGACAGAGGCTCGGCGTTTACATCAAACAAGTTTCAAGAGTTTTGTGAATCCGAAAATATTCAGCATCTTATGATTGCAACTGGAGTGCCAAGAGGGAACGGCCAAGTTGAAAGGATACATAGGATAATTATTCCTATGTTGACCAAGCTCTGCGTAGAGAAACCAGACCATTGGTACAAATATGTTGACCGTGTACAGAGGACTATTAATAGTACGGCACCACGGAGTACTGGTATTGAACCGTTTAAGATACTGACTGGACTGAACATGAGGAATAACGACAATCCTGATATAAAACTTTTATTAGATAAAATTTTCATGAAAGAGTTAAATGAGGAACGTGATGCATTGAGGAAGGAAGCTAGAGAAAATATACTACGCATTCAGGAAGAGAATAGGAAGAGTTTTAATAAATGTAGAGTTCCAGAGACAGTTTATGAGGTAGGAGAATTGGTCGCAATCAAGCGCACCCAATTTGGTGTTGGTATGAAGTTAAAGCCGAAGTTTTTAGGTCCCTATAAGGTCGTGAGGAAACTTAGAGAAAGCTGGAGAATGTGAAGGGTCTAGGAGATGTAACACAGTGGCCGAGTACATGAAGCCGTGGAGCACATCATTCGGGTCGAATGATTCGTCAGGAGGGCCGAATGTGGGATCGCACTTGAAAAACACATCATTCGGGTCGAATGATTTGTCAGGAGGGCCGAATGTGGGATCGCACCCGAAAGGATTAAGGCGATCCCGTAGGGTTAAAGAAAAACTGAACTGAAATAATTATAGTACGCGGACTGAAAAACCAAAACATAATAAAACTTAAATACTTGATCGAGTTTGAAAAAATAGTTTTTCAATAAAAAAAAAACAGACAATTAAAATTATTATATTGTTACGTTTTTACCCTTTAAAAACGTTAAAAATATGAGTTCGTGGATTGCAAATGAAATAAAAGTAAATTAGTGTTTAATTTCAAAATCAATTCTTTATTGTCTGCACAAATCTGTGTGCACCCTGTGTTGAAATTTATTCACACAATAACAATTTCCTTTAAATTGTTATTCTTCTTGTACACAATAACAATTTCCTTTAATTGTTATTCTTCTCGTACACAACAACAATTCCCTTTGTTGTTCTCCTTGGTACACTCGTTCGTTAGCACTTCGAACTTCGATTCTCTTCACACGCAACGCAACGTGTCTGATTGAATTATCACTCTTCTGCTTACAACCCTTTTTGTAAGCAACAAACTTTCTGCTCGCGTAAACACTAACAACTGCTTACTTCGAACGCAACCGTGTCTTCTCACAAGACTGACTGAAGTATCACTCACTCATCGTTGCTCGTTTTGTCTTGCCTTTTATATCGCTGGATCATCAGTCTATTGCATGCCCTTGGCAGAGAATGACTGCCTTCGGGAACAATCTAAAAATGTAAACAACTCGCTTCCCTTATTGTTGTTAGTGGATCTTGTTTACATCTATCCTTGTAGCGTTGTTGTTGTTTGTTTACTTTGTCCCTTTTCTCTTCTTATACCTGATGTTATTGTTGCTTGTTTACTTTGTCCCCTTGTTTACTGATGTTGTTGTTATATTCTCGTTTGTTCTTTGATCACGCGATCAAGCCCATTGTTTTTTGTTGCTATATGTTTACTTCTTCGTTGATCATGTAAACAACTGCCTTATGTTGTTTTTGGAGCTTTTGTTTATTACTTTATACATGATCAAGTCCGTTGTTTTGTTTTTGGAGCTTTTGTTTATTATTTTAATAACACCATTTCCATTTTCGTAACAATATATTTGGCAGCCGAACCAAGCAGTTCAATTTTGAACATAAAATAAAATTGTTTTAAATTATTAAAAAAAAAAAACGTTTGTTCTAATTTAATAAATTTATTTAAAAAAAAAAAACAATTTATATCGTTAAATATAAATTAAGCCATTTTTTTGAACCTACATATATAAAAAACTAATTTAATAAAGAAGAAATATTTGTGGCTTTTAAAAGTTGTAATTTTATTCCAATTCGAGCCCTGAAAGCAACAGTTCTTTAAAACAATTTTCGCGTTTCTAAATAAAAGAACAACAAGCGTTTAAATAAGGGAACATTTTAATCGTGATTCCAATTAGGGAAAACTGAAATGTCTCAAAGCGATTTCAATTGCAACAAGTGTGACTCGAAAGACATCGAGCGTAAGGTGCAGAGCGATTTGTGCGACAAGTGGTACCACTTCGAGTGTGTTGGAGTGAACAGTGATGCAGCCAACGTGAGCTGGAATTGCTCCTGCGCTAAGGGCCAGCCCGTGGCTACTAATAAGAATAGTGTTAATGCTGCAACCGAATTTAATGCAGGATTGCAAGCAGCCTCATCACCAGCTAGCCTTATTCCAAGGTCCTTTTCAGATGAGCCCGGTCCATCGTAAGGAGTGGATATTGAACAAACACTTCGACCTAATGTAATGGCTTCAGCTAAGGTAGTGCCGACTACAGTTACGCAACTTATGCAAAATGCTGGTAACCAATGTGGCTCAAACACGTTGGGTGGTTCTATGGCAGCGCACACACAGTTGCATCTGCAGATGCTGGAGGAGGAAAAAGAATTACAGCGGAAGTATTTGGAGAAAAATACAGTATCCTAATCCAAAATGTAAATTCCTTTTTAACCTATAATTCTTTCCAGCCTACTGCATCACAAATTGCAGCCAGACAGGTGATACCTAAAGAGTTGCCACATTTCGATGGCAATCCTGAAGACTGGCCCTTATTTATCAGCAACTACAAAGACAGCACAGAGATCACTGGTTACACTGATGGTTAGAACCTAATGCGTTCACAGTCGTGTCTCAAAGGTCGTGCAAAGGAGCTGGTGAAAAATAAGTTGCTTATGCCTTCCATGGTGAATGAAATCATCCAGACTCTGGAGATGTGCTTCGGTCGTCCAGAGCACATTTTGGACAGCATGTTCGAGAAAGCTATGAAGATTCCACCACTCAAGGATAGGCTTGATAGCATCATTGAGTACGCGCTTACAGTACGAAACATTTGCTCGACTATGGAAGCATGTAATTTGATGGCTCATTGAAACAACCCATTGTTAGTGAAAACACTGGTCGATAAGTTGCCTAATAATCAAATGCTGAATTCGGAGATGCACACCAAACATGACAAG
The DNA here is from genome assembly GCA_930367235.1 of Sarcophaga rosellei. NCBI lineage: Eukaryota > Metazoa > Arthropoda > Insecta > Diptera > Sarcophagidae > Sarcophaga > Sarcophaga rosellei. Next base: position 29,667,461 of record OV884020.1, on the reverse strand, counting down.
GTCCCAGTGGTGAACTCTTTCAGCGATTGGCTTTATAATATAGCCGCTGCAGCTAGTCAAGTCGTATCCCCCATTGGCTCCAAGAGAGGCGCATCAGTCAACACGCATTCCGAACAGGCTCCTATTAAGAATTTATTTTGCATTTATTGCATGAGCAAGGAACACAAAGTCCAGAACTGCGGTGAGTTCCAATCTCAAGATTTAGATTCAAAGTGGAATGTGGTGAAAGAGAATAAATTATGCCGCCAGTGTTTGAATTCTGATCGACGTAAATGCTTTTCGAAGAAAGTGTGTGATATCGCGAACTGTAAAGCAAAACACCATCCCTTGTTGCACAAATATAGTGTACAGTGGAAGTGTTAATTTCCACAACGACCGTAATAATAAGCCGTGTTTCCGAATTATTCCCTATTATGTGGTCCCTACCAAAAGAGAAGTCCTACAAGTCCTTCGTTTCACATCATACAATTGGACTCAAGATGCTGCTCCAAGATATTTGGCGCTCAGGAATCAAATGGGATGAGGAGTTATCCGAAGACCTTTTGCTGAAGTGGTCCTCGTGGCTATCCAATCTGGCCAGGATATCGTCCATAACCATCCCTCGGTGCTGCTCGACGCTACTAAGAATCACCATAAACGTCCAACTGCATACCTTTGTAGATGCCGGTGAAAACGCGTACGCTGCGGTAAGCTACTTTAGAATCCACTATAATGATGAGGTCGATGTGCGAATCGTAGCCGCTAAATCAAAGGTGACACCGCTTAAACCAAATCCATACCTCGGCTGGAACTTCAAGCTGCTTTAATTGGTTTAAGACTAGCGTCGAAATTTCGAAGCGCAACGCATCTCAACTGTGCAGAAAGCTTTTTTGGTCCGATTCGAAAACTGTACTTAAGTGGCTCTCAATGCATCCTAAAAAGTTTAAAGCGTTCGTCATGTATAGAGTTGGTGAAATTCTGGAATCTACTAACGTTACGCAATGGAAGTCGGTGCCCTTCAGATCGTGATACAAAAATTTGTAATTCTGACGACGTCATGTGGCTCAATGGTCCTGCTTTTTTAAATGATGAACGGCTTATGTGGCCCAAATGTCCAGAACTCAATGTGGTCAACAATGAGGAAATACGAAACCATCTACTTATTATCAATAAAACGAATAGTTTCACGATCAACATCGAATATTTTTGCTCCTGGAAAAGACTTTACATGGCGCTTTCTCAATTCGTGCTATACATTGAAAAGTTGAAGTCCAGAATTAGGGATGAAAAACCACAGCGTTTCGAGCACATACAGAAGGCTAAAAATATCTTGTTTCAGTTCCAATTTGTCAGTGAGCGCGATTAGACGTGTTCTTTGATCGGCGCTTTTCATTGAAGGAAAACAAAGAAAGAAACAAAACAAAAACTATATTATACAATTTAATTAGTGATCTGCTTCTTTATTTTAAATACCTAAGAACAGTTATAAAAAACAAACAAAAAAATCACTTAACTAGTGACCTAATGGGGGAAAAAAGTTCCGGCGATCCTCCGGATCGGATGATCCCATCCAACCAACCTTTATTTACCATGGATGTGACAAAACAATTAAAAATTAATACTAGCGGCCCTAAATATCTTGTTAAGTGTACAGCTCTAAGAGTATAACAAATGTAACAAACGAAACGCTCGCAAATGATTCCCCTTTTCTTATAAAAAAAGTTATTGACGGTGTTTGCGGTAGTGAGGTGGAAATGTGCAAAAAAAATCGTGACGGTTCGGTTTTAACTAAAACAAAAAACATATTGCAGGCATCCAAGCTCATTACCCTAACCTCACTTTCCCCAACTATTCGAGTAGAAGTTCGAGAACACCCTAGCCTTAACTTCTCAAAAGGCGTTATATACTCAAATGACCTAAGAGGTATGGACGAAAATGAAATATTAATGGAGTTAAAAAGTCAAAATGTTTATGAGGTTAGAAAAATATTAAAGAAAAAGAAAAGAAACAAATTGGAACTGATTTCATTGAAACTGGCCTTATAATTATCACCCTTGCTACCCTTAACCTACCAGAATACATAAACATCGGCTATGAAAAAGTTAAATTACGCCCCTACATCCCCACTAAGATGCCGTAACTGCTTACGATTTGGTCATACAACAAATTCTTGTGGTAATAACAAAGTCTGTCCCAACTGCGCAGAAGATTTTCACCTTGAAGAAGATGATGAAATTTGTAATAATCCCAAAACATGTATAAATTGTATCAACAACAACAATGAAAGCAGCAAACACAATGCAATAGAAAAAATCTGCCCAGTATTTTTAAGAGAAAAAGAGATCCAGGCAATTGTTACTCTTGAAAAAGTAGATAGAAAGAAAGCCGTAGAAACTTATAAAGCACGTCACCAAAACTCTCAAGATATATTCTCTTCAATAGTTAAACCAACTTCATCTCTTAATAATTCCATACACCTCGAATCACATTGAAAATAAACTTAGTAAAGCACCAAGAGAATTAACTGATTACAATGGCATTGAAACACCAACTAGGACCAATATTGAATCAGAACAAAACTCTCTTAAACCTAAAATTGTTACTCTTTTACCAATTAATACATCAAAAAGAAACAAACAAACATTAAAAAGGAAAAATAATATAAAGCAGCACAGCCACGATCAAACCAGATTGATCAATCTGCCATTTTTGTGATTGTATTGGTAAAACTGTACTCACACGTACAGAAAACTGTCCTCACACGTACACACTGAGAAGAGATTGAAGAATATCAAAATACTTTTGATTTTCGCTACCTGCTCCGCAGAAATTGGAAGCAAATTTGATGTGTGTGCGGGCAATTACTTCAAATTTCATTTTTCTGCTGATTTCGTAGGAGAAACATCACCATCTGGTTCGCGGATGTTTTGAAAATGTGTAGCAGAAAATGATAATAAAAATAATAAGAAGTGGATGTTTTGCTTTTGTATATGTATTTTTGTTTTTGTATATGTATTTTTGTATTTATTTATGATTCGTTATGATCGTTCCTTTATTTTTACTAACTTTGTTTTGTAAAAAAATAATAAAAATTATTTTATTTATAAAATTAAGTCCATTAATAATTTGTTTTAATTGCTTTTATATTATATTTTAAAATCTTGTTTATTTTTCCATAAGTCTCTATACCAATGCGACCAATTGCTCGTTCCGAAATAGCGCTGACAAATTTTAAATCAGAAAAGAAATCGCCTGTAGCAAGAAAACGCAATGTTATAGATAGACGTTGATTCGGAGAGATGGCGTTACACATTTGAGTATCTTGTTTTTGAATTTTCGGGCCAACCAAATTTGGAAGTTCCTCATATGTGCCTTCATCCATCCGTAAAAAGTTTTGAAAATCATTTGGAGGACCCAATTTGAGTTCATTGAGAACATTTTGGTGCGTAAATGCATCCCTTTTCTTCAACCACTCTTTCATCCAAAGACCCTTCGCAGTTTCCTTTTTTTGTTTTTTTAATTGCCTGCGCTAGGGCAATGACTATGAAACAATCATTGGCATATTAAAAGAAAAAACAAACAAAAACAAACAATCTCCCAACCAAAAGCCCATATGTTCTTTCAGAAAACCTAAAAAAAATGTTTGCAAAAAAAAAAAAACCATAAAAGAATTTTTTCCGATGAAAACCATGTGATGTTGTCTTCTCCACAACATTTTTAAAATGAAATTTGAAGGCTGAAATTTGATGTGTTGCTGTGCTGAGTCAAACAAATATTACCAACACATATGCAAAATTTGAACACCAGAATTTGAACGTGGCCGAGGCACTTAAAGTCTGCAAGTAACCAAAAACAACAAAAATCAAGAATCAAAAGTAATGACGACGAATCAGCTGGATCTTTATCTCCAGATAATGAATAACTTGTAATAATTATATTATGTATTGTACTGTCGGCATAGTGGCGTTGTGGTTGGGTCTGGGGCTTGGAATTTGGTTGTGGGCTGATGCATTGTCACATTATCGTAAAAGATACTGCGATTTAATGCTTAATTTTTATTGATTATGCACTGTTTAAATATTTTGCAATGGAACATAAGAGGCTTCAATGTAAATTATAATGAATTGCAGATACTTATAAAAAAACATGATATAAAAATAATTTCAATTCAAGAATCTCACATAAATAACAATAATAACAATATAAATATTCCAGTACCTATAAATTTCACAATGTATAATTATAATAATTCTAATTCATTTGGAGGTGTAGCTCTCCTCGTCCATAACTCCATTCAACATTCACCTATATCTGTAAATAACGATTTTGAAGTAATTGGTCTAGAAATACATTCCAAAATTAAGTTTAGAATATTATCAGCATATATATCTCCGACAGTTGATTTCAATTACAGTAATCTGGTGAATTTAATAGCTGGCACCAGAGTTGGGGCTCTAGTAGAAACAATAAAAGAGGATCTATTTTAAACAATTTTTTAAATAATAATAATTTTATTTTGTTAAATAACAACTCCCCTACACATTTCTCGACACAAAACACTCTGACCCACATTGATTTGACGTTTTGTACGCCTGATTTGTTTGTACATTCCAATTGTTATATCGGTATTTAAAAATAACATTGATTGTTTTCACTCAGACAAACCTCACTTTAAAACTGATATGGCTAATTGGGAACTTTACAGAAGGAACTGCTCTTTATACGAATCCAATAGACCGATAGATATCAACGTGAATAGGGAAGCTGCAAATATTAGGAAAATTATTGTACAAGCATCGAACGAATCTATACCACAATCAAAGTCACTAACTATTCGTACCCCAGTCCCATGGTGGAATCCCCAACTAGCTCTTTTAAAACAGGAAAAGAACAAATTGTTTAACAAACTCAATAAGGATATCAATAAATTCAATATGATAAATTATAAAAGAGCGAAAGCACGACTTAAGAGAGAAATTAGAGCATCGAAATCAAAATCTTTATATAACTTTACTTCAGAGATCCATAGCTCTACTCCTCCCAAAAGAGTTTGGAACAATATTAGAAGATTTTGTGGTTACAAAACTTCCTTTAACATACATTGTTTACAATCTATAAATCCTCCTTATAACATGCTAATAGAGAAACCCGATATAGCTAATGAATTAGCCAGATTTTGGTCCGCTAATTCCTCTGATGGCAATTTCCCACCAAGCTTTCAAACTAAGAAGTACAGCTTTGAAAATAACTTATCTAACATCTCCCCAAATGTGAAAGCTAATCTAATAGAACAGGATATAAACAAAATTGAGTTCAATTCTACATTGAATAGACTTAAGGGGGAATCCCCAGGTTTAGATAGAATTTCATATACGATAATGAAAAACTCTCCAGATGTCGTCAAGTCCAGAATTCTAAACCTTTACAACACGATTTTTAATTCATATATTCCCCAACAATACAAAACCTCTTTAGTTATTCCGATATTAAAACCAAATAGTGACAAGACGCTGACAAAGTCTTACAGACCTATTTCACTTAATTCATGCATCGGAAAGGTCATGGACAGGATTATTGCAAATAGAATATGGTGGCTAATATCATCCAGTAACCTATTAAATAATAATCAAATGGGTTTTAGAAAAGGTAAATCTACAGCAGACGCCCTTCTTCTACTTGAACATCTAGCTGTTAATAGCCTCTCGACCAAAAATCACCTTACAATAGTTTCACTCGATTTTGAAAAGGCTTATGACAAAATCGGAATTCACACAGTTATTGATCAACTTATTTCATGGAAATTTGGACCCAAAATTATTAATTATGTTAAAAACTTCTTAACAAATAGGAAAATTATTGTACGAGTTGCAAAGTACAATTCTCATACCTTTGGTCTACATAACGGAATTCCCCAAGGATCCCCACTCTCTGTAGTGCTTTTTCTAATTGCATACAATAAACTATGCAATATAATATCTTTGCATAATAACATAAGTTTTTGTGCTTATGCTGACGATTTTAATATAGCTATTAAGTCAAATAAGAACAAGATATAGATATCAGTGGTTTGATAAATGATATATTAGAATGGGGTAAGGAATCAGGAGCTGTTTTATCAAGGGATAAAAGTAAATATTTACACATATGTAGAGAACATAATTGTGACTGTATCATGATTACTGGTAATATTCAACTGAATCAGGTCAAGGAATTAAAGATATTGGGTGTTACGTTTAATAAAACTCTCAAATGGAATTCGCACATCACCAACGTGACTAAAGACCTAATCAAACGCTTCAGTATTATTAAATGTTTATCTTCTTTGAAATTTAACTCTGACACTATTGTAATTATTAACGTAATTAAAGCGCTGATAATATCTAAAATCAGATATGGGTATCTCTATGGAGATTCACCTAAATCTTTTCTAAAGAAAATTAGATCTATCGTTAACTTGAATATTCGTTGTGCACTTGGCGCACATCGGACAACCCCTAACAATAACATTATGTTCGAATCGAATATTAAGAGTTTAGAGAATTTATATCATTTTGAATCTGGAAAACTGATAAAGTCAATTATTACTTGTTATGATTCTCCTCTTAGGAAAATTGTTGAAAATTACTTTAAATTGAAAAGATTACCGAGATACTTATCGACACTACAAAAAACTATCAGAATAGCATTAGAATATGATTTTCCTACCAAAATATCAAAACATAACAACATAACCCATCCCCCATGGTTATTTCATCCTAATTCTATTGATTTAAGTTTATCTACATACAGAAAAGATGAAACATCTGTATTACAGTACAATTTATTATTTAACGAAATATCAGACAAATACCAACAAAGAACCTTCATATTTACTGACGGATCCAAGACAGAAAAGACCACCTCCTTGGCAGTCACCTCGGAGGATGAGGTATTCTGTACTTACGTTCTACCTAACCATACCTCAGTATTTTCAGCTGAAATTATGGCCATATACGAAGCTATTAAACATTGCGACACGAATAGAGAATATGCCATATTTACTGATTCTTTATCGGCTTTACGAGCTATTTCCAATTTACACAATAATAATTATTAGGCTGCTAATATTAGAAACTACCTAATTAAATATTTTCCAAAGTTCATTATTATTTGGATTCCAGGTCATGCATCGATTAAGGGAAATGAATTCGCAGACTATACTGCTAAACAAGCTCAAAATTCCCCAATTTTAGGAAAATCCAACAAAAATTTGAATGATATCGGAAAACACATTAAAGGACAAATAATTGATAATAACTATTCCCTGTGGAACTTAACAAATCACTGGTACAAAACGATCAATTTTAATAAAAATAATATATACGACTGGATTCCAGCCAATAATGAATTTAGCCATAAAGGCCTAACAAAAATTATTAGACTCAGGCTTGGTCATACAAGAATTATTCATGATTACATTATGAACAAAACTGATCCTCCTATATGCAGTTGTAACAACAACTCCCCCCTCAACATTACACACATTTTTACTAACTGTCCTTTATTTGAAACCTGTAGAATTAAGTTCTTTGGAAATTCCAACCCCCTTTCTATACTTTCATCTCCAAGTAATCTATCAATTAAACAAATAATTTTATTCTTGAAGAACACAAAACTTTATTATAAATTGTAACTAATAAAACTTTTCTTTTATCTTTAATATTAAATTGTATACATACATATAAGTTAAATATAAGTTCTAATCTGCTGTAAATATTTTAGCTTAAGGCCTAGCAGCTATAGCTTTATATATATTTAGTGTATACATTAATGTACTTACTAAATTTTTAATAAATAAATAAATCTTGTTTAATTATGCCCAGGCTAGTGAATTTGGTGTCTCAAAAACAACAGGAAGTTGCCACCTGGAAGTAAACTTAAACAACCAAATTGTTTTCTTTATGAATCTGGAGTAATACGAGCCTGTGGTAGAGTCGAGTCTCTGAACTGTAACAACGCAATAATTCTGCCCCACAATTACTACATAGCCTTTTTATTAGTCCGGAACTATCACGAAGAGTACCATCATTGTCTCCATGAAGTTACGATGTCCAAAATTAAATCAAGGTTCTAGATCGCCAAATTGAGAACCCTTTACAAGAGTATGCGTAGCAAGTGTCAAAGCTGTAAGAATGAATCAGCAGCTCCACATCCTCCATTGATGGCATCTCTACCAGCAGCAAGATTGACCTCCTTTGAACGTCCGTTCACCTATTGTGTGGTATTCACATGTCTGTCCACAGCCTAGACACTAGTTCATGTATCATGTGCATTCAAAATTTTATAAGCCGTCGTGGATCTCCTAAGGAGATATATACCGACAACGGTACTAATTTCAAGTCAGTGGACCGTCGATCTGCACCAAGTCTTCAAAAAACACCACGAAATTAAATGGAGATTTAACCCCCCCGCGGCGCCACATATGGGTGGTGCATGGGAAAGGCTAATACGTACGGTAAAAACAATCCTCTATGCCATGTGTCCCGCTTTTAAATTTAACGATGAGTCCTGAAGAAATGCCTTGAGCGAAATTGAATTTATGGTTAACTCTCGGCCCTTAACATTTGTAGCTCTTGATTCGGCTGAAGACGACGCATTAACACCAAATCATCTTCGACTTGGCTCTGCGGATGGACACAAACCCCTATGCGAAACCAATTATTATCTCCGCCAGCGATGGCATCAGACGCAGAAATTTGCAAATCAATTCTGGAGTAGATGGGTCCGTGAGTATGGTCCAACCTTAGTCCGACGCAGCAAATGGTTTGAGAAGGTAAAGCCTCCATCCGTTGGTGATATAGTGGTTATTGTGGATGGTACACTTCCCCGGAACAGGTGGCCCAAAGGTGTCATAATTGAGACAACCCTTGCTAAGGATGGTCAAGTTCGCCGCGTTAAAGTTAAAACCAGCACCAGTATATTTGAGACGCCCGTGGCCAAGGTAGCTATACTGGACGTCGGTAATAAACAGTCACAGATAATTATAGAAACTGTAACCATGTATGTAGGGTACCATAAGAATTCGCACTGACCGACTGTCATAATAGCTAACGGACACTTACATTTTATAACGGACCAAAAATGTGGCGTGACATCATGAGTCAAAGAGAACGAGAGGTTATTAGACAGAATATTTTATTGAAAACGTTACAGTAGAAAAGAAGACGCAGAAGCGAAAGGAAGTGTGTGCGCGTAGAAAAGTGTAAATTCTGAATTACAAATCGTAGACTGTACATAATAAGAAAAGTGTGAATTTTGGATTACAAATAAAAGTGTAATTTTAAAATAATAAGAAAGGAACTGTGTTTTATTTCCGATCCCACATGTATGTATATAAACTTTGCTTTGCTCCAAATTTTGTATTTTGTAAAAGCGAACAATTATTCTGGGTCTTTCTTATTAAGGGTCAATTAGTCGTGACTTAACCATAAATCAGCTGTTTAAACCAACTTTATGGGCATCACTGTAATTGATTATTGCTGACTTACCATAACGCCATAGTCATAACCATATATACCAATTGAATTTTGGTTTTGTGCCATAACCATAAACAGCTAGTTTTCAGATTATTTTTTTTTATTTTTAATTTCTTTAAATTAATATCAATATTTTTATAGTTAAAAAATGGATGACGGGAAACTTATAGAGTGTGTTAGGAACTGGCCGTGTCTTTACGACAGAGCTCACAAAGATTTTAAGGACCGGGAAAAAAAGGCGAGCTTGGTTAGAAGTCGCAAGCAATTTATTAGAAGTTGATGGCAAGTAGCAATTTTGTTATTTTTTAACGAAGTTTGTTGAGCAGAAAATACAGCAATGAAACGGTGGGGAAATTTAAGAGAGGTTACCTAAAGAAATAAGAGGCTGTCGCAACATATCTGGAAGTGGTGCTAGTGTTGGTAGGGAGTGGTCGCTGTTGGAAAGCCTTCAATTTTTAAAACCACACATTGTTCCTCGACCGTAAGTCACGAAAATGTTTTATTAAATAAAAAGATTATAATTAGTTTTACACTTTTTTATAATGAGACAAAGTGCTCCTTTATTAGACCGCAGCTTAGAAATAAACGATGTTTCCGATGAGTTTTGTGAATCACAAGATTCAATTTCTCCGGCACTTATAAAAACAGGCCCATTATATTGATCTCTTTGTGAAGTAGACTTTTTTTGCCAAACTTTTTTGGAATTAGGTTTTGTTTTTAAGTCATAAGTTATCTCAATCTCTTTATGGGTATCTAGGTACGGCTTTATTAAATTGTTTTTTAGAGGGAAGGCACAATCTCCAACGAAATAATGTGGAAACGGATCTGATGATAACGGAAGAGGAGTATAAGGGGGTAGCGGCAACCGATTTTCCAACACATCTTCCCCAAATTTCGTTATATGAAAAATGCCTCCATCACTTTCGCTTCCATATGATGATAGCTGTAAAGGTGTATTTAGCATGCCGCTAACAATACGATGCTAAAAACTTTTTATAGTTGAAGTACACGGAGCCGGATCTTGGGGGACATTTGATAGCAATGTCCTTGCTATCTATTGCGCCTACGCAGTTTGGCATGTTCATCACACGTCTCCAACACAATGCTTCTGGCAGTAGAATTTCAAATTTTATAACTCCAAGCGAGTGTCTTTAGAAGAGTTCCATATGCTAAGTACCTAAAAATTCCTCACATTAATTTTACAGTGGTTTTAATAAATATATCAGAACTTACAGGAGTGTGAGCGAAATGCGTTCTTCGGCGTGAATTGTTTCCTTAAATTTGTGCAGGGAAGGAGCTAATAATTTTAAAAAAACATCGTATAAATGCCTAGGCATTCTTGTGTGTGCAAACAGCTCATCCTAGTCCATATCTTTGATTTTCAGAAACGTTTTTTGGTGATACCCATTTTGATACCAATCCCTATTAATTGGTCGGACTTTCCACCGTCTTCTACGCTTTAAAACTTTTCTTTTAGCGTATAAAGACACAATATTTAAAAATAAATTATCTATTTCTTCGTCACTGCTCATGTTGTTTACTTTTATTTACTTTTTTTTGTACTTTTGAAAAATATACACAATTAAAACGTAAACAGCTGTTTATGGCTATGGCAGGACTGATTGTTGCTAACAATAAAGTTATGGTTATGGATTATGTTGTGGCTATGGCGTTATGGCAAAGTCACGACTAATTGAACCTTTAGAGTTTCGAAGAGGAAAAGAACAAATTGTTTTAAAGCGAAGCAAGCAAGCAAATTTAATATATAAAAAACTAATTTAATAAAGAAGAAATATTTGTGGCTTTTAGAAGTTGTAATTTTATTCCAATTCGAGACCTGAAAGCAACAATTAGTTTGACAGCTCTGTTCTTGAGGGAGGAAATACTTTCTACAAATTTGGTTTAATTTTATGTTTTATCTGGTCAAATCTGAACTGAGATACATAATTGGCACAGTTACTTTGTAAATTAAAATGTGAGCGTCGGTTATTGAAAAAATAAAAAGTCGTTGTTTTAAAATGAGTGATCTATTAAATGACAAAAAACTTGTTCAAGAAGTTAAAAAGCTCGAAAAAGAGTGTATTTATATGATTATATGAAAATAATTAATTAATTATTTATGAAGAAATAACAAACGCCATTGGAGCTGTCAGTAAGTTTGTGTGTTTTTATTAATATAAAAAAATTATTTAAATGTTACGTTTTGTTCTCGAAGAAGTGACAGTGCAAGGGTAGAAATAAGTGGTTTTTCTTAGGTTTTTAATAATGGAGATGGACTACTTCCCAAATTTCTGGTGTGTGATTTTATTAAGAAATTATTTATTTAATTTCTTTCAGACTTACGGAAACAATGTCGCCGTGGTCTAGTAGGTAGTGTGGTGGCTTACTAGACGAAAGGCCCGAGTTCGAATCCCAGGTCAGACATCAAAACGAAAATATTTCTTCGGCGACTTTCTCTCAGCAGATTTCTGGCAAAAACTCTGAGAGTAAAAATTGCCATGAAAAGTTTCTCAAAAAATCTGTCGTTCGGAGTCGACTTCAAACTGTAGGTCCCGCCACTCATGTATAAAATTAACACACACAACATGAGTGTTGTTGAGAAGCTAGGCCGTAATCCTTACTGAAAGGTGTAATGGCCAATTATGTATTTAATACGTATTTGAAAAGAAATCAAGTTTATATGTGTACGTCCATTGTTTTGTTTTTGCAGCCAGTTATATGACAATGTCGTCTTTTTATGGATTGGAATGTGAAACTTGCGGTGCTTGTCAATGTGACTGAGTTCAGATGCTACTTGTAAAATAAATTCTCTTTTACGAATTTTTTTTGTTTGTTACTTTTTGGAATAGCACCCATGCATTTATTGCTGCCAAGCCCAATGTTTTGAAAAAAACTTGTACTGGACAACTTCCTGAGCTTGACTTTGTGGTGAATTTTCTAGCCATTTGGTCAACAACCTTCAACCACATCGTGCAAAGTACTTAGCAATAAAACATTTTTGTGTCTCTTTGTTTGGTAAACTGTCAGAAGGCACTTATTATTTTCGGTTTTAAGAACTTCATGGGCATGCTAATTTAATTTAAATTTTTTCACATTTGGTGAAACATCCCGTCTTCCTTTATTGATTGTCTCAACTAGAGTTGTACGTTTGGAGAACAATCTCTCTGCCACCGATACTGAGTTAAAATAGTTGGCGGTCGTCACATTTCTCCCTTTGTTTGCGAAAGATTCCATTAGACGCATTACAATGCCCTCTACAATTGTAATGTTATGTGGACGATTGTCATCTTCTCCCAAGTACGAGAAACCGTTGAGCAGATATTTCGATTTGACATCTTTGCAAAGCAAAAATTTTATACCAAATTTGCCGGGTTAATCCGCAATGTATTGTATAAATTTGAATCTGACTTTTGTAGGAAAGAGTTGTTCGTCAACAGAGATGTGTTCACCTGGTCTATAACAAGAATTGCAATTTTCAATAAAAGGGCTAAAAACATACAGAATTAAGGCGACCTTATCTGTTTTTAGACTATTAAATCTCCCCATTTTTTGTTCCATAAATCATTTATAGATATATTTTTGCATCCAAAGCAACCCTAGCGTTTAACACTGAGGTGAATTTGTCCAGTTCTTCTAAAGACATAATCCCGTTTGTATCGCCAAGTTGTCTATGTGCCTCAGCCTGCGTACACTTTTGGATGTGACGCAAAATTGTGTCATCAATCAGCAGTCGCCGGGCTGTTGTAAATTCAGCACCAATACATTGTTTTGCATAATGGGTAGCTCCTGGATATTCAACCAAAATGTTATGGACAGCAAGAGACCTGGTGTGGAACTGTTTTGAGAACAAGTCTTCCAAAGAATTCCCCCTGCTCATTTTCTACAATTGATGGAATTTGACATTGGCCTCGTTGTTCTGAAACTGAGAGAAAAGTAATTATAATAACAAAGTATTTTACGTAAATAAAAAACATACCTAATGGTGCATCATCGATCGAATCATCACTAGAACACTTACTATCTTCTACATTTGCTAATAACTCATTTTCGCTTTCATTGCCTGATTGATCTTCTAATAAAGATTGTAAATACGCTGTAATATATTTGTCCCGCAGAGATCTAGTTCTATTGAAATTTTTTGACAAACTGATAAAAAAAGTAAAAGCAATGTGCGCGCTGGCTGAAATTACATTACGCCATACTAGAGAAAACTTAAACAAAAAATATCGGCAGTCAGATATGTGAGAGGTTAGGTAACCTCTCGCCGTCTTTTTAGGTAGTTGTTTGTTGACCGGTCCCGAACGTGAAATATAATGTTCACCGAACTCGCCTCTCAATAAGTCCATTGTTACCCGAGCTGTGTGGCATGTGGCACCGTCTTGTTGAAACCACATGTCATGCAAGTCAAGCTCTTGCATTTTGGGCAAAAAAAAAGTTGGATATCATCTCACGGTAGCGCTCACCATCCACAGTTACGTTACGATTCGCAGCATCTCTGAAGAAGTACGGTCCAATGACGCCACCAGCCCATAAAACGCACCAAACTGTGACTTTTTCTGGATGCATTGGTAGCTTTTGCAATGCTTCTGGCTGATCTTCATTCCAAAATCGACAATTCACTCCAAAATCGACCGCTTCAGTGGGTCGATTAAACTGACCATAAAATGGAAGAAGCGCGCGATGAACTTTCTTAACAGAACACGCATTTTGATAATAAAATTCAATGATTTGCAAGCGTTGTTCGTTTGTAAGACGATTCATGGTTAAATTATAGACCAAACTGAAGATGTTTGAAAGTGAAACAAAACACGAAACGTGCGTGAGCTGTTTAAACCAGTGTTGCCAAAAAGCAAGGTTGGCAACCGATACCGTTATAATACCGATACCGATTAAATACCGTTTAAAAGTAACTACCGGTATTTATACCGATACCGAAATAAGTTTTTCGGTACAAATACCGGTATTCATATACCGTTTACCCTTATACCGGTATCAATTATGGATCAATACCGGTATGGTAGAAGTAAGTGTTAAAATGGACATACTTTCCCAAAACTGCTGCACATCCGTTGATGATAATATGAGTTGTACCTCGAGTTCATCCTCTGACAGCGGAGAAGCTGTGCTTAGAAATATGGTGAAAGAAAGTTCCTATACAACACCAAATAGCAATAAAATACGTGAATTGCTAATTGCTTTTAGAAATGAATAACGAGTACAAAGAGATGTGAATGTTCTCAATTGGTGAAAAGAAAAAAGTACAGCCAAACCAGAGCTATATGCCATTTCTAAAGTTATATTAGCTGTACCTACATTTTACATGCAGTTGTAGTCATTCGATCTAATGAGGAATTATTTTAAAATTTTAAGTTTATGTGTATTCATTCAATTAAATTGAATTAACATTTAACTTTTCTTTTTGAGGATGTAATCTAAAATGTTAGTCTAATGTTTTTATATTCTAAAGTATTTATTCATGAATTGAATTATTTTTTCTTTACAAAAATTTAATTTTGTATGATCTCCTAATACAAATATTTAATATTTGTAAACTTTTGTGTTCTTAGATTTAAGGAGAATGTTATACCGGTATGAATACCGATATATTACTTTTATACCGGTATACCGAAACCGATATAATTTAAATACCGGTACCAATACCGATACCGAAATAATAATAAATTGATTACCGATACCGTTATTCGTTTCGGTTGCCAACCTTGCCAAAAAGATAATAGCTAAAAAATCACCCGTATCCCTGTGGAAAATTATAATTCACTTTGCTTCGTGTTTTCTCGGAGCATAAGGTTGAAGTCACTCAGCTCGTAAAAATAATTAAATATAATTTGTATTCTAATTAATTACTAAACAAAATAAACTTTAATTATTTAAATAAATTCTCAAAACAGAAAATCGAAACTGAATATGCCAAATAAAATTGTTTATATGTAAAGCAGTTTTTCGACGTATACAGTAGTTTTGACTTACCTGCACAACTAACTTTTGTATAAATTTTTGTGCAGATAAGTCAAAAATGCAGCTAACTTTAATTTTTTACTTTAATTATAGATTACACTCTCAAAATTTTTGTGCAGGTAAAGGCAATGCTCACGTAAATAAAAGGCAGCTAAATCAAAACTACTGTACTATTATATGGGGCCCCAGCTTGGAGTTCAATTGCACCCTCTCATTAATAAGAAACTGCTAAAGTAGAATTGGTACCAAATAGACTGATGCTGCTTGCAAATAGCTTTATGAGAAGATGTCAGCTTTCTGAAGTCGATAACAGAAATATTATATTAATGAAAGTTAGGATGAAGATGTATTAAGTTTTGGTTAAGTTATTTCATTTCCTTTTATTATTTTGATATGGACAGCAAGGCTTTAGAGAATTTCTTTATTATCTGAATTATCATGTATTCTTATATATATTTTATTTCCAAAATCAAATCTAATGCTTTAGAAGAAAAAATCTATCCGTATCTGAACTCTTATTTTATGTATAATATAAGAAAAAACAAATTAATATTAATTAATAAAGAAATGAATGAAAGATAAAGGGTGTATTTATATAAAGAAACAAATAACGATCAGCACACATATAAACGATTCGTAAAATTTGAAAACCCAACAATTGGTGTCGGTAATGGATATTGCGAAAGAAGTTGAAGGCGTTGCAGTGGCAACTGAAAGAGTAGCTAATGAAGCTGAAGGTTTTGCAAACGTTTAACGTTGCACAAAATGTTAAAGGCGTTGCCGATTGAGTAGAAGGTATCACAGATATGCTGTCGAAACCCTAAGCCGATTTGACTCTGTGGCTAGAACAGACGAAATGGTACAACGACATAATCAAGCCAATGTAAATGAAGAGTTTCAAATTTGGATTAGACTATATGGACAGAAGAGACGAAATGCTAGAACGATCTAACCTGCGATTCCTGCTGCCATAACTATCAGCGGAGCACAGTGCAACTGGAAGGAAACCTACCACGATTATCATCCGCAATAAGCTAAAGTTGTCTGGTAATTCAGAATTTATTGGAAAAATTTCCAAATTGTGTGAGATGACAGATACTTTATTGTGCACTAAGAGCTTTGCGTTACAAATAGCATGAAAATAAATTTTTTTATCCTACTGTAAAGTCACGCGCCCTCCCATTCTAATATTCCCGAATTTCTTTTGTTTTAAATCAAACACTTTGTAAACTACTTCTTCCGGGTACTGTACTTGTCACAGTTGACAAGTACACGTCCTCTAAACTAACTAACTAACTAAACTACTTCTTATAATTTAAGCTTTATAACAACTTGTAGTGCTTCACTGTCTTCTAATTCGTAAAAAAATATTTGTACCCTCTTCAAAATCTAAGACTTATTTTCGGTAGTCATCTCTGAAATTTAGTTTATTGATTACAATACACCCATACCTCACTTTGGGTCGTGGTTGCCTTCCAAAAAACACGACGTAAAGTGAATTAAGATTTTCTATAGCAAACCATATAAAGATCGGAGATAGGCTCCAGACTTACGGGAATATTACTTTTTAAAAAGAAAACTGAACAAAGTAAACATTTAAAAAATACAAATTCAATTAAAATCAAATAAAAAATTCAGTTAATTTATAACACACTAATTGAAACTGAACTCTAAATTTAGAAAAACAAGGTGAAATTAAAACTGTATTATTTTCAGTTAGAAAGTGAATCCTCAAGTTTTGATAGCATGGCGCAATTAGAAACAAAAGTCGTGCCATCTTTTAGAAAAAAAGCAAATTTTACATACATACATAATTGGCCATTACAACCCTTCAGTCAGGATTACGGCCTAGCTTCTCACACCACTCATGTTGTGTGCCTTAATTTTATACTTGAGTGACGGGACCCACAGTTTAACGTCGACTCCGAACGACAGATTTTGAAAAACTTCTTCATGGCAGGTTTATTTACTCTCAGAGTTTTTGCCAGAAATATATACTTTTTTTCATATTTCGTTTTGATGTCTGGTCTGGGGCTCGAACCCGGGCTGGACGGAAGGCCGAACACACTACCTACTAGACTACGGCGACTATAAAGGAAATTTTAAAAAATTTAAATATTCGAATGAAAACAACGCTGCTTTGGAAATCTAACGACGCGCAGTGAAAATTGGTACTAATTCAGCAGCGACGCAGCGTCGAAAAAATTTAAACAAAACGACGCAAAGCGAGGATGGATGTATGTATAATCAGATGTAATGTATATGTAATTATTACGTGCTGAGTGACATAAGTCATATGCTGGGTGTAGTGTAACATACCAGAATGATTGGTTGAATATATCTG
The DNA here is from genome assembly GCA_930367235.1 of Sarcophaga rosellei. Classification (NCBI taxonomy): domain Eukaryota; kingdom Metazoa; phylum Arthropoda; class Insecta; order Diptera; family Sarcophagidae; genus Sarcophaga; species Sarcophaga rosellei. The sequence continues at coordinate 29,649,647 of OV884020.1, read as the reverse complement.
GTTCATATAAATTATAATTATGATGATTAGTATAAGAACTTTATTTGTTGGAGTTTTATAATAACATTTGTTTTTGATTTTAACCAATATTTTTTTAAGCTAACAAAGTTAATGTTACCAATTTTTCATATACATAAGTATGTATACTTTGATTTTATGGGTCATTACGTACGTATTATACAATAAAAGTCACATAAAAATTGCTCTCAAAATTTATCAAGTCTTTAAGGGTAAGTTACTTAGCCATTTTTGTCAGATCTTGTAATTTGTCATCAAAAATTACGATACAATTTTGCAGAAGAATCTTTCTTTATTTGTGAATAAAGGTTTGCTGATTTATTGGGTTTTTTGCGGTTATAATTGCGTTCTCGGTAATATGCTCCACATTTATCTTATCTGTGAACTATAATTGCAGCATCGATAAATACAATGAGAATATTAATCTCAGTCATATTGTTAAAATTTGTGCTTAAACAGAAACGATATCTCCAAATTACTTTATGTATATTGCAATATAATATATATCACTTCTGTTTTGCAACATGTAGTCACCACTTTTCCGGTAAAATTGTCCCGGATATTTTACTACATATTTGTGAGAAAAGTTAGTGAAATAATCATTGCAAATTTCAAAATAGTTAGACAAACAAACTTTTTTTTAAGCTAATCTTATTTATTTAATTCAAGACAAGATTAAGTTACGGTATTCATATACTATTTTCGGGATAATTTTCTTAAAAGTCTGATATTGTTATATTGTGTGACTGATTAATGGTGGGGACAACGAATTCTGGGCATTGAAAACGTACAGGACTTTTAAAACTTACTTGTATATTAACTATAATTAATTTTATATACATATCTTATATTTGATTTCTTATTAACATATTTAAAATACAAAGTTAGCTAATATGAACTTAATTAACAAAATTAATTAATTTTTAACACTTTTGTTATGAATTAATTTTAAATACACTTTATATATTTAGATACTTATAATAACTGATTTGGTTTATAGTTTACGTAATATTCTAATCTTAGTATTTATTCATTTTATTTTCACACATAAAATTTTTTAATTTCAATATTGTATTTCTTTTGTTGTGAGAAGATGAATACTTTGATAGCAATAAAAAAAATAAAAAATTAGTAATTAGAAAAAATATAAAGATCTTCTAAAAAGTTATCCAGCAAACATTGATTTGGACTTTTATTATATTTCGTATGAAGTATATTTGTTGGATTTATGTATATAAAATAAAGGCTTTAAATGTTAAAACATAAATTATAAATATCCGTAAAAAATAACAAAAGTGGTCTCCGTAGAGTTCACAACTTTCAACTTTGAAATGTACTAATTTTAAATTTAATTACACTTTAATAGGTGGACATCAATTACAGCATTTTATGTTAATTCATTATTTTTCATGGAATACACAACTTTTGTTGTGGTCATAGACTATATTCTTCCCACGTAACAGTTTATCGTTATTCATCATTAACGTCTTCTTCGTTCATATTTATTGCCATATCTTTGCCCCATACTCCCAATTTGCAATTGCTGTCTAATCTGCATGCGCATTAATTATAAAGTCGAAAGTCCATACCATCCGTTTCATGCGTATACCAAAAAAGTAGAACCAGTGTAGTTATTTGTGACAAGTTGCAGAAGAAAATGCATAGAATGCATAGACGAATAGAGTGCATCAAGTAGGTTTACTTTCTACTTTTCTATGCGACTTATGCATTGGTGGAAAAAGTCAACAGTTTTTTAAACTTAGGGAAGACAAATTATATTCTATGGTGAATGGTTTCGATAAATATAAATAGTTCATTATTATTTTCGCATTTTTGTATTTACATACATAATTGGCCATTACAACCCTTCAGTCAGGATTACGGCCTAGCTTCGCACACCACTCATGTTGTGTGCCTTAATTTTATACTTGGGTGGTGGGACCTACAGTTTAACGTCGACTCCGAACGACACATTTTTGAGAAACTTTTTCATGGGAGGTTTATTTACTCTTAGAGTTTTTGCCTGAAATCTGCTGAGAGGTAGTCGACGAAGAAATATTTTTTTTTTTCATATTTCGTTTTGATGTCTGGCCTGGAGCTCGAACCCGGGCTTTACGTCTAATAAGCGAACCCACTACCTGCTAGACTACGGCGACTAGTTTTGTATTTGCATTATAAAAATATTAATAAAAACATATTTCATAATAAATTTTACTAATAATTTAAAAGGAAAATACATTAAAATACATTTTTTAATACATTTATTAATTAATTATTTATTTGTATATTAGTTATCGATTGTTTATATGTACTGAGTGTCATCTCCTTTGAATTTATTAATTTGTAAACAAGAAAAATGGAGGATAAATTAACTGAAAACACTTGTGTTGTGTTCTTTTGAAGCGTAGGCCTTAGCAGCACAAAATATCAATATATGTAAATTCAGAAACTTGTGATTAATTCCATAAATCACAATTTGATTTTTCCCAAAATTGCTAATTATTTTACCACAACAGCTGATCATCAGTCGTATAAAACGCATTGTGTATAACTTGCAGTAAAAACTGCATAGAATATAAGAATCGCATGAAACGCAAGGTCGCATGAAACGGATGGTATGGACTTTCAGCTTAATAAAGGCAGCAGCAGCGAAGCCTAAGTAAAACAAATAAATAGTTCATTATTTCTTTATCAATGCTGCGACTACAATATTCTTTCGCGTTATATTTCAAACATCGCGTTTCGAAAACAATTTTTTATTTATGTTATTGTATTGACAACATTAATCCTCTCATTGCTGCGAACAGGAATTAGCCTAAACGCAAAGCAGCACAATCGTTGTTTGTTGTCGTCGCGCTGTCTCTTCCATATATGTACACTTAAATCTGTTTTTACACGGTAGATACCAGAAAAAAACTGCGTAAAAAACCGCGTAAAAAACCCGCGTAAAAAAGACATGAAGTACATAGTTCCATATCCTGCAATTGTGTAAAAAAAAGTAAAACCAAAATAATTCGTAGAAAAAAACTGATACGAGAGTCTTTATAAAAACTAAATAAAATTTAATATAATAAAAATAAGCATTAATGCATATTTTATTTCATAAAATGAAAAGCAATTCAAATCTTAAAAAAAAGGAACATAAATTTAAAACTATTTTAGTTCAGGAAGTCAAAAAAATAATATAAGTTGGTAAACAAAAGGTACATACACCAATTCTTAAGGGTAATTTAAACAAACTCAAAATCATCAAAAGTTCATAAATAAAAAATAAGAAGCAGTCAATGTGATGATGAAAATCACAGAATTCCATTCGCTATCATCATCGGATGTCATATGTGATCGCTTACGCAAGGCTGGTTCAGAATATCCATCAACTCCAACAAGATTAGCATTTTGAGTTTCCGATTGGACAGGACTGCGTTTAATAACAAAATTGGTTATTAGACGTTGCGATTTAGTATTGGACAGTTTTTTGTATAACTCATAGTAACGAGCCATACAAGATTTCAGATCACGTAGCTCTTTCACCATTAAATATCACCGTGTAAAAACAGAATAAATTTTTTTAGGCCGTGTTATTACAAAACCGTGTAAAAACAGCATTGGGTGTACACCCTTAAATGTGTAAATTTTTGAGAGAATGCTGAATTATATTTATTATGTTTATAGAAGTGGTCATCAATCATCGTACCCAGGTAAAGAAGTTTTCCGGTGATATATACATATTCTCTTCGGGTACTTGTTTATTCTCTCATAAATATTTTAACCAGTTTAGATCGTAGAAAAATAAATCGTACCAAAATATTTGGTGAAATGTTCCCAAAAGAGCAACATTCTTTTTAGAATGTCATTTAATTTAAAAATCGTTTTTCATTTACTGATAATGTTTTTGTAATACCTGGAAATCTAATTTCGTTTTATTTTAGTAATAAAAACTTAATAAATTGCAATAAATAAACAACGCTATAAAATCTTTCTAAAAAATTTACATATTTTGTTTGATACTGCCAAACGGCAACAACAAACACATGAGTGATACAAAAAATTCATTCAGTTTCATGTGTTCTTTCAATGGAGTAGGGGTACATGGCATATTCTTATAAATTAAAAAATTGAAAGAGAGCGAAATTTAGAAGTGAGAAGTGTTGGTAAGATGCCACAAATCTTATGCATGTTTATTATAAATGAAGTAAAAATATATTTTTTACAGCACTTTGGAATAAAATATTAAATAATTATATGGGATGTTGAGTGGGAAACACTTTTTTAATATGGCTAATTACATAATTGTTATAATGATGAGAGCATGTTAAGTAAAAAAGTAGATTTAAAAATACATTATTTCTTTCACTGTGGTTCGTTGATTTTAATTAGCTTTCTCTTTGCAAAAAACCACTGGATTATAGGCAGACGTCGGCACAAAGAGAACACGATAAAAATGTGAGTGTATTTGTGAGAGGATTGTGTTAACCCAGAGGAAAATTGTTAGTAATATTTAAAGTCTACTTATTAACCCAATAATATGTATGTATATGTGAACGGAAAATATAGAAAAATTATACTAAACTAAGTCCCTAAAGATACCGTATTTAACTTGGCAACTATTCTTCCAAAAATCGAATTCATTTCTCATTAGTGTTAATGAACCCTACTGTAATATTTTTTTGTGTGTATAATTCTTCTTTAGAAGCTGACAAGCAACTGAATGCTATTTTTAACGAACATTGTTGATGTTCGTGTCCTATGTTTGTAAAAAGCCGAAGGTGTTCTTCCCCTGGGGGACATTGGTGCCGATGTCTGATTATAGCCAGTGTTGCCATTATTTCTAATCAAAAGGGATTATTTTTCTTTTCAATGTGAAAATGTAAATGTTTTTCTTGTTTTCGTTGCTTTTTTCTTCTCAAAAAGTGTAATTGTAAACATAATATATTAAAAAAAAAAACGTGGATTTAAATTTGGTAATTTTGTTCTTATTTACTGATTTTTTCAAGACTGTTTATAGAATAATGCTATTTTCCATGGCTTTTTGTTATTGAATTTATTTGTTTAGAATAAACTATAATTTCAATTATCTTAGACGTATATTTACGTCACTTTTAAGATCAAGTATAATTTTCTCATTTAATTAGAACTTTGATAGATTTTACAGTCTATTACTTATTATTATGTTTTTATACGTATTATTTTATTAAAACCTTTATACTTATTTTGCTATATTTCGAAGTTTATATCAGTTCCCATTAAATATATTTAAAAAACTGACAAATCTACCTAAAAGTGATAATAAATTATTAATATATGTATGTATATTGATTGTTAACATCGACGCCTCCATTCTATAACTTTCTAAGTGGTCGTTCTCTAACTTAAATACTGTCAAAATTTGGTTAAGATGCGCCGATCCGTTGCGAAGTTATAGGGAAAAATCTACTTTGAGAGCTCATAACTCAAAACATACTTTTTCGACTTAGAATGTTATAGAACGTGTCGACATATAATATGAATATATATTATTATTATATTAATGCATTACAATCAATATACTACATACCAATCCGTTCTGAGGTTTAATTAATACTGTGTAAGCTTTAATTATTTATAAGTTTTACATTACATTCTATACATATTTACAGCATAATAGCAAAAAATTATTATTGAATGTATTTCGTTAGTTAAAAAAGCAAAGATAAGGCTTTTGCAAATTAAACATTAATATTAAAAATACAAAATTAATTCCTTATACGCTTTTGGGCAAACCAGTACGAATAATATGTTTAACTGTTTAGTAATATCTGGTGGGCCATCTATCGGTTCAAATTTAAACCATCGGTTATTTTGCATCTGACAATACTTATGTCACTCTATTCTGGCACAAAATTCAGTATATTATCTACACGTTTGAGCAACGTTGGGATTAATAGGAAATCTATTTAAAAAACAAGGACAATGTCTCGAATATTGCACGAAATATCGTCGTGTTTGGTCTCAGAAAGTCCAACAGGTCCTTCTGGTCGTGAAATGTTCAATATCAACTCGCCATCGTTCGCAAGAACTGAACATTTCACGCGCCAGTTTATGTCGAATTTTGCTAAAAGATCTCAGTATGACGCCTTACAAAGTTCAATGGATTCAAGAATTGAAGCCGCCTGACTATCCACTTCGTTTTCGCTTCGCTAGCTGGGGCAACGAGAAACAGCAAGATGATGTTGATTTTGTCAAAAAAAAAATTACTATCTTTTCGGATGAAGTTCCTTTTCGTCTTGGTGGGTACGTTAATAAGCAAAGTTGCTGTATTTATGGCTCAGAAAACCCACACGTGGTTTTACAGAAGCCAATTAAGAGTGACTGTTTGGTGTGGTTTCTGGAATGGAGACATTAGAAAATGAGGACGGCGCAACCATTGCAGACACCTATCGCACCATGATAACAGATTTTTTGTACCCGCTCTTCATGGTATTGATGTGAACGATGTTTGGTTTCAACAAGGTGGTGCAACTTGCCACACATCGCATGCCAAAAACCGAAATAGTAACGTCAATTGGCCGCCAAGAAGCTGCGATTTGACACCGTTGGACTATTTTCCGTTGGGCGCCATTAAAGAAAAGTGTTATACCGACAAACCGGAGACAATTGAGCATTTAAAGGCCAACATTCGAGATACGACCCCATACACTCGAAAAAGTATACGAAAATTGGTCCGATTGAATGAGGCACTGTAAGGCCAGCCGCGGTAGCCATATGAATGACATAATATTCCATTTCTAACCATAAGAATTGTTCTTCACAAAAAAAAAAAATTAATTTCACAAACCGTTTTTGATTTATTGTATTTTTTAATTTAAACTCTTAAATTGCCCACCCTTTATTTACAACATTACATTAGAATTCGGCAATGGACAGATAGTCCCTTTGACAGTGATCAGCCACTGATAATTTTAATAACTTCAAATTCAAAATAAGCAGAGTAAAAATTACCTGAACGAAAAGAAAACGGGCTTAAAATCAAACACGGAAGTGTAATAAATGTACATCAAGTCGCAATTGCAACTCGAAGTTTTAAATACCAAGTATCGATATGTATACAAACATATAGTTATAGAATAATTCACATTAATTATGATTTTCAACCTAAATCAGTTGTAGTAAAAAAATACACGTAAGTAAATTCATTTGTAAATGTTATAAATAATGGAATTTGATGTACGCAATTGTGTTAACGAAAAAGCTTTCAGCTATCGTATGTACATTAGGAATGTGAAAAATCTAATGGAATTTATTAATAAACTTGACAAAATTGAACTCCTTGAAATCTTAAATATATTCCTCAGAAGAATTGAAGAAAAAATTTAATAATTTGTGATGCAGAAGAAATGCAACAACATACATAGTAGACATACATAGATACATAATTGGTCATTACAACCCTTCAGTCAGGATTATGGCCTAGCTGCTCACACCACTCTTGTTGTGTGTCTTAATTTTTATTCTTGAGTGGCGGGACCTACAGTTTAACGTCGACTCCGAATGACAGATTTTGGGAAACTTTTTCATGGGAGGTTTATTTACTCTTAGAGTTTTTGCCTAAAATCTGCTGAGAGGTAGTCAGCGAAGAAATATTTTTTTTTAATATTTCGTTTTGATGTTTGACGTTTTTGATTACCTCAATTGAGTTACCACTGACCTTAAAAGATGACATAAGATGGTTATTTTTCGTTGTTTTTAAGACTTCGATTGGTATGTCAATTGCAGCTTCTCTGCTACATAAGCTCACCGAGTAAAACTGTATCGTCGGTGCTCAAGCCGCTAATAGGTTCTGGAAGCTTTTCTTGCATCGTGGCAGTGGTTAATTTGAAAATGCAATCTATTATAACTGTGAATTAAAGTTCACAATTTTTGGTGTGACTTATGTGTCAAGCCATGTTATATTGCGTAAGCCATATTACATTAAATCAAGAGCGTTCTTAATATCTGTAAACGCTGAAAACAGAATTAATATAGTTATTAGTCACAGATTGTTCAATATTCAATACATGACCGTGATAAGATATAATTGAAGCATTTTAAACATCTTGTTGGCATCTGCTAAGCTGGTAACAATTATGTTTTTGCCGTTAAGGATTATAATAGGGTCACATATTTCGCAGAAATGTTATCAACATCGGATTTCTTATCGTTCTTGATTTGTAACATGAAATCCACAATTTCCTTTTTGCTGACAAAAATAGAAGGCGGTGACGCAAGTAGTAATGACATTAAATAATTACTTGGCGAGTTAGTAGGTATTCGAACAATTCGTTAAAATATTCGCGAAATCAAAATGAAATTTGTGATCCAAATATTGGATACATTTGCTTAACGAAGCTTTAGAAACTGTTGTGTTGACTTTTTCGTACTCATTGAACGTCTTCAAGAATTACTAATCTTGGTTAGGTGCTTTAGTTGTACCTTGAAGCAAAGTCTTAACATACGACATGACAGTTAATAAACAAACATGTTGTAGAATCATTTAAGGAATGGATCGCTTTCGCCATCCGTTGTACCATACGGCTACTAAAAATTTGTTTAGTCTTGGTATCAAAGATAGTTCTTCAATTCATAAATACGAAGGCGACAAACGAAAAACACCATAGTCTGTTTAAAAACAGCACAAGCACTATTAAAAAGGCCCGTATTTGAAGCTGTTGTATTGCAGCACATTATTTGTATCTTGTCATTAAGGTTCCAATCAAAAAGAGCAATTGAAATGAAATTAGCTTAATGTTTTCCAGAAGACCTTTTCAGTTTTGGCACTGTAAGAAGTTGTTCTCTACGGTCAAAGGGAACAATAATTGGCTACCGTTCATCTTTTGGACTTCAAACTTTCAATCTCGGTAATAGTTTTCCATCGCAATGAACTGTCAGGTAGTATATTGTTTTGAAAGTCAGTTTTAATTTCTTTTTCCGTAACTTTTCTCGCCTGAGTAGGAAATCGCTAAATCGAAGATTTGTTAATGGGCGTTTCTACGACCCCGTGAAAAAAATGTAAATGGAGTCTCTTAGATTAATGGGCATTAAAGCTGCGTGTTTGGTGTTACGAAATTTTTTCTACCTCTTTTTGAATTTGTTTTAGGACAGAAACGTCCGGAAAACGTCTTCCGAATCTTCTGTATATTCTAAGTTGCCTGTAGTGGAAGCAGATGCTTAAGCTCCTTTCCTCTTCTTCCAATTGTCTTTGCTTGGTTCTCCTGTTTTCTTTGCTAATTTTCTGTCCACGCCACATAAGCATTCCGATCGACCTGGCTCTCTCTATTTTTGTAAAATTATTTTACCTTCCCCAATTTTCATTACTTCAAAGACGTCAGCATATGCTATATCAAAGAAGTTATCAAGGTAAATTTTAAAATTACTTTCACGATTCTTGAACGAGACCTGAGTTTCTTGCTACTTTTTTGTCGAGCTCTCCGAACTTGACAAAAATCAGTAAGTTTCTGCAAGCGGTTAAGAAATGCCTTCTTGATTTTTCTCACTCCTTAGTCGCAATATTATAAAATAGGACAGCGAGAATATGCTTTTAGATGGTAATTTAGTAGCATTTATTTCATTGCTAGGCTGTCCGACAAGGAAAATATTTTGTTTCTCACCCCGTAACTTTACCGATATCTTTGTGGAATAAGCAATCTTAAAAATCAGAAGTGAAGTGGTTAACAAACCTCTGAGTTATAAGTTTTTATAGTTACACTGATATGGATAAGCTTCAGTCGCAAGTCGGCACGGTTTATCGTTGATAAAACGGCCTAATATATTTTCTAGACAATAAAATGTCGTTTCAAAAGTTTTAAGAGGGAATGTGTATAAATATTCTGACAATGAAATTTAGAGGACGCCCTAGTCCGCATGATTTGAGGAGAAAATAACGAATCAGGCTGACATTGCTCCCTCTTAGTGAACGATTAAACTTTTGTCATCAAATTGTCATTCCACAGATTTCTTGCTGGAGTTTTTAGTAGTGACTGCACTGGTCATTTAAATATATTAATATTTTGTATATAATACATGGAATTGAGAACTTTACTTGCTTATAACTGATTTGTGTATGCTTAATAGAAAAAAATTGTGACTAGGATTCGAATAAACGAAATTTTTGTCTCCAAATAATTGGAGGTTGGGAAGCGAAATTAATAAAATCGCACTAATGGTTCGGAAATGAGCCGCTGATTTTCAAAATAAAAGATATTCCATTAATTGTTAAGATATAAAATATATAAATAAAAAAGTTTAAATGAGTTGCTTTAGTTTTTGCCTCCTAAATTTGAAACATTTTTAATTTTCAATAATTCCGTTTTTTTAGTTAATTGATAAGACCTCAAAGATTTAAAATAGCATCTTTAAAAATTCTCAGGTTTGTTTTTACCAGATTTCTATGGAAATGCCAAATATTAAGTCAGTTGATTTAGTTTCTGCCACTGGTGCAGGTTTGGCAAACAAAATTTAATTCAATACACCAGTAGAAAACTTTTCCGCACCTTTTGCAAATACTACTAATACATACTTGTGTGTAACTGTTAAGGCTGAAATAAGTTAAAAGAAATACTACATCAAAAAACTAAAATCAAAAGAGGTTAAACTATTTCATCGAAAAGAAAAATATATTCATTATTTATTTCTAAAAAAAATATATGCATTTGTGTACAACCGATCTTTTTCTTAATATGAGTATGTATACCCATCAACATCGAAATAATATGAAAGCTAAGTTTATGAATTGTTTTTAAAAGCGATATAACGGGTGATTTTTTAGCTATTATCTTTTTGGCAACACTGGTTTAAACAGCTCACGCACGTTTCGTGTTTTGTTTCACTTTCAAACATCTTCAGTTTGGTCTATAATTTAACCATGAATCGTCTTACAAACGAACAACGCTTGCAAATCATTGAATTTTATTATCTAAATGCGTGCTCTGTTAAGAAAGTTCATCGCGCGCTTCTTCCATTTTATAGTCAGTTTAATCGACCCACTGAAGCGGCTATTCGGGCTATTGTGAATTTAACTAGAACTTGTAGATTCATTGCCAAAGAGACTCAAAGGAGAATAGAATCAAAAGGGCGGCAAACAAAATATTAATTAAATATTATATTAAGATTTCTGTTTACTTTTATTTGATGCTTCAAAAGTATTGATATAACTCAAAAAAATCTTTGCAGAATATAACAAAAATATGAGAAAAGTAAAAATGTAAGTTTTTACCCACCCCGTTTAACATTTTTATAAAATCTAAAAATGGACATTAAAAAATTTGGCCGTTTTATTAACTGGCTATTTGTAGTTCATAGCTATAATATAGAATGGACATCAAAGAAATCAACTTCATATATAGATTCATTTAACTTTGGCAATGATGTCGCAAACGGTCTAATCACTCGTTTTAATTAGAAAAATTGTAAACGAGAATTTCCTCAAACCGTTATATCTTAGAAAGTCCAACGACTTCTATGAAATTCGAAAGTGTGACTCCATCGATATCGGTATGATTTTTTGCTAATCAGCATTGGCAGTAAAAGACAGAAGTGCATCGGTTAAAGTTATGCAAGAGGCAAACAAGATACAAATGATAGAAATATATCAAGCTTTTATAAAAGAGTACAGTATTCAAGAAACCAGGGTACACTGTGTAGGTATGTTATAAGTCAAAAATTATAGCATTAAGGAATACCCTTGAGTTCCCGGCTGATTACTTTTCTACTGAGAAAATTTTCCTTTAAGGATTAGGTAGAGGTAGAGGTGGCTGCCAAGAATGTTTCTTGGATGGACTCACTTAGGCCGCATTGGGCCCATTGTACTGTCCTTTAAGGATTACTGGCGACTTAAATCTGGCACTTCACAGTTTTGAAGAAATTCTTGGCACAAAAGAAATATTACTCGTTCTGGAACAAGAAAATTACCGAAAACACCACAATTTCAGAAACGGCTAAATAAGTAAATTAAGAGCTATTATACAAATTATACCGAAAAATGGAGATTACTTGTTAGAAAAATTTGAAAGTGTTACAAATATCCCTTATTCATTCTCTTAGACAATAACACCAATAACTAATAAGAAAAGCTAGGTCGTAATCCTGGTAGTAATGAAAAGAAGCTTATATTTTTCTTCTCTTATAATTGAATTTTTAAATTATAATTGGAGTGATAAGTAAGTACTCTTAAATCTAAAGAGGCCTATTTTCTCCTGATTAGAAAAAATTCAGTTTACGTCTTTACTTATTTTCGGAATTATTTTGCATCTTGTGTAGAGAGGAGGTATAGAATAGGAACTTTTCTAACTATTTTACCTATACTATACATCCTATTTTTTTATACTGCCACGCTGAAATATTTATACATGTTTTTGAGTAGATGATAGACTACAGCAGCACCATATCAAAGTCTCCCTTCAATTTCTCCCCAAAAAGTTTTCAGTATTTCGGCATGAAAATTTTGTTTGCTCTACAGGAAATTTTGGTCTTAGCTCTGTTACGGTATAAGGAAAGACATTTTTTTGGTGCTCACATGAAATGGAGAGGTGAAAGTATATATTCTTTATAGCTTTTTTTTTATTACAACACTATACAAAAACTGTTTAGTTGTGCCGCACTATGCAGCATTTTGCACCAGTATTTACAGACAATTTAAATTAAATTAATAAAATATTTATTATTGTTCCTTTAAAGTGAAAGTAAACAAATTAAACGTATAATTATGAACATTAAGTAAAGGATTATTTACAGAGTAATCGACTATCGAAAATTACACTACAACAATAATAAAGCATATAAATATAGTATTTCAAAAAACTACATGAAAATAAAGTAAAATCTCAAAAAAGAACGTAATCACTTAAAGTAATATTTTAAAAACTATCTCCAAAATAGACGTGAACTTAGACATGTGGAATGGACTATATATAAAACTAAGAGCAAGTTACTTTAGTATAAGGTATTTTAGGTATAAATAAGCGTATAAATTTCGAAGAGTTACAATTTAATTTTGGTTCTACGGTATATTAAATTTCTAAGTCAGGCGTCTATAAATGTGTAAGATAAGATTATACAATAGTTGCGCCACTGCTTTATTATTTCTCCTGTTAGAAACTATGTGTTATTGAAGACATGGAAATGGTTCTTAGGCGGGAAAAGATAGCGGTGTATGTATGAAACCAATATTAAATATAAGACGGGTACCAATATGCTGCCCAATGGCAAATCGAATCGTCTAAGAAGCTTGACTTCATCAGCTTAGGTATAATTTAAACTACAGCAAACTTCTACACTTGAAAGAAATATTTAAATTGTAAAATTTCTTTGAAAATAAAAAAATCATGGCTATTTGGAGTATACGGCGGCTGATTTTATCAATTAAAGTTTACTTAAGAATAAGGTGAGCAAAAATTCCTTAAATGAGTCGAAATTTAATTTTAGCAGAGGTACAGAACCTTAAATGGCAGATTAGTCGCATTATTTAGGTTTAAAGATCATTGAGGCGTTCCAAAAACTTGATTTTATGTTGTTGCCAAACTTTCTAACATTTCTTTTTTCAGCAACCAAATTGTTAACGTCCGCAGAATAAAATATAGCATTTCCCATCCTATACTTAACGTATGTTGGGCGTAATTGTCCTGTTCTGAACACAAATCCGGCGAAGACTGATGCTGTCCCCAACCACTATAAATAATTTTTGCATCTCCGAAACTCAGGTTCGTGTAGAATTTTTAATCTATCGGCAGGTCCGTAAGTTAGTTGATTTAACATCCAAGCTTATTACACACACGAATTAAATATCATTCGACTTCTAGAAGAAATAAGTCGGGATCCCCAGAAAGTATGTTTGACATTGCAATTAACGACTAAAAGAAAACAATGCACGGAGAAACTTCTGTATTTAACTTTTGCAATCACACAACTAGGAGGTGACTACACTGATGATATTACAAAATTTATATATTACTGAAATTTCAATTCAGATGTTTGTATCGTGCACATGACAATAACATAGATCGCTCAACAAATTATCTTCTTCTTGATTTAATTAGATTCACTGAACCTTCGCATGCTAGCGCAATATATTAAACAATTTTAAACAGACTTCTTAACATCAAAATGATTGTGCCAATTACCGTTTTCAATCTATTGGTTACCAATCAACTTTTGAAGTAAAGCAAAACTCATTCTCAGCATATTCTGCAGCAGATTTGTCATTTTAGCCGTAAAGTTGTCTATCATCTGTACTACATGTGTACTTTATGAGTACATATATCAAGCATTAAGATTATAACGTTATTGGTACGAATTTTGTGTTGGGACAACATTATTTTACACAACATCAGAATACCATCGATAAAGGTTAGACGATAGACAATAGACAGTAGCGAGCACAAAAAATACAACGCTAGGCCATATGATCTTTAATAACATATTTTTCATAATACCGGTAACTAATTTATCTATTTTCTTTTGCTGTTATTCTTTCAATTATAAGTTTTCAAAGTAATCAAAGTTTGTTCGAAATTCTCTTATTAAAAGTTAAATATTTATGAATTTATGAAAAAAGTGCTAATTTTTTGCGATCAAAAAAATGCAACATAATAAAAAATTAGTTAAAGTAAGTTAATCATTTAATTATAATTGAACATTTTTTAAAGACGTTATGCAATATGTATTTTGTAATAGAAGCAGCTGTCAACTGACAGCAAAACTGTAATCATTAAAGCTTTAGAGGGAGGAAAATCCATGCGTCAAGTTGGACACATCTTTGGTGTAAATCAATCCACCGTATGTCGCATTAAATCTCGATTTTCCGTGAGAAATAGTGTGGAAAGGAAACCAGGTAGTGGTAATCCTCTAAAAACTACCTCACGGCAAGACCGCCAGATGATTTCATTGGTTAAAAAAGATCCACAAAAGACCACAGTGGACAATGCTAATTAAGCAAATGGGAGTCTCTATAGGCGTTCACACTGTTCGTCGTAGGTTGAAAGAGGCTAATTTGCATGCGAGAAGCCTGCAAAGAATCCTCTCATCAGAGCAATCAATAAAAAGAAGCGCCTGGAATTTGCAAAACGTTATAAAGATTGGTCAAATGAACAGTAGGCTAAAGTCTTGTGAAGCGATGAAAGCAAATTTAATTTGTTTGGCTCCGATGGAATAAATTTTGTTCGCAGACCGCCTGGGCAAAAATATTCTCCTAGATATCAACTTCCAACGGTAAAACATGCCGGTGTATCAATAATGGTGTGGGGTAGGGAACGATATATTTGAAATTAAATTATTGATTTTACCCCACATATTTACAGGTGCGTTCTCCCGTGATGGAGTAGAGAACATTTGCGGAAAAAATGGCTCCTGGAAGCATATTCCAACAGGATAATGATCCAAAGCGCTCATGTCGCTTTGCTCGAAAGTTATTAGTTATTAGATCGGGAAGTTGAGAGGAAACATCCGTCATTAAAAGGGTTAGGTTAGGTTAGAGGACGTGTACTTGTCAACTGTGACAAGTACAGTACCCGGAGGTCGAATTGACCCATTGTACAACGTCCTAGCTTCTCACACCACTCGTGTTGTGTGCGTTAATTTTATACATGAGTAGCAGGACCTACAGTTTAAAGTCGACTCCGAACGACAGATTTTTGAGAAGCTTTTCATGGCAATTTTTACTCTCAGAGTTTTTGCCAGAAATCTGCTGAGAGGAAGTCGCCGAAGAAATTTTTCGTTTTGATGTCTGACCTGGGATTTGAACTCGGGCCTTTCGTCTAATAAGCCAACACACTACCTACTAGACCACGGCGGCTTCAAAAATAAAAGGGAATTAGAAGAGACTTCGAGAAGTGATCATTAACGCATTAATATCTTTAGTCGATTCTATGACTTCTAGGTCACAAGAGGTAATAAAAAATAAGGGCTACGCCACCAAATACTAATTTTAAGAATTTAATTTTTAAAAGATAAGTACATACTTTGAAATTTAAGCTGTTGCATTTTTATTGCTCCCATGAATTTCGCACCCTTTTTGATAAATGATAGAAAAATGTTATTTATTAAAAATATTTACATAATTTTATTGGTAATGGGTATCTATAACTGTAGTGATTAATAAATCAAAGAAATTTTTTGAACTGACCACCATAATTTTAATATAATCGCACTTAAAGATAATTTTACTCAGCGTTGCATTTTTTGTGCTGGCTGCTGTATGTAAGTGTAACTATTAAAAAAGTAACTGAATTGAAATTACCCATCTGGATAGGAATTATTAAATAAAAAATACATTTTGTTTAGAAGGAAACTGAATTAGCAACTATGTATACCATGAAATCAAACATTTTTAATGTCTTTCTACAAGGTAATTTACGATATACATATATACCATAAAATTTAAGTTATGTTGTAAAAGGAAAATGTTTGCTGTAAAGTTTTAAACATTTTTTTTCCTTGACAACTTTTTTTTAATCCTATATTTAACGAAATAAAAGCAATTTAAAAAAATCTCCAAATGTCCATGGTTTATTTCTAAGCTAATTTGTAGACCTTGACAACTAAAAAAATTGTAAACACTTTATATACGCTTACTTCAACACTCAAATTTTACCGTTATTCAAATTCTATGACATTTTAGTTTACTTCTTGTGTAAGAATAATTTTGTTTATATTGATCATTTGAAATTGTAACTCATAATGAATGTACTACAATGTGATCAAAATTTTTATGGAAAAATATACACTTAATTGGTAATTTTTCTTCAAGCTAAAGTGGAAGTAAATTACCATCGAATAGAGAAGTGCCTAAAGTAAAGTGCTTTTCATAATTGTACCACCACCCTATTTTTTTGAATTTCTAAAAAAAGTACATTTATATTATAAATTTTATAATAACAACAACACTACATTTCATTATGTGTAGTATAAATGTAAAAGAAAAAATAACAGTAAATTTTTCAAATTGTTAGTGTTATTTTTACTCCAGTATAAAAATTAAGGTTTTCGGTCTTTGCATAATTATAGCACCAGACTCAGTTCTTGTGTTAAAGAAGAAGCTTTATTTACCAAAAATGTTGATACTTAAAACATAGTAATCCCCCTTTTAGAGCTTATTAAATTAAATGTTCGATCTTTCATACTCTTATAAAGTTTATTTAATATTTCTCTGTCTATTTTCCCCCACTTTTCGATTGTTTTTAATTTCAAATCTTCAACACTGGTAAACTGCCTGTTACTTGAATATATTCTTTGGACAAGAATTGGCCAAACGTTTTCAATAATATTCATGTCAGATGAACAAGCTGGCCACGATAAAACCTCAATAAATTGCTTACATAACCATTCCACACTCTGTCTGCTAACATGAATTGTGGCATTGTCCTGTTAGAAAACATACATATTTTTTTTCATTATTATCTCTCAAGAAGGGTAGCAAACTACAGCTAAGGACAGTAATGTACTCTGTACTATTCATTTGCGTAGATGGAAACTGAAGTTCGAGGCAAGCACTTGAAGAAATAGCCCCCATGAGACTATCTCCCCCAAAATTTATTTTAGTAAAATACTTGGGTTCTTTTCTAAGGTCACGCCAGTAGTATAGATAGCCATCTGGCCCATCTAAATTCCACCCTTTTTCATCAGAGAATATGATCTGAAGACAAAAAATTTTATATTCATTGTTTCTTATTATCGAAATGCTGGTGGTGCTATAATTTGATGGTGCTATAATTATGAAAAACGCTATTCTATATCTATTGCTTCTAACACATAATTACAGGGACCGTAACTGTTATGACTTTTATTGTAAAAGTCAGAAAATAAAAGTTATTTTTTGACTTTTATTTTTTCGAGCAGAAATAAAAGTTAAATTTTAACTTTAATTTTTTCGAGCAGAAATAAAAGTCATTTCGGTTTTTTCAAACCAAAGATTAGTGTTTAATATACCCAAAACTTAATGCTAATAATTTTCTGACATAAATTACTTAATTTTTTTAAAGAATTTTTCAATAAATATTATGAGTTCATCATGAATTGAAACAAAAATAATAATAACTTTTATTTCTGCTCGAAAAAATAAAAGTCAAAAATAACTGTTATTTTTGCTCGAAAAAATAAAAGTCAAAAAATAACTTTTATTTCTGCTCTTAAAAATAAAAGTCAAAAAATAACTTTTATTTCTGCTCGAAAAAATAAAAGTCAAAAATAAGTGTTATTTTTGCTCGAAAAAAAAAATCAAAAAATAACTGTTATTTTTTTTTTTCTAAATAATAAAAATCATGTTTTTAAAAAGCATCGCATTTTATAAAAATTTGGTCCAAGACAATCAAAATGGTATACTTGGTTTTGTTCTCCGACATTTCCTTGCGGTTGCTTTTTTTAATCGAAAATTCAAAAATAACAGTTATTTTCGGTCTCTGCATAATTATCGTCTCTGTGTACTTTGTGTTAAAAGCAGTTATTTTTCCTTAGTCATAGGAATTAAACAGTATGTAAGAATAAAACGAATAGTAGATAATAGAAAATTAATTAATCTTGAAATATTAAATTACAAGGCGAAAAATGAATTACAATTTTTAGATAAATATTTTTATACTGCAGCTGAACAGGAAAGAAGCAGTTTTCAATGTATTTGGTCTTTATAGCCATTTTCCCGTCACGTTCCCATTTTTGCCTAATTTATGTTTTTGGGAACTATTAGCTATGATATTCCTGATAATACACTTACATTTTACCAGTTATTTATACTTTTTCGAGCTCTTAAGGTTTTTTTTTAATAGTTGTTGAATTTAAATTAAATTATAATTGGGTTTAATAATTTGAGTTGAGTAAATTCAAAAAGTTGGTACAATAAAATGCATTTCGGCTAATGGAATCGCTATCATTGTTTTTTAACTTTTTTAATAGTTTATTATTTAAATTTTCACTAGTGTTATAAGTGACAATAAGAGAAACATCCATACCCAACCCATGTAACTTTCACATTGTGTAGAAGAACTAGACCTGCTTTATGTGTAAAATACTTGGGTATACACTTTGATTTCCGATTAACATGCATATTGTATATTGGAACAATGTGATTGAGATGAAAACAGTTCAAATGTATTATTCTATTCAAATCAATTTTTATACCCATTTGCTGCTATAGGAGTTTCATTGATTTAAAAAAGACCAAAGTTAGTCTTAAGGTCTGAAATAATTTCAATATTAAAAACCAGAGGAGAATTCCAGAAGTACTGCAAAAATTGCGCAAAAAAGAATCAAACGCCTACTATGTAAAAAAAACTAGATACCTGTTATGATGGAAAGCCACTATTGAAACCCTATGCACGTACAAGACAGTAGAGCTCGCAGAATGCACTACTCAGCTGAGAGAATTTTAGTAAAATACTTAAGGCATTTTTATAAAATTTCTTAATTATTTTGACACGAAACAGTGATTAAATATAAATACAATTTCTATCATAATACTGCTAACTTTTTATGTGCAAAGATTTAACTAAATCTAAAGAAAACTCTAGGATTGATAATATCTCTAACAAAATGCTCAAGGAACTACATTGAAGACTGTATTTTACCGACATCAAGCCGTAAAAAATAGAATACAAGTAAGCATATGAAAATGATAATTTTACAACTACACGACCACCGATACAGAAAGTTAACGCTTATTTTTGTTGGCCCTAATCAACAGGTTAGTGCTATAAATACAGCGTGAAACATAAAACATACCGCAAACTAATTTATTACACCAAAGGTAAAAGAGTAGTTATTAAAATCCATTTTACGCTAATTTTCTTTAGCATTAATATTAAATTCTACAAACATTGATAAATACATACATAATTGGCCATTACGGCCTAGCTTCTTCCACCACTCATGTTGTGTGCGTTAACTTTATACTTGAGTGGTGGGACCTACAGTTTAACGTCGACTCCGAACGACAGATTTTTGAGAAACTATTCATGGCAATTTTATTTACTTTACAGAGTTTTTGCCAGAAATCTGCTGAGAGGAAGTCGCCGAAGAAATATATTTTTTATATATTCCGTTTTGATGTCTGACCTGAGTTAAACTCGGGCCGACACGCTACCTACTAGACTACGCCGACTTCAACACTTTGATAACCACCAATATTAAAGTAATACAATTATGAGACGAAAGTTTTTGATGAATAAAAGTGAGTGGTTTTCTTTTGATTCTGCGACTTACTTGATTGAAGCATATTCTACATATTCGAAATATAAATTAAATAGGAACAACGATGACAACTTCATTTGTAGTAGTGCGCTGGCGTAAGGGTCATGGGTTCGAGTGGGTACTCAGCTCGGAATAGTTATAATAAAATTTGTAATTGTAATCTAATTAATGAATAAGTACCTTATTCCTGGTATAGATACCATAAATATGCATGTAAATATATTATTTTTGTTTAAAGGTTTACCTATTTACTGATCGACCAATATTTATTTGAAGATTCAGTTAATATAGGAGATGAGGTCAATATATGTTTAATGGCCATTCGAATTCAAATTAATAAAAATGTGGTATCGTATAAATTCATAAATAAGCGAATTGCCCTAAAATTTCAGGAAATAACGTCAGAGTGCGATCGTATATACAAAACTGTGTGAAGGAACAGTTTAAACAGATATTTTTTTTTAATTATTTTGAGTTTGCATTTATCATTTTTACAGATAACTTCGGAAAATATATTTTTCCAAATTTTTCCTCCTTGTGCTTTTTTACGTAAAAAAAAATTCGTTTGCGTTTACTAAGTTATATGCATACTTGATCAAAGGTAATTAACGGCGAGTACATTCATGTCAATTAATTACTTTATATAATAGATCTTAATTTATATGTGTATGTATTTACCATATGATACAAATTTAAGTTCAATACATAATTAATAATCAGCTAAACCCTTTTGACATTTACTTTTTTGTTTATATCGGACCTTACTCTTCTTTATAAACAATAAAACATGTAACAAATTGACATATGTAGTATATAAATTGAATAAAAGTTAAATAAAAACAAATAAGTAAATTGTCATGTGGATTTAAAAATAATTAAATTAATAAAATTATAAATAAAGTATAAAAATAAATGCGTAATGTAAGGCACATTGTACAATTAAATAAAGTAAAATATGTATTTATTAAAATTACATAACTATTTACCTTAAAAATTAAAAAAATACTGATTAAAAAAAGCTGAACATAAAAGGAGTTTACATAAACTTAATCTAACATTTATTCCATTCGTTATACCCATTTTATATTCCATATCTAGGTCAAGAAGCAAATCGTGATTCCGTGTATAAAATTGGTGAATATCGCTAATCTAAAATAAAAAGAAAATAATTATTAACAATTATTTTAATATAATATAATTATTATAATTTCGTATAAATTATAATCTTGGGTATATTTTCAAAAGAACTCTTAATATCGAATAAAAGTTTTGTAGATAGTATGAATGAAGATGGCACTAATTGTACTTATAATTAAAGTTTAATTATTGGGTCAAAGGTCTCAAATATAATAATATAAAAAATAAAATCGACATTGTTTACTTGCAGAATAATTATTCGAGCTATTTCTTACGTCTAAGAAGGTAAGTTATAAGTGAACACTTTCTAGAACGATACCAAATGAATTAGATTTCTTAATAATTATTGAAAAAGTTCTTCCATCAAAGACTTTCGAACTTTAACAGTTGATAATGGCCATTTTGTTCAAACTACATCTGTCAAATTAGTTGTCATTTATTCAGTCTGTTTTGCCAAATCATCTTGGACGAATATAGCATCCAAGAACACTTGCAAATGATAAAATAGATTTATCAAAATGGCTCTCTTCGACTTCACTAGTTTAATAAATGAACGAGTCCGATGAAAGTCAATATCTGCCATAAGAGAGTGCAGGAAAATCCGAGGAAGTATTTTCTCAGACGACAACGAATTATTCGTTGGGTGTTGGGCCTGCACCCATACAGAATTTAACTGACCCTGGAACTGACGGCAAACGATCATAGACAACGGCAATCGAGAGCAAGGTCTTCTCACGTGGAGGGAACTTTCTTCTTGTGAGGTTTTCTCAGCTGTATGTGATTAAGCCACAAACCACAACGGTCGTCAAAGCTGACACAATTCATTCCATCGCACTAAGTGGCATTTACCCTGAAAAGCTGGCCAAAAAGGCAAAAATGAATTTAAAGAAATTTAAGATAGATAACAAAATTCTGCATTATATAGTAAATTTTCAAGACTTTAAGTTGAAATTTGTAGATTTGAGACGATGTCAAAGTCAGGAAAGTGAAGAAAATTAAATGCGTTTTTGGTGTTTTTTTAAATTTTAATAGGTTTATATAATATTTGTTTGTGGCTAAACGAATAGAGGTTTTATATTGAATTTTTTTTATTTGAAAGGTATAAGCAACAGCTACTTTCAGTTTTATATATATATATATGTCTCGTATATAATGCTAAAATTATTCGTCCAAAATTTAAAAATAATAAAAATTTCACATTTTTTTACTCTCCCCAAAAAAAGATAAGGATTTTAAAGGTGAGAGTAGTTTTTAGTAGTTTAATGTTTTACACCACAAGAAAATATGAACTCTCTACATTCAGGAACTGAAAAAAAGTTTGCGCAATTATTTTTGGCGATTTTTTGAAAATTTTACTTTTTTTGAAAAATTAAAAAAAATTACCCTTTTTTTTTACCAAAAAACGAAGCACACAAGATTTTTTTAAAACTGAAAGTAGTGCTCAAAAATTGTTATATACCGCAATAAAATATGAAATTTCTGTTTTCATCTTCTTTACCTGTAATATGGTAAAAAAAAATAATAAAATGCATACCTATTATCGTAAAAGAAAAATTAGATTAAAAATGACAAATATATATAATTACTCCTTCCTGACATTGATGATGAAAATGATAACCATTTTAACGATTGTATTTAGTTTCACTTTTTAAGTATTTTTAAGTTAATTATTAAATAATGTAAAATAAATATTATAAATAAATATTAATTATCATAGAACTTTAAAAACTTAATTACATATATCGACTATTATAACAATATGAGATGTATGTTTGACTTTCTTAATGGACCGTATGTGGTACCTAGGGGCACTATGATCCGATCATAATAAAATTAGGTAAAATGATTCACATTCATATTAAACATGATCATGTCGAATTTCATCGAGGTAATACATTTTTTAAGCCAATTATAATTGTCAAACATATTTTCTTAAGGGGCCCTATTTTAGACCAAGGGGCAATGATGGACAGACCATAACAGAATTTGGTAATATGATTTAGATTTACAAAATACACGTTCATACCGAATTTCATCACGATACCGACGTTTTTAAGCCATTTATAAGCACAAACTTGAATTTCTAAAGGGGACTTTATATGGGGACTAGGGTCAAATGTCATCCGATTTTCACCAAACTTGACACCATGATTTCTTAATACACAGAACTGATCCATGATAAATTTTATCATGATTGTTGCATAATTACCATAATTATGTATAAATAATTGCAATTTCGAGGGGAATTTGTATGCGGGCTAGGCGAAATCACGGACCGATTTGACCCAAAATCAGTTGGGTTCATCCTTGGGCCTAATTATCGGTAACGCTATCAAAAAATTCCAGCCATTTACTCATAAAACACTTCCATTAATTTTGGCCAGGTTTTCAGGCAAAATACCCCTCTGTGCATCGTTCAAATTCAATCTGATTTACGCGCAGGATACATGAAACTTTCCGGTTGCCTTCCACCTAAAGAAGCCATAAGCGACATTTGAACCACGCACACTGTCGCGAGCGTGGCCAAAAATGGTTAAAGTCAATGTGGGAAATTCAATATTTTTTACCTTTATCTTATAGAAAACACTTCTATTAGTTGATATGTAAAATTTTTTTTATAAACTTTTGCGTAGTTTTTTAGTTATTGTATCTCAAAGTTAAGAATTCCCATGCAATATAGAAAATTTGTGCGAAAACTTGAAATTTGACATATTTTTGTCATAGCTAAAATTCAAAAATTCTTTTGGTAATGACTAAATTATTTGTAATAGAATTGTAAGCCAGGTGTGTAATTGTAATTACAATGCTATAATTGTTTACAAATATTAATCATATGTGAAATATCCTTAGCCAAAGTACAGGTCTTCAAAAAATTAAGATTTTCATACATTTATTAACTTCTGTAGTGAATTAAAAAAAAACACCCAATATCACTTTTGAAATTTTTTGATATTTTATTGCCAAAAGCATGTACTTTAACATATATAAATTTTAGCTGCTTTTGTATATAATGTTTTTAGTGTCAACATCATTGCAGATTCGTGATATTTTTGAGCAATGGGTGCAGCCTAAGAAAAATAATACAACAAATGTGTTGCATAATATTGTACAATTTGTGGAAAGTCGTATTCAAAGATTTCTAGCTGATATAGAGAAGGACTAACTAAAATTTATTCTTTTAAAAATTAGTAATAATTGGACAAAATATAGACGTGGAAAAAGTAGGTTTGAAACTGAGTTGAGGAAGTGATATAAATTTTTCTAGATCATCGATTTTTTATATTTAAATATATAAATTCAATTAGGAACCAAGTACAAGTGTCTTTTCACTTATATGCATACATTTTAATATTTTATTATATATAAACAAATTTTAAATTGTTTAATAAAATATTGTTTAATTAGTATTTCAGCTATGGTAAAAATTTATCCTTAAAATTGTCTAAGGATATACGGAATGTGAGAACATTAAATTTTAATGAGTTAGTAAAACATTTAAATCATAATTTGCGATTCGAAAAAATATATGTGTATTAAATTTTTTTGATACTTTTTTGAAAAAGGACATTTTTAAGGTGGGCGTATCCTTGCTCCAAATTGAATGAAATTTGGAGGAAGTATTAAGCATGTTAAAACTAATAAGTGTACCATATTTTATTAACATATCTTTCTTTTCCTCCAAGTTATAGCAATTCTTAATTTCAGGATATATGGGAAGGACACGAATCCTTTGAGTTTAAATGACCAAATTTTAAGTATGATTATGTTTTACTAATTAATATAGGTGTGCCAAATTTCATTACTCTACTATTACTCCTTCTATTTTTGGCCACTCGTTATATGAAATCGCGACAGTGTGCGACGTTATATTCTGTACATAATATAAGCGTATAACCAAAGAATATGGATATAAAGAATGCGCATTATGTAGAAGTAAAATTTCTTATGGCGGGTTGTAACATCCCGACCCGCTTTCACCAAACATTACGACCCGCTCTCACTAAAATTATTTCTGGAAGAGGAGGGTGGAAGACAGTACGAAAATAAACACAAACAAAGAGCGTAACAATGTGTTGCTCTCATCATGAGAGCGTAAAAATGCATTCAGTTGCTTTGCTTGTCAGCTTCTAAAGAAGAATGTTCATGTCGCTTTTTTCAGACTTCAATTTTACACTCAAAGAAATATTACAGTATGATTCACTAATTGGTTATTTCTAACCAAAATCGGTTATTTTTTTGATCAATGTAGATTTTTTTGGTTTTGGTTATTTTTTTTTTCTTATAAAAAAAGCTATTTTTTGTTTGTTTTTTTTTTATAATTTAAACGTGAAAAAAAATAAAATAAAAGTCTACGAATTTAATTTTGGTTATATTTTTTCTTATATGGTGATTTTTTTCACAAATGTTGGTTACAAAATTTTTTTCGTGGCAACACTGTTTCAGAAATATAAATAAAAATTTAGTCAAACAACAAAAACGCACGATGAGAACAACGCATTGTTCCGCTCTTGGTTTCTTTACCCTTCCCTTCTATCTTTCCCCCCGCGTCATGAAATATTATTGAGAAATATTCCAAAATATGTCCAAATGCACATTCTTTATACTTTATTTTCTCTGGTATAACAAATGTCGATGATATCTTCCAAGCCCTTTGTAAATTTTTCAAACTAAAGAGGGATAATAAAGTGTTATCAACTGTGCGGTTTCAAAAGTAAAGTAAACACAAACACATATAGCAATGTCAATGAAACTTATTTGATTATAAGAGAAGTTTCCATTACGAACGAGTACAACGCCTCTAGACTGATCATTTATTTTAAGTTTTTGATCATGTTTTCGAGTGGTACATTGATGACAACTTGACGAATGCTGGCTTTTTTAAATGTATCAGCGTTAGGTCAGAAGGTCTGCCGCCATTTTTATAACTGGCGCTCTACGCACCACCCCCACGAAAGCCTTGTTCGCAATGCTAAACTGGCTTCCTACTGTGCTTCTCGCTAAGCAGGTAGCCAAGTTTGCTGCGACTAGACTTAATGCTCTCTCTCGTTGGCACATTGTACCCTCTGGTCACTCCACTATTCTGGAGGTTGATCCAGTGGCCCCTGTGAACATGGACTATTTCCCTGCTGAATATTGTCTTGACAGATGTTTCCACTCTCTGATTCCAAGTAGGGATGACTGGAATCCTAATACGGTCGTCCCCCCGGAAGTCCTGGATATATACCGATGGCTCTAAACTCGATAATGGGGTTGGAAGCGGTGTCTACTCTGGGAAACTGGACCTAAATATTTCTATCCGTCTGCCGGACTACTGCAGTGTGTTTCAGGCGGAGGTGATGGCAATTTACCGGGCCGCTCAATGGATCCTCGTCAACGATGCTCCTTTCGTTTCGAGATTAACTCTAGGATCGTTAGGGAATGTCGCCGCTGTCTCGACCTTCTCTCGGGGCGCTTCACCATTGTCTGTCTGGTGTGGGTCCCCGGGCACAGTGGAATTCCGGGAAACTGTAGGGCCGACGAGCTCGCCAGAGCTGGTGCGCTCCTTCCGGAACCCTCTTCTGTTGAATTGGATATGCCACTTGCCTCGGTCAAGTTGACCATTGCGCCGAGGTTCTTTCGGGACGCCAACCTATCCTGGGTCAATGAGGAGTCCTGCTCCACCGCTAGACTCATCTGGCCCAAGATGGATAGAAGGCGTACCAACCGATTACTTGGTCGTGGTCGTGATGTCATCTCGACTACAGTGGCCGTGCTTACGGGTCATTGCGTCATGGGTAGACACGCGGAAGGAATGAGGCTCCCTTTCAACGACTTCTGCCGTGGATGCAGGTCCACTGAGGAATAGGAGACTTTTGTTCACTTTTTTGCAATGCCCGTCTCTTGCTAGGTGTAGATATAGGTTATTTGGCTCCCCATTCCTTGTTAGCTTAACGGAGCTATCATCTATTGGCATCAAGGATATAGCTTCATTCATCAAACTTTCTGGCTGGTTTACCAGTGCGGGGTAGTCGTGCTTTTGTTGTGCAGCCCTTGCGCTGACCAACTTCTTCCTTTTCCCTGATTTTGGTGGACCTTGGTTAGTACAGGAACTGCGTTCACCCGTGGTATCACAACGGGCCGCTATGCGTGCTCAAGTGAGCTTTGTGATATCAGAGCTACCACTCCGACCTAACATAACCTAGGGGATAAGTAAAAACGTGGTGGATTATGGCGTGGCCTAACAAAAAAAGGCCAATTGATGTTGTCAAAACGTCGCTTTAATCTTTCTGAAAAATTCTTATACAAAAAAGACAAACTAAGTTATATGTGTCGCTCGTGGCTTGGTCTTTTTGAATTCACATGTCATCCAATTCGTGATCTCTAATTATAGACGAAACAAATTTGCAACGAAATGTCCTAGTCGTATTTAACAAAACTTTCTTAAAATATTGAAATATTTATTCTTTATAACCTTGATTTTGCCATAACTCGCAATAAGTGGTGAAATCTTCATAGCAATGAAAAATAAAAACACAAAACAGGAATTTGAATTTACAATACATATTTACATTATGACCCGTTTTCGGGCAGTGTTGAAATTTTATTATATGATAAATAAATAGGATGCAAAAAAGTAACAATGACAAAAACGAAAATAAGAGTAAACTGTATACTCCTGTTGATATGTAATCGCAACTTGTCTTGCAACCTTTCGAAACCAGTAATGAGGTGCTGCTCGCATATCTTTTTCGTTTGTCCAGGTCTAAATTTACCGTCAAAACAGGAATTTGAGCTTGGGGTATGTATGTGCTTATGTTAAAAGGCGACCCAAACCAATGGTGAATTGGCAGGGAAGCCCACTTCTTGTCCGTCCTTCTGTCCTCTATTCCACATTCGGCCATTCTGAACGGTCATTCAACCCGGTATTGATTCTCTTTGGACCCTCAACCCTTTTCAACTTCATACCTATCATGTCTCATAATTCGAAACACCCTATGTAGACCTAAATACTTCAGTCGTAATTCCAAATCCGGTCCAAAGTAAGTCCGTCTTTTAGCCACCAAATCATTCTTCCTATACAATGGCGCTCGAATTCTATTCTTATTAGATGTTTTCCATTTTCTGCCTGAATTTACGCAATATTTGACCCAGCTGTATTCCGAATTTCATCAATTTGTTCTTCTAACTCTTCTATTGAAAATTTCTCAGTCATGTTTCGTATGTCGCGAAACAATCCTTATACATTATTGAACCTTATTCACATGCTTGTACCATTTTCAGGATCTTCGCAACAAATTTTCAATAACAATGTTACCACTCCGTTTCCCCTAGAAAACCCCGTTGTGATAAGTACTAAGATTCTGAATATTACGCTCTACTGTACAATATAATTCTCTCTTGATTACCAAAAATCACCAATTGACGCTGAAGTCTATCAACGACATCTTCCGCTCCAGAGGCTCTGGTTGGATACATCCAAACAAATTTAGAAAAGAGACTACTAGTTTGTGATTATGACATTTCATTGTTTTTTGCATAGAGCCGACGTGATCAATATGATATGTTCTTATCGATGGATCCGACTTATAGATAGTGGTAAGAATTCCTCCCGGTTTACCTGTCTTAGCCTCTGTTATTATGGGATAGGATTACGGATTATTTAGTCAACTTTCGATACAATGTTGAGTATATAAATTTCATTTTCTAGAAGTTTCCGTGCTTTCTAGTACCAAAATGACCCTTTCTATGGGCAACCTGGATTATTTCCTCTTCCATACTTTCCGGAATCAATGAGGCGCTGATTCTTATGAACCAAGTCGTGTTTTAAATAGAAATCTTCATAATTTCCATCCTCTAGTACCTTATTAATAGCTTTAAGCCAAGTATCCTGCAATTGAGCTTCTTAAATACTGTATTTTAAGGCGTCCTCGGCCAACAAACATAAATTCTACTTAGAGTATCTACATGTCCCATCTTACTACCTGATCTTTGTTCTACCATAAAATCAAATTATTGTAGAAATATGGCCCATATCGAAACACGTAAGGGAACATCTTTTTCTTATTGTCACGTTGCAATCAATCACAATTTTTATACTTCCATTAAGTCCATTAAGTATGCCCTCCATTTTATCAAGGTCTCAATAATCGCCAACACTTCAAGCTCATACGAGTGATATTTTCGTTGTTCCTACGGCTAATATATTCCACTGGATGAAATTCTTAGGCGTCCGGACTCTTCTGAAGCAAAACACCTACATAGCCTACATTCTCGCGTCCGCGTGCATTCTTGTAGCAACATTTGGATTATAAAATTTTAGAAATTCATGAAAGATAAATGTCTCACAATTGTAGCATATCTACACAAAAATCTTCTGAAATAAGACAGGGGACCTAAGAAACTTTGTAATTTGCTACAGGTGATGTCTTCTCCACTGATAGTCTTATCGTTGAATTTTCCACGTGGTCTTTAAAATATTGGAATATCATTTGACAATATTATATTCATTCTAATAGGAGTTGGTTCTAAATTTTCAGGATTGTAGTCCTTTACCTCTCTCATCACCTCCCAAGCTATATCATTTGCTCTTGCAATTATTATTTGACTTTGTTCGATACGCCTGCCCCGAATCTGAAGATACTTTGAAGGTTGATGCCTGTTGAGTGGATCCTCGAATTTTCTTGGTATAAAATGCTTTTACCCAAACTTACAGGGATAAAGCCCCCTTGTGTCCCAAATTAAAAAAAAATCAAAGTTTTAGAACTAATTATGCACGTAATAGGAAATTCATATCCACTACACACTTCATATCCATTAGCACACATTCCACCGCCACCTCGACCAAAAGGCCAAATTATTTTCAAAAACGAGATTAACCTTTATTTCCTAAACCCCATCCCATGCCAGAGCCTATGGACGTAGATCAAAATATAAGGACTAGAAACATAAACTACATGAACAGACCAGCAAACAGAGCAGGAATTTTCATTTGAAATCTCAAGCAGGCAATTTTATATAAAAAAAGGACGGATGGGTGCCCTGGTAGCCTAGCGAGTAGTGTGCTAGACTATTAGCGTGAGGGTTGTGGGTTCGATTCCTACCAGAGACTCTGGTCTGTGACACTACACCGAGCATATGGTCAAGTTACTCCGCTCGCATATAATTAGAATATAATTTGAAATTGTATTGTAATTAATAAAATAAATAAATAATGAGAAAGGCCGGATGGCATTAATAGATAATTGAATCAGGTACCATACCAGGACGAAACTTCGGAAGAAACATTACATTACTATATAGAAGGACATAGAAATTACAAAACGGACTACGGTCATGGCAGTATCGAAGAAAAAAACCAGTAAGTAAAAAAATTAATGCGATTAGATGAATCAGCAAAAACTGCTTTCATAAGAATTAAAAAATATTCTGGCTTCAAGAGATGTAATATTGACCTACTCAAATTTAATAAAAGTTTTGAATTAACTGCAGACGCTTCGAACTATGCGATAGGAGCTGTTCTCAGCCAAGATAAAAGATTGATCACATTCATATCTAGGTCACTGAATAAAACTGAAGAAAATTATGCACCCAACGAAAAAGAAATGTTGGCCACAATTTGGGCATTGGATACCCTAAGGAACTACTTATACGGTCGTGCTAAAGTACTTATTTATACGGATAATCAACCTATCAAGTATGCCTTGAGCAATAAGAATAACAACGCTAAAAAGAAACGTTGGAAACGTCTATATTAGTGGAGTATAATTATGCACTCCTCCTTTTTGAAATAAATGTTATTGGTTTACAATTCTATCTAAGGATATCACCTGGAAGTAAGAATGATTTTTTATTGAATTCGAACTGGGTTAGTTGACGTATAACAATGTCAAAGGTCAGAATGCCCTCTTAATCTAATGTTATCTTTATTTTCAGCGACATGTAGTGTGATTTTTTACTGTTTTTACCTGGCAGATATTTCGTAACCGGTTTCGCCATTTGAGCATTTGAGTGGCGGGACCTACAGTTTAAAGTCGACTCCGAACGACAGATTTTTTGAGAAGCTTTTCATGGCAATTTTTACTCTCAGAGTTTTTGCCAGAAATCTGCTGAGAGGAAGTCGCCGAAGAAATACTTTTTGTATTTTTGTTTTTGATGTCTGGCCTGGGATTCGAACTCGGGCCTTTCGTCTAATAAGCCAACACACTACCTACTAGACCACGGCGACTTTGAGCATTATTCTTTATAAATTTTTTGTAATATCCCACCATTCCAACGAAACTCCTAAGTTATATTAAATTTTTGAGTAAAAGATATTTATTTATTTTGGGTCGGTTTTTAATACATTACAACCGACTACATAGACGAGAAATTCCGAGAAATACGTGAACCAAAGCACAATTTCACGAAATCATTTTTGCTGTTATTGACAAAAAATGCAATTTTTTTCCAATATCTTTCTCTTTCATAAGTATTTGGTGGAAGACATACTCTAAGTCACTAGTTGAAAAATATTTTGCCTAACCTAGATTCGACAGCATTACATTACAATCCGGTATAGGATAATTAACATACATCATGTTTCCAATTAATTTCTTATAGTCTATTAAATGCGCAATTTTTGCGCACTATCTTCACTTATTCTCTAGAAGTTTTTTATTTCATTATTAACAAAACTATTTGCAGAAAATGGGTAGGAATTTGATTGCTCCATATAGGAGCCTCAACAATTGTTCGAATTTCTGCTCAGATATTGGTTCTAAACAGTATATTCATGTTTGTATCTGCAGTAAAAAATCCCCTCACAGACACCTCCAATAAGCGGAGTCTCCACGATAGCGGATGAATTTACTGGTCCATTGCCTTTGGTGACAATTTTGGAACAAAATAACCTCCATCAGATGGAGTTTCTCGCATGTGGATTATGCTGTTTTGTAAAACACATAGTATGTTTTTCTTAAATACCTCCCGTTGCCGGACAAAACTTTTAAAAACAAAACAAATATGTATTGTGTAGTAACCAGATTTTCTTTTAATTTTAGTATGCAATCTTTCTTTTTTAATAAGAACCAATCTACACCGCGCGATTACAGTTGTCTGTCTGTTCTCGGCAATTCTTATCGTTCTCTAATTCGTTATTTTTTAGTTGGACAATTGACATTCTTTTTCACATTTGTGGATTGGCTCTTACTTCGTTAGTACTATGTTCAGACATGCACTTTTATTATTCGGTTATTTGAGTACAATATTTTAAGTGTTCAGACTATAAGCAATATTCATTTGACAACTGGTATACAAAATAGCTGGTTGTTTCAACAACATTGTTTATTTGTTCCTTTTTTGTTTTTCTTTTGTTTGCCGTTGTTGTGTCAGGAAAATTGTAATATGCTCACTGAACGTACTTATGACAGTACTGTATTTTAAGTCTTACTCAATATCATAAAAATTTGCGTATTTATTGCGCAATAATTAATTGAAACTTTATATGAAATAGTGAGCTCAAAATCCCATTGCTTCTTATCACCATTCATAACGGAGATAGTCTTGCAATGTTTAACGTCTTATAAATATTTTTTAAAGCTGCTGGCACATTCAAATGTTGAGAAAATACTAAGTTCAATACATATAATTTTATTATTTATGTCGGTAATAAATATGTATAAGTTAACTTCCAACTTTTATTTAATTTAGTTTAAATGTTTTTAGTTTAATTTTTTTTTAGTTTAATGTAGTCGCCGTAGGTAGTGTGTTCGCTTATTAGACGTAAAGCCCGGGTTCGAGCCCCGGGCCAGACATCAAAAAGGTATATGAAAAAAAATATTTCTTCGGCGACTACTAGAGCTGCAAAACCATCGATAGTACTATCGATAGTTTTATTTTTAATGTACTATCGATGGTTTTTTTTCGATAGCGATAGTATCGGCGTATAAAACGTGACATCGGAAATTGTATTCATTTTTAAAGTTAAGGTTGAAAAGAAATAGAAACAAGTTCAAAAAATTCGTATAAAGGACTTCAATTATTAGAAAATAATTTAAACTTATAGAATAGCTGAAATGAACCGTTATATACAATCGAAATAGAAAATTTTGGTATGGAAAAGTTGGATATCTACACATTTTTTGTGTGCCTTTCTATTATTTTTTCCACCATGTATATACACTATATGTATATACACCTAATTCTGTTTTTACACGGTTTTGATATAACACGGTTTGAAAATAAAATATTTTTAATTTTTTTTACACGATTTTATTCCATTTAGCATGATTTAAAATTATTTGTGCTTAAATTTTTTTGTCAAATTTAATTTTTGAAAGTATGTTCATATCACAAATTTAAGGGAATTCCTTTTTGCGCGTACAAACAAATTTACTGGTCAAAGCAAACGTAAATGGCACAAATTTAGGGGAATTCCGTGTTTGTGCATACAAGCACAAAGGTCAGAGCAATTGAAATGTGTTAATATTTTGTGTTTGATAAAGAAATTTTTTATTGGCAAATTTGTTTTTCTATCGTTACACTAAATTTAACGCATTAAGATAAAAGGTAAACCAAAAAATATTTTATACATATTTAAATTTATGTTCCTGTATTTATGATTATCACTTATTTTTTTGCCTTAAAAATTGAATTACCTATTCTTTTCGTTAACAACATAGCTGTTTAACTAAATTGTTTTATCTTTAATAACTATGCTTGTAAAAATAAACATTATATATGCGATTTAATAAAATAAACATGAATACTTCTTCTTAAAAAACCCTTGTTTTTCACTAATTTTAATAGGTTTTAGAGATTAGGAACCAATCACCTATTTTTGCATACGATCAGTGTCTTTTTTTACACGGTTTTTTCTGGAACCAATCTACCGTGTAAAAACAGAATTAGGTGGTCTTTATAATCAAGAAATTTCAACAATTTAGTTAAGTAAATTCCAAATACTGACCGGTGAGCTGGATCAAAGTATAAAAAGTCCTTTTTTGACGTTTTTTGAATTTTTTTCATATTTCTTCCAAAGGAACTATATATAAATTTGGTATCATATGAAAGGTCTTTAAGAGGCGCTTTCAATAGGTTATCAGAAATTTAAAAAAAAAAGTTTTAAAATTTCGGACAAAATTTAAGTTTTTTTTTTAATTTTTTCATAGAATTTACTTAACTAAATTGTTGAAATTTCTTGATTATAAAGACCATGTAATTTAACTAAAATGGTTTTTTCCGTTTTTCACAGTTCAATCTAGTTCAATTTTTATTAAAATTTTTTAAACCTAATTTCTTCTCTATCTGACAACCTCTGTTAACTCAATTCATATATGTAATGGGCATCAAAATAACGCAAATTTTATAAGGTTTCCATTGATGTATAATTTCTCATACTTTTAGTTTGTTATACAACGAATATTTCAACTTAAACCAAAACATTTGCGATACATCCCGCTATAATGTAATTTTCTTGTTATTCCGGTAATAATAAAAATAATTTTTTTAATGTTGTTGTTTTTTGATGTTTATTTTTAAAGTAACTAGTAGTGATAACTAGTAAAACTTAATGCCAAAAAATTTCTTATATATATTAGAAGTAAATGTTTTTTTCAAAACGTACCGTTAATTTTAAAAGTGATATTAGTCCATATCTACTTTAAAAACATGTGGACTCATAAATGAAATAATTACAGTTACTTTTCTTGTTCTCATTCGTTGTATAACAAAATTCAATGGAAAGCTTATAAAACTTGCGTTATTTTGATGCCCATTACATATGTATATGAATTGAGTTAACAGAGGTTGTCAGATAGAGAAGAAATTAGGTTTAAAAAATTTTAATAAAAATTGAACTAGATTGAATTTTGAAAAACGGAAAAAACCATTTTGGTTAAATTACATGGTCTTTATAATCAAGAAATTTCAACAATTTAGTTATGTAAATTCTATGAAAATATTAAAAAAAACAAAAATTTTGTCCGAAATTTTCAAAATTTTTTTTTAAATTTCTGTTAATCTATTGAAAGCGCCTCTTAAAGATCTTTCATATGATACCAAATTTATATATAGTTCCTCTGGAAGAAATATGAAAAAAATCGAAAAAACCTCAAAAAAGTACCTTTTTATCCTTTGATCCAGCTCACCAAATATTGACCCCAGGACGAACATCTATACCTTATTTTTTCTCCATACAAACGGGGCCACCCTAATGTATATACATCTATTTATATACGTACGCCTGTATAATTTTTAATTAACAGTGAAAAATTTAGCACTGTTCTAAAAATTCGATAGTTTTATACCGGACTATCAAAACTACCTCTCAGCAGATTTCTGGCAAAAACTCTGAGAGTAAATAAACCTGCCATGAAAAAGTTTCTCAAAATCTGTCGTTCGGAGTCGACGTTAACCTGTAGGTCCCGCCACTCAAGTATAAAATTAAAGCATACAACTTGAGTAGTGTGAGAAGCTAGGCCGTAATCCTGACTGAAGGGTTGTAATGGCCAATTATGTATGTAGCAATTTTTGAACATGGAAAGAATACAAAATTTTAGTTTTGGTCAAGACCGATGCTTATAATATGTCTGAACACTTTAACGCAAATTGTCTTTATGTACGGGTCGATTATCGATAAGAATATAACTTTCAAAATCCTTTTGTATGGTTAAAAGCATGTTGAACTTATGATAGAATGTAATGTACTTATTTATTTGGAAACAGCAACAAGAATTGACTCTCTCGTTTTTCCGTATTTTCAGTCCGCTTTAAGACATCTAGCAATCTCAGCAAGAGCACTGTGAAATCGCGTTAATATGTATGTCCATTACTCGAACTATATGCAGGTGATGAAATTAGGTCCACTAGTTGAAAAATATCAATATGCAATAATTCCCCAGGTCATCGGGAGATTTACCTATTTTTATGTTCTTCGACTGTCTAACATATTTTACTTCTTTAAAACTTTAATTTTGATATAATTTTCTGCAATTTCTGGAAAATAATATTCGCTCAATATTTGATTGAGATTTTCACGCATTTTTCTATGAACCCTATTATGTCCCCTAGTAATAATTTCCTATTGGTCATTCAAATTATTAATATTAATCACTATTATCTAACAAAATTAACAAACGGAAAATGGTTATCGGAGTGAATGCAATTTACTACATTTCTCAATGCTCCTTTCTTTTAAACAAAATGAATTAAAATCTGGTTTGCCTAGGAAAAACAGTACAGAACCAATTATCCAATTATATAATTATTATTAATTTGCGCTCGCAAATTAATTTTCAATATGATTAATATACTGCCTTGATAAAGAATCCGCACCGTTATTCTATTTCCCAGGTTTATAAAAATAATTTCGGAGAAAATTCTTCTATAAAGGATTTCCATGTCCTTATTTTCGTATTTGGGCTATTCTCCGAAAAAAAACTACTGAA
Organism: Sarcophaga rosellei; assembly: GCA_930367235.1. NCBI lineage: Eukaryota > Metazoa > Arthropoda > Insecta > Diptera > Sarcophagidae > Sarcophaga > Sarcophaga rosellei. The sequence goes on along the minus strand of OV884020.1, from coordinate 29,612,904 downwards.
AATATCTGGAGTTCATAAAAGTAGGATTTGATACAGCAGTTACAATTGTAGCACAACGGTACCTTCACTTGAGCAACAAGAATTATTTTTGATAGGTTATAAGAAAACTTAAATATAATCAGCTGACATGGTGCTAAAATGAGTTTACATTGGTTGTTCCATGGTTAAATGAATACAAATGAATCTGGTCATGAAATGGGTTTAAAATCGCTAAATAACTAGAAAAACGTCAAGTTATTTTAGTGCAAGAATTTTTGTTCTCTTACGATACTTAGAAATGTAAAACGTTATGAGGGTGGTACTAATACCATCATTTAACAAATTCATTCCATTCTGCGGGTAGGGGCTTATGTCGCATACTAAATTGTGTTTAAGCCAAAGCATGTAGCTGAATCATAAGTTGAATCAGCTTTAAGTGGGTGATTAGTATAATATTTGAAATTTTGCATACAAACTGGTATAAATACTGTATAAGTGGCATCTATGCACAGAAATATGTATATACAAATTACATACAACAGGGAGGGAAAAGTTGGCACCACAGCACCTCAATGACTTATTTAGCACTATTTGAAAATTTTCCCTACTTTATTACATTCCTCAAAATTTTTGTTCAGTGAAATAGCTCGCAATTTTATACAAAAGGATGCATTAGATGAAAATTATATATTAAAAATATCAATGAAATGAAAACCATATTCCTATTGGCGAAATATATTGTGGAACAGAAATTGATGTATACATATCCATGAATAATATTGATCACAGTATTTTTTTGGAGCTTAAAGAAATAGCAAAGAAATTTTAGTTAAAATTCTGTGAAGTTTTAAATAATGAAATGTTAAAAATGTTTCCCAATGAAATTAACAATATTAAATCAGTAAATAATCAATTTTGGAAATAAAAAAATGAACTAAATGAACCAATGTTCAATGACATTTCAAGAGTTATAAAAGGAATGTTATCCATTCCACATTCATCTGCTAATATAGAAAGGATATTTTCGTACCAAAATTTAATAAAAATCGAAGGGAGAAATAGACTGTTTGCTTCGACTGTCTCCAATTTAATCTAAAGAAGGGTCATTTAATTCGTGTCGCTACAATTTTGAAATAACAAGTAGTTTGCTAGCAAAAAATATATCATAAATAGTGATTTAAAATTTAGATCTCATAAACTTTTGTATTCCTTTATAGTTAAGTATTAAAGTAAGTTGTTAAGTTTACCTATTATACAGTAGTTTTGATTTAGCTGCCTTTTATTTACGTGCGCATTACCTTTACCCGCACAAAAACTTTGCTTCGTGTCTTTATTTCTCCAAATTCAAAAAAAATTCTTTTTTAAGCGCTCTTTTTATACCTGCACATTTAATATATGTGCCTTATATTTTTTGAACTTTAAAACTTTTTTCATAACAAAAATTAGAGTTAGCTGCGTCGAACAAAAAAGAAAGCTTTATAAAAATTTTTATTAAAAAAAAAACCAAAATCTCAATTAATTTTGTCGTTGAAATTTATTTAAATTTTTTGTTAAAAGCTAATATCAATAAATAAATGAAGTATAAGAAGTATTTTATGGTTGTTCTTACATAACATTTAAATTTAGTTATTTGCTTTAGCTGGGCTTTGAGAGAGTAATCTTTAATTATTCCATACCTGCTCAATTAGGCAGGTAAACATATTTAATTTAGCTGCATTTTTGGCTTATCTGCACAAAAATTCTTGCAAAAGTTAGTTGTGCAGTAAAGCAAAACTACTGTATATAAAAGTACTTAGTACAAAGATATTGCAATGTACCTTTTTGTTAATTTTTATGTTTTTTTACGCATATATGTATGTACATAAATATATGGTTAATGAATTGTCATTTATATTTTTTTAATCGGGCTGAAAAAAGTACAATTTTTGTTAAAGTTAGTACAATTGGTTAAGATCAATTTCTCATCCCTGACATACATACATAATTGGCCATTACAACCCTTCAGTCAGGATTACGGCCTAGCTTAAAGTATAATTTTTTGATGACTATGATTATGGCCCAATATATACATATATATAATATTGTTACGCAAATGGAAACGACCTAAACGTAAAATATGTTATAAGAAAGTTTTTATTGATAACGCTTCTCGTGAAACTTGAAACGAGTTATTAAATAATTTGACAATTTGATTTAAAAAAATCGATAAGTTATACATATATTTTCTTAATTTAAGATTATAAGTATAATGTAGCATAATTTGTAGTCTTACCTCATTCCAGCCGTATTTATTTCTTGCTTGGACAATGGCTTCGTAGACGGCGTTGTGTTCTAAATTTTTTATAACATATGACATTATGTAATGTGTATTGTCCGTACGCACTGCCGTAGGTTTAATATGATACTCGTGCCATTTTCCAGGATGCTGATACGTTTCATTCATCTAGCAAAGATATCGAACGGAAGTTAGTATTCAAAACAAAGAAATAACGTAAAACATTATAAACTGACCAATAGACGCCTGTACAGCAGCTTTATTTCTTCAAGTGGAGGGATTGATTCAATAGTCCACGTTAAATTATAATGGTCTAAGGAACCACTTAGTGCAGGTGAAATAAAATCAGCCGGGCCAGGCCGACCGGAAACTTCTATATATTTTTTTGTGCGACCAAGTGCATTATCAGCTACACAGCTGTAGTTTCCAAAATCTGAAGATTGAAAATTTCTTATTATTAGACTGTATCTGTCTTCCCTCGGGTACATAGAGCGTCTGTCAGTTGGATCGAGTAGAAAAGAGTTTTGATACCAAAGCATCTAAAATGTATTGTTCTTTATGTGTTTAAATTGTATATTTAAATGTCATACAAATACCTCTGAATTGACATCTCCATGCACAATGCACACTAATTCGACGTCATAACCTTCAGCCGCATGAACCCAAGATTTTTCTACAGTAATTTCTGGTGGAGCTAAAAGTGAATGAAAAAAGAATACTTTAACCAAAATCACACAAAAACAAAGAATTTAATGTTAATTCTTCTATTTATTCGCAAAAGTTAATGGATATAACAAATCTACTTTAGAGAGTAATATAAAAAGTGTTTGAAACACAATTGTAATTCATACAAATTATTCACCCTTATTATATTTGATAACGGCAACATTAACGGCAATTTCAAGACAATTTAATAAAACCCGATACCAAAATGGTATTCTGTAACAGTTTTAGGGTGACGTTAGCTGTTTATCGATATTGTAAACTAAGTGAAGTACACATCATATATTTTCATTTTATTTTGTTTACAGCTCCTACTGAAACAAAGGGTTGGGGAAAAGTAAAATTTAATATAAGAACTATAAAAATTGTAATTACAAACACAAAATAATAATAAATAAAATAATTATAAAAATCAAGGCAAATTCAATAAGGTAACCGCAACTCTACAACAAGTACAACAATGCAAAAACAACAGGCATTTTGTTTTTGTTAAACCTCCATTCGGATGTCAAAATAGGAAGAAAAAAATGAAAAAGAAAAAAAAATGAACAACACACAAAAATTTTGACAGCCCAGACGTCGTCAGCTGTTGACTTGGGGTCACTTGTTATGAATTCGCTTTGATAAAAACGTTTTTTATACATTTTAATATTATAAATTCTGGCCTGCTCATTATGCTAATTCTACCATTAGTCTGGTGTTATGTTTAACTCATACGTTCTATCTCTTCTTTTATATTAGTGCTGCTATACTAATGCTTTTGAGAGTTATTTTTCGAAAACAACATAATATATGTATGTATAGCATATATGTATATATAACCTTACCACCGTTATAAATATACATACATGTATATGTACATAATATGCAGTGATACATGTGAAAAATAATAAGTACATCAGAGTGACACTTAGCGCCATTATTACAACTTGCCGTTAACTAAAGGAAGGACAGATAAATTTGTTTTTCATTATTATAAGTGGACGAAAAGGTAGAAGTGAGCGTTGAGCCAAAGGGAGGATCATCCTACCTTTAACTTTTAAAGTTGAGTTTATGGAAGCACTTATCTGTAAGTTGTAATCACGAAAATAAGTTAAAGGTAACTTTACAGTTCCCTTTAGGTGAAGGTACCTTTACCCAAGTTTAACGGAAAGTTATAATAATGGCCCTTTATAGCCCATTTACACTACAGCGAAATCTAGTAGATTATATTTCAAATCTTGCTCAAAATCTAGATCGTTCACACTGGATTTATTTGACAGTAGCAAGATTTCATTTTAATAACAAAAACAGCTGACTGAAATTTAAAAGAAAATAATATTTCCAAATTTAGTTTAATACCAAACAAAAATGCAAAATATAGGACATTTAGTATCGTTTTCATCAAGACCAAATAAGATCCAATCAGAAATAATGTTTTAGAATGAGCCACCAAACTTTTCAGTTGCTATGCTTAAAGCTAATATACATGAACAAAACTGATAAAGGGTCCACCAATTAACTTTTTTTTTTGAAAATGCTTTGAAAAAACTACTGAATATTTTCTCAAATTTCGTTTTTTATTTGAAAGTACAATCCTTCCGGTTAATAATGGAAAAGAATTTCATTCAAATGGCTGCCTCGGCAGACTTGCAGTAACCTACACGATCGGTCCAATTTTTAAGCACATTATCGATTGTGTGCAGCTGTATTTCACCAATGGCTTCACGAATATTGTCCTTTAATGCGTCAATTGCCTCTGGCTTGTCGGCGTAACACTTATCTTTGACGGCACCCCACAAATGCGACAATTTTGCTTGTTTACATATCCGCCAAGATCAAAATGAGCTTCATCTGAAAAGATGATTTTTTTTTTGCCAAAATCGGCATCTTCTGTAGGCAACTCGTGTAGGCTACTGCATGGCCAGCCGAGGCAGCCATTTGAATGAAATTATTTTGCATTATTAACCGGAAGTATTGTACTTTCAAATAAAAAAAGATATTTGAGAAAATATTCAGTAGTTTTTTTACAGCATTTTCAAAAAAAAAGTTATTTGGCGGACCCTTTACAACATTTAGAAAATGTATTTTTAAATTGAAATGTCATTTTTTTCCTGTGCAGCGTTGTATTTTTAAGTACTATTTGGCAAAACAGATAGTTGCATTTCTATTTTTACTAGATTTTGAGTAGATTTTGCCGAAATCTACTAAATAAGTAGATTTTGTTTTGTATGGGAAATCTAGTTAAAATCAACTAGATTTGGCTCGAAATCTCATAAGTACTAGATTTCGCTGTAGTGTAAATGGGGTATAAATAAGTAGATTTTGTTTTGTATGGGAAATCTAGTTAAAATCAACTAGATTTGGCTCGAAATCTTATAAGTACTAGATTTCGGTGTGGTGTAAATGGGGTATAAGGATTTTATTCGAGAGTAAGTCATTCGAGAAATTGTGGTTCCATTTATTTTAAAATTTTTATTGAATTTATATTAAAATACACATGGAAAAAAATAAAAAAACAAAACAGTTCAAAAATAATTATATAATAATTTCAGTTATAATCGTGTTCTAGAGTGCAGAGACCCCGGTATATCATACACCCATACCTCACTTTGTGTCGTGGTTACGTTCCAAAAAAACACGACGCAGAATACATTATGATTTTCTATAGCAAACCATGTAAAGATCGAAGATATTATGAAAATTCTGCTTTTTTAAAAGAAAACTGAACAAAATAAATATTAAAAAATAATAATATAAAATTTTATTACAAACATACATAAAAAAAAACAATTAAAATAGAATAAAAAATTCAATTGATTTATAGCACACTAATTGACTCTGAACTCTAAAATTAGAAAAACAAGGTGAAAACTGTTTTATTTTCAGTTAGAAAGGGAATCCCCAAGTTTTGATAGCATGGCGCAATTAGAAAGAAAGTCGTGCCATCTGTAGAAAAAAAGAAAATTTCAAAAAGTTTCGGTATTTTCTTTTATCACGCTCTGCTTTTAGAAGATTTATTTCGGTATTCAATACCGTTGTATTCAAGGCCATAGTTTTTAATACAATTTTCGGTTAGTTACTCAAAGACTGGCAACAACTAACTCAGTCCGACTGGCAATATTGTATATTGCTCTATTTATACTTTCTTATTTTTTTTTTGTATGGAAACTACACGATCCTTCTACTAGGTTTTTTTTTTCTTGACCTATGTATGTGTATATTTTTGTTTAGCTCTTCTTTTAATTCCTTGTAACCACTTAAGATTGTTCGTCCCTATTTAGGTAACTTCGCTATTTACTTGACTTAATTTTATATCTTATTTCTTCATTTGAATCATAGAAACCGTGATATTTAGCTTTCTGATTGCTTTGTAGGGAAGCCTCTATCAATCCTTTACCTCTTGTAATGGATGGTGATATGCTATCCGCATTAAGATGTTTAAATTTACTTTTATTTTGTTTATCTCAATCCCACATCTCGAGTAGGTTGTTGTTAACTTTGAGTTTAATTTCTGTGATAAATTGCATTCCAAATGGTGTTAATTTTGTTCTCCTATGGACGCAAGAATTGATTATTTATTGTACTTGACCCACGCACTTAAACCACTTGGACTATTCGTTTGATTAAACTTTACTAATAATCGTCAAACTTGTCCTTTTAAGTCTATCGACTTGCCCGATCCCGGTCAGAACTAGGGATGCAAATGATACATCGATGTTTTACTCATAAACTTCCGTGTTAGTATCGAGGTTTTGATAGACGGTATATCGACAATGCATCGGCGTTGAAATGAGAGACTTCTAAATGGTTCATCATAAGACGCATGTTTTTGTGCTTTAGGGCTCGTGTTTATCAGAGTTGTTTACTTTACATTCAGGGGCGTCATAGAATCCAATAATGTCGGAATTAAATTTGAAAACGACACAAAAATCAATTTGATGTCATACAATCCAAGATTATCGGTTTTGTTTTCGAACTTGAGTAAGTATCGGTTTTAGGTGTCACAGAATGTCTTGTTATCGGTTTTTTTATTGGAAATAAACCAAGCAGCTAACAGCTGTCAGTTTTCATTTGCGCTCGTTTGTTTTGTTCCAAAAGTTAGATATTTTGTAAAAATGTAAGTAAATTTATGTTTATATTATAAACCAAAAATTAATGCATTAATATTTTTATTTACATATAGGGGAAAACACATAAATAAAACTCAAAACTCCATAATTGTGGAATTTATGGAAAAATATCCAGATCTAGCGAAGAACTTGACAAAACGGAATAGGCCAACCTATCACTTTGGCAACAATTAGCAGAAAAACTCAATAGTGCAGGCCCAACACAAAAGGATGTCAATGGATGGAGAAAGGTAAACAAAAATGTACGGCAAATAATATTGTAATATGTTAAATTATAGTGTTTTCTTTCTTATAGACATGGACTGAGTGGAAAAGTGACGTTAAAAGAAAACTTGCTCAAAACAAAGCTGAGGCCAGGGCAATGGGTGGGGGACCTTTTTCTAAATATCAGCTGACAGACGCTGAAGAAACTATTTTAAGAATTTGTAGTATTCCTCAGTCTGTAGAGCCCCGAAGCGTTGAGCTTGGCCTAAACGAAGATTCGTTTGATCCAAGTGAAGAACCGTCAACATCATTAAAACGCACACTGTCTGCACTTCCGATAAGTAGCACACCAAAAAGACGCAAAGCCGAAAACAATGGGGAGCTGCTAAGAAAGTTTTTAGAAGAAGATAGTAAAAGAAAGGATGGTTTAAATAAAAAGTTGGAAGAGTTGTTGAAAGTTGAAAAGGAAAACGCCAGCAGTTTACGACGGGTCTATAGTGCTGTAGAAAAGGGCAACGAGTCTCTCGCAAATGCAGTAACATAATTAAAAAATGAGTACATAAAAGTAAACAGAGGGATCTTGCAAGCGATGCAGGGGAAAAATGAATTAAGAAAGAAACAATTAGACCTTGAAATGATGAAATTTGATTACCAAAGAAAGGACAAGTGATACAAAAAGAAAATAGTGTTCCTGTAGTTTTTAAGTTATATATAGTGTCAACTATATATTGCATTTAATTTTTAAAAGACTGAATCAAGGCAAATTCAATAAGGTAACCGCAACTCTACAACAAGAACAACAATGCAAAAACAACACGCATTTTGTTTTTGTTAAACCTCCATTCGGATGTCAAAATAGGAAGAAAAAAAATGGAAAAGAAAAAAAAATTAACAACACACAAACGCACAAACGCACAACAAACACACACAAATTTTGACAGCCCAAGACAAGTCAGCTGTTTCCTCGGGGTCACTTGTTATGAATTCGCTTTGGACTGAGTTTTAATTATTTTTTTTGTTATTTTTTTTTTAATCTTTTTAAAAGAATGTTAATTTTTTGTTACATTTATCTTCTTAGAAGAGTGTGAATTTTAATTATTATTATTTTTTTTGTTATATGAAATAAAAACAACTTTAATTTTACTTTATAAATAGTTTTTATTTCACAATTTTTTATAAGGTGTTGGCAATTTCGTCTCTTATTCTCTGACCTTCACTTTGCAGAGACGTACTTGATGGCAAAATAACACTGTCTTCACTATCAGGTAATGCTAAACTCAGCTCATCCTTACTAGTTTGCACACTATAGGTTCTGCAAATGTTGTGAAGATCACAGCAGGAATTTATAATTCGTACTACTTTTTCCGGATGTAAAGTGCTCATTAAGCACCGGAATCGACTTTTCAACACTCCTATTGTTCTTTCTACAATATTACGTGCCGATGCATGAGCCATATTGAATTTATATTCCTTTGAATTGTGGCTTGGATCTCTGTAGGGCGTTAACAAAAAGAGCCCAATGCCATCCCACAATCTCCCAATAATTTTGGAGTCCGTTCTCCTGACTCATACATCCTAAGGAAATGTCGTCTGGCATTACTAATGTTCCAAATGAATGCGTCATGGCTAGAGCCGGGATACCGTGCATTAACCGCTCGAATTTTCATATCATGGTCACAAATCTAAATGAAAATGGTTGCGCATAAATGCAGAAAATTAAATTCAAAAGGTGGGAATATGAATAATATAAAATTGAGTTTGTACTATGTATACTTACAATCATGGCATTCATACTGAAATATCCTTTCCGATTAATGTATAAATGCTCGTTAACGATGGGTTTTATTATCTTTACATGAGTCCCGTCTAAGCAAAAAATTATCGAAGGGATCTTAAATTTATTAAAGAAATAGTCCCTTGACCTTTGCTTGTCGTTGGAGTTCATTTCAAGTTGCACCCATTGACGGCAAATGAACCGCATCATAACTTTGAGAACATCGTCCAAAATTGTAGAAACGGTGCTTCTACCCAGAAATATGCTAGAGTCATTTCCAACAGATCTTTGGTATGACCCTTCAGCTAAAAATCGCAATGTAGCTGCAAGTTGTAGCAATGGCGGGATCTTAGAACGGGAAAGGTGTTCTTTCACTGTGTCTAGGACCATACAAAAAGCATCTTTGTTCAACCTGTAATATGCTATAAATCTGCAAAGCAGCTTTAGATATGAATGTAGAGTATAATAAGTATACTTACGCTGTCTCCGACAACTCAAGTGGATTACTGCAATCTCGTAATAAACGTCTTTTCACCTTTTTCGGACGCTCTTCCCCCAGTAACAAATATGCGATAACAGCAGTACTCATTTTTTATTTATTTATTTAAAAAGATTTGTTATTTTGATAAAAAAAAAGCAATTTTCAATAAAACACTATTGTTTTTCAAAGAAAAATTTAATGAAAATTTTAAAGAAATACACAAATGTAAACAACAGCTGTTTCGAACATCGGTTTTATTTCAATTCGAAAATAACAAAACTGACTTGGTTTTGTGACACCAAATGAATCCAATATTGGTTTTCAAAAACGACAAAAAACAAAACCGACTTGGATGCTATGACACCCCTGATTAGTTACTATTAATGGTGTTACAATCAAAAAAACCATAGACACCGTTTAAATTAACGATTTTCTGTACATACGTATTCTTAACTTTTACCTTTTTAAAAGCGTTTAGAATATGAGTTCGATGATTGCAAACAAAATAAAAATAAATTTGTGTTTAGTTTTAATTAAACTCTTTACTGTTCTCACAACTTTTGTGCCACTGTTCACACTTCACGAATACAACAATAATTGCTTGCTTAAAACGCAGATCTTTTCAACGGCGATTTTCAAACCACGACTGCTCTCTTCACACTCAACGCGTCTTCACATAAGACTGACTGAATTATTACTTCTCGTTGCCTGCTTTGGCTTGACTTTTTATATGCTCGCGTAAACAGTCTGATGAACGTTCTTGAAGTGAAATGTTCGTGGTTTCGCTTTCTAGAGGACTCTGTTGCGACTTCACTGTTGTTTGCGTACTTTGCTTACGATGTTTGTTGCTGCTTTCTTTCTTATTTGTCTGTCATACTGATGTTATTCGTATATGCAAACAAGTTCGTTGTATTTGTGTAGGTTTTGTTTGTCGTCTATGTTAAACGATGGTACACCATTTTCATAACACCGCCGCCTACTTAAGCCCGTTCGTCCCGAATGGGCTCATTTTCTCTTCTCCCATATTTTGCCAGTCGCTCTATTTCGGCGACCTTAATTTTTGTTCAGGGGCTGCTAGCTTTCTGTATCCTGTACACGACATCGTTTAACCGCTTTATTATTTTATACGGTCCATCCCAGCTGGTTTGTAGCTTGGGGGATAATCCCTTCTTCCGCTTTGGGTTGTATAGTAGAACCAGTTGTCCCTCATAGAAGGCCTTCGTGTTTGCTGCATAATCATACCTGGCTTTCATTCTATCACTAACCAGTTTTATACGGTTCATTTAGGCTTTCTTCTTCTCCAGGGTATGTGGCAACTATCTGTGCCATTTATCTCTGTCCCAAAAATAACCTTGTCGGGTGATCTAGATGTTGAATCATGGACCGCAGATTGGTACGCCTGTAGAAACCTCGGAATATGTTCGTCACAGTCCATCTGTTACTCGATTACTACTTTCAGCGAGTACTCTTCCAGGGTTCGATTAAACCGTTCTACGATTCCGTCTCACTGTGGGTGGAGTGGCGTTCGAGTCTTCTTAATGCCGTACACCTCACACATCTCCTTGAATACAGCTGACTCGAAATTTCTGCCTTGATCGGAATGTAGCTCTATTAGAACCCCGCAGCGGCATACCCAGTTGTTCACAAAAACATTTACTATTTTTTTCGCCTCTTGATTGGGTATGGCATACACTTCCGGCCATTTGCTGAAATAATCTATAACGACGAGAACATATTGGTTTCCGGAATTACTGACAGGAAAAGAGCTTTCTACGTCCATTGCTATCCGCTCGAAAGGTTCTTGTTGGACTTCAGCAGCAATACACTGGGTACAGTTTCCTATCCAATCCGCCACTGCTTGCTGACATCCAACCCAATAAAAACGTTGTTTTAGCCTTTCCAGCGTCCTTGTTACTTCAAGATGTCCTCCGCTCCATTACGGAACTGCTTTAACAGTTCTTTCATTTTGGAGGAAGGCACTACTAATAGGTCGGACGAGGTCCTGCCAAAAAACTCAGCTGCGTTTTCCATTCTTTTATGCCTCTTTAAAAAGCAAAATTTTCGAAAAAAATTATGTTTTTACAACGACTGCGCATATTGGAAAAAGTTTAACCTTATTAATGAAAATTTCATTGCGGAATTTCGGTTTTTTAGTTTATTATAATAAACTAAACCGTTTTTGAGTTACGCGAATATATGTTGCGCAACCTCCTCCATTTTCGAAATAACGGTATATTTTGAAAACACGAGCTAACCTAAAAAAATGGTTAGCGTCACTGGATTCAGCGCACCCGAATTAGGTTAACCCGCCAGGTGCCCCGCTTGTCACAAAAAAAAGTGTAAAATTCTAGCACAGTGTAGTCAACATGCAACTAACAGAGAGAGACGTATAGTAAATTGTTTTATTATACAAAATTATTTCCAAGTATAAACAACTTCGAATTTGTGCTGCAGTGCAGTGCAAATGAATTTTTAATATATTTAAGAACACATCAATTATTATTCCTTCAATAGCAATTTCAATGTTCGATTACTAAATAAAGAAAAGATTTTAATTCTGAATGTATTTTCATTAAAATATTATTTTTTAAATAATAATCTGATAAATTCGTTACAGTTTTAAAAAAATTTTATAAGTCTTTCTTTCGAAGAAATTTAGATAAAAAGTGTTTAAAATATTACTAAACTTACATAGAATTGTCAACTGAATATCCATTGAAACTCTTTCTTTTACCCCATTGTCTGCTGAACACTGGTATATACCGGCATGGTGTCTGTCAACGTTTTCTAAAATTAAAGTTGAACTGTCTGATAAATGTGTTGGCCCAGAAAACGTGTCCTTTTTAAACCAATATATTGTTGGTACTGGATTTCCTGATGCTTTACATTCCAATGTAACTGTGCTTCCTTTTCTTGCAGTAACCTGTCCATTATGTGGGAGAGCGCGCAGGGTAGGAGGAACTAAAAACGTATAGAATACAATTAAAACTCACTTTATTAATAAAAGTCTTTTCTGTAAAATGTTTTATTAGATTAGACATGGCCTACAGTCCTCATTGCTAGACGTAAATTACCAAGTGAGATAGACAGACAACAATAAAATACACACATCATACGGTGAAAAAAATTCCGCAAAGAAAGGGAACAAAACAAATATCAAAAAGCCAACAACAACAATTTTATATGTAGAAAGATCGTGAAGTTAATAAATATAAAATAAAGGAAAAATAAATGCAGAGACCAATGACTGATGTGATTAATAGTGCATTTTAAGGGTAGTGGTAGTGGAACAAAAGTTTCGTTTTATTAAAAGAATCGTGAATAATATTACCAGCGCAGTGTTATCAGTTGCAATGTCTTTTGTTATTTAATCCTTAATTTATTATTCACGATTTAAATAAATAGAGGATTTATTTCAATAAATAAATAAAGAATGGATTCAATGGATTTTATACTATGAATGGTGCTGCTCTTGAACTAGTTAATTCTGTTAACGATTTAGGAATAATCTTCGACTGTAAATTAGACTTCAGAAATCATATTACATCAACGGTTAGCAAAGCTACATGTACCCTGGGGTTTTTCAAACGATGGGCTAAAGAGTTTTCTGACCCTTATGTTACCAAACAATTGTTTACCACACTGGTTAGCCCAATTCTTGAATATGGATCTGTAATATGGGACCCTCAATACGCTGTACACTCTGACAAAATCGAATCAGTTCAAAAACAGTTCTTATTATTTTGTCTTCGTGGTTTAGGGAATGGATGGGATCCTAATGAAGGGTTACCATCTTATGAAAATCGCCTAGCACTCATTAAATTACCATCTTTAAAAAGCCGTCGTAAAATGCTAAATGCTGTCTTCCTCCTGAAGCTGATTAATGGTGTTATCAATTCTCAATTTCTTCTAGATAAACTTTACATAAATATACCTGTTCGTCCAACAAGATACTATAATTTCATAAATATAATTTCATATAGGGATTTTAAAAACATTAATTTTGCTGCACTGGAAGCTGAATTAGTAACTATACCATGGAATGAAACCTTTTTATTGCCTACAGTGAACGAACAGATAGATTTTTTACAGGAAAACATACAATATCTATTTGGGAAATATGTACCCATGAGAACAAAGAGCATACGCGATGGGAAGCCATGGTTTACGAGCGGAATTAAAATCTCGATTAATCGAAGAAATAATGCTTATCATAGATGGAAAAGATATAGGACTTCTGAATTTTACGAAATTTTTAGGGCAGGTAGGAGAGACACGAATCTGAAAATTAGAGCCGCAAAATCGGGTTACTTTGCTGATAAATTTCGATCGAATATCAGCACCAGGAGAAAGTGGAGGGATATTCAATCATTAGGGATAGTGAATAGTGGCACTACATCCAATGGAATAGTTGATGTAAATCAACTCAACTTGGAATTTTCGAATGTACCGGGAATTGATGCCGACTTGGAGTATTACAACGCATCTGATGCCTTCTCTACTACTAATCATTTGATTCGTCCGAATTTTGAGTTTAGTAACATTACACAAGATGATGTTGTTGAAAGCATTCTGGGCATAAAGTCTAACTCCATCGGGAGTGATGAAATTGATCCCAAATTTATAAAATTGATCTTGCCATATGTTCTACCGCACATAACCCATTTGCTGAATACGATAACTACATCATCTACTTTTCCTGCAATGTGGAAGTGTGCCAAGATAATACCTGTGCCTAAAAAGGATAATACTTACCGCCCTATCGCAATTTTGTCGTACCTATCGAAAATTTTTGAGAAATTAATTTATAAGCAGATGACGCAATACTTATATGGCAATGGCGTGATTTCTGAGAGGCAGTCTGGTTTCAGACCTAATCACAGCTGTATTTCTGCGCTCATTGATGTTTCAGAAGAGTTGCGATTAAGGGCGGACAATAATATGACATCAATTTTGATTTTACTTGATCATTCCAAGGCATTTGACGCCGTTAATCATACAATTCTCTGCCAAAAGTTAAAACACATGTGCCATTTTTCTAATACCGCTGTTATGCTAATCTCGTCGTATTTACGGGATAGAAGACAATTTGTGTATCATGATGGCAACAAATCGAACAATTTTTTAATATCTAGAGGTGTACCACAGGGCTCGATTCTTGGTCCACTTTTATATTCCATTTATTCTAATGATCCGCCATCTAAGTTGAAGTTCTGTAATGTACAAATGTACGCAGATGATGTTCAGCTATACATTAGTTGCTTGCCGTCTGATATTACAAATTGTATAGGAAAAATCAATTGTGATCTACACAATGTGTTTCAATGGGCATCGATTAATGGCCTTTGCCTCAATCCGAGGAAGTCGAAAGCTTTGATAATAGGCAAGGTAAATTCTACGGCACAGCTTACACCATTACAGATTAATAATGCTACTATTGAGACAGTACATAACGTTAAGAATCTAGGAGTTATCTTTAACAACAGCCTTAACTGGTCCAGCCATGTAAATGCTATTTGCGGTAAGACAGTTGCCATGTTGCGAAATCTTTGGCTGACGCAATATTTTACTCCATTTAATATTCGTATGCTGCTCGCAAAAACATATCTCATCCCCACTTTATTGTACGGGTGTGAACTATTTTCTAGTTGTGACTCAGTAAGTAGGAACAAACTCAAAATAACCTATAATAATATTGCTAGATATGTTTATGGTCGCACAAGGTACGATAGAATATCTGAATTCTCATATAGAATCTATAATGCGACTTTTGAGAATTTGTTAAAATGCCGTACTCTGGTATACCTACATAAAATCATCTACATTAGGAAACCCCCTTACTTGTTCAATAGACTAGTTTTCTCAAGATCCAATAGAGGCTTGAAAATTAATAGTGTTAGATACCGCAAACAAATATCTGAGAGACACTTTTACACCAATGCAATTCGTCTCTGGAATGAACTCCCGAATAATATACAATTACTAAGCAATGCAAAGCATTTCAAGTCTGCAATAGTTAAATTTTTAAATGAACAATAATGTACAATTGCAATTAATTAATCATATTTTTTAATATAATTGTAAATTTTGTTTTTAATAATATTTGTTTGTTAATTTATTTTTAAGGTTATTATATTTTTCTTATTTATCAATCTTTGTTATGTCTATATCCTTAGCAGTACTATTAAATAAGGTGATATCTTGTTGTACTGTATTTACGCTTGAATGAATAAATAAATAAATAAATAATAAAATATTACACAACTAACTATGCGAACTTCGATCCATTTCAATTCATCTGCAATGATTTTAACAATCTTTACCTTCATGTAGACTTTAATAAAAATTTGGAATCCATTATAATTTTACAATTAAACTTACTTAATAAATAAATTCAATGTTATTTTCTCTTTCAAATTATTTTTTTTTTTGTATTGAAATCGTAATAATATTAATAATAATAATTTTGTATATAAATTTTGTAATATAAAATGTAATTAGTCTGTAAGGATTTTCCACAGACTTGAAATAAATAAATAAAAAAAAAATAAATTTAATTAAGAAAATTTGCGCATGGTATCAGGGATAGAGAACTCTTATTGTTTGCAAGTTACTTTGCGAACAGAAAACAATATGTAAATATCAAAAATGCAAAAAGTATTGTTAGGTCTGTGGAATATGGAGTCCCACAGAGAAGTGGACTAGGAGCGGTATTGTTTTCAATTTATATACATAAATGAGATAAAAAACCTTAACTTAAACGGCCAGTTGAGAATGTTTGCAGACGATGTATGTGACTTGTATCCATACAAGCACGACTTGGTTTTAAAACCCCAAATCGAAAAAGATGCTTTCCTTATTTTTGAATTTGCGAGATTAAATCCATTATTACTCATTTCAATAAAACTAATCTAATACGGTTTAGACCACTTTCTTTGAGTATCAACAAATATTTTAATTTAAAATTGTGAGTGAAACGCATTCAGTAAAATATTTAGGAATTATTCTTTAAAGCAATCTATGCTGGGACCTGCATATCAACTCTATGAAAAGGAGGGTAGCTCCAGCAATTGGAATACTGTGCAACTTAAAGAGTAAATAGGATCAAAAATCGAACCTAATGATATATCAATCCTTAATTCAATCCTATTTAAATTACTTGGCAATACTTACGCTTACAATGAACAAATAACACGCTTATATTATGTTCACACATGCATTTTTATTGAGCCAATATTCGGTTATTTGAGTCACAGCTAACCAGTAACGCAACGGTTTGACAGTTCATAGACCAGTCGTGAAAGAGACAGCAAATATTACCAAAAAGTATTTCTGTCTCTCTCTGATTGCAACTTTGTTTTGTTTATGTTTTATTTTCGGGGTGGATTTTTATTATTGGCGAGAGTTAATAAAAAATTTAATTTTTGTCTAAAACTATTAATAAATAATAAAAACAACTAATAACATTAATAATTTTTAACTTTTTCTCTCAAGAAATTAAAAAATATTGGCAACTTTCAACAAGAAAACTTTTTTATGAGCAGTACGTCTTATTTTGATCTTGTAATATTTAGCTTGTTAATAACCTTTTGCACATGAAGCTATATTCATTGTGACCGAAAATCAACCACATTTCGATTAATATTTAAATATTTAAGAATCTTTAAAATTTTCATTGAAGAAATTAAAAAATATTCCAAATTTTCCCTTTTTTAACACAAAATAAATGTTTGTTTACATTTAATTTTTCTGCTTTATCCGCCAGTTTTCACTCTGTATATCTGTTGCTTCTAACACATTTGCTTTGCAATACATTGTAAGATTTTTTCTCGCTCTAAGTCGTCCTGCGTTTATATGTTATGAACGTTTTTCAACTGTCAAAGGTTGCACTACTTGTTATACTTTGATTTGAGTACAATATTTTAAGTGTTCACATATATAATATAAGCAATATTCATTTGACAGCTGGTAAACAAAACAGCTGATTGCTTCAACAACATTGCTTTTAATTTAATCGCGAAAATTAGTGCCAAAATTTTTTTTAGGAAAAATGGAAAACAATTTAACATTGGAAAAGGTCTTGCTAATGATTGACCGAAACGCCCAGCTGTTGCGGTTAGTAGGGACTACTTTTGACTCCAAAGTGGATTCTCTCAGAAGGATGAGAAAGAAAAATTTGATAATAGTGGACCTGCTGACCTTCCATTTTTTGTTTTTCGTTGTTTACATTTGAGTTGTCAAACATTAACAGAAAGTGTTCGGAAAACATACTAATAAACATACTAATGACAGAGTTGTATTTTAAGTTTTAGTTAAGTTAAGTTTATAACAATTTATGAATTTATTGAGCAACAATTAATTGAAATTTTGTATGAAATATTGAGATCAATAATGGCGTTAATTGCGATTTACGCAATAAAGGTGCATGTGTGAACATAGTATTAGATCTCTACAACGTATGCAGTACAGGGCATTAAAAATTGTATACAAGTTACCGTGGTCAATATTACCAATTTATTGATTACATGAATATCAAGTTTTCGATGCAGGTTAGAACTAACCAAATGGAGAGTAGATTATATAGGTGGAGTAAAGTTTAATAATTTGCCTAATACTATGTTCACGTATGTAATTTAATTGAGAACAATAGTCGGTTAATTGATAACAATATTTTAACCGTTCAAGTATAATAAATATACCCAATATTCATTTAACAGCTGATAAACAACAACATTGTTTTTATTTTGGTCGCGTGTTTTTGTAATTTTTGTTTGTGTTTGTTTGCAAGTTGCCAATTTTTTTTTTGTCGTTGTTGACATTTGAGTTGTCAAATATCAACGGGAAGTGTTCTGTAACTTATAATGTGCTCACTAAACAGACTTATGGCAGTGCTGTATTTAAAGTTTTAATTACTATTATAACAATTAGTATTTAATTGAGCAATAATTAATTGAGATTTTATATGAAGTATTTAGATCAATATTGGCGTTAATTGCGATTTACGCAATAAAGGTGCATACGTGAACTTAGTATAACGACTTAAAGCTTATTCAAAGAATTTTTATGTATTCAAAGAAATTTTATATCCTCTTGTAAAGAGTTTTTATTGAATGCAATCGAAACGATTTTAATATACATAATATAATTTTAAGTTTATTAAATTTAATATATTTTCATTTTCTTATTTTTTTTTCTTACTTTTCCCAATATTTTAATATTTTTTATTATTTATTCCTTTTAAAACAGATATTTAATAGTTATATAAGCTCTTCTTTACAATTCTCTTTTTATTTGTACATGCACTGTATTAAATTAGTTTGTCAACTTGCATTTTTGGCGCTGAGGCCCAATCAACTCAATGAATTTTTGTTTAAATAAAATATACAACTACGTAAGTAGTTGAAAAAAAAAGTTAAGTATAGTGACCACAAAACAAAATTTTGGCTGCTTCAGTCAAATATCGGACAAACGAGAGCAAACAAAATTGAGGTAAATATTTGCCAGGTGTTGACGGTTGTTTGGGTAAATATATTTTAGATGCAATCAGCCAACACTCAACATAGTCACCGATATCCTAATTTTCCTCGGCAGTTATTATATACATATATACCTAAGCAACAAAGGTTATCGATTTATATGTAGGCATTTATTGTAAATATATTCTGGCTTTTAGAATGTCACACATTTTTTGTTATCATTCCATCGAGTGCTTATTTGTTTAAGATTTTTTGTGTGTTTTAATTTACTGAAGCACATGAAACAAGTCTTTGATTTAAAAATATGTATATATTTTGGGGAGCATTGTTATTATTTGGTTATAAGATGTAAAATTAACGATTTGCGATGGTTGTATTGTGTAAGATACGATGATCATTTAAAGACTACGACACAAATATAAAATAGTTAATTACGAAAACAAAATACACAATCATCAAACTTTTGTCAAGTAAAAAACTAATCCCTTGTATTACGGCCAGCTTGTTTAATGAATATTATTATAAATAAATAACTAAAAACAATACAAAATAAGTATAAGCATTTTTAAAGACTTAGATAAGTAGGCATGGCCCCTCAATTTGTAATAAAAATTAAATATTAAAACAAAATGTCTTATAAACCTTACCTAAAATTTCAACTGTATGAACTTGATCTCTGTTCTCTTGATCTCCTAATTGGCATATGTAATCACCCGCATCTTGAGTTTTAACGCCATTTATCTGTAGATTATAATCACCAACTATTTTAAATCTTGCATCTCTCGTTATTTTTAAATGACCAGCCGTTAAAACCGATGATCCCTTTCTCCATAATAACACAAACGATCCCAAGTTTTGGACTTTGCATGGGAGTTCAATAGTTTCGCCAACAATCACTTTATACAAATGCCCCCTTGATAAAAATTTTGGAGCGATCGACGGTGTCTCATTATCTGGCCCAATGTAATTTCCATCAGCGTGTGATTCTAAAAAGAATAAATGATAATTACAATAGTTATACCTCATCGTGACTTTTAAAATCTTGAATAATTTAAACTTAGCTAAACAAATTAAACCATTTAAACACGATGTATCATTAAATCAATATTATACACTGAATATACCAAAAAATTTCTTCCTATTTAAAATTTAAATTCAAATCCTAATATATAATCAATTTCAGGTTTCAATTTTATGAAGTAGTTTTGCTAATTCGTTCTTATGCAACCCCTACATGTTCCATTTGTATACTTACTTACTTACTTCATAATACCCTTCTCGCCGGAGCAACCTCCTCCATTCGAACGACATGGCCGAGCCAGCGCAACTGCTGGATGTTAATACGCTGCACAACGTCTATGTCGTTGAGGAGCTCATACAGCCTACTGTTGGATTAGATGCGGAAATCATTCCCAACTCGCACTGGACCGAAGATCTTACGTAGGACTTTTCTCTCGAATACTCTCAAGGCTGCTGCATCAGTGCTTAACAGGGTCCATGCCTCTGCGCCATAAAGAAGCACGGGGAGGATGAACGTCTTGTAGAGTATCATTTTTGCGGTACGCGAGAGGTCTCTGCTACTAAATTACCTACTGAGACCATAGTAGCACCTGTTGGCAAGAGTGATCCTGCCCTTGATCTCCAGATTGACATCATTTTTGGAGGTAACGGCGGAGCCAAGATAAATAAATTCTTTGACTGTATCGAAAGTATAGTTATCGGCCGTAATCTGAGAATCAATACGCCGCACGTCTCTACTTGTCGATAACATATACTTCGTTTTGCCCTCATTTACTATCATGCCCATCTTAGTAGACTCCCTTTCAATAGCACCAAAGGCAGCAGTAACATCGCGCTTGGTACGCCCTTTGATGTCAATGTCGTTAGCGTACGCAAGCAACTGGACGCTTTTTTCAAAAATAGTGCCACTACTGCCTTTCGCAGAACACTCTCCATGACGAAGGTGGAGAGGTCGCACGATAAGGGATCGCCTTGTTTGAAACCTCGCACGGTATCAAAAGATTCGAAGAGGTATATTCCTACCACGACACTGCTGCAGGAATTGCTCAACGTCATTATGCATAGCCTTATCAGCTCCAATCAGTGTTTTGACGAGTGGCTTCAGTCGTTCACACGATACGCCTGTAAGAACCTTATATGCGATAGGGAGAAGGCTTATACCCCTGTAGTTGGCGCATATCGTAGGGTCTCCCTTTTTCAGGACAGGACAGAGGACATTGAGGTTCCAATCGTTGGGCATACTTTCCTCTAGCCATATTTTGTAAATAAGCTGGTGCATGTGCCCTACCAACTCATTACAACCGGTCTTAGACAATTCAGCGGGGAGGCCATCAGGACCCGCCGCTTTATTGTTTTTAAGACGCATTATCGTGTCTTTGACCTCTTCATGGCTAGGCGGAGGAATCTCCACGCCGTCATCACGTTCGGAACATCATCTCTAAAGGCGGTATTGTTGTCGTCATCGCCTTGTAGCAGAATACAGAAGTGTTCCCTCCACAACCTCAGCATCCCCTGTGAATCTGTTACCAAGTTTTCATTCTCATCTTTGCAGGAAGACGCCCCGGGCTTATTGCCCTCGGTTAGACGTTTAACCTTTTCCTTACCTTTAACCTTCGAGCGACATTCCTACATCTATACATCTCGAATTCCTCCCCCAAAAAAAGCAAAAACAAAAAACGTAAGCGAAGTATACAAACAACAATGAAGTCGCATTGTTTCTCGAGAAAGCGAAACCCTGAACATATAAAAAGGCAAGACGAAGCAGGTAACGAGTAGTAAGGATCAGCCAGTCTTGTGTGACGCGTTGCGTGTGAAGAAAACAGTCGTGGTTTGAAGATCGCCGTTGAAAAGATCTGCGTTGTAACCAAGCAATTATTGTTGTATTCATCAAGTGTGAATAGTAGCACAAAAGTAGTGAGAACAATAAAGAATGTATCTAAAACTAAACACAAATTTATTTTTACTTTGTTTGCAATCAGAGGCAACAGGATAAATGCCCTAGGGTAGCGAAAACTGGTGTCTGAAAGGCATTTTTACATAAACGCTATTCGTTCGTGGAATCAATTTCCGTCAGAAATACAATTAAAAAGAAATGTGATGTAATTTAGGGCTGCAATTTCAATACTTTTCTTCTTTTGCAAGGCTAATTCAAAATTTTAGAATACAATTAATATTTATTAATAACTTTGTCGTTCTTTAAACTGTACTATTAAAGAAGATAATATTAAAGAAGATAATAAACCATTCACAATAGTATATAATTTGGTATGCTAAGTTTAAAAAACTGCTGACTTTTTCCAGCAGTGCATGAGTCGCATAGAGAAGTAGAAAGTAGATATACTTGATGCGTTCCACGCGAGCTTGCATTACATGCATATACCGAAAAAGTAGAATCAGTGTAGTTATTTGTGACAAGAAACATAAGAAAATGCATAGAATGCATAGATACGTAGAACGCATCAAGTAGATCTACTTTCTACTTTTCTATGTGACTCATGCAGTGTTGGAAAATGTCAGCAGTTTTTTAAACTTGGCATGCCAAATTATATACTATTGTGAATGGTTTCGATAGATATGTTTACATTTTACGACATTATTATTTTCGCATTTTTCTTTTTGCATTATAAAAATATTAATAAAAACATATTTCATAATAAAGTTTACTACTAATTTAAGAGGAAAATACATTTTTAGCACATTTCTGAACATTTCATGAACAAAATATGCATGTTACTAGTTGTCGATTGTTTTTATGTACTGAGTGTCATCTACTTTGAATTTATTTATTTGTAAACATGAAAAATGGAGGATAAATTAACCGAAAACAATCGTCTTGTGTTCTTTTGAGGATTTTCGTAGGACTTAACAGCACAAAATATCACATATTTAAACTCATAAATTTGTAATTAATGGCATAAATTCTTTTAAAATTACAATTTAATTTTCTATTTTTCCCAAAAATGTTCTTGTTTGCTTTTTTATTGTTTACCACAACAGCTGACCAAAACAAAAAACCAGTCGCATAAAACGCATTGTGTGTAACTTGCAATAAGAACCGCATAGAAAGCAAAAATTGCATGTAACGCAGTCCGCATGAAACGGATGGTATGGACTTTCGGCTTAACTGCTGCCTGCTATGTTTCGCCTTTTTATATGTCCGCAAAATCAGCATGATGAAGGTTCTCGAAACGGAAGGTTCTTGTTCTCTCCTTCTCGAGAATTCTATTGCAACTATATTGTTGTTTGTGTATTTTGTCCACGTTGTTGATCCTCTCTCATGTTTGTTGTTGTTGCGTTTACTTGGAACGTGTTCGATTCATTTGTTAGTGTGTATCTCTGTCGTGTGCGCTGTGTACACATACTCATACTCAGGGTCCTTGTATTTGTAGCTTTTGCTTATTGTTTATGTTAAACGATGTTTTCTTAGGAAACGATATTAGGTCGTTTCCATTTGCGTAACACTGCCGCCCACTTAAGTTCGTCCCGAATAGGCTCATTATCTCTTCTCCTGTAGCTTGCCAGTCGCTCTACGTGTACGACCTTCATTTGATCGCTTTCTGTATCCTGTACACAGCATCGTTTAACCGTTTAAATATTTTCTACGGTCCATCCCAGCTGGTTTGTAGCTTGGGGGATAATCCTTTCTTCCTCGTTGGGTTGTAGAATAGTACCAGTTGTCCTTCATGGAAACCTCCCGTGTTCGCCACACGATCAAACTTGGCTTTCATTCTATCACTGACCATCGCTATCCTCTCCAAAGGTGCGCCCGAGTTATATTGCTGCAGCTGAGCTTGACCTCTTCTCACTGGACCTTTAGCTTCAATACACTGGGTACAGTTTGCTATCCAATCCGACACTGCTTGTTGACATCCAACCCAATAAAAATGACGTTTTAGCCTTTCTAGCGTCTTTGTCCCTCCAAGATGTCCTCCGCTAGCTCCATTATGAAACTCCTTTAACACTTCTTTTGTCTTATAGGAAGGCACTACTAATAGGTTGGATAAGGTCTTACCATCAGCGCTTTCCCAATGTCGATATAAACACCCGCTTATTAACCTTAAATTGTCCCATAATGCCCAATATGCTTTTGTAAGAGGACCTTCTCCGGATATCTCATTTCTGGTCGGTCGCTTGTCCTCTTCCTTAGCTGATATTATCTTCGGCAGTATTGGGTCACTCCTTTGTGCTTCCGACCACCCGTCGTTGGCTTCGATCTGCATTCGCCGGACATCAATGATGGATTCCTTCAGATCAGCCTCCCATGTTTTATGTCTCTTTGATTTGTTAATGGTGATAGTTCGGAATCATGTTTGATTTTCTTGGGTTGTCTTCTCATTTTTTAACTTCAGCCTTTTCTTCAGCCGTGTGTTCGGGGACTTCTCGACTGGCATACCAGCCTCCATCTTCGGCACCCTTGACTGAGAATGGTCCTCGCTATTCTCAGCTTTTCCGAGCATTTTCTTGGAACTACTCCTTTCAACGTAGTGTAGCCGAGAAGCCTTAGGTGTAGCAACGGCACGTCGTCTTGTTGGTTAGACGGGTCCTGATCTTTCTTTGGTAGTGACCACCCTTTCCGCAGTTGAAGTATTTATGATTAGCCTTTTGTCCGTTTTCTCTCAAACTTGCTTCGGCATCTCTTTCAATTTATTTAAAAGGCATTCTTTTTCTTCCACGAATTCCGCTCCTCGCACCTTTCCCACTTGTGGTCTACAAATCGTGCGAGCGGTCTCTTGGGCTAGTGCGAAGGCCACGGTCTCTGCAAAGGTCCTCTTCAGTGTAGAGCATACCGCTAATTTTATGTCCGGGTCTCGTATACCATAAACAAACACCTCGGTCTTATAGTTGTCTATCAACGGGTAATTTTCTCCTGGGTATGCAAGCTGCACCAACCTCTCGACCTCCATTGCAAAGGCTTATAATGACTAGTTTGCCTTTTGCGCTCGGCATCTCAACCCCATGCGGTACAGCTCTCTTTTGTGCTCATCGCCGAATTTACTCTGCAACGCTAACATTAAGCCGTTGTAGTTGTTTCTGCAGCTGGCTGGCGTGGTTTCTAGAATCTCAGCTGCAACACCTTTTAACGCCAAAACTCTGCTGGCTACTGTCTCAAATTGGAATTTTAATACGGATAGGAGTGAGCTACCATCAAAGCAAGGTGGTTTCGTTCTGCCGGTACCATCTGATACAACTCGTACTTGTTCCGGTCGCTGACACTGGAGATTGTTGATCTTTTCCTCCATCACAACGAGTTTTCCATCGACAGTCTTTTCCAAATCGTTCACTTTCGTGTCCATGGTCTTTTCTAAATGCGACACCTTCTCCTCGACACCAGTGATTCTTTTGCTGGCCGACTCATGTATTTCCTGCAGCTTGCCTGATGTCGCTTCGAGCTCCTTTCCAATTTTTGCCAAAATTGCTGCTTGTATTTTTCCATCCTTCGTTCACAATCTTGCCGCGACTCTTGCACTTCAGCCAGAAGTTTCTGATTTTCTGCTCTAGAAGCTTCTTGCATTTTTTTTTTTTTTGTCCAACGTCCCCGGCCACACACTAACCCACCCTCACCCGACCGCGGATGGCTCGTCCCCATTACGTAGGGACACGTACACACTAAAGTCCGGGCTGTAGCGGGTAAGGGAAAAGTAATGGCAACAAGAACATAAATCAGCTACAGAACTTAATCACAAGCTGAATAAACTAACAATAAACGTGAACTACCTATGACAAGAACGAAAATAAATTTTTATATAATAACTTACAATTTAATGCCAGCATATAAGATACGTTTTAAATTACAAACACTACAATTAAAATCAATAAAATCATAGTATAAGTTAAAATCATTACATAATCTACGAAAAGGAAAATTACATCCATAGTTCGTTCTATAGAAATCTAAAGAAAGAGGACGACAGTGCCGTGAAAATCTTGCAGGAATACTGAAATTCAGGTTACAAAGCAAAAACTCAGAATCGATATCACCTCTAATCAGATTAAAAACAAAACAAACACCTAAAACAGCCCTTCTACGTTCCAAAGTTGGAAGATTTATCAAACCTAATCTAGCCTCATATGACGGAAATCCATTGGCATAATCCCATCCTAAGCCACGTAAATAGAATAATAAAAACTGCCTCTGCACAGACCCTATTGAATCACTATGACAACGATAGTATGGATTCCAAATAATAGATGCGTACTCCAAAATAGGTCTAACAAGTGAAATGTATAACAGTCTAGTTATATAAGGATCAATGAATTCCCTAGCCCATCTTTTCACAAAACCAAGAACAGCCCGAGCCTTGCCAATCATCATACTAATATGATCAATAAAAGACAGTTTCATATCCAATAATAATCTCAAATCAAGAAATGTAACCACAGTTTCCAAAGGGCAAGAATTAATCACTCAAGACAATAGCGCACTTTCTCAAAATACAGGCCGGTACCCCGTCAGGGCCAGGCAAATATGTAAGTTTCAATCCAGACAAAGACTCCTCATCAAATGAATATATATTAGAAATTGAGACACTTCCCACTGAATAAGGATACGAAAAGCCGCTGCCCTTATCATGGCCCGAGTCCAACTGCCTATAAATAGACTGAAAAAAGTCAGCAAACATATTCGAAATATCAAGGTAACTAGAGGATGATACGCCACCGTAAAACATCTCAGTGGGAAACAAAGATGATTTACGTTTAGCTCGAGCGAAGTCGTAAAACGACTTAGGATCACTAGCGAAGTTCGACCTGACTCTAATCATATATTCCTCATAACAGTAATGATTCATTCTACAATAATCCGCACGTGCCCTAGAGTAAAGAGCATAATCAATGTCAGTACCCGATCTAACAAACTTTTCAAATAACTTCGATTTTTTGTTCCTCAACCTTGACAGTCTAGCCAAATTCCACGGAAGACCAGAACGCTCCAAACGACTATTTACAAATGGAACACGCTCCCTAAAACATTTAAAAACACCTCATAAAACCCATCCAAGATCCTATCAAGTGAAAAAGAGTCATATGGTGGTGAAATAAGTACAGACGACCAATCTACAGAGGATAGTAGTGTATTCAAACGACTAAAATCCGTACGATGGAAATTAAAACGGTAAAAAAAGATCAACTTCGATAGAAAGTAACAACGTAGGATGATAACTATCTTCAGGAATAGATATAGGATCAATGCGAAATAAAGAAGAAATACTTGGATCCTCTAAAAATACAAGATCCAAAATTCTACCCATTGAATTCAATACACCATTAACCTGGAAAAGACCTAGATCACAAATAGCGGACAGAATTTCATCATAGAATGGAACTGAAGAACATGGCACCAATGAGCCAGTATCAGGTGAAAAATTCCAAGATGTATGCGGAAGATTAAAATCACCAAGAACTACTATAATCCCCTCTTGCCCCATTGAATCAATTACTCCAGAAATCAAATCGAAGTGAGCCCTATAGATATGAATGTCAGAATAGCGGCTAGCAATGAATTTATGTCTGCACCGCTAGGGACTGCAGGTGTCTTCAACTCTCGCTGCTCTTCATCCTTGAACTCGTAGGAATCGATGTCGATGCCTTGAAGCTGCAGGTATTCCCTTAACCTCTTCTGCAATTCATTCTTGGTGCCCATTGTCGGCAGCTCGAGATTACCCAACTCTCGTTTAAGCCGTTCCACTTTTAGTTCGGTGAGCTTCATTTATTTTTTTTTTATTAATTTATTTTTACATTTGGATTTTGCAATCCCACTTCTGACACCAGTTGTTACGTTTTTACCTTTTTAAAAACGTTTAGATTATGAGTTCGTTGATTGCAAACCAAAATAAAAACAAATGTGTTTCGTTTCAATTTAAACTCTTTATTATTCACACTACTTATATGCCACTGTTCGAGCTTGTACCACGTATATAACAATAACTACAACAATAATCTGATTGTTCACTATGATTCACACACACCACTATTCGATAATCTATTTCTCTGCTTACAACCTTTTTGTAAGCAATAACACTTGTACTAGTGTACAGATCTATAGCGAGATCTTCAAACCACTATTGTTTACTTCGAACACAACGTGTCTTCACACAAGACTGACTGAGTTATAACTAACTGCTGCTTGCCTTGTCTTGCCCTTTTATATACGCACGTAGTCAGTATAATGAACATTCTCTATGTGGAAGGTTCGTGTACTCGCCTTCTAGAGAATTCTATTGCCACCACATTATTTGGTCAATTCACACAAGCCGTTGTATCGTTCTACTCATTGTATTGTTGGAAGAACATACAACAGTGTATGATTGTTGTTGATAATTTTTTATATAAAAATCCGATACACTTATACACATTTTTCCATTGGGCAATTCACACAACTTTGTATCGTGTATGTTGTATTGAATACATTTGTTTGCTTGTGAACGCTCAATTCTATGCTGTATTGTGTATTTCGTGGCATTCAAACAATTTGATAGCCCGAAACCAACACAACATTTTAAAAACATATAAACATTTTTTTCATTCACACAATTTGATAGCACGAAACCAATACAACTTTTAAAAACATATGGAAAAAATGTGTATAAGAGTATCGGATTTTTATATGAAAATTATCAACAACAATCATACACTGTTGTATGTTCTTCCAACAATACAATGAATATAACGATACAACGGCTTGTGTGAATTGACCACATATGTTTTTAAAAGTTGTATTTGTTTCGCGCTATGAAATTGCGTGAATGAAAAAAAATGTGTACATGTTTTTAAAAAGTTGTGTTGGTTCGGGCTGTCAAATTGTTTGAATGCCACGAAATACACAATACAGCATAGCATTGAGCGTTCACAAACAAACAAATGTATTCAATACAACATACACAATACAAAGTTGTTTTAATTGCCCAATTGTTTGTGCATTATTCTGTACACCTGTCTATCCCTTTTTCCCTCATGCTTTTTGTTTTACTTTTATGTTGTTGTTGGTATATGCAACCGATGATCGTTGTATGTATTTGTGTGGCTTTTGTTTATCGCTGGTGTTAAACGATATTAGGTCGTTTCCATTTGCGTAGCAATATTATTGCTTATACTCAAATTTGTATGTCAAAATCGTATGAGTTCCAGGCTTGCTATAAAAAAACAAGCCTGTTGAGCACAAAAATAAGTTAATTAAGAAAATGAGATATATATTTGTATTGATATTTTCTTTACATTTATTTGAAGGTGCTTATTAAAACTTTTATGTATTGTTTCTGTAAGTCAAACAGTTTCACTTTCACACAAACAAAAACACTTAATTTAGTTTGTGTTTGTTTGTTGAGGAAAACACACATTAGCAATTTATGCTAATCATAATACTCATAATTTTTTATCACTTAAAATTCATATTCCGTGAATATAGATTCTTAAAAATATTTAAAAAAAGATACATATTGAATAAAAATAGTTTACCTGTTTGTGTTATCTGCGATAAAATTGACATGACAATCAAAAATATAGAAGGTATATTGATGTACCAGATCTTCCACATCTACAAAATGATAAAAAAAATCAATACTATAATAACTGTTACATTTTACGTTTCTTATATGAAAAAAGGAGTTAAATGTACATAAATATATGGATGTCCCTAGCAACTTGCTTTATATTGATTTAAAAAGTTCGTAAAGTGATTAAGATGGTGAAGAAAAGAGTGTGCTGAACGACGACGAGTTAAGTTTGTCAAATTTCGATTTTTGGTAATTGGCGGAGAATCGAACACGTGTACCAACATACAATCATCTGCATTTTTTAAGATATCAAATTTTTAAATTGAAATTTGTGTTCATTATCGGTGAAAATAATTAAAAATTGCTTAAGAAAAAAATAATTTATATATTAAATTAATGTTTTATAATTGTTCTACGTACGGATGCCTCTGGAAATGCCGGAAAATTCGTGATTAAAATCTAAAGACATCTGAGTGCTGCGTATTTGTGATATTAGATATTGCGATTATATGCCTACTTTTTTGCCCCATGACATGGAGTATGATGTCTCGGAGGAGGAAGTGGAGACTTCTATTGTCCCGTCGTCAGCTATTTCGAATAATAGCTGCGCAAACATAAAAGATGCACCGAATGTATCAAATAAACGTAAACGACAAAGAGTGAAAAGCACTATACTAGCAACGAGTGTGGATATCTCTAATTTATCTAAAAGACTGGCTGATCACGTCCCTCTGGACAAGAATAAATTTGGTATCCTCAGCGTTCTAGCTCACATTGACCTGCAGGGCGCCCCGCCGGCAGTAAATCATCAAACACAGGTAAACGACGACGACCAAGAACCAGTCACAGGAAATAAGTGGTGTCCGCCAATAATTGTTTACAATGTCAACATAAAGGCTGTGGTGGACACATTGAAATCCACAATTCAAGATTTTTCTTTTAAAGTGAAAAATATTAATAAAAGTAAAAGCAAGCTATATTTTTCTGATCCCAAGGTACACACTCCTATGATGGCCATCCTTAGGACAAATAATATCCATTCCTACTCATTTACGCCGAAGGAACTCAAACAACAATCACTTATTCTACGGGGTTTGGCTACTGATACTGAAGTTGAAGCAATTAAAAGGGAACTTGACACAAGAGTTCCTGAAACAGTTGCTTCTGTAACCAAATTTAAGACACCAAGGTCTATTACACAAAACGCCGACACGGGGCTCTTTCTGGTTTCCCTCTTGCCAGGGAAATCATTGACCAATGTTTCAAATATCCATGGTCTGCAAAATCAGGTAATAAGCTGGGAAAAGCCAAAAAGAAAAGACGGCAATGTTCAGTGCCATAGATGCCAGCGCTGGGGCCACATCTCACGCAACTGCAACTCGGCTTATAATTGCGTGAAATGCGATCAGGAACATGTTCCTGGTGAATGCCAGCGTACCCGAGAACACTCGTCAGATCCATATTGTTCCAACTGTGAGAAGACTGGTCTTCCCGCCAACAGGAGAGGTTGTCCGACTTATAAAAAATATCTAACGGTGAAAAAGATGGCGAAGGTAGTGGAGGAAAGAACAATTGCATCTGAAAATGTCAACAGAGTAGTGAACATGACTATGCGCTCACCAGGTAAAACATACGCCAGTTTCTTTCAGAATGCTCCTTCGCAGCAAAACTCACGACAACCTAAGTCATCAGTGATTGACGAATTTCTGAGGCTAGCCAATTACTTTTTAGACCCAGAGGAACTGACTCTGGAACTAGAAATTAACATATTCCTAAACGAATACAGAAATATTTCGAAATCTGAAGCCAAAGCCGAATTTTTGCGCCTACTTAACAAAGTTAGAGTACAATATGGACCGTAGGTCTTTGAATATATTATCTTTCAACGTACGATCTCTGACTGGCAAAAGCCGTCAAATTGATTTATTTAACACACTCCATCATAACAGCATAGACATATAGCATTCATTCAAGAATGCCACCTGAGAAAAGGCAGGACAATAAAAATTGATGGTTATAACTTCATTTATGATAATTCTCCGGTGTAGTGGTGGTAATTAGGAATACTATACAATATAATAAAGTCTCTGTATCCAATGTAGATATAAATCCCTCACTTATACAAATAAATTCTTCATATGGTAATGCATATAAAAAATATATACTTGGATCAATTTATATTCCCTGCAACTTTCAGCCACAGCAGCTAGAGTCGGATCTGAATACTGTTCTTCAAACTTGCTTAGGTTTTGATGGTTTCATCCTTGGTGGTGACTTCAATTCAAAATGTTCATCCTGCGGTCACGTAATACAAAATTCCAACGGAAAAATTCTTAGGAAGTGGCTGGACGATAATTCGTTGGAGGTTGTTCGCATCTGCGATTCTGTACCATCTTAACCAAATGGACCCTCCTTCTTGGACCATTTCCTTGTTAGCCCTCGACTCATCGATGGAACTAATCGAAATTTCTCCGTCTACTCAACTCGACAAATACGACATAATTATAATGTTATAACAAATCATATTTTTGGCTTCAACGACAGATTTGATGCACTCTCTAATCCGGATGGATACCATTTCACCGACTCCACAAAAATTGGAAACGTAATTAAAAATATTAATAATAAAAAATCATGCGGCGTAGATGGCATCTCCAACTACATCATCAAGAGGTTTCCCCAAACGATGATTGATCTGCTTACCTGTATTATAAACCACTGCATTAACAATTCTTATTTTCCCATTGAATGGAAGCTGCCAAAAATAATTCCATTAAAGAAGAGAAACGCCAGTGAAAAATTATCAGACTTTCGCCCTATATCCTTGCTTTCTAATCTCGGGAAAGTATTTGACATCTTGAAAGAAAAACTTGAAAATGAATTCATAATAAACCCTATATCGAATCTCCAATTTGGTTTTAGACAATTCCACTCTACACAACACGCACTATTGAAGTTTCACAACGACATATCCTCAAACTTGAGAAATCAAATCTGCACTGTGGCGATATCCTTGGATGTAGAAAAAGCGTTTGATTCAGTATGTCATAGTGGAATTGTCAATAAATTAATAGAATTGGGAATTGATCCCTATCTGGTCAAATTGATCTATAGTTTTCTATCCGACCGTAAATTTACTGTCCAAATACAGAGTACTTCTTCGTCAATGGGAGATGTAAATAGTGGAGTCCCACAGGGAAGTGTCCTCGCCCCATTTCTGTTCAACCTATTTCTTCACGGCTTTCCACATACCACAAAAAACTCTAAGGCAATTTTATATGCAGATAACTGCCTAATCTATGCCCACAGCGCATCGCCAGCCCAAGCTCTTCACAATGTAACAAATCATCTTGAACTGATAAACGATTTTTATAAAACTTGGGGAATAAAAGTTAATGCTAATAAATCAGAAGCCATCTGCATTAGGAATGCGTCCGGAAAATGTCATCGGTCAGTGGTACCACAAAGTAAGACGCTACGTACAGTCCTTGATGGGGTAGAGATTCTATTTAACTCCACAATCAAATATCTAGGCATTACTTTTAATACGCTATTAAAGTTTAACGAACGAATATACGTTCAACACTGCAGAAGGCAAAGCGAATAGCGGGTATGCTCTCATACCTATTTAATAGCAAACAACTACCTCAGGAAACCAAACTGCTTTTATATAAGGTGACGATCAGATCTGTCCTGTTATATGGGTTCCCAATCTGGTTGACTTTTTCGCCAGTAGTGGCCAAAGAATTGGAAATATTCGAACGGAAGATTCTGAGGAAGTATATCAACAAACATTACGTAAGTCACACAAGAAGATACTCAACCACTTACGTAAATGACACTTCAGGAGTCCAAGCCTTCTGTAAATATGTAATTTATCACCAAATAATGTTTGTTGAAAATTTGGCCACTCACGAAAACTCCCTGATGAATGAAGTTTATGAGTTGGAAAGGGGTCTACAATGGTCAGACTCAGCTTCCCTCTCCCCTGTTGGTATATTGAACGAGAACCTGGACAACGATCCTGACCCACATATACTGCCACAATTCTACACCAAAATAGTGCCTGGCTCCCATAGGGGCTAAAGAGAAAATATCTAATATCACGAGCTCAGCTCACTCCGTTTTTTACTAGTATAAGTTCTTGATATGTATCTGAACTTTCATATTACATCGTTTATTTAATATTATATAGGGTGCCCTGGTAGTCTTTTGTTGTTTTTGTGTGTGTTTGTTGTGCGTGTGAGTGTTGTTGTTCATTTTTTTCCTTTTCCATTTTTTTCTTCCTATTTTGACATCCAAATGGAGGTTTAACAAAAATAAAATGCGTGTTGTTTTTGCATTGTTGTACTTGTTGTAGAGTTGCGGTTACCTTATTGAATTTGTCTTGCACATGCCTCTCATAATTTTTATCATGTTCTCTTTGTGCCGACGTCTGAGAATAAAGTAGTAGCAAAGAAAATAAAGTATGAAGAATGTGCATTTCAACATATTTTGGAATATTTTTCAAAAATATTTCATGACGCGGGGGGAAAGATAGAAGGGAAGGGTACTGAAACCAAGAGCGTAACAATGCGTTGTTCCCATCGTGTGTTTTTGTTGTTTGACTCAGGGGCCGAAAATAACTGTTATTTTTGAATTTTTGATTAAAAAAAGCAACCGCAAGGAAATGCCGGAGAACAAAACCAAGTATACCATTTTGATTGTCTTGGACCAAATTTTTATAAAATTCGATGCTTTTTAAAAACATGATATTTATTTTTTAGAAAAAAATAACAGTTATTTTTTGATTTTTATTTTTTCGAGCAAAAATAACACTTATTTTTGACTTCTATTTTTCCGATCAGAAATAAAAGTTATTTTTTGACTTTTATTTTTAAGCGCAGAAATAAAAGTTATTTTTTAACTTTTATTTTTCGAGAAAAAATAACAATTATTTTTGACTTTTATTTTTTCGAGCAGAAATAAAAGTTATTTTTCAACTTTTATTTTTTCGAGCAGAAATAAAAGTTATTTTTTCGAGCAGAAATAAAAGTTATATTTGTTTCAATTTATGATGAATTCATAATATTTATTAAAAAATTCTTTAAAAAAATTAAAGTAATTTATGTCAGAAAATTATTAGAAATAAGTTTTTGGTATATTAAACACTAATCTTTGATTTGAAAAAACCAAAATAACTTTTATTTCTGCTCGAAAAAATAAAAGTCAAAAAATAACTTTTATTTCTGCGCTCAAAAATAAAAGTTGAAATATAACTTTTATTTCTGCTCGAAAAAATAAAAGTAAAAAATAAGTGTTATTTTTGCTCGAAAAAATAAAAGTCAAAAAATAACTTTTATTTCTGCTCGAAAAAATAAAAGTCAAAAAATAACTTTTATTTTCTGACTTTTACGATAAAAGTCATAACAGTTACGGTCCCTGGTTTGACTACTTTCTTATTTATTCTTCTGAAACAGTGTTGCCACGAAGAAAAATTTTGTAACCAACATTTGTGAAAAAAATCACCATATAAGAAAAAATATAACCAAAATTAAATTCGTAGACTGTTATTTTATTTTTTTTCAAATTTAAATTATAATTAATAAGAAAAGAAACAAAAAATTGCTTTACTTATAAGAAAAAAAATAACCAAAACCAAAAAAATCTACACATCTACACATTGATCAAAAAAATAACTGATTTTGTTTAGAAATAACCAAAAACGGCAACACTGTTCTCGGCACAAAGAGAACATGACAAAAATTATGAGAGGCATGTGTTAACCCAGAGGAAAATTGTTAGTAATATTTTCAAGTCTACTTATTAACCCAATAATATGTATATGTGAGCGAAAAATATAGAAAAATTGTACTGCGCTAAAAACCTAAAATCACCGTATTTAAATTGGCAAGTATTCTTCCAAAAATCGAAATCATTTCTCATTGATATTAGTGAATCATACTGTAATATTTCTTTGGGTGTAAAATTGAAGTCTGAAAATAGCGACATGAACATTCTTCTTTAGAAGCTGACAAGCAAAGCAACTGAATGCATTTTTACGCTCTCATAATGAGAGCAACACATTGTTACGCCCTTTGTTTGTGTTCATTTTCGTTCTGCCTTCCACCCCCCTCATCAAGAAATAATTTTTTAAAAAGATTTTGGTGAGAGCGGGTCGTGATGTTACAACCCGCCATAAGAAATTTAACTTCTACATAATGCGCATTCTTTATATCCATATTCTTTGGTAGTAGTTACCCAACCGTAACGTAACGTACCGTAGAAAACTTCTCTTGTTAATATATGGAGAACAATGTAAACGCTTACCGAAACGTTCTTTCTCGTTAGCAAAACGGAACGATCTGTATAAAACAGAATTCTCCCACGCAGTGATGCCAACTCTTAGGACACCAAACGCGTGAACAAAAATGAAAAACGGGCTAAAACGGGCTAAATTGAAAAAAATGAGGTTTTTAGTACAATACAATTTAATTTTTTTCAAAAAAGCGCAAAAAGGGGGGCTAAAATTAAAATAGTACCACAATGGGGTACCACTGCAGGTGTAAAACAAATTTGTGGTTCTACCATATTAATGCTGTTTAAAGGTTTGGACGCTTTTTTGTGCTTTTTCGTTTTTGAATGTCTGCCCAGGTCATAGTGTTTAGCGACGATTTGCGTGTTGCAGTAAATACATACTGCTTTAGATTCATATTTACAAGGGTTTATCCATTTCTTAAAAAGGGGATCTGTCTCCCAAATTTTACGATATCTTTGCGTGTAGCGCTTCATCTAAACAACATAAACACTTACATTAAAGACACATCCAAGAATATTAAATTATGACTTACTTAAAGTTATACACTTATATGCTTATTAATATGTTTTTTATCAATGCCTAATTATTAGGTAAATACAATTTTCAACTTTCAGCAAAGCTTGTGTTTCCCGGTACTTTTGTTAATCGGCTTACAATTCGACATTGCCAGAGAAACATAAGATAATATTCCCATACAGAGTTAATGGAAAAACGGGCAAAAAGGGCTAAACAAAAATACTGAAAAGGGCTGAAATTGCGCGTTGTTTAGTTTAGGGCTAAAAAAAATTTTTCGCGTTAAAGATGCTTCAAAAAGGGCTAAATCTAGCCCGAAAAGGGCTAAATCTAGCCCGAAAAGGGCTAAGTTGGCATCACTGCTCCCACGTTTTTACTTGACATTTCAACATGAGAGAGGATGAGCAGTGTTGCCACGAAAAAAAATATTGTAATCAACATTTGCGAAAAAATCACCAAAAAGGGAAAAATATAACCAAAATTAAATTCGCAGTTTTTTATTTAATTTTTTTTAAAACTTAAATTACAATTGAGAAAAAAGAAACAAAAAATAACAAAATAAAATTATGATCTTACTAATTAATTAATTTTAACAAACATAAGCTATTTTTATAAGAAAAATAATAACCAAATCCGGAAAAATCTACACATTGAACAAAAAACGGCAACACTGATGATGAGTCTGTATACCAATTTCTTTCCATTGTGTTGTGTTCGTTTGTGTGTTGCTTTTGTTTTCTTTCGTTTTTATTTACATTCTTCGTTGACATATGCCCCGTTTTGAACGTTTCTATAACTACACAAACGTTTTTAAGGCTACGTACGTTACGATTTTACGTATCTTACGGATGAGTAACCAGCCCTTAAGTGATTTAAAAACATTTATTTCTAACCAAAATTGGTTACTTTTTTGATCAATGTGTAGATGTGTAGGTTTTTTTGGTTTTGGTTATTTTTTTTCTTATAAAGAAGCTATTTTTGCTTCTTTTTTTATTAATTATAATTTAAACTTGAAAAAAAAATAAAACAAAAGTCTACGAATTTAATTTTGGTTATATTTTTTCTTATTTGGTGATTTTTTTTTCACAAATGTTGGTTACAAACTTTTTTCGTGGCGATACTGTTTCAGAAAAATAAATAAAAAATTAGTCAAATAACAAAAACGCACGATGAGAACAACGCATTGAATATTTTTCAAAAATATTTCAGGACGCGGGGGGAAAGTTAGAAGGGAAGGATAAAGAAACCAAGAGCGTAACAATGCGTTGTTCTCATCGTGCTTTTTTGTTGTCTATAACTGCCTGTATATTCTTTAATTTTATATTCGCAAATAACACAATAATTTTTTATTTGCTATACTTCTACGAGTAACTTTTTTAGACATTATTCACTGTGTTTGTGTTCCGAATGATATTCTTTATAACTACACAAATTTTTATTAATAGTTGACTACTTTTTGCCGCCAAATTTTAAAAGTATTAGCACTGAAAAAAATGTACGTTTATTCACCAGGGTTGCCAACTTATTTTGGATAAGATTTTGGCAAAAACACTAGTATTCAGACTGAGGGATCTAGGTATCCACTATCTGATATATGTATACCGAGCTAATCTGTCACATAAGAAAAAATTTACAATGCGTGCACAATTTAAGTACTATCACAAATACTAATGGCGCCTGAGATGTCCCCTTTAGATGCATTGTTAAGGACAAAAAAATACAAATACCCTTTTGATAAAATTGAGGGCCAAGCATGTTGCACTTTTTACTAACAAAATAAAATTTTTTTTAGAAAATAACACAAAGAAGGGCAAAAATACGGAATAAATACAAAATTTAAGTTAAAAAACAAATGCCATTACTTTACGATAAGCCGTGAAATGTTTCTAATGTATGTACGGCCTACACAAAATGCAGAAATAGTTGCACTCTAAAATCCAACAAAAGAGATAACCAAAAGGGCAACTTTAATGTATTAAAACCGACGTCAAATAGTAATTCTGATTAGTACATTCATACATACATAATTGGTCATTTCACTTTTGCATTATGTGTATTGTTCCCAATGACATCGTTTTTTATAACACTTATAGTCAGACTCTGAATATCGATGTAGACGTGTGGTGAAAAAATTTGCAGCCCTCTATACAGGACAATTTCTTTCTCTTACAATCGTCAATATACTATGGCAAACAGAATTTACATAAAGCCGAAAGTCCATACAATGCGTTAAAAAAAGTTGTTGTGACAAGTTACAGAACAAAACTTTCTACTTTTGCATTAAAGACGTGCACAGTTACAACTGAATACACAAGTTTCGTAGTGCCTACTGCTGTGTGTGTGTATTGATGAGTAGTTCTTGTACAAGTTGGTTTTGTTACTTTCTCAAACATAGTAAGTATGAGTGAGTATAAAGAGGATAAGAGTAACATATTTGTTTTGCTATATTTTAGTCAAACAAATAAAATAGATCATGAGTGTGGTACAATAAGTAACTTATTGTATGCTGTATGCATATGGACATTAAATTACAAGCAGAATACGAACACTAATAAAACAACTATAACGATTCTAAAACGATACGTTTTATTATGTTTTTTTATAAAAAAATACAAAAAATTAATATAATTCAGTATTTAAAGATGTTTTTAAAACAAAACTAAAAATAAAAATTCAGTTGATAAAAATGTACAAAAAATAATATAATTCAGTACTTAACCATGTTTTTAAAACAAAACTAAATACATTCAGCTATAAAATGATACAAAAAATATAATTCAATACTTAAAAATGTTTTTTAAACTAAACTAAAAGTAGAAACTAAAATTCAGTTAAAATAGTATTATTCTTTGGAATTTTTATTTACAAACAATATTTCGTTAAATGATTTTCCATTAAGGCACTTATGTTTATTTAAATTTGAAAGTGCATTTTTATCGTACTTGTACACATTTTTACAATTTTATACGCAATAAAATTTATAATATACAGTCACACAGATAATTATACGTACCCGCCCTAAAAATCATTTTTTTAAAAAGTAATGAACTTCTAATCTAAAATTTCTTTACATTAGCGTCTGTAACGACACATTTACTTAAATAGTAAAAAAAAGATTCCCAAAATCTATGAATTTGTGACTGCAGTTTGCTTAAAACCAATATGGCACCACAGAAAATTATACGTACGACGTATATTTCTAATACAATTTCTCCAAGGGTAGCCCGGTATATAAAATGTATTGTGAATAAAAATCCTAGCACTACAGCCGTAGAAATACGAAATACCTCGGAAAGTGATCACAATGTTATTGTGCATTCCGAAACAGTTCGAAGTGTTTTGAGAAAGAACGGTTTCCGCAGCCGAGTGCCGAGAAAAAAGCCACGATTGGAATTTGCCCAATAATATATGGGCAAGTCCTCTGATTTTTGGGTGAATGTAATATTTAGTGATGAGAACAAATATGATTTGTTCGGCTGTGACGGAAACAAAAAATTTGGCGCATAAATCAGTTGACTTGTCCATTTATTATCATTTTTAAAAAAAGGATTTTTAGGGGGTTACGTATAATTATCTGTGTGACTGTACGAATCATTTTGATCTTTAACCATACCAAAGCAATTCCACATCTTGCTTCGTTCTCTTTTTTCGCAAATTTTATATTCACCAGACATAATTCTTTCTTTCATTTCCATATTATTCATTTTTATATTAATACGTACATATGTATGTATACTTCAACTTAATGCCCTAATCCATATTCGTTTTACTATAAATGTGGTTTCACACACGAGACTATTTTTTAAGCCGCACAATTTTTGTTCTTTCAGGCACAGACGAGACTACATATTTCATCTGGCATAAAATTGTATACATATATTCTGCTTTGTGTGTATTAGTTTTTGTTTACTTATTTTTCTGAGCCTGCTGTTTTATAAATGTATGTGTATTGGTTTTGTGTTGTTTATGTATTGGTTTGTGCGGGGTAGAAGCTGGTTGCAAAATTATGCCAGCAAAAAACCACTCTCCTCACCTCTCTTGCCAACAAGCTGCCATTTTGTGCCAGCATAATTGTTCTCGTCTGTGATCGCTCAATAACAATAAACACCAAAAAATACTTGTAGTACAACAGTTATTTGAGAGGATGAAACAAATACAATACGATACTCAATGCAAAACCTTAAAGAACTGTTATTGTTTTTGTGGGTAGAGTAGATGAGTAAAAGCAAAAGCAGACAATATCAGTTACACTCATTCTCTCATTTATACCAATAGTACATGGTATCTACCATGGTGTATTTGTTTTACAAATACTTTGTGGTGTACTACTGCACGTCTTTATTTTGTATACGTCCTATGCAGCGCTGAAATATGACGAATTATATTAATGTTATCAATGATGTCGATAAATTCATTTTTATAGTGCATTGAGGTACCCATACACTTGCAATGTCATTGTGCATTAAATGCCAATGCATAACAAAATTGCCTGAGTGTATGTTATATTAGTTGGCTCAATATATTCAATAAAATCAAAAGTCTTTTGATGTTTATTGTGCAAAACGCAATATGGTGTAATGTGTTGACAACATTGTGTACAATAACACCCCTACCAGAACATAACTAGTCAAATAACTAGTTATTTGACCGTAAAGTGTACCGTATAAACTAGTCACAACTTCCCATCAAGTTATTAAGGGCAATGTGAAAAACTTGACGTAAACATTCGTGTACATGTGATTTTGCTTCTCTTTCTAACATATGAATTTTTTCGACTGTAAAACATATATCTAACCTGCTCACTCTTTCGCAGTTTTTAAGCCAGAGTTGACCACATATGTGGTCACAGTTGACTAGTCAAACTTGACTCACATACCAGTCAAAGTTGACGCATCAAAAGGGTTAAAACCTAGGTTACTGTTGACTAGTTATTTGACTAGTAAAACTTGATGTATAAATATACCCCCTTATAAAAGAAAATTATTTTGTTTTGATATATTTATAAAAAAATATAATTTATTTTATAAGTAATAATAGTAATAATAATAATACTAATAATAATAACACTTGCGTATGGCTTTCATACGTTCATTACAGCAGCAGATATAGCAGCAGCCTGAAATTTGGAAAAAGTTAATGATTCAATTACAACTATTTCAATAAATGACAATTTTTATTTGATTTTTTAAAATCTATTTACTTACCTAACGTAAAGTCATTATGATGCTCCAAATACCGAAATGGTATACAAAATAAACAATTGGCCAATAGCAAAATAATAGTATAAAAGAATAAAATAATTTAAAACATTAAACTTTAAGGCAAAATGTTGTAAAAATCATAAACCTACCTCAGTACCAAATTGTAAGGAATCCATAAATCCTCCTTGTACAGTTAAAGATGCCCGTAAATATGGTGGAAAACAAGTTAACAAGTCTTAAGTTTTTGTTTCCACGTCTTATTTTTTAACACAATTAAAATTTTCGTCATAAGACGCTATAAGTTTCTGTTTTCAAAGCCTACTACGATTGAATTTTTGAAATTAATAAATTTACAGGTCATATACGTCACACTTGACTAGTCATTTTACTAGTCATGTTCTGGTAGGGCAGTCAACAGTAATGTGTTTTTGATGTACATATTAACAAATACAACTCTGAAGCATAAAAAGTCAAATAAAAATTACATGTGTAGTAGTAAGTAAGTTGTGTATGTGTTAGTTTCGGTTATTTATTTCTTGTAGGGACAAGCCTTTGAAATTTTACTTTTATTTTCCCCTTCCAATAATTATGTTATTTTTCTTTAACTATCTAGGTATGTTAAACTAAAACTTTGGTGTTTTTTTTCTAGCACATCGAATTTTTTTTTTGTTGATGACATGCGTGTTTTAGAATTTTTTTTAAAGATTTTCATGAAATTACAAAAGTTAATCAAAGTTTTACTTAAAAAATGAACAATATTAGTTAAAAATAATGTCAAACACGCTAAATAATAAAGGTCTGTACAAATATATTTGACTTCAAAAAGTACATAAGATCTAGCATACACTTATCCGAAGTATCCGAAGAAGAAAAGTACTTTTTTTTTAGAACAACAAAATTATCGCATAACTGCCCTGCCGGCAACTCAACTAACTTTAACATTTCTCAGCTAGTTGTGGTTGACTCTTAGATTATTTTTAATGGGGCCAACTGACTATTTTAACATGGTGGTGTCATTGGCAGTAGTCAATTGTCCGACTCTGCATAACTTTTCAACTAACTTAAAGTCAGTTATATAATAGTTAGTTTAAAGTTAGCTAATTTTTAAAAGTTAACTTAAAGTTAACTAATTTTTAACAGATCTATAGTGATTTATAGAGAATTATATTTTTGTTAGCAATAAGTTCACTTTTGATATAAAGTTCCTGAATGTATGGTTTATTAAACTATTTTAAAAATTAGTAACCTTTTCTGAAAAATTATTTTTCGAAATTTATATCTATAACTATAAAAACTTCGAATAAACCGTATTACTGCTTAACATGAATTATTTGACAAACTAATTTAATAAATGTTTCCAAATCAAAAAAAGTCAAACAAATTAGAAAGAAAAATTTTAAATTTGCTTTGAAGTTTTATATCTGGCAATTTAATTTTATATACACGCCCGGAAAAACTTTTGTTATCTCTAATTTGTCACGTTTGTGTTTAATTAATGAATTAGCACTTAAAGGCACATCCAAATTTTCTTCGAGCAATATTTTCAATAGTTCTTCGAAACACTAGCGAGATGGCCTATTTTTAAAATACCAATGTCCAATTTTTTCTTTAAAAGTCTTTTTTTCGTCAAATTGTTCATTGGTTGCACTAATGCTTTCAACACTTTCTCCATCTAGAAAAGTATGTTTGGAGAAGAATGGGTGTTTCAATGGATTTGAACTATTATTTTTTAATTTATTTAAATTATCTGAATTATTAATTTTTAATTTATTTAAAAATTAATTTTTTCCTTTTTTAAAAAGTCTTTTTAAAGTTCTTTTACTTGTACCACTCATTTTAAACAATAAAAATTATATAATTTTTAAAGCTACAACAGCACTTAAAATCACACACTGGACTGATTTTAATTTCACAATGTAAAAAAATTTAAATAGTAAAAAATAGAGAATAAAAAATAACGGTTTCATTTTGAATAAATTCTGCATAACATTTCAATTAGCTATTAGTTAATCTAAAAATTGTTCAGAAAAAGGTGCAATTGAATAAAGAATATTATCAGAAATAGCATAAACGTTTTAAATTATGGGGAAACTCTGCATAACATTGTACATAGTTAGTTTATAATTAGTCTAAAAACAAAATCATCAAATGTCTGATCTGGTAAAAGAGAGAACAGAGAGAAAACAAATCTCACAAACAAGAAGCTCTCAATAATAAATAAACGTTTCTTATTTGGGTGAGTTCTGCATAACATTGCAGTTAGCTTATAGTAGTTAGTCTGAAAGAGTTATCTAAAAGTGTGTTATATTCGTAGTCGAATACCAAATTCTAAGGAAGTGCTGCATTAAATTGTAGTTATATTATAGTCAATCTACAAAAGTTAACTTAAAGTGGACTACTTTCGTAGTCGACTACAAAATTGCTGGCAGGGTAGCAGGGTGCAACGAACATGTTACAAGCAAAGCATCAACTTCGGTATAAAACAAAAAGATATAGACAAATAAGCGAGGATGCAACAACAAGCAATATGAACCAAATACACAAACAACAATGCAGTCGCTATAGA
This sequence comes from Sarcophaga rosellei, assembly GCA_930367235.1. Lineage (NCBI taxonomy): Eukaryota > Metazoa > Arthropoda > Insecta > Diptera > Sarcophagidae > Sarcophaga > Sarcophaga rosellei. The sequence goes on along the minus strand of OV884020.1, from coordinate 29,568,794 downwards.
ATCCTAGAGAATGCGAGACCGCGAACGTTCTTCTTCAAGAATGTTCAACAGACTAAATTTGCGGACATATAAAAAGGCCAGACAGAGCGGCCAACCAGTCAGTAATAATTCAGACAGCCTTGTGTGAAGTAGCGTGTAAACAAATAGTAGTGGTTTGAAGAGTTGTTAGTGTTGGTGCGAACATAAGCGTGAACTAAAATAGTAAACAAGCAATTATTGTTGTATCGTTAAGTTATACGTTATACGGTGACAGACAAAAGTAATGTGAATAATGAAGAGTTTAATTGAAACGAAACACATATTTGTTTTTATTTTGGTTTGCAATCAACGAACTCATAATCTAAACGTTTTTAAAAAGGTAAAAACGTAACGATTGGTGTCAGAAGTGGGATTGCAAAATCCAAAAGTAAAAAAAATAAATAAATAAATAAAAAAAAAATTAATAAAATGAAGCTCACCGAACTAAAAGTGGAACAGCTTAAACGAGAGTTGGGTAAACTCGAGCTGCCAACAATGGGCACGAAGAATGAATTGCAAAAGCGATTAAGGGAACACCTGCAGCTTGAAAGCATTGACATTGATTCCTACGAGTTCGAGGATGCAGAGGAACTACAGTTACAGGCCCCTCCAGCCCCTAGCGTTGTTGACATAAATTCGTTGCTAGCTGCTATGATGGAGAAAATGCATGTAGCAAAACAAAAGCTATTGACCGACGCACAAGAAGTTTCTAGAGCCGAAAATCGCAAAGTGCAAGAAGCGAACGGAAAGCTGTTTGCTGATGTACGAGAAGCTTCTAGAGCCGAAAATCAGAAACTTCTAGCTGAGTCTCGAAGAGAAAGTGAACAAATGGTGGAAAAAATGGAAGTAGCAAACCAAAAGCTATTTGAAACTTCTAGAGCCGAAAACCAAAAGCTACTGGCTGATGTTCAAGAAGCTTCTAGAGCTGAGAATCAGAAGCTATTTGAAGCTTCTAGGGCCGAAAATCAAAAAATGCAATTAGCAATTTTGTCAAAAATTGAAAAGGAGCTCGAAGCTACATCAGGCAAGCTGCAGGAAATACATGAGTCGGTCAGCAAAAGAATCACTGGTGTCGTGGAAAGGGTGTCAAATTGAGAAAAGACCATGGACACGAAAGTGCACTATTTAGAAAAGACTGTCGATGGAAAACTCGTTGTGATGGAGGAAAAGATCAACAACCTCCAGATTCAGCGACCGGAACAAGTGCGAGTTGTATCAGATGGTATCGGCAGAACGACACCACCTTGCTTTGATGGTAGCTCACCCCTATCCGTATTCAAATTCCAATTCGAGACAGTAGCCAGCAGAAACGGATGGGACGATGGGGAGAAAGCTCTAGAACTAATTTTGGCGTCAAAAGGTGTTGCAGGTGAGATTCTAGAAACCATATCAGCCAGCTGCAGAAACAACTACAACGAGTTAATGGTGGCATTACAGCGGAAATTCGGTGATGAGGACAAGCGAGAGCTGTACGGACAGTTGCTGAAGAGTCTGCCACCGTCCACGGAAAAGCAGGTGACTATAGCCAAAATAAGTGTAAGTCATGTCTTTATTGTTGCTGATATTGTGGACGAGGTCATTATTGTTATCAGCAAAGGCCCTCGTTAAATCCACCAAAAAGAGAATAGTCCTAGTGAGAGTGATAAATTTATCAGGCCACGAAAAAGTCATCTGTAAAAACTCCGATGTGGGCCAATGTGTTCCAGTAGAGGCGGTAATAAACAGCGAACAATCTCCGCAACCTGCCGAAATGTCAGCCAAGGATCAAAAGGAATTTGGTGGAAACGTGGAGAAATGGGTAGCAAGTCTAGCAGCTTCAGAGAGAAATAAAGCCAAAAAGCTGCTAAAGTGGTATGCTATCGCTTTCGCCACGAACAATAAAAGACAAGGATGGTAAAATTTGAAATTGATACTGGTGAAGCGTAATGAGGTTAAGGAGTTAGTCGATGAAATGAGGAAGAGCGGGGTAATCGAATCTAGTCCGTGGAGCTCACCTGTAGTCTTAGTCAAAATGAAAGATGGCAGTACCAGATTCCACGTAGACTACAGGAAGCTGAATGATGTCACCAAAAAGGACATTATATCGACATTGGGAAAGCGCTGATGGCAAATCTTCATCCAACCTATTAGTAGTGCCTTCCACCAAAATAAAAGAAGTGTTAAAGGCAGATCCCGAAAATAACTGTTATTTTTGATTAAAAAAAGCTACCGCAAGGAAATGTCGGAGAACAAAATCAAGTATACCATTTTGATTGTCTTGGACCAAATTTTTTATAAAATGCGATGCTTTTTACAAACATGATTTTTGTTTTTTAGAAAAAAAATAACAGTTATTTTTTGATTTTTTCGAGCAAAAATAACACTTATTTTTACTTTTATTGTTTCGAACAGAAATAAAAGTTATTTTTTGACTTTTATTTTTAGGAGCAGAAATAAAAGTTATTTTTTGACTTCTATTTTTTCGAGCAAAAATAACAGTTATTTTTGACTTTTATTTTTTCGAGCAGAAAGTTAAAAGTTAAAAAATAACTTTTATTTTTTCGAGTAGAAATAAAAGTTATGTTTTGACTTTTATTTTTTCGAGCAGAAATAAAAGTTATTTTTGTTTTAATTCATGATGAATTCATAATATTCATTAAAAAATTCTTTAAAACAATTAAATTAATTTATGTTAGAAAATTATTTGAAAAAACCAAAATAACTTTTATTTCTGCTCAAAAAAATAAAAGTCAAAACATAACTTTTATTTCTGCTTGAAAAAATAAAAGATAAAAAAAACTTTTATTTCTGCTCGAAGAAATAAAAGTCAAAAATATCTCTTATTTTTGCTCGAAAAAATAAAAGTCATAAAATAACTTTTATTTCTGCTCTTAAAAATAAAAGTCAAAAAATACCTTTTATTACTGCGCTTATAAATAAAAGTCAAAAATAACTGTTTTTTCTGCTCAAAAAATAAAAGTCAAAATATAACTTTTATTTCTGCTCGAAAAAACAAAAGTTAAAAAATAACTTTTATTTTCCGACTTTTACGATAAAAGTTATAACAGTTACGGTCCCTGGTTAAAGGAGTTCCATAATGGAGCTAGCGGAGGACATCTTGGAGAGACAAAAACGATGGAAAGGCTAAAGCAACGTTTTTATTGGGTTGGATGTCAGCAAGCAGTGGCGGATTGGATAGCAAACTGTACCCAGTGTATTGGAGCTAAATGTCCAGCAAGAAGAAGTCGAGGTCAGATGCAGCAATACAACTCAGGCACCCTTTCCCTGTCAGCAATGCCGGAAACCGATATGTTCTCGTTGTGATGGACTAAAGGAACTTCATGAATTTGTGAGCACCCGTACAAAAATGGTCAGTGATAGAATGAAAGCAAGGTATGATCGACCGGCAAACACGGAGGGCTTCCATGAGGGACAACTGGTTCTACTCTACAACCCAAAGCGGTAGAAGGGATTATCACCCAAGCTACATACCAGCTGGGATGGACCATATAAGATAATAAAGCGGTTAAACGATGTTGTATAGAGTATACAGAAAGCTAGCAGCCCCCGAAAAAAAATGAGGTCGTACACATATGGGAAAAGAGATAATGAGCCTATTCGGGATGAACAGGCTTAAGTGGGCGGCAGTGTTACGAAACGACCTAATATCGTTTAACATTAACGATAAATAAAATGCTAACAAACACACTAACGCTAACAATACAATGAACATGTTAATTAACTATATCTACACTAACAAATACAACGAACATGTTACAAGCAAAGCATCAACATTGGTATGAAACAAAAAGGTGTAGACAAATAAGCGAGGATGCAACAACAAGCAATAGAATCCTCGAGAATGCGAGACCGCGAACGTTCTTCTTCAAGAGTGTTCAATAGCAAAGTATAACAATTTTTTTAAATTTCGTTTTTTTTCTGCTAGGTGTCCCGATTGAGGTTTCTAAATGAAAATTCCAAAGCGATGTGTTTGATTGATCAATTGCCACATGGAAACTTATTTTACGTTGAAAAATATTCAGCAAACATTAAATCAATGTTTTGTAAAATTTGCGTCGCGTTTTTTTGGAAAGTGAGGTATTGGTGTATTCTATCTATTTAATAAAAAAAAAAGAATATTAACAAAGGACATGGTTATTTGAATTAAGTTTTAAATAAATTAATATTAAATATTTAAAAATAAAATAGAGCATATCATTTACCCCTCGCGTCTATCGTCTGTAGGCTGGCAATCTTAAATATATATAAGAATGTCTTTGTGTAAACACAGCCTAACAGTGTTTTCACACTAAGGGCTGTTTTCTCATTAGGCGATTATCTTTTTGCCCAACGAAAAACTACAGATTAAAGAAATTTGGTTTTCTCAATATCTCATTTGCTTCTATTTTATCGCAAAATTAACCGGCCCTCATCTGCCGGTTATTTATTTATTGTACAGATAAATTCAATCAGCTGACTGCTGTTCATATATTTTATGTGGCAATACCTTGAGTTTTTGAAAAAATAAAATAGATTTTAGAAAAAATGTTTAATAGAGGAATAAACATTAATTTGATGGAGAATGAACTCGAAGAACATGAGTTGCAAGTAAATGTTGAAAGAGTTTATCATGCCAGGCGTAATTGCCTGGCTGGCATGGATGATAATGCATTTTTCAAAAGATTTATTTTGTGTTATTTTTTGTCACTATTGGAAAACAGCTGATTTATGTTAATAAATTGTCACTTGAAGACAGGGTTCCCAACTTTCACAACAATTTTGAGAGGTATTGCCAAATGAAAATAATGTTTTTTGTCGGTATATTGAGAAAAAAAAAATTGTTAACGGACAGTTTATCAGTCTAATAAATTTATGTCGACATTTAGTAACTGGCAGTTTGTCGACACATTGAGAAAACGGGCCTAAGTGATTTTAATGCAAAAGGTGGTTTTAACGTTAAAACCATAATCAAAACCTCGTTTTACCCATATCTGATAAATTTCGATTACGATTATTAATCAGTTACATTACTTTTTAAAAAGAATCGTAATGATTATATAATTCTAAGAACAATTTTTGCGAATTACTAATTTATTACGATTACCAAAGAATCAGGATTATTGGCAAATTACAAACTAATTTAAAAGAATGCTAATTAAAGAGCAAATAAATATTACACCTATCCCCCGTTTTACACGGAAGATAGGTTCCAAAAAAAACGTGTGACTCGAAAAATTCACTCTTATATGGAAAAACCGTGCTAAACGAAAATCACTATAAAAAAGCCCTTTTTGTCAGTTTTTAGTATGATGAATAACAAACACATTGAACGTTATTTGCTCACCTTGAATACATTTACGCTATCAATTATATATAAACACTAATTAAAAACAATGATGCTCTTTGTTGTGGTATTTCAAACAACCTAGCTTATACATACTTACATACATAATTAGCCATTACAACCCTTCAGTCAGGATTACGGCCTAGCTTCTCTCACCACTCAAGTTGTGTGCCTTAATTTTATACTTGAGTGGCGGGACCTACAGTTTAACGTCGACTCCGAACGACAGATTTTTGAGAAACTTTTTCATGGCAGGTTTATTTACTCTCAGAGTTTTTGCCAGAAATCTGCTGAGAGGTAGTCGCCGAAGAAATATTCTTTTTTTCATATTTCTTTTTGATGTCTGACCTGGGATACGAACCCTGGCTTTTACGTCTAGTAAGCGAACACACTACCTACTAGACTACGGCGACTATATACAACCTAGCTTATACACACATAAAATTTAGTTTTGATCATAAAACGGGCAGTTCCCATCTTATCTGTTTCCATCATAGACATAGACTACTAAGATTTCGTAACTGTAACATACATTTTGTAGTGCTGTATTTTGACAGTAAAACAATGAAAATGTTATTGTAGATACATATAAGCAAATTACAGTTTAGTATTTATAATTTCGTGTAAATGCAAAATTAATAAATTTCGTTAAAAAAAAATTATTTTCAAAAACCGTGTAAGATCGAAAACGTGTAAAACGGGGGATAGGTGTATTTTAATTTAAGACTTCGACATATCAGAAAATATATTCGAAAGCGATTTTTCGTCAGATGATAATTTTAAGATTCCGGACTTTCAACCTCTTCAAGTGAAAAGAAAGCAACCTTGATTGACTCTGAATCTGAACAATCTGTTAAACAAATGTGTTTGAATTTCCAAAAAACAATTTTTAAAAACGAATTTTATACAGAAGTAGAAAAAGTGAGATTTTTAGCTACCCATTTCAAGTTAAGTATACATTATGAAACTGAAACTTATTGCAAATTACAGGTAAGACAACGCCTTAGCATATAAAAGAATGTTTGGAGTACATACGGCTGAAAACATTGCACAGATTGTAGCAGAAATTAACACTAGTTTCAGCCTAAGCAGCTCAAATATTGTTCTAACTCTTACGGATAACGATTCTAATTTCCTAAAAGCGTTCCGAGAATACGGAGTGGAAAATTATCTTTTCGAAGATAACCTTGATGATGATAGGTGGTTGCCTACACATCAAAGATGTTGCAGCCATACTCTGAATTTGCTTCAACCGATTTTAACAAAATTTTGAAAACTGAGTAGCCACTGTTTATTCAAAATAACAGAGTAATTAAAATTAATATTTCTTTTATGTCTTAATTTTTTCATATGCTTACAAATTCTATTAACATTCTTAGGGTGCGTACAGAGTGAGCGCTGAAAGCGGAGCCGAGATTATCAGTGCGATAAAGATTGTCAGTGCGATAAAACTGATTACATACGAGTCAATACAAATAAGCTTGTGTATAACACAGTGAACGCCGACAAGAGCAGAGATCAAAGCCGATGAGTGCGAGAAAACAGTTTCAAAGCGTTTTACGCGCTTTTTTGCATTGTTGATGTTTACTTTTCAGTGTGCATTCGGGTATGTTGTTGCAATTTAGCTGGATATTTTCTTAAATCATTATATAAATGATGAAATTCACCAAATTCTTTCCTTTTTAGTGTAATTAGATGTTTTCCAAATTCTTTTGTGTTAATAATTGCATTAATCACACTAGGAGAAGCAAAATACTCTTCATCAGAGGAATCCATTACAGTGTATAGCAATTTTATAAACACAAATGACATAAAAGCAAAACACATGCAATAAACAGAATTTCAGCGCTGATTCACGCATTCACTGTGTTATATACAAATTTTCTTCTCGCATGAAAATAAGCGTCAATAAGCTCGGCTCGGCATCGGCGCTCACTCTGTTCGCACCCTTAGGCATTTGATAAATGCAACAACCTGTGGAAAAAGTGTAAGTGGCGAAAGTTTTCGCAAATAATTGCAGAGCACTTGGGTTCGATGTTGCTTTTGCCCATTGTTACTCATTATTTGATGCAGTACAGAAACTGCTTAGCTACAAAGACAACTTGAATAGCTTGTGTTATAAGCTAACATTACCAAATTTTTCTCCGGCAGACTTGCAATATCTACAGATGAACACTGTTATAATGGAACAAATGGCCAAAGCGCTGGACTTCAAGGCGAGAACAATATGTACTATGGTATGCCTGATATTTTTTTATTTATACGTTTCGCTTTGTTGGAATAAAAATTTACTTTAATTGATTTTAACACAGGTTTCCTAATACCAACATTGAGCAATAAGTTACATAAACTAAATATGAAACAGGAGTTACAACAAGTAACTTCTGTTATTTTGAAAATGGATCAACGGTTAAGGCAAAGATTCCAATCATATTTTACTTTGCAAATATTGCGATTACACCAACAGTACTAAAACATTAAAAATAAATTAAAATTTAAGGTGTTACAAAGGTTAAGTCCTGAATTGCTGGAATCAAGTGTTGAAAATATCACCAACAAAGTTTTGGATACGATATATACAGTGTATCACTAAAGTGAGTATGCAGCATGAAAATAATTAAATATCTCAATTTTTTCCCCAAAAATTTGGACTTCGTAAAGGAGTACGAAACCAAGGATGAAAATTTCTGGAAATCAGTTATATTTTCTGATGAGAGTAAATATAATATTTTTGGCTCAGATGGGTGTCAAAAAGTGTGGAGAAAAGTGAACACTGAGCTCGATACAAAAAATATGGCTGCCACAGTAAAACATGGTGGTGGATTGGTTATGGTATGGGGGTGTATGGCAGCATCAGGTGTTGGAAATCTTGTGTTTATCGAAGGTACAATGGATAAGACGGTGTATTTAAACATTTGAAAAAACAACTTACATCAAAGTGCAGCTAAATTGGGACTAACAGGATCATTTGTATTCCAACAGGACAATGACCCTAAACATGCAGCCCATATCGTTAGAGATTATCTTTTGTATAATACGCCAAAACAACTAAAAACTCCTTCCCAATCACCCGACCTTAATCCAATAGAGCATCTGAGGGATTATCTCGAAAAAAAAATCAGAAGATATGTCATTACAAGCAAAGACACCCCTAATACTGCACTACTTGAGGAGTGGAATAAAATTCCACATTCCGTTACCCAAAATCTTATAACACATATGCCATCGAGATTGAAGTCAGTTAAAAAGGCAAAGGGCTATCCAACAAAATATTAAATATTAGCCTGACTTCAAAAATTGAATCATAGTGCCAATTTTTGTGAACTGCATACTTACTTATGTGACCTGAATTCTAACCATTTTGTTAATTATATTGTTATTAACCAGTAATGAATTAGAAAAATTTTTGTTCCTCATTATTTTTCTTAAGTTTATATGTAAAATAAATGAAAAAATATAATATTTGTGTTTTTCTTTCAAAACTTAAGCAATTTTTCCAATCATTTCAAACATATATATCGCTGCATACTCACTTTAGTGATACACTGTAGTTTTAAGGCCAAAAATAGCAGTACATTTAATTATGAGGTTAAAAATAACTTTTCTACTATTGCCGATTTTTTTGATTTTATTACTGACGGGTTAGCTTACCGCTTGCTTGCATTAGCAACAGACCGACAGTCCATTAGTTATTTGAACGACAATTCAAGTGCAGATGGAATTGGCAAAAATATGATTTGCTAATTTTAATACGCCTTTACGTCTTCAGCACCAGTGGAACGACTGTTTTCTTTTGCCGGGATCGTCAACAGTCCAAGACGATAATCATTATCTGATTTTTCATTTGAAAAATTAGTGTTAATGAAGGCGAATTTTCAATACAGTAAGACCGCTTAACGCGGGGGATACGTTCCAATAAGTTCCAGCGCAACTAATGAAACAACTGTGGCACAGGAAAGATGCGTTCGTACTGTGATTGCGATTTCGGAAAATACAGTTGGAATTTTTATTCTGGCCAGACAAACAGAAGAGCGTTTTTGTACTACCGCGTAATACTGAAACAGCATTAAGCGGAGCAGCGTTTAGCGGGGTCTTACTGTATGTGTTATTGTATGATATTAAATTTTTTAGTATTTCATCAAATGTCCATTTTCTGTTATTATTTATATCTTTATTATATAGTTTGTTTACGTTTGTGTTTTAATTATATTGTTCTTGTTTTTATTAAAATAAATATGTATATAAAACTATAATTTTACTATTTGGAATAGATCGTAGAACGCATGAATTTTTCAATTATTGAAAACAATTTGATTACTTTTGATTCTTTCTGATTATTAGACTAATCGTCAGTAATCCTGATTATTTTTTGATTGTTTTGTAATCGTAATTATTTCAGCATTCAAAAAAAGTAATCAAATTAATAATCATTACTTAACAGGTATGGTTTTAAGTAGGTTTTATAAAATACATTCTTGTTTTCGATGTATTAAATCAGAGCTACCAACATTGAAATGTGGAAAACAGTTTAAAAAACAAAACAAATATAAAAATACAGAAAGCCGGTTGTGTGAAAAAAGTAATTTTTTTGATTTTCAAGCACTTCCTCACTTTTTCAAATAGATCCACTATTTTAAAGTATTCTTTTACAATATTTAGAGTAATTTTTAATTTATTGTTCATTTCTTAATTGTTCTTATTTTTTATTTTTTTTGTTTTAACAGAAATGAATGTTAAAACCAGATTTAATAAAACTTATAGTGTAAACACAAAAGCAGCTGATTATGGCTTTAATGTTAAAAGCAGGTTTTAACTTTAGGCGTGAAAACACTATCAGATATATGGAGAATAAATAAAACAAAAAGTAACGTTGTAAGACAGTAATAAAAAGCGTGATATTTAATCGCAGTTGAATTATACACTGGAAATTTTAACTAAAACGGACAGAGTAATTAAATTAATATCGCAGTATTATAGATAAATGACAAATAAAAGTCAATAATTCTTTTTATTTAAAATCAAAATCGTATCTTGGAATCCATAGAAAATGATGGTTGTTAAAATGGAAGAACGTAACATTATTATATTTTCTGTCATTATTATATTACTGTTTCTTTTATTTACGGTATTACTATTAGATTTATCCTAGTCTTCTCCTGTATCTCAATCTCAATGGAATTTAATTTTTAGATGATGATAACAGCACAAGAAGGTATTAAGAGATGAAGTCTACCTTTTAGATTTGTTACTTATTTAAATACCCAATTTATGAATTGCTTAAAAATACTATCGTCTAAATGTTAGCAATCAAGATCCAATTTAAACGATACGTTTTTTAGGCCGGTTGGGCAGGTAGATTGCTTATAGATGCCATTACACATTGTATTTTACACAACTTACTTGATGGTTATTTCATTTATTCCCGAAAGAGGCAGCTTAACACGAAACAAAAATTGGAGTATCTCTCTTCTTACTATAAAATTGAAAGTTTTTCAGACAAAACACTTACTATAACATGAACCGATCTTGCAAACGAAGCGTATTTTATCAGTATCTGGTAATTTACATACACATATGTTTTAATGTGTTATATGTTAATGACTGAAATAATATAAACATTTTTTGAACATAATAAAACATATAATAAAATTTAACCCATATATCATATTTTTAGATTTCACTCTATTTATAGGATATTAATGCCCGAAAGTATTAATAAAATCTTGTTTTTGTAATTTCATTCGCAAACATCCGCAAAGTCAAGTTGCGTTGATTTTGATAGAGGAATATTGAATTTTAATATATTCACAGCATTTCATTCATAGTTAGAAATGAATTTTATAACCACGAGGGAGCTATTTTACATTTAGTTTACTCACATTTTGGTTAAGAAACACAGAATGTCACCTGTACTTAATATAATGGTCGCGATATAAATTTATTGTATAATAAAATTATAAATTTTTTTAAATCAAATTAGTCGATTCTTTTCATGTTTCGTGTCCTGTAATTTCAACAAAGCTTTTTTTTTTTAATTTTAATGGAGTTAAATTTCATATCTGTATACTCCTTTTTATTCGTATCGGAATGTGTCTACTGCAAGTGTATAAGCGAGCTAATATTCGAATTGGGCACATTTTCGTTAGCACTCTACTTACTTTTTATGAATTGATATGCAAGACGATATGATTTTAATGTTTATTTACGAGCGGTTTTTTACTTCGTTTATTTTTTCGAAATAGTTTTGATTTTAAAAAATTTAACTTAATATTGGAAAGATTGATAAATATTCTTTATCCTTTTTTATGTCTATTCTTAATGCGCAAACTCCATTGTAAGCAACCCTGTTCGACCATCACTTTACCTTTTAGATATCGTAGTAAAATTGAAATACATTTTTCTTTTAAAATTTTTCTCGTTATACTCACCACAACGATTTTAATTATAATTTTGTATCCTAAAGAAGGCTAATTAAAATTTAGTGATTCCATGGCATAATCGGTAATGGTTTTTTAAATACCTTCTAAATCTATGGAAGTAAATGCTTAACTTTTTGTTTCTTCAATGTTATCCACTCAAAGTTATGATAAATAAATATATTATAGACTTATTACATTTTAATTTCTGTAAGGATATACTTATATATCAAATAAATATATAATTATAAATATATATATATATATAATATATATTATTAAAATAAAGATCTTATTGCTGGCGTATTCTCTCTTGATAATTGAAGTTTTAAACGAACCGCTCCTACCTAAAATTAGAAAAGTGTCCTGGATTGGACTTAATAACAACTGAAGTTCTTAAACATCCGCCAAATAACATAATCCTAAAAATAACACAAATTTTCGACGCTTCATTCAGACCGCGTCCATCGTTTTAGAAACCATCGATTTAGAAAGTCGCTCGCAGAAGTAATAATAATACCAAAACCTGAAAAACCTCCAACTGAAGTTAAATCATATAGATCTATTTCGCTTTTGGCCAATTTGTCGAACAGATAATTAAAAAAGGAAACATAGTTCCCAAATATCAGTTGGGTTTTAGAAACGCTCATTCAACAATTGACCAGATTCATCGATTACTGATGTAATAGAAAGAGCTGTGGAGGAAAAAAATATTTGTTCCGCTGTATTCTTAGACGTTTCACAAGCATTCGACAAAGTCAGTCATACGGGTTTACTCATATATCTAAGTACACAATTGCAAAGAGCGCAAGGGTACTTTATTTGAATCCTTTCTGAAGAATAAGTTGTTTCGCGTTAAATATGAGAACAAATATTCTTTTTATGTATAAAATTAACACATATAACATAAGTGGAGTAAGGAACTGCATAGATCGTAATCCAGACTGAAGCGTTGTAATGACCGATTAATTATGTATGTATGATATACCAGAAGTTGCTGGACCGACTATGACTACACTCGCCGATGACACAGCTATTTTGTATTATATTTATGGACAGTATGCAGATATGATATAATGAGACAGAACTGATATGATGAAATATGCAAATGTAGGAAAATATCTTGACATAACACTGGTTGAAATTGTGGAACTAAAACTGAAATGGAAGAAACTAAACTGATTAATTGGGTGAAAATTCAAACTTTCTATTAAAAATAAATTGTTGATATATGTATAATCAAATATTAAAATCTATATGGATTTATAGAACACAATTGTGGGGAAAGCGCAAGCAAGAAAATATATAATTGCTGATCCCGTTGGTTTGGAACGCAAACTTAAAAGAAGGAAACCATCTGGCCTAATTAGAAACGCTCTTCCGACTTGATGTTTACTTAACTAACTTGTTGGCTGTAATAATTAACAAAAGAGAATTTAAACAGAAAAAAATATATATATATATTTTATATACATACATACACACATAATTGGTCATTACAACCCTTCAGTCAGGATTACGGCCTAGCTTCTCGCACCACTCATATTGTGTGCCTTAATTTTATACATGAGTGGCGGGACCTACAGTTTAACGTCGACTCCGAACGACAGATTTTGAGAAACTTTTTCATGGCAGGTTTATTTACTCTCAGAGTTTTTGTCAGAAATCTGCTGAGAGGAAGTCGCTGAAGAAATTTTTTTTGTTTGTTTTCATATTTCGTTTTGATGTCTGGACTGGGGCTCGAACCCGGGCTTTACGTCTAATAAACGAATACACTACCTACTAGACTACGGCGACTTCATATACATATATATTATCATATACATATATATTCAAAAAATAAAACAAAAACGACAAAGAACTCGGATTATATATACATAGTCTAGTCCAGACCTTGGCACAAAGAGAACATGATTAAAATGTGACTGTAATTGTGAGAAGCTTGTGTTTCCCAGAGGAAAGTTGTTAGTAATATTTTCAACTGTATTTAAGTTGACAAATATTCTTCCAAAAATCGAGATCATTTCTCATTGTTATTAGTACCGTAATATTTCTTTGGGTGTATAATTGAAACCTGAAAAAGAGCGATACAAACCTTCTTCTTTAGAAGCTGACAAGCAAGTGAAAGCATTTTTACTTTTTTACGAACATTGTTAATGTTCGTGTCCTATGTGTGTAAAAAGCCGAAGATGCTCGGCCGCGGGGGATGTTAGCGCCGACCTCTGGTCTAGTCTATCTAAACTATTGCGAAAACAAGAAAACGTATGCTTTCCTGGTGGACTTTGTTAGTAGGCTCCTCGCCATGCACTGATTTACAAGCTTCATTGTATAGGGATATCTTCTAAAGTAATTCACTTAATTAAAAATATCTATGTATGTCAAAATTCAATTTGCGGTGTGTTGGGGGTTGATGGTGATTTCTTGTTATTTAAAATATATTTAAACGATTTGGATGATTTTTTGGGTAGTAGAATTAATAAAAAGCAAAATACGTCTCTTGGTACAGACGATATCGTCATTTTAGTTGATGAGACAACAATCCTACAACAGATGATATATGTATAATTATGGGATTATTACAAATTATGCCATGTGAAGTTAATACGGCTAAATATCAGATCATGATATTTAGAGAAGGAAGTAGAGTTGCGCAAAGAGGAAAATGATTTTTTAATGGAAATGAAATAACAATAACTCCACAATACTGCTACTTGGGAGTGATTTTAACGACGAAAATGGTATGTATGTGGAAACAAGAAACATAGCCACAAAAAACAGTATTAATGTTACTTCATTTTTTTATAAAAAAAAAAAAATGTGCCCTTAAAATCAAAATGGAAGTTGTTCTTAGCTGTATATGGATCAGTGAATTCATATGGAGCCCAATTATCAACATATTTTCTAAAGAAAATTTAAAAACTCCCATATTACACACCAATATATAGGATGATGATGGAAACTGATTTTAAATGGATCTGCAAAAGATAAGTAACAAAAAAAAATTTTGAATATGTATACGAATATTATCAACTAAAGAAGAATAGAATTAATCTATCTAGGCTTGAAAGCAATAAACACACCACTTTATGAAGAAACTAAAATAAAAACTTTGTTCTAGTCTACAGACGAAGGCTGCTGCGTCACTTTTTGCATTAAACTTTGAAAATAGATATAAGTATAACAGTGTATAATCCAGGAGAAACAATGTGGATTCTGAAACCCAGAACGGACATGAAAAAACTAAATGGTCACAGCTTTCGTGCCAATGCATCAACTCTGTGCTCTCTGTATAATCTGAATGAAACAAAAAATATGTACTCAGCACTTTCTAGATCGTCGCAATGCCTTGAAAGAATTTTGATTTATTTGTTTCAAAAAGGTATTACTTACAGAAAGCGGAATTGCAAATTTGTTAAATGGATTAACTTTAGAATGGAAAATGGTAGAAACATTTTTTAGAACATGTGGTTTGTATTGAAAATTGTTAATAAATAAATTCAACTCTTATAAGAAAATTTAATGTTATAATATGTATACTGTAGCAAAAATGAAAAATATAGGACATTTAGTATCGTTTTCATCAAGACCAAATAAGATCCAATCAGAAATAATGTTTTAGAATGAGCCACCAAACTTTTCAGTTGTTATGCTTAAAGCTAACATCCATAAACAAAACTGATAAAGGGTCCGCCAAATAACTTTTTTTTTTTTGAAAATGCTTTAAAAAAACTACTGAATATTTTCTCAAATTTCTTTTTTTATTTCAAAGTACAATCCTTCCGGTTAATAATGGAAAATAATTTCATTCAAATGGCTACCTCGGCTGGTCATGCAGTAGCCTACACGATCGGTGCAATTTATAAGCACATCATCGATTGTGTGCAGCTATATTTCACCAATGGCTTCACGAATATTGTCCTTTAAAGCGTAAATTGTCTCTGGCTTGCCGGCGTAACACTTATCTTTGACGGCACCCCGCAAATAATAGTCCAACGGTGTCAAGTCGCAGCTCCGATGTGGCCAAACGACATTAGCTCTGCGGCTGATAATGCAATCTTAAAAAACAGGGCGGAAAACATCGAGTGTAGCTTCGGGTGTGTGGCACGTGGCGTCGTCCTGTTGAAACCAAATGTTGCCAATATCATCCTCTTCAATTTTTGTGAACAAAAATTCGTTTAATATGGCCCGATAACGATCGCCATTGACTGTAACGGCCAATGGAACAATTATGCCTCTGGACCAAAATCCGCACCAAACAGTGACTCGTTTTGGGTGTGTCGGTTTTTCAATGTATGCGTGCGGCTTTTCTGTGCCCCAAATGCGACAATTTTGCTTGTTTACATACCCGCCAAGATCAAAATGAGCTTCATCTGAAAAGATGATTTTTTTGCCAAAATCGGCACCTTCTGTAGGCTACTGCATGGCCAGCCGAGGCAGCCATTTGAATGAAGTTATTTTCCATTATTAACCGGAAGGATTTTACTTTCAAATAAAAAAAGAAATTTGAGAAAATATTCAGTAGTTTTTTTTTACAGCATTTTCACAAAAAAAAGTTATTTGGCGGACCCTTTACAACATTTAGAAAATGTATTTTTAAATTGAAATGTCATTGTTTTCTGTGCAGCGTTGTATTTTTAAGTACTATTTGGCAAAACACATAGTTGCATTTCTATTTTTACTAGATTTTGAGTAGATTTTGCCGAAATCTACTAAATAAGTAGATTTTGTTTTGTATGGGAAATCTAGTTAAAATCAACTAGATTTGGCTCGAAATCTCATAAGTACTAGATTTCGCTGTAGTGTAAATGGGGTATTAGAAAATTTGACTAGGTTAATAATAGAAAGATGGACTTTGAAGGGAAAGGATAACTATGTCGCGGACGCGTTGTCGCGAATTTCAATTGAGGACTTTAAAACATAAATAAAAAGGTATCGTGTGTATTAAGAGTCTCGACAAGATCGATGACTAAACAAAAAACCAGTAGCGAAATAAATAATCAGCATAAAAAAGATAGCGTAGATGAGCCCAAAATATATATACCAATTAAGAATAGTGACGTCAGAAAGTTTTACAAATTAAAGATTTTTCCTAACAAATGCTACATAAAGAAAGGAAAATCAATATTAGCTAGCATAACAATGAATGATACGTTTACTTCAGAGAGATTTGACTTAGGACAATTTTTCTCTAGGCCTGAAAAAGTGGCCGGTAACCTGAATATCAATAAATTACAAGTAGCACCTAGTGAGAAGATTTTCGAATCTATCTCAATAAATGATTTTAAAGATACGGGCAATAAAATATTAAGAAAAATTAAAATAGCGCTATTAAACAGAGTAACAGTAATCGAAAGAAAGAATGCTAAGGCAATTCTTGATATTATGCTGAAATATCATGATGACCCCATTGAAGGAGGTCATTGCGGGATATGCGAAATCTACCAAACACGTTAAAGGTCCAATGATAATAACAGAGACACCTAACAAACCGTTTGATACGGTGTATGTAGACACAATTGGACCAAGTTTAAGAAAAGATGATCCAAAGAATTATATTGTTGAAGATCGGGTTCAAATGTCAAATACTATAGGATCCTATTTCGAAACCATACATGAGTGCAAAGAAACTATTCCAAATAATGTTGTTCACCAGCAAGTCCACTTTTAGTAGGTTCCTACTTCCACTTTTAGTAGGTTCCTAGAATTGAAAAGGGGAATATGAAAATAACAAAACCACACTTATAAATTTCAACAACAACAATATTATCTGAAACATCGGCGAAGATGATTCTATTGACTTTTTCATAACAAGAAATAGTATTCTTTATATTTTTTCTAAATGAAAAAAATAAGATTTCATCCGGAATTGATAGTATACCAAATATAGTGTTAAGAAATATTCCACAAAGTATGATTTTTGATTTTTTGCTGAATAATTCATATTTATGTTTAGTTTTTTCTTTTTTATAGAAATGTACTGAGTGGAAAAGTGACGTCAAAAGAAAATTATCTCAAAACAAAGCTAAGGCCTGGGCAATGAGTGGGGGGGCACTGAAGAGTATATTTTAAGAATTTGTAATATTTTTCAGTCTGTAGATCCCCCAGGCGTTGAACTTGGCCTAAACGAAGATTTGTTTGATGAAAATGAGGGACCATCAACGTCATTAAAACGTACACTGTCTTGTAAGTAGCACACCAAAAAGACGCAAAGCAGAAAACAATAGGGAGCTACTAAAAATGCTTTTAGATGAAGATACCAAAAGAGGGAGGGTCTAAATGCAAAGTTGGACGACTTGTTAAAACTTGAAAAAGAAAGTTTTGGCTTCACTGTGTTTTGCTTTTTCTTATTTGCTTAACTACAACTAATACTATGTTCACGTATGTAATTTAATTGAGAACAATAGTCGGTTAATTGATAACAATATTTTAACCGTTCAGGTGTAATAAATATACGCAATATTCATTTAACAGCTGATAAACAACAACATTGTTTTTATTTTGGTCGCGTGTTTTTGTAATTTTTGTTTGTGTTTGTTTGCAAGTTGCCATTTTTTTTATCGTTGTTTACATTTGAGTTGTCAAATATCAACAGGAAGTGTTCGGTTACATATAATGTGCTCACTAAACAGACTTATGACAGTGCTGTATTTAAAGTTTTAATCAATAACCGACCGCAGAAGTGATGTGTTTGATACTATTAAGATTTGTGAATAATTTAAATTCTTTTGATACAAACGCAGTACCATTATCGGAAACAATTATTTTCGGTATGCCATACCGCGCAAACATCTCCCTCAGTACTGACACAACCGCTCGACTTGTCGTATTAGTGCCCATATCTACACACTCCACCCACTTACTTGTTCTATCAACGATTTAAAAATGACCATACCTCATCCGACCTTTTCCATGGAATAAGTTCTTGTTTCGGTGGTGTTGGACGAGTGAGTAAACATGAGTCACAGTTTTTTACGACATCTTATAAGTGATTTGGCCACCAGCAGCACTCTCTATTCATGGCTTTCATTTTAATTATACCCATATGGGAATAAGTTCCTTAGCAGGAACTATTATTCGGTATCTCCAAAACAAACAGCCACCTTCTAATCTTCTTCTAAAATAAGGCAATAAATCTGCGTCCTCACATGTTTTTGGCCAACTATAAACTTTTTAACCTTTTGCAATAAAGCATCTTTTGCTGTTTCTTCTTTAATAGCCTTAAAATTAAGAATATGACTCTGTTCATTGCATTTTTCAAAATAATTTAGATATACATATATGACAAGGTGATTTAGGTTCTGTGTTAGTATTTGAAACATTGGGATTTCGTGAGAGATAATCTGTTACATTATCTTTTAAAAGGTACACTTTCCACATCAGACTGATAGCCCGACAGTGTTAACGCAATGCGTTGTACACGGTTTGATGTCATAACCGGAATATCCTTCTTAGGATCAAAAATATACTTCAGTGGTTTATTATCTGTCACTAAAGTGAATTTTCTACCAAACAGATATTGATGACTCCTATTACTCCTATAGGACTAGCATCCACTGTTAACTTAGTTTTCAAGTTTTGATTAAAATGGGTTAAACAAAGTTCTGATGCTAGGGCCTTCTTTATTTTTTCCAATGCACGAGAACAATCTTGAGACCAAATTTGTAATCATCTCTTAACAATTTATATAATGGACTGTAGACTGTGGACATATCTGGTAGAAACCGTCTATAAAAATTAATCATTCCCAACAGTGACTGAAACTCCTTTATGTTTGTTGGTTGCCTTAAATCATTTATCTCCTTAACTTTTTGAGGATCCATATGTAATCCATTTTTATCTATACCGAAAGTATCTTATCTGTTTGCACAAAAATTCACATTTTAGTTTAGATAATTTAAAACCAGCATTAGACAACACAGAAAAAACTTTTTCTAATGTTTCTAAATGTGACCTTCTATCTGATGCAGTAATCAAAATATCATCAAGGAACACTACTACTCCCTTAATCTTCATCAAAAGTGAATTCATGATTTTTTGAAAAATGGCTGGGGCCGAAGCCAATCCATAAATTAAACGAGTATACTGAAATAAGCCTTTTGAAGTTGAGATAGTAGTGAACTTACGGGAAGCTTCATCCAATTCTATCTGTTGATAAGGTGTTCTTAAATCTAACTTTGTAAATTCTTGACCACCTTGAAGCTTTGCAAACATTTCCTCAATGCGGGGAAGAGGATACCCTTCTATATTTAATTGTGGATTTAAAGTTACCTTAAAATCTCTGGAAATGCGGACACTGTCATCTTTTTTCAAAATCAGCACTATGGGAGTACCCCACTCGCTGTGGTCCACGGGTTCCAAAACATTAAGCGAAACTAATTTTTCGATCTCTTTTTCTACCGAATCTTTCATCGCGAATGGGAGTGGTCTCGGTCTAAAAAACTTGGGACATGAATCCTCTTTTACACGCAATGTAGCTTTATAGTTCCTAAATAAACCTAGTGAACCATCAAAAAGAGGTTTATATTTTCCAAAAATCGTATCTATGTCTGGGCTAGTCGAATGCTGTGCAGTACAATTTAAATTAGTTAGTTTTATATCGAAAGAATTTAAGAAAATTCGACCGAGAAGCGAAGGACCAGCAGACTTAATAACCAAAAAAGGAATCGTTTTGTTTATATTCTTAAAACGCACATTTACATTACATGTACAGAGGTGATGAATGTAGCACCATTATAAGCTTTTAACAAAGTTGTTTGCGCATACAATTTATAATTAAAGAAAAAGACTTTATACATCTTTTCTGAAATAACATTATTTTCAGAACCTGTATCTAATTCCATAAAAAATGGTTGATCATTTTCTTTAGATGACCCCGCTGCTTGCATTTGTAGTTCTTAAACTTACAATTTCTGCTTTGTGGTTCGCATACCCACAAACTTTACACTGTTGTTGTTGGTGCTCAGCTCTGTCCTTTTGCTGCTTACGTTTGTTGCTCTGCCTCTGTTCACATGATTGCGTTCCCTTTCCTCGTTGCTTTTTATTAAAGTAGTTCAAAGGTTCGTTTTTATACTCTCTTTCGACATGCTGCTCTTGAATATAAGCTGCGATTCAATTACATGTTGAAACGTCAACGTGTCTTGGCAGCATTATAAAATTTAAATCGTTCTGCAAATGCCGATGATGGTGGCTCGAAATGAGGGGCCTGTTCGTAAATGCATTACTGCGCTGCATAATATGATTATTTTGCACTCACACTGCTAATCACATGTTGCTGATGTTTCCTTTTGCTGATTTATTTGCTTGCATTTACGAACGAACAAACACTCCAGAAATGGAAAAATTATTAATAAATTTGATTTTTGAACTGGACGATTAAACAAATGACAAAATGTTGTTAAATACGCAAAAAAGAACACATTTAAGGAAGAAAAAAAATAAACTTATTGTTAAAACTCTCATTCTCTCTCTCACTCATTCAATGAATCAGCCATTTTTATGATTAGTGTTTTGTGTTTATTTGCGCATAATATGATTTAATGTTGCATTTACGAACATTTGACAGATGCAGTTCTGCCAAGGTTTGCATTTATGAACATGATGCGCATAATATGCAGCGCAGTAATGCATTTACGAACAGGCCCGAGATTTCATCGCGTCAATGCAGGCTTCCAAAGTTGTATTGCTAGCATCATTTTGAGCTGGACTCAGCAAATTCTCCAGTAACGTATAGGCATCCAAAGACGTCAGCATTATGGCTTTTTTCTAATGCTATCAGTTACGCTATTGGCATTGCAAAACCGGAACAATTGCTTTTCGAAAACGGCCCACTGATTTCTTTCTGGATCAAAAACGGAACATTAATTTGGGCACTCCAATTTGGTGGTGAAGCCACATTTGCAATTTGCCGATTATTTAGCGCCCTTCCTTATTAAAAAATTTTAATTTTTATAAATTTTTTTTCTCGTCGCCAAGTTTGTCACGTCTTTATTCTACAAGATTTATAAGTATTAAATCACAGGTAACTTGATTGGCTTCTGAATAAAAAGTGAATAGATAAGTATTTTATTTCTTCTTTTATTCTATACATACATTTTGAGATAATTACATTAATGTAGAAGGTTGCTTAGTTTATTTTAGTTTTAATTTAGTTCATTTAACCCTTTAATACACTACAATAATGTATAGAAATTGACTGTGTGTTTGCACCATTCTCTTTGAAATGTTGTATATTGTGTTTGGGCTTCAAACAAGTAAATCATTAAACATTTCAAAGAGAATGGTGCAAACACACAGTTAATTTCTATACATTGTAAAAATATTTTTGGCCAAAAATATATAAAAATTCCCTGGAAGATCAGTGGCCATTTGGGAACTATTAAAACACGAACACGTTTTTATTCAATTGTAAATTAAGTTGCTTTATTGAAGTTTTAAAGAAGAATGAAATGAAAGAATATAAACAATGTATAATAAGAAAAAGGGAAAAAATTAATGTTTGACAGTTAGTCATAATGTGTAAAAATGCATAATAAAGGGTTGTAGTTTATCGTCTTCGTTACTCCAACACCTCTCCTCGAAGTAGAGAAACTACAAGCAATGAGGTTGAACAATTTTAATGTTTGAATTTACTGAGTGCTTTTGTTAGCATATCAGCTGGCACCTTTTTATTCATTATATATTCTTTTTATTTTTATATATATTCAAGAGTTATATTTCTATTTTAATGCAATCGAGTACGAAATGATGGCGAATGTCAATGTGTTTCGTTCGCGAATTATAACTAAAACCTTTTATTAACTTTTGTGCGCTTTGGCTATCGTTGGATAAAATAACTCGCTCACATGTTATAGCAATATCATTTAATATGCATCTGATGTAAAGAGCTTCTTTTGTGGCGTCAGCTATCGCTATATACTCTGCTTCTGTGCTTGATAAAGAGACAGTTCTCTGTCTGCGCGTCTCTCAACTAGCCGAAGCATCTGCCAGCATGAACGCGAAGCCGGAATATCATATTCGATCATCGACGTTTGCTCCCCTGCAAACTGCATCTGTATCTACTACATCGTATAAGCTGTACCTCGAATATATCGTAAAATTCGCTTTGCTGATTTCCAATGTTCTTCAGTATAATTAGAATTGAATTGACTCATATAATTTACAACATATGCGATATATTGCTGCGGATAAATACATTAGAGCTCCTATCGACCGTTTATATCGATATTTGGACATTATAATCTCATCTTTGTTTATGGGACGAACAAATTTGTAATTCGTCTCTAAGGAAGTTGATTCAGGCTTGCAGTCTGCCATTCCAAAACGTTCCAAAATAACTTCAGCATATTTATGTTGTGATATGAATACTTGACCTTTTTCAAGATTTTGATGGAAAGCAATTCCCAAACAACGTTTAACCGGACCGATATCTTTCATATCAAAGGACTGTGATAATGACACTTTAATAGTGTCAATCCATTTCGGTTCATTTGAAGGTAATAAAAGATCGTCTACGTAAATCAAAATTATTATAATTTATAATGTGAAACGAGTGTATCTTTTTTGGCTTCGTGCGCGTGATGGTATTAAAACGCTCATGTGGAAAGAAACTCTTAAGCTGCCAAAGTCCGTGTGGTCCAGATAATCAGCGTCGCTGGTATGCTCGCTTAATGCCGGGCTGTGGCTCGCCGGATGGGGTGGTCCTTGCTGGTTATCCGTACCTAAACCGCACTCACATTGATAAAAAAAAAATCCATACCAGCTTATTTCTTAAAGAAATCAAAAAAAAATAAAACAAAGCCTAAGGGACCCGAAAGTCACACAAAAAAAGCGAGAACGGAAACTAAACAGAGAACAGATACTTAGTCGAGTTACATCCACACACAATGGGGAGAGCTGACAGATGCCAGTGCAGCTCTTCGTCCCACCCACCGGAATCCAAAAGGATCCCACCTTGATAGCTCTAGATCTTCTGCGCTATCCCTATATCGACTTAACCACGCTTACGCTACCACCTTCCTATTGACTATTGTTTACCTACTCATTATAAAAATACGCGAAACCGTCAAAAAATTCATTTTCAATACTTATTCAAAATAAAATACAATTTATTAAAGATTAAATAGTACATGGATCTAAGTCTAATCAGTTATTTCATATTATAAACAGTTTTTTTTCCTCTTGTCTTGTTGCTATGTACTACTAGACTTAAAGGTACGAGAAAAACATATATATATCGTCAACCCCTACAACCCGAGCTCGGTTTATACGGTCTGGACGCGTACCTCCAATTAATATATGTGAGAGAACAAAAAGGAAAAAAACTAATCCTATACTGGTAAAACAGTTTTATCAAATATATATGTACATATATATATATATATAAAGAAAAATACGAAAGAAAATCGAAAATACTTAAATTTACCTATAAAAGGAAATAAAGAATTCTTAAATCTAGATAAAAGTAGAATTAAGGTATTTAAAACTAGCTCAACCCGAAAAGAAGCATATTTAAGTTTAAAAATCGGAACTTTAAGATACTTAACCAAAAAAATTCAAAAATACTTAAATCAAAAAGAATTTCCGTATACTTAACTAAAAGAGGTCAAAACACTTAAGGCAAATACGCAAACAAACAATGAATACTTAAATATTAGAAAAAATTTTCATAAAAGAAATTCTTACAGTTCTGTCCATGTCTATGGATGTTGGAGATTTGTTGTCTACAGTATAGCCACTGCTGTTGGCTAACGGTGATGGTAAGTATATATTGGTATCTAAATGCTATAGATGTTTTTGTTATCTGCACGTGTTGGTAAGTATATATTGGTATATAGATGCTATAGATGTTGGATATTTGTTGTCTGCAGTGCAGCCACTGTTGTTGGCTAACGGTGATGGTAAGTATGTATTGGTATATAGATGCTATGGATGTTGGAGATTTGTTGCCTGCAGTACAGTCACTACTGTTGGCTAACGGTGATAGTACGTTGGTATTGGTATATAGATGCTATAGATGTTGGATATGTGTTGTCTGCAGTGCAGCCACTGCTGTTGGCTAACGATGATGGTAAATATGTATTGGTATATGGATGCTAAGGATGTTTTGTTGTCTACATATGTTGGTAAGTATATATTGGTATCTAAATGCTATAGATGTTTTTGTTGTCTGCACGTGTTGGTAAGTATATATTGGTACATAGATGCTATAGATGTTGGATATTTGTTGTCTGCAGTGCAGCCACTACTGCTGGCTAACGGTGATGGTAAGTATGTATTGGTATATAGATGCTATGGATGTTTGAGATTTGTTGTCTGCAGTACAGCCACTACTGCTGGCTAACAGTAATGGTAAGTATATGTTGGTATATCGATGCTGGAGTTTTGCTGTCTGCAGTACAGTCACTACTGTTGGGTAACAGTAATGGTAAGTATATGTTGGTATATCGATGCTATGAAGGTTGGATATTTGTTGCCTTGATGTTACTATCTTTGCCCGCTGTTCTTGTTGTTGTTGTTGTGGTATCGGTAACTGTATGAATGCGATCAACTGATTGTCTTCACCGTAGTCTTTTTTTTTTATTATTTTAATATACGATTTTTCTTTCCAATTCGTTGGATTATTTATTAATTAATTATGAATATTTAAGACACTAATAGCACGTTCACATATAAGAAGGTTATGGTTATCTAAAATTAACCTTGGAGATAACCTTGTGGCGTTCACATATGACAAATATAACCTAAACATATGCGAGAATGACAGAAATTGACAGCTGTATGCATTTGTAATGTATTGTATGTATGTATCTTTGTATGTATCTTCTCCATAGCAAATGTTTTTTTCTATTGCTGTCAAATTTTAGTCAATATACTATTCACAATAGATATAAAGCGTTGCATTTTTGAGTGTTTTATTGAATACTTTTCAATGCAACAATGCGTATTTTACTAGGTTATGAGGTAACCTACAGCTGAACTTGGTTATCTTTTCATACAAATTGTATGGCTAACCTCATACATTTGTGGCTTGGTTACGAGATAACCTCGATAACCACGATAACCTAGCTAACCTGCTTATATGTGAACATGGTATAAGTGACACAAAAAAAAAACGTACTGAACAAAACCGCACAGAATCAAAAACCACAACTGAAACGGCACGATCGCACTACTTCAATCAAAATCCTTTTTTTCACAATTTATAATAAAAAACTTTCTACTGTAGAGGTACGTCTTACCACTTCACTGTTCACCACGCAAAAGAAGAAAGCGTCGTTTGGCTTTTTGCTTTTTATTACGTCCCTCTTCTTCTAGAATGTTCGATGCCGTTATATATTTTTTTCCTTTTTATATCGCTTTACCAACTGTTACTCATAATGTTAGAGCTGCCAGACTGTTCATTTCTTTACCTCCTTAACCCTCATACTGGACACACATGACAAATTTTATCGCCTTCTGTTTTTGAGAACAAACAAGGATATTTCATAGTTGGCTTCAGTCCCAATTTTTTAGTTCGGATGCTAATTTGTGGTACCACATTAAACCAGACTGGGGCTGGCCGTATAATGCTTTCTTTAGAAGATATACAGGACTTTTTAAATTACATATCGCCTTCGGCCATCTAAAAGCTATCTTTTCGATATTTTGATTTAATTTTTTATTAGTACCCACAGATAAATTTTTTTCTAGTATAGACTTCAATTGATCCGGAACTTCTATGTACACACTTTCATCAAGCTTACCGTTCAGATATGCCGTTAATTTGATGAATCTCTAGTTGTAATTCTGCTGCCAATGCAGCTAGAATTCTTATGGACGATGAACGGGCAACTGGAGAATATGTTTCGTGGAAATCCTCACCTGGACGTTGTGCATAACCTTTTGCTACAAGACGGACCCTTTTTTACCGTCATCTTTAGTACGAAACACCAAACGGCTATTAATTACTTTTTTTTTAGTATGGCCTTTCGACGATTTCCCACGTGTTATTACGCATTTGTGCTAAATACTCATCTTCTATTGCATCCAGCCAATCGGATGCATCGTCATTCTGTATGGCTTCAGTATAAGTTGCTGGATCATTCGCCATTATAAGGTATGCTAATTCACACTTTTCATAATTTTCTTCCTCCGACTGAACAGATGATTCGCTATTATTGCCCTCAGATCCGTTTCCACCAGATTTTAATATTTGAAATAATTTCTTAGGACGGCCTCGAGCACCTTTCCAGTGAATTTTAGGACGACCCCTACCACGTTATTCACTTTTTTCATCATCTTTGGCTGGGCTGTAATTTATGGATACTTTTGTTGCCACAGTTTCTTCAGAACTCGATTTATATTCAACCTCAATAACGTTATTGTCATCGGAACCATAAAAATCTTCAAATGAACTATTATATCCGCTTTCATCAATAAATTTAACATCTCGACTAATTATGACATCTATTTTTTTTGGAGACCACATGCAATACGCTTTTGATTCCGATGAGTATCCCACGAAAACGCAAAGTTCTAAGCGAGATTCAAATTTGCTCTTACCAGCATTTTTATTTAACACATAACCTTACAACCGAAAACTTTCATATGTATTACCGTTGATATTTTATTAGACCACCCTTTATATGGGATTTCACCATTTGCTTTTGTAACGCATCTGCTTCGGATATAACATGCGGTATTAATGACTTCTGTCCAAAACGAAGGCGGTGACCTCAACATTTTTCATCATGCATCTTGCCATTTCCACGAGTGTTCTGTTTTTATGTTCTGCCGTACCATTCTGTAGGGGCGTGTGAGGGCGCGTCAATCTACGTTTTATTGCATGTTCTTCAAGGTACGAATTAAATTCACGATTGCAGTATTAGCGACCCGTTAACGTTTCTGCCTAATTCCGATGGACTCATTGCAAGGGTGATGTCAGCAGTTGCCTTTTGATCTTGTCTTTCCCATTCGACGAATTACTCCGGCTTTGTAGGACACAGAATGCTGCCATCCACATATGACCACAAATCATTTTTCATCAATATAGCACGCATCTGCATTTTCCACGTATCACAGTTATCCACGTTCAGCGGCTCTACGCGTACCACACCGGGCATATTGACGAAAAGACGAAACTTCGATTTTAATCTTCAAAACAAAAAACTTTTATAAAAACGAATGAGTTTTTCACTCAACAATAGATTACAATTGCCAGCCCATAACCTATTAAAACACGAACACGTTTTTATTCAATTGTAATTCAAGTTGCTTTATTGAAGTTTTAAAGAAGAGTGAAATTAAAGAATATAAACAATGTATAATAAGAAAAAGGAAAAAATTAATGTTTGACAGTTCGTCATAATGTATAAAAATGCACAATACAGGGTTGTAGTTTATCGTCTTCGTTACTCCAACAGGAACCATACAGACTAAATGCAAATGATAGCCCAGAGGGTCCTCTTTCCAACCGTGGTAGTGGATAGATGAAATAATTTAGTGAGTCGAGATTTTGAATTTTAAAAAATCGATTTTTGGTCAAAAATATATGACAGATTATATGCAAATGGAATCATTGAAAAAATCACTTTTTAGGGGAAGTCCCTTATTTTTTTATTTTGTATGTAATGTAATTAATATTGTTTAGTTACCAGACCAAAAAAGTTTTTTATAACGAAGAGTAAGATCGTGCGTGTTTTCTTATTGGGACATAGTTTTGCTAACAGAAACCATTCTTAAATTCTATTAGGAACACAAAGTAATCAGAGTTGACAATTATGACGTTTGAAAAACGCTAAAAACATCGGCCTTAACCCTTTTTTAGAGGGAGAAAAACTGGCGAATAAAGCAGAAAAATTAAATGTAAATAAGCATTTATTTTGTGTTAAAAAAGGTAAGTTTGGAATATTTATTAATTTATTCAATAAAAATTTCTAAAAATTTAATTATTGATAATGAATATAGCCTATTAATTTACTAAGAATCTAAAAATTACAATATCATGTTGAAATGGTAACCCTGCTTCCATTACAATGCAACACTTCCAAACATATTTTTTGCTTACACACACACACAAATATGCTTGGGCAATTCACACAAATTTGTATCGCGTATGTTGTATTGAATACATTTGTTTGTTTGTGAATGCTCAATGCTATGGTGTATTGTGTATTTCGTGGCATTCAAACAATTTGATAGCCCGAAACCAACACAACTATTTAAAAACATATACACATTTGTTTCATTCACACAATTTGATAGCACGAAACCAATACAACTTTTAAAAACATATGGAAAAAATTGGTCAATTCACACAAGCCTTTGTATCGTTGTATTCATTGTATTGTTGGAAGAACATACAACAGTGTATAATTGTTGCTGATAATTTTCATATAAAAATCCGATACACTCATACACATTTTTTTCCTATGTTTTTGGAAGTTGTATTGGTTTCGTGCTATCAAATTGTGTGAATGAAAAAAATGTGTATATGTTTTCATATGTTGTGTTGTTTTCGGGCTATCAAATTGTTTGAATGCCACGAAATACACAATACGGCATAGCATTGAGCGTTCACAAACAAACAAATGTAGTCAATACAACATACAGCATACAAAGTTGTGTGAATTGCCCAAATTTCTTTTAATTTAAAATTTCTTGTAACACAATAAAAAATATAATCACACTCAAGCCTAGAAAACAAACGAATTGCAATCATTTGCTACTGTGCTGCCTAACTATAAAACTAACACGCATCGTTTACAAAAATGTTTCTTATGGTAACCTTGTTTTTACAGAGCAATTGTTCGAAGTGGGTGAATCGTTTTGGAAAAAACTCAAAAAACTGAATTTGTTTCGGAACAAGCATTTTGTTCGATGAAATTCTTAAAATATAAGGGCCTGATGCGCCATCTGTGCCTGTCCGTCAGCAAGAGCACATTACTTTAGCAGAATAATTTTCTTTAACCTTAAGGTGAGTAATACAGAAAATATTGAAGAATTAATAATAAGCTTTGTTTCCGTAGATACTTGGCTAGTGGCGATTCAATGAAATCCATTGGTTACTAAGGCTTTCGAATTGGTGCATCCACTACATCGAAAATAATAAAGGAAACAACTGAACTCATATGGAATAAATTTCAATTTGTATTCCCAAAACAATCGAAAAGCTCGTGGGAACGTATTGCATACGAGTTTTATGACCGTTGGGGTTTTCCCAACTGCTTGGGAGCAATAGATGGGAAACACGTTGTTATACAGGTACTTAAATATCAATTTGCATTTTTTTAACAATATTAATAAACTGTTTATTTCCACATTAAAATGGCTGTAGCAGATGCCGATTATAAATTTATATTAGTTGACATTGGAGCCTTGGGCCACAACAGTGATGGTGGAACTTTTAAAAATTGCAAATTTGGAAAAGCTGTTCTGGAGAATGCTGAGGGTATGGAGTTTCACTAAAATATCAGCCCCGTAAACTGTCATAAATATTGTAAAAGCAACTGTTTGGTTACACAACTTTCTTCGGAAGAGGGCATCTTCGCATTATATGCAACCCGAACTTGTTGACAGAGAAGGCATAGATGGTGCCGTCATTTCTGGATAGTGACGCAGGGAAAGTAATGATGGGCTGCGGTCGATAGGGCGCGTTGGCTCAAACCGGTCATCTACTGAAGCTGTAGCAGTCAGAAATATATACACAAATTATTTTAACAACGATTACGATAGGATTCGACTTAGCTTCTCATATTTCATAATACATGAACAAATAATACGATTGTTTTTATTTGGTTTCTGGCATACTAAATTTTATTTAAATTAATATGTATAAATAAAACTATTATATTCATTTTAAAAAGAGTAAACAGAAATAAATTCATTTTAAAAATAGTTAACAGAAATAAATTCATTTAAAAAAAATTAACAGATATAAATTCATTTTAAAAAGAGTAAACAGAAATAAATTCATTTTAAAAAGAGTTATCAGATATAAATTCATTTAAAAAAAGATACAACTAACTTCATTTTAAGCCTAATTAAGTACTCTGTTGCTCAATTACAAGTGTCCTTAATTTTAATGCACTCTTTTGCTTTTCAGGTACCTTTGATAATTCTTCTTGCAAACTTAAAAACAAGGATCAATTTTTTCAGCTGCAGATTGGACCACAGATGCTGCTAGGTCATTCAATGTTCTTAACGACTCCTCATAATTTGCTTCGGCTTCAGCCAACCGCGATCGTTTCCGTTTTTGGGCTTTCTTTGACGTAGAAGGAGGTGAACATATGGACTGACTACTGTCTGTCGGATATTCTACACATTCTGTCAATCAGTGTTGCCATAACGGCATTTAAAGTGCAATTCTAGCACTTTTTTTTCGTCTGCTGCACTTTTTTTTAAAAAAAAGATGCTAGATGCTTTTTGGCACTTTTTTGCTATTTTCTGTATTTTTTTAGCATTAAAAGTGCATTTTTGCATTCATTATTTAAAACTTCAATGCATTTCTTAAATTTCAAAACTTAACATACAGTTAATTGTATATTTCATTCTAATTCATATTTCAAATTATTTTTTTATTAATGCAATAATAGTCTTTTTTTAATTTAAATTAATTTTTAAAATGTATATTTATTTTTGAATGCTTTCAAAAAGGGAAAAAAAACAAATACAAAAAATTAATATGTTTTTTCTTCAATCAATTCAACTTTTCAAATGTAATAAATATTTTTTGAAAATAAATAATTTTTTATTCCATATACTTGTTTAAATCAAACTAAATTCATATTTATTAAACCAAGATAAGGATTTTTTTTTTAAATTTCGAATAATTTTAATAAAATTTAACCTAAATACAAAAAAAAACATTTTTAATGAAAAACGCTGTTAATTTTTTAGTTTTTTTTTAATGACCAGTTTTAAAGTTTTGGCACTTTTCTATTCAGGATTGCACTTTTTCCAAACCGGCTTCTGGCAACACTGCTGTCAATGTATCGTTGACATCAGGTTTTTCAGCCATTTGATCAAACAAATCACGGAAACTATTTGCGCTTGAGTCAACATAATTTGTCACACTAGGCCTGAATGATTAAAGAATATTAAGAATATAGTATGATACATATGGTTTTCAATGAACTTACACATCATCTTCCCAGAACTTTTGAAAGTAGTCCATTTCCGTCACCAATACTTTTAAGAAGCCTTTAAGCTACAAACGCTCACTTGCACTGTATTTGCTTTTAGCAGTTTTGTACCTCCTACGCAAACTCTTCCAAAGTACTTGGCATTCGCTTCCTGCAATTAATTAAACACAACTTATTGAATGATTTTGACACTCATCAACAAAATTTAACTTACTTCCCATTCCAATAGAGTTTGCTATTGTTAACAACACACTTTGTTTCATATGATTGTTTTTGTAACTTTTTTTACTCATCATATAAACACTCTCTGCCTGGTTTTTTTTTTATTTCCGAAATAAGCTTCAGTGCTACTGATTCATTTAAATCCATTTTAATATTGCTTATAATTATTTAGTTTTCTTAATGATATTCAACAGTAATACTTTATAATCAAACAAGCAGTTTTAAACAAGCGCTCTCTCTTTTATTATACTTACAAATATACATATAGTATGATGTGGCAACTTTACTTTAAAAATTAAAATATCTGGCAGCACAGTACGACTGTTTCAGAATAAAAATTAAACCAATTCGAGCTGAAATTGTTCCGAAGCAAACTTACTCTCTTTCGCTCTCTCTCTCTCAAAAAGAGAAACGTCAAACTCCGTATAAAAAAATTGTTTCGGAACGAAAATTTTGTTCTGAAACGATGGGTGAATCCAGCTTAAAAGAATATTTCTATCAGTTGCACGCATGTAGAAATGAAGACAGTGGTACAGAGGGTAACGGGTTTTAAAAGCAAAATTGTTATTTTAAACAATATCTAGTTCTGCTTATTGTTGAATATTCTGGTTTAAAAAATTTTAATCATTTTAGAAAAGAAGGAAGATGAGCATATATTTTGTGCACTTTACTGTACATAAATACTGTTCAAGGCATTGTTTATTGAGCTTTTTTAAGAAAACATAATTAAAAAGCAACATGCAATCCTTTATTTTTAATTCAAACATATTTCTTTTTATTATTAATGTTTCAGGGAAGTAAACGTAGTAAGTAAGTTTATTTGTATTATATATTACAAAATTGTTAATAATTTTTACATAAAATACGAATTAAAATAAACGTATAGTTTAAAATTTATAATTAAATAATAAAAAATAGATATGTTCATAAATGCATAATTCTATACTGCACTTCTTTAAATTGTCATACTACGATACATTGAGCGTTATTAGAGCATTATTGAGTGTTGCTAAATTAAATTGTTGCATTAAAAAAAATATGTTACAAAATCAATTTTTATGGGCAGTATGCATTACTAGGTAGCGCTACTCACGTATATAATTAACGCACACAACATGAGTGGTGTGAGAAGCTAGGCCGTAATCCTGCCTGAAGGGTTGTAATGGCCAATTATGCATGTATGTATATATATATATATAATATATATTATAAAATATATAAATTATAAAATTATTGTATAATGTTATTACAAATTTGAGAGATTTAATTTACAATATAAAATTGTCTTTTTAAAATTTTAGACGTTTACTTTTGGTAAAATTTATTTCTCTTATATTATAATAATATGTATAAAAGAGGGAAAGTCTATCGTTATTTACTTTTGTTGTAAGAATAATGTAATATATTTTAAAACTTTTAATAAATTATATTCTAGAAAAACATACGGTATTCTTATCATGTATATAAAATTACGTCATTAAGTGTATTGTTAAATTCTGCATTTTTTTGAAGTTAGCACTGCATTGCAAAATATGATGTTTTTGGATGACTATTGCATTTTAATAATTTTTTAATTTTATGATTGTAAGTCGTTTATTAAACGAAAAATTTTTTTTTAAATTCTAGCCAAAGTCGGTGGAGATCACAGTAAGACATTGACAAATATATAACGATTTCTTTGACCGGAAGCTAGTTCTTTTCCAAAAACTATGGACTCATTGACCTACACTCGTAAGAAATTCTCTAAAACCTAATTAGTGTTATACTGGTATTTCTGGTAGTTTGCCAACCGTAAGTTATTAGTGACCTGCAACACTAATTAATTTATTTTTTGGTTAATACAATTTTCATATGAAATATCATTATTTTGTCTTACACAATAGCCGTAACGAAATTTAGGTCTTATAGTTCGGGAAAACATAAACATATTCATTATTTTCAAACATCCAAATATATAATGAAATAATTTGCAATAATTTATATCAATTACTTGTTTGTTGTTTTTTAAATTCTATACAAGCAGAAAAAAATTTACAGTCTAAAAACTTGTTTGCTACAAAGCCGATATTTAGGGTTTAACTTCTTATTACTATTCTAGTTTACAATACTTTTGCTTTATATATTGATTCCAAATCTTAAACGCCCATGGAGTTTAAGTTGAAAATTAACAATAAAATCAAATAAAGTAAATGGCTAACGACATTTTAAGCAAGAAGTAGAAGTCATTACAAATACATGCAAAAATACAGAATTAAACAAAATACTCTAAATGTCTTATTGATAAAGTATGTCAAAATGCATTTAACATTTGAAATGTTTTTAATTATAAATTTTTTATCCACTATAGGAATTTAAAAACCTTTCACTCAATACAACTCTGCATAATTTGCACAAGGCCTGTATTGAGACAAACCCACACCAAATTTGTTTGACGAGGTGGTAAAAAATTTTAGAAATCGAGTCCAATGCCCTTGCTAGTTTCTTAAAAAATTCTAACTGCGCTTGCCACAAATCAGAATATACACAGCAGACCCAAAAACATCTGAGGAGAAACAAGAAAATAAGAAATATAAATTTGACAGCGAAAATACTCCAAACCGTCAAATATCACATAATACGGCTTCGGACATTGTGGAATATTCAGTGATAAGGAGCAATATATGTACAAAAAAATATACAATACTAATATACAAAAGCGGTAATAAAGTACCTTTGTAGGCTTGGTAAGTATGGTAGGTATAGTATAAATAATCCATTTACGACAACGCAACGACAAAATGCATTTATTTCAAATATACAACGTGAAATAACGTGTGATATTTTAAAACAAAGTCTCTTTAGAAGATTGGAGTATAGGGATTAAGAAACAATTGGGCCGATCTTCTAAAGAAAAATTGTTATTATAATTACTCGAGCGAAATTATAATTGGGGTTAAAGACAAGAGAAAGAGGTAAAGAAATATTAGAGTGTATTTCTTTTAAGGTTGTTACGTGTAACTTACCCCTTTGAGATGAGATGAGTGATGAGAGATCTTTTTCTTTTCAGAAGTATATAGTAACAATTTAATTTATAATTGATATTGGTTATAACCATAGATGGGCACTTTGCAGTACCAGTAAAATTTTAGTAAAAATTGATTTTTACTGATTACTGAAAAAAATTTCAGTATTCAGTAAAATTTTACTGGTAATGCAATCTAAATTTCATTTAAATGTCATTTAAATTTAGATTGCATTAACAGTAAAATTTTACTTTTTTCATTTAAATTTTATTTAAATTTCATTCAAATTTAGATTGCATTAACAGTAAAATTTTACTGAATACTGAAATTTTTTTCAGTAATCGTTTCAAATGGAACTTGAAACTTTTTACCGCGGCTTCCCATAAGCCGCCCATGTGAGGAGCGTGTGGTGGTATGAATTTCCACTCAAATCCATGAGTGATATACTTCTGGGCAATGTCGCCAGCAACAGTATTCACAAATTTAGTGAACTCGCGCTCGAGAATTCTGCTGGCACCCAAAAAGTTTCTCCCATTATCGGTAACTACCCTTTGGGGGAGCCCCCGCCTCCCAACGAAGCGGGCAAATGCAGCTTGAAACGCTGCCGAGGATAAGTCCGAGCAAAGCTCTAAGTGTATGGCCTTCGTGCTGAAACAAACGAAAACACTTACATAGCTCTTGATCATAGGAGACTTTCTCAATGGAGATGACTTTGTCTCGAAAGGGCCAGCGAAATCAATTCCCGTAGTCTGGAAGGGAAGAGATAAAATACATCTTTCCGGGGGTAAAGGAGCCATTATTTGAGTACATGGCCGTTGCTTGTTGATAATGCAAGTTTTGCAACTTCGTATTATTTTCCTTACTCGGGGTTTGAGTCTGAATATGTAAAATTCAGTTTGTACCATACGACACATTTGGCTGCATTCAGCGTGGCAAAGGAATTTGTGCAAATGCATGAGATACAATTGGCAAAAGCGAGAGTTGCCTGGTAGAATTATAGGGTACCATTTATTCGCATAATTGAATTGGAATCCAGAAATGGATTCATAGTATTCAACGAGCTTTTCTTCGAAATAGGATTCGAACTTTGTAAGCATTTGTATTCCTCGGGATAAAATGCCATTTGAGCCAAGTGAATAAGTCGAGTTCTGACAGTGCGCAATTCCATATGTGTCAATTCCACGTGAGCAGTGGTAGGAATACCAGTTACAAATCTTCGTTTGACTCTGTTAATAAATCTGAAGACGTAACCCAACAGACGCAAGGCCCTGTTGTATGATGAGAATCTGCAGAGAATGTCCTCATCTTTAACCTCTGCGTGTAATGTATGGGTTTCATTAGGTATTTCCGGAACTTTTAATGGATTTCGTTTTGGCCATTCAGTTTCGGGCTTGTTCAACCATGAAGGCCCATGCCACCATTGGGAATTATTTGCCAATTCGTGAGGTTTACATCCACGAGTTCCGAGATCAGCTGGGTTGAAATGAGTGGGGATGTGTCGCCATGTTGCCTCTGGAACCAGGCGATAAATCTGAGCAGTTCTGTTCGCAAGATATGTTTCCCAAGTGGAGGGTGGTTTAGAAAGCCAACCAAGGACAATTGAGGAGTCTGTCCATAGGGAAACATCTCTTTCGCCGAAATTCAAGGATGTGCGAACATATTTAATCAGATTCGCTAGTAATACAGCTCCGTTTAGTTCCAAACGTGGCAAGCAGACTGTTTGTATAGGAGCTACCTTACTCTTTGCCATTAACAAATTTGAGAAAACATTGTGTGTATTTGTCTGGCATCGAATATATACACTCCGTTTCACTTGAATAGCACACCGTACAAATTGAAATTCTCCCCCCTATATCTTTGTAGGGAATAAAGATAGCGGATTGATTTTGGATTACATTTGTAGTGCTATTTGTAGCTTTTATTATAAAATAAAACTTATTTCGATATATTAAATTGTTTTTAAAACACAACATAAAAACCAAAAATACTCAAAAAATAACAAGCAAATTCCGTTTCACTAGAATAGCACATTTTTTAATAAATGTAGAAAAATTACTTTTTATTAAGGTTTTTAACTTTTTTTTATTATTTTTTCATGAAAACTATAATTAAAATATGGGTTTCTAGTCGTGAGTTGAGCCTCCCTTGTTCAAAATAACCTCGTATATCCTGTTAGGCATTGACTCCCACAAATTTTTCAAAAAGTCGAGAGAAATTGAAGTCCATGCCCGTTGAATGGCATCAATAAGTTCTGCTTTGGTTGAAAATTGTTTTCCAGACTCGTAAACTTTTCTGGCCAGCCATTCAATAACATTCTCTATTATATTTAAGTCCGGCGAGTATAGTGGCCAATTCAAAAGGTTTACATTTTTGGACTCTATGCACGATTTGACCACACGAGCATTATGTATTGGGACGTAGTCTTGCTGAAAAGTCGTCGGCAATGGACCAAAAAGATTTTCAAACTGTGGAAAGGCCTTTTCTAAAGCACTCTGATATGTTTCAACGTTCATATTTGAACATAGAAACTGGAGTTCGCCGGTGCCATAATATGAAATCGCACCCCACACCATAACTCCGCCAACTTGACTGTGTAATCGATCCAACTTATGAGTCTTCTTTCTCAAATCGTGAAAATAATAATTGTAGCCATCAGGGCCCTCCAAATTAAACTCCTTCTCGTCAGAAACAACAAGCGCTTAAACTCGTTGTTCTATACCATATAATCTCAACAAAATTTCAACCGCATTTCTTTTCATGCAGAGTTAAGTGGTGGTTTTTTCTTTAATTTGAGTCGTTTGAGTTGATTTGCTCCTAAAATAATACGCCATACAGTGGTCTTGCTAGCATGGGCACCTACTTTGGACTTAATTTTGTCAACAGAATTGTGCGAATTTGAAGCTTCTCCTAAAAAGCCCTCTTATCTGTTTGGGGATGGCTGGCCAGCGAGTCTGGAAAACAATTTTCAACTAAAGCAGAACTTATTGAGGCCATTCAACGGGCATGGACTTCAATTTCTCTCCACTATTTGAAAAATTTGTACGAGTCAATGCCTAACAGGGTATACGAGGTTATTTTGAACAAGGGAGGCTCAACTCACGACTAGAAACCCATATTTTAATTTCAGTTTTCATAAAAAAAATAATAAAGAAATTAAAAACCTTAATAAAAAGTAATTTTTCTACATTTATTAGAAGATGTGCTATTCTAGTGAAACGGAATTTGCTTGTTATTTTTTGAGTATTTTTGGTTTTTATATTGTGTTTTAAAAACAATTTAATATATCGAAATAAATTTTATTTTATAATAAAAGCTACAAATAGCACTACAAATGTAATCCAAAATCAATCCGCTATCTTTATTCCCTACAAAGATATAGGGGGGAGAATTTCAATTTGTACGGTGTGCTATTCAAGTGAAACGCAGTGTATAGTAGCACAGTGTGCTGATTTCGACGCGTCGCAAAATCCGTGAATTTGAACTGAGTCGGATGGAGTGTATTGAAGCCACCTTGGGATTGCGATTGCCTCCGTTTGCGAGAGATCCGAAGCGAACTCATTCCACATTTTGAGTGATTCGGGTGAGATATCCTCATCCCATTCCAATCCTTCTAACCAAAGCCGTTGCATGAGGATTTTAGCTCTAATAACAATTGGTGCTAGCCATCCAGCAGGATCGAAGAGCTTTGCAACTGATGAGAGAATTTGACGTTTGGTTATTCTTTCAGATGGATGTATAGGGGAAAATGAGTAAGTGAATGCATCTGAGAGTGCATTCCATTTTATTCCAAGTGTTTTGGTGGTACTAGATTCTTGGAATTGTAAGAATTCGGAGTCGTATAAATCCTCCTTGGGTAAATGAGATAGTAATTCCGGATTATTTGCTGTGATCTTCTTCAAGGGAAGACCAGCTGACCTCAGTGCGTTAATGAGCTGAGTCTGAGCAGACAGAGTATCTTCCAGCGAATATCCACCAGATAAAATGTCATCAACATAAGTCTCCGAGCGGAGAATTGAAGATGCCTTGGGGTATTGGGTTTCAGAGTCTGATGCGAGTTGCAGCAGCGTACGAATTGCGAGATAAGGGGCACAATTAACACCAAAAGTGACAGTTTTCAGTGCATAATCCCTGACTGGATCATCTGGTTGGTTTTGGAACAAAACTCTCTGAAACTGCCTGTCATCCGGGTGTACTAGGATTTGGCGATACATTTTTTGTATGTCGCCACTGAAAACATATTGATACTTTCTCCAATTAAGGATAATAGTAATCAAATCGTTTTGTAGAGTAGGGCCTGTGTAAAGGATATCGTTTAGGGAGAAGTGGGATTTAGTTTTCCTTGAGGCGTTGAACACAACTCTGACCTTGGTCGTTTTGTGTTCGGGTCGAACTACAGCATGATGGGGTAGGTAAACAGAGTAGTATTTATCCTGAGACACAATTTCCTGAGATGATGTCTCCTCCATGTGGTCGAGATCCAAATATTCACGTAGAACTGAGCGATATTCAGACTGTAGTTCAGGATCTTTGGCCAACGTTTTCTCCATTCGAGAGTATTGAGCTAATGCAATAAATCGAGACGATCCAAGAAATATATTTCCGGGAAATTCAGGTCTAAATGGTAATCGTACAATGTACCTACCATTTTCGCCTCGAGTTGTTGTTTCAGAGTAGAAATTTTCACAAAATTCATCCTCTTTCGATTTCGAATGAGTCATGGGTATTTCCTCATCCTCCCAAAACTTCTTTAAGAGAGTGTTGAGTTCAGAAGTTTCGGATACTGTAATTGCTTGAAAAGATTGAGTGTTATGAGTTTTCATGGGACCACTTAGCACCCATCCGAAAATTGTATTGTAAGCCGATGTGTGGCCACAAATGTTCTTCCTTATGCCATCAATATTGATAGATTGCTCATAGTCATTTCCCAGAATGAGATCAATCTGTGAGGCCTTGTTGAACGTTGGATCAGCGAGATCCAGTTCCATGAGATTCTTTGAGTAAGGTACCTCAAAACTACAAGCAGGTAAGCATTTTGTAACCTTTGGTAAGAGAATGGCTTTAATCGGAATTCTCGCATTCATCCTTCGAGCATACAGTGTGAATTCACACTCTTTGTTAGCCGATTGTCTCTGACCACCAATGCCTACTATCTCAAAATGAGCTTTCTGATAAGGAAGTTGAAGTCGATTTCTAATTTTCTCAGACAAAAATGTCCTTTGAGAACCAGGGTCAATTAGAGCCCTTACTGTAAAGTGCTCACCTCGACATTCTATCTGCACCAGTGCAGTTCTTAACAGAATGTTCTCATTACTTGAAGAGCAATTGGCGCGTATCTGATTAGATGTAGAGGGCCGTTCGACATTAGAGTTGTGCGAGTCATTTCGGGATACTTTTGGGAAATCACGAGAACCTGTGCTTTTATTGGAGTTTTGGGCAAGAGTGGTTTCGGTATTCTGGGTTGTGTCCCGAGTTCCTTTTGCCATATGGAATAAGGTGTGGTGTGTCCTCTTGCAATAGAGGTAAGTGTGTTTACTTTTGCAATTTGCCTTGATGTGAGATGATCCCAGACAATTATTGCAAAATTTATTCTTAAACACATAATCGACTCTTTGTTGTATCGAAAAAGTTCGAAATTTGGGACATGTTCTGAGTGGATGATCCTCATTGCACAATTTGCATGTAGGATTTATGTTGTCCTGTGACATATACATATGCACATTGGGAAGTGCTGTCTTCGTGAGACTAAGTTCGCCTCTTGAGTTTCGGATACTTGTCAGCCGCTCTACAGCCTCATACCTATCCACAAGAAATTGGGACATTTGAGACCATTTAGGGAGCTCACGAGGAGATGTGAGTGATTGTTCCCAAAGGGCTAGGGTTAAATTTGGAAGTTTGGTCGATATTAGTCGAATAAGTATAGGGTCCCAACTTTCGACCTTGACACCTAGAGTTCCTAGAGT
The DNA here is from genome assembly GCA_930367235.1 of Sarcophaga rosellei. NCBI lineage: Eukaryota > Metazoa > Arthropoda > Insecta > Diptera > Sarcophagidae > Sarcophaga > Sarcophaga rosellei. The sequence continues at coordinate 29,527,733 of OV884020.1, read as the reverse complement.
TGCAAGAGAGTCATTGACAGAAGACTGTATTCTTCTAATCGACTCGCTATCTTCAGAGTCAGCTGCGGGGATATCAAACAGAATTTTTATTTGATTATCTACGAGAACACGTTTGTTCTCGAATCGGGTTTGAAGTGCGTTCCATGCTAGTTGAAAACTGTCGTGTGAAAGGGGATACCTCTTGACAATAGCACCGGCTTCACCTCTCGTTTTGTTTCGGAGATGGTATAGTTTCGTAACGAGAGAGAGCTTACTGTGGTTTATGTACACAGCTGTGAACATGTCTCTGAAAGAGGGCCATTGTTCATAACTCCCTTCAAATATTTCAGTATCGCAGGGCGGTAGTTTAATACAATTGCCAGAATCCGCTGGCATTAGGGTTTGGGTTTGTGATTGGGGTGTGAGAGAATATCGAGAAGTGGATTGAAATGCTACATTATCCGGAGTACCTAATCGAGAGACTTTCATCAAATCCATGATTTGAGAAGTGCATTGGTAATAGACGTCCATGCACGCATCAAAGTTTTTCCTCGCTTCTTGTTTAAATTCCGATGAAACCGTATCCTCGTTGGTCAACATAACTTTCCTATAGGACGATTCGAGTTCCGTCCATCGTGATTCCAAATCCTTCAATTTTACATCCAGAATTGAGTCAGTTTGATCCTCAACTGGGGAACTATTAAATTTTGTACAGAATTATAGCAAATGGTCGCAATTGAATACAAATTGCTCCCTTAGGGGTTCTTGAGAAGTTGAAGGAGAAGTCATTTTGTATGAGTAATTCACTAACAAAGTGCAAAAATTGAGTTGTCTGGAGTTAAATTCTTCGAGTATAAGAGATAAGTACGGATTAATTAAAACAATTAATAGAAACAAAGTTTCCTTACGTAGGGAGTTTTTCTTAAGAGTGGGTTAATTAAAAAAAATAATAAAAAAATAGAAACAAAGTTTCCTTACTTAGGGGGTTTAGGGGCTATATACCTATAGCACTGGATATGGAATCCAGTTAATTTATCCAAAAAGTAGATTAGTACGTGTAAAGATGTATCAAATAATTTTTAGCCTTCAATTAAACTAAAAATTATTTGAATTATGTGTGACTATGAAAGTCACACTGTTCCGCAATGGGTTAATTTTAAGACGTAATACCATGTTCACATATAAGCAGGTTAGCTAGGTCATCGTGGTTATCGAGGTTATCTCGTAACCAAGCCACAAATGTATGAGGTTAGCCATACAATTTGTATGAAAAGATAACCAAGTTCAGCTGTAGGTTACCTCATAACCTAGTAAAATACGCATTGTTGCATTGAAAAGTATTCAATAAAATACTCAAAAATGCAACGCTTTATATCTATTGTGAATAGTATATTGACTAAAATTTGACAGCAATAGAAAAAAAAACATTTGCTATGGAGAAGATACATACAAAGATACATACATACAATACATTACAAATGCATACAGCTGTCAATTTCTGTCATTCTCGCATATGTTTAGGTTATATTTGTCATATGTGAACGCCACAAGGTTATCTCCAAGGTTAATTTTAGATAACCATAACCATCTTATATGTGAACGTGCTATAAAGATGTATCAAATAATTTTTAGTTTTCAAATAAACTAAAAATTAAATGAATTATGTGTGACTATATAAGTCACACTGTTTCGCAAGGGGTTTATTCAATGCTAATTAGGGTAGGGTTACCAACTTTTTCAGTTGAGATTCAATATTTGGGGATTTATTTTCTTTTATTTATTTGTGGTGTTCTCTATGTATATATTCTTTCTTTTTTTTCTTCTTTACTTTTATATGTGTATATATATTTTTATTTCTATATGTAGGTATACATGTATTGTTTGTTTTTATGTGTATATATATTCTTATTTAATTTTAATTAAATTTGGGGAAAAATGTTAATAATATAAAATGTAAATATGCATATAATAAGGGCATCAATAATACGTTAAACTCTATTATCATAAGTTACGCGAAATTTATTTCGACTTAAAATTCCTAAATCGGGTTAAAAAAAAAATTTATATGGCAAACCTAAACAGAAAGCATGAGAGATAGAGTGTTGTCCTTATGCTCTCTTACAACTTAATCGATGTAATAATTGTTGCTATTTTTTTTCTGCATTTACATTCCATTCTTTTCCTTCGTGTTTTTTCTTTTTACTTTATTATACACTCGCGGAAAAAAACAGTTACATTAATAGAATAATTTGTGTATTTTTTCTATGTTTAATTATAATTATATTTAATTGTGTATATGTATATTTATTTTTCGTTCAAAATTAATTTATTTTATTTTATATATTTTCGCTTTTTCTCTATTAATTTTAAAAATCAAACTTCATCTTTAAAATTAATAATTTTCTTTGGGTGTAAAGATCATTTCTTTTTTTTTTACTGAGAGTAATGATACTCTATTCGTTGCAATTTTAGGGGTTGATTTCATGAGAGAAATTTACAATATAAGAAACGACATAAATAGCGCAATTGGATATTAAATTAATTTTAAAATTTTTCTGATAAAAGCTTATTAATGGTGATGAAATTTTTTTTTTTTGGGTTATTAAATACATTAATAAAATATTATATTATATATATGTGGGATGTGAGTCAAATCAGACCACTGTGTAGAGCAAGAACCGAGTATAATGTCCGTCCGCCCGTTAGATCTCTTAAGCAGCACAGCCACGATCAAACTAGATTGATCAATCTGCCATTTTTGTGATTGTATTGGTAAAACTGTACTCACATGTACAGAAAACTATCCTCACACGTACAGGCTGAGAAGAGATTGAAGAATATCAAAATACTTTTGATTTTCGCTACCTGCTCCGCAGAAATTGGAAGCAAATTTGATGTGTGTGCGGGCAATTACTTCAAATTTCATTTTTCTGCAGATTTCGTATGAGAAACAACACCATCTGGTTCGCGGATGTTTTGAAAATGTGTAGCAGAAAATGATAATAAAAATAATAAGAAGTGGATGTTTTGTATATGTATTTTTGTATTTATTTATGATTCGTTATGATCGTTCCTTTATTTTTACTAACTTTGTTTTGTAAAAAAATAATAAAAATTATTTTATTTATAAAATTAAGTCCATTAATAATTTGTTTTAATTGCTTTTATATTATATTTTAAAATCTTGTTTATTTTTCCATAAGTCTCTATAACAATACGACCAATTGCTCGTTCCGAAATAGCGCTGACAAATTTTAAATCAGAAAAGAAATTGCCTGTAGCAAGAAAACGCAATGTTATAGATGGACGTTGATTCGGAGAGATGGCGTCACACATTTGAGTAACTTGTTTCTGAATTTTCGGGCCAACCAAATTTGGAAGTTCCTCATATCTGCCTTCATCCATCCGTAAAAAGTTTTGAAAATCATTTGGAGGACTCAATTTGAGTTCATTGAGAACATTTTGGTGCGTAAATGCATCCCTTTTCTTCAACCACTCTTTCATCCAAAGACCCTTCGCAGTTTCCTTTTTTTGTTTTTTTAATTGCCTGCGCCAGGGCAATGACTATGTAACAATCATTTGTCATATTGAAAGAAAAAACTAAAAAACAAACAAAAACAAAACAATCTCCCAACCAAAAGCCCATATGTTCTTTCATAAAACCTAAAAAAAAATGTTTGCAAAAAAAAAAGAAAACCATAAAAGAATTTTTTCCGATGAAAACCATGTGATGTTGTCTTCTCCACGACATTTTTAAAATGAAATTTGAAGGCTGAAATTTGATGTGTTGCTGTGCTGAGTCAAACAAATATTACCAACACATATGCAAAATTTGAACACCAGAATTTGAACGTGGCCGAGGCACTTTACTTGTCGAATATTTAGATCTCTCACTCGTCACTAACAATATAGCGATCCTGCTCTAACCCACACTACACTAATGAATACCAAGAAACGGACGAACGTTCATCTCAACAAATCACGCCATCAGACTCTGGAAATTTCCACAGACAATGGACGAAGGACGAGTGGGCGATCAGATACAAAATACGGATTTTGTATCTATAGTGAGTTAGTTGTAAAGTAGACACAGAAGCAACAAGATTAGAATATTTAAGTTGTCAAGTGAATGCAGAAGAAATAAGATAATGAATTATTTAAGTTATAACGGGTATTCCCATTTTTATTTTTGTACTCTTAAGAAAATAAATGAATTAATAAAGCATTAAAGCAAATTCCTACAAATTTGGGGGCTCAACCGGGATACCCGTTTAAAAGAGTCATGAAAGTGATAAAAAAAAACAAGTTAATGGAAGTAGTAGTGTGTGATAATTAAAAACAAAATGAACTATAATGGAAAACAAGTTGAATAAACAAATAAAAGCTGGAAACATAGAGCAAAAACAAAAAAAGTTGAAAACGCTGATATTTTTGTTCACTCCGTAATTGAAATTAAAATTGAATTTGTGTTTTGTGAAAGAAAATGTTCCCGAAAGAGTATAAGAGAGGAAAAATAAACGAAACCTTTGTTTGTGCCTACAACAATAACAATAGCAAATAAAAAGTCGTCTGTGGTATTTTCTCGTTGCACCATCATCGAGTTTTAGCAATAGAAGAATACAGAAACAACAACAAAAATAGAAAGACAAAGAACAAAGAACATAAAGATTTATGACAACAACAAGAGCCTGAATATGAGACAACAGTTTGAGTATCGAAGCGTCTGCTTGTAAGATAAAAGAGAAAACAACAACAAGCGAAAGCCGGAAAACAACGAGTGCAAGCCGGAAAACAACGAGTGAAGCTGTGACCAATGAGAAGCTAGCGAGTAAAAGAGAGAACAACTGGTAAAAGCTGAAGAGAGACTATAAACAAGGAACAACAACATATGCAATTGAAGTGTTGATGCAGTTCTGTTTGTATAAGATGAGTCAAAATAATGTATAAGTAGAGTTATGGGGAATTTTAACTGAAATTAATTTTTTTTTATTATTTAAGTTTATACTTTTGATTGAATTGATTTATGTTTTTTTAATTTCTGTAAAAATTTTTAATTTAGTTTAAATTGTTTTGAGATCCTTTAATTTGAATTTGTAACGTTGTTGCTAGATTGACATTCAGACAATGGACGTAGACAACATAATGTTGATGAATTGCGATGGTTTGCGCGCAAAGTTGAGGGAATTAGGGTTGGACACGACTGGGTCGAAGGCAGTTTTACAGGGCAGGCTCCTCCAACATTTCGGTCATCAAACCGACGGGGCTGGCGCTGGATCGACAAATTCGCAGTACCAGGAAGTTGGTGCTAGTGCATCGCCGGAAATCCGCTTTAGTGGACCTGTCTTTACGTTGAAGGACATTGTTGAAAGTTTGTCTACGTTCAGTGGTAGCGATTCTCTTAATATTGGGACTTGGATTGAGGAGTTTGAGGAAAATGCTGAAACGGTTGGCTGGAATTCCATACAGAAGTTCATTTATGCGAAGCAGCTGTTGAGTGGTGAAGCCAAATTATTTGTCAGAAGCCAATCTGGCTTAAAGAGTTGGGAGTCGTTAAAAGCAGCATTAAAAGAGGAATTCGGAGAATCAGTTTCAGCTGCAAAAATTCACAGATTGTTAAGAGACCGTCGTAAGGGCCAGAATGAGACCTACCGCGAGTATTTATTTGCTTTGATGGAGATTGGTAAGCCTATAGATTTAGATGTCGCTAGTCTGCTGGACTATTTTGTTGAAGGCATACCAGATTCTCGTTTTAACAAGACTATATTGTACCAGGCAAAGACAGTTGAGGAAATGAAGGAAAATGTTAAGATATATGAGAAGATTCGGACTTCGTTCAGTAGGGATAGTCGGAGACCTCAGACTTCTAATAATATGGAAACTGGCATTAAGATGGGAAGAAGTAACGGTAGCAAAATTAAAAATTGTTTCAAATGTGGACGTCCGGATCATCTGGCTAAGGATTGTAAGGAAGCGCAATTTAAGTGTTTCAAATGTAACAATGCAGGACATCGCGCGTCTGATTGCAGGGTCTACAAACCAGAAATCAAAGAGGAGCGCAGTAATGTCAACACGTTTATCTACGATAGAGAACCTTTTGAGCCAGGAATGATATTTAAGAAAATGTCCTTGGGAGGCATCGATTTGTATGGCTTAATTGATACCGGATGTAACATGTGTACTATTAGATGCGATGTTTTCGAGAAGTTGAGGGAAAAATTTGAACTTATACCGGAACGAAGACGGTTGAGGGGGGCTGGTGCAGGAGTTTTCTATACTCAGGGATATTTCGAAGCCCCAGTAGAAATGGATGGTCTTTCCCTAAAATTGAGATTCGATCTTGTGCAGTCTGAAGATATTGGGTATCCCGCTGTTTTGGGCAATAACCTATTGCAGTTTGTGGATCTCGTAGTTAAGGAAAATGGTGTTGAATTTATCCCCAAGGTACCAAATGCGGTTGAAAACATCACAGGTAAGGTTCTGCAGGAACACATTAGTACTCCGGAGTTGTTAGAAGAATTTCGGGATGTTTGTCTGAATATCGAAGATAATGAGAAGGTAGTGGCTGATTTACACCATCTAAGTGCTGACCTTCAGGATGAGATAAGCCGCACGATAGAAAAGTATAACCCCATTCAGATGAACGCTGCTCCTGTTAGTATGAAGCTTTTGCTGAAGGATGATGTACCAGTAGCTCAGGGTCCTAGAAGAACTTCATACGAGCACCAAAAGATTATAGATAGACAAGTGACAGAATGGTTGGAGCAGGGTATCGTGGTACCAAGTTCATCCGAATATGCCTCACCGATCGTGTTGGTTCCGAAAAAGGATGGTACAAAACGGCTATGTTGCGACTGCCCCATGACCGGAAAAGTTTGCAACGATTTTTAGGGTTGACCTCCTATTTTCGCAGATTTGTAGATGGATATGCAATAATTGCTAAACCGATGTCTGATCTATTGCGGAAAGGAAGAGAGTTCAAGGTAGATGAAGAGATAATTGCTTCTTTTGAACAGTTGAGACTAGCGCTGATAAAAGATCCTGTGTTGAAACTGTATAATCCAAGAGCAATAACGGGAGTCCACACAGATGCTTGTAAGTTTGGATATGGTGCGGTTTTGCTGCAGAAAGACTCGGAGGATCAGTGCCTTCATCCAGTTCAATACATGAGCAGGAAGACTTCGCCAACTGAAGAAAAGTATCATTCCTATGAGCTAGAGGTCTTAGCAATAATAGAGGCACTCAAGAAATGGAGGATATACCTCATGGGTTTGAAATTTAAGATCGTTACGGACTGTAACGCTTTCACCATGACCATGAAGAAGTCAGATGTTCCACTTCGTGTTTCGAGATGGGCAATATTTTTGCAAGACTTTAATTATGAAATTGAACACCGATCTGGCACAAAGATGAGACATGTAGATGCATTGAGCAGAATAACTTGTTTATTGGTTGAAGATTCGTTGCGGCACAGACTAAAAGAAGCTCAGTTGGAGGACATGTGGGTGAGAGCTATAAGGACAATTCTGGAAAAAGATCACTATGAAGACTATTACATCTACCACGACATTCTATATAAAGATCCTACGCGGGAATTAATAGTGGTTCCATCACAGATGGAAGACGAAATAATAGCCACAGCTCACAGAAAAGGTCACTTCGGTAATAAGAAAACACAAGAATTTGTTGAGAAATATTTTTATATTCCGCATCTGGGCGCAAAAGTTGGCAAAGTGGTAATGAGTTGTGTGGACTGTATAACGATGAACTCAAAATCCGGCAAGAAGGAGGGTCTATTGAATCCCATCGATAAAGAAGATCAACCGCTGGGTACTTATCATGTTGACCACGTTGGTCCCATGACATCGACAAATAAGCAATACAATCATATACTGGTAGTAGTCGACGGATTCTCCAAATTTGTTTGGTTATACCCTACCAAAGATACTAGCAGTGACGCGGTAATTGAGCGGCTGGAACGCCAATCAGCGGTATTTGGCAATCCGAAAAGGATTATTTCTGATAGAGGCACCGCATTCACATCTAACGCCTTTAAAGAATATTGCGAGAAGAAACGGATTCAACATTTACAAATAGCTACTGGAGTGCCAAGAGGAAATGGACAGGTTGAAAGAATGCATCGAATTGTAGTGCCAATGCTAGCGAAACTATCTCGTGAAAACCCAAACCAATGGTATAAGCATGTAAACAAGGTCCAGCAATATATAAACAGCAGCCCACCGCGATCGACGCAATGCTCACCTTTTAAAATCCTTACCGGCTGTGAAATGCGACTCGAAGAATTTCCAAACCTAAGAGAAATTATGGAAAATGAGGCCATTGAGAACTTACAAATTGAAAGAAATAAGGAACGAGAAGCAGTACGAGAACACATCGTCAAGATCCAAGAAGAAAACAGAAGAAATTTTAATAAGAATCGCAAAACGGAAGACAATTACGAACTTAATGACCTGGTTGCCATAAAACGAACCCAATACGGTGTCGGCCTCAAACTCAAGGGGAAATATTTTGGTCCGTATAGAATCGTCCGCAAAATGAACCGTGGCAGATACGAAGTTGAGAAAGTTGGAGAAGGCGAAGGTCCAAGAAAGACATTTTCAGTGGCAGAACATATGAAGCGATGGATGCCAGTATTCGAGCCGAATACCCCGTCAGGAAGGCCGAATGTGGGATGTGAGTCAAATCAGACCACTGTGTAGAGCAAGAACCGAGTATAATGTCCGTCCGCCCGTTAGATCTCTTACTTGTCGAATATTTAGATCTCTCACTCGTCACTAACAATATAGCGATCCTGCTCTAACCCACACTACACTAATGAATACCAAGAAACGGACGAACGTTCATCTCAACAAATCACGCCATCAGACTCTGGAAATTTCCACAGACAATGGACGAAGGACGAGTGGGCGATCAGATACAAAATACGGATTTTGTATCTATAGTGAGTTAGTTGTAAAGTAGACACAGAAGCAACAAGATTAGAATATTTAAGTTGTCAAGTGAATGCAGAAGAAATAAGATAATGAATTATTTAAGTTATAACGGGTATTCCCATTTTTATTTTTGTACTCTTAAGAAAATAAATGAATTAATAAAGCATTAAAGCAAATTCCTACATATATGTATATGGTATGATACATAAATACCTTTTCATATGGAGATATGTATTTTTTGTTGAGTACCAATAACGCACGATGTGACGGCACAATACAGTGGCGGGCAAAACAGTTCTTATGTATTTTTATTATGTGTTTTATATGTATATTTAATGGAGGTATTTTTTTTTTTTGTATTTATTGTTGTCTTTTGCAAATATGTATAAATGTAAACCGTAAAGAAAAAACAATTTTTATTTATGTACCAAAAAAATTTTTTTTTTTTGTATTTTAATATTTTAGTATATATGTATGCAGTCTTTTGATTTACAGATTTTACCGTTCTAGTATTTTGTTTTTGTTTTTTCACTGTATTTAACTATATGTAACTGTGTTTTTTCTGTATATGTGTGTTTTCTTTTCCCACTGTATTTTTATATATATGTATATATACATATACAGTAGCGAGCATAAAAAATGCAACGCTAAGCCAATTGATCTTTATGTGCGCCTCTTTCAAAAAAAAAGTACGGAAATTAAAAACCTTTTTTTTATTTTTATGCTCCACAAACTTAGTTAACAAATGCAGGTTACAATATCAAAATTTTTCTATCCACTTATTTTTATTTGAACATTTAAGAAAAAAAGTGCCAAATTTCAGCGAGCAAAAAAAATGCAACGCTATGTTATTCATAAGTTTATTTAAATTAAATGTAAATTCTTACAAACTGTTGGTTAAAAATATACTTAAAACTAATAATTGGTTGCGTTGCCTTTATTTTCTATTACCGCTTGCAGTCTGGAGGGCATAGAATCCACTAGGGGCACGATGGTTTGTAGGGGTATTTTTTCCCATTCTGACTTTAAAATTTGTTCTAATTCCGCCAAAATTGAAGGGTTTTTCTTCTTAGCTTCCCGATTTAAAGTCTCCCATAGGTTTTCTAAGGGGAGATTGTGACGGCTTATCCAAAATTTGCACATTATGGTCGCTTAGGTAGTTACGAACCAAGCCACTAGGGTGCTTCAGGTCATTGTCTTGTTGGAATATGCTGTTTGGGGGCATTTTTTCCAGAAGATGTGGGAGCATATTATCTTCTAGGATCTCACAGTATTTAGTGGCATTCAAAATACCATCGATTTTCACCAACGGACCAACTCCGTCATGAGAAAACGAACCTACCAATAAATTCCTTAAAATAAAGAATTTCGGTGAAAAACAAAAGTAACTTACCCCTCACCATTAGTAGTGAAAGTAAATTTAATCTTTCTGGATCTGATGGGATAAAATACATTAGAAGACCACCTGAGCAGAGATATTCTCCCAGATATCAGCTACCATCAGTAAAACATGGCTAATTGTGTGGAGTAAGTTACTTTTGTTTTTCATCGAAATTCTTTATTTTAAGGAATTTATTGGTAGGTTCGTTTTCTCATGACGGAGTTGGTCCGTTGGTGAAAATCGATGGTATTTTGAATGCCACTAAATACTGTGAGATCCTAGAAGATAATATGCTCCCACATCTTCTGGAAAAAATGCCCCCAAACAGCATATTCCAACAAGACAATGACCTGAAGCACCCTAGTGGCTTGGTTCGTAACTACCTAAGCGACCATAATGTGCAAATTTTGGATAAGCCGTCACAATCTCCCCTTAGAAAACCTATGGGAGACTTTAAATCGGGAAGCTAAGAAGAAAAACCCTTCAATTTTGGCGGAATTAGAACAAATTTTAAAGTCAGAATGGGAAAAAATACCCCTACAAACCATCGTGCCCCTAGTGGATTCTATGCCCTCCAGACTGCAAGCGGTAATAGAAAATAAAGGCAACGCAACCAATTATTAGTTTTAAGTATATTTTTAACCAACAGTTTGTAAGAATTTACATTTAATTTAAATAAACTTATGAATAACATAGCGTTGCATTTTTTTTGCTCGCTGAAATTTGGCACTTTTTTTCTTAAATGTTAAAATAAAAATAAGTGGATAGAAAAATTTTGATATTGTAACCTGCATTTGTTAACTAAGTTTGTGGAGCATAAAAATAAAAAAAAGGTTTTTAATTTCCGTACTTTTTTTTGAAAGAGGCGCACATAAAGATCAATTGGCTTAGCGTTGCATTTTTTGTGCTCGCTACTGTATTTTACCGTTTTAACTGTATGTGAACAGCAATGTTCCCAAAATTTTTAACTTTTGAAGTATGTTGCATTTATTATTAATTTTTGATTGTATTTAAATTCTATTTTTTTTTATTCTATATAGGTAGTATATAATTTTTTTTCACCGTTTAAACTATTTTCTTACTGTATTTTTTAAACCGTATTTTTTTTACATAGATTTTTATATATGTACATACATACATACTTTTTTACCGTTTTAACAAAAAAATTTTTTCTTTTTGAAATAACTGTGGTTGTTCTGAAAACAAAAATTTTTTTTTTGACTGGATTTTTCCAGAATTTTACAATTTTTTTTAATATATAATTTCAAATTTTGTTAGTTTCAAATTTACCTCTTTTTCTTCTTTTTTGTTGCTTTTTTGTTTAATTTTTTCGAGTTTTCACTTATTTTCCGTTATGTACACATGTATGTATGTATATCTTTTGTTATTTTTGTTGTTGTTTTTAATCTTTAATTAACTTTTAAATTCACAATTTTCTTTCGGTTTTGGTTTTTTAACCATTAATTTGTTTGTGCAATTTTATTTTAATATTAATTATTTTTTTTTTTGAATTTATTTTTTGCTTTTTTTCTTTTGCACTGCCATTAATCACTTTTCGTCTTCACTGCCTTTTTTATGTTTTTTTTTTATTCTAAATTTGTGTTTTTAATTTAAATTTATGGGGTTTTTTCAAAAAAAAATTTTGTGCTCACTTTTTGCTTTTACTGTTTTTTTTTTGTTTGTCTTTACTTAATTTTTATGTTTTTTGTTTTTTTATTAGTTTTGCCTGTTCTGTATTGGTTTTTTTTGCGTTTTTCGCGTCGTATCGAATTGATTTCTAATTGCAGTGATATTGTGATATCGTTTACATACCTCATACTTTGTGTTTTTGTCTCTTTTATTCTGACAGGATCCACTAGTTCTCTTAAGTGCCTCGGCCACGTTCAAATTCTGGTGTTCAAATTTTGCATATGTGTTGGTAATATTTGTTTGACTCAGCACAGCAACACATCAAATTTCAGCCTTCAAATTTCATTTTAAAAATGTTGTGGAGAAGACAACATCACATGGTTTTCATCGGAAAAAATTCTTTTATGGTTTTTGTTTTTTTTTTTGCAAACATTTTTTTTTAGGTTTTCTGAAAGAACATATGGGCTTTTGGTTGGGAGATTGTTTTGTTTTTGTTTGTTTTTTAGTTTTTTCTTTTAATATGCCAATGATTGTTTCATAGTCATTGCCCTAGCGCAGGCAATTAAAAAAACAAAAAAAGGAAACTGCGAAGGGTCTTTGGATGAAAGAGTGGTTGAAGAAAAGGGATGCATTTACGCACCAAAATGTTCTCAATGAACTCAAATTGGGTCCTCCAAATGATTTTCAAAACTTTTTACGGATGGATGAAGGCACATATGAGGAACTTCCAAATTTGGTTGGCCCGAAAATTCAAAAACAAGATACTCAAATGTGTAACGCCATCTCTCCGAATCAACGTCTATCTATAACATTGCGTTTTCTTGCTACAGGCAATTTCTTTTCTGATTTAAAATTTGTCAGCGCTATTTCGGAACGAGCAATTGGTCGCATTGTTATAGAGACTTATGGAAAAATAAACAAGATTTTAAAATATAATATAAAAGCAATTAAAACAAATTATTAATGGACTTAATTTTATAAATAAAATAATTTTTATTATTTTTTTACAAAACAAAGTTAGTAAAAATAAAGGAACGACCATAACGAATCATAAATAAATACAAAAATACATATACAAAAACAAAAATACATATACAAAAGCAAAACATCCACTTCTTATTATTTTTATTATCATTTTCTGCTACACATTTTCAAAACATCCGCGAACCAGATGGTGATGTTTCTCCTACGAAATCTGCAGAAAAATGAAATTTGAAATAATTGCCCGCACACACATCAAATTTGCTTCCAATTTCTGCGGAGCAGGTAGCGAAAATCAAAAGTATTTTGATATTCTTCAATCTCTTCTCAGTGTGTACGTGTGAGGACAGTTTTCTGTACGTGTGAGTACAGTTTTACCAATACAATCACAAAAATGGCAGATTGATCAATCTAGTTTGATCGTGGCTGTGCTGCTTTAGATTCCACTATGAAGTAAGGGGGGAAACGTTAAATCGAGCTTTTAGAGTTGTGGGTTAGTGTGAGTGTGAGAGGACCATGAACTGCGATTAAATTAAAGAGCATTGAATTGTTCCATAGGTTGCGGGGAGTTCGCGGGGAGAAGGACCATGAAATAACGTGTGATATTTTAAAACAAAGTCTCTTTAGAAGATTGGAGTATAGGGATTAAGAAACAATTGGGCCGATCTTCTAAAGAAAAATTGTTATTATAATTACTCGAGCGTAATTATAATTGGGGTTAAAGACAAGAGAAAGAAATAAAGAAATATTAGAGTGTATTTCTTTTAAGGTTGTTACGTGTAACTTACCCCTTTGAGATGAGATGAGTGATGAGAGATCTTTTTCTTTTCAGAAGTATATAGTAACAATTTTATTTATAATTGATATTGGTTATAACCAATCAGTTTGGCGTTGTAAAAGTGAGTGATTTTTAGGTACAATTTTGATTTCAAGAAACCTTAGAATTTTCCAACAGATAAAAAAGTATAAGGAAAATTTGAAAGGTTGGAATATTTAAGTGTTAGATAACGTATAACAATTAGTTAACAAAGGAATTTTCCAATAAATTTAAATTAATTCACAATATAATTCAGTAAGAGTAATAGGGAGAATAGTTTCAATAAATAACTTCAATTCAAATTCAATTAAGTTCAATTTCAAGTTTAAAATTCAAAGATAAATATAAATTATGTACAAATCTTATTTGTACACAACGCTCTATTAAATTTACCATGAAAAAGGTCTAGTATATAAACTTGGTAAATATAAAACCAAACAGCTGATCGCCTATCCGCCAAAATAATTTTGTTTTGATTTTTTTATAGATTGTGCTCAAAATATTAAAAAACATAAATGAGTGGAAATACTAATTTAAAAATAATAAGAAATCGCAAAAAGCTAAATAACAAAAGATGGACTGATGCCGAAATAAAAAAATTATTAGAATATCTGTTTACAAGAATGACAAGATTTTGAAGTAAGTTTAAAAAATATGTGCTGTTATTGAGATTTTAATTACATCTGTAAAGGTTTTTGAAGCCCACATTTTTTTTATATTTTACCGAAATTTTTTGGAAATAACCGAGTTAGATTCATCTTGGGACATTGTCCAATGGAAGGTCAAAAATCTTAAAGCAAATTACAGCAAAGCTGAGATTTAGAGAAAGTCGACCGGAGCTGGTTTGCTTGAAGCCGATGAAGGTGTCTCATCAGTACAAGGTAAGTAATCGTTTTGCTAAGCAATGTATGTTCATCGTTAATTGAAATATTTTCCTTTTCAGGTAAATTATGGAAGATATGTAGATTTTACGATGAACTGCACAACATTTTTGGGAATAAAACACCCGAATTCCCCTTCGAAATATACGACACTGCTGTTACTACTAACATTGAGCTTACTACTAACATTGATAATACATTGCATAACCAAATAGAGTTTGGTGGGTTTGAAAATCTAGAATGCTCAACCCCAGTCATGCAGGTTCTGTAGACATAGAAGCTGAATCCGCCGACATGCAACCTTCAACTTCATGTTCACATACACCATCTTCACCTAGAGAAACTAACAGAACTGGTTTGCTGAATAAAAATAAAGCTGTGCAAGAATTTGCAACAAAATTAAAAAGAGCTGCACCAAAAAACGCCATAGATCAACTTTCATTGATCCAAAGTGAAACAAATTCCTTTCTAAAATTAAAATTTCAAAAAGAAAAATTTAAGAAAGAATTTGAACTGAAGGAAAAGCAATTTGAAGAGGAAGTAAATGAGCGAAAGGAAAAACTAAAACAGAAAGAAATAGAAATGGAAGAAGAAATTAAAGAAAAAAAAGCAAAATTAGAATTTAAAAAAATTTAAATAGAAAAGGACGAACGATTGCGTATTTTGGAACTGGAAAAACAAGAGAGAGTGGAAAAATTTGAAATAGAAATGCGGTACAAATATGCTTCCCAAAACCGGGAATAATTTATTTTATTTAATATAAATATGGGCCTGTTCGTAAATTAATCACTGCGCTGCGTAATATGATTATTTTGCGCTCACACTGCTAATCACATGTTGCTGATTTATTTGTTTGCATTTATGAACGAACAAACACTGCAGAAATGGAAAAATTATTAATAAATTTGATTTTTGAACTGGACGATAAAACAAATGACAAAATGTTGTTAAATGCACAAAAAAGTGTACTTTGTGCAAAAAAGAAGCCATTTAAGGAAGAAAAAAAGAAACTTATTGTTAAAACTCTCATTCTCTCTCTCTCTCTCACTCATTCAAGCCATCCGCCATTTTTATGATTAGTGTTTTTGGTTTATTTGCGCATAATATGATTTAATGTTGCATTTACGAACATTTGACAGCCAAGATTTGCATTTATGAACATGATGCGCCTAATATGCAGCGCAGTAATGCATTTACGAACAGGCCCTATATTAATGTTTTTATGTTAATTATTCAAATAATAAAGAATAAATTGCTTGTCTTTTGAATTCAAATTTCGCATTTGTTGAATTTGTGTCTTGCTCCTCTTCATCTTGTTACTCGTTGGCCTCATCGATTTCATGCAATTGATCGAATTCTTGGACTCCTGTCCCATCTAGTAGGTTAGGTTAGGTCGGAGTGGTAGCTCTGATATCACAAAGCTCAGTTGAGCACGCATAGTGGCCCGTTGTGATGCCACGGGTGAACGCAGTCCCTGTGCTAACCAACTTCCACCAAAATCAGGGAAAAGGAGGAAGTTGGTCAGCGCAAGGTCTGCACAACAAAAGCACGACTACCCCGCACTGGAAAACCACCCAGAAAGTTTGATGAACGAAGCTATATCCTTGATGTCAATAGATGATAGCTCCGTTAAGCTAACAAGGAATGGGGAGCCAAATAACCTACATCTACAACTAGCAAGAGACGGGCACTGGCAGAGAAAGTGAAGAACAGTCTCCTCTTCCTCAGTGGACCTGCATCCACGGCAAAAGTCGTTGAAAGGGAGCCTCATTCTTTCCGCGTGTCTACCCATGACGCAATGGTCTGTAAGCACGGCCACTGTAGTCGAGATGACATCACGACCAAGACCAAATAATCGGTTGGTACGCCTTCTATCCATCTTGGGCCAGGTGAGTCTAGCGGTGGAGCAGGACTCCTCATTGACCCAGGATAGGTTGGCGTCCCGAAAGAACCTCCTCGCAATGGTCATAGCCAAGTGCATACCCAATTCAACAGAAGCCCATCTAGTAGAATATTGCATACATATAGCATACAACAATCCATTGACAAGAAAACAAATGGCTTTGAGAAGAATTAATTCGCATTTCTAAGCCTTTTAAACTATTGAATTTTTCTTTTAACATTCCAAGACAATGCTCTATTCTTACTCTATATTTACTGTGCCGTATATTAAATTGTTTCCGTTTTTGAACATCCATTTGATTCGTATTCATTCTGTTGGACGTAATTAAAGTAGATGATAAAGAATAAGCTGAGTCTCCAGCTATCCATTGATGCAATGAAAAATATTTTTCGGGTTCCTTGAAAATATCACAATTTTTAAAAATTTTAGCATTGTGGACACTACCAGGATTCCCTACAACGACATGACGAATGCGCAGTTTGTTGTCACAAATACACTGTACTTTTATAGAGTACTTGTGTGTTGGGGGAAAAAACGATACTCCATTTATTACAAGGGCCTCTACGAGAGGAATTTCTGATCCATCCACATATCCAATGCAAAAAGGAAGCTCGTTGTAGGTCTTAGATACAATTGCTGCTCTTTCCTCCGCATTTGGCCATGATATGTACCTTGACTGTAAGTTTAAAAATGCTTTAAAAACACGTCGGGTAATTTTGTCTATCGTACCGCCATTACCTACGCCAAAAATGCTGACATTTTTCTTACACTCGCCCCTTCACCAGATAACCCGAACCTGTACAAGACGATCGCTAACAGGTACTCAACTGAAAATTGTTCGCAAGAGTGTGGTTGATTAAATTCTGGATATTCAGAAATCATTTCAACGAGTGAATTAAACTCAATTCGGCTAACCAGTAATATTTGCAAAAATCTATTATCGTCGAGTTAAGTTGAAATATCCAGGGACCATTTCATTGATTTTGGAACCACACGTGGAACTCCACGGCTGTAGGATGTGCACAAAATTACGTCCTCGATAAGTTCATCCAAAATTTGCTCTGTCATAAAAATTAAATCTTAATCACTTTATACATAAGAAATACATACCTTCTTCGTAGTCGATTATATCTGCAATATCCATTTCATCATTAACATTTTTCACTAAAAAATCTATAATTTTACTTTTTTGTGATTGCTTAGGCAATTTTTTAATTTAAATTCATTTATTTTCATTTTGGCGCGATAACAATAATCAGCTGTATAAATAAGTTTACCATAGTATATTTCTTATACCATGTAAGTTTACACTAGATGAAATAAAGGTACTCGCGCTTTGTTGTCAAAAGTATGAGTAAATATAATAGAGTATTAAATATACAACAAAGAGTGAAAACCGCTAAAGAAAGATCTGATAATTATATTACTGAAGTTACACTAAAAGAAAAAAGTTCTATTTTCAAATATTATGTGGGCAAGTTTAAAATGTCGAAATGTAATTTTTATTACATAAAAAAAAATTATCTCGAAAGCAAACATTTTAATGAAGCTGTGCCATTTTTCGAAGATTATGCTAGAGAGCAATTTAAAATGTTTAACCAAAGTTGCCCCATAAACTATACTAGCCATAGATGGAGAAAAAATTATACAAAACTGCAACTATGTATATGCGAAATGTATATATTATCCAAAAGGCTGTGGTAGATTTCGATTTACACTAATTCTTAAAGAAACCGAAATTCTATCAGTAATTTATGGAACTTTAAATGAATTTAAGCTTTCTTGCACTTATAAAAACATTCAACTCCGGGCAGTCCGCAGAAAGATTGCTAAGCAGGAAATACACTACCAGAGGGCAGCAAATTGGCGGAATAAGAAATTAATTCAACAAAAAAAGAATTTGAGAATGATTGGAAAAATGCAGGAAGTTCCAACACCTTCTACAGCAAGGAAATTAAAATCCGAACAATTAAGAAGTTTGGATAGAGATAGCGATCATTTCATTGATCTTTATAAAATGAGAAAGGAAAAATCGTGGTCAGAATTCATTCGGAAAATATCCATTCCTCTTGAAATTTACCTGTTTAAGGATCTAACACTATCTACCTTACACTGCAACAGGAGCATCCTTTTAAAACTAAGTAGAAATACTTTGTTCTTTGATGCAACAGGAAGTATTATTAAGAAGGCTGAAATGAGCTCTAAAAGGATCTTTTTATATTCTCTTGTTGCTCATATTAAGAAAGAAGAAAATGGCATATTACTTCCCGTGGCCGAAGCTTTATTAAGCTTTCACTATGGAGAGTATGTAGAAAGATTTTTGCTATATTTCTATACATTTTGCGCAGAAACCAAAATTTCATGGCCATTATGTAAAAGGGTGTGCTGTGATTGGAGTTAGGCTTCCATAAATGCATTAATTAGAATAATTAATAAACACATACGAATTTACTCTCTCGAGGAATATATAACAGCATGTTATAGCCTGTGCCAAACACAAAAGAAAAAGTGCAATTTCGTTATAATCCAAATATGTTCGGTTCACTTAATTAAAATTGCATATAAAGACGTTGAATCCTTTTACACCATCCCCAACATAATTTCATTTTATAAAGCACAATTGAACTATGTATGTAATTAACATCAGCGATATAGTAAAATTTCTCAATTGGCTTAAAAGATTGCTGATTATAAGTGCAACTAAGTATGTGACGGAGGATGTAACAAAAGCATTCAAGTGTATGAGCACTATAGAGGAAGAGAAGGGTGTAAAACATGATGATAAAAATAATGAAATAATTGATTTGAACGCACAGTATAAAAAAGTCCATTTTATCTTAAAGATATGCGCTTATAATTAAATGTAATAAAAAAAAACGCTCCAACAAGCGGAGATAATAATATTTACTACAATAAAAATTTGTGCAAAGTACTTCTAAAAAGTATGCAGCTTATGCTTTACTGTGGACAAATATCATTGGAAACTATGTGGAAACGAAGAAGAAGACACGTATTTCAAATAGTCCAGTAGAAAGCTATTTCAATATCGTGATAAATGTAACACTAGATGGACAAAGATTTCTTCGACCAACAGAGTATATACGCAAGTCGTAAGTATATGTAGAAGCCAAATTGAAAGATATTGAAAGGGAGTATTTAGAGAAGAATATTATAATAAAAATAGTTCGTGTCGGACAACATATAAACAACTTTTCAACCATATAGTCGAGATTTATATATGTATTTTATATGCATATACAAGTTGTGCTGAGGGAGCGCAGATTTTCTACAATCAACATTATAATCTAACTTTACCCTTTAAAGAGTATAAACATATCTTTCTGCCAATTCTCCACCGTGATCATTTCGTCCTTGTGCATATTGATACGGAAAAAAGTATTCACTAACTTAAACCCAATTGGTGAGGAAAATAATGAACATCTGAACATTTTTAAAAACAAAGCCAAAGAGCTTAATTACACGTCGTCAACAAAAGCACACCGAATGCAAACGAACGTATACAATTGTGGTGTCTATATATGCTTATTTGTAAAGGCAATCCTGGAAGGACAAAGTTTAATGGATATAGTAGAACCAGATATTTACCGAAATGTCATGAAAGAAACCTTTTTTAAATTTGCAGACGGAATTTTAGAAACCAGTTTCCATTGTGGTCAACTCTTAACTGAATTAATATACATCTGCTGTGACTGCAGTACAGCACAGTGTGGAAAATAATTGAGGTATTATTATAGAGAAGTCAATACACATCAATTGTTTTGTCTATTTTGTAGTTCATTAAAATTAAAATTGTTGCACCATATCTTATATCAGGCGTGGCCAGACTTTTCTTGATGAAAATCGACTTTTCCTAAAATCCAGAAGGAAAGATCGACTAAAAATATGTTCTCATGCATGTTCTCAGCAAGCTGGTCGAACGATGGCACCTTATTGGTGTGGTGGAAATGTTTTTATAAAAAAATAAAAAGGAATTTTTGTAAGAGGTGTTTGCTGTTAGTTACGCTACAGCAATTGCCGATTTTACCTTAGTAAAAGCAAAAGAATTAAAATGGAAGGAAAAAGAATATATTTTAAAGGAAAGAGAAATAGAGCTGCGTGAAAAAGAGATTAAAAGCAACGAGCGTTTAAAAGTTATGGAGCTTGAAATGAAGGAGAGGTTAGCAATGGAGGAGCTAAAGCTAAAATACAAATAAAGGTCTGTATATCAGGCATGGAAAATTAAATAATTTAGTACTTTCTTCAGCACTTTTTCAGATTATACACTAGAAAATTAAATATTTTTGTACTCGTGGAAGCTACATTTTCAATTTCCTCAGTGACGCTTTCTTCAATGTAACCATCTGTGCAATCTAAGCTGTAGGAAGAGAGGCTTTCATCGATAACAGCATTTTTAACAATCCTGGTTCCAAAAATATCATCCACTTTTTCAGATTAAACACTAGAATATACTGTAGTCAATTCAATGGTCTAGTCTAGTACTTTTACTCATATTTATATGAAGTACAGTTTTTTGTTTTTTATTTATAAGTTATGTTAATTAAAATGTTTTTTGGTTTTTATTTATAAGTTATGTGAATTAAAATGTTTTTTGTTTTTTATTTATAAGTTAAGTCAATTAAAATGTACATTGAAAAAATTAAATATTTTGGTTTTGTATAAAATGAAGCAAACTGGTTCGAGTATTACTTATTGGAGATAAGTTTATTTGTGCTGTAAGTATTTCGCTATTATTTTCATTTTCGTTATTAAATTTGATCAAGGCGTTATGCAAAATGCAACAAACCATGATCCAGTAGTTGCATTTTATTTTATTCTCAATTGAGTTCATTCGAAATTTAAGTTCTTTTAAACTATTCAATTTCTCCTTTAAAGTACCAAAGCAATTCTCAATGCGAACTCGATATTTAGAAAAGTGTTTGTTGTAGAGATCCCTTTCAGCTTTGGAATGTTCGATGCTGTTTCCTCTAAAAGGCGTCAACAAAAATGACTTTAGGGGATAAGCGCTATCACCAGCAATCCATTCCGGTAGCGACAGAAATCGTTCAGGGTTTTTTGCTAGTGGAGAGTTTAAGTGGTGGATGCTTCTGCGATTAGTGAGCAAACTAGCGACGTTTGCTAAGAACATTTCATTTATTTCTTCTTCATCGTCATCATCACCTTGAAAAAGATTTATTTAAATATAAACATGTAATTATTTTTTTTTTTATTTACTTGAATCAGCCATAATAATGTCCAATATGTATTTTTCGCACAAACCGGCTATTATTTCAGTTTTTTGACTTGTTTTTGGCATTTTATATATTATTCTAACTTACTCTAATTTCGACAGTCGCAACTTGAAGAATTGACCAATCATATCGTCTTCAAATTGGGGAATTGGGTGACTTTAGCAATGTCACTCAAGCACAAATATGATCCCTTTTAACATTCGTCACATTTCATTCAAGTGTAGCTTGATCGACTTCTGTTTATGTTTGCAGTATGTGTTGCGTGTGTATGTACGTGTGTGTGTTCAGTGTTTTGTGTAAAGTACAGCAGTGTGTAATGAAAGAGCACACTACACCCTTGCCCTTAAGAGAAAAATTAGGGGATTGATTTTTCTAAGCACATGAATGGTAACAATCAATTTTATAATACACCCAAACCTGTTTTTACACGGTTTTTTTACGCGAATTTGAAACAACACGGTTTTTTTTAACAAATTTACTTTTTTTTTTTGTTCGCTCCTTTTTATACGGATAAAATCGTTTAATCCCGTTTAACTCCCAGTTTGTACATAAAAAATAACGTGGCATCATTTTTTACGCTTTAAAAAATAAAACTAGATATGGTAGCTTCCCTCTACGTTTATTATTCGGGGATTCACAAATTACACAAAAATGAAATAAAATCTGTGCGTTTTTATAAAGTTATTCAATTTTATAGGCATACGTAGGCTACTGCATCAATCCTATGTATATCTTTTCAGTTTATTTATATACTTACATACATACATACATAATATTTGTCTTTTTTTACGCGCTTTTTTTACACGGTATCCACTGGAACGTATCTACCGTGTAAAAAAAGGTTTGAGTGTATTTCTTATTAAAATAGTTTTACAATTGTACATATATTTATTTATATATATAAATTATCAAATCGCCTTTTTATTTGGTTCTATGAACCACCGGTTTAAAAAAGGAGTAGCCCATTCGTCACAATTGGAAGCTTGGTTTCTTTCTAATTTTAATATAGAGTTATTTTGAATTACAGGATAAATGTTTAAAAACTTACAAAGATTGGTCAATACTGGATACTTTATAATTTGAATTATTATGTTATCATTTTGAAAAATACTTATATTACTACATTTTAGAATATTACTTATGCTAACGGGTACCTTTTCTGATTTTAGTATATCTGTGTTTTCAATGTTATCAAAAATTACCGGGTTTATAATTTTCTCTTTGGCCAGAACAATTGAGAGCACGAGACCGTTTAAAAAGGATATAGTATTAGGTCTTCTTCTTGAATTGAATTACTGCCTTTCCTTTCCATAACATTATTAACACATACATACATACATAATTGGCCATTACAACCCTTCAGTCAGGATTACGTCCTAGCTTCTCAACACCACTCATGTTGTGGCCGTTAATTTTATACATGAGTGGCGGGACCAGTTTAAAGTCGACTCCGAACGACAGATTTTTTTTGAGAAACTTTTCATGGCAATTTTTTACTCTCAGAGTTTTTGCCAGAAATCTGCTGAGACGTAGTCGCCGAAGAAATATTTTTTTTCATATTACTTTTAGATGTCTGACCTGGGATACGAACCCTGGCTTTTATGTCTAATAGGCGAACACACTACCGACTAGACTACGGCGACTACTAACATTATTAACTCTATCGGTTAATTTATTAATTCTCTCCTGCAACACGGAATTTATTATCGCTTGTTTGTTGTTATTCTCTGTCAAGGCCCTTTCATTCGCTATTAAAATCTCTAAATCACTATGGTCGGTAGTGCCCGCAACAAATTTTAGGGTGGCATGACTGATCTAAAGCATGCCTTCTATTATCTGTTCCTTTATTAATGCAGTCATTCTCCCGTCTGTCATCGTCTTTAAAATATATCCAGTTTCCCGTATTATTGACTCGTATTCTGAAAGGTTCGTCCTATGTAGCAGGGATTTTTTATATCATAACACAGTAATATTCTTTTACGTTGGGCGCCAGTTATGAAATCGCCTTTTTACTTGGTTCTATGAACCACCGGTTCAAAAGAGACTTGTTTACTTTTATGTAATTCGATATAGAATAATTCTTTATTATGCTTCCACTTTTCTTTACAATATTGCGTTTTGTTAAGGTACGGTCAGATATGTCAAATGTTTGCCACAATTTTGTTTTCCCTTGTTTGCCCGAAATATGAATGAAATAACTAAAATTTTGTTTTGTGGTCGCACTACGCACATTTATTTTTCCAATTTTGTTTCATCAAATAGCGGCAAACAAAAGAATGGACAAACATGTTTGCTATATGGTCACACTTAAAAAATATTTGCCACAAAACACATGTTTGACAGAAAATAAATGTTTGTTGAAAAAAAGTACATATATGTAGTACACATTTTCATTCCATAATGGAAGACGAATATTTTCGCGTTTTGTGTTGCGAATTTTGAGTGATATTTTCCGAAGGGGAGAGAAGAATGACGACTATGGCTTTGAAAATGGGTTCAGAAAAAAAACAAAAACATTGTTTTTAATCACAATAAAATTAACATAAACAAATGTTTACATTTTTAAGTGTAGCCAATCGCTATATTTGAAAAACGCTAAAATTATGTACACATCTTAAAATAGATGTTAAACCTAAAAATTAAAAATCGAATATATGTAAAATAAATGATTAATTTTAGGTCTAATTTGAAAATTTATATAATTTATAGAGATTTTTGACACTTTGGTTCGAATTATAAATCTCCATTACAATCACTTGCACCGTCTACTTCAAGATTTCCATTCATAACATTGTAATGTGAATATTTTCACCTGCTTATTTTAAAGAACAGAAAAAAAATTAACGTGATAATTTGCAAAAAAAAAATTTAAATCATTGCAATAAATATTCAAAATTTTCTATAACAAAAACAACGACTCCTTAGTTTTATGTACTCAGGAGGTCGTTACAGAGAAAAATCTTTTTCTTTATTGAGATTAAAAACAACCATTTTACTGAAAACAAATCATTACAACCCTTCAGTCAGGATTTCTACCTAGCTTCTCACATCCCCCATGTTATGAGTGTTAAGTTTTATCAATGAATGACGGGAACCTACAGCTTAAAGCCAATACCGAACAACAGATTTTTGAGAAATTTTTTCATGTCAATTTTATTTATTCTCAGAGTTTTTGGCCCAAAATCTGATGAGAGGAAGTCGCCGAAGAAATATTTTATCGTATTTCATTTTATTGAAAATGTCTAACCTGTAGTTTGAACCGTGGTGTCACTTCTAATAAGCCATCTCACTACTTACTAGAATACGACGCCTTCGCATAGTACATTTATACACGTAATTAAATAATTGTTGACATTTTTCAATATTTGCCTTTACTTATCATACAAAACATTTTTTTTTCTATTTTCAATACCTTTGATGTAGAAAAGTATAGCAATTTTGTAGACTCTGAAAGTACATATGTATATGCGGGCACCCAAATATTTATACGTATATAATGAAAATTAAATAAATAAATGTATAAATAAAAGGTTTGCATAAAACAAATTATTTATTTACTTAAAATTGTATTTAATTTATTACGATATTGGTGATTTAGTTTTGCAGTCATAATCAGCTATTATTTGCTAGTAAATATTTGCCCATAAATCATTAAAATATATGACACAGGGTGATCACATTTAAAACATTTTTGTTTGATGGCAAATATATTTTATTTGCCCGAAAACAACGATTTTTCTGTTTGCCACGCAAAATTATTTTGTGGTCACATTATGGCAAACAAATATTTTACGTTTTGTGTCAAATATTTTTTAGATGTGACCGTACCTTTAAGGCAGTGATGCTCAAAATCGAAATTTCCTATCACATGTGATAGGCAAAGAAAAATCTGCTGACGCTCCGTTGGCACACGTACACTATAAGCTTACTTGTGTGGTTTCTTATAATGATCGTGTGTTTGTTGCTTTGTTTGTTGTTTTGTGTTGTCCTCAGAGAACAAAATCAATTCTGCTGACGGTTTACACGCAGCAAAATGTTTGATGAAAATTGGGAATATGATATTTTTTATAGAGAATATGGATGGTAATGTACAATGTATTGTGTGTCATCGCGCTTTATGTCGTAATTTTTTTTTTTTATAAAAAGACATTACGAGGCTAGCCATGGATTTTTCGACAACATTAAAGGGAATGATAGGACTTTAAAATTATTGCAATTAAAAGCAGAATTTACAATAATTTACCATGTAGTAACGAGAAATTGTCGTTGCCTCTTAAAAAGGCATCATATACAGTTGCTTTGGCTTTAGCAAAGCAGGGCCGTCCATTCGATGATGGAAATTTCTTCTTGAATTTGACGACAGACGTATTGAGTTGTTTTGGCGAAATATGTGTTTTGTTTTTTGTAATAACATACACTCAACACAATAAACCAATTTTTTTCTTTTTTTTATTATTTTCCCAGTGTACGATTCTCAAAAATTAAGTTGAATTTTGTTCTCCGCTGCTTTACCAACACTAGCAAACCTATGATAGTATGTGTTTGAGCATCACTGCTTTAAGGTAATTAACGTTTTTAAATAAAATTTATTTTTGCTTGATTATAGCCCATTTACACTACAGCGAAATCTAGTAGATTAGATTTCAAATCTTGCTCAAAATCCAGATCGTTTACACTGGATTTATTTGACAGTAGCAAGATTTCATTTTAATAACCAAAACAGCTGACTGAAATTTAAAAGAAAATAATATTTTCAAATTTAGTTTAATACCAAACAAAAATGAAAAATATAGGACATTTAGTATCGTTTTCATCAAGACCAAATAAGATCCAATCAGAAATAATGTTTTAGAATAAGCCACCAAACTTTTCAGTTGTTATGCTTAAAGCTAACACCCATAAACAAAACTGATAAAGGGTCCGCAAAAATAACTTTTTTTTTTTTGAAAATGCTTTAAAAAAACTACTGAATATTTTCTCAAAATTCTTTTTTTTATTGGAAAGTACAATCCTTCCGGTTAATAATGAAAAATAATTTCATTCAAATGGTTGCCTCGGCTGGCCATGCAGTAGCAGTAGCATTTAGAAAATGTACTTTTAAATTGAAATGTCATTTTTTCCTGTGCATCGTTGTATTTTTAAGTACTATTTGGCAAAACACATAGTTGCATTTCTATTTTTACTAGATTTTGAGTAGATTTTGCCGAAATCTACTAAATAAGTAGATTTTGTTTTGTATGGGAAATCTAGTTAAAATTAACTAGATTTGGCTCGAAATCTCATAAGTAAAGTTTTTTTATTGGCAGCCAATTTTCTTTTCAAAATGGCTTTATAATGAGTCCATACCTGTAACAATATGAAAACCATTCTTATGTTATACTTAAAAAAATTTACAATTTATCCACTTTGTCATTATTTTGGAACTCTAATGGGTAAACCCAAGCCATTCAGCTTTAACGAAAATTTCCCCCATGTCTCTTTGTGCTGAGTCTTATTTGCTCCAAATGGTAACTTGCCACGACCAATGTCAGAATTTGCTGTCATTAACTCGATCAACTTTTCCTTCTACTTCTTATTGGTTATTTTTCTATAAAATATTTCCAGTTATTCATAATTAAAAATTTTCCTCCATTTTCTTTTTTAAACTTACCGCGGCAACAATACAGCAGCTAATGAGCTGTTGTAAGTTTTTTACAGTTCTAACAACACTTAAAAACAACTGTTGTAAACCATAATCGGACCATAATACGCTATGTACATATATTAAAATCGGTATTGGTTTTGATAGTATTTACTTGTTTCATTAATAAGGTAGCAGCGCTTAATAACAGCCTTGGAATTGTTGTCTTTAAAGGTTTCACCTTAGTTTCAGATTGCAACAAATAACCCATTACTTTACCGGAAGGAGTAACTAGTCGGACATAGACGACAGCAGCATACGCTGGTTTTGAGGCATCGCTAAAACCATGAAGTTCTATTGGGGTAGTTAAGGGTCTATAGCCTAGCCATCTTGGAATCTTAAGTTTCCCAAATGTGTGAGTTTTGATCTGAAGCTGACCCATCTTCTGTTAATTTCCTAGAGAAGAGTATCATTCCAGCCGATTTTAATTTTCCAGAGTTCTTGAAATATAATTTTAGCTACGATTGATGTGGGGGCAAGCCACCCTAACGGATCGAACAATTTTGCACCCTCTGAAAGTGAACTGTGTTTAGTAGTAATTTCTGAAAATTAAAACTTTATTTTGAAGAAGAAAAAGTCATTTACTGTATCCCAGTATAAGCCAAATGCTTTGGCAGAATTCATTTCTTGTATAGAAAATAAGTTTCTTTTTTCACGGTGTTCCTCTGAAATAGTTTGTAGTAGTAGCCTGAAATTAGAATTCCATTTCCGTAGCCGAAATCCACCTGATTTCAAAAGAGAACAGAAATCGGTTTATAATTTTAAAGCATCCTCGAAACTATCTGAGCCAGAAATCACGTCATCAACGTATGAGTCACTGCAAAGTAATTTACTTGCTAATGGGTAGCTTTTTCCCCATCTGTTGCAAGTTGTGGCTAAGTAGGGGGCAAACAAATCTTATTTGAATTATTCCTCCAGAGAATCAGCTGAAAATTATGATGATTTTCACATACAATATTTATTTGCCGGAACATCTTTTCTAAATCAGCGGTAAACGCCATATGATGTTTTCTCCATTTTAAAATAATTGCTGACAAATCATTTTGTAATACTGGGCCAACTGAGAGTTTATCATTGAGTGCAGAGAGTGGTGGTTGTCGGTTACTCCCATCAAACACAACTCATAGTTTAGTCGTGGTGCTGTTCTCCTCCTTTACCATATGTTGCAGTGATTCCTATTCTTCCATTACTTTCCAATAATATTCAGCAAACTGGGATCTGGTTTAAAGGGATGATTCTAGCTGTTTTAATCTTTTGAGTGCATTGTAATCTGTAAAAAAAACGCGGGCAGTGATTGACCTTGAAATAATGGAATATGAACAGTATACATATCTTCTGTTTTCACCTCGTGTATGAGTTTCAGAAAATAATTTCTCACAAAGGCTCTCTTCACTGGTTAATGGCTTATTTGCTTTTAGCTCCTCTTGTTCCTAAAAAAGGCGAAACTATTCTTCTAAAGATTTAGAGAAATGTGAAAATTTTATATATTACGACCAGTAGGTCCGGATAGCTTCCAGCCAAAATACGTCTCTTGTAAAAGAAAACTGTTTTTAAACTTCTTCATTCCTGTCAGAAGCAATTCTCAAGTACAAAAAATGTATCATCCGCTAGATGAAATTCTGAAAGACCTACAAACTGTAATTTATTTGAGATATAAAACAAGACTGATCGAACTGCTGAAGCAGTCAATTTAAGTTCAAAATTAGTATCATAGTGTGATGTAACTAACAAATTTACTGATTTTCTCACCGTTATAGGATTTTTACTTCCAATATCAGATATAGAAGAGACTTGAGATCCTTGATCCACCAAGGCTTTGGCTCTTATTATGCCATTTTTAGTTTTGATATTAATTTTCACAGTTGCTAATAACGTTGGAATTAGTTTCAAGTTACTGAATTTATACTTACGGAATTTATGTATAATCGATGTAGACTAGAGATCAGCAATGAGTATTCAAAAAGATGAGTAGATTCGAATCATACTCATAATTGATGTTGTTGATTTCTACTCTCCATAACTCAACATTTACAAGAATCACAAAATAAGTTTGAGTCGCGTACGAACACAACAATACTCTATGCTTGCCGTTTTTCTTCTTTTTTTGTATATGCCACAACAACTAAGACTGTAAATTTTTATGAACGATTCGAATCATGAGTATTGTTCTAAATTTATGAATCTGAATGAGTAGGCGTATGAATCAAACATATTTCGAATGTTATGACTTTGAAGTCAACGTTGTACGAAAAATCAGAGTAGTTGAATTTCAATACTGTTGACTTACTCATACACAAAATTTCATGAGTACTCATGAGTAGCGAAAAAACTATGCTTTGCTGATTTCTGGTGTAGACGTAATTGATGGTTTGGTTTCCAGTACTTAATTCTTTGTTTGATCTGGAAGAATTCCCTTGAGGAATAGTCTTAGTAGAAAACTCGTTGTGTACAATGGTATGGTGCGGCTCACCGCATATATGACACTTTATGTTTAGTTTACATGTAGATTTAAAATGTCCAGGGCGGAGATAGTTTGTAAATAAGAGTTGTTGGTGTATAAATTAATTTCACATTTATATATTTTTTAAAAAAATTAATTTTTTGATGAATGTCTAGGAGACAACTGAACTTATATATTTGAAAGTAAAATCAACAGTAGCTGTCGCCTAATGGCTCATAAATTCATTAATTTGAATTTGTTTATTTTCATTTAATTTGAATTATTTTTGTTAATTTAAATATTGCTTTTGAGCTACATTAATGTTCATTGAAATTGTCTTATTTACCAATTGTATGATCATTGTTTGGTTCATTTGTCCGTTAGGATTTTTTATATTGTTTTACATTCCTTTTTTGTTCTTATTTGTTTACGAACTAAACACATTATTTTTCCCTATATTCTATTGCAGTAGTTTCTTTCAATTTATTTATTTGAAAATGAACTATTGCAAAAGTACATAAACAAACAGAAATTGTAGGCTCAGTAACTACTGGCTCTAATTGTAAAATTTACTTTGTTGGGGATAAAGACTGCGATAAGTCGCTTAATTTACTTATAAGTTATTTTGTAATAACTTTAATATTTTTTATTAGAAATAAACGGTTGCTCCAATTAATGTATCACAATTTAATTTGTGGTTCATTTATTTGGGACTTGTTAAATTCGCTGTCCTCAACATATAGGCTCAGGTCGAAGCCAGCGACAGTAGTCTTTCTAATTTATCTACCCTAACATTACACCTGCGGTTTTTTATTGATCACGCCACTTATGGAATGTGCACTGAATGTGACATCCAGACATGTTGTCAGCATGTATGCATGAAACCAAAGAAAATAAAGTATAAAGAATGTGCATTTTGGCATATTTTGGAATATTTTTCAAAAATATTTCATGGCGCGGAGGGAAAGATAGAAGGGAAGGATAAAGAAATCAAGAGCGTAACAATGCGTTGTTCTCATCGTGCGTTTTTGTTGTTTGACTAATTTTTTATTTATTTTTCTGAAACAGTGTTGCCACGAAAAAAATTTTGTAACCAACATTTGTGAAAAAGATTACCAAATAAGAAAAAATATAACCAAAATTAAATTCGTACTTTTGTTTTATTTTTTTTTTTCAAGTTTAAATTATCTTATATATAAAAATGAATGTGTGTTTGATTGTATGTTTGTATGTTTGAAGTTTATAGACGACTAAACGGCTGAACCGATTTTCTTGAAATTTTCACAGTATCTTCCTGTATGTCTGGAAGGAGTTATAGGCTACTTTTTATGTTGATATTCCAAATGAGCGAGGGGCCATGCCCATGTATACTACATACTACATGCTTAATATTTAATTCCATTTGAAATATATTACTCATACGCATAGTTACCCCTAAAGTATGCTATCTATGATTCCTGATGTATAAAACCAAAGAAAATAAAGTATAAAGAATGTGAATTTTGGTATATTTTGGAATATTTTTCAAAAATATTTCACGACGCGGGAGGAAAGATAGAAGGGAAAGAGCGTAACAATGTTCTCAATTGTTCTCATCGTGCGTTTTTGTTGTTTGACTAATTTTTTATTTATTCTTCTGAAACAGTATTGCCACGAAAAAAATTTTGTAACCAACATTTGTGAAAAAATCACCAAATAAGAAAAAATATAACCAAAATTAAACTCATAGACTTTTGTTTTATTTTTTTCAAGTTTAAATTATAATTAATAAAAAATGAAACAAAAAATAGGTTTTTTATAAGAAAAAAATAAACAAACCCAAAAACTACACATTGATCAAAAAAATAACCAATTTTGGTTAGAAATAACCAAAAAAAAGGCAACACTTATTCTCAGACGTCGGCACAAAGAGAACATGAGAAAAATTATGAGAGGCATATTAACCCAGAGGAGAATTGTTAGTAATATTTTCAAGTCTGCTTTACTCTACATAATACGTCACATATGTAGTTTTTTTAATGAACTTTACATCCATATAAACAAAAATTAATGTGTGTTTATTTGTTTGTGGGTTTGTTAGTTTGAAGTCTATAGACGGCTAAACGGCTGGACCGATTTTCTTGAAGTTTTGACAGTACCTTCCTGTAGATCTGGAAGGAATTATAGGCTACTTTTTATTTTAAAATTTCAAGAAGGCGGGGTGCTACGCCCACATATTCAATAAGTATTTAATATCGCATACCTCATAAACTGCAACAGTTAGAGTCCTAAAATTTTGTATGGACGACTTTGACGTATATATAAACAAAATGGGCGGATTGGCTATAGTGGGTGTGTCACCTCCAATATAAAAAATATTAAATTATTATATCTATGAAAATATCACAGTTAGAGCCCTAAAATTTTTTCGAATTCACTTTAGTATCAATATGAATATTTTAGACAAAAATGGGCTGACTAGGAAAAGGGTGTGGTACTTCCCATATGAATTAAATTTAAAACTTCTTCTATCTCGGACATCACCTATATATAAAAATAAATGTGCATTTGTTTGTATGTTTGGAGTTTATAGACGACTAAACGGCTGAACCGATTTTCCTACTTTTTATGTTGATATTTCAAATGAGAGAGGTGCCACTCCCACATATACTACATAACCTACTATTGTAAGATAATAACAAAATGGATATATTGGAAAAACTATATCAGCAAGATACCTCAAATTTTGTACAAGTAACTACGGTTTTAAAATAAATATTTTGGACAAAAATGGGCGACCTATCATTAGAGGACATGGCACCTTCCATATAAAGTAAATACTAAAATCTGCCTAACTGAAGAACTTTAACAGTTAGAGTCCCCAATTTTGTATAAATAACTTTTGTTTAAATATAAATATTTTGGACAAAAATAGGGAGTTTAACAAAAGCGGGTGTGGCACCTCCCATATGAAGTAAATACTAAAATCTGCATATCTAGAACACCAGAACAGCTGCTAAATTTTGTACGAATATCTAAAGGTTCAATATCAATATTTTTGTTAAAAATGGGCTATCAAGCATTAGGGCGTGGCAAACTCCATATGAACTAATTATTAAAATCTGTATAAAAAAACTATAAAAGCTAGAGTCCCCAATTTTGTATTCCAGCTATAGGAAGGTGGTGCCTCTCTGATTTGTGGGTGTAGAAATTATTATATCTTGAAATATGCAATAGTTAGGTATATGACCCTTACATGGTTGAGTTTGAAATTTTCAACTCATATAGATAGTAAGTACTAAAATTCATATTATTTAAATATTTATCTTGAAAACATATACGTACATACATATGTAATAGTTATGTTATTGTTTACTTCTAAAAATGGGTAACTAATAAAAATATTATTTATTTGAAAAATACATTAGGTAAACTTTATAATAAGCATTTTATTGAGCGATGAATTCATTACTTTTAATTACCTAAGTAATAAAGTGTAAACTGTCAATATTTTTCCCAAATAAAATAAGTAGTTGCAAAACTACTCATCAAAGCTCATCAAAAAAATTACCTGTGACCGACGCAAACACAATTATTTGTTAAATTTTAATAACGTTAATTTTTTTCAAAGGTTTTTGACTTGAACCGATTTCATATTAGGTAAAATATAAAGAAATAAATATAACACGCATTCGGTTTTGGAATTCAGTTGAATCTTTGATTCTAAACAAGTTGAACTTTATTTGAGTGACATTTATTTGGAACAATTTATAAAAATGCCCCCAATAAAAGCATCCCTTTCCTAAGCACCAAAAATGCATTGCGTTTGCAATCCCAGAGAGCAAATGAATGTTCGGAAGAGCGTGAAAGTCGCCTCAGGACTGAAAGGAGTCGAGCTTCAACCTTTAGAGCCGCCGAAACGCCATCACAACATGAAGAACGCCTTTAAGGCCTACAACAACGTGCCACAACATCAAGAGCTACTGAAACACTTTCAGAAAGCCAAGAGCGCCTTAAAAACTTCTGAAACGCCGTCAGAACGCGAAAGACGTCTTGAAGGTCTTCGACAACATGACACAACTCCATGAGCTACCGAGACATCGTTGGAACATGAAGGTCGACTACAAAGCCAGCGAAATCGAATTGAAACATCACGAGCCACAGAAACACCTTCAGAACGTGAAAGACGTCTGGAAAGCCTTCGACAATATGCGACAACCGCACGAGCTACCGAGACACCTTTGGAACATGAAGGTACCATAACAGCACGACCTAATGAAACAGAAGTCCAACATGAATCACGAGTAGAAAGTCAGTGGATTCGAACATCAACAAGAAGAGCAGCAGAGAACAAACTTATAATCGAATGGCGGTGAATCGACGTAATGATTTTCATGGACACTCAGGTATTGCATTTAACTACAGATCTGATATAGATTATACCAAAGATGAATTAGTGGCAATTGGTGTCATGAATGAAGTTTGCCAATATTGCAATGAACTCAGGTACAAAAATGAATCACCTAGAATGTGTTGCTCTTATGGTAAAATCGTTCTATCTGAATTACTTCCACCTCCAGAACCATTGCAATCGCTGATTTCAGGTAAGTTTTTCGAAATATATACTTTTTTTAATTTAACAAAATATTAATAAAAAAATATTTTTTTCATTTAGGAACTAATGTGGATTCACATTTTCTTAAAAATATAAGAAAATATAATTCGTGCTTCAAAATGACATCTTTTGGTGCTACCAAAGTAATTCGAGACAACTTTATGCCAACGTTTCGTGTTTCAATGTCAAATTTATCATAAAATGGGATTATTGTTGCCAATTCTAAATGAAGATCCTAAGTTCTTACAAATTTATTTCATAGGAGAAGCGGATAACAATGACCAAGTGCACCACCGCCTGCATTATAACCCTGACACAAAACAGTGGATTGTTGCCGATTTACGAGTGATGTTTCATGAAATCAACGAATTGGTAAGGATCTTTAAGCAAGCCAAAGATGACTCACGATTAAGTTCAGATGACCACATAATTGCAATTCATGCTGATAAAACTCCAGCTGGACAACACCAAGGACGATACAATGCCCCAACAATTGCGTAACAATTTTGATGGTGGGCGATCCAGTTGCATCACGAGCAGCGTTGCCACAAAGAAAAAATTTTTCCTACCAATATTCTTTCCAAAACTTACCAAAATTATTCCAATCCTACCAAAATTTGAATTTAAATAATTATAGATTATTCAGTATGAAATTAACGTTTTATTGCTAAAGTTAACAAAAGAACTTCATATATGTATATCACATTTAATGTGTTTAAAAAATTATTTATGTGGAAATTCGTTTTTTCGTGGTTTTTTAAATGGGTGCAGTGATTAAAAACAATTTTGGAGCACACAATACAAAAACAATTCCCATCCTTTTCTTTCAACCAGTCAAATTGTTGAAGCCACTCACTCCTAAATTTTCGCTTCGTTTTGCAACTTTGACCACTACAAAAAAAAAATTTAATTATAAATCGGTTACTCATATTATTTTCTGAATGTTTTCTTACCTACTTGATGGTTCAATTTCAGTTAATATTTGGTTATCTTTATTAACGATTCGTTGTTTCCAGCTGAAACAAAGAAATAGGGGTAGTTTTTTTCTTGTTTATAAATCTCCTGTGAAGAGCCCGAATGATCTTCAGGAGATGTTAATTGTAATTACTCAGAAAGAGTTACAATTATTGGAAGGCGCAAATTAAGAGAAAAAGGAAAGAAATGGAATTACATTCTAATTTCACCAGTAGAGATAAAGGAGATAATGGAATTGGTTTTCTTACCTTTTTTATTGTTTGATGGTGTAAATTTATTATTTAATTTTAGTAGCTTTACTTAAGAAGTTTAGTATTTTACCAATCAGCCACAAATTTTATTTTAGATATAATTTTTCTAGATAATTATTATATTTCATATAGGTATGTACACAGTTAAATAAATAAATATAATTTCAGGTATGTAATTCAGGTAAGTACATAGTTTCAGGTAAGTATTTTAGGTAAGTATGTATTTTTTTGGTTTATAAAAATTCATTTACTTTACTTTTTTTTTGAGTAAGTATATATTTAAGTAACACTTAGTAAGGTAAGTAATAAGTTAAATAGACAATATTTAAAAATTTATATATGTATTTAGGTGGGTATATTTTTTTGGGTTTTTTGAGAATTAATTCACTTTTAATATATTTTTTGTTTATTTAGATTTAAATTGTTTCGCACTTGAGGTTGTTTTATCTCCGATGGTAAGAAAAGAAGAGTTAGAGTTGTTGACTAATCCAATGCAAGATGAGAAGTGAAGTTGGTGTGCAATTTTATGTTCCACCAAACTGCTATGACAATTTACATTGTTGGAGGCATTCCCTTCAATCAATGGAATTGGAATGCGGAGACATTCCTTTTGTGTTGTTTGTCTTGTGTTTGTATTGTGTTTGTTTTGTGTTTGTTTTGTGTTCGATGGAAAGTGAGTTGTTATTATTGCATCTAATTAGAATCCACTTGTGAATGTTATGTGTTCAAACCTAGTTTGAACACCAGCCTTGAAATTTTTGAGATATAACGGGTGATATTTTAGCTATTATCTTTTTGGCACCACTGGTTTAAACAGCTAGCGCACGTTTCGTGTTTTGTTTCACTGTCAAACATCTTCAGTTTGGTCTATAATTTAACCATGAATCGTCTTACAAACGAACAACGCTTGCAAATCAATGAATTTTATTATCAAAATGCGTGATCGTTAAGAAAGTTCATCGCGCGCTTCTTCCATTTTATGGTCAGTTTAATCGACTCACTGAAACGTCTATTCGGGCTATTGTGACTAAATTTCGCACCAAATTTACATTGTTGGGCATTAAACACCCAATACGCTTATGTAGAGTGCGAACTGAAGAAAATATCGCAGCTGTATCGGCCAGTGTTAATGATGACCATCAATTATCGATTCGTCGCTGTTCGCAGCAATTGGGCCTCTGTTACTCAACAACGTGGAAAATTTTGCGGAAGAATTTAGGTGTGAAGCTTTTCAAAATACAGCTGGTGCAAGAATTGAAGCCGAACGACCTACAGCAACGTAGAATTCTTTATCGAAAAATTGTGTTCAGCGACGAAGCTCATTTTTGGCCCAATGGATACGTAAATAAGCAGAATTGTCGATTTTGGAGTGGAGATCAGCCAGAAGCATTGCAAAAGCTACCAATGCATCCAGGAAAAGTCACAGTTTGGTGCGGTTTATGGGCTGGTGGCATCATTGGACCGTACTTCTTCAAAGATGCTGCGAATCGAAATGTAACTGTGAATGGTGAGCGCTACCCTGAGATGATATCCAACTTTTTTTGCCCAATATGCATGTGGTTTCAACAAGACGGTGCCACATGCCACACAGCACGCGTAATAATGGACTTATTGAGAGGCGAGTTCGGTGAACATTTTATTTCACATTCGGGACCGATCAATTGGCCGCCTAGATCGTGCGATTTAACGCCTTTAGACTATTTTTTGTGGGGCTATGTTAAAGCTCATGTCTATATACACAAGCCCGCTTCAATTGACGTATTGGAAGACAACATTGAAGCATATATTCGTGAGATACAGGCCGAAATGTTGGAAAGAGTATGCCAAAATTGGACTAAGCGGATGGACCATTTGAGGCGCAGTCGCGGTCAACATTTGCATGAAATAATCTTCAAACATTAAATTATATGGACCGTACTATCGATTCAAATAAAGATTTCATGCATTTTTTAAATTTTATGTGCTTTTTTTAATTATCCTATAGCTCTTAAAAAATCACCCTTTTTTATATAAAAATACTACACGTTTGAACCATTAAATAAACCAAAGAAACATTAAAATTACCTGTCCATAACTTTTTTGCGGCTTTTTGCTTAAAAACTACAAGTAACAAATAGCTTTTTACCTTTCTTTTACGCTGACACTTCATTCACATTTCGTTGTTCCTTATGTAAACACAGATATGTTGAACATTAAGGTACGTTAAAACAGGGCTTTCTACTTTATTTTTTATTTTCTCTTTAGACCTAAAACAAAATAATACTCCCAACTTTAAGACATACAGATATTAATTGTATTTTCCTACCAAAAAATAAATGAAATTTGAACAAACCAACCAAACTACCAGTCGTAGCATTTTTAAATAAAAACTACCAATTTTGGTCCAATTGGACCAAAACGGCAACGCTGCTGACAAGCAACTAAATGCATTTTTACGCTCTAATGATGAAGAGCAACATATTGTTACGCTCTTTGTTTGTTTATTTTCCTTCTGTCTTCCACCCTCCTCATCAAGAAAAGATTTTGGTGAGAACGGGTCGTAATGTTACAACCCGCCATAAGAAATTTTACTTCTACATAATGCGTATTCTTTATATCCATATTCTTTGATGAAACGCATGGTATGGACTTTCGGCTTTATGTGTGTGTTTGTTGTCTTTCTATACATACACATTGTCACCTTTGGTTGATGAAAATCATGTTGATATTTTCATTTGATGGCTTTTTATTTGATCGTCTCCAATTTTGATTGAAAAACATTATCTCATTTGCTTCGATATTGTCGTAATGAACACATCTATTCCCTGATAAACAATAAAATGTTATTTTTATTGTGAATATTGTAATAGTAAACATAAACATCATAAATTAAACATCAGTCAGACGACATTCACATTTATGTATTATTTTATGAAATTTTGATATGGAAGAATAACGGTAGACAGAAGAAGAAAAACACATTTTTTGCGCTTGAAATTTTTTATATTTTTAAATTAAAATATTTATTTACAAATTTAGCTTATTATTAAAATTATAAGATAAAGAATACTAAGTGCAATAGCATCTGAGGTCTTCAGCTCCACAAGGTTAAATATACTTTATAACTAATTATTTCAGATTGTATATAATGAAGTAGCAAGTATAAATTTAGTAAGTAATTAATATTTATATATCGTAAAACAATTTTGTAATTTTGAGGAATTTTATTAATTTAGCTGTGTTTTCTGTTGTAGAATTAGATAGGGAGGTTAAGGGATTATGAAGTCGCCGTGGTCTAGTAGGTAGTGTGTTGGCTTATTAGACGAAAGGCCCGAGTTCGAATCCCAGGCCAGACATCAAAAACAAAATACAAAAAGTATTTCTTCGGCGACTTCCTCTCAGCAGATTTCTGGCAAAAACTCTGAGAGTAAAAATTGCCATGAAAAGCTTCTCAAAAAATCTGTCGTTCGGAGTCGACTTTAAACTGTAGGTCCCGCCAGTCATGTATAAAATTAACGCACACAACATGAGTGGTGTTAAGAAGCTAGGCCGTAATCCTGACGAAGGGTTGTAATGGCCAATTATGTATGTGTATGGTTAAGGGATTAGTATTATGATAGATGGAAAGTCTTATGTTCGTCAATAGTGGGCAATCGCATAAAATATGATTAAGTGTGGGTGGAGTCGTGTTAGAACAATCGCAAAAAGGGGTAAAATTAGCATGAAACAGAAAACTATGAGAAATCTTAGTATGACCCACTCTGAGCCGTAGCAGTTTAATGCTCTCAAGCCTGTGAAATTTACTAGTATATTCATCCAAATAGTCGTAAATAGAAATCTTCTCAGTGTTCACCGCTTTATACCAAAAGGAAGTAGAATTGAACGTTTCATCCCTATCAATTCTCATGTAGAGCCCATCAATTTGTCTTGCCAAATCTATCCAGCTCCAATTATCAGTATAAAATAAAACCTGTCTTATTGCATTCCTTGCCGAATGATCTGCAAATTCATTTCCCGTAATCCCACAATGACCAGGAACCCAAATTAGTTTAAGATTAGGAAATTTCTCAATCAAGATCGTTCTGATAGAAGATGGACAAAACCCAGTATTAGACACATTAAGAACCGACCTTCGTGTCAAATGGCAAATCTACTAATCAGCCCTCTCACCAACATACATGACTCATATATTGCAATAATCTCCGCTGAAAAGTTTGAACCATACTCATCAAGTTTTGCTATTTTCAAGATACTATTGTCCATCGTGATGCTGAATGCAACAGAGTTATTCAATTTCGAACCATCGGTGAATATAAACATATGGTCAGAAAGCCTTTCACTTAGATCTGCAAACATCTTCCTATATTGAGTTGGGGAAGTATCAGCTTTCGGGTATTTCTGAAGGGTAGAATCAATAAATGAGGGGTCCAGTGACCATGGTGGAAGTTCAGAAATTTGTGTGGGAATATTCTTAGGTAAATTAAAATCGTCGCTATTCCGTATCACTCGATAAAGAATAGATGGTACTTTCGGAATTTTCCTGGAACGTCTTAACTTCCTAACTATATGTCTTAATGGGCCATTACCACCGAAAATCAATACACGACATGATCTCGTAGTAAGCATGTCCCTTTGATTGACCAAGGATCTAATCTAAGCCTCATATCGAATGTTCGCAATTGGGGAGGATCGTGGAGTGCCCAATGATATTCTTATACAGGAATTAATAATCCTGTCAATTCTAGCTAATTGTGATTTGGAGGTATATCCGAACATATATCTTTGAAAGAATAAGTGCTCTCATTACGGAGAGGAGTACGATTGAGTTAGAATTCCATTTAGGATTAGACAGACATATCAAAATGTTCATCCGTTGTGATAAGGAGGTTTGTAAATAAAGTATGTGGTCCTTCCAATTATATCGTTTATTCATATATATACCCAGAATACGGAGACATTCAGCCCTCGAGATGGATATAACTGTGGACCTAATTTCACAGCTACAGTCTCTTAGGCGACATATATGTAAGTATTTGCACTTTGAAGTGGATAGTGAAGCACCAGAAGTATCACACCAGTCAGTAATATCAGCGAATACGTTGTCAAGGTCTAGTATTAGGTTCTTTTTTCTAGAAGATTTAATGATAAGGTTGAAATCATCAGCGTAGGCGCAGAAGTCAATTTCCTTATGTAGTGATAAAATCGAGCATAGTTGATTATATGCTATGAGAAAAATTATAACAGATAAAGGAGAACCTTGAGGGACTCCATTAAATAGTCGGAAAGAATTGGAGTATAGGTGATTAATTCGTACTATAATTTTTCTATTCGACATAAAATTACTCACATATTTTATAATATTCGGGCCAACTCCCCATTGGTATAAATGTTCCAGCACTGAATGGACGCCTACCTTCTCAAATGCACGCTCAAAATCCAAGGAAATAATGGTAATATGCTTACGTAGTGAGAGAGAGTTGGCAATTTGATAGCCCACAAAAAGTAGAGCATCAATTGTCGAGCTACCCTTCTTAAAGCCAAATTGGCGGTTGCTAAGTAGTTTATTGCTCATGACAAACCACCACAACCTTTTCGCCACTATCTTGTCCAATACCTTAGACAGGCACGAGTTCTAAGAAATCGGACGGTATGATGTTATAATAGTCTTGTAATTTCCAGGCTTCAAAATAGGAACTACCACGCTGTTCTTAAATTGTTGTGGGATATAGTTATCAAAAATTGCATTATATAAGTTGATAATCCGCAATTTCAAGTTGTAAGGTAACATTCTCAGCATCGCGTATGTTATCCTGTCCATACCTGGAGTATTTCCACGTAATTTCCCTAGAGTTGAGTCAAATTGCAAAAAATTTATTTTAGATTCCATTTTTCTTGCTTTCGGACACGTTATATTAATGGGGGGTTATCCATAAGACTCCGTTTCTTAAGCCTAAAGTTAACAGAAAATTTAGTATCCTCGGAGTTCGCAGACCAATATTTGCCAAATTCATTGCCTATATCTTTATAATCTGTATGCAATTTCCCTCTATCCACCAATGACGATATGCAATGGATTCCATGCAGTGGTGTTGTGCTAATTTTTTTTTACCGGAACGCGTTCCGGTTCAGCAGAAAAAAACGTTCCGGACTCCGGTTCACGGTTCGGAAAAACAAGCCGGTTCGTTCCGGTTTTTGTTCCGGTTCGGGTTCGGTTCAAACCCTTGTTTATAAAAATACATATAAAAATTCGTCAAAAATTAGAAAAAAAAATCAGCAATTCTTTTTAATTTTTTTTTTCAAAACGTCAGCCAATTTTCGTTATCAGAAATCATCTTTAGTTCCGGAACGTCCAAAAAGGAAGTACCGGAACAACGTTCCGGAGCGTTCCGGCTCGACAACACCACTGATTCCATGTGTTGGTCTGTATCCTGTAAAGTTCCTTATGTTTGTCCATACTTTTCTATTGGGAGTGCTAGGTGTGATTGCTGAAGTTAAGTTAAAGATAGATTCCCGTTTTGCAAGTTTAATGCTTCTCTTGTATCTTGCATTAGCTCTTTTATACAGAAGCAGGTTTCCTATATCATATTTTTCCAAAACAATCGCCATAATTTATTCTTTTCTATCTTCAGTCTCCCTAACTCTTGATTCCACCAAGGGACCTTTTTCTCTCTTCCACGTGACTGTGGAATGGAATAATTGGCCGATTGCAATATAATCGTATAAATATTCGCCGTTTCCCTATTAATATTATCAACCACTGGTCTAGATCTATTAAAGGCCTCACAGAGTTCCTGAAACTTCTCCCAATTTGCCAGGTCAGTTCTGAATGTAGGTCTTTTAATTTCCCTGTGTACCGTAGTTTCAGAAAACAGTGATTCTCCTCGGTCCCCCAGGAGGCATGAGGAACCAGAATAGGTGAACAGAAGCTTAAGTCAATATGGGAAAAATTTCCATGGGTAATTAGATGAGTAGGCGAAAAGAATTGGGAAATATAACATTTCTCAAAAAGAATTTTTGTGGAGTACTAATATTATCCATATCAATGGATATTGCACTGATTGATTCAGTTGACGGAGAAGTGGTCTCTGGACAGGGACAGGTTACGTGTTAGTGACAAGGTTGGAGATTTAATGTCACAGAGTGGAATTTCCGCATATAATGTTGTCGATAATATGTAAATTGCATCCAACACGGAATTACCTTTCCAACTGGTTACATAGAAAAGGCCCAGGATAATTGCGGAACGGGACAGCGATGCTCCATTGTCGACTGGCGATACATTGAGTGTATATATGTTAACATTTGCAGCATAATCTTATATATAAAAATGAATGTGTGTTTGATTGTATGTTTGAAGTTTATAGACGATTAAACGGCTGAACCGATTTTCTTGAAATTTTCACAGTATCTTCCTGTATGTCTGGAAGGAGTTATAGGCTACTTTTTATGTTGATATTCCAAATGAGTGAGGGGCCATGCCGATGTATACTACATACTACATACTTAATATTTAATTGCATTTGAAATATATTACTCATACGCATAGTAGTTACCCCTAAAGTATGCTATCTATGATTCTTGATGTATAAAACCAAAGAAAATAAAGTATAAAGAATGTGCATTTTAGCATATTTTAGAAATTCACGACGCGGGGGAAAGATAGAAGGGAAGGAAAAAAATTTTGTAACCAACATTTGTGAAAAAATCACCAAATAAGAAAAAATATAACCAAAATTAAATTCGTAGACTTTTGTTTTATTTATTTTTTTTTTCAGAAATAACCAAAAAAGGCAACATCATTACTAGATTCAATCTTTGCGGATTTTTTGCAAATTACAATACATTTTGACTTTTTAGAGTTAATCCTTAAACCATTTGCAGTCGCCCAAAGAGAAATATTATTAAGGTCAGTGTTAAGATCTTTAACTCCAGTGTTGATGGAAGCTATAGAGCTATCAATGTAGAGTTGAATATCATCAACATACATTTGAATTCTAGAATGTTTGAGCTGCTCAAACATATGACCCTTAAATGGTTGAGTTTGAAATTTTCAACTCATATACATAGTAAGTACTGAAATGCATACTATTTAAATATTTATTTGAAAAACATA
The DNA here is from genome assembly GCA_930367235.1 of Sarcophaga rosellei. Taxonomy (NCBI): domain Eukaryota; kingdom Metazoa; phylum Arthropoda; class Insecta; order Diptera; family Sarcophagidae; genus Sarcophaga; species Sarcophaga rosellei. The sequence continues at coordinate 29,483,930 of OV884020.1, read as the reverse complement.
TATGTACATATGTAATAGTTATGTTATTGTTTACTTCTAACAATGGGTAATTACTAAAAATATTATTTATTTGTTGCATATCTTGAAAAATAGATCAGGTAAGTTTAATAATCAGCATTTTATTGGGTGATGAATGGGCATGTAACAATAGGCAGTAAAATTTTCATTCATTACTTTCGATTACCTAATGGTGTTTTCTTTTCTACAAAGAAAATGTCACCCTCTTACAAGGTGCATTAAAAAAATTGCTGACCAACCCTGTTATAATGTAATTTTTATTTGAGATGAACATAACACAAATATGAAAAAAGGGTATGCCCCGTGCCCTTATAAATATGTTGTATTTTTTGATTTGTTTTCAATAAAATATGTAAACATGAAAAAGGTGTTGCCAGATCGCTAATTTTTCGATTTAATTTTTTTAGGGCATTTTTTTATAACAAAATACATTTTTTTTAACACAGTTCTAACACTGAATGCAATTTTTTATATTACTGACCATGTAGCTTTAATAATGTAATGTTCCCTTAAGGTTACCCCACAAAACAATGAAAAAATTAACTTCAAAATTGGATAACGATACTAGGCGACTTTTTTTAAATTTCATCTGGTAGCCCTATAAATAAACAAAAGTCATTTGCTTTACAGGGCATTATCAGCACTCTCGATTTATACAGGGCGTAAAATGCAATGCCCTCCACCATTTTCAAGCGCGAATTATCTTATATATAAAAATGAATGTGTGTTTGATTGTATGTTTGAAGTTTATAGACGATTAAACGGCTGAACCGATTTTCTTGAAATTTTCACAGTATCTTCCTGTATGTCTGGAAGGAGTTATAGGCTACTTTTTATGTTGATATTCCAAATGAGCGAGGGGCCATGCCCACGTATGCTACATACTACATACTTAATATTTAATTGCATTTGAAATATATTACTCATACGCATAGTAGTTACCCCTACAAGTATGCTATCTGTGATTCTTGATGTATAAAACCAAAGAAAATAAAGTGTAAAGAAAGACGCGGGGGGGGAAGATAGAAGGGAAAGAAAAAAACCAACATTTGTGAAAAAATTCACCAAATAAGAAAAAATATAACCAAAATTAAATTCGTAGACTTTTGTTTTATTTATTTTTTTTTTCAAGTTTAAATTATCTATATATATAAAAATGAATGTACTTTATGGAATCGTAAACTATGCATTTAATCTTTAGCAAAGTTGTTGCGCATGAGCCGACGAAGGTTTCTAAGTTGGTATAACCAATTTCCGACAGGTGGCGCCACTGAAAATTCTTCGAAATTAATTAAATCGTAAACTGTGCATTTGATCCTGTGTTGAAAAGAAAAGAAAAGAAAAGAAAAGAGCATTACTAGCCTCAGAATCAGCATTGAGACTGAAAAATCTTCGAGTACATGCCGCACAGATCCGTTCGCATGAATCACTTGACCGAATGCGTACTACTCAGGCCCGTTCGTCTGAATCATCTGGACAACGGGAAACAAAATCAATAAAATGATTCAAACTTAATTGGATATTTGTCTAATGTCTTTCCTTCAAATTTATTTTAGTTTGTAGTGCAGCAAAGCGCGCAGGGTACAGCTAGTATCAAATAAAATAGAGCTTCAAAGACTTCTCGAAATCAAAAAACCCGGTATAGTACTATGTACGGAAACTTGTGCAACAGATAATATTACGGATGCTGAAATTAGTATTAGCACATACAAAAGTGTGAGATGTGATTCTAATAGTAGACATACTGGTCGTGTAATAATTTATATACATGATACAATTGAATTTAAAGAAGTATATAAGAAAGCAATTCCTAACAATTTATAGTGCTTAGTTGTAAAAACGAAAAAATTGACTAAGAATTGGAAACTAGGCGTAATTTATAGATCCCCAAGTGGCAGTTGTGCGGATTTCCTTGATAACTTGAGTCTAATTATTGATCAAAACATTAATTTACGTGATCATAATATATTGGTTGGTGACTTTAATATTGATGTTAATAAAAATAATTTATACTCAAATAAATTAAACGAAATTTTGTCTAATGCTGCAATGAAGCAATGTGTAATGTTTGATACGCGAATAACTGAACATAGTTCTACTCGAATTGACCTTGTGTATTCTAATGACAAAAACCTAAACTGTGATAAACTTGATGAATATCAGATAAGTGACCATGAAACCATTACCTTTGATGTACCTGTTAATGACGCGCTGAATATGAGAATGTTTAAAACCTTAAATATTTGGAATAACTATAGCTGTGATATTTTAGTGCATTATTTACGTCAATTTAGTTTTAGTTTCTTAAATAACTGTGATATAGAAAATAAGATAAAGTGTTTAGATGGTATAATAATAGAGATAATGTCTAGTATAACTACTAGCCAAAGAGTAACAATAAAATTAATGAATAAATGGTATGATAGGGAACTTACAAATATGAATAAAATGAAGTATGATTTGTATAGAATGTCGATGCAAAGTGGTCACTGGGATGAATATAATGTTATTAAGAAACAATATAAAAAAATTAATAAAAATAAAGAAAATAAAATACATGGAAAATAAAATAATCATTATTGCAAATAATAGTAGAGAAATGTGGAAATATTTGAAAGAATTAACTAACTTAAAAGAACGGAAGCGAGAAATAAAAACAGTTAGAATACACGGAATTGTTTATGATAATAACCAAGCAATCGCAGAGAACCTGAATAAATTTTTTGTAAACAGTATAAGAGAAATATATGACTGAATTGAAAATGGGGCTTGTCCCCGGATATTAATTGTAGAATGGAACAGTTCAGATTTAAAATGGTTACATCAAATGATGTATGTATATGACATCTCGAGAAAATTAAAGTATAAGATTGGCGGTAAAAACCTTTTTTCGGAAGGCGTACTGAAAGACTTTTTAAATTATACAGCATACTTCTACGCTGGTATGATAAATGAAAGTTTGTCAACGGGTGTAGTGCCAAGGAAATGGAAATTGACAACTATTGTTCCAGTACAGAAAGTTGCAAATACTATACTTGCAGAAGAACTCAGGCCTATTAATACTATCACATGTGGTGCTAAACTTGTTGAACTGATCGTGAAAGAACAGTTAAGTAAACATATAGAGGACAATAATTTATTAATAGAGGAACAGTCTGGTTTCAGAAGAAACCGCTCCTGCGAAACAGCGTTAAATTTGGTACTGTCTGAGTGGAAGAATAATCTTAATGACAAGATGAATATAGTTGCAACCTTCCTTGATCTGAAAAGAGCATTTGAGACAGTGGATAGGAATATATTAATGGCAAAATTGCGGAAGATGGGGATTAATGATACAGAGGACAAATGGATGACCAACTATCTGAGTGATAGACAGCAACAAGTGGTTGTATCTGATACGGTATCGACGAAAATTGATGTGAATATAGGACTGCCACAGGGAACAGTGTTAGCACCGCTGCTTTTTATTTTATATATAAATGATATAAAAACATGTTTAAATTATACAAAGATTAGATTATTTGCAGATACAAATCTTGAGAATGCTATGAGAAAGATGCAGGAAGATATTGACAATTTATATATATGGCTATGCGAAAATAAATTTAAATTGAATATTAGTAAAACTAAATTTATGGTACTGACAAGAAATCATGTAAATAAAGATGAGTATATATTAAAAATAAAGAATGACGCTATTGATAGAGTAAATGTAATTAAATATTTAGGCATAATGATAGATGAAAATTTAAGTTTTGATGATCATTTAAAGTATATTACAAACAAAATAGTAAAGAAGATTGGGATCAACCAAATTAGTAAATAGGGAATATAAGATTAAAGTATATAATAGTATCATTTTACCACATTTTGTTTATTGCCCTTCGATACTATTTCTTTTAAATACGATTCAGATGGACAAAATTCAAAAGTTGCAAAATAGGACTATGCGTATTATTTTAAACAAAAACTATGACACAAATATAAAAAGTATGCTGAAAGAACTAAATTGGTTAAATGTTAGACAAATTGTTACTTTTCACACCTTGAAATTTATTCATGATATAAAATTTGGAAAATGTCCTGAATATTTGAATGAAAAATTACAGTGTAATCATGAGATTCATAATTATAATACTAGGAGAAAAGATAATTATAGACTACCACAAATGAGAACTACAAGGGAAATGAATTGTTTAGAATATAAGAGGATTAAAAAGTATAATGAACTACCAAATAATATAAAAGACTGTGAAAATAAAATTTTATTTAAGAAAATGTTGTTTGAATACTGTAAAAATAATTAATATAAATGTAATTTATGTAAAATGTATTAATGTAAAAATAATTAATGTTTTGTATATATACCTAGGTTTATAAAACCGTAAGAAATAAATAAATAAATAAATTAATAATTTAATATTTGTAACTTTTAATGTAAGATCCTTTGTCGATTAGACGTATCGAATTAATTAAAATTTTAAATTATGTATAATAAAGTGGATATTTGCTTCGTTCAGGAAACTCATTTACGTGTCAATTCAAGAGTCTCCTTCGAGAACTAAAATCTTATCAGGGACACTTCTATTCAAGGTACCGCAATACTTATAAAAAAATATATAAAATTTACTCACATTTATACACCAGATCTAAAATTTCCAAATTGTTTTATAGTAATTAACTTGTCGATCAATGGTGAAATCAAGCGATTCTTATTGGGTAGTATTTATGTACCCACTAATTTTCCACGCACTGAATTTCTTTCAAGTCTCGATATTATTGAAAGCAATTCATCATTGTATGATGGAGTGTTTATAGGAGGCGATTTTAATTCGAGAAATATATCATGGAGTGATACAATTGTAAATCTAAACGGTCAATGTTTGTATGGCTGGTTGAATTTCTTTGGAACTAATTTGACTAGATTATGTGGCATGTCCCCTTCCTTCCCGGGAGCTTCATCATATTTAGATCACTTTTTAATAACGACAAATTTAATAGATACGGTACATACACATTTTTATTAAGACACACTTTCATCATTTTCAGATAATTTTCCTTTAAAATTGAATTTTAAATTCCCTGAGTTTAATCTAGTTTTATCCCCTCCGAAATTTTTTATATGTTTTGAGGAAACTAATTGGGAGGAATTCCGGGAAGGTGTTCATTTTAACATGTTAGGCATTTGCATTCCTTCGGATAGGAATTTGGATAATGATGAGGTTGATGCTAATATTTCGCTATTTAATGATAGTATTAGTTCTGAAATAACTAGGAATACAAATAAAATAGAAATCAAAAACGAGAAATTTATTGTACCGGAGAGTATTCGGAAACTATTTAAGTTAAAATACGATTGGCAGAAAGATCTTTCCATCCATCATTGTTCCGTCTAAACGGTAACAGAACTTCAGATGAATACAGATTGTTGAGTTGTCAAATTCAGCTACTTAAGACAATAAGCAAAGAACAGGTAAAATTACACCAAGCTACGGAAGTTGACAAAAGAGTGGCTAATATCAAACCGAGCCTTGGGCATTTAAGGAGGATTTTAAGTTTGTCGGTTGCAGAGGGTCTAAAGGCTTTGAGAAACTTCAGGTTGGTGATAATAATTACCATGAAGACATTGATAAGGTTGAACATTTTAGAAGACAATTCTCAAACGTCTATGGACTTTCTGCTCCCGACAGACCGAATGTTGAGCAAATTCCATCCGCCGTTTACGCGTACCTGAATAGTTGTCCTCGGACCCATGGAGATTTTAATGAAGCCTCCAACGCATCGCACAACACAGATGGTCCTAATTTCACAAATGTTTCTGAAGTTAATGATTGCATAAAAAATCTTAACTCAAAAAAATTCTCTGGTTCGGACAACTTATCTAACTTTATATTAAAGAAATTACTACCTTCAGCAATAGAACTTTTAGCAGTTATTTTTAATAATTGTTTGAATAATGGGTATTTCCCCAACATCTGGAAACTTTCGAGAATATACCCCCTTGTTAAAAAGCCAAATGACTGTGATATAAATAATGCGCGACCAATATCAATGTTGTCCAACATAGGAAAATTGTTCGAAAGGATTATAAGACCGAAATTGGACAACATGTTGAATTTGAGTGCAATTCCCATTTACCAATTCGGTTTTAAGCCTGGACATTCATCGATAGATGCGCTAACTCTCTTGCATAACGATGTTATCGTCAATTTGAGAAATAAGCGATGCACTGTAGCAGTCTCGTTATATATCGAGAAAGTTTTTGACCGATCGTACCATTGCGATATTCTTTATAAGCTCATTCAATTACGTTGCAATGTTTTTATCGTTAAATTGCTTAAAAGCTATTTCGAAAACAGAAATTTTTTTGTAGAGATTAACGATATAAGATCGGAGATAGGGAATATTTATTGCGGTGTCCCTCAGGGGGCAATATTAACCCCACTATTGTGTAGTGTCTTAGTTTATGATTTTCCACATATATTTAATGAATCGAAAAGTATATTATATGCGGATGATTCTTTTGTTTTCGCACACTCCTAAGAAGTCGATGGAATTAGTGAAAAATCACCTTTTAGTAATTGATGATTTTTACCGAGATTGGGGCATCAAAGTAAACACAGCAAAATCAGAGGCCATATGCTTTCGTAATACTTCGGGAAAAGGCCCCCACTATGTTGTTAAGAAGAGTAAGACATTTAATCTCTCTCTACGGGGTTCAAATATTCTTTTCAAGAATCACATAAAGTACCTAGGGGTAACTATGAATAAGCTATTTAAATTTAATCAACATGGCAGAATTGCCAGGGATAAAGTCACTCGTATTAAGGGCATGTTTTCGAAATTATTGGTAAATCGACATTTGAGCCAAAGGTGCAAACTTTTAATTTACAAGGTGTGTATCCGTTCTACAATACTCTATGGATTTCCCATATGGTTTTCTGTTTCAACAACAGTGAGTGAGCTAGAAATTTTGGAACGGAGCTGTCTGAGACTCTGTGTTAATGCAAATTATGAAAACTTTGTGAAAAATTTCTCAAATTCAATTATTTATGGAAAGGGCGGGGTAAAATCCTTTTCTTTGTACGCATTATCCTTACTTAGGAAATATATAGATCGTCTTGGGTGCCATGGGAACCGATTGATGACAAGTGTTCTTCGGGTTCTATCTGAATTTAAAATTATACACAAGGATATTGAGGCCTTAATAAGTGCAAATGAATACCGTTTACCAAAGTTTTATGGACATTCATGTCCGGGATCGAATAGAGGCTAATATTTTTCTATTATATTTTGTTTTTACGTATATTTGTTATTTAGTTTTAAGTTTTATTTTAAGATCTCATTTTTGACATATCTTCAGTCAATGTAAACTTTTATTATATTTTGAGCAATATCATTTACATGTTTATCGTTTGATGTAAAATCTTTTACTTATATGTTCAACTAAGCTTGTGGCGTTTTTCGTGATTATAATGTCGTTAATGTTTATTAAAACAATACTCTACAGTTTTAAGTTTTTTATCATTTAGTGTTATCTGTTAATTTTCCTTATGTAATCTTCTCTGAAAGTGACAATAAAAAAGTATATCGGATTTTTATTTGCAAATTATCAACAAGCATACACTATTGTATTTTCGTCCAACAATACACATAATACAATGATACAAGGGCTTTTGTAAATTGCCCAAATATATTTTATAATATCAATATCGTAATTATTATTAGACTGCAATAACATTAATATAAGGTCTATTGATAATAAAATTCTCCCTGGTATTAAATTTTGTAGTTGCTAATAGAATAGTTTATCATTTTATGTAGAGGATTACTGCAAAGACTTAAGGCCTAGCTTTAATGTGCGTTACCTCTTTAACCAACTCTGCGAATACATACAATCAAAAGTGCAAAACTATTACATGGCTAACGAACTTTGGGTCAAGTTTTATCAAAAATAATTTTTTATGGAAATAAGGAAACTGATAGTTCTGGCTTTCGAAAAATAAGTTGAAATTGTGTATACAAAAGATCAAATTCATGTGTATACCGTAAACAACAAGTTGTACAGGCCTAATTAAGTTTTTGCTAAGGTTCTGTCAAAATTCAACGAAAAACTTATCAAATGCGTTGGTATTTTTTTAAACTTTTGAGTGACATTTTTGAATTTAAATGCTAAATATTTGCTAATAAATGTTAGATGTGCTAAGTTAAGTTAATCTAAAATTTTGTATGACTGTGTTTCAAAATTATTACAAAAGAGAGTGATGCAAATTGCTTCTTCACATTTCTTTTACGACATTTTGTGGAAAATTTTCTATAAAATTGTTTCTCACGTCCGTTCCATCATGTGTTGTTTTCTATCATCATCGTGTCCCTACCATAAACACATCACTCGTTCCCATCAAGTTATTAAGAGCAATGTGAAAAACTTGAAGTAAACATTCGTGTACGTGTGATTTTTTCTCTTTTTAACTCATGAATCCTTTCGACTATAAAATATATAGCTAACCTGTTCATCCTACTGCTGTTCTTAAATCGAAGTTGATGTAAACTTTAGAGAAAGTTGAGTAGGCAATTGGTTACAGTTGACTAGTCAAACTTGAGGCATATACCGGTCACGAGTGACATGTATTTGGGTCACAATTGACTACCAAATTGATTCATAGTTTTTACTTAAAAACTTAATTTTTTTATAAGCAATTTATTTTCATTAAATAAGATTTTAATACATAATTAAATACTGTTAATAGTTAACATTTTGATATCTGAATATAAATTTCATATGAATATTTAAAACAGTCCACTTCGTCAAGAGGTGGCTCACAACCGAATTCATTTTTGCCACTGGTATGGTTGACGCACTCCTCCTTCACTTTATCCTTCACAGTTCTTGAATGTATCACCAGCTTTAATTTTACAACGAGCTAGTAAAAAAATTTATTAAATACTGGTCAAATGATTCACACAGAAAAGAAACACTTACTGGTGCTTTTATATTGCAATTCGATTTCTTGTTCCATTATATTTTTATCTTACAATTTTTTCTGAATTCTTATCTTAATTTATTAATGTTGTTTCTTTTTTATTAATTTTTTCCAAAGTTTAAAAATTTTTAACACTTTTAAAACTTTCATTTTAAAATTTGTCACAAGTGAAATGTTTTCTTTTGAAAGATATTGTCAAAAATATATTTGACGCCATCAAGTCTGATGATCACAAATCCGATAATTTTACCGTCACTAATGATGTTTGCAAATACCGGTCATTTTACAGTCACTAATGATGTATCAAAAGACCGCTCATTTTACCGTTACTAATGATATATTTTTGGAAATGCGACTCTATAGCTGAAAAGAACTATAAAATGTTATGTATGTATTAGTTAGTGAATCTTGTATGTGTTAGTTTCTGTCATTCATTTCTTGTAGGGCTGTTATAAAGACCACTGGATTCTTTTGCGTTATTATGTGCATGTAAACAGATATTATTCGCTGTTTATATTACTCAAATAAATTAAATCTGTTCTTCGTTTTTACCAAAAAAATTTCCTTTGAAAAAGTTATACGTGTGAAATATTAGGAATTATTTGAATAGTTCCTTCAGAAACTTCAATTATATGTTTTGTGGATTTTATATAAATTCTTAAGAAACAGTAAAGTTAGTTTAATGCGAGGTTAAATACTGGCTACCTACATATTTAGCGAAAAGAACTCTATTATCTTTGTGATCTCCATCTTCTATTCAGTATGTTTGATTAATATTTCTGTATTGAATTTTTTGCTCAGCCTTTAAGACATCTAATAACAAACAATATAACAATTCACCTTCGGCAGTTGACAGAAGGATCGAGTTTTTGTAGCAGTTTCCGTCAATCGAAATCCACAACTCTTCAGTGAATTCGCTATTTACATGCTTTGTTCGCTGTATTAAATATCCGCTTTAATCAATTCAGATATTCAACAACAGCTTTTAAACGTTAAATACTATCGGATGCTGCTAAATTCTAATATTCTTATAAAATTTTCATTCTTTATTAATTTATCTTAATGCTTTCAAGGTCTTCTCTCGGCATTATTTTTTGTACAATATTATATAACCCCGAGTTTAAACTAGGAGTAGTCAATGTACCTGCAATATTTGAGCACTTGGAAGACCTGCTTGGGGTTTGTCAGTAATCGTGATGGGAATAACTTTAATTTTTAACCTATTTAATGAATCTTCAAACTATAAAAAATAAGATTATTTCGATCAATACCAGGAATAAATTCAGCTATTCCTATTTGTAGCAGTATGTATTTTTACGAAGAGATGAGAACTACAGAATTGCTCTTTTTAATCCGATATATCCTTTGAAGTTCAAAATGCTACGAGGAGATTTATATAAAGAGCAAGATTCTTTTAGTATTTATCTGAAAATTTTTCAATTTCATTGTTAACTAAGTTCAAGTTTCTGATATACCAAGGTTATGCTGTAATCAACAGTAAGATCTTGTTTTGGTGTTTGTGCCGTTTCCCATAATTGCATGCATTAACATGGCATGGCAGCCCAAAGCTACGCGAGCAAATGACGTGGAGTATAGGAAGAGGAGATAGGATGGGAGACGCCTTTTCAGATGGAGTTTGAAAGGCGAGAGCGTAAGGCAGTCGAATTGTGTAGATGTAGGAATGATGCTCGGAACTTCTGTCAAGAGGTTAAGCGTTTAACCGAAGGGATGCTGGGGTTACAGAGGCAACACTTCTCTACTCTTTTATGAGACAATTACGACTCCAATTCCGCTCTCAGAGATGAAACTCATTGGATAATGACGGCGTTGCAAATTCGCCACCTAGCCATGAAGAGATGAAAGCCGCAATTATGTGACTTAAGAACAAAAAAGCTGCAAACCATCCGCTGAATTGTTGAAGACAAGAGATTATTTACAAAATATGGCTAGAGGAAAGTATGCCGATCAGGTCTACGTCAAATCCTGGAGAATACCCATAAGAGAAAAGTGGACACACATTATCTTTTTGTCGGCATCCCTGTGAAACTGATAAGGCTATACAGAATGACATTGAGTAACTCCTGTAGCTCCGTCAAGGTAGGAATGGACCTCCTCTTCCTTCCACAAAAGTGTCCTGTTGCTTGCGTATGCTGACGGCAATGACATCATAAGGCGTACTAAGCGAGAAGTTACTTGTGCTTTTAGCACTATTGCAAGGGAGACTATTGGGATTGGTCTGGCAGTAAATAAAGCCAGTACGAAGTACATGTTATCGACAAATAGAAAAATGCGGAGGATTGGATCCCAGATTATGGTCGATAATTGTAGTTTCGATATAGTTAGTAAACTTATTTATTTGGATTCACCGTTTCCAATAAAAATGAAGTCAGTCTGAAGGTCAAGCGTAGGATCACGCCTGTCAATAGTAGCATCTGTAGTAGTAGTAGATATTCGTACGATAAAAGTGATATAATACGTGCCTTTTTAGGACTCAGAAGCATGAGCGGTATTAACCACTGATGCATCAGCCTTAAAAGTATTCGAGAAATAACTCCTACGTAAGATCTTCGATCCAATATTAAATTGTATGTAAGTATTAGCGGAGGTCGGAGTAGAGGAAAGCCCTTATCTGCGTTGGAAGGACCAGATGGTAAAAGCGTAGCCATCAATTGATGCGACCAACTGGCGAAGGCGCGCAATAATGATAGGCGCCTGGGTTGATGCAGGCAACCCGAAATGTATTAATCGGCTTGTAAATGGCGAATTGACTTAGACAACAGTAATTCTTCAGAAAACTTTGACATTATTGATAATTTACTTATGAGCCTATATGAAACTGCTTTCGTGAAGTCCGTGCCAGGCCTAGGAATCATTTTGCGACCTTCCACTCTTGAGAGCAATAAAAAGTAGTATAATATCATTCATTATTAAAAGAATTATCCTAATTGCTAATCTCAACGAGCAGTTTTTTTGTTAGCAGAGATCAACATTTCAACATCTAAAGAGTAACATTTTTTAGCCCTTACCTTACGATAGCTGACAGTAGCACAGTAGGTGGAGTTCTTAATACCGTCGCCAAAATTCAATATTCTGTGTAATGAACGCTGATGTGATCGTAAGAATGGTATGCGAATGCTCTGATGACAAATCCAGTGAAGCCTCAACTTAAGTCCGGTCATAAGGGATACATTTTCATTACTCCAAACTCAATAATAGCTGAAATCTTCTGTCTATCAGTCGGCCATTAAGCTCGGTATCCACTAGATCAAACGACCTATTGTAACTTCTTCTGCTTATAAATCACTTTTAAAAATTTGGATTCAGAAGCACATAACAACAGAGAGATTTGAAGTTTATGTATAGCAACTCTTTTTACCGGTACTCAGGTAAATATATTTAATTTTACTATCTTAAATAAATAAGAAATATATAAAATTATTTTTAAATCAAAACCTTTACCGAAAATATTTCTATATTCCATTTACGCAAAAATTTTGAATAAGAATACTGAGCTTACTTACATCTGATGTACATCACTACTGCATTTGTAAGTCTTTTATTTTATTTGTGTGTTTTCAGAGAATTTTGTTAAAATGAAATTGGAAAAGATGAAAAATTCGACTCTAGTAAAAGAAGTCGAAAAGAACGTAAGTCCGTTATTAAATACGCCAAGAATATAAATGTACTTATATTTATTTTCTTTATTTGCAGGAAACCCGGAATTTAAGAGGCAGATATCCGAAAACTGGCCTGAAGTAGATAATGCAAGTTGGGTTTTAGTTATTTTAATGGTGCACAGTCTTTAAAAATTGTTCGTAGGAGTTGTTATACGAACTAACAAAGAAAAAGGATGGAAAACAAAAACACGGACACTACACAAATCAAAATAAAGCCTTCTTTTTATTATTTATACCTGTATGTATTATAATATTATCAATATTGAAGAGAGTACATTTTATATTAACAGCTTGTGTAATGGCAAGAAGAGGACAATAGGCCAATTGAAGTCTCATAAAGGCGTAAATAGATAACCAGTTAACTTGTAGTAGCAGTCATCAAAAAATCTAGCTTTAAATCGTCTCTTAATAATTAAATCATTCAAAATTCTGTAGTATTGCATAATACACCTTCATTTTGCTACAATGCCTCGTATTTGTGCAAAAGTAATGTTAATAAAATTAAAATTTTTACCTTTTGAAAATCTTATTTGAAAATATAAATATTATTTCTATTAATATTATATTGGTCAAAATGGCCCCTTGTTTTTTTATGCTTATATGACTTCCATGAATTGCCTAATTATTCCCATAAAATTTCGGATTGTTTTAAATTCTTTCATTTCCAACGCCTGCTCCTCCAAAGACGTTGGCATTTTAATGTTGCTTCGATCGTAACAAGCCAAAGCGAGAGCGACCTGTTCACAAATTCTAGACACTGAAGAGCAACGGCATTGACTTGGTACTAAGAAATTATCAAATATTTCAAGGATAATGTAGTGGTGTCCCTGCACGAACTTAACAACGCAAAGTGACTACTACTTGCAACGCGGCTGTCGTTCCATTCCCTCAATTTTTCGGTCTTGTTAAAACGATATTTAACTTTAAATTGTTCGTCAGGAATGGATTTACTCTTTCCTTGTAATCCTTCGATTGCCGATAATTTCACATCTGAGATGGAGTCTCTAAAATTTTATAATTTTTTATTTAATGATAACAGGTAGTTTTTTGGATTATAGATGTGAGGCCTCGGCTCAAACTCCGGTCAGACATCTCCAACAAAACGAAATAGAAAAAAATATTTTTATTCGGCGGATTCGTCTCAGCATATTTCTGGCAAAAACTCTGAGAGCTTATATAATTGAATTTTTAACCGATTTGAGAAACAAAGTATCAGTGGTACCTGAAATGTCTAATAATGACTCTCACTACAAATCTAAAAAAAATTCCAACGTCGCACAGAGGGGCATTTTGCCTGAAAACCTGGCCAAAATTAATAGCAGTGTTTGATGAGTTAATGGCTGGAATTTTTTGATAGTGTTAGTGATAATTTCCTCAGATCGGTCCGTGATTTCGCCTAGCCCCCATACAAATTCCCCCCGAAATTGCACTTATTTACACATAATTATGGTAATTATGCAAAAATCATGATAAAATTTAGCATGGATCAGTTCTGAGTACTAAGAAATCATGGTGTAAAGTTTGGTAAAAATCGGATCACATTTGACCCTAGCCCCCATATAAAGGCCCCTTTAGAAATTCACGTTTGCGCTTATAAATGGCTTAAAAACATCGGTATCAACGTGTATTTTGTAAATTTAAATCATATTACCAAATTTTGTTATGGTTGGTCCATAATTTCCCTTAGGTCCAAAATAGGGCCCCTTAAGAAAATATGTTTAGCTATTATAATTGGTTTAAAAATTTTATTACCTCGATGAAATTCGACATGAACATGTTTAATATGAATGTGAATCATTTTGCCTGATTTTATTTTGATCGTGCCCCTAGGTACCACATACGGCCCATTAACAAAATCAAACATACGTCTCATATTGTTATAATAGTCGATATATGTAATTAAGTTTTTAAAGTTCTATGATAATTAATATTTATTTATAATATTTATTTTACATTATTTAATATTTATGCAACTTAAAAATACTTAAAAAGTGAAGCTAACTACAAACATTCGTCAGAATCGTTATCATTTTTATCATCAATGTCAATAAGGAGTAATTTAATAGTATCAGAGGAAAATGCTTTTCTATTCCTTCGCGATTTTTGTGTACTGAAAAAGGGTCATTTTATTATTTCTTACCAGTTTACAGGTAAAAAGGATGAAAATAGAGATTTCATACTTTATTGCGGTATATAACAATTGCTACTTTCAGTTTTAAAAATCTTGGGTGTTTCGTTTTTTGGTAGAAAAAGGGTAATTTTTTTTAATTTAAAAAAAAAAGGAAAATTTTCAAAAAATCGCCAAAAAAAATTGCGCAAACTTTTTTTTTCTGTTCCTGAATGTAGAGAGTTCATATTTTCTTGTGGTGTATAACATTAAACTACTAAAAACTACTTTCACCTTTAAAATCCTTATCTTTTTTTGGGAAGGGTAAAGAAATGTGAAATTTTTATTATTTTTAAATTTTGAACGAATAATTTTAACATTAATATATGAGATATATATATAAAAATAAACTGAAAGTAGCAGTTGCTCATACCTTTCAAGTAAAAAAAAATCAATATAAAATCTCTATTCGTTTAGCCACAAAAAATATCATATGAACCTATTAAAATTTCCAAAAATCACCAAAAATGCATTTAATTTTCTTCACTTTCCTGACTTTGGCATCGTCTCAAATCTACAAATCTCAACCTAAAGTCGTGAAAATGCACTATATAATGCAGAATTTCTATCGAACTGCATACTCAGTTTCTTTAATTTCTTAAAATTCATTTTTGTCTTTTTGGCCAGCTTTTCAGGGTAAATGCCCCTTAGTGCATCGTTCGTTGGAAAGAGGGATAAAAGTTGCCTCGAATTCGTTTGATTGTGCCATTAGTGTACTGGCTACATAGAAGGTTACAACTTTAAAATTCTGTATTTACAAACCACATTGCAAAATGCCTCGGACCAAAAATAACGTATTATATAATTTATTCCTTACTAATGGAGGAAATGAAACGACAACTGTCAAAATAAAACTATCGAAGCACACAGGAAATCTGGAAATCCATGAAAGCTATGTCATCCCAAATTAAATGCTGACTATATTCAGAAAAAAACGTATTTCGAAAATATTGAAAACTACAAAAAAATTAATATTAATATATTTAATATCAAACACACTTAATAAATTATAAGAATATTGATTTATTTCAATAATAAAACAAATATAAAAAAACCTATTTTAAATATGTATACTTATAAAGGGTGTTTTTTATAGAGGTAAAGAACTTTAAGTTGACATTACTTTTCAAGATGGCGACCGATTTAACAGTGTCAAGTGATTTATTCTCAGTTTGGTTTGGCAATTCATCATGAATAGACTCACGCCTGAACAACGCTTGCAAATAATGCAATTTTATTTCGATTTATTGAAAGACACGTTTGGTGACCGCCTAATTTCGCGTTTTGGACCTGTGAATTGGCCTCCAAGATCTTGTGATTTAACACCGCTAGACTACTTTCTGTGGGGCTATGTAAAGTCATTGGTCTATGCGGTAAAGCCACAAACGCTTGACCATTTGGAAGACAACATTCGCCGTGTTATTGCCGATATACGGCCACAAATGTTGGAAAAAGTCATCGAAATTTGGACGTCCAGATTGGACTACATCCGCGCCAGCCGTGGCGATCATATGCCAGAAATCATATTTAAAATGTAATGCTACAAGATTATCTTTCGGATAAATAAAATTCATGTCAATCGAATAATCCATCGTTGTTTTATTGCAACTTAAAGTTCTATACCTCTATAAAAAACACCCTATATAAACACTAATTAAAAACAACATTTAAAAACAATGATGCTCTTTGTTTTGGTATTTCAAACAAACAAACTAGCTTATACACACAATAAAATTTAGTTTTGATCACAAAACGGGGAGTTTCCGTCTTAACTATTTCCATCATAGAAATTGACTACTAAGAATTCGTAACTTTAATATACATTTTGCAGTGTTGTATTTTGACAGTAAAACAATGAAAATGTTATTGTAGATATAAGCAAATTATAGTTTAGTGTAAATGCAAAATTAATAAATTTCGTTAAAAAAAATTTTATTTTCAAAAACCGTGTAAGATCGAAAACCTGTAAAACGAATACCGTGTAAAACGGGGGATATGTGTATTTTAATTTTTATTTTATTTAATATATTAATACTGTTTTACAATTGTCTTATATATTAAAGAGTTTAGAAACTTTGTTTCTTTTCTACTTAGTACTTAAATTTTAATTTTTTGAGCTTTTTAAATAATATTTTAATATACAAAAGGAAGGGAAAAATTTACAAAAACCTTTATGAAACAGTAGTTAAAGTGTAGAAATTTATACTAGAGTATATTGAATATAGTTTTACGGTTGGAGTTCATTGATATGTAGATATTGAGAAAATTGACATCTTCTGTTGAAATTTAGAGTTATGTAATCTATTTATTTTATCCTGAACGAGTTCAATGCCAGATAATGTGTGGAGTCGTTGTGTAGAATAATGCCAAGGAAGATTATATAACATCTTAAGGAGCTTGTTTTGGGCTATTTGAAGTTTTTTAAGATGACATTTAGCTAAAGTAGCCCAAACTGGGACACAGTAAAATATTAAAGAGTGAAATATGGATTTGAATATCAATTTCTTGTTATCGATATTAAGAAAACTTTTTCTGTTAATAAGTGGGTACATTATATAGATTAATTTGTTAATCTTATCTGATAAATATGGTATATGGTTGCTAAAGTTTAGTTTTGGATCAAGTATTATTCCCAAGTATTTAACATTGTTTTCACAACTTATATCATGATCCATGAAACGAAGAGGGTTTTGTGGTAAGAAACATGACTTCCTTTTCCTGGTAAAATATATTGCCTTTGTTTTTCCGGATTTATCATAATATTCCACTTATTGAAGTATGATTTTAAATTTTCCGGAGCCAATTCTAAATTGGCTATCATGTTTACTGCATATTCATCGGAGCTAAGTATAGCTGTGTCATCTGCAAAAATTGAGGTTACACAGTGAGGAAAAATATGAATATCTGCTGTAAAAATATTATAAAGGACTGGAGAAAGGCAAGATCCTTGTGGACATCCTGCTGCTATGCTGAGTTTTTGAGATGTCGTTGTAGATATATGTACAGAGAAGTATCTGTCGTATAAAAAATTTTGAATAATTTTGATGAGCTCATCTGGAAAATTTAGTCTCTTCAACTTGTAGATGAGACCGTTGTGCCAGAC
Source organism: Sarcophaga rosellei (assembly GCA_930367235.1). Lineage (NCBI taxonomy): Eukaryota > Metazoa > Arthropoda > Insecta > Diptera > Sarcophagidae > Sarcophaga > Sarcophaga rosellei. Next base: position 29,465,981 of record OV884020.1, on the reverse strand, counting down.
CGAATCAAATGCTGATTTTATATCTAAGAGAACCATACCCGTAGATTTAGCATTTTGAAAGTTTTCCTTTACTAGTTTTCTTTTTTTTATTAAAGGTTGTGAAGTGTTATGTTCTTTACGGAAACCAAACTGTTGCGGAGGGAGTATATTATGCACATCAATAAAATTGTTTAATTTTTCTTTTAGAATTTTTTCTAGAATTTTACTTGTGGATGGCAATAGACCAGTGGTGCTCAAACACATACTATCATAGGTTTGGTTGTGTTGGTAAAGCAGCGGAGAACAAAATTCAACTTAATTTTTGAGAATCGTACACTGGGAAAATAATAAAAAAAGAAAAAAATTGGTTTATTGTGTTGTGTGTATGTTATTACAAAAAACAAAACACATTTTTCGCCAAAACAACTCAATACGTCTGTCGTCAAATTCAAGAAGAAATTTCCATCATCGAATGGACGGCCCTGCTTTGCTAAAGCCAAAGCAACTGTATATGATGCCTTTTTAAGAGGCAACGGCAATTTCTCGTTACTACATGGTAAATTATTGTAGTTTGGTACGTCAGTTTCGTCAACCATGAATTTAAAAAAAAAATCTACTTTTAAAGTCCTATCATTCCCTTTAATGTTGTCCAAAAATCCATGGCTAGCCTCGTAATGTCTTTTTATAAAAAAAAAAAAATTACGACATAAAGTGCGATAACACACAATACATTGTGCATTACCATTAGTGTTTTTCACGGGAAATCCCGGGACGGGAATTCCCGGGAATTCCGCAAATTTTTCAATCCCGAAATCCCGGGAAATTTGCTCGGGAATTCCCGGGAATTATTGTGCATGAAAATTTTTGACTATTTAGCAACATTTACACATACTTCACTAGGAAGGACAATGTTTGAATCTCTTATATACCGAATTAGAGAAAGAAGAGATATAAAATTGTATACCTTCACAAAATACTTGAAAGATCCTGAAATTTTTAATAAAAATAATAAATTTTTTCCGAATGCTTCAAAACATTAAATTATTTTATATGGAGAACAAATTTGTAACCGCCTTTTTACTGAAAAAATATAGAATTAGAAGAAATAGAAAGCAACGATAATGATATTTTAGAAGATAAAAGTTTTGAGGATATTTAAACGATGCAATAAATAACATTAGTGAAATATCTACATCAAACACTAATGTACCTACCGGTTCGATAAATAAAAGACTTACAATTTTTTGGAGAATCTGGTAAGCAAACGGAAAATATAAAAAATCTTTTAGAGGCCTTGTTAACTATAAGCCAACATCTGTTGAAAGCGAGTGAGTTTTCTTTCTCGAGGGTCAATATGTTACTAAAATTAGAAACTGACTGATATTTTAAAAGTATTAAATAAATATGTTAATAGATTTATGTTTCATGTATATATTTTTAACTAGTTTTTAAAATACATTGAATTATTTATTTTTTAAAGAACTGTACCTTTTATATGTTTCTATTGTTATTTAGTTTTATGTTTTTGATCTCATTAATATGAATTTAAAATAAAAAATACATACTTAACAAAGTAAATATACGATTTTATGTTCTAGGCGGGAATTCCCGGGATCCCGGGAAATTTCAAAATCAATCCCGGTTTCCCGGGAAATGAATAAGTCCGGGAAATGAAAAACACTATCTATTACCCAACATGTGGATGATAAGTCGCACCAGAAAATCTGAGGCATGTATATCCCTTAGTGAATTCTCAATAGAAGAAGTGGTAACATTATTGAAGGCCCACTCTATATCAAGTAAAGCCGACAGTGTGTACTCACCCCTAGCCAGATTCGCCTCAACAAAACTTGTCACATCATGAAGAGCGCTCTCAACCGACTTACCCTTAATGTAAGCATGTTGCGACCTACTCAACAGACACCGATCCATGTTTGACCTCAAATATAGATCGATAAGTCTCTCCAAGGCTTTTAAAAGAAAGGATGATAGCGATATCGGTCTATAATCCTTCGGGCCGATGTGACTGGGTTTACCAGCTTCTGGTATAAACACCACAAGCACATCTTTCCAACCATCAGGTATATTACACCACCGGAGACAGTCCCTATACACGTCCACCAGACATTCGTGTAATATATCACCAGCATGCTAAAGCAGAGCCGGAAAGATACCATCTGGACCAGGCGATTTAAAGGGCTCAAAACTATTTATCGCCCATTTGACCTTGTCTCTGGTAATGATATTCTCCAAATCGGGCATCATGCCAGCATTACAGAAGGGATCAGCTACACCCGACGGATAGCATTCTGGATCCACACAATTGGGAAAATGAGTGCTCAACAGAACCTCTAGAGTTTCTTTTCTCGAGGCTGTCCACATGCCATTATTCGTTTGGATGAAGCCTAGGATTTTCGGGCCATTAGACAGCATCCTACGGAAACGAGCCACATCGGCAACATCTTCGATACTCGTGCAGAAACTCATCCAGCTGGTTCTCTTTGAGCGCTTTATTTCCCTTTTATACTCAATAAAACTGGCTTTATATGCGGACCAGTCAATATCTCTGCCCGACCTTCTAGCCTTATTAAAAAGTCTCCTGGTACAACAGCGGAGTCTCTGGAGTTCCGCATTCCACCAGTCTGGCTGTTTCCTCTTACCCGGGTAAGTGAGGGGATAAGTATCTCTATAACAAGACAACAAAATATCCGTCAAAGATCTAACTCGATCATTGACGCCAGGAGTGAAACGACCCCTGAGGGCCCTAAGTTCCTCCTCCACAGCCTTCTCAAATCTGATCCAGTCGGTTCTTCTTGGATTCCTAAAAGGCTTGTTAAAGCCACCTGACAGATTAATACTGAAGGATATCAATTGGTGATCAGAGAAAGAACACCCATCTGTAACCCTCCAGTCCAGCATCAACTCGATCCCAAGGTCAGCTTTGTACGCCACGGTTGTTACGTCACCTGTACAAAAGGAAGGAGTGATTAACAAGTGCAAATTACCCCTAGCTAAAATACAGGTTCTTACTTTTTTACTTGTTTTAGGAAAAAGTAACCTATAATCAGGATCGCTCAAACCCAGGATCCTATCCCTAAGGATCCAAGGTTCCTGGATAAGAGCGATGTCAACTTCAAGGCGGCGTAGGTTAGTAGGTTGTGTGAGGCTGCTTCGCAGTGATGCGGATTAATCTGCACCACTTTTAGTCTCCTCTGGGTTCCTGGCACCACCTATGTCCGGATGACGGAATTTTAGGTTTGCCATCGCGCACAACACTACGCCACCCCTTGCCAATAGCCACTGAAGCGAAGTCTGATCAATAGCGATCCGAAGATCGCAGCTTTCTAACCGTAACCAGCCAGGGAGTTAACAACTACCCACGTGCTGGTGTTCAATCCGTCATTGTGCTTCCAATTAGTTTCGGTATGATATTCACCTGCCTAAAAGTAGGCGGCATCCATCATTGATGGACGTTGAAAAGGTATGTCCATTATAACTATTTTTTGTGGCCTCATAAATGGGTTTAAATACTTTAACAAACTAGCTTACGAATATCCATTCTTCGCCTGTAATATGTAAATTGTGATTTTCATTGCTCAATATACCAGTTATTTCAGTTATAGACGAGTAAGTATATTGAATGTAGAAATCCATCTTGTTGCACAATCAAGGATCGGTTTTTTTGAATTGAATTAAATTTTTAAAATATTAAAATAATTTGTCAGTCTTATAACAAATTTCAACGCGTTAAATTATGAAATTAATAAATCTTTTCTGAATATCCCATCTCCAATGCCTTCAAATGAGGTTCAATCAGCTCTTGTCTCTGAGCTACCGCAACAGTCCCAAGGAATTTCCTCCTTACACCGCTTCGAGTTTTCTCGAGTATATGAAGATGATGTCGTTCTATGCTGTAAATCAGTGACTTCAAATGCAGTTGGCTTTGACCAAATCCACCCTAAATTCATAAAACTTTTACTACCTAGGATATCATGCTATATTACGCATTTATTTAACACTGTTATCACTACCAGCCTCTTTCCTAACTAGTGGAAACTTGCTAAGGTCATTCCCGTGCCTAAATCATCAAATGAGTATCGTCCCATATCGATACTTCCATTTTTATCTAAAGTATTTGAACGACTGTTACACAACCAAATTAGTACGTATTTAAATGACCACCAGCTGCTCTTTAGCAAACAATCTGGATTTAGAACAGGTCACAGCTGTGTTTCCTCGCTGTTGAGTGTATCTGAGGATATAAGATCCAATATTGATAATGGTGGTATCACACTCTTGGTACTCCTAGACCATTCAAAAGCATTCGACTCTGTAAACCATAACATCTTATATATAAAAATGAATGTGTGTTTGATTGTATGTTTGTATGTTTGAAGTTTATAGACGATTAAACGGCTGAACCGATTTTCTTGAAATTTTCACAGTATCTTCCTGTATGTCTGGAAGGAGTTATAGGCTACTTTTTATGTTGATATTCCAAATGAGCGAGGGGCCATGCCGATGTATACTACATACTACATACTTAATATTTAATTGCATTTGAAATATATTACTCATACGCATAGTTACCCCTAAAGTATGCTATCTATGATTCTTGATGTATAAAACCAAAGAAAATAAAGTATAAAGAATGTGCATTTTAGCATATTTTAGAAATTCACGACGCGGGGGAAAGATAGAAGGGAAGGAAAAAAATTTTGTAACCAACATTTGTGAAAAAATCACCAAATAAGAAAAAATATAACCAAAATTAAATTCGTAGACTTTTGTTTTATTTATTTTTTTTTTCAGAAATAACCAAAAAAGGCAACATCATTACTAGATTCAATCTTTGCGGATTTTTTGCAAATTACAATACATTTTGACTTTTTAGAGTTAATCCTTAAACCATTTGCAGTCGCCCAAAGAGAAATATTATTAAGGTAAGTGTTAAGATCTTTAACTCCAGTGTTGATGGAAGCTACAGAGCTATCAATGTAGAGTTGAATATCATCAACATACATTTGAATTCTAGAATGTTTAAGCTGCTCAAATGGTTGAGTTTGAAATTTTCAACTCATATACATAGTAAGTACTGAAATTCATACTATTTAAATATTTATTTGAAAAACATATACATATGTAATAGTTACGTTATTGTTTACTTCTAACAATGGGTAATTACTAAAAATATTATTTATTTGTTGCATATCTTGAAAAATAGATCAGGTAAGTTTAATAATCAGCATTTTATTGGGTGATAAATGGGCATGTAACAATAGGCAGTAAAATTTTCATTCATTACTTTCGAATACCTAAGTAATAAAATGTAAACTCTCAATATTTTTTCCAAATAAAATAAGAAGTTGCAAAACTCATCAAAAAAAAAAAATTACCTGCGACCGTCACAAACATAATTATTTGTCAAATTTAATTAGCCTCAATTTTTTTAAAAAGTTTTTTGACCTGAACCTATTTCATATTAGGTAAAATATAAAGGAATAAATATAACACGCATTCGGTTTTGGAATTCAGTTGAATCTTTGATTCTAAACGAGTTAAACGTTGAGTGACATTTATTTTGCAACAATTTATAAAAATGCCCCCAAAAAACATCGCTTTCCAGAAGCACTAAAAATGCATTGCATTTGCAATCCCAGAGAGCAAATGAAAGTTCGGAAGAGCGTGAAAGTTGCCTCAGGACTGAAAAGAGTCGAGCTTCAACCTTTAGAGCCGGAACGCCATCACAACGAGAAGAACGCCTTGAAGGCCTACGACAACGCGCCACAACAGCAAGAGCTACTGAAACGCTTTCAGAAAACCAAGAGCGCCTTGAAAGTCAACGAAATCTTACCTCTTTAGCACGAGCTTCTGAAACGCTGTCAGAACACGAAACGAAGGTCGGCTACAAAGCCAGCGAAATCGTATCGAAACATCACGAGGCACAGAAACGCCTTCAGAGCGTGAAAGACGTCTTGAAGGTCTTCGACAACAGGCGACAACCGCACGAGCTACTGAGACACCGTTGGAGCATGAAGGTCGGCTACAAAGCCAGCGAAATCGTACCGAAACATCACGAGGCACAGAAACGCCTTTAGAGCGTGAAAAACGTCTTGAAGGTCTTCGACAACATGCGACAATCGCACGAGCTACCGAGACACCGTTGGAACATGAAGGTCGGCTACAAAGCCAGCGAAATCGTACCATAACATCACGAACTAATGAAACAGAAGTCCAACATGAATCGCGAGTAGAAAGTCAGCGGATTCGAACATCAACAAGAAGAGCAGCAGAGAGGATAGAGCAATATTATTTGCGTCGAGAACAAAATCGTAATCGAATGGTGGTGAATCGACGTAATGTTTTTCATGGATACTCAGGTATTGCATTTAACTATAGATCTGATATAGATTATACCGAAGACGAATTAGTGGCAATTGGTGACATGAATGAAGTTTGCCAATATTGCAATGCACTCAGGTACAAAAATGAAACACCTGGCATGTGTTGCTCTAATGGTAAAATCGTTTTGTCTGATTTACTTCCACCTCCAGAACCACTACAATCACTGATTTCAGGTAAGTTTTTCGAAATATATACTTTTTTTAATTTAACAAAATATTAATAAATAATAAAAAACAAAATAAAAAAATTACCTCTTTTGGTGATACCAAAGTATTTCGAGACAACTTTATGCCAACGTTTCGTGTTCAAGGTCAAATTTATCATAAAATGGGATCATTGTTGCCAATTCCAAATGAAGATCCTAAGTTCTTACAAATTTATTTCATAGGAGAAGATGATAACAATGACCAAGTGCACCACCGCCAGCATTATAACCCTGACACAAAACAATGGATTGTTGCCGATTTACAAGTGATGTTTCATGAAATCAACGAATTGGTAAGGATCTTTAAGTTCACGATTAAGTTCAGATGACCACATAATCGCAATTCATGCTGATAGAACTCCAGCTGGACAACACCAAGGATGATACAATGCCCCAACAATGGCGTAACAATTTTGATGGTGGGCGATCCAGTTGCATCACGAGATATGTATTTAATTACGATGGGGGTAGCGAAGCACACCGGGTATTAGCTAGTACTTTATAAAAAGATATATGACAATTTTTATTTTTCTTCGAGTGCATCATCGCTAATAAAAACCTATCTCACTGATAGATATCAGTCTGTCTCTGCTGGCGAAACCGTATCTACTCCCATGCCCGTGTCTAAAGGAGTACCGCAGGGCTCTATTCTTGGTCCACTACTGTTTACTTTGTACATAAATGATTTATCTAATTGTATCTTGTATAGTAATATCCACATTTACGCAGATGATGTACAAATATATATAAATTGTAAAAAGGACTCAATTGATGACTGCTGTGCAAGACTTAATGAGGACCTTGCCAGAATACATTACTGGGCAACGTCAAATGGCTTATATCTGAATCCTATAAAGTCAAAGGGCCTAATTATAGCCCAACGAAATCAGAATGTTGTCGTTGATATTCCGATCATTTTAGGAAATCAAAATATTTCAATAGTAGAATCAGCGAAAAACCTTGGTATAATTTTTAACAAATCCCTTCAATGGAATACCCACATAAATGCTGTCTCCGGAACAATTTTTTCTATGCTTCGAACGCTATATCCCCTTCAACACGTTACACCTCTTAATATGCGAGTGCTTCTTGCGAAAACGTACTTAATGGCCAAGTTGTTATATGGCTGCGAAATTTTTGCTTATTGTGATTCAATAAGTAAAACTAGGTTAACTGTTGCGTATAATGCAATTCTTAGATATGTCTATGGCATAAGAAGATATGATGATACTTCTCAGTATTCTAAGTCATTATATGGTGTTGGATTAATGGATTTACTTAAAATCAAAGAATTAATTTTGCTTCACAAAGTTATCTACACTCAAGAACCATCTTATTTGTTTAATCGAATTCAATTTGCACGATCGAACAGAGGAAAGCAGATTATTCAGTTAAGATATCAGACTTTAATATCTGAGTGGCAATTCTTTACGAATACAATACGGCTGTGGAACTCGTTACCAAACCAACTACAAATCAATGGCAACGCTTTGCAATTTAAAAAAATGCTATTTTGAAAATTTTAATTTTAAATTATTACATATATGTATATATTTTTATTCTTGTTTGTTTGTTTTTATTCTTGTTTGTATATATTCTGATATTGTTTCTTTCAATTTGTTTTAGTTTTAGTTTTAATTTGTTTTAGTTTATTGTATAATAACTTTTCTATTTTTTGTAATGATCATATAATCACATACTGTAATTTAAAAGATTAATTTCTTATTGTATGTATGTAATAAATAAAATAAATAAATAACACCGTCTTGTGTATGTTTGATATATTTACTGTTACTTAAAATTGCTTGATGTATAAAGACGTGATTTGCTGTGCTTCTTTAAACTTCAACTTTACTAGTTTACGGTTACTTTTCCTGTGATCAAACAACAACTAAATTCAAATTTAAAAATAAATAAAAAAACAAACAAAATTAAGCGAAGAAGAGTTCATGATGTTGTTGCCTCTTCTAGGCACAACATGAGTAAAAAACAAAAAACAAACAGCTCTCAGAGAACTGTTAGCCCAAACTATTATTCTAATATACTATTGGGTCCGCCAAATAACTTTTTTTGTTTGAAAATGCATTAAAAAAACTTCTGAATATTTTCCTTTTTTATTTGAAAGTACAATCCTTCCGGTTAATAATGGAAAATAATTTCATTCAAATGGCTGCCTCGGCTGGCCATGCAGTAGCCTACACGATCGGTCCAATTTTTAAGCACATTATCGATTGTGTGCAGCTGTATTTCACCAATGGCTTCACGAATATTGTCCTTTAAAGCGTCAATTGTCTCTGGCTTGTCGGCGTAACACTTATCTTTGACGGCACCGCACAAAAAATAGTCCAACGGTGTCAAATCGCAGCTCCGAGGTGGCCAAACGACATCAGCTCTGCGGCTGATAATGCGATCTTCAAAAACAGGGCGCAAAACATCGAGTGTAGCTTCGGCTGTGTGGCACGTAGCGCCGTCCTGTTGAAACCAAATGTTGCCAATATCCTCCTCTTAAATTTTTGTGAAAAAAAATTCGTTCAACATGGCCCTATAACGATCGCCATTGACTGTAACGGCCACTCCTTGTTCATTTTCGAAGAAAAATGGCCCAATTATGCCTCTGGAATAAAATCCGCACTAAACAGTGACTCGTTTTGGGTGCGTCGGCTTTTCAATGTATGCGTGCGGGTTTTCTGTGCCCCAAATGCGACAATTTTGCTAGTTTACATACCCGCCAAGATCAAAATGAGCTTAATCTGAAAAGATGATTTTGTTTTTGCCAAAATCGACATCTTCTATAAGTCGATTGCAGGCCCACTTAGCGAAGCGAAAACGCATTGTATGGTCAATTGGCTTCAACTCCTGAACCAATTGCACTTTGTATGGCATCATACCAAGGTCTTTATGCAAAATTCATCTCAATGATGTTGATGGCGCTTCACGCACACTTTCTGCCACAGCAGCAATATTCTCGGATGTACGTACTGTTTTTGGCTCTTCACGCTTTGGTTTATCGATGAGGATGCCAATTTCTTTCACTTTTTTCACAAGATAACGAACATACGGAGCTGACGGTGCTTCTCTTCTACCAAAATCCGTACGCAATCGCACACATTCTGCAACATTACCATGATTTTCAAAGTAATGCCGCAATATTTCCCAGCGTTGTTCAAGCGCATACACAACCATATTCGTTCAGCGAAAGGATAAAACTAATTATCTGTCAAATCAGACATGAGCTAAGTGTTACCATTCACGAAATAAGCACTAGTTGAAAAAAACGTTAGATGGCGGACCCATCCGCCGTAGTCTAGTAGGTAGTGTGTTCGCTTATTAGACGAAAAGCCCGGGTTCGAGCCCCAGGCCAGACATCAAAACGAAATATGAAAAAAAAAATATTTCTTCGGCGACTACCTCTCAGCAGATTTCTGGCAAAAACTCTGAGAGTAAATAAACCTGCCATGAAAAAGTTTCTCAAAAATCTGTCATTCGGAGTCGACGTTAAATTGTAGGTCCCGCCACTCAAGTATAAAATAAAGGCACACAACATTAGTGGTATGAGAAGCTAGGCTGTAATCCTGACTGAAGGGTTGTAATGACCAATTATGTATGTATGTATTATACTTCTCTACAAACAAGCAATGACGATGCTGATGATGAAGTTATCGTAGCTGTTAAGGTGAAAATACCACCAATAACAATACTAAAATGTAAAACTGAACAAATACATGAAATGTGTAGAATAATGGATGTAAAAGAATATTTTATACTTAAAATATCTATTGGTGTCAAACTTTTTTGCGACAAAAAGGAAGATTTTGAGAAAATTCGTGAAGCATTATCAAAAAAATTCAGTCTTGAATATTTTACATATGCCTCAAAAAGCGAAAAGCCGTATAAAGCGATTTTACTTGGTTTAGATAAAACCGATCCAGCCGTTATTAAAAATCGTCTTACTAGCATGGGTCTTAAATGTATTGACGTTAAAATTGTCACTAAAACCAAAGACAAAAATGAAAATATAAATTTTATAATATATTTCGAAAGAAAATCTATAACATTAAAGGAGTTTAGGCAAAATTATTCCTCCATAAATTTTATTAAAGTTAGATGGGAATATCAGAAACCCAATAAAAATAAAGTAACCCAAATCTACAACTGCCAAATATTTGGACACGGTTCTAGCAGATGTATGGTAAAAACATTTTGCGCCCATTGCGCTGGAAACCATAAAACCGCAGACTGTAATGCTTCATTCGAGAAATGTGCTAACTGTAGTGGAGCTCATACAGCTATGTCACCTGATTGCCCTAGTAGGGAATCTTATAACAAAATTAGACAGAGAACTCAACCAAATCGCATTAGGAAAAATACACAAAATAAGTTAAACCAATATGAAATACCAAATTCATCTAACATGAGATACAGTCGACATTTTAAACAAATACAAATAACGAAAAACTTTTTTCTTTTGAAGAATTAAAAAATCTAACTTTTGAACTAATTTCAAATTTGAGAAAATGTAGCTCCCGTGAACAACAGTTCGAGTTCTTATACCCATGAATACAAATACTCGTATAATACAATGGAACGCACGTAGTATTCGAAATAAAAAAGAAGAATTTTTCCACTTTCTGGATAAGACTAATGTCGACATTTGCCTTGTTTGTGAAACCTGGCTAAATGATAAAACCTCAATTAAACACCAAAATTTCTACTGTTATAGATGTGATAGTCAAGAAGGCCTCAAAGGAGGTTTAGCAATATTTATAAAAAAAAAATATTCGACACAAATTAATTTAAACTATAAATACCTCTTTAATTGGAAATATTGGTACTAGAGTGTATACTCAAAACGATTTTATTGACATCTTCTTATGCTACTTTCCTGGTAGAACTGCAGGAAGTGATTCCTTGCGTAAACAATCATTCTCATAAGACATTCGAAAACTAACATCAATAAGCAACAAATACATTTTAGGAGGGGAGAGGAGGATCATTGGGGGTTGTCAAAGAAGTAATTGTTGGGGCAACATTCTTTTTAACCAATTACAACTAAACCAAACCCAAATAGTTTTTCCCCACGAAAACACCTATATTCCATCTGATCCGTCTAGGCAACCATCAATATTAGATTTGTTCTTTGCAAATACGGCACATAACTTAGCAGCGGCAAAAGTGATAAATGAACTCAGTTGAGATCATCTTCCAATATCTACTACTGTTAATCTTAGAGCAAATGTCGTAAATAATTTACATTGCGTTTTTAAAAAAACAAATTGGCATCGATTTCAAACATCAATAAATAGAAACCTACCTAGCCCTATTGATATGGAGGAAATAACAAATACAATTCAAATTGACGAAATGTTAGAAACTTTTAACGATACTGTTAAAAAAGGAATTGATGAAAGTACACCAAAGCGTAGAATAAAGCCAGCTGTTAAAATTTACCAAATAACATAAAAATAATGATCCAATTTAGAAATATATATCGACGAAATTGGAAAAGGTATAGAGATATAAATGATCATCGGCAAATGACACGGCTAAACAAAGAAATCTGTATTGGAACAAATAAGTTTAGAAATTTAAATTGGAATAATATGCTAACTACTTTGGAAAAGTCTTCATCACCGTTTTGGTGCCGAAGTTTTAAAACGGAAAACAAGTAATATTCCTATTTTGAAAGGTAATAGCCAAGTAAGCTTTACGCACCAAGAGAAAGCAAATACGTTAGCTAAATGTTTTATGTCAAATCACCACATTTCATCCCGGTTAAGTGATACAAACACAATATTTGAGGCTGATAATGTAGCAAACCAAATTCGAAGTTGCAATGTAAATCCACGGGACAACTATTATGTAAATAGTCCACAAATAAAACAAATTATTAAAACACTAAAAAATAAAAAGTCGCCTGTAATTGACAGAATAAATAATCAATGTTTAAAAAATCTTCCAAATAACGGTATAAAATATCTCACCAATCTGTTTAACAGTTGCCTTAAATTGTGTTATTTTCCGAAATACTGGAAAATATCTAAAACAATACCAATTATAAAGCCGGGTAAACCTCCTGATTCACCACATTCATACAGGCCCATTAGTCTATTGCAGTGATGCTCAAAATCGAAATTTCCTATCACATGTGATAGGCAAAGAAAAATCTGCTGACGCTCCGTTGGCACACGTACACTCAGGCCTGCCAGATTTGCCGATCTATCGGCGTGGATGCTTTATATATTTTGATTAATTTTGCAATTTATTTAACTGATTTTATGAATAGGAATACTATTTTGGATTACGATCAAGTTTATTTGGGTCTTCTCGCAAGTGATTTAATTTCAAAAAATAAATGCGAAATTCAAAAAATTAAAAACAACTGTGTAAATTTTTATATAGAGCTTTTGAATCAAATTTTATAACGTTTTAATTTTGAAAATAACAATTTTAAATCTTTAAATATGATTAATTATATGGAAGGGAAATATAACTCATGTATGGAATTTCCAAACATTTCAGATCAAGATGAAAAACAAATGTTGGACTCTGAATTTACAGAGCTAAAATTTTTGAATTTTAAGGTAATTTTTGATGATTTTGAAATTAATTTACCAATGTTTTGGAAAACAGTTTGTGGACAAAAGCGTGACGATAATACATCTGCTTTCCCACTGTTACATACATACATACATAATTGGCCATTACAACCCTTCAGTCAGGATTACGGCCTAGTTTCTCACACCACTCATGTTGTGTGCCTTAATTTTATACTTGAGTGGCGGGACCTACAGTTTAACGTCGACTCCGAACGAATGATTTTTGAGAAACTCTTAATGGCAGTTTTATTGACTGACTCAGAGTTTTTGCCAGTAATCTGCTGAGAGGAAGTTGCCGAAGAAGTATTTTTTTTCATATTTCGTTTTGATATTTGGCCTGGGGCTCGAACCCGGGCTTTACGTCTAATAAGCGAACACACTACCTACTAGACTACGGCGACTCCAATTTTTCCCATTATTAGAAAAATGTATTTATTACTGCCACATTTTTCTGCGGATGTTGAACGTACATATTTTTAGTCAGGTCAATCTTAATAAAACTAAATTTCAATGTTCCCTTGTAAACGAATCTTTAGAAGGTATTCTTTATTCTAAAGATTTTTTAAAATAAATCAATTCAAATTGTTTTGATATAGATATTAAGAAATATATTTTAAATTGACAAACTCAATCATGTATTCTTAAAAATTTAAAACCAATTTTCATTTCATCATTATTTTTACTTAAATATTTAACTAAAAATCTTGAATTTATCTCATATTAATTAAAGTATATATTTACTATATACGTAAAATATAAAGTATATATTTACTAATATGTACGTACATATGTATAAATAAAAATTAAAAATAATGAAAATTCAGATATAAAATTTTATCTTTGTATAACATAACATCAATATGTTTATTGTTGAATTGATTTCTTTTGTTTTGGTATATAGTTGTTTAATAAAATGTTTGATTTCATACATTTATAACAAGTGCTTTTTTAATTGCCGATATTTTGCCGATTTTCCTTCAAAATTATCTGGCACCCCTGCGTACACTATAAGCTTACTTGTGTGGTTTCTTATAATGATCGTGTGTTTGTTGCTTTGTTTGTTGTTTTGTGTTGTTCTCAGAGAAGGAAATCAATTCAGTTGACGTTTAGCACTTGATGAGGCAAGACCACGCTACGTAACTTTTTTGAATGATTTTTTGCCAATACACGCAGCAAAATGTTTGATGAAAATTGGGAATATAATTTTTTTTATAGAGAATATGGATGGTAATTAGTGTTTTTCATTTCCCGGACTGGATCAGATTTGAGAAGGCTGTGGAGGAGGAACTTAGGGCCCTCAGGGGTCGTTTCACTCCTGGCGTCAATGATCGAGTTAGATCTTTGACGGATATTTTGTTGTCTTGTTATAGAGATACTTATCCCCTCACTTACCCGGGTAAGAGGAAACAGCCAGACTGGTGGAATGCGGAACTCCAGAGACTCCGCTGTTGTACCAGGAGACTTTTTAATAAGGCTAGAAGGTCGGGCAGAGATATTGACTGGTCCGCATATAAAGCCAGTTTTATTGAGTATAAAAGGGAAATAAAGCGCTCAAAGAGAACCAGCTGGATGAGTTTCTGCACGAGTATCGAAGATGTTGCCGATGTGGCTCGTTTCCGTAGGATGCTGTCTAATGGCCCGAAAATCCTAGGCTTCATCCAAACGAATAATGGCATGTGGACAGCCTCGAGAAAAGAAACTCTAGAGGTTCTGTTGAGCACTCATTTTCCCAATTGTGTGGATCCAGAATGCTATCCGTCGGGTGTAGCTGATCCCTTCTGTAATGCTGGCATGATGCCCGATTTGGAGAATATCATTACCAGAGACAAGGTCAAATGGGCGATAAATAGTTTTGAGCCCTTTAAATCGCCTGGTCCAGATGGTATCTTTCCGGCTCTGCTTTAGCATGCTGGTGATATATTACACGAATGTCTGGTGGACGTGTATAGGGACTGTCTCCGGTGGTGTAATATACCTGATGGTTGGAAAGATGTGCTTGTGGTGTTTATACCAGAAGCTGGTAAACCCAGTCACATCGGCCCGAAGGATTATAGACCGATATCGCTATCATCCTTTCTTTTAAAAGCCTTGGAGAGACTTATCGATCTATATTTGAGGTCAAACATGGATCGGTGTCTGTTGAGTAGGTCGCAACATGCTTACATTAAGGGTAAGTCGGTTGAGAGCGCTCTTCATGATGTGACAAGTTTTGTTGAGGCGAATCTGGCTAGGGGTGAGTACACACTGTCGGCTTTACTTGATATAGAGTGGGCCTTCAATAATGTTACCACTTCTTCTATTGAGAATTCACTAAGGGATATACATGCCTCAGATTTTCTGGTGCGACTTATCATCCACATGTTGGGTAATAGATAGTGTTTTTCATTTCCCGGACTTATTCATTTCCCGGGAAACCGGGATTGATTTTGAAATTTCCCGGGATCCCGGGAATTCCCGCCTAGAACATAAAATCGTATATTTACTTTGTTAAGTATGTATTTTTTATTTTAAATTCATATTAATGAGATCAAAAACATAAAACTAAATAACAATAGAAACATATAAAAGGTACAGTTCTTTAAAAAATAAATAATTCAATGTATTTTAAAAACTAGTTAAAAATATATACATGAAACATAAATCTATTAACATATTTATTTAATACTTTTAAAATATCAGTCAGTTTCTAATTTTAGTAACATATTGACCCTCGAGAAAGAAAACTCACTCGCTTTCAACAGATGTTGGCTTATAGTTAACAAGGCCTCTAAAAGATTTTTTATATTTTCCGTTTGCTTACCAGATTCTCCAAAAAATTGTAAGTCTTTTATTTATCGAACCGGTAGGTACATTAGTGTTTGATGTAGATATTTCACTAATGTTATTTATTGCATCGTTTAAATATCCTCAAAACTTTTATCTTCTAAAATATCATTATCGTTGCTTTCTATTTCTTCTAATTCTATATTTTTTCAGTAAAAAGGCGGTTACAAATTTGTTCTCCATATAAAATAATTTAATGTTTTGAAGCATTCGGAAAAAATTTATTATTTTTATTAAAAATTTCAGGATCTTTCAAGTATTTTGTGAAGGTATACAATTTTATATCTCTTCTTTCTCTAATTCGGTATATAAGAGATTCAAACATTGTCCTTCCTAGTGAAGTATGTGTAAATGTTGCTAAATAGTCAAAAATTTTCATGCACAATAATTCCCGGGAATTCCCGAGCAAATTTCCCGGGATTTCGGGATTGAAAAATTTGCGGAATTCCCGTCCCGGGATTTCCCGTGAAAAACACTAGTAATAGACTAATCCGATCGAATTTGGGTGGATGTTCTATCGTCAAGCGTGCAACCAGGGGTACACCGCAAGGGGTGTTCTACACCTTCTTCTTATGGCTAAGACAGACCTTGTTTTGTTCTCGCGTAGGTACAAAATTGAAACCTTCAGGTTGCCGAGGTTAGCTGGAAATGGAAACGAAACACCGAGGAAAGAATGAAGAAGGGACTGAATGCTTTCTACCAGTGTAGGAACTCCATAGGTAAGAGCTGGAGTCTTCCGCCTAGGGCCATTCACTGGATATACCTGGCGATTTTTAGACCGGATATTACTTATGATTGCATTGTTTAGTGGTGTGCCTTAGATAAGAGTTTTCAATGGAAAATCGTAGATAAGGTTCAGCGGATTGTCTCCTTGACTATCACTGGAATGAGAAAGCGTTGCCCTCAGGCTGCTCTTGACACTATGCTCTGCCTGACTCCGATTTGATTTGTATGTCAAGCTGTGTGCAGCGCGCAGTGCCATTCGTCTGAGGGAATCGGGCTACTGCAAACAGCGCTCGATAGGTCACTCCAGAGTTCTGAATGTCGTCTTTCATGACGAAAGGTATGGACTTTCGGAAAAAGCCACCGACTATATTGTGCCTGAGGCTATGTTCCTGCCTGGTTTAAAGATACTTATACCGGAAAGGGCACAATGGAATGGTGGGGTACTCCAGGGGCAGAGAGGTATACCCATCTCCACAGATGGGTCTAAGTTAGGAGGATGTACAGGTGCTGGGTTTTTCGGTCTTGAACTCCACTTCAGGTTGAATGGCGGAGATTTTCGCAATCTTGAAGGCTATTGAGGCCATAGCTGGTGGCCCAGCTTCAGATTCGGAATCTTAAGTGATCTTCGTTGACAGCCAGGCTGCCCTTAGGATCATTGAGTCGGTCTGGTGCAAATCACGGCTCGTTCGCGAGTGCAAAGAGTCGTTGAGTACTTTTGGACTAGACCATATCCGTCTATTCTGGATTCTGGGTCATAGCGGAATACTAGGTAATGTGACGGCGGATGCCCTCGCTAGGTTAGGTTCGCTTTCTGTGAGCGATTTAATAGTTGGTCCTGACCCCCCAGTCTGCCACCTCTACGGCCTCATCAATGGATGGGTCGGGGAGGAAGAGCAGAGACGTTGGGGAAACGGATCGGATTGTTTTGTTTCTAGTTGTCTATGGCCTGCTGTGGACAGTAAGAGAACAGGTTGGCTTCGGGCTTGAATAAGGCCAGCTTAAGGTTGGTTGTCGGTTTTATCACGGGACACTGCGAGATTAGGTCGCTGACGGGGATCTAGAACAGATCCCAGCGGACTATTGCAGAGCATGTTGCGATGAGGAAGAGTTGGAGACTATCGAACACCTCCTCTGTAACTGCCCAGCCATTCGTAGGTTGAGAACCCTTGGCAGAGCCTCCTTTGAGAGTTTGAACTCTGTGTCGAGAGCAGACATCAAGGCTCTCCACAGATTCATTAGTGGCTTAGGCTGGTTGAGAGGCGCTAGGGCTTCATCGGGATAGTCGCGCTCTCTTTTTTGTTGTGTCTGGTCTATTTGATCCCTCCGCTTCCCATTCTCCCCTTTCCTACATCCTCTCCATTTTATCATATTCCCTCTATTATCCTTCCCTCTTTAAGGACGTTCTACAATTCAATTCGACCTCCGGGAACTGTACTTGTCTTAATTGACAAGTACACGTCCTCTAACCTAACCTAAGCGAAATATGTCTATTATTCCTAAAGAATAATAAATGGCATCAAAAATCACAACGCGATCTCTAAAAATACTTAATGAGAACATAAACTCTCGCGTACACTAAAAACTGTTAGTGTTATCAAAAAAGTTCACTAAAGCCCAATTTTTTCATTGTCTACTGATATTTTTAGCGTACTTTGTACACAAACAGTAATAAATAGTGTTTGTGAGCTCTGTTCAGTACGTTTTGTTAGAGTTTGCGTACATGTTATAAACATTAAAACAGAAACGAAGAGTTTTGCTCTCGTTGTAGTGAATGTGTTTGTGTTCTTTACACACGACATCCAGTACAGTATATAAACGTTGCGTACTTTGGAGTATTTTGGAACACTACTTAAAACCAAACTCTTCCGCCCTTTGATGTTGCATTTATTCAAATGCAGCGTTTATTCAAAAAGAAAGGCGTAAAGTCTATACCTACCAAAGGGAGTATTAAAATTGCACGATTTAGATCAATAATCGTCTAATGAATTCATCCAAAACCCACTGTTTGCATGAAGACAACTATAATATTTGGATCCCGCTAACTTAGCTATGCGATCATCCATATTTCTAAATGGGTAATGCGGACGTAAAATTGCTTTATTTAAATTTCTTTGATCTAAAAATATTCTCTACTGACCATTTGGTTTTGTAACCACTACTTCGGAGCTTACCCATTCAGTTGGCTCTCTAACCGGAGCAATTACATTTAACCTAATCATCATGTCCAACTCAGACCTTAAACTTTTATGAATACTGAATGAAATTTTTCTTGGTGGATCTACAATTGGTACAATTTTATACCTAATTTTCAAATGACATTTAGATATTAAAAGTCCTAATCCATTAAACACACTATAATATTTTTCAGTTGTTTTATTTGACGACAAGATATTAATATTTTTAATTAAATGTATTCTAACTGCTCAATCTAGCCCAATACGTTTTTACACATGTTAAATACAAAAAATGTACTTTTGTAGTTAATACCTTCAAAAGAAATAGTAAATCTCCTTTGGCTAATAATGGAGGCCTTTCGCTACTAAAAGTTACAATATTTGTATTATTTAATCCCAAAAACTTATCAAATTTTAATAATTTACACGTCTCCTTTGATAAAATCTTTATTTGGACTCCAGTATTACACGTGAAGAGGAACTTAATGTTGATTTATAAACAACATTCAAGTTCGACTACTGACCGCTAGAAGTCTTCAGAGCACCAACAAACAGATCTTAAGTATTATTACTATTATCATCATTATATTCTTCTTTTTGTAGTTGTATTTGCTTTACATATTTTTTTGGCTGCCGTTCTGACGACTTAAAAAAGTCCACAGTTGTGAAATAACCTCTTCCACCATAAATATGACAATTACGTTTTTCTGTTGGACATTTTTTCTTATGAACTTACCCACAACGACTGTTGTTGTAAGCTAAAAGGTGTAAATTTTTTTTGATTAAGTTTGGTAGTTCAATAACTACTGCTGGCGATTTACATTTGATGGTGACATAATCGGTTTGAAGATGGTCCTCTACTTATAATTGTTCAAATTTTTGATTTGCAGTTTGGTTGTTTTTAAGATATTAAACGCTTCCTTTATCTGACAGGCAATTAACTTTAACTGTAGCCTTTGAAAACAATTAACTAGAGCATCCATCGATTAGAAGACATATTTTAAAATTCGATATATCTGCAAGCTCATAAAATTGTTTGAAAATTATAAGAAACGAATTGAAAATAAATCTAAGTATCAACTTACAAAATGTATTTGTAATTGTTTCAACTGTTTTCAAATTCGAATAGTGAAAACCAGTCCATATTTCCACTACGTGAGTGAATGGTTGCTTAGAACCAAACAGCGAGATTAACAATTATTAATTCTTACTTTTTTATTTCTGCCTTAACGAATTTTATACGAAATAAGTAATTTTACAAACGTTTATTTAGATTAGAGGTATCTATTTAAATAATACACTAATATTTTGGTTTTATTGCAACTGTTGGGATTTCGTTCTTTCAGATATTTTACTTATCATTTTCTCTTCCTTTGCTTTACGTTTTGCCTCCTTTTGTTTCTTTTTATCTTCTCTTTCTTTTTGTTCAAGCACTTCCTTAAAACGTTCATCTCTAGGATCTACTTTATAGCCAAAATGTCGGCGAACTTCCTCTATCAATCGTTCTCTTTTCTCTTTTGCAGCTAGAGCGTCAGCCTCTTTCTTTGCAACTTTTGTATTCAATTCTTGCTTCCATTGTTCAAGCTTTTCTAATTTTTTAGTAATATCTTCCTCGCGCTTCTTTACCTCCAGCTTATTTTTAGCTTCTTGTGCTTTATATTTACTTATCAAAGAAAAAACTGTGTCCCCTTCAGAAAAGTCTTCAAATCGCTTTTGAGTTACATTGTCAGCATGTGTTCCGAAGCATATTCGGGGGCTAACACCACTTTCAGCGCCATACCGACCAAATATTTTTCGTTGGTATTTTTCCGTCAAATGAATCCATGAGGAGGGTTCTTTGTAAGGTTTTTTATTTTTTATAATATTCTTGTGTTGTTCGAGAAGACCAGATTTATCATAAGATATAGCATTTTCGATATCAGAAACTTCTAATCTGTCGTTGCCAACTTGCCTAACATCTTGATCTCTTTCAGAAAATTGTCGACGGCAGAACAATTGAAACGTTAGATGCTTTTCACTTTTTGTACGAAGTATTTTATAAAACATATCAAATGTTAAGTAATTCAAATGTGGAAGATAAAAGTATAATTCATATAAATAGCGATGTTATACTTAATTCAATACTTAGACGAAAGACATCACATGGTGGTCTGAAAATGTATATTATAGTCAACAGGGTGTTTAATGTAAACATCAGTTATAGAGTGCATACCTAAAGGCGCTGGGGACGATCAGACAAATTCATCAATTTTCAATTTCAATTTCATTGAGACTTTCAAAGAAGATTACATAAGGAAAATTAACAGATAACACTAAATGATAAAAAAACTTAAAACTGCAGAGTATTGTTTTAATAAACATTAACGACATTATAATCACGAATAACGCCACAAGCTTAGTTGAACATATAAGTGCAAGATTTTACATCAAACGATAAGCATGTAAATGATATTGCTCAAAATATAATAAAAGCTTACATTGACTGAAGATATATCAAAAATGAGATCTTAAAATAAAATTTAAAACTAAATAACAAATATACGTAAAAACAAAATATAATAGAAAAATATTAGCCTCTATTCGATCCCGGACATGAATGTCCATAAAACTTTGGTAAACGGTATTCATTTGCACTTATTAAGGCCTCAATATCCTTGTGTATAATTTTAAATTCAGATAGAACCCGAAGAACACTTGTCATCAATCGGTTCCCATGGCACCCAAGACGATCTATATATTTCCTAAGTAAGGATAATGCGTACAAAGAAAAGGATTTTACCCCGGCCTTTCCATTAAAAGTTGAATTTGAGAATTTTATCACAAAGTTTTCATAATTTGCATTAACACAGAGTCCCAGACAGCTCCGTTCCAAAATTTCTAGCTCCCTCATTACTGTTAGGGAAACTGAGAACCATATGGGAAATCCATAAAGCATTGTAGAATGGATACTCACCTTGTAAATTACAACTTTGCACCTTTGGCTCAAATGTCGACTTACCAATAATTTCGAAAACATGCCCTTAATACGAATACCCATATCCCTGGCAATTCCGCCATGTTGATTAAATTTAAATAGCTTATTCATAGTTACCCCTAGGTACTTTATGTGATTCTTGAAAAGAATATTTGGACCCCGTCGAGAGAGTTTCAATGTCTTACTCTTCCTAACAACATCGTGGGGGCCTTTTCCCGAAGCATTACGAAAGCATATGGCCTCTGATTTTGCTGTGTTTACTTTGATGTCCCAATCTCGGTAAAACTCATCAATTACTAAAAGGTGATTTTTCACTAATTTTAATTTTACAGTCATTTGGCCTTTTAACAAGGGGGTATATTCTCGAAAGTTTCCAGATGTTGGGAAATACCCATTATTCAAACATACACATACATACATAATTGGCCATTACAACCCTTCAGTCATTATTACGGCCTAGCTTCTCAACACCACTCATGCTCTGTGCGTTAATTTTATACATGAGTGGCGGGACCTACAGTTTAAAGTCGACTCCGAACGACAGATTTTTTGAGAAGCTTTTCATGGCAATTTTTACTCTCAGAGTTTTTGCCAGAAATCTGCTGAGAGGAAGTCGCCGAAGAAATACTTTTTGTATTTTGTTTTTGATGTCTGGCCTGGGATTTGAACTCGGGCCTTTCGTCTAATAAGCCAACACACTACCTACTAGACCACGGCGACTTCATTATTCAAACAATTATTAAAAATAACTACTAAAAGTTCTATTGCTGAAGGTGGTAATTTCTTTAATATGAAGTTAGGTAAGTTGTCCGAACCAGAAGTTGAAGTCTGAAGTTCTATTACCGTTTCGATGAAACAATTTCTTAAGATATTTCTGCCAACCGTATTTTAACTTAAATAGTTTCCGAATATTCTCCGGTACAATAAATTTCTTGTTTTTGATTTCTATTTTCCTTGTATTCCTAGTTATTTCAAAACTAATAAAGGGTGTTTTTTATAGAGGTATAGAACTTTAAGTTGCAATAAAACAACGATGGATTATTCGATTGGCATGAATTTTATTTATCCGAAAGATAATCTTGTGGCATTACATTTTAAATATGATTTCTGGCATATGACCGCCACGGCTGGCGCGGATGTAGTCCAATCTGGACGTCCAATTTTCGATGACTTTTTCCAACATTTGTGGCCATATATCGGCAATAACACGGCGAATGTTGTCTTTCAAATGGTCAAGCGTTTGTGGCTTTACCGCATAGACCAATGACTTTACATAGCCCCACAGAAAGTAGTCTAGCGGTGTTAAATCACAAGATCTTGGAGGCCAATTCACAGGTTCAAAACGTGAAATTAGGCTGTCACCAAACGTGTCTTTCAATAAATCTATTGTGGCACGATCTGTGTGACATGTTGCGCCGTCTTGTTGAAACCACATCTCCTGGACATCATGGTTATTCAATTCAGGAATGAAAAAGTTAGTAATCATGGCTCTATACCGATCACCATTGACTGTAACGTTCTGGCCACCATCGCTTTTGAAAAAGTACGGACCAATGAAGCGCACTAAACAGTCAGTTTTTCTGGATGTAATGGTGTTTCCACATACACTTGAGGATTACCTTCACTCCAAATGCTGCAGTTTTGTTTGTTGACGTAGCCATTCAATCAGAAGTGCGCTTCATCGCTAAACAAAATTCGCTTATGAAAATCGGGAACAACGGTAATCTCGTTTTGGGCCCATTCGATGAATCTACGCCTTACTTGATGATCGTTTGGCTTCAATTCTTGCACGAGTTGGATTTTGTAAGCACGCAAACCAAGATCCTTCCTCAAAATCTTCCATAAAGTGGATGGACACAGATCCAATTCCTGTGCTCGGTGGCGGATGGACTCATTCGGGTCTTCTTGAATGCTACGCTCTACAGCAGCAATAGCTTCTTCTGTACGCACCGTACAGCGTCTCTGGGGATGCGAGTTATCAATAAGAGTAAACGTGGTGCGAAAACGTTCCATGGTTAATCGAATTAACTGCTCTGAGGGACGATTTTGTCGACGATAAAATGGACGTAGTGCGCGATACGTTTTCCGCACAGAACCATTATTTTCGAAATAAAATTGCACTATTTGCAAATGTTGTTCAGGCGTAAGTCTATTCATGATGAATTGCCAAACCAAACTGAGAATAAATCACTTGACAGCTGTTAAATCGGTCGTCATCTTGAAAAGTAATGCCAAATTAAAGTTCTATACCTCTATAAAAAACACTCTTAACTATCATTAAATAGCGAAATATTAGCGTCAACCTCATCATTATCCAAACTCCTATCCGAAGGAATACAAATGCCTGACATGTTAAAATGAACACATTCCCGGAATTCCTCCCAATTAGTTTCCTCAAAACATATAAAAAATTTCGGAGGGGATAAAACTAGATTAAACTCAGGGAATATAAAATTCAATTTTAAAGGAAAATTATCTGAAAATGATGAAAGTGTGTCTAAATAAAAATTTGTATGTACCGTATCTATTAAACTTGTCGTTATTAAAAAGTGATCTAAATATGATATGATGAAGCTCACGAGAAGGAAGGGGACATGCCACATAATCTAGTCAAATTAGTTCCAAAGAAATTCAACCAGTCATAGAAACATTGACCGTTTAGATTTACAATTGTATCACTCCATAATATATTTCTCGAATTAAAATCGCCTCCTATGAACACTCCACCATACAGTGGCGAATTGCTTTCAATAATATCGAGACTTGAATTAAATTCGGTGCGTGGAAAATTAGTGGGTACATAAATACTACCCAGTAAAAATCGCTTGATACACCATTGAACGACATGTTAATTACTATAAAACAATTTGGAAATTTTAAATCTGGTATATAATTGTGAGTAAATTTTATATATTTTTTATAAGTATTGCGGTACCTTGAATAGAAGTGTCCCTGATAAGGTTATAGTCCTCGAAGGAGACTCTTGAATTGACACGTAAATGAGTTTCCTGATCGAAGCAAATATCCACTTTATTATACATAATTTAAAATTTTAATTAATTCGATACGTCTACTCAATTCGACCAAGGATCTTACATTAAAAGTTACAAATATTAAATTATTTCGAGCCATAATTAATTAGTACCTCGTTTAATAAACGCCCATATTCCCACTTGGCCACCTCTAGTGGCATGGTTTTATATGTCTAAATAAAATTTATAATTTCCGATTCCAAAGATATAGTCTGGCTCATTAAAATATTCACTGAGCTTAATAAATTCTTCTACTAACGACTTCGTATTACCTTGATAATTATTAGCCTTCCTATGGAACAGGCTGGCAAACGAAGTTTTTTATTTAAAATAGCATTATTAACATTGTTTTTAATCTCATCTTTTCGCGCTTTGGCCTTAGCCAATAATTCTTTTTTTCTCTTAAAAAATATTTTGTAAGAGGGACATCCCCTCGCTACATGCAATTTCCCCCTCACGCACCTAAATTTTGAATGACAGTTGCGGGCTGAGTGTCCCCACGATTGACACCTAAAACATTGGATCTCCCTCTTCATTTACTTGGCTGTTTCCCAAATTATAGACTGGTTTAATATGTAACGAATTTTATTTATGTCTTTTAACTTTTTACCACTCGCTAGGGTAACCACAAATAAGCCAATATCGCGCTTATTCTTAGCCGAATATTGTGTAATTAATTTATTCACTTTTGTGTTTGGAATTTCAATATTAAGAGTAGTTTTAATATCTTACACATCAGTCATATGGTACAAGCCCCTAATTACAGAAACTCTTCTTCACCTCTTCACGCCCTTGGCCACATATGTGGACATTTAATTTTTCTAATTATAATTGTAATAATAATAAAAACAACAAAAAAATTATAATAACTTATTGACTACCAAATCCTCTAACAAGAGAAGTAAACATTTTACCGTTTGTCTGCACTGATGATATTATTTCCGATGTATAGTTATACTATATAATATATAGGATACTTAAAAAATGTGAAATAATTCTTTGGCAATCTGTTTTATTGGATTATATCAAGAAATCGTTAATATTTGAAAAAAATAATATTAGATATATCTAATATAATAAGTTTTACCATCGCTACCTATATTATGTAAGACGAAATCTCTACATTTATGAGAAATGTTAAGAATATATATACCTGATGTGCCCGGAATGTATGAAAGCATTTCACACATATATTACCATTAACGTTTAGTGGCCACAAATGTGGACGTTATCCCTTTTTGTGAATTTTTTTGCTTTTTGAATTCCTATTAAAATAAAGTTAATTAATTTACAAAGAAAACAAAATTTAATCATTTTTTTCTCACCATAAAAAATCGTCCCTGAAGAGGTTAACTCTGGTGGTGTAAATGAATATGAATGAATATTTTGAGACCGAAGCAACTTCATCATTTCCAAATGTTCTTTAAGGTCATTAAAGTAGAATTTGCTTTTATTTTTAGAAGAGTTGATAATTTTATAAACCACCTTGGGGGATAACTTATTCAATTGTTCAACAAGTGCATTCACGTTCACATTATGTAAAATAATTGGAGGACAAAATTTGCATCTTACCGGTTTACCACAGTTTTTACCAATATTTTTATTTATATATATATAATATATTTACATCTGGGGTCGCCATTTTGCTTGTCGAGACACTTTCGTTAACTTCAATGTTCGTTCGTCCCAATAGCTCAAAACGGTTGTGTGTGATGGTTGTGGAATCAAGATTGGGAACATCTACATTTGACTTCAATGTATCGTCAGTCGACAATGGAGCATTGCTGTCCCAATCCGCAATTATCCTGGGCCTTTTCGATGTGACTAGTTGGAAAGGCAATTCCGTGTTGGATGCAATTTACATATTATCGACAACATTATATGCGGAAATTCCACTCTGTGACATTAAATGTCCAATCTTGTCACTAGCACGCAACCTGTCCCTGTCCAAAGGCCACTTCTCAGTATTTAGAATCGTACTGAGCTGAATCATTCAGTGCAGTATTCATTGATATGGATAATATTAGTACTCCACAAAAATTCTTTGTAAGAAATGTTATATTTCACAATTCTTTTATTTCAATTTAAAAATATAAATATATAAAAAATTTCAAGCGCAAAAAACGTGTTCTTCTCCTTCAGTCTACCGTTCTTCTCCAAGATTCACCGATTCACTTATGTATACAAATTTGTTCAGATGTTTTTAAAAAGTTGTACCGGTTTGGTGCTATCAGTTTATACGAATACCAATAATAAAGATGAAGAACAAAAATCCAAATTGTTTCTATGTCACTTGAGCTAACCATTAACATCTCAAAATTATATTGTTCGCACAAATAATTAATAAATTTACTTTATTATATTGTTGCTTAAAAACAAATTTGTGAATACTGATGTTCTTCTTCATATTGCTTATTGACGTTTGGAAAATGTAGTACACAATACAGCTGTTACGGCTGTAACTAAAAATTTCGTGAAGACATGAGCTTTACTTTAAACAGTATCTGTACAAAGACTTGGCCGGTGGCACATTTATTTCTATAGAAATTAAAATATTAGAATAATTACAATACACAAAATTTAATTTACTTTCCGCAGTTTTGCACCTCCTTCTTCAACAATAGACGGGCTTCGATTAATTCTAAATTTAACTTACATCTAACTTAAGCCCCCTTTAGACGAGCACACAGGTAATATGATCTGTCAAAATTTTATGTAGAAGAGTACGGATGGGATCGTCTAAACATAATATGTAATGAAACTGTCACACATTCAGAGAAAATACGGATGAAAATTTTGACAGTCGTATGGCTCTCTTCATTTTTTGAAATGTTTCAAAAAACAAGAAAATTTCATTAGATCAGGGATGTATTTTTATGTAAACAAAGCAAAAAAAGTGTAACAGCTGTTTTCGTCTTACTTTATTATTGTCTTATACCAATCGTGTAAACACAGAAAAAATAATCATACGACTATAATTCTCTTTTTTGAAATACGTATGGCATTTCATTTTACTTTTTCATCAGACTTTACATATTACTTGTGTGATCGTGTGAAGGGGGCTTTACAAGTTACAAAATAAATAAGAATTCAAAGGAGAGTGTAAAAAGTCGGTTTACAAAAAAACTTCAAATAAAAATACAAAACAATAATTCACAATAACAAATCATTGGAACTTATTAGGGCGCTCCGTAACAACAGCATAACACGGAGCGTTCACAAACAAAAAGTGAATTCAAAACAAAATACATTAGAATATCGTGTGAATTGTCCAATTATGATAACTACTTAACTTTGTCAATTGTCACTATTACATTATTGAAATAAATTTTAATTGTTAAGAAAACAAACAAAAGTATACTGTTATTTTCACATGTAATGACTTTCTCTCAAGTCCGATAGCACTGAATACAATTGAAATTAATTTATATGTAACAGCTTGTGTTATATTCCATATGATTTGGAAGAAAGAACGTATTGTGAAAAGTAAAGATTATGGTGTACTTTCAATTCTCGGTTGTGGCAATTATATTTTTTGCAATTTTCGGTATTTCAACAGTAAGATATAAATTACAACAATTGTTATATGACTATAAACATATTTTATTTGGTTAGGCATACTTGGAATATGATGGCTGGATTAATATTGAACTACACCATGCCATAAGTCCAAAGGATTTAGACAGTTTTACGTATAGAGGTAATATTTCCATCCCTAGTTTAAACTCGGGCTTATCTAATATTGTACAAAAAGAACTGTCGAGCGAAGATGTTGAAAACATTAAGGTAGATTTAATTTCAATATTCGAAAAGAATAAAATTTTAATAAGAATATTAGAATTTAGCAGCATCCGACAGTTTCTATCGTTTAAAAGCTGTTGTTGAATATCCGAATGGATTAAAGCGGATATTTAATACAGCGAACAAAGCGTGTAATATGCTAAATAGCGAATTCACCGATGAGTTGTGGATTTCGATAGACGGAAACGGCTACGTAAACTCGTTCCTGCTGTCAACTGCCGAAGGTGAATTTTTAGATTGTTCGTTATTAGATGTCTTTAGGGCTGAGCAAAAAAAATTCAATACAGAAATATTAATCAAACACACTGAATTGGCACCTATACCGGACACTGCAAGTTTTATACAAAAGATAGAACGGGAACGGGAAGCAAGAGAACGTGGGGAACACAAGGATAATAGAGGATTTTTGGCTAAATATGTAAGTTAATAAGTTTTGTGGCCAGTATTTAACTTCGCATTTAACTAACTTTCATTTAAATAGTGAACATTTAGAATCTGTTTCTTAAGAATTCATATGAAATCCTTAAAACTGTAATTGCATCTGTGAGGAAACTATTCAAAAAATTCTGAATATTTCAGACGTTGAACTTTTTCAATGGACATTTTTTTTTTGGTAAAAACGGGGAATTCTCTCAGTTTTAACTTATTTGAGTAATATATAGACAACGAATAATATCTTGAATTTTAATTCATATCATATCATATATTAAACATTTAGATGATGTAAAGGAAGTAAGATATTAGAATAATATTATTCGAACCTTGTTTACTCTTACGGAATGTTATAATTCAAGTAGGTGTTTGCAAACAATTAAATAGATTTTAACTGCACAATTAAAGATGAGAGGAATTTGAATACGGAGTTAATATCTGGCCGTGCGAATTTAAAATTAATAATAATTTTTAACTCTTCAATTTTAGTGGATGTATATCGTTCCAGTTGTACTTCTAGTTTTTATATCTGGAGCTACCAATCCTGAACAACAAAAATGAAAAGCATGTATATAAAAATAGTACTTTTAAAATGTACATATAGTGTATGTATATTATACATATAGTGTATGTATATTTCAGTAATTTATTTGTAGAAATACAGGTAAAGAAAAAAACTACATACACCACATATTTTGATGTTTTTGAATATTGCAAAAAAAAAATTAAAAATGGTTAAACATTTTTAATGCGTCATCAATAAGTTTATTTATAAAGCAAATAAAATTTGTAAAGAAACTGCAACCAAAATAAAAACAAAACAGATTACAACCAAACCAAATTTTTTTACATGAATATTGAAAAAGAAACAATTTAGTATCTGGGACTACCTTAGACATTAATTACAGACAGTAGACGATAAGGTATTGACGTCATTAAATAGTCCCTAATATCAGGTATTATTTATTTCCAGGTTCAAGAGGTTCTTGGTTTATTATTTACTTTGCACTTCAAATAGTCTCGACGGCCTTGAGTCTATTGAGATGTATTAATTTGTTGTCGAGGAGAGTATAAGAATTAGTCTTGAACAATTTTTTATTATTAATTTCTTTATTAGTATTAAAAATACTTTTTAAAACAATTGTATGTACTACAATTTCATCACATATAAAATTTTCTAATGTTACATATCTTTACATGTTATATTTTACAAAAAAAACAGTATGTTTCTTATACACTGCTGTTCAATAAAATAGATTCACCATGATCAATATCTTGCAATTAATTAAAGAAGAGTCAAGCTTCAAATTTTTGAAATGTATCGGAATTATATTCATAAGAGGCCAGTAAACAAAGTGCAGTTACTTTTTTACATATACTCCTTTGCATAAGAGATGTCTAGTAAACCTTTCAGAGAGCCGGTGAATCTATTTTTTTTGAACAGCATGGTATATATTAAAATTAGGTTCCATTTTCACATTATTTGGTAGGGAGTTGTAAAGTTGAAAACCCTTATAAAATAATGACCGCTGCATTGCAGATGATACTACTCTTTCAATCCTAAAATGTTCCGCATTTCTAAGCTGGTACGGTTGAGAATCTCTCACGTACGACACTTGCTCGGTTAGATATTCTGGTGCTTCACCGTTTTTAATTCTGTGTATGAAATTTAGTGTGTTCAGTTTAAGGCGTTGTTCTACATTTAACCATTTAAGTGATTCAAGCATGAAATGGATCGACGTATATCTGTTGACTTTAAGTATGACTCTCATTGCTCTATTCTGTAATTTTTGCAATCTTTCGATTTGATGAGCTGTGCAACATGTGAATAGTATTGTCGAACCGTATTCGAAATGAGGCTTTATCATTGTGTTGTATATATTAACTGCCGTTAAAATTGAGACTTGGTTTCTTATTCGTTTAAAGAAACTAATTTTTTGCCGATCTTCTCACATATGTAGTCAATATGATTTTTAAATTTTAAGTTTTTATCAATAATAAAGCCTAAACACTTTATTTGGTTCACTTTTTCTATTATTTGATTATTTATTTTAAAAATTAGCTGTCCGAATTTACCTCCATTATTTTTGTTTTACTTTCGTTTAAATGTAGGCAACATGATTGGTGATTGATGCCACGATATAAAATTGATTGGTATGCCAAGCCTAAACTGTCACCGATGTCTTCAAATTTTATTCCCATATGATCTTATATTCATTATTGTTCTCAATAGAAATTAACCGATTCACTACGGCTGAAACTATCACATTTTTTGGGGGAATTTATGTATTATACCCTAACGGTTTACCCTAAACGGTTTCGCCAATTTTGGAGAACTTACTTTTAGATCTTGATCTCTTTGAAGATACTTGTATAGAAAGTTTCCTAGCATTTCCAGATAGTGACTTGTTTTCAACACTATTAGTGCTTTCGTAATTTATAATTACTGTTTCGACAGTAGAGCGACTTGATTTTACAACTTTTGCGATTTTTCTTCAAGATTCATTTTAACCATCAAAGTGGAAACAGAATTGTATTCATATTTTAACACTCGCACTGCTTGTGAAATAAAAGGGAAACAAACTTAGAGTTCACATATTATTTTTTTTAATTATTTGTTATATGTAGACCAGGGCGAACTCAATAAGGCGATAGCAAAATTACAACAACTCAATTCGCAGTGTTTTTTTAACAAAAACAACATGTATTTTCTGTTGTTTTTGGATGACCACTAATGTCAAATAAAATTCGCCGTAAGCCAGAAATGACAAAGGCGAATCCAGGGCGAACTCAATAAGTGATGGCAATAGTACAACTCAATTCGCAGTGTTTTCTAACAAAAACAACATGTATTTTCTGTTGTTTTTGGGTGACCACTAATGTCAAATAAACTTCGCCGTAAGCCAGAAATGACAAAGGCGAATCCAGAGCGAACTCAATAAGGTGATGACAATAGTACAACAACTCAATTCGCAGTGTTTTTCTAACAAAAACAACATGTATTTTCTGTTGTTTTTGGGTGACCACTAATGCCAAATAAAATTCGCCGTAAGCCAGAAATGACAAAGAATGAGAATAATTATTTCTCTTCTGTTTCTTTTTATTTATAAAAAAAAATTTTTTTAAATAAATTGTTTTAAATACGAGCTGATTTGCGCTACCACTAAGGTATGACGACCTTCAGAGGAATACTGGAAGCATAAAAGCGGATTTTACAACAAAAGTTGTGCCAGAACATCTAGAATATTTGAATAAATTATAAATTGTGTAGAATACAAATATAAAAGGAAATAAAAACAAATAAACAAAAGAATGTATGTACAGTGAGCAAAAAGAAATGTGTACATACATACATACATAATTGGCCATTACAACCCTTCGTCAGGATTACGGCCTAGCTTCTCAACACCACTCATGTTGTGTGCGTTAATTTTATACATGAGTGGCGGGACCTACAGTTTAAAGTCGACTCCGAACGACAGATTTTTTTGAGAAGCTTTTCATGGCAATTTTTACTCTCAGAGTTTTTGCCAGAAATCTGCTGAGAGGAAGTAGCCGAAGAAATACTTTTTGTATTTTGTTTTTGATGTCTGGCCTGGGATTCGAACTCGGGCCTTTCGTCTAATAAGCCAACACACTACCTACTAGACCACGGCGACCACTCAGAACTGTGTACAGTTATTATAAAAAACTAACAAATAAATTATTCCCCAGGATTTTGTTTCACATGACTTTCTACGGAATCCGTTAGCCATAGTCAAAAAATCACCACGTTTTTTGCCTGAAAATGTGGGAATTTTTTAGTTTAAGTGATTCAACAGCGTGTTTTCAGTTTGTATAAAAATGGCTTCTTTATTTTATGAATTCAAGTTGACGAATGAATAAAATAATAATGAAAAATTCTAAGCATACTATATAATATACATATTAATAAATACAAGTTCAAGGCATACTTAGAATAGAATTATAACAGGTTGCATTCGCAACACTTCGACCTCTAACACCTCTCCTCGAAGTGGGCAGAATGCTCTAAGTGTTAAGAGCGACACCAAGATCAATGGAGCAGCTTAGGTGTTTCCGAGCTGAAACTGCTTTTGTCAGCATGCCTGCTGGCATATCCTCCGTCTGCAGGTATTCTAATTCAATTTCACCCGAGCTCAATTTTTCTCGTATGAAGTGGTGTCGGACGTCGATATGCTTTGTACTTGGGTAATAGCCGAAAGATCTTGCCAAGCTTTGAGCGCTTTGGCTGTCGTTGTACAGCTTTACCAAATTTTGGGTCAGGCCGATTTCGTTCAAAATTCCTCTTAGATATAAGGCTTCTTTGACGGCCTCAGATAATGCTAGATATTCCGATTCAGTGCTGGAGAGTGCTACCGTTCTCTGTTTACGAGCCTGCCAGCTGATGGCTGCTCCAGAAAGTATGAAGGCATAACCGGTATAGGAGCGTCTATCCGTTTGGTCTCCGCCCCAATCTGCGTCGACCACTCCATATAAATCAGAACCGCTTTTTTGGTACAATAAGCCATATTCTGATGTACCTTTTAGGTATCTTAATATTCGTTTGGCCGCTTTCCAGTGCTCCAAATTGTTACACGAATTATATTGATTTAAATAATTCACAGCATATCTGGACGTGTCATCACTGAGAGGTACATAAGCGCTCCAATTAAGTTTTGATATGGATATCCTCTTACATTATCATCTAATGTGGCAGATTTCTCAAGTTTCAGGTTAGCCTCCATGGGAGTTCGAGCCGGTCTACAATTTTCCATTGAAAACCTACGCAACAATTCCTTAGTGTAGTTCGTCTGACTCAGAAAAACTTGGTGTTTGGCCAAGTCCTGTTTGAATTGTATGCCGAGGCAAGACTGTACGTGTTCCATATCTCTCATTTCAAAACAATCTGCAAGATATCTTTTAACTTCGTCCACCCAATTATCGTCGTCGGACGCCAAAAGTATATCGTCCACATAGACTGCCAAAATTAATATCTTACCCGCTCTACGCGCTGTAAAAAGGCAGGGGTCACGTTTAGAAGCAACAAGCGAAGCCTCATTCAGCTTTGTTGTCAGTTTTTCATACCATTCCAATCCCGATTGCCGTAAGCCATATAAAGCTTTCTTTAGGCTACATACTGGTTTCTAGTACTTCTGAAATTCCTGCAACTATTTCAAGGCGGTTTCCCTAGCCTTGTCACTTTTACTGACTGACGACCCCACCGATGCACCATTTTTCAGCTTTTGCAAGACATTCATCAGATAATCTGGAATTTTCATAAAAACATTATGACTAAGTTTTCCATTGAGATACGCAGTGACGACATCCACTTGATGTATTCTTAGATTCATTTCCGCCGCTATAGCCGATAAAATTCTAATTGATGAGGATTTTACTACCGGGGAATAAGTTGACTCAAACTCCTCCCCTGGACATTGCGAGTACCCTTTGGCCACCAGACGTGCTTTCTTCCTGCCATCTTTGGTACGAAAGACAAAACGATTACCTATTACTTTTCTGCCATTTGGATGCTCTACTATCTCCCAAGTTTTGTTGATTATCTGCGTATTCATCCTCGACGGCACGTGTCCATGATTCACGGTCATCCCCACTAAAAGCCTCATTTATGGTTAGTGGATCATCCGTCATGGCCAAGTTCGCTATCTCACAATCAAAGTAACATCCTCATCGGATTGGCCATTGTGATCCACTTCTTTCATATCAACAGCATAATTATGATGTTTTCTTGGACGTAAACCAGGTCTCCTAACGCTCGGCTCTCTTTTCATTTCGCAGGCCGCTGGTTCTTCACCTGATGCATCTGCGTGTGTCTCAACTGTGACGTCATCAACTTCTTCAAACGTTTTGACAGGAAAAAGGTAGTCTATTGCCTTTAAATCTTTACGCTGGTTCTGACGAGCCTCGTCAATTTCGCCTTCAAAGAACATTTTGGCCAAAAATTTAACGTCACGGCTGATAATGACGTGCTTTTTGCTCGGAGACCATAAACGATAAGCCTTTGCTTCAAATTTACCATTTGACTTGTCCTTGATCAACACAAAAGCTTTACAGCCAAAAGGCCTATGTGACACACTTGGTACCTTTTGTGTCCATATTTTCAATGGCACTTGGCCATTCAGGGATTTGGTTGGACATCTGTTTCTGATGTAGCATGCTGTACTGATAGCTTCAGCCCAAAATTCCGGGGGCGTCCCTGCTTGTTTCAGCATACATCTGGCCATCTCTACGAGACTTCTATTCATCCTTTCAGATATGCCGTTCTGTTGGGGGGTATGAGGAGCAGTTAGACGTCTTTTTATACCACATGTCTCGAGGTATTTGTTAAACTCCGTGTTGACATACTCCGTTCCATTATCAGTCTGGAGATATTTGATCTTCCTTCCAGTAATATTTTCAGCAGCGTTTTTATACCTTTTGAAAGTATCCAAAGCGTCTGACTTGTGTTTCAAGAAAAACACCTCACAATATCTTGATTGATTGTCGATAAAAGTAATAAAATATCTTGCACCGGAGATGGAATTACTCCTCATAGGTCCGCAAATATCGCTATGGACAATTTGTAGAAGATCAGATGTTCTATTTTCATCACATTTTGGAAATGCTTCTCGTGCTTCCCCATGCTTCCACATGGGTTCAATTTTTCCTCCTCTGAGAATTGCATTCCATGTACCAAATTTTTTCTCATCATCAATTTCAGGT
Source organism: Sarcophaga rosellei (assembly GCA_930367235.1). NCBI lineage: Eukaryota > Metazoa > Arthropoda > Insecta > Diptera > Sarcophagidae > Sarcophaga > Sarcophaga rosellei. The sequence goes on along the minus strand of OV884020.1, from coordinate 29,430,114 downwards.
CAATTTCGTTGAGGTGTCCCATTCGCTGATGCCATGTGTTTATACTGCCGGGTTTATCCTCAACAACGGCGGCTCGTTCACGTTCGCCCTCCAAATAAAACAGGTTTCCGATTCTCTTTGCTGTGTACAAATGACGACCGTTTTTCATTATTACGGCGCCATATTTACGGAACAGTACCTCGTACCCCTTGTCTGTAATTTTAGAAACCGGCAGCAAGTTCGTTCTTAAATCCGAGACATACATTACCTCATCAAGGCTTATTTTTGATCCATAGCCTTTTGCTCGTACTTCAATATTGACGTTGCCTACACCTGTTATTTTCGTTTCGTCGTGATTCGCCAAACTCAGCTTTTTGTGTATTGGTTTAAAATCTATGAAATTGCCCCTGTCTGCGCTCATGTGAGTTGTGCAGCCGCTATCTAGACACCAATAACTTTTGTCGTCCTTCCCACAAAAAAATGCAGCCTCTACTGTATTGAACATTGACTGCTGTCCGATGACGTTACCACCTTGCCTCTCTGTTGTTTTTGTCTTGCAATTTCTTGCAAAATGGCCCGGCTTGCCACACTTGTAACAATTCATTGACTGTTTCTTGTTGTTACTGCGTTTGTGGTCCACTTTGTTGGATTTTGAAAAATGTTTACCACCTTTGTCTGATTTGACATATAACGCATTTTGTTCCGTTCGCTCTTCGGTTGCTTTGCGTGACTGACTTTTCTCTAAAATTTTCACTCTTAAAATTTCCGGAGACGGAAGCTCATCTCTAGTCTCGAGAGCGCAACGAAATGTCTCATATGACGTGGGGAGACTGTACAATAACAATATGGCAACTAAGTCATCACCTACAATGACATTGATGTCCCTCAATTTCTTAACGGCATCGAAGAAGTTGTTTAAATGGACCCTTATATGTTGGCTCTCGGACATTCGCGCCAATGCAATCTGTTTCAAGAGGGTAGCCTTTCTTACTGGTCCCTTTGACTCGAACGTGTCCCTCAATTTCAACCACATTGCATTCGAATACTGACATTCTGCAATTTGATTCAGCTCTGATGGGGATATGGATCACGTAATATCCGCACAAGCCTTTTGATCAAAGAGCCTCCACTTATTAGCATCAGCCTCTGCTGCTGGACAGGGAACTGATCCATCGACATATGACCACATATATTTAACATGCTTTAAGATCGCACTGGACCCATAACCTATAAGTGGTTCAATAGCGTGTTTTCAGTTTGTATAAAAATGGCTTCTTTATTTTATGAATTCAAGTTGACGAATGAATAAAATAATAATAAACAATTATAATGAAAAATTCTAAGCATACTATATAATATACATATTAATAAATACAAGTTTTTTTATTTTCTTTATTCTTAATATTCCAATAGAGAAATGTTTATAATCAGAATATAGTTTTTAAGCTTTTTTTCTTTGTCTTAAGGATAATAAATTTCTTTTTATAGATAAATTTTTGTTCAAAAGTTATTTCGAGGTAAGTGTAAGTATTTTTGTGGACTGTGTATACATTCCTTTGTTTATGTATTTCCTTTTATATTTGACAAATTTATATTTAAATGAAAAAATGTACAACGTAAATACAGTGGAACTTCTATAAATTGAATCACCATTATCCAGAAAGAAACTACAACTAAAGGTAGGATTTTAACGGGCAGATAAATTGTTTTTCGTTATTATGAGTACCCAATAAGATAGAAGTGATCGTTAAGCTAATGGGAGGATCATCCTACCTTTAACATTTAAAGGTCACTTTATGTTTGAACTTGCCATATTATATGTTATTTTCATTATGGCAACTTCAAATTTATACAAAATGAGCATATACAACAAAAAAAAGCGCAGTCCGTCGTTGCCACTGCATTTAAAAAACTTGTATAATTGAGCAGTTTTATCGACATTGCTCCGGTACTGCCATATTTTTGAAAAATTTTATTTGTAAGTTGTAATAAAAGTTAAACCCTGATTTTAGCACTAAAACCATAATCAGCAGATTTTGCGTTCACACTGCAAATTTTCTTAAATCTGGTTTTAACTTTCATACATTTATGACTGTGCAATAGCTGTTTTTGTTTAAGAAAAAATAAAAAATATGAAAAATTAAGAAATAATATTATTAATATTAATATACAACAATATTATTGTTACAATGTTATTATTTATTATTGTTGCAACATTCATTATTTACAATTTTACATTTTTATACAATCGGCTTTCTGTATGTTTACATTTGTTTTGTTTTTATCATCTGTTTTCAACGTTTCAGAGCTGGTAGCTCTATTTTGTACATAAAACAAGGTTGTATTTCATAAAACCTACTTAAAACCAATTCAAAAAAGGTTTTAAGTTGGTTTTAGCACAATAATTTTGTATGGTAAAAGCAGGTTTTATTTTTGGTTTTAATTTTAAAACCAACTTTTGCGTTAAAACCACTCGGTGTGAAAACACTATAAGATAAAGGTAACTTTCCAGTTCCCTTTAGCTAAAGGTACTTTTAACTAATCCCAAGTTTAACGACAAGTTGTAATAATGGCCCTTAGAGAATTAAATTTAAGAATGATCCAAATTGAATAAACAACAACTACTTTTAATACCAATTCATTTTTATTTATCACCAAATTATTTTAAGCTGTTTGTAATTTTGAAAAGGTACTATTTTATTAATTTAAATTTTTCTTCAACGGCTAAATTACGTTTCGGTGCCATTCTACTTTATTGTAATATCGTTTGTTCTTTCTATATATATATATATATATTCACTATTAACGACTAATTCGGTAATTTTTGCCAGCAAAAAAGAAAATTTTTTCGAAAAATTCAAATTATAGAAACGTTGTACTACTGTTTTTCTTCAAGTTATAGAGGAATTCATATTATGGAAATTCAAGTTAAAGAAGTAAAACCTGATAGAATTTCTCAACAAAATGCTCTTGGTACGAGATGTGCTTCAACTTATAGAAAACTCAAGTAATAGAAGTTCAACTGTATTTGACATTTATGTGTATTAAAAAAGGACTCACCTGGGCCAATAACACCATACATACATAATTGGCTATTACAACCCTTTAGTCAGGATTACTGCCTAGCTTCTCACACCACTCATGTTGTATGCCTTAATTTTATACCTGAATGACGGGACCTACAGTTTAACGTCGACTCCGAACAACAGATTTTAGAAACTTTTTACGGCAGATTTATTTACCCTCAGAGTTTTTACAAGAAATCTGCTGAGAGGAAGTCGTCGAAGAAATATTTTTTTCATATTTCCGTTTGAACCCGAACCCGGGCTTTGCGTCTAATAAGCAAACACATACCTACTAGACGACTACGGCGACTAAAGGGGCTGATAACACCACCTTAATGCGCGTTGATTTTTACTATGGAAATATATTTTCTTGACAGACTGTGTGTTTGTAGATACTAATAATTTATTGTATTTTTTTAGTTCTTGACTTTCGTATATTAATGAAATTAAAAAAAAACAAATTTGACAAATATTATAAATTGAAATAATCTTAATTATGTGAAATACGTATATACATTAGTTTTTGAATAAAGATTAAATTAGGGAATCCTAAATGGTACAACAATAGATTCCTTATGTTCAATTTTAATATTCAATAATGCGTTTTGGAGTTGTTCAATAGCATTACTAATCTGTAAGACAAAATTATTTTAATCTTAAATTTGTAATTAATATAACATTCAAACCTGAATTATATCATCTAGTAGAACAGGTGTAGCTAAGTATTTGTCAATGTGCGGAATATCTTTTAGGATCCCTGAAATAAAATACATAATATTTATTAATACATTTCTTTCTTTAAGAAAAAAATTAATGCATAGAAATACGGAAATTTAAAAACTATTTAAATAAATTTAAACTAAATAAATCAGAATAATATCTACAAAATTCTGTCAGTTAACATACAAATTTCTAAAACACTTTAGTAAGCAGCAGTTTTGATTTGTTTCACGATCACTTTACGACAACGTTTAAAGAAATGAGATAGATTTCACAGGGCTTAAAGTACTGTGTGGGTCAGCCAGGTGAAAGATGGTTGAACGGTCTGCAGATTAGTAGGTTTGCTATGAATAAACAGTCTCCGACTAAAAGTGGCAGTGTTGATGGTACCATGTTTAAACGAAGACACGTCTACAGAGAAACCAGCGCAAGTTAAACCACAATACATAAAAGCATTGGGAAAACTATGAATAAACTTATTGAATTCATGCGATTATCGGAGCATCCATAAACCATGGTATACGAGAAGTGTACGCACAGGAGCGATAAAATAAGGCATTAACGTCAAAATCATGGTGGCCAGTAGAATGATTTCTTTTGTCTATACCGATCTTGTAAATTTCCGTTTCGAACCTACAATCGATGGCATGGGACAATACTCCTTGATAAAACTAAGATTTCTCCGTTCTTATACGCATTGAGACTTCCTTACGATCATAAATATGACTTATGTTTAGTTCCAGCGTTCTAAACATTTTCCACCTAGAGTAAGTTTCATCACGTTTCCTAATAAGGGATTTAATTTCAGCATTAAACCAAGGCGGTTGACCAGCCTTTATACGTATACTTTTCTTAGGGACACATTCGTAAAATTAATATTTAACATGTTCCTGGGTAAAACTAAGTTGGTCATTAACACATTCAATAGTGAAGATCTGATCCCACTCCATACAGGCGAAAGCATGGTCGAGCATAGTGTGGTTAATTAAACGAAGGTCGCAATAAGTGCCTTAGTGCCTCATAGGTCAGAAAAATAAGATCGTGTTTTGAAAAGAATGAAGTCGAAAGTTAGTCATAAAGGAGTATCCTAGATCTATGGTTTACGCATATAAGGTCTATAAGGCTGTCGCCTGTTGTGGAAGAGAGTTGGAGTAAGAAAGATGACTAGATAAACGTCTAGTGTTTACATTGGCTCAATCAGAGTTAGTTATCAGTTATTAACTAAAATGTCATTATTGAAATCCAATATTAATTATGTCCTCACATTGTAGAGACAATATGAGACCTTTCTAACAATTACACTGTGCTAGAATTTGAAACTTTTTTTTTGTGACAAGCGGGGCACCTGGCGGGCCCTAATTCGGGAACGCTGAATCCAGTGGTGCTAACCGTTTTTTTAGGTTAGCTCTTGTTTTCGAAATATACCGAAAATGGAGGAGGTTGCACAACATATATTCGCGTAACTCAAAAACGTGCCCCGCTTGTCACTTTTTCCAACTAGCACAGTGTTATTATTCATTATATTTAGACCGATTTCGATTTAAATTAAGGGTCTGACATATTTTGAAGCACAACAGTTATTTTATCGATCTAAACGTACCTTACATGGGAACAATTTTACGAATTTACTTTTATTCTCCGAAGATTTAACCACATCTCTAGCTGGAAACAACATAATAATCATTAGTCAGGTTTGCGACCAAGCTTCTCATAAGTGGCTCGACTTACAGTGTAACATATAATTCTGAAATCTTTCAAATATTTTTTTCAATGTCATGACTGAGGTTTGAAGTCTCAAGCCTCATCTAGTAAACAAACACATTCGGGGTTGTCATAGAAACCAACCTTGTCGGAATTGGTTTTAAAAACGACGAGAAAAAATGCTACGGTGTCATATAAACCGATATTATCGTTTGTATGTTTGAATTGGAATTAATATCGGTTTTTGGTGTCACAGGTTATCAGTTTTCTTATTGGAAATAAACCAACCAACTGACAGTCGTCAGTTTTAATAATAAAAAACTTAAAAAAGACTGAATTTTGGTTTTTTTAGTTGTTGTTATTATTAATAAAATATATATCGTCATCCTATATCCAAAATGGTTTATCCACAAAACAAATATACTGCAGATAGAACATTTTTGATATAGGCCAACGATATCCTGCTTTACTAGAAGTTTTTTAATTTTTCTATAAATTACTTGATATTTTATCCCTGATTCCCTGAACTTCACTTTGTTGAGACGTTGGCAGTGGTAATGGAACATATTCCTCTTCTATATCATTGGATGGCAAAAGGATATCGTTTTCGTTGTATAAATGCTCGTTAATCCTAGGTTTTATAATTTTTATGTGAGTCCCATCGATGCAACAAATTATTGAAGGAAGAATTTTAGATCGCGACAAATGTTCTTTAATAGCATTAAGTGCCATACTAAATGCTTCTTTATTTAAGCGATAATTAGAAACAAATCTGTAAAATATAGTTAAATATATGAGTACAAACTTTTTACATTGCCTCCGGCAGCTCCAGTGGATTGCTACAATCTCTCAGTATTCTTCTCCTCACTCTTTCTAATAATAGAAATATCACTATTGCTGCTGACATTGTATTTATTTCTTAACATAAATAATTTAAACTTTTAACAAAATTTTCTTTTTATACGTATTTTGGTATTTTTTTTTTATCAATTTTTATCAAAAAAAACTGATTCGAACATTTGTTTTAATTTACGTTCGAAATTAACGAAACCAACTTGGTTTTATGACACCAAATGACCCCAACATTGGTTTTCAAAAACGACAATCAAGAAAACCGACATGGTGTATAATTACATACAATTACTTTCAGCGGATAATATTATTTACAGTTATTAATAGCTTCTCAATATTAACAGTAAAATAGCCATTCGCGTTAAAATCTGTCGGATGTTTGGGGAACGTCAATAAAAAGAGCAGAGTGGCATTTCTCTTTTTCTAATACACAAATCAGTGGTTTCGTAAAACATAGTTCAAATATAGCGGGTTCTTAATATTCCACGTCTCTTTCCTGCTGAACAGTTTGAGACCATCCATCCTATTTGAGTTTTCTAAATAAATTAAATAAAAATAATGTGCGATATACACAGTACCCTTTAGATTAGCTTGCTAGTCAACCCTTCATATCATAATGGACAGCTTTAGGTACTCAAGCGAGTTTGGTTTTAACGAAATTTCTAGAAATCATGACGAATCTAAGTAATTCACTTTGATCTCCAGTAACTACCATACGTTAGAATAGGGAAAATTATGAACCAATGGGAAAGTTGGAAAGAAATTAAGAGAATACTTTCCGAAACAGTGCGAGAATGAATTAGATAAACTAAGCCTTCAAACTAAGTAGTTGGCAATTTACACAAGCCCTTGTATACTTTGGTCCGGAAAACATGGCGAAGAATTATATGAGAGCAATAAAACCGAATTAAAGTCATTTCTAAACGAATTTTCCATCGTTTCCAAACGAATTTATTTTTCTTTATCCTTTGAGATTATCTTTTGTTACTTTTTCCGCCAACTGCTCTCTTCTGTTTGTTCTGTACTATTAATGTCATCTCTCTCTCCGTTTTCCCATTAGCAAAAATTTTCCACCAAATATTTCCTGAAAGATTCGCTTGTACAAGTGGACGACGAATTGTTGTTGGACTAATTACAATAAAAATCCCAGCAGAAATAGAATCAGAGGATTTGAAAAGGTAATTTTTCGCCAATACAATTACCCGTCTATTTGTTTCTGAGGTGGTTTTCTTAGGTCTGCCATGTTCGTTTTTTGCTAAAAGAATTTTGCACAGAATTTTTTGCAAGTGTAAAGACCTTGCTAAGTTCTTCGATATCTCACTCAATGATTTTCCGTAATTTCTCATGGTTTCAATAACTTTTTTCTCTTCTTCAGTTTCACCGAAAACCACCAAGGACTAAAATTTTAGAATTATGGGTGAAAATTAATGAATATACTACTAGAAACTTAATCAGTAATACGAAAAATAGCATATTTATTTTAATTTTAAGTAAACGTAAGCAAATTAACAAACAAAATTGTAACGAAAATAAATGAAAGGATCATATATTTATGAAACACTGATATATAGATTATGTAACGTAAATCACATAAAAACAATTATAAAATATATATAGTATTTCCTAAAAGTACATAAACAGAACATAATCGATTAAAATTATACATACAGTGAACTCGCGATAACGTGAACTAATTTTTACCAAGGCAGTTCACATTTTCGAGTTTGTTCACGTTATCGAGTACCAAAATTTAAAACAAAAAATGACCCTATTTAATATGAAACATTTTATTTTAATAAGTAAAAATGCTAAACAATATTTTAAATTATTATTATTTTTTTAATAATTAGTCAAGAACTCAGTTACCGAAAGAAAACAATTATTGCGAAGTTTTCACTTTTTTTATCAGTTGAAATCTACCTCTTTAACAAAACATTGATGATACCGGTCATTTAAAATTTTACATGTCATTCATCCATGCTGACTTGGAGAATTTGTAATTTACTGGATAAGTAGAGTTTTTGAAACGTCGTGGATTTTTAGATTTTCCAAATACCAGTAAATTAAGTTTATGAGTCCCCGGGGCATTTGAATAGCCCATGAAAGTTACTCGTTTCTCCATCTTTGCGCTTGTAGAATTTTTCTCCAATGATGACACATATGTATGTTTTATCTGGCAACTGCTTCAAATATTACCCGCATTCGTTAGCATTATAAAGCTGATATTCACTTTTTGCTTTTAACTTTTCCTTAAATGGGTCAACAAGTTGCGGCTGCGCAGAAAGCTTTTCTCCGGAAATTTTAAGAAGGCGAACACCAAACTTTTGCTTAAATTTTTGAAGCCATCCGTCACTGGCGTTAAAGAATTTCTATAGCTTTGGTTTTTAATATCAGTCCACTTATCGGCATATTTTTTGTTTCGCATGTGAAGGAACCACTTATAAAGACTTTTTCCATTCTTGGAAATTCAGATGCACATAATGTTTTACGCTTTCCAGTACCATAAAGTGTATTATTTACACGATTATTAAGTTCCCGTTTTTTCTTTTTAGTGGAAGAAACTGTTGCTTTTACAACTCCATATTTTCTTGCCAAGCCACTATATTTTAAAGTTATGTTTTAATGACATTTTTCACTTTCTCAAATTAACTTCCTTCGCAGTAATGTCAAAGAACAACTAACAGGTCAAATCATACAAAAAGCAGTACAATGAAAAAGAAGTTCAAACATAAGTAAACAAACAAATAAACTGTAGTTCGGGGATTTCCCAATTTAAAAACAGATTAAAAGAATAAAAAAAGTGTTCACGTTTCAGAGCTTTTGTTCACACTTTCGAGTGTTCACGTTTTCGCGAGTTCACTGTATATAGATATAGAGAATATAAATAACCAAGTCATTCACACATAGAAATTTTATAAAAACACCAATACAAAACATAAAAATGTTTGTACTGAAATAAATATCTTATATATATGTAGAATAGGGTGACCCTTTTTTTACAGCCTGTCCTCCCCCAATTTGGTTTCAGATCAATCGGTTGCGGTGAAGACGTACCGAAAGCCCGATCAAATATTGAGGAATCCATAAAATTTGACTTTCTTGCCTCATAACTCCTAAAGTATTACTTTTATGAAAAAATCTTGTAAGAGGAAAATATTTGCTGTAAAGGTTTTTTTACCTTAACTACTTTTTTCTTAATCTTATGTTTAACACAATAAGGGCAACATTTTCACAAAATCTACATACAGTGGCTCAAACGTATAATTGGACAATAGGTATGAGATTATCCAAATGCCGATTTTTAAACTCCAATGAAAATATATCAAAAAAAAGACTACCTACATAGTACCTACGTAAGACTCTTTACTTATGAGAGTAAATTTAACCCACATGAAAGACATCAAAAGTAGCACGTTTGGCGTTACCCAAATACTAAATTTTTTGGTGGGATTGTCGATATCGACTCCACGAACTTATCCACTAAAATTTATTCGTCTACGATCAATATGTACCTAAATATTCAATTTTAACGATTTGCCACGCCCTCTTAACATTCAGGGATATAAAACATAGATGTTATCCGATTCTCAGACCTACCCAATATGCACACAAAATTTCATGAAAATCGGTCGATCCATTTCGGAGGAGTTTAACCACTAACGCCGTGACACGAGAATTTTATATATTAGATAAACATATAAAGAAATACTTCAATAACATGTATGTTTGTAAATTGTTTTATTTATTAGTTTCCGATTTACTTTCTCAACGCTGAGAATTAGAAAAAACTTGTTGAGGAAGGAATGTTTGTCTTTAATCAGACTCGTTTAGAAAACGTATACTTATGAATTCAGCTTATTAGTATCTAATCGAAAATTGGAAGCTATTACTACTTTTAGAACGCCAAGAATAACTAATTTATTCGTATTTCAAATACTGTGAAATCTTCAAATCGATAATGTTACAGCTTTTTAAATGAAAACGTTCAGGAAAGCCTCATAAATGACAGTATTAAAAACAATATTTACGAAACACTTGGTTTGTAAAAAAATCTACAATATGTAAAAAACTTCTCTACTACGTTGTTAGAAAATTAAACTTAACATTACTAGAGAATATAAGATTTCTAATCACATATTTTTACCTGTAGAAGCTTTAGAAGGATGTTGTACGTTGCTCCACTGCTGCTGCAATCTTTGCGAATATAATTTAATTCTGTCATCGCATTCATGATGTTCTAAATTATGAGAATCCATGGCACCAACGTCTATCATGTTGCTATGTGAAAAAAAAAGAATTATTTTGTTCGATTTTATTTAAATTACTCTATTTACTTAGCCGTGTTTGCAACTAAACGGGTGAGAGCACTTTGATCATCCTTTTTGGGAATCGACTGGGCGAAATCATTACTAGTGTTATCAGCATTTGTTCTGCCCAATGCTGGACTGCTATTAATAGTATCTGCTAAGAGATGTGTGCGTTCGCTTGGTTCATATCCCTGGAACAAATATGAATTATTATTTGCAATTTTTTATTTTTTTATTTTCACCTGATTACTCAAATCTTCTGAACATTGTAAACAGCTACAAAATGTCGTAAAACAATTCCATATAGGACGTAGATATTCCATTTCTTTAACAATTCAAATTAGAACAGCTGTACAAATATCTTTACATATATGCATATATAATACTCATTGACAAGGATGCCATATTATGGAAACTACACTACAAGATTAACATTGTAAGTCGAATGTCAGTTCAGTATTCATTGTTTTATCGTGATTTTAAATTGAATACGATTAAGTCATTAACAGAGCAGGCAATTGAACGCCCTTCTGCACTCCTCGATTACATATTTAGAATTTGATGCATACATAAATAGCGATCAGAAAAAGTGCTTGTTTCACCAATAGATGAATCGATCTGTACGTATTATATCCTGAAATACAATGGTAGTATATACTACATATCGTTAGTATAATTCGCAAAGACGCTAAGTCCACTTTTTTCCAAAAGTCAGATTTTAATGCAAAACGGTAACATTATACAAAATACATATTTTACAATAACAAAAAATGTCATTTTGTAGTTTAAAGTTGTTGTTATTTTGTGGTTGGCAAAAACGCTAAGTCCACAAAATTACGAAAAATATTAAAAACACATGCCAATTTTTTGATTTGATTTGATTTTTTTGAATTGATTTTTGATCTAGGACATTTAAAGAGAGCTATTTTGTAAAAATAATTGCGTTTAAAAAGTTTACAAATTTTAAAAACTGGAACTGTTACAATGTTTTTTGTGTCTCCTGTAAAATTTGAAAAAAGGGACTTAACACATTTGCGAATTAGACTAACGATATATGTATATTTATAAAAAAATTTAATTTACGTCGGTTCAAACCTCAGGTCAGACATCTCCACCAAAACGATATATTAAAAAAAATATTTCTTCGCGACTTCCTCTCAGCAGATTTCTGGCAAAAATTATTAGAGTAAATAAAATTGCCATGAAAAGTTTATTATAAAATCTGTCATTCGGCATCGACTTTAAACTATAGGTCTCGCCGCTCATGCATTAAATTAAAGCAACACAAGTGGTGTGAGAAGCCAGGTCGTAATCCTGATTGAAGGTTTGTAATAACCAATTATGTATGTATAAAAAAAATTTAAGTGGGATTTACAATTGGGTCATGTAAAAAATTTTTTGTTGTACGTGATATTATGAAATGATAGCAGATTCGACCGCTGATCAGCTGTTGTGCAAATTCAATTAGTTAATGTCAATTTCATTATGAAATTAAAACATATTTAGAATTTATATATAGCTTTGTTTCTTTATAGTAGTAATATTATTAATAAGGACTATGTTCGTAAAAATGTTTGAAATATATTTATAAATAACTCAATTATAGAAAAATAAGAAAATTTTACTTATATATTATATCAGGAAAAAATTATTGGTTTTGAAAATTTGCTTACTATCAAAACGAAGAACAACAAAATTAAATGAAATTCATAGGGGTCCTAATATTGAACTCCCTTAATAGGGAAAGATACCACAGAAGCAAAAAAAGTATTTTGTTTTATAAAATAAAAATAACAGAAACCTTGCCATGGCAATCGGATATACACACACGACCCAAATGAGATTATCTCCTATATGCATAAGAGAAATATGTCTGCATTGCAGGAAAATGAACTCAAAGCAGATAGCCTAAAGAGACAATGTTTCTTTCTCTCCATGGAGAACGCCGGCATCCCCTAGTCCTGAACCAATAACGGATGTGATAGAGATTGCAATAAAGTGTACATACTCCCAGTGAATAACGTGAGACATCACTATCATTGTATTGAACACCTGTTTCCTGGCGAAGATATTATCTTCGAAGATTCCGAATTTGGAGTAATTATAAACAAACATTTAACAGGATAACAACAACATACAACAGCTCACTTCCTGATCGCTCACATCTTGATCGCTAGAGAAACAAAGCTTTTTCTAAACTCGGATCATATCCAATAGTGGTTGCTGTCTGTATAACAAGAGGAACGAATATTCGTAAGTTACAACAAAGCTAACTGGCATGGCTTCACGAATAGTATTATGAACTCTTTACATCTGGAGCAAAGTATAACAAGTATTGAAAGCTTTGACAGTTGAAAAACGTTCATAACATAAGAACGCAGGACAGCTTAGAGGGGAAAAAAAATGTTACAAGGTATTGCGGAGCAAATGTGTTAGAAGCAACAGATATACAGAGTGAAAACTGGCGGATAAAGTAGAAAAATTAAATGTAAACAAACATTTATTTTGTGTTAAAAAAGGGAAAATTTGGAATATTTCTTAATTTCTTCAGTGAAAATTTTAAAGATTCTTAAATATTTAAATATTAATCGCAATGTGGTTGATTTTCGGTCACAATGAATATAGTTTCGTGTGCAAGAGGTTATTAACAAGCTAAATATTACAAGATCAAAATAAGACGTACTGCTCATAAAAAAGTTTTCTTGTTGAAAGTTGCCAATATTTTTTAATTTCTTGAGAGAAAAAGTTACAAATTATTAATGTTATCAGTTGTTTTTATTATTTATTAATAGACAAAAATTAAATTTTTTATTAACTCTCGCCAATATAAAAAACCCACCCCGAAAACTAAAAAAACATAAATAAACAAAAAAGAGTTGCAATCAAATTCGTTACTTGTTATACTTTGATCTGGAGTCACCACCTATCTGTGCCAGGTGACGAGAAAAGGTACTGAGGAATCGAAAGCACTGTGGACTCAAGTCCAAAGGACATTCTGGAACTAAAAGATTCAGAAATCTATCGGCAATTAAAATCGAAGATTTTCGGGCCCCACAACAGTGTTTAGAGGACAACATTACCGAAGACTGGGAATTTATATTACGGTGCTCTGCCTAACTCCTCATCGGTTTCATATGTGGAGGCATCGTCTAAAGAACAAGTAGCATCTCAGTATTGAAGATGAAGAAGTTAGAGCATACAGCATTTAAATACTTGGCAGGAATCTTGAACGTTCCAGTTGGGCAACTCGTCGTACCGGACATCAGGAAGTTGCTAGTATAATTCCAGTCCTGAAACTGAAGAAACCAGCTAATGTGGGTAATTGATTTAATTTCCTGTTTTATTACAATGGCCTAAATACTCTGTTAGCGAAGAGTAGAAATCGTAAAAACGTAACGTACGTTGCCGTAAAGTAGTAGTTACTCAACCGTAACGTAACGCACGTTTTTACGTGACATTTGAACATGAGAGAGGATGATCAGTGTTGCCACGAAAAAAAAATATTGTAACCAACATTTGCGAAAAAATCACCAAATAAGGAAAAATATAACCAAAATTAAATTCGCAGTTTTTTTATTTTATTTTTTTCGAACTTAAATTATAATTGAGAAAAAAGAAACAAAAAATAACAAAATAAAATTATAATCTTACTAATTAATTAATTTTAACAAACAAAACAAAAGCTATTTTTATAAGAAAAATAATAACCAAATCCGGAAAAATCTACACATTGAACAAAAAACGGCAACACTGATGATGAGTCTGTGTACCAATTTCTTTGCATTGTGTTGTGTTCGTTTGTGTGTTGCTTTTATTTTCTTTTGTTTTTATTTACATTTTTCGTTGACATATGTCCCGTTTTGAACGTTTCTATAACTACACAAACGTTTTTAAGGCTACGTACGTTACGATTTTACGTTTCATACGGATGAGTAACCAGCCCTTAAGAACGTTTGTGTAGTTACAGTAATGTTAAAAAGATTTCATCTTTCAACGAAGAATGTAAATAAAAACGAAACAGAACACAAAGCAAAACAGAAACGAACACAACACAATGCAAAGAAATTCATTTACATACATTTGCACGAAGTCAGCTGTTCAGAACAGTAATGAGTATTGTTAAGATAATGCCAAATTCAAATAGTACCAATTAGGCTTCCATTGAAAAAAGTTATTATTGCTTCTGAAGTTTCATGTTAGGTTAGGTTAGAGGACGTGTACTTGTCAATTAAGACAAGTACAATACCCGGAGGTCGAATTGACCCATTGTACAACGTCCTTAAATAGGAAGGATAAGAGAGGGAATAGGATATAAAGGAGAGGAGATAGGAAAGGGAGAATGGGAAACGGAGGGGTCACATAGACCCAACAAAGAAGGGAGAGCGCGACTACCCTGATGAAGCCCTAGCGACTCTCAACCAGCCTAAGCCACTAACGAATCTGTGGAGAGCCTTGATGTCGGCTCTCGACACAGAGTTCAAACTGTCAAAGAAGGCCCTGCCAAGGGTCCTCAACCTACAAAGGGCTGGGCAGTTACAGAGGAGGTGTTCGATAGTCTCCAACTCCTCCTCATCGCAACATGCCCTGCAATAGTCCGGATCCCCGTCAGCGACCTAATCTCGCAATGCCCTGTGATAAACCCGACAACTAACCTTAAGCTGGCCTTATCCAAGCCCAGCAGCCAACCTGTTCTCTTACTGTCCACAGCAGGCCATAGACATCTAGAGACAAAACAACCCGATCCGTTCCCCCAACGTCTCCGCTCTTCCTCCCCGACCCATCCATTGATGAGACTGTAGAGGTGGCAGACCGGAGGGTCAGGACCAACTATTAAATCGCCCCCAGAGAGCGAACCTAACCTAGCGAGGGCATCCGCCGTCTCATTGCTCAGTATTCCGCTATGACCCGGGACCCAGCAAAGACGGATACGGTCTAGTCCAAAGGTCCTCAACAACTCCTTGCACTTGCGAACGAGCCGTGATTTGCACCAGATCGACTCAATGGCCCTAAGGGCAGCCTGACTGTCAACGAAGATCACGTAAGATTCCGAATCTGAAGCTGGGCCACCAGCTATGGCCCCAAATAGCCTTCAAGATTGCGAAAATCTCCGCCTGGAAAACGCTGCAGTCATCATTCAACCTAAAGTGGAGTTCAAGACCGAGTTCCCTACAGAAAACCCCAGCACCTGTACATCCACCTAACTTAGACCCATCTGTGAAGATGGGTATACCTCTCTGTCCCTGGAGTACCCCACCATTCCATTGTGCCCTTTCCGGTATAAGTATCCTTAAACCGGGCAGGAACATAGCCTCAGGCACAATATAATCGGTGGCTTTTTCCGAAAGTCCATATCTCCCGTCAGGAAAGATGACATTCAGAACTCTGGAGTGACCTATCGAGCGCTGTTTCCAGCAGCCCGATTCCCTCAGACGAATGGCACTGCGCGCTGCACACCGCTTGACATACAAATCAAGCGGAGTCAAGCAGAGCATAGTGTCAAGAGCAGCCTGAGGGCAACTCTTCCTCACTCCAGTGATACTCAAGGAAACAATCCGCTGAACCTTATCCAAGATTTTCTGCTGAAAACTCTTATCTAAGGCACACCACCAAACAACGCAGCCATAGGTAATAACCGGTCTAACAATCGCCAGATATATCCAGCGAATGGCCTTAGGCGGAAGACCCCAGCTCTTACCTATGGAGTTCCTACACTGGTAGAAGGCATTCAGTCCCTTCTTCATTCTTTCCTCGGTGTTTCGTTCCCAGTTCAGCTTGCTGTCCAGGACAACACCCAAGTACTTGACCTCAGAAGACAACGGAAGCTCCCTACCAGCTAACCTCGGCAACATGAAGGGTTCAATTTTGTACCTACGCGAGAACAAGACGAGGTCCGTCTTATCCGGATTTATACCCAGGCCACATTTCGTAGCCCAAGAGGATAAAATTGTAAGAGCAGACTCCATCAGTTCCCCCAGCGTCGGTAGAAATTTTCCACCCACCAGAATAGCCACATCATCGGCATATGCCACAACCCTAAAGCCCCTACTCTCTAGAAGCCTCAGACCATTATTAGCAACCAGGAGCCACAAGAGAGGGGATAGGACACCCCCCTGCGGTGTACCCCTGGTCGCACGCTTTACGATAGAACATACACCCAGATTCGATCGGATTAGTCTATTACCCAACATGTGGATGATAAACCGCACCAGAAAATCTGGGGCATGTATATCCCTCAGTGAATTCTCAATAGAAGAAGTGGTGACATTATTGAAGGCCCCTTCTATATCAAGGAAAGCCGACAGTGTGTACTCACCCCTAGCCAGATTCGTCTCAACAAAACCTGTCACATCATGAAGAGCGCTCTCAGCCGACTTACCCTTAATGTAAGCATGTTGCGACCCACTCAACAGAGACCGGCCCATGTTTGACCTCAAATGTAGATCGATAAGTCTCTCCAAGGCTTTCAAAAGAAAGGATGAGAGCGATATCGGTCTATAATCCTTTGGGCCGATGTGACTGGGTTTACCAGCCTTTGGTATAAACACCACGAGCACATCTTTCCAACCAATAGGTATATCACACCGCCGGAGACAGTCTCTATACACGTCCACCAGACATTCGTGTAATATATCACCAGCACGCTGAAGCAGAGCCGGAAAGATACCATCCGGACCAGGCGACTTAAAGGGCTCAAAACTATTTATCGCCCATTTGACCTTGTCTCTGTTAATGATATTCTCCAAATCGGGCATCAAGCCAGCATCACAGAAGGGATCCGCTACCCCCGACGGATAGCTTTCTGGATCCACACAATTGGGAAAATGAGTGCTCAGCAGAACCTCTAGGGTTTCTTTTCTCGAGGCTGTCCACGTGCCATCGTTCTTTTGGATGAAGCCTAGGATTTTGGGGTCCCTAGACAGCATCCTACGGAAACGAGGCACATCGGCAACATCTTCGATACTCGTGCAGAAACTCATCCAGGTGGTTCTCTTTGAGCGCTTTATTTCCCTTTTATACTCATTAAAACTGGCCTTATATGCAGACCAGTCAACATCCCTGCCCGACTTCTTAGCCTTATTAAAGAGTCTCCTGGTACAACAGCGGAGTCTACGGAGTTCCACATTCCACCAGGCTGGCTGGTTCCTCTTACCCGGGTAAGAGGAGAACAAGCATCTCTATAACAAGACAACAAAATATCCGTCAAAGACCCAACTCGATCATTGACGCCAGGAGTGGAACGACCCCTGAGGGTCTTAAGTTCCTCCTCCACAGCCCTCTCATATCTGATCCAGTCGGTTCTTCTTGGATTCCTAAAAGGCTTGTTAAAGCCACCTGATAGATTAATACTGAGAAAGAACACTCATCTGAAACCCTCCAGTCATTAATCATAGACCTATCCATGTTAGAGAGCGTAATGTCAATTACAGTCTCCCTAACACGGTTTCTAAACGTTGGCGTGTTGCCAACGTTACAAATGTTGAGCCTATTAAGAATAATAAAATTCAAAATCGACTCACCCCTAGTATTTATGTCAGCACTGCCCCATTGGGTGTGATGAGCATTGGCATCGCAACCCACGACAAGGCGACATCTTGTCCTCTCCGCATGCTCCACCAGTCATCCAATTAAGTCATCAGGTGGGGATGCAGCCTTGTACGGCATGTACACAGATGACAGCATCAACTCGATCCCAAGGTCATCTTTGTACGCCACAGTCGTTACGTCACCTGTACAAAAGGAAGGAGTGATTAACAAGTCTAAACTACCCCTAGCTAATATACAGGTTCTTACCTTCTCGCTTGTTCTAGGAACAAGTAACCTATAATCAGGATCGCTCAAACCCAGGATCCTATCCCTAAGGATCCAAGGTTCCTGGATAAGAGCGATGTCAACTTCAAGGCGGCGTAGGGTGGTTAGTAGGTTGTGTGAGGCGGCTTCGCAGTGATGCAGATTAATCTGCACCACTTTTAGTCTCCTCTGGGTTCCTAGGCACCCCTTATTTCCCGATGACGGAACTTTAGGTTTGCCATCCCACACAACACCACGCCACCCCTTGCCCTTAGCCTCTGAAGTGAGGTCTGATCAATAGCGATCCGAAGATCGCAGCCCTTCTTACCGTCACCAGCCAGGGAGTTAACAACCGCCCATGTACTGGTGTTCAATCCATCGTTCTGCTTCCCAATAAGTTTGGGTATGATACTCACACGTCTAAAAGTGGGCGGGATCCATACCGTCACTATTGGACGTAAGTTTCATGTTATTATTATTTAATTATTTATTTATTCTTACAATGAATGCTAAATTTTTTGTTTAATCTGAGCTAATAATTTACATATATGTACGCTGTCGAATATTGTTCTATTCAAAGCGATTTAATTGTTTTTTTTTATTAATTTTTAATACAACACCTCTAGCTAGAATAATAATAAAAAACACTCTTATAATTATTTATATACACTAGAATCATAACAATATGTAGTTAAAAATTTTAAAGATGAAAAAGGATTGTGCATAAATTGGAAAGTACCAAAAAGGGCATTCGTACCACTTCGGCACTCAAAATAGAAATATATTATTTATTTATTTTGTTTAATTTTTTATTTTTTTTGTGAACAATGGAATCATAACAGTAAGTACTTATTTCCTAAAAAATATTTTTTTTTATTAATTTAATCAAAAATTAAAGAAAAATCATTATATACATGTAAAAATTTAAAAATTTTTATAAATAAGCATGAAATTACCAAAGAGGGCGTTTGTGAGGCAAAGCAACTCTATATACAATAGCGCCATCAGTTTTATTCAAATCTCACGTAAAGACGTTAAGGAATTCTGTTTTATTCGGATCGTTCCGTTCAACGAGACAGTACATTTCGGTAAGCATTTACATTGCTCTTCATATGTTTAAAACGAATGTACGTTAAGTAAGCATGTACATTAGAGCGACTCAAGTTGTATGGAAGCAAAATTCGTGCTCGATGTACCCCCCTCAAAATGAACCTTGGACTTTTTTAAGATGACATCTGAAATATTTCGGCTCTAGCTTTGACCTCTCGTGAGCTGGACCATTTTGAAAAAGGGTCTATTTTTGTATGTTTTGTTAATTTGAGAATTTGTTTCCTAACCAACATATAGAGTGTCATAAGAAAGGGTTTTTCAAAGCGCGTCCAGCGGTATATACAATTTGTCCACGGACAATCATCCATGTCTTTTTTTTTAATGATATTCTGTTAAAAAGAACGGTTTTTGAATTTTTTCTTCGGGATTGTTTGTAAAGAAATAACCAAGCCAGCGAAAACTGTATCAATCAATTCCTGGCCGTCTTTGGGTTTGTTTGGAATTACTAATTAGAACCAGAAAAAACACTACCTCCTGAAGGGCATATGGAAACAAATGCCTCTTGAAAAAATGCACAGATCTCTCCAGTAATCGGGAATCGTCGATCAATTTTAGGAAATAGTTCCGCACATAGCAGTGTTGTTACTACAACAACAACAGTGTTTACAGAAATAGGAAATTAAATCGACAAAGGCTTTAATAAGCTGACACTGTACGACCGAAAAGTGGTTGCGGCCTTTGGCCAGTAAAAGGCATTTGTCACCGTAGGCATGTTGTTCTTATCATGGAGAAACAACGATGGCTGAGCAATAACATCAGTGGTCGGCACTCAGGTTCAGTTGGCTGCTCTTCTTTAGCGATACTGAATGGAAGGTGCTAAAAAAGCACAGAACAATTAGATGTGGATTGCGTTGATACATGGGAGATAAGCAGTGTAGTGCACTAACACGGACGGACAAGGGTCCTGGCAGAGAGGAAACATATGTGATGCTCACCAAGCAATTTTTACTACGATATTTGCATCTTCGCCACTGCAAGAAGATTGCAGTAGGCGAGTCACTCCTTTCCATGGAACATTTGAACGGTTAATGATAGATGCTGGCAGTCTCAGTCAATTCTTCAGAAGTTCCGTGTACTAAAAATTAGGGGAAAACAAATGCGCCTTATGTGGATATCCAAAATCTTTGGAATCTCTACTTAAATTCAAGTGCTAAATTTCAATTAGGTCAAAATCAGTTTCTAATAAATCAAACTTTGGTTTTCTTTCTTTCATTTATAGAAGATATTCGGCACTTAAAAGATGGAAAAGGTTTCATACTTAGAGCGGAACTCAAAAATTATAGGTGAAATTTTTTGAAATAATTGTATTAAAAGTGCTAATAAAAGGTATTATTTGACCCGATTTAACTCGGCTATTGACATACACGGAATATTTTTTTAAAAAGGATAATAAGTAGGACAAATAATAATGATATCTGCTAACCAGACGTCTTTAACTTCTGCTGACATAAGTTTCTATAATTTCTATGATGTTACTGATACAGGATCCTTTATTTGCGGATGTTCCCGTCCATTATGCGAAATGGTCAATTGGCTTTTCGGTCAAATCAGGGCAGAGTTTCGACATAGTTTGATTTTTCGGAGAACTTATAATGTGAACTCTGCGAAATAGAATAAACTTCCAGATACTACTTGATCGTTTTAAGGCATTTGAGACGGTTATCACAGTATTGTTTTAATTTTTAAACTTAGGGCCATTATTACAACTTGCCTTTAACTAAAGGGAGGATTTTAACGGGCAGATAAACAGGTAACTTTCCAGTTCCCTTTAGCTAAAGGTACCTTTAACTAACCCCAACTTTAACGACAAGTTGTAATAATGGCCCTTAAAGTTTTAGGTATTTTAAATTTTCTTCAATATCGGCGAAAATGTTATCCTCGTATCTCACCGATCGCTGGATGTAGGTTTATACAGGGGTTACCAAATGAAGTGCTTTAAACAGACCTGACGAATTCTGCAGGCAATTTATTAAATTTATGTAAACTGCTTGCCAAATAACATTTAAGAGCAATGGATCCGTTCAGTTCATTCGGTAACAGAGAATATAGCGAGACTCAATTAGGATTTATATAGAATATGTCACTGGGCCACTGCATTATTATTTGCAAAAGAAATATTTTTCTTATCACAATATGATATCACAAATGGTGGGGAAAGAATTGATGATGTTGTTCAGAGGAATCTTATACCCCTGACAGACATCGAATTTCCATAATATACTAACATGATAAATGATTAAACTATTAAAATAACATGGTTTAAAGCATATTCGTATACTACAGAAATGAACGTGGTATAAACATAGTAGTTCATTACTCCTTATTAAACAAAGCTCTTTTGAAGAAGAAATTAGACACCCAGTCATAAAACATTTATGAATTATATTTTTATTTTCTTTGTATATAATTTATATTATATTAAATTATTATTTATTTATGTTGTATTCTTATTAAAATTGAATTAAGCATTTGCTGATTGAACAATATTTCATTTCATATGACGTTTGGAGACTATGTTAAATGCGTTGGCATTTGTGTTTTTTGTTATTTTTAGTCATTATTTGACAGAGAAGCCACTAGAATACACCTTGCGACTTATCTCGCAAATGTCGTATCGTTAAATGCCACAGCCAAGGCAAATTCATATAAGGTAGCCGCAACTCTACAACAAGTACACAACAATGCAAAAACAACAGGCATTTTGTTTTTGTAAAACACTACTTAGGTTGTCAAAATAGGAAGAAAAAATGGAAAAGGAAAAAAAATTAACAACAAAACACACACGCACAACAAACACACACAAATATTGACAACTGAAATAGTATCAGCTGTTTAGTTGCTCCCACCTATTACATGAATTCGCCTAGACCACAGCTACTTAGCTGTGTTAAGTACATGTTTTCTTATGGAAGTTGCTACATTCAGTACATCTGCGTTAACGAAGCTCTGGAAGTTGTGCAAAATTTAACTTTTTACGCTCGTACACTATTTTGAAAGGTGTCTGCACTTTTTTTTGTGTGTTTTCTTTAACTTTTTAACAAAAATAATTGTGTACATTTAAAAATGTAAAGAATTTATATTTAAACTTGAAAATATCAAAAATGGCACTTATGCCACTTTATCACTAAAAATACAATAGTCCCATCTAGGAATGCCAATTGGGGAATCCCGAAATCCTACGATTTAATTTTTTTTGTAATTACCAGGAAATCCTGAAATCCCGGAATGTTTCATGATAATCCGCGATCGGATTCCGAAGTTCCGAATCCCGGGATTCTTCAAAATCAATCTTAACACTAGTATACAAACATCAAGTAAAAACGTTTGGTATTCTGTTTTATCAGGTTTTGCCAATGTGATTTCGATAAGAATTTGTGTTGTCTTCCCCTGCAAGAAACTAAAGGCTTAGTTAGCCGACTGTAACTGCAACAGTAAGAAACAGCTGATCGATATGCTTATAGAAATCTAATGTAACGTAACTGGAACGGTTAAATCTGTAAAAAATATAATTTTCTTACATTTTTTGGCTAATGATCTTTGTAGCGGAAGTAGCTTTTACATTCGATTTTTGTTTAAATGGGTGAGTTCTGGCATGCCTATAATTTAAAGCCGATCGTTTGAGCATATACGGGACTTTGTGTTCTGAATTCAGGGATTACGTAGGGCGTTGTATGTGATTTTCTCGAGGAAACAAAGACGATATTTACAGGTGGCTCGAAATTGGAAAAGATAACCAGAAATTTACATTATGAAAAAAGTAAAGTTATATACATAGATAAAGTTATTTTATAGGCTCCCAGATGCGAGCAGTATCTGAAATGATAATATGTTCTCAATCACTAAAGCAGCAGAGCTGTTCTTTGAATGGGTGAGAAAATGCTCAACTACTCAAAGACTGACTGAAACGCATTAATGATGCCGCTTAATACTTACTTAACTTACTTACTTTGTCATTAGTCAGGATTACTTCTGAATATGCATGATAAAATGTTAGTGGGATTTAAAACACAGTGATCTGTAATTTTCAAATGAAATACGTCTTTATCATGGAGAGTAGATGTGTCATTGCCAAATTGTAGAGGTTGTAGATATCTCCAGGTTACAATTGACGGCGATCGGCCGTTCCAAGACCGTGGACTAGTTTGTGGAATTTAAACTTTCCCGATTTGGCATTCCTAGATTTGGCATTATTAGTATCATATCATATAAGTCATCAAGGTTCCTAACCTGGAGAGATTCATTTAAGTCATTGTGTAACGGGTACCCGCATCTTTCATACATGTTTTAATTGTAATTCTGCTTTCTTTTTTTATTGTATTCCATATCGTTATTGGTGGTCTTTGGTATTTAGAAAGTATTCAATACAATTTTTTTGTTCTCTGGATGAACATTACTCTTACTTTCTTAATCTAATCTAAACATTTAACGTCTGATCGGAGTTCCTCGTGTATAGTTTTTATGCATATACATATTTGTATACCAACATGTTCAAAAAGATAAATAGTACTTATGAATGGCAAATATTGAATATAATTTTATTTTAAAAGGAATGTGTACACTTGCAATATTATTGTGCATTAAATGACATTGCACAATAAAATTGCCTATGGATGTGTTACATTAGTAGGTGGCATAATATTTTGAATGAAATCAAATCTTTTTGTTTAACGTGTGGGCAGCATTGCGTACAGTAATTATTTCCCTCCAAAACAGCTGATATCAAAATTCAATGTTTTATGTGTACATATAATACATTGCACTAATAGAGTCACGTAATATGGTTTATTGTGGTAATATGGTGTTTTGCTTTTCTATGTATGGAGCTACTTTGTTAAGAAAATTTATTTGCTAAGATAATGGCTAGACAAACCACCTCGCCCTACTCGTATCACTAAACATTGTCTTTTAATGTATGAATCCTCTAAATTTGTTAATTTGTTTAGGTTTTTTGTATTAACGAAATTAATATTGAAATGTGTGTGTGTAGGTTTTGATTATTTTTTCATGCTATATATGCATATTGTACGTAATATTGCACCATATCAAGTGTTTCTTATTATTGTGCAACTTATTATGTAGTGTAGGACAAAGTGACAATAATAAACGCAATAAAGTACTCAATAATCGGGACCTTCAAAACTTGGAAATGAAATTGTTTGTTTTGAGTTTCGAATTCAAATTATTTTGCAACGATCAATTGTAAAACGATTCCTAAAAAAACGCAAATATATAACACCTATATTTTTAGGCGTTTAAACTTGATAAGTTAATTGATTTCAATACAAACCAAATATACGTTGGGTTAAGTAAGTGAGTTGGCATCACTTTCAGTAACTTTTGTACAAGTTTTATAAAAATTACAGAGATTAGTGGGTGAATAGAGAAGTTGAAGGATGTTTTTCAAAATGCAAGTAAACTAAAATATTAAATGATTCGCTTTTAGGTTTATTAGTTCTGTTTAGTTTTTATATAGTCAATGCGCTGTTATTGGCAGCGGGAATATGCGTGATTGCTACTTTATATGGTCTTCGACGCTATATATATAGGAGAAAACTTAAATTGGAGTCACGAAATCAAAAAGTTAATGTTGGAATATTTCATCCTTACTGTAATGCTGGTGGTGGAGGTGAGAGAGTACTGTGGTGTGCAGTAAGAGCTATTCAGGTAATGAATTATAAACAAAAAATTCTTTATAGTGCAAAGTTAAGTAGTAATTCAGTCTACTTCCAAGGAAATTGTGCTGGCTTGAAAAAGTCGTTTTATATATTCAGATCGATGATATTATTCCCTTTTCATAGTTGAAAGGATGAAGTTGTTTTTCGTTATATAGTTAGTTGTTCTTATTCTAAATAACTAATCACAACCCGTTTAGTTTTTGAATAGTACATACAAAGACTCTCCGGTGTGTTGTTTTCGCAGAATGTAGTAAGTTGTTATGCTTTAAGAAATGATTTCATTTAGCCTAATGCAATTAATTTATGATATTGTTCCTTGAGAATTAATTACTGTCACATAATACAATTGTGTTAACATTTTGCTGTACATCCAATTCTCTAATTGTGGGAAACCTCTACGATTTTTTTTAACTAATTTTGAGGACATAGACTTTGGTTTGTAGGGTAACAGAAATAGAGTTGGGTTCGTTAGGTCTTTTCGAGTTTTCGCTCTTTCTAGTTCAGTTCTTTGTAATGAACTAATTCGTTCTTTTAGTTCAATAGTTCAATTCTTTTAAACAACTCTGCTCTCTTGCTCAATTTGTGTAACTTCTTTATGGAAACGTTTGCTCATTTATATTTAAACTGTGGTAAACAATACCAATAAAGGAATTAATGTATTCCGTGTAAATTTATCTCAACTTATTGAATAAAATAGGAACAAATTTGTGGTATGTTTTTTCATTTTAAATAAATTGTGATATTTAACATTTTTTCATTTTTATTAATTCATTTATGTGTTTGAAGCACTTTGAAAGCATGTGATTTATTCTTAAATATTTAATAAGAAATTCTTTTCATATTTCTCTTCTAAACCACTCTTTTTAGTTAAATAGAAAAAATATTTTATATTTATTTGTTTATTTTTGTAAATATGTTTCCATAAGTTCTTTTTTAACATGTGGTAACACCGCCACCATTCCAATAGGAATGTCACACATAGAACGATCAACAAAATAAAAGAACGAATAAGAATGAAATGAACGAATAAGACTTAAATGAACGAATAAGAAACGAGAACTAAAAGAACTACGGATCTAAAAGAACTACAGAGCCAAAAGAACTACGGAGCTAAAAGAACTCACTATTATGACCGGCTCTCTTAGTTCATTTGTGTGAATAGTTCAATTGAACTAGTTCGTTGGTGAACTACACAGCTCTAGAAAGAAATAGTATTGTGATACTGTTAGCTTAAAAAATTATCAAATTTAATGATTTCAGCGACATCTTTCTAAAATTACTTGTATTATCCGTATATTTGTTATTATGTGTGTTTAGGTAGTTGAAATTTACATAAATTAGCTAACAGAGCTCTGTTCAACATTAGGCTACGACCACTTTCGCAAGCTCAAAGATTACTTTGAGAAACTATTTAAAATATTTTTCTATTGCTTCTGCATTCACAAAGTTTACTCTGACTAACTTTGAACGTGGAAAAGCCATCTACGTCAAAGTTTAAGAACAGAATATGACTGTAACCACTTTTTTTTATTAGATTGACATTATAAAACTCAGTATAGTTCTACGCAAACTATACGCTATCTTAATATCGTAATGGTTTTTCTTACTGTCTCGGAAAATTTCATTAATTTCCTGTTCTAAACTATATGCTAACTATAGAACTATATATAAAACATAGAATAAAAAAACTCTAAATTGGTAACTTAAATTCTACATTTAAAAACTTCCATGTGATTAACATTTCAGAGGTAGTTCAAAAAGCATTTTGTAACTGGTTTTTTCTTTTTCGGATTGAGTTCAGTAGTTGTTGTTTTGATCTCTCGAAACCCAAAACGTATGGATAGTGGAGATACAGTAACAGGAGTGGATTTTCCACTTGAAATGATGTCCAAACACAAATCCAACTAGTGCATTAAACATCACTGCATATGGACAGAGACTTATTTTTTGTTTTCATTTTTGTGTTCGCCGTTAGCGTTCCAAAAGCAATTTTCTTGCCAGTTCATCGGCTGCGAATCGTCGCTTGCTGCAATGTAGATTCCAAACTCCGCATTTCTTGCATTAAATTCTATCATAGGGCTGAAATCCTTAAAATTCTTTTCAGTATCGCGAAATCTGTCGCCATTTCGAGGTGGGTGAAAAGAAAGCTGTTTACTACGCGGTTGCCTTTGTGATTGCGGTCACGAGCAAAATCCTAATACTAGTTAACAGATCCAATCCACTCTTAGAGGACTTTCTTTACTGACAAAGGACCGAGTTAGTTTTTTTCCCAGGAGTATCAAATGCTGAATTTTGTACTTCCATGGCTGACCGAGTTGGTGTTCTGAGAAAGGGCTATGTACATTGGGGTTTTTTCTGGATAGGAAACTGAAGCAGAATACCTTAGGAGTTTGGGTCTTCGTCTATGAGTGGTAAAGGGAGTATATGATTCTGTGGTCCGAATGTTTCTCACGGAAGCCTTGGAGATAGCGGAAGAAGTTGCTGCACTCGGTGTAACGATGTGTATCTTTAGAAATACCTGCTGCAGTTAGGAGCTCTTTTCGCACTCGGATTTTGAAGATTATTGAATTGGGAATTACGGATCCTGAAATCCTGACTATATAATCGGGTTACGTGACTTTGGCAAGGTGTTTCTTCAGGAGTCCTAGCATGTCGCAAGTAATGGTCGGATTACGTCAAAATGAACTGCTCAAAAACTTTTGCAGTGCTTTGAAATCTCTGGATGTCACAGTATTTTATACCAACTAATATTCGAATGCTATTAGTGAAGACATATTTACTACCGACTCTTATGTTCGGATGGGAGCTGTTTGCTAGCTGCGATGCAGTTAGCAGACGAAGACTTAACGTAACTTACAACGCTATGGCACGATATATTTTTTCCATTAGGAGAAAAGGAGCATATTGCATTTCGCCCGACTAATTTATAATGTAACATTTGATAATTTAGTGAATTGTCGGACTCTGTTGTTCCTGCACAAATTAATATATAGTCGACAGCCACCTTATTTATATGAGAGATTAGTAATTTCTAGGTCGAATTCAGGGAATAAAATAAATTCTGTAAAATATAACAAGGCCATCTCTCAACAACATTAAAATTTCAAAAAAATTTCAGTATTCAGTAAAATTTTACTGGTAATGCAATCTAAATTTCATTTAAATGTCATTTAAATTTAGATTGCATTAAATTTCATTTAAATGTCATTTAAATTTAGATTGCATTAACAGTAAAATTTTACAGAATACTGAAATTTTTTTCAGTAATCAGTAAAAATCAATTTTTACTGAAATTTTACTGGTACTGCAAAGTGCCCATCTATGTGCTTGTTTTCCCCTTTCCTTACATAATTTCCGTTTTATTTTCTTAAATTTTAAGTTTTCTTTTCTTTTTAAATTAATTTTTTATTAAATTTGTTAAATTAGTTAAAATAAATTACGCAAATTTAATGTCAATAACCATTACTAAGCAATACTGTAATATAAAATTTATTCTTGTTGTATTGTTTTGAACAAATATGTGGTACTGTATTGGATTCCAGGGCATTGCGATGTATGGGGAAATGAGGATGCACATAAGCTGGTAAAAGAAGGTGTGATGAAGTGAGCAATTATCGTGAAACCAACGGTCGGTTACGCTATTCCCTCTCTGTTTTCCTCTCTCCCTCTTTCTTACTTTTTTCACTCTCACTCTTTGCTTCAACCTTTTCTCTTCTTACAATTGTATACCATTTTTATAGTCCCTATGTTCGATCCACTTTTATGAATATTTTCACAATGGACCATTTCTAGTCACCGAGCAGAACCAAAATAAGGCGAAGGATAATTTTCGACATAAATTGCTCAGCTGTCTATATACAGTATATTTTAATTAGTATTAAGATGTAAAAACCTGAATTTATTCGGCAGAAAAAAAAACACCTTACAGAAATTACATTTTTTAAGGCAAATATTTTGTAAATGTTATTAAGATATTAAGATATTAACCAAAGGATCAAACCTTGTGCATGGACAAAAAGTTATAGTAACGAAATTAAAAAACATACCGGACTACTGTAGAATATCAACAAAAAATTATTCTTGATAATTCATTTAATGGGGAAAACTTTGCATGAAAAAACGAATAAATCATTGGAAACTGAACAGTTCCCGGTAAATGGGAAAGAAATCACTGTTATTCCAGTTGAAAGGGTGATAAAGACGGGAAAATGTGAAGAATACTGTCCTATAAATACGTTGAAAACTTCTGAGGGAGAGTTAGAAAAACGTTAAGTACCAATTGTAAAAATATATTTTATATATTTTCAAAATATATGTTTGGTTTTAGGAGAAATTTTTCTTGTGATACAGCTGTAAATTATGTTATTGATACATGGAATTAGCCCGAAATCGGCAGTTTCTGAGTTTTCACTACGGGGGCCTTACCCCTTGGTACCCTCTCTTTGCAGTAGGTATTTGTCAGGCTGTCTACCACCTTATCCAGAGATCTAGCAGAAAAAACTAACCTAAAAACGTCCCAATGCCAATTTCGCTGTGTCACTCTCGGTACCCCATTAAAGACATACGTTATGTATGCGTGATTCTATAAATAGCAGTCATTAGATTAGGCATTGGCATCGATTAATACATCCTCTTCGTCTGGCCTCCGCCATTGACCGCCTTAGACAGCTATTAGCCAGAGAGGAGTGATCTTACTACAAGTAACAGAAGCCAATCCATAAGGATTTGCTCCCGGGGCAGTTAGAGCCTACAGCAATTGCCATCATGTCAGTATTGCTAAAATGAGTAAGAGATTTCCTTACCCATCACGACGGGGGGTAAGCTTGTATCCTCTTGAACTGAGTCCGCAAACCTCACCATTGCAGATCCATGGTTCTTAAACCAGAACTATATCTATATCCCCTCATTGTAGAATTGAAGAAGTGAAAAATATGAAAGATATAACCTTTCCGGGATTTAGGTTAGGTTAGGTTAGAGGACGTGTGCTTGTCAACTGTGACAAGTACAGTACCTGGAGGTCGAATTGACGCATTGTACAACGTCCTAGCTTCTCACACCACTCGTGTTGTGTGCGTTAATTTTATACATGAGTAGCGGGTCCTACAGTTTAAAGTCACCTCGAACGACAGATTTTTGAGAAGCTTTTCATGGCAATTTTTACTCTCAGAGTTTTTGCCAGAAATCTTCTGAGAGTAAGTCGCCGAAGAAATATTTTCATATTTTCGTTTTGATGTCTGACCTGGAATTTGAACTCGGGCCTTTCGTCTAATAAGCCAACACACTACATACTTGACCACGGCGACTTCAAAAAGGGATTTAAGAAGGAGCAGAATTCATCGTTGAGGATGATGATGATCGCCTCCTTAAACTCATTATTGGGTTCTCCGACCTTCGACATACGCCAATTGTCAACCGGCAGGTAATTTTTTTGATGAGGTGCATGATCTCATCAGGCTCTACGATATCAGCCTTAATTTGATCCTTGGGGACAACGCGGAGTTGTGCACCCGGCCGTATTTCCTGAAGTTCCTCGATTGCCAACTTGTAGAGGTCCGAAGATCGTTGGTCCTCATAAGCCATTAATGTGAACTGGCCCTGATATCTCTCTGCATTATGGATAGGCGGGAAAGGACCTCTGTTAGCGGTGATAATTTTCTTATATGACTTGATGATGGCTCTCTCAGCATGACCTAGGTCAGTAATAGCTTGCATCAAAGCATTCCTGACGACAGTTTTAAAGGACCTGGTTAGGTAGAACCCTTGTGTTTCTCGGATGCTGGTTAGATACCGGTTTGGCAGCGCCTGAAGATTTGTCGCACGTTTTATCAGGTATCTTGGTACCTTTTCCTAGTACGACATTCTTGCGCCTATTCCAGCTTTAATTTATCATCCTCAGAGAGTTGATTGGGCGAAATTTTTTGTAATTTAGAGATAATGCGGAGTGCAGCTTTCCTAGTCATTTAACGCCACGTAGCTTCGTGTTTGACTGAAGATGGGTGCCTAAGTTTAGCTTAGCAAGTCTACCGCTCTGCAAAGTTGAAGCTTTTGTTGAAAGACCCCTTCTAAGGCTGGATTTCTTGTTACTTAGTGATTTCTCCCCTTTACGGTAGGCAACGGAAAAAAGAGCAGGCCTTGGAAGTGCAGAAGTTTTTGTTTTTGTTTTATTTGTATTTTCAAATTTCACATTAGGATAGAGTAATGTTGACGACCTATTTACTGAGGTGATCAGGTATCGGAAGCTCCGGTCGCGACTTGAATATTTTGAAGAATGCCTGTACCCAGAATGATCATTATCAGGGGTCACAATACACAGTACTTCGGCATCCTTTATCATTGCTTACTTTGGTCGTACACAAGTACAGGTCCTTAGAACAAACCACATCCTCCGACAGCACATTGTAACCAGAGACGATAATTATGACGTTTGAAAAACGTTCAAACCTTTTATTTAGAGGGAGAAAAAAATGTTATAAGTTTTACGAATCAAATGTGTTAGAAACAACAGATACTCTGTGTAACTGGAGGATAAAATAGAAAAATTAAATGTAAATAAGCATTTATTTTGTGTTAAAAAAGCGAAAATTTTGGATATTTTTTAATTTCTTCAATGAAAATTTTAAAAATTCTTAAATATTTAATTATTATCGAAATGTCGGTGATTTTCGGTCACAATTAATATAGTTTCTTGCGCAAAAGGTAATTAAGAAGCTAAATATTACAAGATCAAAATAAGACGTACTGCTCATAAAAAGTTTTTCTTACTGAAAGTTGCCAATATTTTTTAATTTCTTGAAAGAAAAAGTTAAAAATTATTATTGTTATTAGTTGTGTTTATTATTTATTAATAGTTTCACAGAAAAATTAAATTTTTTATTAACTCTTGCCAATATAAAAACCCACCCCGAAAACTACATACATAATTGGCCATTACAACCCTTCAGTCAGGATTACGGCCTAGCTTCTCAACACCACTCATGTTGTGTGCGTTAATTTTATACATGAGTGGCGGGACCTACAGTTTAAAGACGACTCCGAACGACAGATTTTTTGAGAAGCTTTTCATGGCAATTTTTACTCTCAGAGTTTTTGCCAGAAATCTGCTGAGGGGAAGTCGCCGATGAAATACTTTTTGTATTTTGTTTTTGATGCCTGGCCTGGGATTCGAACTCGAGCTTTTCGTCTAATAAGCCAACACACTGCCTACTAGACCACGGCGAACCCGAAAACTAACAAAACATAAATAAACAAAACTGACAGACAATCAGAGGGCGACAGAAATACTTTTTGGTAATATTTGCTGTCCCTTTCAACTTACAGGGTTAACTGTCAAATCCCGTTATGTTTCCGGTTACTCTGTGTCTCACATGGAATAACCCCAGTTGTGGGATCATTATTAGAGTGATTCTAATGAACCATACTCTAGCACGCGGCTCCACTTGGGAGCCGCCACTTAGAAGCAGTATGTCTTCTGATGCGGTTGTTTCACCAGGATCGTCTGAAACTTTGACTTATGGATTGGGTCCCCATCCAAACGCCATGGGAATAATGTAAAATTTTATAAAAAATTATTGTTAATTATTGAATTGTAAGCACGATTTTTTAAAGTATTGTAAATACGACTAAATTATTAATTAAAATAAAACAAACGGTACGTCAATAATGTGCTCTCAATATAATCAAAAACATTAACCAAAATGTATATGTTTATTTTTTATATTATGTATAACCACTGTATGTATATATATATATATATATATATATATATTATAAAGTTCTTTTTATTACTTTTTAACTTCTGCTTATAGGCAAAGTACGATAACGTGAAGATAGCTATATACACTGGCGATATTGAAAGTTCTCCAACCAGTATATTGGAAAAAGTAAAACATGTATTTAATATAAGCCTGGAAAAAGACGACATTACATTTGTGTACTTAAAATTTCGTAATTTGGTAGAAGCAAAACGTTATCCTGTATTTACTCTTCTTGGACAAAGTCTTGGGTCAATATTATTGGGGCTTGAAGCTCTATGTGCGTTCCCCCCCGATGTTTATCTCGATACAATGGGCTATGCGTTCACATTACCATTATTTCGATTTGTAGGCGGCTGCAAAGTTGGATGCTACGTTCATTATCCCACTATAAGCACTGATATGTTACGAAGAGTACAGCAACGAGAATACTCTCATAACAATCAAACCTATGTTGTACGTAATCCTTTTATAACATGGTTAAAAGTCACATATTATAAACTATTTGCAAAGGTAAGATATTCGATTATTTTAAATACTTTCAAAATATTCAAATTCTCTTCTTTAGATGTACAGCTGGGTTGGAAAAAGTTCTGAAACCATTATGGTTAATTCATCTTGGACTGAAAATCACATATTGGATTTATGGGATGTTCCCTTTAAAACTCATCGGGTATATCCTCCATGTGAGGTGAATCATATAAAAGGATTACAGCGATCTGAAAGTTCTAATAAAATTATAATTCTCTCTGTTGGTCAATTTCGGCCTGAGAAAAATCATCCACTTCAATTACAGGCAATGTATGAATTGCGAACGTTATTAATTCGAAACGAAGATCTTTGGAACAAACTACGTTTAGTTATTGTAGGCTCGTGTAGAAATGATTCCGATTATGAAAGACTTAAAAATATGCAAGATCTAACAAAGCATTTATCACTGGAAAATAATGTTGATTTTAAAGTCAATGTACCTTACAATGAATTATTAGAGCTATATAAAACTGCCAGTATTGGAATTCATACTATGTGGAACGAGCATTTTGGCATAGGCGTCGTAGAATGTATGGCTGCTGGTATTATTATGGTAGCACACAAATCGGGAGGGCCTCTATTAGATATAATAGAAACCTCTGAAGGAAGTCAAAATGGATTCCTAGCTGTTGATGCAATTGATTATGCTAACTGCATTTTAACAATTATTTCTAATACCGAAGAAGAAAATAATTGTCTTAGGAATGCAGCGAGGTAAGACGTACTTTTGTTCAAAAAATTTTGCTGATATATCTAACATTAAGATGAGATATAACTAATACTATTTTCGAAATGTACACAGAATATAATTATAGGTCTATGTAAATACTATTCGTAAAAGGTTAGATTGTGCAAATTATAAAGTGGTCTCTCTAATTTGGTTCAAGTAAGGTTGATTAATGACGGTCCACCAACAGATTTTACTGGTATTGTACCGCACAAATTGGTAGGCACGATGTCCAAATTGTTTAATATTTTTTCACCCCATTTGTTTGCCCGGATAAAATATTCAAAATGGGCAAATCGTGCTCGAGAAAATTTTCAGTAAAAAATTTTGTTAGGAGAATATGGGAGAATTATGGGCTTAAGCATAATTTTTTAGGAAATTGTAATGATGACATCAGCCGAGCAAGGCTATCTCTGGTTACCATCACTACTTATATAAGCTCAGGAATCGTGATTGTACTTCCGTCCATTATATTCCCCTTAAAAGTCATAACCCTATTTTTATAAAGAATGCTCCGCTTGGGTCGAAATAGGCGTGTTATTTATCTTAGATGGACAAAATTCCTATCTTTATGAAATGGCTTAAACGCTTTTTAAACGAAAAAAGTCAATATAAAGAAAGAGTTCAAATTTTTCTGGATCGCATTTAATGGGATTGCATATCCTGTCTTAAATACCTTTTATAATATAT
Organism: Sarcophaga rosellei; assembly: GCA_930367235.1. Classification (NCBI taxonomy): domain Eukaryota; kingdom Metazoa; phylum Arthropoda; class Insecta; order Diptera; family Sarcophagidae; genus Sarcophaga; species Sarcophaga rosellei. Next base: position 29,395,218 of record OV884020.1, on the reverse strand, counting down.
TTTCAAAGTAGGTTCGTGGTTAATTTTTGTTATAATCGAAAAAAAACTACAAATTTGGCGATCTAAAAACAATTGGGAAATAGGCGTGTTATTTATCTTAGATGGACAAAATTCCTATCTTTATGAAATGGCTTAAACGCTTTTTAAACGAAAAAAGTCAATATAAAGAAAGAGTTAAAATTTTTCTGGATCGCATTTAATGGGATTGCATATACTGTCTTAAATACCTCTTATAATATATTTTCAAAGTAGGTTCGTGGTTAATTTTTGTTATAATCGAAAAAAAAACTAAAAATTTGGCGATCTAAAAACAATTGGGTAAACCATATTATCCGAAGCTACTCTATTAGTTTTTAGGTATGCAGACATTAAAAAATGCTAATAGAAATGGATTGCATCAGTCCACTAATGGTTATTTGGAATTTCTCTGTGACCATAATCACCATGCTATTCTCATAACAGAAAACCATTTATCCCACGCTTCGAAGTGCTTTGGGGTGCTGTATTATACTCAGTCCCTCCTAAAACAGCTCTTCTTTCTTATTTTTGAAAAGACTAGAAGGGTTTTACCTTAATGAAGACCTTTCTCAATGCGCTCTTGTAGGCATGTTCAAATGCTCCTGTCTATTATATCCCTCAGTTGTTCTCTCCATAGTTTTAAGAAAAAACCGTGATAGACTAATCAACTTAAAATTTGCGGGCATAAGGACTACCGCAACATCCCTTCATCCATTCTGTTAAAACCATCATCTAAACGCCAACCTTCGAGTATTTGAAGACTGTATAGAGATGTATATACAGCTGAAAAAATTATGCCGGTTACACGGTTAAAAGTGTAATTAAAACAATCGCAATGATTACAATTTATTAGTTTTATTTTCAAAATTAAAAAATAACAATTTGTTTTACAGTTCTTAAGTCTAAATACAGTCCAGTACATATGTTATAAAGAAATGTTTTATTATGTTGGCAGTATGATTAAAAAATTTACTTTTTTTACAAAACCTTTTGATTTTCTGTAACCTTTATTTTTAATGACATTTGCATATCGGTTTGGCAAACTCTGAACAAAATGCCAATTGAGAGATGGAGAAATAGCCTTCCAATACACTTCTAGATTTTTCCATAATACATCAGAATTTTTAGGAATTTTGCATTCCATCCTATTTTCAACTTCAAGTTCTCAGTTGGACTGAGGTCATGAGATTAAGGTTCCAAGTAACTGGAAAATCTTATTTACCCCTACACTTTTCGGTTCCGTTCAGGTTGAGTGTTATCTTAATTTCTTCGGGACAACACATTAATTTTTATACACATTTTTTCTGGCGTCATTTAAAGCAAATAAAATCAGATTTTAAAGATACATTGTTAAAGTAGCAACACTAAAAACGTTTTAATTTTGTTCACTTAAAAAACAACATATTTACTAAATAATGACTTACTTTGTAAGAAAATTTAACAGAATAGAGAAATGAAGATTAAATCAAGTTTAAAAGACAAAGATAAACTTATCTTTCCAATGGAAAAGTCCTGTTAAAATATCAAATGAGATATATTTATATTTTGATTATATGTTTTTAATAATTGTTTAGGCTTAAAAATTCGTCTTAATTGTTTTTTTTCTTTCTTCTTTTACAGGTCTTCGGTAGAGCGGTTTTCTGAAAAAGAATTTGAGATAAATTTTCTTCGTGCAATTATACCACTTTTCAGCAAAAAATAAAAATAATAAAAAATTGTGTTATTGAGCACTATGCAATGTCAAATATGTTTCTTTGTCAGCTGTCAAAATTTTTTTTAAATTTAGCTTTAAAAAACTTATTTACTAAATTACATGGGCGTCTATCTTATCTTGACGATGGGTCATTTTTGTTTAATAATCACTGGTCGCATACAGCTCCTCTCTGTTGCCAAGGAAATTATTTAATCTGTTTGCCTAGTCCACGTACGGGGTCACTGGGGTGTGTACTATCCTCGTAGTCGCTAACACATGGGACAATATTTATGAACACTGATAAAAATGATTGATGAAAATTTATATGACGACCTCTCCGTTAAGAAGCAGAAGATGCTGACACGACACAGAGGCACTTTTTCGCGGTGTGAAACGAAATACCCGGGCGGTGCCCTCTCACGAGCCGTTGATTCTGACAAGAAGGATAGACCCTTGAGTGCGGATAAGAGCGTAGAGCCAATTGCTTCTACTTCTAAATCCACAAGCAATGGTTTAGAATGTTCTGCACTTTTAATCCCAACTGGGGTAAAGAAGACTTCTCGAGTCTTCAAACCTCCAGTGAAGAGCAATGGCATTGGTGTTCCTTCTTTTTCATGAAAAGAATTCAATTGGCTTTCATCGACAGGTCGGATTTAGATGGCAAAATCTCTCCTGAAAAATTTGAACTAATAGGAGAAAGGATCATCGAGTTTGTGAAGGATGAGAGCTGTGGCGGTAGTAATGCCCGCATATTCTTCATCGGTTGGACCAACGGCATCAAAGTAGTGGACTGTGAAAACGAGGGAACTGCAAAGTTCCATGTGGAAGTAGTGAAGCGCCCTGGGGAACACTAGCCCGGTGCTAGATTGGTGCTGATCCCTCAATCCGATCTCCCTCTGCGCCCAATACTGACGGTATGTATCTTGCCTGCTTTTAGGCAGGTAAATGGTATAGCTGAACTTGTCATTATAAAGAAAAAGTTAACATTTTTCTGGATCGCATTTAATGGGATATGCAATACTATTTTTGTTGGTGATGTATGGTAACTCCGTACAATGTGAACGGCGTTATTTTTTGAACTTCTTTGATTTCCTTCTTCCTTGAATTAATTTTTCTTTTTAAACATTAAATAAAAACTATTGAAACAGGATATGGGCCCAGGACAAATTCCGGAAAGTAGATAAGATTTTAATAGTGAAAGTTTTAAAGAATTAAAGTGAAATATAACTTCTTTTTGAAATGGCGTCCATGTACCAAATAAAAAAAACTGAATGACGAAAAATACGACTGTTACACCAAAAATTACGACTGTTGCAAATGCGCAGTGTTCTTATACACAATGGGTTTTGGAAGATTGTGAATGGTATTCTTAAGAAGGAATCGACTATGAATGTAAATGAAAAAGCAGCTTGGGATGAAAGTGATGAACGAGCACTAGCAACAATAACCCTGAGTGTCAAGCTTATCCAGTTAAACATAATTAAGAACTGTGTGACTTCTAATGAAGCATGGCTGCGTCTTGAGGGAATACATAAGCCCAGAGGTCCCATTCATAAGGTGTCTTTATATAAAAGACTTTTGAACCTTTCGATGAAAAATGGTGGTAACGTAAGCAAACACGTTAAAGAACGATGGCAAGTGGACTGCTTCGGGAAAAGAAACCCCCCTAAAGGTTCCATTAAACGCACATTTTCCCAATTATGTGAATTCTGATAGATATCCGTTGGGACTAGCTGCTCCCGTCTGTAATGCTGGCATGATGCCAGATTTGGAGGAGATCATCACCAGGGATAGGGTCAAATGGGCTATAAGTAGCTTTGAGCCTTTTAAGTCGCCTGGTCAAGATGGTATCTTTCCGGCTCTGCTTCAGCATGCTGGTGATTTATTATACGAATACCTGGTGGACGTTTATAAAGATTGTCTCCGGTGGTGTAATATACCTAATGGTTGGAAAGACGTGCTTGTGCTTATATCGAAAGCTGGCCCAGTCACATCGGCCCTAAGGATTATAGACCAGTATCGCTCTCATTATTTCTTTTGAAAGCTTTGAAGAGACTTATCGATCTATGTTTGATGCCAAACATGGACCGGTCACTGTTAGGTTAAGTTAGAGGACGTGTACTTGTCAATTAAGACAACTACAGTACCCGGAGGTCGAATTGACCCATTGTACAACGTCCTTAAAGAGGAAGGATAAGAGAGGGAATAGGATATAAAGGAGGGGAGATAGGAGAGGGAGAATGGGAAGCGGAGGGGTCACATAGACCCAACAAAGAAGGAAGAGCGCGACTACCCTGATGAAGCCCTAGCGCCTCTCAACCAGCCTACGCCACTAATGAATCTGAGGAGAGCCTTGATGTCGGCTCTTGACACAGAGTTCAAACTCTCAAAGAAGTCCCTGCCAAGGGTCCTCAGCCTCAACCTACCAAGGGCTGGGCAGTTACAGAGGTGTTCGATAGTCTCCAACTCCTCCTCATCGCAACATGCCCTGCAATAGTCCGGCTGGGATCTGTTCCAGATCCCCGTCAGCGACCTAATCTCGCAGTGCCCTGTGATAAACCCGGCAACCAACCTTAAGCTGGCCTTATCCAAGCCCAGCAGCCAACCTGTTCTCTTACTGTCCACAGCAGGCCATAGACATCTAGAGACAAAACAACCCGATCCGTTCCCCCAACGTCTCTGCTCTTCCTCCCCGACCCATCCATTGATGAGACCGTAGAGTGGCAGACCGGGGGGTCAGGACAAACTATTAAATCGCCCCAAGAGAGCGAATCTAACTTAGCGAGGGCATCCGCCGTCTCATTGCCCAGTATTCCGCTATGACCCGGAACCCAGCGAAGACGGATACGGTCTAGTCCAAAGGTCCTTAACGACTCCTTGCACTTGCGAACGAGCCGTGATTTGCACCAGACCGACTCAATGGCACTAAGGGCAGCCTGACTGTCACGTAAGATTCCGAATCTGAAGCTGGGCCACCAGCTATGGCCTCAATAGCCTTCAAGATTGCGAAAATCTCCGCCTGGAAAACGCTGCAGTCATCATTCAACCTAAAGTGGAGTTCAGGACCGAGTTCCCTACAGAAAACCCCAGCACCTGTACATCCACCTAACTTAGACCCATCTGTGAAGATGGGTATACCTCTCTGTCCCTGGAGTACCCCACCATTCCATTGTGCCCTTTCCGGTATAAGTATCCTTAAACCGCTAACCTCGGCAACCTGAAGGGTTCAATTTTGTACCTATGCGAGAACAATTCGAGGTCCGTCTTATCCGGATTTATACCCAGGCCACGTTTCGTAGCCCAAGAAGATAAAATTCCAAGAGTAGACTCCATCAGTTCCCCCAGCGTCGGTAGAAATTTTCCACCCACCAGAATAGCCACATCATCGGCATATGCCACAACCCTAAAGCCCCTACTCTCTAGAAGCCTCAGACCAACATTAGCAACCAGGAGCCACAAGAGAGGGGATAGGACACCCCCCTGCGGTGTACCCCTGGTCGCACGCTTTACGATAGAACATCCACCCAGATTCGATCGGATTAGTCTATTACCCAACATGTGGATGATAAACCGCACCAGAAAATCCGGGGCATGTATATCCCTCAGTGAATTCTCAATAGAAGAAGTGGTGACATTATTGAAGGCCCCCTCTATATCAAGGAAAGCCGACAGTGTGTACTCACCCCTAGCCAGATTCGTCTCAACAAAAACCTGTCACATCATGAAGAGCGCTCACAACCGACTTACCCTTAATGTAAGCATGTTGCGACCCACTCAACAGGGACCGGTCCATGTTTGACCTCAAATATAGATCGATAAGTCTCTCCAAGGCTTTCAAAAGAAAGGATGAGAGCGATATCGGTCTATAATCCTTTGGGCCGATGTGACTGGGTTTACCAGCCTTTGGTATAAACACCACGAGCACATCTTTCCAACTATCAGGTATATCTCACCGCCGGAGATAGTCTCTATACACGTCCACCAGACATTCGTGTAATATATCACCAGCACGCTGAAGCAAAGCCGGAAAGATACCATCCGGACCAGGCGACTTAAAGGGCTCAAAACTATTTATCGCCCATTTGACCTTGTCTCTGTTAATGATATTCTCCAAATCGGGCATCAAGCCAGCATCACAGAAGGGATCCGCTACCCCCGACGGATAGCTTTCTGGACCCACACAATTGGGAAAATGAGTGCTCAGCAGAACCTCTAGGGTTTCTTTTCTCGAGGCTGTCCACGCGCCATCGTTCTTTTGGATGAAGCCTAGGATTTTGGGGTCCCTAGACAGCATCCTACGGAAACGAGCCACATCGGCAACATCTTCGATACTCGTGCAGAAACTCATCCAGGTGGTTCTCTTTGAGCGCTTTATTTCCCTTTTATACTCATTAAAACTGGCCTTATATGCAGACCAGTCAACATCCCTGCCCGACTTCTTAGCCTTATTAAAGAGTCTCCTGGTACAACAGCGGAGTCTACGGAGTTCCACATTCCACCAGGCTGGCTGGTTCCTCTTACCCGGGTAAGAGGAGAACAAGCATCTCTATAACAAGACAACAAAATATCCGTCAAAGACCCAACTCGATCATTGACGCCAGGAGTGGAACGACCCCTGAGGGTCTTAAGTTCCTCCTCCACATCCCTCTCATATCTGATCCAGTCGGTTCTTCTTGGATTCCTAAAAGGCTTGTTAAAGCCACCTGATAGATTAATACTGAAGGATATCAATTGGTGATCAGAGAAAGAACACTCATCTGAAACCCTCCAGTCATTAATCATAGACCTATCCATGTTAGAGAGCGTAATGTCAATTACAGTCTCCCTAACACGGTTTCTAAACGTTGGCGTGTTGCCAACGTTACAAATGTTGAGCCTATTAAGAATAATAAAATTCAAAATCGACTCACCCCTAGTACTTATGTCAGCACTGCCCCATTGGGTGTGATGAGCATTGGCATCGCAACCCAGGACAAGGCGACATCTTGTCCTCTCCGCATGCTGCACCAATTAAGTCATCAGGTGGGGATGCAGCCTCGTACGGCATGTACACAGATGACAGCATCAACTCGATCCCAAGGTCATCTTTGTACGCCACAGTCGTTACGTCACCTGTACAAAAGGAAGGAGTGATTAACAAGTCTAAACTACCCCTAGCTAATATACAGGTTCTTACCTTCTCGCTTGTTCTAGGAACAAGTAACCTATAATCAGGATCGCTCAAACCCAGGATCCTATCCCTAAGGATCCAAGGTTCCTGGATAAGAGCGATGTCAACTTCAAGGCGGCGTAGGGTGGTTAGTAGGTTGTGGGAGGCGGCTTCGCAGTGATGCAGATTAATCTGCACCACTTTTAGCCTCCTCTGGGTTCCTAGGCACCCCTTATTCCCCGATGACGGAACTTTAGGTTTGCCATCCCACACAACACCACGCCACCCCTTGACCTTAGCCTCTGAAGTGAGGTCTGATCAATAGCGATCCGAAGATCGCAGCCCTTCTTACCGTCACCAGCCAGGGAGTTCACAACCGCCCATGTACTGGTGTTTAATCCATCGTTCTGCTTCCCAATAAGTTTGGGTATGATACTCACACGCCTAAAAGTATTCGGGATCCATACCGTCACTATTGGGCGTAGAGGGAGGTCGGATTGAGGGACCACCTCCAAGCGCGCACCGGGCCAGAGTTCGCCAAGGCGCTTCACTGATTCCACAAGGAACTTTACAGTTCCCTCGTTTTCACAGTCGACTACCTTGATGCCCCTGGACCAACCAATATAAGATATGCGAGCATTCCTGCCATCACAACTCTCCTCAGCTATGAACTCAATGAGCCGTTCTTCAACTAGATTCCATCTTTCAGGAGAGATTTTACCATCCAAATCCGACCTGTCGATGAAAGCCAACTGAAGGGAAGGGTTAGTTCCTAGGCTCCCTTGTTTCCTGGGACTCTTGGAGCTAGAGGAAGGCACCTCGTCAGACCTGTTCCTCTTCATGCGATCTCCCTTGCGAGAAATCTGCACAGAAGACCTGTCCGCCGAAGTGACCCCCCCAACTCCTTGGCCTCTAACCTTACATCCTCCTTTTGGGATAAAGGATTGGCGGTAGCTTCTACCTCCTTTCCACCATCCCTTGTAGGAGTAACACCACCACCCTTTCTCTTCACCGAAGGATTGAAAACCCGGGTCTTCTTTGCTCCAGCTGGGAGTAAGGGTGTATAACCTTTGTGCCCCTTGCATGCGGCTTGAGAGGTAGAAGCAGTTGGCTCTACGCTCTCGTCCACACTCAAGGGTCCATCAGAGTCAGCGACCCGTGAGAGGGCACTGTCTGGGTATTTTTTCTCATACCGCAGAACAGTGCCTCTGTGTCGAGCCAGCATCCTCTGCTCCTTAACAGAGAGGGAATCCACATCACAGCTTGCAAATCTTCTCAAGACAGTGCAAGCCCTACGATATGAATTCCTCTCCTTATACATAGCGGAACGTTTCCGCCCAGTTCTACCCCCCTTGTCAGACGAGCCACCCTTACCCATGCAGTCCGGATCAGTAGATGATCGTACTAGTGGGTCAGAAGCATCCTGTCTGAAAAGTTCCTTAAAGGGATGTCACCACCTCATTGCTCCCAGTGGCAATTTGGATACGAGTGAGAGGGAGCCCTTCGATGACCGTATTGTCACCGTCTTCATCCGACAGTGGGGAGACAGAGTCTGACTCCACGCACATATCTTCCGTAGAAGTGAGGAGCGCCAAAGCAGACTCCTCACCAAAGGCCTCCTCCACAGTCGTAATCCTCAGGCCAGCTGAGGCGAAATTCCTGACGATCTCATTGTTGTTGTCAACAATGCTCGCCTGGATTCGCGCAATGAGCTGGGACGCGTCCAGTCCATTCAAAAGTACCATTTCGTCAGTGTTGTTTTTCTCGTCCATGTAAGTCTCACGAGTGAGGGGGGAAAGGAGGTCGATCATGCCATAGCCCCCGCTAGCATGACAGGGACTTGGTAGGAAACCTAATACTCACTGAGGCGCCCAGGTATCAGTGAGGCTCCGTTAAAATACAGTCGGATTAGACCCCTGACTGCAAACTATCCGATGAGCACGGGTCGCATAACACTCCGGATTAGGGGTATGAAAGAAAAAAAAAAATATACGTGTTCCGACGATTCGAACAGATCAAGAACGACATCGATCCGAAACCAGAGTCTTCCCACGATATTAGGGTAACCTTTAGTCATGCACCCCAACTCACCCTGGGTCACAGAGTGAATCGAAGTACACTTAAGCCCCCACATCGCGACAAGATCGTTACCCAGGTGGTTGCGTAGGTCGCAACCAGAGATCATCAATGAGTATTCAAAAAGATGAGTAGAATCGAATCATACTCATAATTTCTGATACTTATACGCATTAATACTTATTTTAATATTATACTCATACTACTTATATTTAAAGCTTGAAGTACTCACCATACTTTATTTATTTTTATTTATTAATGCAATTTTGCCCAAATCCTGTACAACAAGATGAAAATCTTATATTTAAAGTACAGGAACGTAATATGTAACTAATTAGTTTAGTAATAAGTAATTGACTTAATAATAACAAGGTATGCAAAAAACAATAGAAAAAGGAGAAAGAAAAAATAAATTTGCAAATATATATAAAGAAAAAAGAAAAAAATCATCGAAAATATTGAAACAAAAATTTCCTGAAGCTATTAGCGTTGGTGTTGCATTGCTGATGTTGTGGAAGAACGTTCCAGAGTCGAATAGCATGTAAATAAAACTGTCATTCGGAGAATAAATAGCGATGTCGAGGAACTATAATATTCCTACTACGGGGTGACTGGACAAAACGTAGCCTGTCAAATAAATAACTCGGTATCCGCTTGTTTACAATTCGATGCAAAAATAAAAGTACATACACGAATATTAAGGAGATTATCAAAGGTCACACCATAAAGACTCTTAGCTGCCACAGAGATATGATCATATCTTCTCAAATTATAAACATATCTAGCAATATTATTGAATAGAACATTCAGTTTATGTTTGCTGCTAGAATCGCAATTACCAAACAGCTCGCATCCATACAGTAAGCAGGGAATCAAATAAGTCTTCGCAATTAAAATTCTAGTTCTCAAAGGTATATAAAGTTGCGTGGACCAAAGTGCACGCAACTTAATATACGTCTGCCTCACAAGTGAATCTATGTGATTATCCCACGTCAAATGGGAGTTAAAAATTATTCCTAAATTCTTCGCCGCATGAACTATCTCAATTTTCTCACCATTCATCACAACATCCATGGATATTGTGGGTACGACACTTCTCCTATGCAATAAAATACACTTAAATTTCCCGGGGTTCAAACAGAGACCATTAGCAGTTGCCTATAAGAAGATCCGTGCAAGTTCAGCATTCAAACAATCAACGGCGCGTGGAATATCATCCACCGGGATATTTAAGCAAAGTTGCACATCGTCTGCATACAAGTGGATTTTGCAATTCAAAAGATATCCAGGTAAATCATTGACATACAGGGAGAAAAAAAGAGGTCCAAGGATAGAGCCCAGAGGCACACCTTTGTCTAGAGGTAGAGAAACAGACCATTTGCCCTTCAAAACAACAGATTGTGCGCGTTGGGAAAGATATGAGTGTATAAGCTTGGCAGATGTATTAGAAAATCCGAAGAAGAATTTAAGTTTCCAAACAAGCATATTATGATCGACCGTATCAAAGGCTTTTGAGTGATCCAAGAGAACTAAAAAGTTCACATCGCCATTCTCCAAGGCCTGTCTGACATTCTCACTAACATGCACTAGAGCAGTAATACAACTATGACCTGATCGAAAGCCAGATTGCATCCTAGAAAGGAGACTGTTCAGTTCGATGTAATTCATCATTTGCATATAAAGTATCTTCTTAAGAACCTTAGAGAGAAAGCATAAGATAGCAATTGGTCGATAATCCCCGTTAGACTTGCGCACCGGAACTACTTTCGCATGCTTCCACTTTATCGGATACGTGCCGGACATAATAATAGTATTAAATAAATGAGTTATAAAAGGAAGAATCAGGGGTAAAATTATTCTTATAAATTTTGGGTGCATGTTATCGCTCCCAATTGAATCAGATTTCACCACGAAAACAGCCGACATGACATCAAGCTGGGTGACGCATTCAAACTTAAACTTGTCATGCTCAGGTAAATTAGTGTTAGAACCACTATCAGAATCAGCATGATCACGATGAAAGCTATAGAAACTTGGGTCAGCCCGCACCGTGGGGGTATTCACAAAGGATTTGTTAAGGTCATTAGGATCCATTTGACAACTTGTATTCATGTGCGTATTACACAGACCAATCTCCCGAATAGTCCTCCAAGTTTGCCTTCTTTCCATTGCAGAGTCAACCCGTCTAGAATAGTATTCCATTTTCGCACGTCTGATACACTTGTTCACATTCGCCCTTGCGGCGCTAACTCAGCTGTCCTAAATCTCTTCCACCTTGAATACGCATGATCCCTCAGATCCATGGCACGTTTGATGGAGTTCGTAAACCAGGGTTTCTGCTTGTTAGAGATCCTTTTAAATCTGATTGGAACAGTCACATCAAATAAAATCTGTATATTGTCTTCCAAATAAGAGGACTGCATATCGACGGAGGGCATATAGTACAAATTGTTCCAAGCGATTTGCGAAAAACGTTCATGTAGAAGGTCGCGGCCCATATTTTTAAAATCTCTGTAGCTGTCAATTTGTTCAGAAAATTGAGGTTTAAAATCATATGTTAAAAATAGCAAATCATGTCTTGAAAAACATGGTGCAGATACTTGATCGTACAATAAAGTCCTCATATCATTCGTTACAAAAATAAGGTCTATAAGTGAACTAGACGTCGAGTTGTGGTGCGTAGGTACAGTGGTGTTAATACATTCAATACCTAGGGATGTTGTTGGCGAGAGAAGATTCCGACAAAATATTAGAATTGAAATCACCACAGATCACAATGTCCTCGTATTCCATTGTCAGGGTCCCAATGGCATCATAGAAATCACAGAACGATATTCTATTATTCGGTCGATATACGCAACCAACCAGCATTTTTCTACCATATGAAAAAACTTCAATGAAGATAAATTCAACGTTCCCAGTCCTTAGGTCACCTGAACTGATTGTGGATGACGATTTCACACGGACTCTACATGATAGACCATTTCTCACAAATATGGCAACCCCGCCCCCACGACTCTCCCTGTCATTTCGGAAAATCTGATATCCTTCCGGGGCTATAAGACCGTCAGGGGTCGAGTTCGAAAGCCAGGTCTCAGAAATACACACAAGTCCACTCCCGAATTTTCAAAAACTAATCTAAACTCATCCAACTTACTGTTCAGACTTTGGGCATTAATATGCGAGATTGTAAGACCTGTCTTGTATCTTGCCAATATCCTGACCATATTCATTGTTATATCCTTGGAGCTTCTTACTTAGGGCGAATAATGGAATTGTTTTTACTTTCTTAAACTAGAAAAATGCCAAACAATATTTTTTAATTTTTTTAAAGATCCGTTTGCTGTCTTCGTTATTATTTATACACAGTCAAGCTAGTGTCTTCTATAAATATATACTACGTTTAGAAAGTCCACATATTTCAATGCCTGAAGCGGCTATTCAAATATTAAATAATAAAAGAATTTAAATCAAAGTTAATAGAACGTGACAATGAAGTATTTTTGCCACTTAACGTACAAAATTCTATTTCATTTCTTCACTCAAAGGGACTTGATATAAAAATGTTTAAGGAACCCTGTATTACTTACCTGAACCAGTGGGATGAATCTTTTAAGGAAATTAAGGGATTTGCTTAGATATTGTTAGATGCAATCCCATCTCGGTCTTCAGTTGAAAAGTCGTTAATAAAGGTAACAGAAACCAGAAATGATTTAAATATAAATATTAAAGACTTTTTTATGAATTCACTTATGTAAAAAATTATGCAAATGCTGAACAAATAGAAATATGGAAACAATCAGCATTAAATCCCGATAAAAAGTGGGTTGAAATTTTCAAATTTTTCGAAACAAAAAATGTTCCTTTTCAAAACATCCTGAAATTATAGATTTTTTATATCCTTTGCTAGCATCTAACGTACCAACAGAAAGAGTTTTTTCTATATCTAACAATATTTGGTCTTCCGAAAAATTGCAAATGGGACTAGAAACTTTGGAATCTCTGTCGACCATAAAATTCAATTTTGAAATGGACTGTTCGGAATTTAAAACATTTTTATCTAACAGGCCCAATACTTAAAAAAATACATTCTGTGGAGAAATATCAGAAGTAAATTTATACATATAAGTATATCCATATGTGCGTTTATATGTATAAATTCAAGTTTGTGTATATCATTTGTACCTATTTATGTCTGTATTTTAAAAATCTTTATAAGGGCTATCCATTTAGTGGTTTCAAAAGTATGGGACTGGAATTTGACATCTGTCAAACTAAGTTGTGAAACCAATTTTTTTCTTTTCAGTTGAAAGTCTGACATTGACGAAAATGGATCGCTTAACTATCCCACAACGCATAAAAATTATCCAAACCTACTACAAAAATGGTGATTGGCGGTGGACGGCAATTTTTCGAACAAAATTTTCTTCAGCGATGAAGCACATTTCACACTCGTTGGGTATGTTGATAAACAAAATTGTCGTATTTGGGGTTCTGAGAATCCTCAAGTAATTGAAGAGAGGCCATTACATCCCGAAAAAGTCACTGTTTGCTGCGCTCTTTGGTCCGAAGGTGTGATTGGACCTTACTGGCTGAGATACCGTCCAATATGTGTCAAAAAGTGGTCGAATAGAATCAATGCTTGCAACACTTCGCGTGGATGTCATTTAAATGATGTAGTGTTTCACACATAATGTCAACGTTCAAACTTTAAAATAAAAAAGAAATATGAAAAAAATATTTTATGTGTTTTATTTACGTTTACTTTTGAAACCACGAAATGGATACCCTTTATAAAATATTAATTATATTAAATAAATTTTTTTGTTTTTCAATTTTATATATTTGTCCGCTTTTTTCTCATAGAAATAATGGTCACCGTAGCTATGAGGCAACATCCCTCAATCCAGGTTTACAAGTTTCAAAAATTGAAAGAAAGTATTCAAAAAAAGACAAGAGTTTTGTTAATTACCTTCCACTTTTATAACTTACCAACAAAAATAAAAATTCCCTGAAATTTAGTTAATGTTCGTGAATATTTCCCAAACCCTATGCAATGCAAGACCTGCCTGAAACTTGGCCACACAAAAAATCATTGCAATAATTCTCCAATTTGCCCACAATGTAATCTCCATCCGCACCCCCCTAATCAATGCACACTGGTCCAATGTGCAAACTGTCATGATGAGCACCCCACTTCATCAAATAGATACACTAAATTCATACAACAGAAGGAACTCTTAAAAATTGAAATAAAAAACAAATGCACTATTAAAGAAGCTTGGTCTATCCTGAAAAATAATATACCAAATTATTCACCTAATACAACATCATACTCGGCTGTCGCGTCACAAAACACCAACAAAAAACAACAAATAATTGAAAACAACATGGAAATAGAATTTAAGAATACAACAGAAAATAATTCACAAAACATGCTAAATAAATCATTAACATATAAATCCGTTACATCTTCTATACCCTCTCTTCCTATTGAGAGACAATAATCTCTCACAACAACACCACAATCCATTCCAGAAAATTTAAAAAATTCTTTCAACTTTTCGAACGAAATAGATACAACTGTAGTGTGCACACCCACTTGTGTATGACATGGCAACTCTGACATTTGACATCTCACTAATGCACTGACACATATTTGAATGAAACGTATATTTTGACGGCGTCATTAGTTTTCAGCGTACCATGTACTTTTACTCACAAGAATAGTTAGTGTTCATTGATCAGCAAATAAACTTTAAGTTAAGTAATAAAAATAGAAAAGGGGACTTTTTATTGAGAACACTAAAGTGGTGACCACCGACGATGCAGAACGCTAACGCAAACGCCACAGTAAATACAGAGGATAACGCAGCGTCCTCACAAGTATCCCGAGTAGCTGTAAAACCACCACCTTTTTGGAAACCGGATCCCAAGCTATGGTTTCTGCAGGTGGAAGCACAGTTCATACGAGCTGGTATTACTACAGACGATACGAAATATTATACGCTAGTGGCAGAGATTGATTCATCTATATTGAAATGCGCATCTGATATAATAGCAACGCCTCCGGACATTGGGAAATACGAAACACTCAAAAGCAGACTTATCGACGAGTTTTGTGAATCCGACGACAGCCGATTTAAACGTTTATTTGACAATTTGGCCATGGAAGGAAAAAACCTTCAATATTGCTACGTGAGATAAAGGAACTGGCTGGCAATAAGTTGGACTCGGAAATTTTGAAATCGTTATGGCTACGTCAATTGCCAATACAAATTCAACAAATTTTGGCAACGGTTGAGGGCGACGTCAGTGTACTTGCGAAAAAGGCCGATTGTATGATGGAAGTACAAGATCAACCGAAAATCAACAACATCGATGAAAGCGAAAATTTGCACAAGGCCATAGCCGAATTGACGGAGAAATTTGATCGCCTAGAGAAGAACAGCCGTAACTACCATACTACACGACAACGATCACCGCGACGCAGTAACCTTTCACGCTCACTCACGTCCCGTTCACCATCAAATGAAATGTGTTGGTATCACCGAACATTTGGGGAAAGGGCAACAAAGTGCCGATCACCTTGCAGCTTTCGACCACGACATTCGGAAAACTTGTAAGCCCTCCGTTTTCGACGGCAAACGAGGAGGGTCACAACAACAACAAAACACGCCATCTTTATATTAAGGATGAAAATTCGAAATTACAGTTTTTAATCGATACAGGGGCGGAATTATCTGTAATTCCCAAACCAACGAACGTGCATTTACAACCATCTTTAATAAAATTACTTGCGGCAAACAATACGGAAATCAACACATATGGCAAAAGACTCCTTTCATTGGACATCGGATTGCAACGTCAGTTTAAATGGTTTTTTACGGTGGCCGAAGTGTCGCACACTATAATCGGCGCGGATTTTTTACAGAATTTTAATATTTTGGTGGACATGAAAGGTAAGTCCCTAGTAGACGCAACGACACAGTTACGTCAAGTGTGCCGGATAACCAACAACGATTCATCGGTCGTAACGATACGTAAAACAAGTGGCGTCTTCCATGAACTACTGACGCAATACATCGACCTCACAGATGATTCTCACGCTTTGTCCAAGAAACCTTCGGAGGTCAAACATTATATTGAGACAAAGGGGCCCCCGGTAGCGCAGAAGGTCAGACGATTATCACCCGAGAAATGGGAGATTGCGAGAAAAGAGTTCGACTACATGCTGGACCGCGGCATCTGTGTACGATCAAAGAGCCAATGGGCTAGTCCCTTACATTTGGCCAAAAAACCTAATGGATCATGGCGGCCTTGTGGCGACTTCAGACTTTTGAATGCCAGAACAATACACGACAATTACCCGGTACGGCATATACAGGATTTTACGAGTGAACTCGATGGTAAGACAGTATTTTCGGTAATAGATTGCAAAAAGGCATACCATCATATACCCGTTAACCCTGGTGACGTAGCGAAGACGGCAGTTATAACGCCCTTCGGCTTATTTGAATTTAAATATATGGTATTTGGGTTACGGAACGCCGCGCAGACATTCCAACGCTTCATGGACGATACAGTTAAGGGCCTCGACTTCGTTTTCCCATATTTAGATGACGTGCTCGTGGCATCATCATCGGTAGAGGAACATTTATCCCATTTACGACAACTTTTTGAAATTTATAGGGAAAGAGGCCTGGTTATTAATATAGAGAAATGTCAGTTGGGCCAATCCGAAGTCGAATTTTTAGGACATATGATAACCGCAAACGGCATTAAACCAATATCTCGCAAAGTCGAAGCCATCATTAATCGAAAAAGGCCAGTGGAAGTGCAGGATTTACGAAGCCTACTGGGCGCCATAAATTTCTACAGAAGATTCCTACCACATGCGGCCGAAATAGAACTACCCCTGCAAAAGATGATGGGCCCATGCAAAAAGCGCGACCGGACAAAACTCGAGTGGTCCGCCGAAACCGAAGAAGCTTTCGAGAAAATTAAGGCCGAACTGGCAAACACAACCTTATTAACATTTCCCCGTAGGGGGGCCGACATTGCATTAATTACAGATGCATCCGACAAAGCCATGGGTGCAGCCCTGCAGCAACGAGTAAATGGTCATTGGCAGCGCTTAGGATTCTTCTCCAAAAAATTTACTACGACGGAACAACGCTATAGTACGTACGACCGCGAGCTTATGGCTATATACTCAGCCATTAAATACTTTCGATTTTATTTGGAGGGCGCAAAATTTACGGTGTTCACGGACCATAAACCATTACTGCATTGTTTTGAACAGAGATGGGAACGCTTGTCCCCACGTCAAACGAGACAATTGAGTTTCATAAGCCAATTTTGCGTGAATATACAGCATATAAGCGGCTCACAGAACATTGTGGCGGACGCCCTCTCGCGTTTAGAGACATTACGAATACCAGCGTCTATCGATTATAAATCGCTGTTTGAGGAACAGGCGAAATGCCCCGAGCTGCGAAACCTCATACAATCGAATTCTACTTCACTTACCCTGCAGAAGATAAAGGTACCAGGTTGCGACGGCGAGATAATATGCGACACATCCACAGGCCAAACACGTCCATATATTCCGAGTTCATTACGACCGCTCGTCTTTGAATCATTACATGGACTATCACACCCAGGGATAAGGGCATCAACAAAATTAATCGCTAAAAATTTCGTTTGGAACAAGATGAAGGCCGAGGTAAGGACATTTGTAAAAAATTGTCAACAATGTCAGCGATGCAAGGTAACACGGCACACGAAAAGCGATTTGGAAACATCGATTTGGTCGGCCCGCTACCTATGTCGAACAACTGTAGCTACTGTTTAACATGTGTTGACAGGTATTCCCGATGGATCGAGCCCATTCCAGTTACGGACATCACGGCGGAAACTGTGGCAAAGGCACTACTCAATGGGTGGATTAGTCGTTTCGGAGTACCAAAATTCATAACGACAGACCAGGGTCGCCAATTCGAAAACAACCTTTTTAAACACCTTTCGAAAATGTTGGGCATAAAACATATTAGAACAACTCCATACCATCCCCAGGCTAATGGCCTGATAGAGCGTTGGCATCGTGTGTTAAAAGCAGCGTTGAAATGTCACAATGCCAATACCAATTGGACTGAGGTGCTTCCCATTGTTTTGCTGGGTCTAAGAACAGCTGTAAAAGAGGACTTAGGGGTATCGGTGGCCGAAATGGTGTATGGACAGGCGATCAGATTACCCGGCGACTTCCTATCAGAAGAATCTAGCGCGCATATCAACGAGAGCGAATTTCTTACAAAGCTTCAACAACATTTTGAAAATCTACGCCCCACATCGACAACACAACACGGAAGAAAATCGGTATATGTTCCAAGGGACTTGAGATTTTGCACCCACGTTTTTCTGAGGGACGATACGGTACGTGCTCCGCTAAAGGCACCATATGACGGCCCCTATGCTGTACTGGAGAGACATCCAAAAACCTATACAATACTCGTCGGAACCAGGTCGAAAACCGTGTCTGTGGACAGATTGAAACCAGCTTACATCCCTATGGAATTATCCGAGTTGGAGCACAAACCACGTAAGGTCAGATTTTTGGACCAGCTTCCATATATGGCGCACCACAAAACTGGAAGGGGGGTGGTGTAGTGTGCACACCCACTTGTGTATGACATGGCAACTCTGACATTTGACATCTCACTAATGCACTGACACATATTTGAATGAAACGTATATTTTGACGGCGTCATTAGTTTTCAGCGTACCATGTACTTTTACTCACAAGAATAGTTAGTGTTCATTGATCAGCAAATAAACTTTAAGTTAAGTAATAAAAATAGAAAAGGGGACTTTTTATTGAGAACACTAAACAACAATAAATAATAAGAATGAAACAGCTGATAATACGAAACAAAAAATTAATGTTATGTATGAAGGGACAACAAGTGAGGAAGGCTCTTAATTTTTATATTATAAACAAATGATAAATGTTATACAGTGGAATATGAATGGTTATAATAACAACCATAACGAATTATCCGTTCTCATTGATTATAATAAACTAGATGTAATTGCAATTCAAGAAACGCACTTACCATATTACAAAACAAACATAACCACACAAAAACAGTACGAGGGTTATTTCTATAATTTACCTAACTATACTTACGCAAAATAAGGAGATGGTTTTTTAGTGAAAAATAATTTGCCTCACAAAATTATCTTCCGCAATACAAAAATAGCTTCTTTGGAACTTACTGCTGATACCAACGTTCCTTTTTGCATCATTAATTGTTATATTCTCCCAAATCAGACGTTTTCAATAACAAATTTAAAAGATACATATATCGATCAGCAATCACCAGTCATATATAATATTAGGCGACTTTAATGCTCTGTGGGGCTGCTCCAATATAACTAACGCAAAAGGGAAAATTCTAGAAAATCAAATACACAATGAAAATTTGATAATTCGAAATGATGGTACATGCACGGATTTATCTACCCATAATTCTCTTACAAACGTACACATAGCAATGTATGTGCAATCCGCAGCTAGCTCCATATGTCTAATGGAATATAGCCAATTCATTACACGGTAGCGACCACTTCCCTATTCTCATCATGATAGGCATCTATTAAAATCAAAATAAATACAAATCTTTTCTCAAATACAAACTTGATGCTGCTAACTGGGATAAATTCCAATGGCACTGTACTGAACAAAATAGTAAATGCAATCACACTCGTAATATTAATTCTGAAACAGCCCGAATAGTAAAAATTATTCGCTTTGCTGCTAACATCTCTACTCCACAAACGAAACACTCCTATATAAAAAAATCTATTCCATGGTGTTATAACTCCTTAAGTATTTTAAGAAAGGATAAACAACAAAAGTGGCACAAATTCATTCGTAATAGATCAGATGAAAATTTTTCGGTTTATAAGAAAGTATATGCTATATTTAAGAAGACTATATATAATATGGAAAATATGCACTAAGAAAATATGGCATGATATAAAAGTTCTTGTCGGAAATAGAACTTGGAACACATTTAAATATGTTAAACCGGACAAACAATTCTTTTCAACTCCTCCTGAAATAGCCAACAACTTCGGCGAATATTGGTCAAATTTATCGCACGATAGACAATTCCATCCTCTGTATCCAATATAATCGATCTACTTAATTCTAACTATTGTAACAAACTACCTTCATGCTCAGCTGAACAAATTGATGGTAAAATTAACCTTTCTGAACTGATAAAAGTGCTAGCTTGTGCCAAAGGTAAAACACCCGGTTATGGCAGGATATCATACGTCTTGTTAAAAAATTTGCCAGTGTGTTTAAAAGAAAGAATTTTTACACTATTCAACAACATCTTTTAGTGTGGTATTTATCCCCAAAACTGACGCAACGATACTATCTTTACATATTCTCCAACCGAACAAGACAGTTAAATATAAAAGTAGCTATCGACCCATATCACTATTTCCCTGTATAGGAAAAGTGTTTGAGAAGATTATTTCAACGAGATTAATGTGGTTTGCCTTAAAAATAACTTAAAACCTGCCAATCATTTTGTTTCCCAAGCGCTCTCGCACAGAAATCATATATCAATCTTGTGGACAGACTTTGAACGTGCATTCGACCACATTGGAATTCACATTGTGTTGCAGAAAATAACTGACTGGAAAGCAGGTAATAAAATCTATAACATTATAAAAGCATTTTTGATGAACCGTAGAATAAAAGTTCGCATTAATAGTACTCTATTCGACACCTTTCGACTTTATTATGGCATTCCACAAGGATCGTCTTTTGCGGTAGTTTTATTTTTGATGACTTTTGAAGACATTAGTAAAATTGCAGATAGTTACAAAATCCTTGATCATTCCATTTATGCAGATGAAGCTATCTTCTTTTCGAAAAACAACACGCCTTCAAAAGTACAAACCGCATCTAACCTTCTCACAGATATACATGTATGGTCTAAATCATCAGGAGCCATGCTATCTTATATATAAAAATGAATGTGTGTTTGATTGTATGTTTGTATGTTTGAAGGTTATAGACGACTAAACGGCTGAACCGATTTTCTTGAAATTTTCACATTATCTTCCTGTATGTCTGGAAGGAGTTATAGGCTACTTTTTATGTTGATATTCCAAATGAGCGAGGGGCCATGCCCATGTATACTACATACTGAATATTTAATTGCATTTGAAATATATTACTCATACGCATAGTTACCCCTAAAGTATGCTATCTATGATTCCTGATGTATAAAACCAAAGAAAACAAAGTATAAAGAATGTGAATCTTATATATAAAAATGAATGTGTGTTTGTTTGTATGTTTGTATGTTTGAAGTTTATAGACGATTAAACGGCTGAACCGATTTTCTTGAAATTTTCACAGTATCTTCCTGTATGTCTGGAAGGAGTTATAGGCTACTTTTTATGTTGATATTCCAAATGAGCGAGGGGCCATGCCCACGTATGCTACATACTACATACTTAATATTTAATTGCATTTGAAACATATTACTCATACGCATAGTAGTTACCCCTACAAGTATGCTATCTGTGATTCTTGATGTATAAAACCAAAGAAAATAAAGTGTAAAGAACGACGCGGGGGGAAAGATAGAAGGGAAAGAAAAAAATTTTGTAACCAACATTTGTGAAAAAATTCACCAAATAAGAAAAAATATAACCAAAATTAAATTCGTAGACTTTTGTTTTATTTATTTTTTTTCAAGTTTAAATTACAATTAACAAAAAAAGAAACAAAAAATAGCTTTTCTTATAAGAAAGAAAAATAACCAAAACCAAAAAAATCTACACATCTACACATTGATCAAAAAAATAACCAATTTTGGTTAGAAATAACCAAAAAATGGCAACACAGTTCTCAAATCACTTATTCTCAGACGTCGGCACAAAGAGAACATGAGAAAAATTATGAGAGGCATATTTAACCCAGAGGAAAATTGTTAGTAATATTTTCAAGTCTACTTATTAACCCAATAATATGTACATATATGTGAGCGAAAAGTATAGAACAATTGTACTGCGTTAAAAACCTAAAAACACTGTATTTAACTTGGCAAGTATTCTTCCAAAAATCTAAATCATTTCTCATTGATATTAGTGAATCATACTGTAATATTTCTTTGGGTGTAAAATTGAAGTCTGAAAAAAGCGACATGAACATTCTCCTTTAGAAGCTGACAAGCAATTGAATGCATTTTTACGATCTCATGATGAGAGCAACACATTGTTACGCTCTTTGTTCGTGTTTATTTTCCTTTCGTCTTCCGCCCCCCTCATCAAGAAATATTTTTTTAAAAAGATTTTGGTGAGAGCGGGTCGTAATGCCACAACCCGCCATAAGAAATTGTACTGCTTTATAATTCGTATTCTTTATATCCATATTCTTTGATATCACTCATACGTCACATATGTAGTTTTTTTAATGAATTTTACATCTATATAAACAAAAATGAATGTGTGTTTATTTGTTTGTGGGTTTGTTTGTTTGAAGTCTATAGACGGCTAAACGGCTGGACCGATTATCTTGAAATTTTGACAGTACCTTCCTGTATATCTGGAAGGAACTACTTTTTTAAGAAGGAGTGGTGCCACGCCAACATATCCAATAAGTATTTAATGTCGCATATTTCATAAACTGCAATAGCTAGAGACCTCAAATTTTGCATGGACGACTTTGACGTATATATAAACAAAATGGGCGGATTGGATATAGTGGGCGTGTCACCTCCAATATAAAAAATATAAAATTATTATATCTAAGAAAATATAACAGTTAGAGTCCTAAAATTTTGTCGAATCCACTTTAGTATCAATATGAATATTTGAGGTAAAAATGGGCTGACTAGGAAAAGTGGGCGTGGTACTTCCCATATGAATTAAATGTAAAACTTCTTATATCTCGGAAATCACTTATATATATAAAAATGAATGTGTGTTTGTTTGTATGTTTGAAGTTTATAGACGACTAAACGGATGAACCGATATTCCTAAAATGTTCACAGTATCTTCCGGAAAGAGTTATAGGCTACTTTTTATGTTGATATTTCAAATGAGCGAGGTGCCACTCCCACATATACTACATTACCTACTATTGTAAGATAATAACAAAATGTGTATATTGGAAAAACTATATCAGCAAGATACCTCAAATTTTGTACAAGTAACTACAGTTTTAATATAAATATTTTGGACAAAAATGGCGAACTAACAATAGTGGGCTTGGCACCTCCCATATAAAGTAAATACGAAAATCTGTATATCTGAAAAACTCTAACAGCTAGAGTCCCCAATTTTTCTACGAGTAACTTTAGTTTAAATATAAATATTCTGGACAAAAATAGGGAGTTCAACAAAAGCGGTCGTGTCACCTCCCATATGAAGAAAAATAACAGTTAGACTCTCCAATTTTGTACGAATATCTAAAGGTTCAATATCAATATTTTTGTTAAAAATGGGCGATCAAGCATTAGGGGCGTGGCAAACTCTATATGAACTAATTATTAAAATCTGTATATCTAGAAAACTATAAAAGGTAGAGTCTCCAATTTTGTATTCCAGCTTTAGGAAGGAGTAGAAATTATTATATTTTGAAATATGCAATAGTAAGGTATATGACCCTTAAATGATTGAGTTTGAAATTTTCAACTCATGTACATAGTAAGTACTAAAATGCATACTATTTATATATTGATCTCATATACATACACATATACATATGTAATAGTTATATTATTGTTTACTTCTAAAAATGGGTAACTAATAAAAATAGTATTTATTTGTCGCATATCTTGAAAACCACATTAGGTAAATTTTGTAATCAGCATTCTATTGGGCGATGAATGGGCATGTAACAATAGGGAGTAATATTTTCATTCATTACTTTTAATTACCTAAGTAATAAAATGTAAACTGTCAATATTGTTCCCAAACAAAATAAGTAGTTGCAAAACTCATCAAAAAAATTACCTGCGACTGACGCAAACACAATTATTTGTTAAATTTTTAAAAACCTTAATTTCTTTTTCAAAAGGTTCATGACCTGAACCGATTTTTTACCTATTCATATTAGGTAAAATATAAAGGTATATCTTATATATAAAAATGAATGTGTGTTTGATTGTATGTTTGTATGTTTGAAGTTTGTAGACGACTAAACGGCTGAACCGATTTTCTTGAAATTTTCACAGTATCTTCCTGTATGTCTGGAAGGAGTTATAGGCTACTTTTTATGTTGATATTCCAAATGAGCGAGGGGCCATGCCCATGTATACTACATCCTACTTACTTAATATTTAATTGCATTTGAAATATATTACTCATACGCATAGTTACCCCTAAAGTATGCTATCTGTGATTCTTAATGTATAAAACCAAAGAAAATAAAGTGTAAAGAACGACGCGGGGGTAAAGATAGAAGGGAAAGAAAAAAATTTTGTAACCAACATTTGTGAAAAAAATCACCAAATAAGAAAAAATATAACCAAAATTAAATTCATAGACTTTTGGTTTATTTTTTTTTTTCAAGTATAAATTATAATTAATAAAAAATGAAACAAAAAATAGCTTTTTTTAAAGAAAAAGAAAAAAACCAAAAAAATCTACACATCTGCACATTGATCAAAAAAATTACCAATTTTGGTTAGAAATAACCAAAAAAGGCAACACTGTTCTCAAATCACTTATTCTCAGACGTCGACATAAAGAGAACATGATAAAAATTATGAGAGGCAAGTGTTAACCCAGAGGAAAATTGTTAGTAATATTTTCAAGTCTACTTATTAACCCAATAATATGTATATGTGAGCGAAAAATATAGAAAAATTGTACTGCGCTAAAAACCTAAAAACACCGTATTTAACTTGGCAAGTATTCTTCCAAAAATCGAAATCATTTCTCATTGATTTTAGTGAATCCTACTGTAATATTTCTTTGGGTGTAAATTTGCAGTCTGAAAAAAGCGACATGAACATTCTCCTTTAGAAGCTGACAAGCAACAGAATGCATTTTTACGCTCTCATGATGAGAGCAACACATTGTTACGCTCTTTGTTTGTGTTTATTTTCCTTCTGTCTTCCGCCCCCCTTATCCAGAAATGATTTTTTAAAAAGATTTTGGTGAGAGCGGGTCGTAATGCTACTTCTACATAATGCGTATTCTTTATATCCATATTCTTTGATAAAACTTAATGGAATTGGATATCACTCATACCTCACATATGTAGTTTTTTTAATGAATTTTACATCTATATAAACAAAAATGAATGTGTGTTTATTTGTTTGTGGGTTTGTTTGTTTGAAGTCTATAGACGGCTAAACGGCTGGACCGATTTTCTTGAAGTTTTGACAGTACCTTCCTGTATATCTGGAAGGAATTATAGGCTACTTTTTATTTTAAAATTTCAAGAAGGCGGGGGGGGGGGGGCGGGGGACGCCCACATATTCAATAAGTATTTAATGTCGCATATCTCATAAACTGCGAATTTTTTATGGGCGACTTTGACGTATATATAAACAAAATGGGCGGATTGGCTATAGTGGGTGTGTCACCTCCAGACAAAAATGGGCTGACTAGAAAAGTGGTACTTCCCATATGAATTAAATTTAAAACTTCTTCTATCTCGGACATCACCTATATATAAAAATAAATGTGCATTTGTTTGTATGTTTGGAGTTTATAGACGACTAAACGGCTGAACCGATTTTCCTACTTTTTATGTTGATATTTCAAATGAGAGAGGTGCCACTCCCACATATACTACATAACCTACTATTGTAAGATAATAACAAAATGGATATATTGGAAAAACTATATCAGCAAGATACCTCAAATTTTGTACAAGTAACTACGGTTTTAAAATAAATATTTTGGACAAAAATGGGCGACCTATCATTAGAGGACATGGCACCTTCCATATAAAGTAAATACTAAAATCTGCCTAACTGAAGAACTTTAACAGTTAGAGTCCCCAATTTTGTATAAATAACTTTTGTTTAAATATAAATATTTTGGACAAAAATAGGGAGTTTAACAAAAGCGGGTGTGGCACCTCCCATATGAAGTAAATACTAAAATCTGCATATCTAGAACACCAGAACAGTTAGACTGCTAAATTTTGTACGAATATCTAAAGGTTCAATATCAATATTTTTGTTAAAAATGGGCTATCAAGCATTAGGGCGTGGCAAACTCCATATGAACTAATTATTAAAATCTGTATAAAAAAACTATAAAAGCTAGAGTCCCCAATTTTGTATTCCAGCTATAGGAAGGTGGTGCCTCTCTGATTTGTGGGTGTAGAAATTATTATATCTTGAAATATGCAATAGTTAGGTATATGACCCTTAAATTATTGAGTTTGAAATTTTCAACTCATATAGATAGTAAGTACTAAAGTTCATACTATTTAAATATTTATCTTGAAAAACATATACATGTACTGTAATAGTTATGTTATTGTTTACTTCTAAAAACGGGTAACTAATAAAACTATTATTTATTTGAAAAATACATTAGGTAAACTTTATAATAAGCATTTTAGTGGGCAATGAATTCATTACTTTTAATTACCTAAGTAATAAAATGTAAACTGTCAATATTTTTCCCAAATAAAATAAGTAGTTGCAAAACTCATCCAAAAAATTACCTGTGACCGACGCAAACACAATTATTTGTTAAATTTTAATAACATTAATTTTCTTCAAAAGGTTTTTGACTTGAACCGATTTCATATTAGGTAAAATATAAAGAAATAAATATAACACGCATTCGGTTTTGAAATTCAGTTGAATCTTTGATTCTAAACAAGTTAAACGTTACCTGAGTGACATTTATTTTGCAACAATTTGTAAAAATGCCCCGAATAAAAGCATCTAAAATGCATTGCGTTTGCAATCCCAGAGAGCAAATGAAAGTTCGGAAGACGTGAAAGTCGCCTCAGGACTGAAAGGAGTCGAGCTTCAACCTTTAGAGCCGCCGAAACGCCATCACAACGTGAAGAACGCCTTGAAGGCCTACGACAACGCGCCACAACAGCAAGAGCTACTGAAACACTTTCAGAAAGCCAAGAGCGAACGCGAAAGACGTCTTGAAGGTCTTCGACAACATGCCACAACCCCACGAGCTACCGAGACATCGTTGGAACATGAAGGTCGACTACAAAGCCAGCGAAATCGTATTGAAACATCACGAGCCATAGAAACACCTTCAGAACGTGAAAGACGTCTGGAAAGCCTTCGACAATATGCGACAACCGCACGAGCTACCGAGACACCTTTGGAATATGAAGGTACCACAACAGCACGAGCTAATGAAACAGAAGTCCAACATGAATCACGAGTAGAAAGTCAGTGGATTCGAACATCAACAAGAAGCAGCAAAGAACAAAATCATAATCGAATGGCGGTGAATCGACGTAATGTTTTTCATGGATACTCAGGTATTGCATTTAACTACAGATCTGATATAGATGACCACATAATCGCAAGTCATGCTGATAGAACTCCAACAATGGCGTAACAATTTTGATGGTGGGCGATCCAGTTGCATCACGAGATATGTATTTAATTCCGATGGGGGGTAGCGAAGCACACCGGGTATTAGCTAGTCATTGAATAAATGCAAGATTTTACATATATGTAATATACGAAAGTGTAACCCTCCAACTCGTAAATACAACAACACAATAATTCTTTACGTCTCTGAACTAAAAATCCTGGGAATTATACCATAAATTCAATTTTAAGCAGCATTGTCTTCAACTAAGGAAAGATCTTACAAAACGTCTCAAAATTCAAATACACTTTTAAACGTCACCAAAGCGTTAATTTTGTCAAAAATAGGTTACGGTCTACAAATTTATACTGCCTTTTCAATTGAAATACTTAAATTCTCCATACCACTCTGCTATTCGGTATGTCCTCAGAGCTGTCCAAACAACCAACACAAGAACTATGTTAACGGAGGCTGGTTTCCCACAATCGTTGATTTTATTTACGCCAGTGATTTGATCTTATACCAAATCCTCGATTCATAGAACGAATGACAATGCAAAACACTTATGTATTTCCATATTTATCGGCCATACAACCTAACACTAAAATCGAGCCCTGGTGGCTCCTTGAGTCTTCGTCTTTTATCTTTGATCTTCTTCAATTCCCGAAGCTTACAACACCACCTGAAGAATATAGAAAAGCTTTTACGGCAATTCGACTTTCTTTTGCTGACTGGACCTTTGCGTTTACGGATGGATCGAAAACAGATTTATATACTTCATTCGCCATTACTAACGAAAATCAATCGACAGTCTACAATGGTTTTCTAGGGGAGCATTGCAGCATTTATACTACATTATAATATACTAATATAGGGTTATCCATTTCGTGGTTTCAAAAGTATTTTTTTTTTTATTATTTTTTTATTTATATCAGCCTCAGTTAAAATATATACAAGCATATTATATCTACAGTATTTGAGAATTTACTTAAAGTATTGCAACAAATATATAACTTAATATTAAAAACTATCTACAGTTGGTGAATTATAACATTTTTGAGTAAAAAGATAGGAAAAACCTCATAAAATTCTAAGAAATTTTATTTTTAGCTTTTTCCACCATCTTCTTTGCAGAAGTTGGAGAAAAAGATAATAATCTTACAAATTTCTTAATATTTCTAAAGTTGAAGATCTGTTTTTTTCTTCAAATCTTATAGTGAATTTATTAACAAAATCATTGAACAACTCCTGCTTAAATTTTTTGTGTAAGAGGGCTGTTGAATATCTTCTGGGAAGGTTAAAAATAGTTTTTAAATTTTTATTTTGTACGATTTGCAGTTTTTTCATGTACGTTTCCGCACATCTAGACGACCACACCTGGCAGCCATATGTCATTATTGGGCGGATGCACATTTTGTAAATTAACAGTTTATTCTTTTGATTTAGTTGTGACTTTTTATTTAGTAGGGGATATAAGGCGCTACCACAGTTTAATGCTTTATTACATGATTGGAGAACATGCTCTTTGAATGTTAAGTGCTTGTCAAATAACAGTCCCAGATATTTGACATTATTACTAAGTGGAATTATAGATCCTTGTAGGTTTAAATTTACCTTTG
The DNA here is from genome assembly GCA_930367235.1 of Sarcophaga rosellei. Taxonomy (NCBI): domain Eukaryota; kingdom Metazoa; phylum Arthropoda; class Insecta; order Diptera; family Sarcophagidae; genus Sarcophaga; species Sarcophaga rosellei. Next base: position 29,366,090 of record OV884020.1, on the reverse strand, counting down.
GTATCCTTTTTGCTGATCTATTAAAAGGAAAGATGGTAGCTTGTGTTTTCTCCTGATTAATTTTTATTTTCCACCTGTTGAAATACTTTTCAGCATGAATAAGTGCATTTTTCATATTTTTTACAATTGCGTTTGAAACTTTACCCGAGGTTATTATTGCTGTATCATCAGCATAAAAGGCTAAAGACTGGTTTCTTTGAGTTTTAAAGTCAGGCGTAAAGATAGCGTAAAGAGTAGGGGATAAAACTGACCCTTGAGGGACACCTGCACAAAGGTGTCTTTGAGTAGATGTCTCATTGTTAATGAACACTTTGAAGTATCTGTCCAGTAAAAAGCTTTTTATGATTTTCTGTAAGTATATTGGGTACCCAAATTTATGTAGTTTGAATATGATACCGTCATGCCATAATGCGTCGAAAGCTTTCTTTATGTCGAGGAAAACCACACCAGTACTCTTACAACGAGCTTTGTTAGATGATATAATATTAACGATTCGTATAGCCTGATGTACCGTGGAGTGGTATTTCCTGAAACCAAATTGTTCTTTGCTTAGAATGTCATTTTCTTCTGTGTAATCATTAAGTCTACTAAATAAGATATTTTCAAAAATTTTATCGAGGCAGTTTAACATACTTATAGGGCGGTAACTTTTAGGCGACTTTTTATCTTTGCGCTGTTTTAAAATTGGTAAAACTTTAGCCACTTTGAATTGTTTTGGGAAGTAACCATTTTTAAGGCACCAATTAAAAATATTCGATATTAGCGTGTAAAACAGGTCTGACAATTTCTTTAATATTGTTGGTTTTATTTCATCAATTCCTGGAGTCTTTGAGTTTCTTTGTTTACTTACAAAGTATTTGATTTCTGCAGTAGAAGTAAGATAGTTAGTAATATCAGCTGGAATTGGTTGCAAGTCTAACCATTGGATGTGTTTAGATACTCTTTGATCCATTTTTGATAGCATATTTGAAGTTATTTGATGCGAATTTTCAAAAACATCGGCTATTGCATTTGCCTTGGTTTTATTATCATAAACATCAACGCCGTTTATTGTCAAACTGTCAAAAGTAGATCTCTTACCTCTTATTGCTTTGTTTATTCTCCACATCTTTTTATTGCCAGCTGGTAAACTTTTGAGAAACACATTCTAATTTTTGTTTCTGTCATTAGACACGTGGATATTTATCATATTGTTGAGTTGTTGTAAAACAGCTGATAAATACATTCTCTCTGTGTTATTATAAGATCTTTCTATTTTTCTTCTAAATTTATTTCTTTGACCAATGAGGTATAATGTTGTCTGAGATAACATTGATTGCCATATTTTAATTTTTCTCACCGAAATTTTATTTTGGGCCTCTTTAACAATGTTAGTAGTTTTAACCAATATTTCTTCGATATTAGTTTCATTTATATTTACAGAGAGTAGATTATTTCTTCGAATTTTAGTGTCAACCCATCTGCTGATATCATTCCAGTTTGCAAGATTGTACATGGGAACTAATTTAATTTTTTCTACAACCGATCCATAGATTTGACATGTAATCGGGACATGATCCGATTTAAGAAGTCCTGGATGAGTAACGATCGTAGACACATTCAAGTTGGAATTTGTAAGTAACAAGTCAATAACTGAGGGCTGCGTATAAGAGCATCGCTGACCAAAACGATTATAATTGTGAGGGTAATGTATATAGTAATTGGAGTTTAGCTGATGGTTATACAATTTTACTCCAGCTGCGTTGTTTTTTTTAAGCAGTTCCAACTTGTATGCTGTGCATTTAGGTCTCCAAATATAAAAAAATCAGATGTTGGTGCTGTAATACTATTAATATCGTTAATAAAATCATTTGTGTACTTCGGCGAATAAAGTAAACGTAAATAAAACACATATAAAATATTTTTTTCATGATATTTCTTTTTATTGTAAAGTTTGAATGTTGACATTATGTGTGAAACACTACATCATTTAAATGACCTCCACGCGAAGTGTTGCAGGCATTGATTCTTTTGAGGTAATTTTCGACCACTTCTTGACACATATTGGGCGGTATCTCAGCCAGTAAGGTCCAATCACACCTTCGGACCAAAGAGCGCACCAAACAGTGACTTTTTCTGGATGTAATGGTCTCTCTTCAATTACTTGAGGATTCTCAGAACCCCAAATACGACAATTTTGTTTATTAACATACCCAACGAGTGTGAAATGTGCTTCATCGCTGAAGAAAATTTTGTTCGAAAAATTGCAGTTCACCGCCAATCAATTGTGTGACAGTTAAGCGATCCATTTTCGTCAATGTCAGGCTTTCAACTGAAAAGGAAAAAATTGTTTTCACAACTTAGTTTGACAGATGTCGAATTCCAGTCCCATACTTTTAAAACCACGAAATGGATAGCCCTATACTTTATAATTTGCTCTGACAGTCAATCTACATTATCTGCTATTTCACATACAAGAAACTCAGAATATATAATATCCATTATCCGTAATTACTTTATAAAATCACCAAATAAAATTCGTTTAATATGGGTGCCTGGTCACGTGGGAATAAAAGGTAATGAAACAGTTGATGAAGTTGCCGGCGATGCCCAGCGAAAGCCATTACTACTGTTTCATACTCAAGAGAACAAAGACTTAAAATCGCAATTAGTAAAACACATGAATATATTTGGTAGTCGCCGTAGTCTAGTAGGTAGTGTGTTCGCTTATTAGACGAAGGGGTTCGAGCCTCAGGCCAGACATCGAAACGAAATGTGAACAAATATTTCTTCGGCGACTTCCTCTCAGCAGATTTCTGGCAAAAACTCTGAGAGTAAATAAACCTGCCATGAAAAAGTTTCTCAAAATCTGTCGTTCGGAGTCGACATTAAACTGTAGGTCCCGCCACTCAAGTATAAAACTAAGGCACACAACATGAGTGGTGTGAGAAGCTGGGCCGTAATCCTGACTGAAGGGTTGTAATGGCCAATTATGTATGTATGTATGTGTGTAATTATTGGGAAACAAACAATCATCGCTACAAAGCAATCAACCCAATGGTAAACAAATCGTTTACCCATCAACAGTCTCCCGCAGTGAAGCAAATCTTTTCTCCAGACTAAGAATCGGTCATACCATAACGACCCACCAAAATTTATTATCGAAGGAAGACAAACCAATATGCAATTCATGTAGTATCCCACAATCTGTAGAACACATACTGGATAGCTGCCAATTATTTGCTCAGGAAAGATTCACATCATTTGAACATTCCAAGTTCGCTGCTTAGTATATCAATTGAAAATATCCATCCTTTTTAAAGAAATGTAAACTCCATCAAAAACTATGATATTAGTAAATATATATATGTATATTTACTTTAAAATATTTTATAAAATCCAGAGTTGAAGGCCTAGTTGCTCATACTCGTACTTTAATATCTAAGTTGCGTTGAAAATAAAAAGAAGACCTTTATGGTTCATCTCGTCACGCATTTTGTTGTCGATTTTATTGAATTCAGGTGCTTCTTACGATAGAGTTGAGCAATAATTTTTCGAAGCGGAACATGGGAAGGTTAGGTTAGAGGACATGTACTTGTCAACTATGACAAGTACAGTACCCGGAGGTCGAATTGACCCATTGTACAAAACATGGGAAATAGATCAATCTCATCGTGACGCAATTTTGAGATGAAGATTCCAAGTTACACACCACAGGGAATAGTTTGATTTTAGTGTTGCATCACTATCTTCTAAATATTTTTAGGGGAGTCAGTTTTTTAAGAATCTAAAAGTTCCTTGAGCTATCTTGTGCATTCCTTGTGCCTCATTTAATACGAGCTCTTTCGGCTTGTCGGGTGTGTCATGATGAGCAGCCTGATTAGGGTCTTGAGGTATTTTGGTATTTTCTTAATTTTTTGTCAGTTGTTTTGTATTTAATTCCATAATTCTGTTGACGGAAGCCGTTAGCGTTAGCAGAGGTAAGCCTGCAATATGTCTTAGAGTGACCATCTCCTAGTAGTAAAGACATTGAGCGGAACCTACTCGTTTATCTGTAGTGACTTTGTAATAGGTATCTCACGATGTAAATAAGAAGCATCTTATTCTTATGTAGTTTGATGTCGCTAGATTCAAATTCAAATCGGAAAAGAGGTTATGGAATATTTTGTCGGTTCTCTATGTTAGCAACACTTTCAACTTTGCAACTATGGTCACAAAAAGACTTCATCTGAATTCTAGTCGCAATACGTGTATCAGATCTGTCTTGAAATACAGATTACGTCGAACATTGTCTTCATGCCTTGTGTTTTCAGCTATGACTTTGGACTTCGCCCCGATTGAGAACTGCCACGTGTCTGTCCGTACCTAAGTGTACTTTGGGTTTTTGAACACTGATATCTTTATTAAATATTGCTGATGATTCTTTCAAAGATTTTTTACCTTTGGTTTTATTACCCATTTAATATTATCTGTTATAAAAGTATAAAAGCTGTAGCAGATAACGAGAATCGGGATTGATAAGGGTTATGATAAATTATTCTTACTCATAAGAAGTGTTTTCAATAAATTTGAGCTTTGGTATACACACTTGCTTATGTACATTTGGTGCACATACACCAATAAGTATGTATGTCGACTATTCACATTATCGGAATTTCACTATCGCACTATTTTTATGATATATACATACATATATATTTTCTTGGTAGTAACCCATTATTTGATTGACTTTTCCACCTATTACGATTTTTGTTTTTTTTATGTTTAAAATTTCCAGCTATTCGCGAAAACATTTGTTGACTTCAAGAGTATGAAAACGAATGACAAATAAAATGAATAAGAGATAGTGTGTAATTATATTTAAATAAGAATTTTTACATACAAGCGCAAATGTAATATTTATATATACGTATATGTATATATTTTCAAGTAATTAGTTCAATCTTTTAAAGATAAGCATGAACCAAGCTAATGAGGTGAATGAACATGAAAATTATTTCTAGTTAGCCTTAATGCAGGTGGTCAGTTGTGTACCTATAAGGCAAAGTTTCAGACAATGTTTGTGGACAACCGCATCAGAAGAATTACTGCCGGCTGTGGTAACATGCTAGAGTATGGTTCCTTAGACCACTCTCATGATCACACAACTGGAGTCTTCCAATATGGAAGGATGAGTTTTGTCCTCAGGACCTGTATATGCGCACGGAGAAAGTGAGCAATGACATAGGGTATAATGGAACCCGTGCCAAGATTTAGTCAGGCATGAGGCTCCCTTCAAAAATATTCTAGTCACGAACGGAGCTTAATCGATACCTGTCCACCTCGGTGAATAGCTTTTGACTAGGTTAAAGGGGCTATGACATGGTCGACATTCCTCTCCCCTACACTCATATGCGTTCTGAAAACACACAAATAAAACAGAAACTGATGGAGCTAACAACTCTCAAAGCAGATCCACTATCTCCAAACCATTGACCAACCCTAAAGGGATGCAATCACTAAGTACCAAGAAATCCAGTCTTCAATTGGCTATTTTAACAAAAGCCTCAACTTCAGAGAGCGGCAGACTTGCCAAGATAAACCCAGGTACAGCTGTTGCTAAGGGCTATCCGTCACCGGCCATAATCAAAGATTAGAGGTTACCAGGCTAGGCGAAGTGCACTCCGAATTCTCTTCAAACTACAACAAATTTCACCAAAACAACTCTCTGATATATGGAAGCTGATATGGACACGCAAGAATGCCCCGCTAGTAAATGGGCGACAATCTTCGGGCACTGCCAAACCCGAATCTAAATGGCAAAGGTCTGCAGAAAGTCACTTGGTTTCGGGACAAGTTCCCAGGAAACCCAAGGTTCTGCCTGATAACAGGTCCTTTAAAGCTGTTGTTAATGATGCTTTTTTGTGCTACTACTTAGCGAACCATCACGCCGGCCAATTGCAAGGTGTTGGCACTGTTTAAGTCATATAAGAAAACAATGACGATAAGGATCAAAGCTCTTGGGACCTCTACAAGCTTGCAATCGAGGAACGTGGAGAAATATGGCTGGGTGCACAACTCCGCGTTATCCCCAAGAATCAAATTCCTCATGAACTACCGACAGATATCGCAGACCCCGATGAGATCATGGACCTCATCAAGATATCTAATGATGACCTGCCGGTAGACAATTGGCGTGGGGCCAACCCAATAATAAATTTAGGGAGGCGATAATCATTCTCAGCCCATGCCTTTCTCAACACCCGAAAGGGTGTTCGGCAAAGTAAACCTTGAAATATACAAAGCCTATAGGGATGCCACTTGCAAAGGTCCTACCCGTGGAAGATTCTCTGCCTATAGACAGGCACCCATGTCGGACGACTCGGTGTCGGAGCGCACCTCGAACTTCCGGAAGAAGTGGACACAATGATCGATGCAGCCGAAGAGGATGAGGGTAACACAGATTAATCTTCATCACTCCAAAATAGCTTCGGCTTCACTTCTCCCACTCTACAATTGGGGTGAAAATATTGCTTCGGTCCAAGATCCATCGAAGAACCCACATTCCCTAATTCAATATGCATTACTCTGTTTCCTGTGGGGAGTTTTTTACGGACTGGAGGGTCTCTAGTGGCTGCTCTTTATCGGTTCACGCACACATAACGTAGGTCTTTAATGGAGTACGGAAAAAAACTTATAGAAATAAGCAGATTAGGTTAGGTTAGGTCGGAGTGGCAGCTCTGATATCACAAAGCTCACTTGAGCACGCATAGCGGCCCGTTGTGATGCCACGGGTGAACACAATCCCTGTACTAACCAAATTCCACCAAAATCAGGGAAAAGGAGGAAGTTGGTCAGCGCAAGGTCTGCGCAACAAAAGCACGACTACCCAGCACTGGAAAACCAGCCAGAAAGTTTGATGAACGAAGCTATATCCTTGATGTCAATAGATGATAGCTCGGTTAAGCTAACAAGGAATGGGGAGCCAAATAACCTATATCTACACCTAGCAAGAGACGGGCACTGGCAGAGAAAGTGAACAACAGTCTCCTCTTCCTCAGTGGACCTGCATCCACGGCAAAAGTCGTTGAAAGGAAGCCTCATTCTTTCCGCGTGTCTACCCATGACGCAATGGCCTGTAAGCACGGCCACTGTAGTCGAGATGACATCACGACCAAGACCAAGTAATCGGTTGGTATGGCTTCTATCCATCTTGGGCCAGGTGAGTCCTCATTGACCCAGGATAGGTTGGCGTCCCGAAAGAACCTCCGCGCAATGGTCAACTTGACCGAGGCAAGTGGCATACCCAATTCAACAGAAGAGGATTCCGGAAGGTGCGCACCAGCTCTGGCGAGCTCGTCTGCCCTACAGTTTCCCGGAATTCCACTGGCCGGGGACCCACATCAGAGAGATACTGGTGAAGCGCCCCGAGAGAAAGTCGAGACAGCGGCGACATTTCCTAACGATCCTGGAGTTAATCACGGAACCCGATAGAGATCCTATCGCGGCCTGACTATCAGAGAAGATCGAGACGAGAGTGAAAGGAGCATCGTTGACGAGGATCCATTGCGCGGCTCGGTAAATCGCCATCACCTCCGCCTGAAACACACTGCAGTAGTCCGGCAGACGGAGAGAAATATTCAGGTCCAGTTTCCCAGAGTAGACACCGCTCCCAACCCCATTATCGAGTTTAGAGCCGTCGGTATATGTATCCAGAACTTCCGGGGGGACGACCGTATTAGGATCCCAGTCATCCCTACTTGGAATCAGAGAGTGGAAACATCTGTCAAGACAATACTCACCAGGGAAATAGTCTATGTTCTCAGGAGCCACTGGATCAGCCTCCAGAATAGTGGAGTAACCAGAGGGTACGATGTGCCAACGAGAGAGAGCATTAAGTCTAGTCGCAGCAAACTTGGCTACCTGCTTAGCGAGAAGCACAGTAGGAAGCCAGTTTAGCATTGCGAACAAGGCTTTCGTGGGGGTGGTGCGAAGAGCGCCAGTTATATAAATGGCAGCAGACCTTCTGACCTTGTCAAGAAGTCTGACGTTGTATTTCTTGTCCAGGGCAGTCCACCAGAAAGCAACACCGTATAAGAGGTTGGGTTCGATGACCGTGGAATATATCCAACGCATGATCCTTGGGCGAAGACCCCATCTGGTTCCAACCGCTCTACTGCAGCAGTAAGCAGCACATGCCGCCTTGCGTGCCCTAGCAGCCAGATTCGCCCTCCAGTCGAGTTTGGGATCTAGGATCAGGCCAAGATATTTAACCTCGCGACTCAACGTGAGTCTGGTTCCACCTATGCTGGGAAGGGAGAAGGTCGGAATTTTATATTTCCTCGTAAAAAGAATCGTATCGGTCTTAGAGGGGTTAATAGGCAGTCCAAAATCCCTACACCAGTCCAGCACGATTGACAGCGCCAAGTTCAACTTATTCGACAGTGTCTGCGGACAAATTCCCGACGCAGCAATGGCAATGTCGTCAGCGTAAGCTATGGCCCCATTGCCAGAGTGTTCCAGCCCCCTCAAGAATGAGTTGACTGCAAGATTCCAGAGAAGTGGTGATAGAACACCGCCTTGCGGTGTGCCTCTACCAACCATTCTCTGACAATTCGTGGCCCCCACTGTGGAGGTTACTATCCTCCATTTGAGGAGAAGCTCAATGAACCTGACCAGATTCTGTCCCAGGTTCAGAGAACCAAGAGCCCTAACTATGGCGTCCGGGTCGACGTTGTTAAATGCACCCTCAATGTCCAGAAAAATGGCCAAAGTGTACTCCTTAACGTGCATGGACTTTTCTACCCGAGAGATAAGAGAGTGAAGTGCAGTCTCCACTGATTTACCTCTCGTATACGCATGTTGGGAAGCGGATAGAAGCGCTGGATCAATCGAGGTCCTGATATGAACATCAAGAACTCTTTCCAGCGTCTTCAGAAGAAAGGAACACAGACTTATGGGTCTATAATCGTTCGCCCCAGTGTGGGACGGTTTCCCAGCCTTGGGAATGAAGATCACCCTAGATATTCTCCAGCTCCAAGGGATGTAAAGGAGCCTGAGAGTAGCGTTATAGATGGCAAGCAACCAAGGGAGGATTATCTCCTCCCCATGTTGAATGTCACCCGGGATAATACCATCCGGTCCTGGTGACTTGAATGGTTTGAAAGACCTAACAGCCCACTGCACTTGGCCAGGGGTAAGGGTCAGGGGGGAATAGTTCCCAGATGTGGTCCGTTAACCTGATAAAAGGCCTGGCCACCAAGTGTGTCAATTGCTGGAAAATGAGTGTCAAGGAGAAGCTCAAGCGTCTCCAAACTAGAAGTAGTCCAGCGTCCGTCAGGTCGTCGGATACAGTCAAGGGATTTGTGAGTGGAACTTAGAATTTTACGGAGACGGCCCGTTTCGGCAGAGGATTCTACGCTCGCGCAGTAGTTCCTCCACGATGTCCTCTTCGCTCGCCTTACAGCGTATTTAAGTTCCCTCTTTTTGTCCTTGTAGGCTGACCATTCGCCTGTCGTCTTCGCCCTGTTAAAGAGCCTGCCACAAGATCGGCGTAGATCATCGATCTCTTGGCTCCACCAGGGCGGTTTTCGCTTACCCCTATGGGCAGCGGGTTTGACGGAGGAAGTGGCTGCCGCCCTAAGCGCAGTCGACAGTGTGTCCGCAGCCCTATCCACGTCGAAACGGGTCGTTATAGTCGGGGGTAGAGGGAAGGCTGGTACGCAGTCTCTCTCTAAAAATGGTCCAATTCGTGTTCCTCCTATTGACCGGAGGGGTCATGAAAGGAGTAGACTCGTTCGTGTCAATAGTAAAGGTAATGTATCTATGGTCCGAAAAGGAGCATTCATGAGATACAAACCAGTCCTTAAGGTTAGTAGAGAAACCTGAGCTGACCAGAGTGATGTCCAGCACCTCCCTTCTGTTCGAAGTGAGGAAGGTTGGTTCATCGCCCCGATTAGCTATAATTAGGTTATTACTAATAATAAAATCAAAGAGGCACTCACCCCCCTCTTTGGTACCGGTACTGCCCCACATCGTGTGGTGGAAGTTGGCATCTGCTCCGATTATGACCGGAACTCCGCGTTGTTTCGCATCCGCTACCAGTCGACCGATGGGCTCCTGAGGGGGAGAGAGCCCATAGTCATGCGCCAGATACGATGATGTGATCCAGAGGGTCATCAAGTTCATTTCGACGACCATGGTGACGGTATCCTTGTCGCTGAACCTGTGGAGGAGAAGAGCGTTAATACTATTCTTAACCATGACACAAGCCCGAGGCTTACCTGAGTTCTGGATATACGCTAGGCGATATCCTTTGGTGTTGAGTCCGCAAACCCTGCCGTCTACAACCCAGGGTTCTTGGACCAGAATGAGCTCTGCATCCTCGGCTGCTAGTCGGAGGAGCAGAGCGGCAGAGGCAGTTTTAGAGTGTTGCAAGTTAATTTGGATGACTCTCAACATCGCCCAAAGAATCAATCACTGTCACATCAGCGTCCTATTCGTCCGACAACGGAGAGGTTGCGCCCGCGTCAATATCAATGCCGTCGAAGAATTCCCCCACCAGCTCAGAATTGGACTTCTTGCTGCATGAGGAGCGTCGAGAAGAATGACTGCACACGCTTCTACATTCGACGTATTCGGCGGGTTCGATGGAGTAGGGTCGGAAGGGGTAGAGTTCTGTGGCATGGGTTGCGATGGCACGGGATTTTCGGGGATGGGTTCTGTTGGGGGATGTGCGGCAGCGCGGGAATCCGACTTATGGACCCTTAGCTCAATTGAACTAAAACCATATTTTATCACGCCCCCACGGGCAGTAATAAGTGGAAGTGACTCCTCATTCAGGATGATCACCGCCTCGCGGTAATCGCCCCACTGGTCAGCAACTTTAGCCACTCTCCAGTTATGAGTGGGCAGGTCGGTGTTGCTGGCCTTGAGGATCCTCAGCATGGTTTCCGGGTCTGATGGTCCGGTCGGAATTCTCGCCTTAGAACGGTGGCGGTTGGGAATCCGGTCTGGAGGGACAGCGGCAAGCCTAGCTCCTGGCCAGACTTCACCAATTCTACTGATAGCCTCCTTATAGAGCTCCATAGAACGGAGGTCAGAGCAAGCCACCAGCTTGATATGCCCCTGATACCACCCCGCATCAGTGCAGCCGGGTGAGGGGCCATGATTGGAGTCCATTACACCTAGGAAGACGTCCAAGAGCGCATGTTCCACCAACTTCCACTTAGTGGGAGCAATGGAACCATCAGGGTGGCTCTGGTCAACGACCGCCCAGGTCAGACCTTCCTTTAATACCTCACTGAGAGGCTTGGAAGGTTTGCTGGGGTTATGACGTCTAGGTTGTGTCGACGAACGGGGTCTTGTAGAGGGTGGGATGTTAGGGTTGGTCACCTTAGGCAAGGCGACCCTTCTCGTCCTCTGAGAGGAGAGCCGGGTCGGTCGAGCCAAATTTCGCAATGATACGCATGGCTGATCTGCGAGTTCTATACGCCCTCACGCTAGCACTCACGGTATTCTTGACACCCGAAGATGGACTGGTGCCGGGGGCTTGCGCGCCAGACTTGTATGCCAATGCCTTGGCGGCCGCCGAAGAGTACGAGGGCATATTCGCAGCAGCCTTAGATGTAGACGGAGCCTCGGTACAAGGTGCCAGGGCAGGAGGTGTGGCGACACTAGGGACCGGCTTCCCAGCCGAAGCCTTGTGTGCCAAGCGGGGTTTTACCGAAGTCGAAACTTGGGCCTTAGCTTTCGAAGTAGGGGCAGATGCATTCTTGACAGGTGCCTGCCTATAGAGGGTTGTGCGTCCACCGGTTGCGGTAGATGCTTTGCGCTCGCCAACTTGAGTTAGCGCTGGTTTGTGTCCTGGGTTGGGTCGGTTGATTGAATTCATTGTGGGAGGGTCCCACTCAAAGCCGCTAACCTTGCCCGCAAAGTGTAGTTACCCAAAAGTGGTCCCGTGGTTATCTATGCAAGCAGGGAGGCCACGCGAGGGTTGGCACCAGCCCTTATAGGGTCAGGTGCTCAGAGCCAGACCGGGTACTAATCGGGAGTCTTCTCAACCGAACCTACACCACCAACTTAACGGCGACGGACAAGGAACGTACTTTGAGGCCTGCCAGGGTTTTAACGGGACGGGGGCAGCCGTAGCCCTAGCCTGGAGCCGTTCACACAGCGGGTTTCACCCCGGTGCTACCGTGCATACGCAACTAGGTCCAGAAAGCTACAGCCACCAGCTCAGGGCAATCAAATCAGAAACAGGGATGGAAAGAGTGGTAAGAAGAAAGAAAATGGTCGTGCCAAAAAAGGGGGGGGGGGGGTCAGCCATAGTCACCCCAGCTGAGAGGGAGTGTCCGGGAGTTCCTCGAACTTCCGGAAGAAGTGGACACAATGATCGATGCAGCCGAAGAGGATGAGTGTAACACAGATTAATCTTCATCACTCCAAAATAGCTTCGGCTTCACTTCTCCCACTCTACAATTGGGGTGAAAATATTGGTTCGGTCCAAGATCTATCGAAGAACCCACATTCCCTAATTTAATATACATTACTCTGATTCCTGTGGGGAGTTTTTTACGGACTGGAGGGTCTCCAGTGGCTGCTCTTCATCGGTTCACGCACACATAACGTAGGTCTTTAATGGGGTACGGAAAAAGACAAGGCGGCCTTATAGAAATAAGCAGATTACTGATCGGGACGTTTTTAGGTCAGTTTTTCTGTCTGGATAAGGCGGTAGGCAGTCTGACAAATGTCTACAAAACAGCTGATGACATAGCCTGCAGAGAGAGGGTAGTAAGGGGTGGCTGGGCGAATGTAGGAGGTTGTTCAATGAGGCTTAGCTAACGAACGATTGGACTGGCTACAAACGATTACATGAATTTAAAAACGTAATATGGAGAATATGGAGGGAGGGATCGGATGCATGCAAACAAGGTAAAGTTTCTGACTGTGGCCAACGTGGCGACCACCAGGACGATCCTTGTCTTGCTGTATTCAAGTTGACACGCAGCCTCCTCGTGGCCCCTCCTGGATGGCATTCTAGCACCCGCTAGATGTTAACTAATGCATGCAGCGAAGTCCAATCCCCTGGACGTTAAATTTGGGTTGTGCGTAGGGCTTGGAACCCACCACGTAAAACATTCTCCAATGAAAACCAAAACAATAGCCTCTATAAAGATCCCCTCAAAAGTTGACGACCACGGCAAACGTTTAAAGGGCTATGATTTACGAATAGGCACATGGAACGTCCGAACCCTTTACAGGGCAGGCGCTTCCGCCCAGCTGGCGGATGCCCTCATGAAATGTAGGACGGACATCACTGCCATCCAGGAAATGCGATGGATAGGGCAAGGATGCAAAAGGCTAGCATCTTGCGATGTGTATTACAGCTGCCAGGTTGATAAGCACGAATTCGGATGCGGATTTGTGGTTAATAAGAGACTTCGCCACCTTGTCTCTGGGTTCACACCTGTGAACGAAAGTATAGCCACAATCCGCATCAAGGCAAAATTTTACAACATCAGCCTTATTTGTGCTCATGCCCCGCGGAAGAAAAGGACGATGTGACTAAAGATGCCTTCTATGCTAAACTCGAGGACGTATACGATAAGTGCCCGGCCCATGACGCCAAAATCGTCCTCGGGGATTTTAATGCGAGGGTCGGGCGGGAAGGTTTCTTTGGCCCAACTGTCGGACAGTTCAGCCTCCACGAGAACACTACCCCCAATGGTATGAGGCTGATCGATTTCGCCGCGGCACGTAACATGGTAGTATGTAGCACCAGGTTTCAACACCTCGATATCCACAAGGCCACTTGGATGTCCCCTGATCGATCTACGTCCAACCAAATCGATCATATTGTGATTGACGGAAGGCACGTATCCAGTGTACTAGATGTGCGTACGTTCAGAGGTCCAAACATCGACTCTGACCACTACCTTGTCGCAGCCAAGTTTCGATTGCGCATTAGCGCATCGAGGTCTGCGCGCTCTATTACATTGCGAAAGCTGGACGTCAAGAAGCTGCGATCACAAAGGACAGCTGAGGCGTTCTCCGCTCAACTCTCCGATAAGCTCCGTCATTCCCTCTCTAATCTCAACGACATTGGAGGACTGTGGGCCAACATCTCCCACTCCTTGCGCACTACTGCGGACACAGTCCTTGGTTTCGAGCGCCCACACCAACGAAATCAATGGTACGGTGAGGAGTGTCGCGAGGCAGCTGCAGCGAAAAACGCCGTATACAGAAAAACTCTGCAGTCTGCCGCTACGCGAGCCATTGTCAAGGACTATAGAGAGAGGAGAAGGGAAGAGAGACGCCTTTTCAGACGCAAGAAGAGGGAGCAGGAAAGGCGTGAGCGTGAGGAAATCGAGGTGTATAAATGCAGGAATGACGCTCGAAAATTCTGTCAAAAGGTTAAGCGGATAACCGAGGGTTATAAGCCCGGAGCGTCTTCCTGCAAAGACGAAAACGGAAACTTGGTAAAAGATCCGCGAGGGGTGCTGAGGTTATGGAGGAAGCACTTCTCTTCTCTGCTACAAGGCGATGACGACACCAATTCCGCCTTTAGAAGAGGTCAAAGACGCGATAATGCGTCTTAAAAACAATAAAGCGGCGGGTCCTGATGGCCTCCCTGCTAAATTGTTTAAGACCGGATGTAATGAGTTGGTAGGGCGCAAGCACCAGCTTATTTACAAAATATGGCTAGGGGAAAGTATGCCCAACGATTGGAACCTCAGTGTCCTCTGTCCTGTCCTGAAAAAGGGAGACCCTACGATATGCGCCAACTACAGGGGTATGAGCCTTCTCCCTATCTCATATAAGGTTCTTACAGGCGTATTGTGTGAACGACTGAAGCCACTCGTCAAAACACTGATTGGACCTTATCAGTGCGGCTTCAGACCTGGCAAGTCCACCATCGACCAGATCTTCACACTACGCCAAATCCTGGAAAAGACCCATGAACAACAAGTCGACACACACCATCTTTTTGTCGACTATAAGGCAGCTTTTGATAGCCCCATAAGGGATCGTGTTTTTGCCGCAATGTCTGAGCTCGGTATACCTGCGAAGCTGATAAGGCTATGCAGAATGACGTTGAGCAACTCCTGCAGCTCCGTCAAGGTAGGAATGGACCTCTCCGAACCTTTTGATACCGTGCGAGGTTTCAGACAAGGCGATCCCTTATCATGCGACCTCTTCAACTTCGTCATGGAGAGTGTTCTGCGAAAGGCGGGAGTGCATCGCAATGGCACTATTTTTCAAAAGAGTGTCCAGATGCTTGCGTACGCTGACGACATTGACATCATAGGGCGTACCAAGCGAGATGTCACTGCTGCCTTTAGTGCTATTGAACGGGAGTCTACCAAGATGGGTATGGCAGTAAATGAGGACAAAACAAAGTATATGTTATCGACAAGTAGAGACGTGCGGCGTATTGATTCTCAGATTACGGCCGATAATTATACTTTTGAAACAGTCAAGGAATTTATTTATCTTGGCTCCGCCGTTACCACCAAAAATGATGTCAGTCTGGAGATCAAGCGTAGGATCACTCTTGCCAACAGGTGCTACTATGGTCTCAATAGGCAATTGAGTAGCAGAGACCTCTCTCGAGCGACCAAACTAACACTATACAAGACACTCATCCTACCCGTGCTTCTTTATGGCGCTGAGGCATGGACCCTATTAAGTACTGATGCAGCGGCCTTGAGAGTGTTCGAGAGAAAAGTCCTACGTAAGATCTTCGGTCCAGTGCGTGTTGGCGATGATTTCCGTATCCTATTCAACAGTGAGCTGTATGAGCTCCTCAACGACATTGACGTTGTACAGCGTATTAACATCCAGCGGCTGCGCTGGCTCGGCCATGTCGTTCGAATGGATGAGGAAGCTCCGGCGAGACGAGTATTTGATGCGGGTATCTGCGGAAGTCTGCGAAGAGGACGACCTTGTATCCGTTGGAAGGACCAAATCGAGGAAGCCCTGTCATCGATTGGTGTGACCAACTGGCGTAGGCGCGCAAGAAGCAGAGGCGCCTGGAAGGATGTGTTGCGGCAGGCCGAAATCCGTTAGACGGGTTGTTATGGCCAATTAAGTAAGTAAGTAATATGGAGAAATCCAATAAGGCTAGCAGGCTTCGCAAATTTCTGACAAAGCCTAATTGTTATATAGGGTCTATTAGGTCAAGCTTTATATCACCGAGTACTGATGACATTGTATCTGCAAACCTACTGGTGACATCTGATTTGGTAATTCCCAGGCAGAATTTATCATGCCTGTCCCAAGTGGAGATAGTCGAAGCTAATTTGCATCCCCAAAGCTGTGATAACATCTATATCCACTACAAATGATCTTGTTACTCTAACACAATTTGTTCTAAAAACGCTGGATAGAATTCTGGATCTCCAAATATGGTCCAACCACTTTCACGAGGTTGCCAGTAGTCCTCAGCACTCAGGTTCACTGAAACTGTATTAAGGTTCGTGGTGAGAAACATTGAGAAATCTCTGGCTTACAAACTGTACTCTGGCAGCTTTCTTTGACGTGGAGTGTGCCTTCAGCAATGTTTATTCGGAATATGTTGGTTGGGCTCTTAGTCTATTACGAAGTTTGTAATTGTACTTTTAACAAGAAGGATAATTAGAGCCTCTGTAGGAGATGTTAATATGATTATTAACTAGACAGCTTTTGTCCTCACTGAATCTACGCTTTGGTTGGTCTTGGTGGAATGAATCTTAGGTTTGCGGTATTTCGCTGGAGTTATATGACGCCATAACATTCGCTAACCTGTATTGGTTATGACTGACGGTTGCGTAATATGGGCCAATTGCAGATATAAGGTTTTCTTGTTCCTGTCTTGATGTGTTCTATTTAGTTGCGATAAGAGCCTGTGACTTTGGTCAAGCAAATTTGCAAAATATGACTCCGCAAATTGTTTCTACATACCTTACCCTGCGTAATGCTAATTACATCACAAACGATTGATAAAAGCATCTAATGCCTTATCCTTGTACGTTTGAGCGAGAAGGTCGAGTGCCTTACACAATAGCTTATTCATACTAAAAGAAAATGGTATAAGTATACCTGTTGGTAGTACTCCTGTATGGTACTATTACCCCGCACAAGAGTAATCCAACGTTGTCAGGTTTGTTTTATAGTCATTATGCAAATTTAAACTCATCGAGATGCAATGCCAGTTTAGTGGTGTGTCGTAAGATTCATTGCGGCATCCACACTGCCTGTAATCCTGTTTCTAGTCGTGTTCAGAAATGCAAAGTATTTTTGATTTTCCTTGGCTGATCTCTTAAACATTTCACAACATTGGACACTCTGGCCTAGTCCGCCAGATCGTTTCCATACCTATTTTCTATTTTCCGGTTTCCTCCCCATTGTGGGCGTAACGTGGTGACTGTGGTTTATACCTAAAGCGAGGGAATAGCTTTCACAAAGGAGTTTAGATAGTCTCCGACCGCTAATCAAGAGAGAAGTCATGTCCAAATGCATGAATTCGAATTGGTACTCACATATGGTGATGCAATGTGTTTTGAGTCTTCTTGAAAAAATGTCGGTGGTTAGATTAGAAACTATTTCTAGTTTTGTGTACATGCCCACGTAAATCTTTGGGCAGCTTTTATACGTTCACAGTTTCCTTTGCAAAGTCTTAAGTTCGTAGGAGGTAAGAGAACAACGTACAGAGGTAGTACACACTTTGATGTACTCGCAAAGTTGCTTTGTTCCCCGCTTGTCGTTTACCCATGGTTGTATACGCAACAACAAAAATTATCCAGAGCTTGTCAAAGTAAAATGTAAACGTGTAAAAGCGAAATAAAGTTTAAAAGAAAAGTTAAAAGACTTTGCCAAAGTAATCTTTGAAAGAGTAAAAGTAGTTAAGGTAAATTGCCCATAATCTGTTGTGGCCACTTTCCGATATTTATTCAAGAAATGCTCCAAAACTGTTATAGAAGGAGCATGTGTAAAAAATAAGAATCGAAATAGGATAATATTTTCTTAATAGTATAAGATACTAGTAATATACGACTTTATAGTTAACTTTAGCTGAAGTTACATACATAATTGGCCATTACAACCCTTCAGTCAGGATTACGGCCTAGCTCCTTACATCACTCATGTTGTGTGCCTTAATTTCATACTTGAATGGTGGGACTCCGAACGTCTGGGGATTTTAATTTGTTCAATACTCATTGTGTTCTATTTCACATGTCTTTCACGCGAAAGTTTTTGTTATATCATTTTCGCACGAATAGTGTTGCAAGCCAACCAACCAAGAAGGGCCAAAATTTTGCGGAGTCGGAATGTACACTGCTTTTACCATAGTTATTTGAAACAGTTTTTTTTTCTTTATTCATTTGCAGTCTGACAGTAAGCAAATTTTATAACTTAAATATTAAATAACAGGAGTTATGCAGTTCCAATGAAATGCATAAACTATATACAATTAAACATAATTAACAATGATTTTACAATTTATTTAAATATAAAAGGTAAATCTAAAATATGTATGTGCTCTTTTGAGTATTCGAGCTTCAGTGCTGTCATCTAATAGTGTAACAGCCAGAGGGTTTATGTGGTCATTCAGTCTGTGAAGATATTTTTCAGAAAAACTTTTAATTTCATTCCTTACTGATAGAACATTAAGATCTCGTCTAATACAATATTTAAAGTTTCTTCTGTCGAGTTTATTAAGGGCAGTCTTATTTCAGACAGCGTTATTGGTTGAAGTTGCGGACGTATTCTTTTTTGTTAGTCTTGTTTGTATATTTTCGCAACAATACGTTTTTTATTACAATTATTTCCCTTTATTTAATTGTGTGCTTTACAACATTTTTCTAAAGCGCGATATGGAATAGTTGTTAAAATGTTTGAGTACAAGCCTAACCATCGGAACGCAAATTCGAATTTATAAAATTCAGATGCTTCCTTCTCCAAAAACTCTTTATAGCCCTTTAATCATCCAAAGAATATAACATTCATGTAAATAAGATGCAGTATACCTTTAACATAAGTAGTTTTTTTTCATTTTTTTATTTCAGTTTAGACGGGTGTGCGGCAATACTTGTCGGTATAAATGCATAGTCATTTAGTATATGAGCCTAAATATCTTTTACGTACTTCATTACAGCTTTTATTCCTATTACTATAAATAAATCATTTACTTTAATTGATTAATGATCTTTACTATCAAACTTTCGATAAATGGATACATATCATATTAAAATTTAAAAACCCCAACAACATTTTTGAAGCAATAACAACAGATATTTTTTCATAATAGCGCAGTTCACAATCTTGGGCAAGTGGTCTGGCATCATGGCATTTGCAAATGTTAGGTATCTCTTTAACCATACACTAACAAAATACACAGAAATACCCTTGCCATGGTTTGGCAAATATCTCACACTCAAAACCGTAGTTTATATTTACCATACTTTAGCAAATGAACAGCTGATCATAAAAATAAATTATAAATAAACATTGAAATAAAGTCACAAAAAAATGGAAACGTACAACATAAAAAAATTAATTAAAAGAGAAGAGCCGAATAAAAAATGGACAGAGGACGAAATAAATATAAATTATAAACATAAATAAATAAAATAATAAATTATATGATAGTCAGCTGTGTGTTGAGAAGCTTGCAAAACCGTTCACAATTAACGGCAAATATTTACAATGGTATAAATTTACCATCAAAATGCCCAAGATTGTGAACTGGGCTAATGAATTGAAAACACTATTTTATTGCAGTATTGAATTCTTCAATTTAAATTCTTTTAAAATATTTATAATTTGATTTAGCGGCAGTATTCTTATTAGACTAGATAAAAAAGTAGTTTTAAAATTAATGAAATTTAGTTCTGAACTAATATTTTTTTATGAAAAAAATAAATGTGCTCTTGAGAGCAATGCTTTAAAAAATAACAGTTTTGCGGTCGAAACACATTTGAACATATAATTATTGTCAAATATTATGTACTGAATATTTACCACCTTTCCTACTTTCGGATATGTAATATAAAAATGACATACTTTCGAACTTATTAATTTTATATTAACAACACTAAGTCTGTCATTATAGTACATAAATTATTATAAGTAAAAATAAAAATAAAAACATTGTTATAATTATATTTTTAAATTTTTTTGAAATCGTTAAATTTTAAAGCCAGTAGTATGTCTTTTGATTTTAATTATAAATTTTGGGTGTCAACTAAAAAAGACCTTAAAAATTTAATAAAAAGACAAAATGTGTTGAAAAACAGAGAGCCAATTGAGGATCCTTTAGTGACATTCCAGATTATGTCACAATTATATGTTTTATATTCGGAAATGGTAAGCAAACTTTGTTATCTCTACAAGATAACTTTTCAAGTTCAAAAGAAGCAACTGATTCGAGATCTCGCCGAAGCATTTATTCGACAACTTTTAGCCCTCAAGAATGAATTAAAAGCAATAGAGCTCAATGAATATGTGTACTTAGACAAGACGTTAATTTCGCGAAAATTAACACCACACAACTTACTCATTTGGCGTTCACCAAATTTCTTACGTCATAGACCTCCTGAAATTGAGAATATAATTTTTGATAAAAGGCTATTTAATGCCGAAGTTGTTGAAAAGGAAAAGGCCGATAAAGAGAATTCAATTAAGCAAGCTGTAATAAAAATACAAGCCCATGAAAGAGCCAGACAGGCCAAGATTTATAAATCGGCAATTAATTATAATAAAAACAATCTAAAGAAAACCGTAGGCAAGAACTTGAATTATGTATTTTCTCACAAGAAGGATCAAACTTTGAGTATACCAGTAAAAAGAACGATATTCAATACAAATTTTCTGAAATCAAACGAAAGCTGTAGCTATTTGATGCAAAAAGACCGTCAGTATGAAGAGGTTATTAATGATGGTACGTACGTACTTTTATGTTTTATTTTATTTATTCGTCAAATCCAGAACCACAAGCATATATTCTCATTTAATGGTACTGTTTATTCAACGACATAATGATTAAACTAATTATACTATACATGAGCCGTTTATTTTGAAAGTGACTTAAGTCCATTTATCTTTAATTTGAAATACTTAAGGTTTTGCGTTTTTACAAAATTAAAAATATACGTAAGATATATGGTTGACTTGCAATGTTAAATCGCATTTAAGGGACTTAATTTTATACATCCTATTAAAAAGTCGCTATTATTAAGTGTATAATATGACATTTCTTGCCTTAAAAGGACTTAGGTCACTTTCAAAATAAAAATTTGTTTTGTTGCAAAAAGTGAAAGAGCTTAAGTCCGTTACATATAGGTTAAAAAATAGGAAAAAAACATTTAAATTATGTTTTTAGATAATAGAAATAAATTTAGTAACAAGTTATTCGTTAACATTCTCAGTATGCAGGAGTGATTTGAAGTAGTTATGGTGTTCCGGAGGTATATACCGCAATAAGTCCATCATGTGCAATTATCGCAAGTCAATTGTGCAGAAACTCTTATGTGCAACAGCAGACATAAATTCGTAAAATCATTGAATATAAGAACAACAATATGGACAGCAGCTGTTTCTTGGGATGCAGTATCCACACAGGTTTTGCTTAATGTTTGGTCTAATTTACTAGCTTTTGAAAATGAACTAAGTGACCGTCCAGAAATACAATCAGACATAGAAGTGCCGGCTAATTGTTCCATTCATGATTTAACAGAGTGGATGGAGAGCGATGCTGATGTCATGCCGTTTGCTGATCTGGCATTGACAGCATTGACATGGTCAATCAGGCTCAGGAAAGTGATCATAGGTCAAATTCTGAAGATGAAGATACTGAAATTGAAACCCCAACTTTATTACAGGCAATAGAGGCCTGTAATGTTTTGTTAAAGTTCGCAGAAAATTCTCCAGCTATATCGGAGACAGATAGAATTCAGATGCATCGTATTCAAAACCATTTATTTAAAGAACAATTTAAAACAACGAATTAAAAAAATAAAATCTTGTATGTTTTAATACAACCTCTATTAACCGTGTATTTCGATTATCCGTGCTAAGTCCGGTCCCGAGCTAGCCGGATAATCGAAGTTCAACTGTATTACCTTTTCTACATTAAATTAAATTACCTTCATCACTGCTTTCAACATTTTGGGCGGCACTTTTTGACATCGTCAACAAAACGTAGACTTAGGTCACTTTCAAAATTAGGATTTTCAGTATTTATATTATTTTGAAAATGTACGTGATATAAAATGTCCAAATGTACTAAGTATATTTCAATACCGATTTATTTTTTTTACAGTTCAGCATAAATTATAAATGTCACAAGTGCCAACTTGATACAAGATGAAAATGGACTTAAGCCACTTTCAAAATAAACGGCTCACATATAATGTATGGAATTAGTGGAAGAAATAAACACAATTTCATGCACTAAAATAAGAGTTTATTTATTTAAATGAATAATAAAACGATAATAATTACAAAATTTCACATGGTGGACTAACCTAAAATAAGAGAATCAACAATTAAATGTTTATTCTTCTGTTAATTAGCTCCCGTTTATATCTGACACAATATTCACTTTTCTATCAGTAAATTATATTATAAAAAATTAAAGTTATTCCCTTCTTTTTATTTCTTTTATCTATCTCTCTCTGCTTCACTTCCAAGTTCTCCTACTCGTCTTAAGCTTCTTCACGTTCCGTTTTCGGTTGGTTCCACTAGTTTTCCTCTTGTGTGGAGCTTCACCGTCTTTCAAACAGAACGATATATACTGATGATCGCTGGCTGTATATATTTCCAGAACTCTCCAATTCTTTAACTTATGGGCCATTTTCTCAGAGAAAAAAGTTACGTCTGGAATAGTGCCCTTGCATCCAGGACGCCTGAAAATGGGGGCACTGCCAGTGTTTGATGTCATCATCCCTAGTGGTGCTACCATTTCTTATGTTCTTGTACCTCTTGAGTCCGTATTTTTTAATCCCCATTCGATTGCCCGAGAATTGAAGTCACCTGTTACAATAAGATTATTTCCCTTAAACCTTGCGAGATCTTCTATGTTGTCGAGTTTCTCTTGGAATGTATCGATATTATCGTTTGGGGTTAGGTAACAGCTTACAAGGATAAGGGTTCCAATCTGGACCCAGGCAAAACTGTTCCCCTTTCCGGTACTCTTTATGTGAATCTGCCTGTGGCAGGGGATCCATATTGCGCTGGTTTCCGATTCGTCATCAAACTATAATCCAGTAGTCATTTTTGTGTACTGTTCACCGATGATGATTATATCTGCTTCCAGTCCTCTAACGATTTCTGGCAGGAGAGCATGTGCCATTTTGCCTGTGTGGACGTTAGCTTGTAAGAACCTCAATGCGTACCGTTGTTGTTTTGGGTCCGTTTACAGCTTCGGGATCCGGGTATATGATCTGTTGTTCTGATTTTGCTATCTGAACAGACACAGCATTTCGAAGGGTTCCTATATTTCTTCATTTTATGGCCCTTTTGACCGCATCTTATACATAGACCAATTCCTTTCCTGTCAGGTCCTTTGCAGTCTCACTGCTTATGCCCCGATTCGAAACATTGATAGCAGCGCTTTTCTTCCTTCTTGTACCGTATACGACAGTATGTCCATCCGATAAATATTCATCCTTTCTCGAGTCAGCTACTAGTAGCGACACAAAAGCTCTTTTCTACTCTCTGCTGTTTGTGGTCGTCAGGCGTATCCCTATATCCTCGTCTGCGGATTTGGTCACATTTTTAATGGCCCTTATCACTTCGTCTTCTGTCGCCAGGGAGCCGAGATCCTGTATTTCTATTGTGGCCTTCGATTTCATACTCTGCTCTACGGCATCCTCTTTTAGTGTACCTATGATAGCTTCGCGGAACTCCTCTTTTCTCCCGCTTTGCCCATTATTAAGAGCAAAGATCCCGTCTTTGTTTTTCGTACGGATTGCACTGCCACTTCAGTCTATTCCGGGTTAATTTTTTCCCTCAGATTTTTGAGCATGTCGGCATAGCTGTGCCCAACTCTGGGTTTTATGACGACAGCGTTAGGTCGGTTCTGGGGTCTCTTAGGACGTTTTCTCCTTTGGACTTTTGTGTTTTCTTTTTTTCCTGCTACTACCTAGGACCTAGTTTCTGTAGCTACTATGACCACTGTACTATCGCTACCTTTTTTCTTCGTTTTCTTCTCGGGATTAGCTTCCACTGGGTAGACGCGATTCGCTTATTATTCGTTGTCTGGATTGTTGGAGCATCTGAAGTCTCCTTCTGCTGTGCTTTGCTAAGCTGCATTCCTTTTTCTGCTTCTACGGTAGTCTGCAATTACGTCCAATAGTTCGTCTAACTCAGACACGCCATCTTGAACGTCCATGCTGATATTCCTCGGTCTATTTATAGCCGTTCTCATTTTTCTAATCACAATTTTACATTTCTTTAATGCTTCCTCTTCTGAAATTTTCATTTTTAGTATGAATTCTTGTCTAGGTGAGTTGCAGCTCAGTTTTTCTTACTTGGCAGTCACAAGCTTTAAGCACCTCAATTACTCTTCCTCTGGACCAAACATTGCTGAGGTTCAAAGGGTCAACCAAGACCCTCAACTTCTAATGGTTTCGCCTTATCGCGCTAATTAGATATACATGTCAGTGTTAATAAATCATGTGCCAGCTAATGACATATTGTAAGTTGTGAGTTTTGTTGAGTAGAACCCAAAAATATTTTTTTTTCATTTCTCGAACCCTTCAAACTTGTTTTATTTGACAAAAGCGGTATATTTGATCTTTTCACACAAAATTATTGATTATCCAAATATTTTTTAACCTATTTTTAAAATCTACCGTTTTTTGAAAAGGGGATAGATGAGCCTTTAAAATGGTATACAGAATGTCATCGCTTTTTTCATATTTTTTAATTAAAGTTTTTACGGACAAACTTGAAAAGATATGAAAAGAATTCGCATTGGCAAGTTTACCTCATCAAACCATATAGCATATTAAATCAAATAATATACATATGTATATGGTTTTAAAGGCCCATCCCTCTCCTTTCTAATAAGGTTTAAATTTTTGACATCGGTTCATAAATGTTTGTATAATCAATAAATATGTGCGTAAAGTCCAAAAACAGTTTTTGTCAAATAAAACAAGTTTGGAGGGTTCAAGAAATATAAAAAAATATTTTTGAGTTCTACTCAACAAAACTCACAACCTATTACACTATGTCATTAGATGGGTGTATTTCATTAATTAATGTGTTTGTGTATAGATTTGAATACATCCATACCTCGCTTTGCTTCATTTCGTATGCGCTTTTTCCAGTATTGTATTCGAGTATGTGTGAGTATGTGTATTAAATTTTTTGAAATTGCCTCTTTGTTTTCAAAAAAATAACACGACTTTTGTTTCTAATTGCGCCAAGCTATCAAAACTTGGGGATTCCCATTCTAACTGAAAATAATACAGTTTTATTTCCACGTTGTTTTTCTGATTTTAGTTTCAATAAGTTTGTTATAAATTAAGTGAATTTTTTATTTTGTTTTAATTGAATTTGCTTTTTTTTTTGTTTTGTATGTATGCAATAAAATCTTATATTATTTTTGTTTTTTAAATGTTTATTTTGTTCAATTTTCTTTTTAAAAAATAGTATTTCCGTAACCCTGGAACCTATCTTCAATCTTTACATGGTTTGCTATAGAAAATCATAATTCACTTAGCGTCGTGTGTTTTTGGAACGTAACCACGATGCAAAGTGAGATACGGGTGTATTTTATATTATATGTGACTCCACTGGCCAATTGACTACAAACGGATGTGCCCTACGAGAAAGACCGATGCTACCTAAGAATACACGATTGTCGGGAACAATATCTCACACCACAACCTTGCTCTAATGAAATTGGCGGATTGACTACTTCCATCTTTCCGAGAGCAACGCCATGGTCTAGTAGGTAGTGTGTTGGCTTATTAGACGAAAGGCCCGAGTTCGAATCCCAGGTCAGACATGAAAACGAAAATATTTCTTCGACGACTTCCTCTCAGCAGATTTCTGGCAAAAACTCTGAGAGTAAAAATTGCCATGAAAAGCTTCTCAAAAAATCTGTCGTTCGGAGTCGACTTTAAACTGTAGGTCCCGCCACTCATGTATAAAATTAACGCACACAACATGAGTTGAGAAGCTAGGCCGTAATCCTGACTGAAGGGTTGTAATGGCCAATTATGTATGTTATGTATGTTAATAATGTAAGATTTTTTAATAGGTGATTCAGGTCACAAAACGAAAGTTTGACAGTTAATCCCGCATTGAGAAAGGGACAGCAAATATTACCAAAAAGTATTTCTGTCCCTCTCTGATTGTAACTCTGTTTTGTTTATTTATGTTTTTTTTAAGTTTTCGTTTCGTTCGGGTTTTTTATATTGACGAGAGTTAATAAAAAATTAAATTTTTGTCGAAAGCTGGATTCACCCATTGCTTGGGAACAAAATGCTTGTTTCAAAACAAGTTCAGTGTTTTGAGAGTTTGTTCCAAAACGATTCACCCACTTCGAACAATTGTTCTGTAAAAACAAGGACACCATATGAAATATTTTTGTAAACGATGAGTGTTAGTTTTACAATTAGGCAGCACAGTAGCAGATGATCATTTAAATCCATTTTATTTTTAATATTGTTTATAATTATTTATTTTTTTTTTATAATATTAAAGTTATTTGTTTTTTTATAATCAAACAAACAAAATAAACAAACAGTATTAAACAACCGCGCTGTATTTTATTATACATACATACATACAAATGTACATATAATATGATGTGGCAGCTCAGTTCAACTTTACTTAAAAAATTAAAGTAGCTGGCAGCACTGTTCAATTGTTTCGGAACAAAAATAAAAATTAAACCAAGACAAATTCAATAAGGTAGCCTTATCTCTACAACAAATACAACAATGCAAAAACAACAGGCATTTTGTTTTTGTTAAACCGCCTTTGGGATGTCAAAATAGGAAGAAAAAAAATGGAAAAAAAAAATTAACAACAACACACAAACGCACAACAAACACACACAAATTTTGACAGCCCAAAACTCGTCAGCTGTTGACATAAGGCCACTTGTTATGAATTCGGTTTGAAATTAAACCAATTCTAGCTGAAATTCTTCCGAAGCAAGCTTACTCTCTTTCGCTCTCTCTCTCAAAAAGAGAAACGTCAAACTACATGAAAAAAACATTGTTTCGGAAAAAAATTTTTTTGAATCCAGCTTAAAACTATTAATAAATAATAAAAACAACTAATAACAATAACAATTTTTAACTCTTTCTTTCAATAAGTTAAAAAATATTGGCAACTTTTAGCAAGAAAGCTTTTTTATGAGCAGTACATCTTATTTTGATCTTGTAATATTTAGCTTCTTTATTTCGTCTTGCACAAGAAACTATATTCATTGTGACCGAAAATCACCCATATTTCGAATTACGACTATTCGCACTGACGACCATTTCTTCCCAATTTTTTTCGTAGAAAATACTTAAAGAAGGCAAATATATAGTTGCGGGGAATCCCTAAAATATGTATATGAGCCAATTCAGACCAGCACATTTTTTAGTCGCACAATTTTTGTTCTTTTCAATTTACACGGGATAAATATTCGTTTGGCAACAAATGTATTCGTATTCAGAGCTTTGTATGTATTAGTGTTTTTGCATTCATTTGATATTTGGCTGATTTTTAAAAATGTGCATGTATTAGTTTTGTGCTGGCGATGCGGGGTTGTAGCTGGTGGAAACTTTACGCCACCGAAAAACCATTCTCTTTACCCCTCTTGCCTATAAACTATCATTTTACGCCAGCACAATTGTGCTTGTGTGAATTCGCTCTATGAGAAAAGTTAAAAAACAAAGTAAAAAAAAATTCTATTTATTACATTAGAAAAGTAGGCATTTTTTAAGTGAATAATTTTATATCATCCTAAAAATGGCTGGAATTAGTAAAACCAGTAAAAATAAAAGAAGTCTTATAGACTTGGAATGTGCAGACCTTGCGCTGACCAACTTCCTCCTTTTCTCTGATTTTGGTGGAACTTGGTTAGTACAGGGCCTGCGTTCACCCGTGGCATCACAACGGGCCGCTATGCGTGCTCAAGTGAGCTTTGTGATATCAGAGCTACCACTCCGACCTAACCTAACCTATCCAAACATAAAATAATATTACAATTTGAAAGTTGTAAAAAAGTGAAAGATATACACTCCCCGAAATATTTATAAGACCAAACGTATTTCTCGAAAAAATTAAAATCTTTCAGAGCAATTCCTACCACTTTTGGGTTAAATATAACTAACTATAATATAAATCTTTTTATGTAAAAAAAATATTTTTTTCTTTGTTTAATAAAAGGATAGCACAAAATGAATTTCATTTTCAAACGAAAAAATTATAAGACCAAAATTAAATAATATTCACCTAAAGCTAAAATAACAATGGTAAAAAGCAACTACTGAGTAATTTTTGTATTTATTAGTAATTAGTGTGTCCACCGTGATTAATAATGACTTCCTGAAGTCGACGGAGCTCAGAATTAATTAAATTTTCAATGCAATTTTGACCAATCCTACTCCATTCGCTTATGATGGCACTTTTTAAACATTTTACATCCTTATACTGAGTGTTATTATTGAAAACTTGGTCTGATATTATTGCCCATAAATTTTTTATCGGATTTAGATCTGGACTACATGCCGGCCAATTCAAAACTGGTATGTTTCTGGAGGACAGAAATGATTTTGTTGCTTTTGATTTATGGATTGCGGCGTTATCCTGCTGAAATATCTCATTGTTGCCTAACGAATCATCCCCAAAATTAATTAAAACGTCATCTAATAATTCAATATACTTCTCGCTATTCATTTTAGTTGATATAAAACAAATTGGAGTCCTTCCAGCAGTTGAAATGCCAGCCCAAACCATTACGGTGCCTCCACTGAAATTTCGCGACATTTTTTTTTGTTGAACGGGCTCCAGTTATTTGTTCTGATGAAAAAAAAAAATTAATTTAGATGGTCCAGACGCTTCCCAAAAATATTGGATGGATTCGCATAAAAAAAATTTCGCGAAATTTCGGTGGAGGCACCGTAATGGTTTAGGCTGGGATTTCGACTACGGGAAGGACTCCTATTTGTTTTATATCAACTAAAATTAACAGCGAGAAGTATATTGACTTATTAGATGACGTTTTAATTAATTTTGGGGATGATTCGTTAGGCAACAATTGGATATTTCAGCAGGATAACGCCGCAATCCATAAATCAAAAGCAACAAAATCATTTCTGTCCTCCAGAAACATAACACTTTTGAATTGGCCGGCATGTAGTCCAGATCTAAATCCGATAAAAAATTTATGGGCAATAATATCAGACCAAGTTTTCAATAATAACACTCAGTATAAGGATGTAAAATGTTTAAAAAGTGCCATCATAAGCGAATGGAGTAGGATTGGTCAAAATTGCATTGAAAATTTAATTAATTCTGTGCTCCGTCGACTTCAGGAAGTCGTTATTAATCACGGTGGACACACTAATTACTAATAAATACAAAAATTACTCAGTAGTTGTTTTTTATCATTGTTATTTCAGCTTTAGGTGAATATTATTTAATTTTGGTCTTATAATTTTTTGTTTGAGAATGAAATTCATTTTGTGCTATCCTTTTATTAAACAAAGAAAAAAATATTTTTTTTACATAAAAAGATTTATATTATAGTTAGTTATGTTTAACCCAAAAATGGTACGAATTGGTCTAAAAGATTTTAAGTTTTTCGAGAAATACGTTTGGTCTTATAAATATTTCGGGGAGTGCAACTGTTCTGGTGTTCTAGATATGCAGATTTTAGTATTTACTTCATATGGGAGGTGCCACGCCCGCTTTTTCTGAACTCCCTATTTTTGTCCAAAATATTTATATTTAAAAAAAGTTATTTATACAAAATTGGGGACTAACCGTTAAAGTTCTTCAGTTAGGCAGATTTTAGTATTTACTTTATATGGAAGGTGCATTGTACTCTAATGATAGGTCGCCTATTTTTGTCCAAAATATTTATATTAAAACCGTAGTTGCTTGTACAAAATTCGAGGTATCTTGCTGATATAGTTTTTCCAATATATCCATTTTGTTATTATCTTACAATAGTAGGTTATGTAGTATATGTGGGAGTGGCACCTCTCTCATTTGAAATATCAACATAAAAAGTAGGAAAATCGGTTCAGCCGTTTAGTCGTCTATAAACTTCAAACATACAAACAAATGCACATTAATTTTTATATATAGGTGATGTCCGAGATAGAAGAAGTTTTAAATTTAATTCATATGGGAAGTACCACACCCTCTTCCCAGTCAGCCCATTTTTGTCTAAAATATTCATATTGATACTAAAGTGGATTCGAAAAAATTTTAGGGCTCTAACTGTGATATTTTCATAGATATAATAATTTAATATTTTTTATATTGGAGGTGACACACCCACTATAGCCAATTCGCCCATTTTGTTTATATATACGTCAAAGTCGTCCATACAAAATTCGCAGTTTATGAGATATGCGACATTAAATACTTATTGAATATGTGGGCGTAGCACCCCGCCTTCTTGAAATTTTAAAATAAAAAGTAGCCTATAATTCCTTCCAGATATACAGGAAGGTACTGTCAAAACTTCAAGAAAATCGGTCCAGCCGTTTAGCCGTCTATAGACTTCAAACAAACAAACCCACAAACAAATAAACACACATTCATTTTTGTTTATATAGATGTAAAATTCATTAAAAAAACTACATATGTGAACTCGCCGTGGTCTAGTAGGTAGTGTGTTGGCTTATTAGACGAAAAGCCCGAGTTCGAATCCCAGGCCAGACATCAAAAACAAAATACAAAAAGTATTTTTTCGGCGACTTCCTCTCAGCAGATTTCTGGCAAAAACTCTGAGAGTAAAAATTGCCATGATAAGCTTCTCAAAAAATCTGTCGTTCGGAGTCGACTTGAAACTGTAGGTGCCGCCACTCATGTATAAAATTAACGCTCACGACATGAGTGGTGTTGAGAAGCTAGGCCGTAATCCTGACCAAGGGTTGTAATGGCCAATTATGTATGTTATGTATGTGACGTATGAGTGATATCCAATTCCATTAAGTTTTATCAAAGAATATGGATATAAAGAATACGCATTATGTAGAAGTAGCATTACGACCCGCTCTCACCAAAATCTTTTTAAAAAATCATTTCTGGATAAGGGGGGCGGAAGACAGAAGGAAAATAAACACAAACAAAGAGCGTAACAATGTGTTGCTCTCATCATGAGAGCGTAAAAATGCATTCTGTTGCTTGTCAGCTTCTAAAGGAGAATGTTCATGTCGCTTTTTTCAGACTTCAAATTTACACCCAAAGAAATATTACAGTATGATTCACTAAAATCAATGAGAAATGATTTCGATTTTTGGAAGAATACTTGCCAAGTTAAATACGGTGTTTTTAGGTTTTTAGCGCAGTACAATTTTTCTATACTTTTCGCTCACATATACATATTATTGGGTTAATAAGTAGATTTGAAAATATTACTAACAATTTTCTTCTGGGTTAAACATGTTCTCTTTGTGTCGACGTCTGAGAATAAGTGGTTTGAGAACAGTGTTGCCTTTTTTGGTTATTTCTAACCAAAATTGGTTATTTTTTTGATCAATGTGTAGTTTTTGGTTTTGTTTATTTTTTTCTTATAAAAAAAAGCTATTTTTTGTTTTTATTAATTATAATTTAAACTTGAAAAAAAAATAAAACAAAAGTCTATGAATTTAATTTTGGTTATATTTTTTCTTATTTGGTGATTTTTTTCACAAATGTTGGTCACCAAATTTTTTTTTCGTGGCAACACTGTTTCAGAAGTATAAATAAAAAATTAGTCAAATTAGTCATGAAATATTTTTGAAAAATATTCCAAAATATGCCAAAATGCACATTCTTTATACTTTATTTTCTTTGGTTTTATACATCAAGAATCATACATAGATATCATACTTGTAGGGGTAACTACTATGCGTATGAGTAATATATTTCAAATGCAATTAAATATTAAGTATGTAGTATACGTGGGCATGGCCCCTCGCTCATTTGGAATATCAACATAAAAAGTAGCCTGTAACTCCTTCCAGACATACAGGAAGATACTGTGAAAATTTCAAGAAAATCGGTTCAGCCGTTTAATCGTCTATAAACTTCAAACATACAAACAAACACACATTCATTTTTATATATAAGATCACAAAACTACATATCATATATTTTTTTTAGACAAAATCCGCGTCCATGAGCATTTATGGGCTAAAATACTATTCATGTCTTATCGTACAATTAAAAATAGAATGATATAACTTTATTATAATTATAAGAACGTGTTATCTTACCTATAAAGAACAACAAAGTTTTTTTTTATTGTATCATTCCAGAAAATGAAGACTCTTTAAAAGAGCGAGACCAAGCAGCCTGTATGATACAGAGAGCATGGAAAAGACATAAGTCAAATAATTTGTGTAAAATGCAACGATGTTTTAAGCAGTCATTATATGGCATGAGAAAGAAGAGAAAACTTCAAAACCCAGATGAATACAAAGATTTTATTATGGAAATGTATAAGAACGACATCTTAAAGAAAAAATTGGAAGAGGATTACATTAAATTAATGATGGACGAGCGCACAAGAATATTACAAGAGCTAAAACCACAAATTATGGAAGATATATCAGATCACATACGTGCTTGGTTTAGAGAATTGTGAGTACGTATTTAATAAAATGTATAAATATGCAAAAATATTTTTTAAAATTAATAGCGATTTTAAATCTTACGTACAATATTTTTTGATAAAACAAAGATTTTAGATTTTCTAATGTGAAATTGATGTCTCAAATTTTAAATTTGTTATTAAAAAGGAAATTAACCCTCTCATGCCCGATGTTACGTATATGCAACATTGTGTTTATGAGCGTTTAAGTACCGCTATTTTAAATGTTTTTTTAGCCTTTCGCGAAAATATAGCCTCATGTGTTGTTTAGGCTTACAACTAATTGGTTGGTAGTCAGTTGTGCACCTATTCAGTTAGTAGCTATTCTCCCAAGAACGAAATTGACAAAATGAAATTAAAAAAAAAACCTTGTTTTGAAAACGTGTCAAAAAACGTTAATATAATTAATTCATCCTAAAACGAATTTCATCAAAAGGTTAGTGAGTCATTTAAAAAAAACCGACATGAAAATATTATTTAGTTGGTCTGTAATAATTTTCTAAATGTAGAGCTGCGTAAGTGCAACATTGATATCATAGATGGGCACTTTGCAGTACCAGTAAAATTTCAGTAAAAATTGATTTTTACTGATTACTGAAAAAAATTTCAGTATTCAGTAAAATTTTACTGGTAATGCAATCTAAATTTCATTTAAATTTCATTTAAATGTCATTTAAATTTAGATTGCATTAACAGTAAAATTTTACTTTTTTTCATTTAAATTTTATTTAAATTTCATTCAAATTTAGATTGCATTAACAGTAAAATTTTACTGAATACTGAAATTTTTTTCAGTAATCAGTAAAAATTGATTTTTACTGAAATTTTACTGGTACTGCAAAGTGCCCATCTATGATTGATATATTGTGGTAATTTTCGAAAAAAAACTTATTTTTGTACGCACATTCTAGTGTACTGGTGCACAAATTCAAGTTTAGTAAACAGCTACCGAGCTTTTGAACGCAAGCTAAACTACAGTTGTCGCAGAACAGAGAGGTCGTCCATCATCACTCTTTTTAACAATGAATTCAGGAACTTCATCACTATCCTCATCGACTCTGTTAACACAAGCTCCATCGTCACAAGCTCCTTCTCTGGGTTCTGAATCAAACCCTATAAAAGAGCATATCGTGCAGAGTCTGCAAATTCCCTACGATTTGATGGTTATAGTCATTGGTCAGAATGGGGAACAAGGGGCAGATGTAAACTATATGGGTTTCCAAGCTGTATATGCAGCAAATGTGGCTCAATAAGCCCAACGTAAGACTGGTATCTTCGAAGTCGCCGTAGCCTAGTAGGTAGTGCTTTCGCTTGTTAGACGTAAAGCCCAGTTCAAACTCCAGGTCAGACATCAAAACGAAATATGAAAAATATATTTCTTATGTAACCGCAACAGTACGAAACGTCTCCTGAACGTAAAAATTTAAGTGCACTTATAGAGAACGTAAAAACGTGCCATATGTTTTTAGGTAAACAAAACAATAAAAGAATAAACAAAAAGTAATAAAGAAACAAAAGACAAAAATTCAAATATGTAAGATATGTAAGACATGTTTTTAGGTTTAAGTTTTTAATTTTTTACACAGATTTAATTTCAAATTATACAACAAATAACGAAGTCCGCCGTTGCCACTGCGTTAAAAAAAACCTGTATACATACATACATAATTGGCCATTACAACCAGTCAGGATTACGGTCTAGCTTCTCAACACCACTCATGTTGTGTGCGCTAATTTTATACATGAGTGGCGGGATCTACAGTTTAAAGTCGACTCCGAACGACAGATTTTTTGAGAAGCTTTTTCATGGCAATTTTTACTCTCAGAGTTTTTGCCAGAAATCTGCTGAGAGGAAGTCGCCAAAGAAATGTTTTTCATATTTAATTTTTATGTCTGACCTGGGATTCGAACTCGGGCCTTTCGTCTAATAAGCCTACACACTACCTACTAGACCACGGCGACTTAAAACCTGTATAATTGCGCAGTTTTATCGACATTGCTCCGGCACTGCCATATTTTTGAAAAATTGTATCTGTAAGTTGAAATAACGAAAATAAGTTAAAGGTAACTTTACAGTTCCCTTTGCTAAAGGTACCTTTAACTAACCCTAAGATTAACGACCAGTTGTAATAATGGCCCTTAATATGACCTTTTGTTTCTCTTAAATTCAGTTGTTAACCAGTGTTATCACTACAGAGTGAAACAAAAGGATAAAGGGTCTAACTTACAAAACTTAATATCTTAAAATGATCTATGGACACAGAAGTTACAGTATTCAAAAATTTAGCTAAATCTATCACTCGGTTCGGCTATAGGCCGGAAAGGGATAAATGACCAAAACTTAAAATTTAAACATATTTTTTTTAACCAAAATTTGGCAATTTTTTCCGGAATTTTTTTTATTAAAAAATTCGTTATAAATGGTGTACGTTATAAACGAACTCCACTGTGTCTAGCAAATTCGTAGTCGCCAGTATAGAGTTGTTGTTATACATAGTCGTGGCATATTTAGTTTAGGTGTCGAAATTATGGATAGCGAAAATAATCATGAAAATAACTACTTTTCAAAACTTTGATGATTGGTGGAACCGTGAAGATATAGTTTCATTTTATTTTTAAAATCATTTTGGTTATCTACGCTCAATTACGCAAATTTTAGGAAGTCTTGCGTTAGGGAAATCAAAAAAAATTTCGGGACAGCCTCGTGTACGTGTCAATTAAGACAAGTACAGTACCCGGAGGTCGAATTGACCCATTGTATAACGTCCTTAAACAGGGAAGGATAATAGAGGGAATAGGATAAAAAGGAGAGGATGTAGGAAAGGGGAGATGCTTATAGCATTAAGTTTTACTAAATATTTGGACGTTAAGAATTTTGACTTTCCAAAATTTCTTTGGCTTTAGGATTGATTTGTTATCATCAATTTCAACAAAACCTAAACCCATACATTGTTAACATTATCTAGAAATTTTTTAGAAAACAATTACAATAGTTTACAAATAATTTTTTTTAGCTATGAGAAAGTTGGTGATTTCCATCCGTACCCTGAAGCTATAAAGTCGGGGACTGTTTTGGTTCTTATTGACGAAAGTATGGATTTTATTGAATTCAAGGAGTACAAAGCTAAGCAAGGTTTGTCAAAACAGGAAAAGAAAAACATGGAAGAAAAACTTAAATTGCAAAAACAAAAACAAAAAGAAAAAATGAAAAAAGAGAAACTTAAAGAAGCGAAAAGGTTGAAAAAAATGAAAGATGCTGGAATTTGTGACATAGGCCATGATTTGCGTAACAGCAAGAATATTGGTAAAAATACAGATATTAAATGCTATTTTCAATAAAATTTAATGAGAATTTTTTTTAGAGACAATTGAGAAAACTATGTCAACATTTTCAACAGACTGGAGACATGTGGATGAATATTTGAATAAAGAAAATGAAGCCATTGCCGAATGGGTGACAGAAGGTGAATTTGCTACAATTCACAGAGAATTGCGCCTGCTTGTTGATGAATACATGAGGTACGTATCATAAAAATTAATTTTAAATGTCAGTAATTTGTACATATGAGCCGCTCAATGCACAATTCGATTAACTCCATAAAACAAAAAGTTGAGAAATGCGATGAAATAATGTAAATCGTTTTTTAAAAATTCCTTTACAATATAAAATTAAATATATGTACATTGTAGAATACATATATACAACCCTTCAGTCAGGCTTACGGCCTAGCTAAGAAATGGCTTTGTTGAAAAAGACGAAATTAATGGATTTGATGACAGAAGCAAATATTTGAAAAGATCTTCCATTGTTTTCTCTCGTGACATTTTTCTAGAGTGATGTTCGTGAATAAATCTGAAATCTTTGTTTCGCGACTCAAGCGCTTCCTCCGACATCATGCCTATCGGAAGTGGCGCATTTTGAATTATATCTGGCCGTGAATCAAAATTTTGTGGACACTCGATGGCATATAGTACCATTCATACAATTCCACTTATAGTTCCGCAGTATCCATCGCATACTTTTGGAAGGCGTCCACATTAATTGCATAACGAGATAACATAGTTCTCAAGACTATTCCTAGTCTTTTTATTAAACTTTCTTATTTGAGAAGCCGAAAAAGGTTGTTTAAAAAATTTTCTAGCGATATTACCCCCATTTGTGCTTCCCTCTCCCGACTTTGGAATATCAATAAGCAAATTCAGTTCTGATTTCAAAGCGTTAATTATTTCATATTTTCTTTTCTTTAGTGAAGCTTTATCGGACTCACTACGAGTTTTTTTAATTTCCATTTTGTAAGATAAAGGGTCCGCCAAATTTTTTTTTTTTTTTTGAAAATGCTTTAAAAAAACTACTGAATATTTTCTCAAATTTCATTTTTTATTTGAAAGTACAACCCTTCCGGTTAATAATGCAAAATAATTTAATTTAAATGGATGCCTCGGCTGGCCATGCAGTAGCCTACACGATCGGTCCAATTTTTAAGCACATTATCGAATGTGTGCAGCTGTATTTGACCAATAGCTTCACGAATATTGTCCTTTAAAGCGTCAATTGTCTCTGGCTTGTCGGCGTAACACTTATCTTTAACGGCACTCCACAAATAATAGTGAACAAAACTTCGTTCAACATGACCCGATAACGATCGCCATTGACTGCAACGGCCACTCCTTGCCCATTTTCGAAGATAAATGGCCCAATTATGCCTCTGGACAAAAATCCGCACCAAACAGTGACTCGT
The DNA here is from genome assembly GCA_930367235.1 of Sarcophaga rosellei. Lineage (NCBI taxonomy): Eukaryota > Metazoa > Arthropoda > Insecta > Diptera > Sarcophagidae > Sarcophaga > Sarcophaga rosellei. The sequence continues at coordinate 29,328,584 of OV884020.1, read as the reverse complement.
TTTGGGTGCGTCGACTTTTCAATGTATGCATGCGGGTTTTCTGTACCCCAAATACGACAATTTTGCTTGTTTAAATACCCACCAAGATCAAAATAAGCTTCATCTGAAAATGATTTTCAAAGTAATGACGCAATATATTCCAGCGTTGTTCAAGCGTATACACAACCATATTCGTTCAGCGGAAGGATATATCTAATCTGTTAAATCAGACATGAGCTAAGTGTTACCATTCACGAAATAAGCACTAGTTGAAAGAGAACGTTAGATGGCGGACCCTTTATATGCAATACACATTCCAGGCACCTTATTTACGCCATGTTCGTAAAGTTTGGCGCTTACATTCAATGCTTTAATTTCGTGTAATATATTCAATACCAGGCTAAGGATTGAGAAAACCTTGGCATCAATCATTGTCAAATAAAACATATTTAACCATAACTGTATTAGTTTCAATGTTAGTAGCTGTTGACATTATTGCATCAATTTGATTTTGTATGTAATTAGTTTCACCTTAAATCTAAGACTTTGTTTTCTTTTCAAAAAATTTGTTTAATCGGCCTGCAAAACCGTGTAGATGATGGTCGTGGGTTTTCCCATACGATATCGTTACCGTACTTTTGCTACAAAGGTACCAAGCAAATTGGAAACAAATATTCATCTGTTTTACAGGAATCATTTGAACTAAAGTTTTGCTTCTAGGTTTAGTGCCCACTGCTGCCATCTCACCCCCATTTATAAATCAAAGTAATTCCGTATAATTGAATTCCTCTATGACGCCTTTTTGTAACTTTAAAATTCTACATGCAGTGTGATCAACTAAGTCCTGCAGAGACACTTCTGGTATTACATCGGATACCTTTATTCCATTACTTGGGTAACACTTTTGTTTAGCTTCCAAAATTCTACGAATCTTAGCACCAGTATTCATCGCATTATAAATTGGAATTTTAAATACAATTTCAGAAGTCCACCTAACCACATTATGTTAGAGTTTTCAAAATATTTCTTACATCCTTTTGCTTTTATTTATCTTTCGTTAATTGTGAACGTTAATATCCGTACAGCTAACTTAACTTTATTGCAATAGTCTTCAGTTTTAACTTACCGTAACCAACTCAACATTGGCCAAAAACTAGCCAATGACAGCCCTTTGCTTGCTTTTCATATGTGTTATGGGTATATTATCTATATACATATGTATATAAAAAGTTTACCGGTAAATAATTGATGCTAATCTAAAGTGGACATTAGACACATAAACAGGGCACAATTCATTTCACGGGATTCCCATTTAAAAGTGACTCTAAAAACTATAAAATGCTAAATATTTACTACACAAACAACATATGTATCTCCTCTTACCTATTATTTTACACACAGAACATTTAAATTCGACATTTATTTATAATATAGCTAGAACATACATGACATAATGCATTATAAAAGAAGAAAGTCAATGTGTTCTATTGTTTGTGATGCTGTGAATCGACTGGCCTCTTATAACAATAGAGACAAAGCAATTGATAATTTTTCAAACATCATAACATAGGAAATAAGAAAAAAACCTGATATAGTTATGAACAGTGGATAGTTATTTAACAATTACCAAACAAATTATGTGAACTTTGAAACATAAAAAAAATTACTTTTTTCAACCACTGTTTGTCGCCTTATGTCTAATAAGCCAACATCCTATCTGCTAGACTACTGCGAATTCAAAGGGAGGCACAAATTTTATTAAAATTTTATTTTATTATAAGTGATATATAGTGGTTGACAAAACAATAGAAACTTTTTCAAATATTCCATATGTGGCCCGAAATTTTAAATAATATATTTTTTTGTAATATGTCCTTTGTATTCCTTTATTTATTTAAATGATCAAAAAACAAATAACATAATTCATTAAATTCTTAAAAGAGAAAACAAAATTAAAAGTGTTCGCAATTACGGAATTGACAAAACAATGGAAACTTTGGTATTATTTTAACAAACATGGTCTGGATTTTGCAATAATTCAATATATTGTTGGGTATCCCTTATTTCTTATTACTGCTTCACATCGCCGATGCATTGATCCAATTAACGTGTCAGTGGTCTCCTTAGAAATATTTTGCCATTCCCTTATAACCGCCTCTGACAAATCTTCTTTCCAGGTGAAATTTTGGGTCTTTATTTTACGATCTACTATTTCCCATAGATTTTCTATGGGATTGAGATCTGGTTATTGGGCAGGTCACTTCAAAACACGTACCTCATTGGATTGTAGCCACTCCGTTACAACCCTAGAGGTGTGTTTAGGGTCATTGTCGTGTTGGAATCTCCAAAATAGGGGCATATTTTCCTCAGCGTGTAGATACATAACATCGTTTAATATTTTTCTCTATCCTATGCCAGTCATGGTATCCTTTATAATATGAATTGGACCCATGCCTTGCCCTGAAAAACATCCCCATATCATAATATTGCCACCATTTTACTGTCTCATTTGTGTACTGTGGGTCGAATCTCTTTCCCTTTGGCCGTCTTATAAATGTTCTCCCATCTATGTTGCTCTGAAATTATATTTGGATTCTTCGGAAAAGAGGACAGTATTCCATTTCTGTAATGACCAGTTCAAATGTTCTTTGGCAAATTGTAGACGCGCGGAACGGTTCTTTTTAGAAATAAGAGGCTTTTTCACAGGACGATAGCAACCAAGACCAGCCTCATTTGCCCTGTGACTAACTGTTCCAGTACTAATTTTCAATTTTAGATTATTGACTACCTCTTAAGGAGTTATTTTAGGGAATTTCTTGAACTCTCTCTTTATTATATTATCTTGTCTGGCAGTAGTTTTACGAGGTCTTCCACCTTTCTGTTCTGTTCTGTTTTTGCATAACCGGTCTCACGAATTTTTTTATAATTTTTGAAACTGTTGATTTATTCATTGAATATTTATCACAGATGCTTTTTCGTTTTAAACCAGCTTTAAAATCGTTAATTATTTTATTTTTAAACTTTGCACAAATCTTAACTTTAGCCATTTTCGTTAATTATTGAGAAAAAGCATTTATGTGAAATCTTACAAAGATAAGTTATGAAAAATTATCAGAATTAAAAAAGAAAATAAAATAACTGTAAACGTGATGCTTTTTAGATTGTTCTTTTAAGTATTATTTTTGTTTTACTCATCTTTTTTGCAGGAGTTTAAAAGTTTTCATTGTTTTGTCAGCAGCGAAGTAATGAATATCTTAAATTTTGTTTTATTTCTTCAAGATTTTATTAATTACGTTCTTAGTTTTTTGGTTATTTTAAGTAAATAAAAGTATACAAAGAAAATACAAAAAAAAATTTAAACATTATTGAAGATTTTTGGTTATCTATGGTATATATAGAAAAGTTTCTATTATTTTGTCAACCACTGCATATACCAGACAAAGTGAATATTTTTTTACTTTTAACTCAAGATATAATTCTAATTTTTCTTTTTAATTTAAGTATATAAACGATTCTTTATTAACAAATACTTACAAGTAATCTGCAACAATAGAAAAGAAAATAGAGAGAGAGTCACAAAATTTCCAAGTATTTGCGGCCACCATCGCGACCAACATATACTTAGGATCTGTCAACCAATTGCATATACAAAATAAGCAACAGCAACCATCGCTGCCACGAAGCTAATAATGCACTTGCAATTGGTTGTGTGACCACCCTCACTAACCTGCAACAATAGAAAAGACTGATTCCGTTGAGTGCACTGCTTTTATACCCTTTTTAATATGGGCTTTCCCTCATATTAATCAAAGCAAGCGCAGCCAATTTAAATCAAGTTTCAAATTCAACGAAATAGTACTCCGCCATTACAGTGTTGCATTAAACTAGTTACAGGGTTGTATCTTAAGAAAGTCACACATGCTAGCGACGTACAATTTATATTACAAAATAATCGGTATATTACAAAATAAATATAAGATTCTAATTATATAAAATATGCTGACTTATTTTCAAATGCAAAATTGAATCCACGTTCTCAAATTTCCTCTAAAATAATTAAAAAGCCTTTAATATGGTTTGAGTCTTGAATGTTCCAAACAATTTTTGTTATCCCACTAACAAATTTTTATATAACCAACCCAGTAAGCTGGAACTCGTAACTTCGAGGATTGGAAACGGACAATAAATTGTTTTTTCTTAATAGTTTTTAAACAGATGTTAAAATTAATTAAATTATAATAGAAACTTATAAACTTGGTCACTGGTGAAAGCTTACGAAAAATCAGAAGTACATATTGCGAATTGAAAAGACCACTTGGTATCGCTTATGTTTTGCAATTAACTTTTTTATTTTTATATTTACTTATGTTGCTTGGAGTAACGTGAAAATCAAAAGAAAATACTTTTTAAGAGCACTCTAAGAATTGGCGAAATAAAACACTCTTTTTGTTATTTTAAAATATAATTTTAATTCAATTTAATTGAACAACACTTAAATTAATTACAAATGTGGCGAGCGAGGCTTTAAAATTTAATATTTTTTTTCCGACGCATTCAAAGCTTCTGACACGATTGACAACTAAATTCGCAAATCCATGTAATTTATTATGTATGCTTTATTTATGTACAAGAAGTTAGGTCTACATGACAAACGCGAAAGAACCGTAATTTTCAGGAGAGGATAAAAATAATAAAGAAAATAAAAGATACATAAGGATCACGCCAGACGTACATATTTACGAAGTAAAATTATTTACATAATGCTCAAAAGAAAAAAAGAAAAGAAGAAAAGAGAATTCTCGAAAAATTTAAAAATACAAAAATTATATATTTGTTGACGGCGGTAACAACTTAATTCTCGAATTTGCATATGTAATTAATAATGTAATTATGTAATTGAATTCAGCAACTACGTTTCTTATCTATTTCTCTATGTATTCCTTAACCTTATATCAGTGGTCGGCACAAAGAGAACATGATTAAAACGTGACTGTACATGTGACAAGCATGTGTATAACACAGAGGAAAATTGTTAGTGTACTTTTAACCTAATAATATGTATAGGTAGTGCAAAATATAGAAAAAATTGCTAAATTCCTAAAGACATCGTATTTAACTTGACAAATATTTTTCGAAAAATCGAGGTCATTTCTCATTGGTATTAGTGTATCCTACCGAATTGTTTCTTGGGGTGTATAAACCTATAGAAAGCTACATGAGCATTCTTTAGAAGCTGACAAGCAACTGAATGCACTTTTAAGGCTCAATTAAGCGCCGATTAGCGACACGTACTCAAAACGTTATTTACGTTAATTTTTAGCATATAAAGAGCACTGTAAATGCTTACCGGAATGTACTGTCTTTTGTGAATCTTTTAAATATGGAGAGTCGAAAGCAACAAGTACGATGAGAACTTCAAACTTTGAATATGAGTATAATATGTATTAAAATAAGTATGAATGCATATAAGTATCAGAAATCATAAGTGATTCGATTATACTAATAATTTTTTTATTGTTATTGTATTTATACGATAGTATCCACTGTCTTCAACGCAAAAGCTTTTTTATTTTACTTAAACACTTATCGTATAAACTGGACATAATTACACCCGTGCAGGTCATTTTTAAGACATGAGTTTTTAATTCTTTTTTAAATCAGCTGCTACAAATCGTCTCAATTTACTTCATGATTTTTTCTTGCAGTGTTGCAATTTTAGTAAATAATCTGGGTATTTTCTTTGGTATTCTCTCCAATTATGTATTGAAATGTGATTCTAAAATAAAATTTAGAAATTTTCGATTTATATTCTCTCCGTCAAGTAAGAATTTTATCTCAGAAATTTGTCGATATTTTAACGTAATATTATAATATTGTTTTACTTACTCCGTCATTTATAAAAACCCCAGAATTAAATATTAAGCATACAAGACAAGGCAAATTCCAGTACGCATAAATGTCAAACATATTGTTTGCGTACAGTGAGCAAAATAAAAACTCGTACACTTACTGCGTCGAAATAACTTTTGAACAAAAAATTATCTATAAAAAGAAATTTATTGTCTTTAAGACTAAAAACAGCTTAATAACTATATTCTGATTACAAACATTTATCTATTGGTTACGTAACAAGAAAATAATTGTCGAAACTAAGAAATTCCCACATTTTTAGGCAAAAAAGTGGTGATTTTTTGGCTATGGCGACCGAACTTTCTAGAAGGTCATCTTAAACAAAATCCTGTGGAATAATTTATTTGTTAGTTTTTTACAATAAGTGTACACATTTTTTTTGCTCACTGTATATACATTATTTTGTTTATTTATTTTTTATTTCCTTTAAAATTTGTATTCTACATTTCATTTATTTATAATTTATTTAGATATTCTTCAGGTTCTGACACAACTTTTGTTGTAGAATCCGCTTTTATGTTTCCCAGTATCCCTCTGAAGGTCGGCATACCTTAGTGGTAGCGCAAATCAGCATGTATTTAATATTAAATTTATTTATTTAAATAAAAAAACAAATTTAAAAATTTTTTTTTTAAATTTTTTTTTTTAAATTTGTTTTTTATAAATAAAATGAAACGAAAGAGAAATAATGAAACAAAATAACAACTTTACGTCATTATATGGATTAGCCTTTGTCATTTCTGGCTTACGGCGAATTTCATTTGACATTAGTGGTCACCCAAAAACAACGGAAAATACATGATGTTTTTGTTAAAAAACACTCCGAATTGAGTTGTTGTACTATTGATATCACCCTATTGAGTCCGCCCTGATTCAAGAGATGTTGCGCCACAAAATTAACTGCTTGACAAAATTTATTGCAGCCACACTGCATTAAACTTTAGATATAAAAAATGATACCAAGAATTTTTGCAGGTGATGCTTGAAGTAGTGAAGGTAGAAATGACTAATTTTCAATAAATAGAGTAAAAAAATAGGTATGGCCTAGTTAGAGAGGAACCTGTTTTCCTTCATGAAATGGCGGCGGATCAGTTGATGGTCAAAGGTTGTTCCATGAGTTATATGTAGGTCGCCCTACACCTTATCATGGCCGTTTACCTGAGGATTGATGAATGCTTTCCGGAGATATAAATGAAAAAATCTACGTAGCAATTACAAATGCATCGTCGCCAAATTTAGCCACTGAGTTGTCAGCTGTCAGTTGCCCGAGGCCATCTGTAATTCCGATTTGACAACTAACAACCCAACTCAAATAGGGTTGGCAAAAATAATAGACACATTATATTTAGGTTTTTTTTATTCGTTCTTTCTTATTACAGAACACTATACTGATCCTTGATGATTATTTAAAAAATAAACATTTGTTTATTTATTGTGTCCCATTGTATACAGAAATTTGTTTTCATTATTTTATATACTATATTTTAGAATCGAATATGAACTACTAAAGAAAGCTTGGAGTGTTGACAATAAACAGCCTTATAAACCGTCAAAAAGCAAGGGCCCGAAAAAAGCAAAAGAAAAGAAAAAAAAGAAACATCATGATATGACTGAAGATAGAACAATTGAATCTTTGTTTGAAGAACTCAAAACTGCCGGAGTTATTGAAAAGATTTCCAAAAAATATTTTGACGATTTTATAGGAGAGTTTAACTTGGTGGCAGATGATACCAGAAATGAAAATCAGAAGACGTAAGTAAAAGTTTTTTTACGAGCTCAATTCAAATACATCGCCATTATTGTATTTCTGATTGTAATTACTCACAAAATTTAACGCAACTGTTAAGATTTGCCAGACATACTGTTTTTATCGGTACATGTACTGATTTGTATTTAATGTACTGAGTTATGCAGAGCATGTAATACTATGTTCTGATATACACTTTTATTGAGTCAATATTCGGTTTATTGAGTACAATATTTTAAGTGTTCAGACATAGCAATATACGCAGTTCAGCTGCTTATTCAATATTCATTTGACAGCTGGTGTACAAAACAGCTGGTTGTTTCAACAAAATTGCTTCAATATTGTTTTCTTGTATTTATTTATTTTATTCAATTTATTAATTGAAACTTTATATGAAATATTAAGCTCAATAATGGAGTTTATTGCGATTTACACAATAAAGATGCATTTCTGAACACCGCATAAATCAGCACGATAATGTACTGATTTTTTCATGTGTGTACTTTTTTGTACTGATTTTGATTTAACATTTTTTTCAGTCCATTGAATTGTTTTTGTTTTTTTGTATTGCCCATTCAATCGCTCCAACAACAAAAATTTTAACTTCATGTTTGAAATTGTAGAAAAGATGGAAAATTCGGGTATTTCTGTAAAGAATTTTATAAGTTTTTAAAGACTGAAACAGGAAAGTATATAATAGAACAGGTATAAAAAATCTAAAAAGTGTAAATACAGCACAACAATATATTATCTTATTTATCAGTTCTGCTAAGATATGGGCATAACAAAGCCTTGAGAGCCGTTATTAATCCATTGTTATTAAATGGTTTCGTACACGGATGTAATCAGTACTTTAATAAATAAATGATGGAAACACTTGTTGTTAACAAAAGGAAAACACACTTTTAATGAAGTTGTAGTTTAACGATATTTTACTTATTATTTAGGCTTAGAATAGTTTAATTAACAGTAGTGTAGTTTTAACAATATGTAATTTAGTTTAGCAATAGTTCGATTTAATATAAGAATAGTTTAACAATAAATAGTTTGATTTAACAATATTTAATTTATCTTAATTTAATAATGACTTTAACATAACACAAGTTCACTTGGGTTCACTCTTAAGCACTTCTACACGTCTAACAGCTTCGGCGTCTACTTCACTAATAATTCTCTTTATTCAAATCTGTCCGTTCTTTCCTAACTATTCAAAAACCCACGCCACTCAAAAGAAACAGCGTTACTTGAGCATAATCTCAACAGATCACGCCACATACAGTCCCCTTATCTTATTCATGTCATGACAAGTAGCAGGCAAGCGCGAAACAGAGCATCACCGTACATTCGGCCCCCCTGACGGCAATACAGCCCGGATTGCCACAGTTTTATAAACTCGGCCACGGTAGTGGTTCTATTAGGACCCTCATGGTAACCCACTTTCTCGACCTCGTATCTTCCGTGAGGCAACTTCTTCACTATTTTATATGGGCCGAGCTATTTACCCCTCAATTTAAGACCACTGCCAAACTGAGTACGCTTAATGGCCACCAACTCGTCCACGGCATACTCAACCTCAGGCTTTCTCTTAACATTATTAATCTTGCAATTTTCTCTTTGAATTCTTCCAATATTCTCTTTAGCTTCGGACCTCATATCGTTTCTTCATCAAATTCTTGGACGGCTTCATCTTCCAATATTTCTCTAAAGTTGGGGTAGTCGGGCAATCTCATTTCTACGCCAGTTAGCAATTTGAACGGGAATACGCGAGTGCTTCTGGGAGTACTGGAATTGATAAACATTTGAACTCTTCTTACGTGTTTGTACCAGTTTTGGGGCGTCTCAGCACACAATTTTGCCAGTATTGGTACGACTATTCTATGAATTCGTTCAACCTAACCGTTCCCACGTGGTACTCCTGTAGTTATTAACAGATGTTGGATATTATCCTGAACGCAGTAATCTTTAAAGGCTTGTGAAGTAAACGCTGCTCCGCGATCGGTTATTATTCTTCGAGGATTTCCAAAAATAGCAGATTGCCTCTCCAAGGAATCGATGACTGTCTTGCTGTCATTTGACTTCATTGGATGTAGCCACACAAACTTCGTAAATCCATCGACAACCACGAACAGATGATTATACGCCTTCTTCGTAAATTCCATTGGTCCAACGTGATCTAGATGATAAGTTGCCAGGGGTCGATCGTCTTTCTCTATTGGGTTAAGATAGCTTTCTTTCTTGCCTGTTTTATCCTCGGTGATAATGCACTCGATGCAACTTCGTACAATGTTAGTCAATTTTGCAGCCAACCTCGGTATGTAGTACAGCTTCTCGGTCAATTCACGGGCTTTGGAAACGCCAAAGTGACCCTGGTTGTGCGCTAACTTGATTACCTCCTCTTCCAACTGGACCGGTATAACGATAAGGTCCTTCGCGGGATCCTTATACAGTACTACATTCTGCATGTAATAATCTTCATACGCACCATATTCTAACACTGCTCTAATGGCCTTGGTACCGTCGTCACGTTCCTGTGCTCACCTGATTCTGTGTGTAAGGCTGCTTTCAACGACTAGGCACGCCATACGGCTCAAAGCAACAACGTGCCTCATTCTAAACAAGGAATAATTAACGGACGAACTACCAGCCATCTACACAAGAGTCCCAGTTAAACTGAAACGAGCAAGCACTGAGGAGCAAGAGCTGGCTCCCACAAGCGAGGGCTAAACACTCTCAGTGATGCAGCAAATCATAACCTTACGGCGTGCGGGTACATAAATGACAGACAACAAACCTTCACGATAGACACCGGTGTGACACAGTCTATCATCAGACCAGATGTAGTGAAGGGTAAGTGTAAGGTACTTAGTAATATAAGACAACGGACAGCTACTGGAGAGTCTAACAGCGTCCACGGACAAACAGAAGTGAAGGTGACTATAGCCAATATCAGTGTAAGCCACTTTTTATTGTTGCCGATATTGTGGACGAGGTTATCATTGGTGTCGATTTTATGATAGCTCATGGCATCAATTCGAATATGGGGCAACAGATAATGAGTTGGCGGAATGTGGAGATACAAGCAAGAACAGCAAAAATTACCACCTAAGAGTAAATCGTTGGTATGGGCGCGTGTGAAGGGTGATTGTGCGGAAAATCGCTTATGGGTTGCTGAACCAGCAGAAATTCAGACGCATTTGTTATCAGCAAAGGCCCTCATCAAATCCAACGAACAGAGAATAGTCCTGGTGAGAGCGCTTAATCTATCAGGCCATGAAAAAGTCATCTGCAAAAACTCTGAGGTGAGGTGTAGACGCGGTAATAAATAGCGAATAATTGCCGGAACCTGCCGTAATGTCAGTCAAGGACCAACAGGAATTTGGTGTAAATGTGGAGAAATGGGTAGCAGGTCTAACAGCTTCAGAAAGAAATGAAGCCAAAAGGCTGGTAAAGAGGTACTCTTGCGCTTTCGCCATGAACAATAAAAGTCAAGGTAGAACAGTCATGGTCAAACATGAAATTGATACTGCCGAAGCGAGACCGATAAAACAGGCACCCAGACGCATACCATTGGCAAAGCGTAATGAGGTTAAAGAGCTAGTCGACGAAATAAAGAGCAGCGGTGTTATTGACCCATCATTGGGTCCGTGGAGCTTACCTGCATACTTAGTTAAGAAGAAAGATGGCAGTACAATTTTCTACGTAGACTACAGGAAGCTGAATGATGTCACTAAAAAGGACAGTTACCCGCTGCCGAGAATTGACGACACACTCGACATGCTATCCGGAACGAACTACTTCTCCACATTGGACCTACAAATCGGGTATTGGCAGGCGGAAATTACAGACAAGGAGAAAACTGCATTCAGTGCGAACGGCGGTTTATGGCAGTTTAAAGTGATGCCATTTGGACTCTGCAATGCTCCGGCCACATTCGAGCGACTTATGAAACGTGTACTCAAGGGACTGCATTGGAAGAATTGCCTGGTGAACCTCGATGACACAATAGTGATGGGCAGAACTTTCAACGAACACCCCAAGAACCTGGCAGAAGTGATGCAACGAATATCAATTGCTGGACTTAAGCGTAAAAAATATTGACAGATTGAACCAAAAATAATATTATATTATATTACGAGAATTAATATTTGTAATATCATCCAATTTAAGAAGCAAATAAAACTTCTTCCAATTAATGCTCAATTTGTACTTCACCGTTCTGAACGTTCTGACTTCGTGCAAATGTCTGTATACCAATTTATTTGCATTCGTTTGCGTGTTGCTTTATGTTTTGTTTTGTTTTTATTTACATTCTTCGTTGACAGATGTCACTTTTTAAACGTTTCTATAACTACACAAACGTTCTCTACGCTTGACTAACCAGCCCATTGTTGTAAAAAAAAACAGGAAAAAACAAAACACACAAATCGTACAGTACAAAGAACTATAACAACAAATACATAAAAATTAATGAAATAAACAGTTCGAAAAACTAAAATCGCTACAATACTTTCTTTTATAGAACCAGTAGTCCAGCCAAAGCTGACATTAAAATCGTTATTCAAGACAACATTTTCGGAATGGGAGAATTTAATGCAGAGAAACCCAAGTCCTTATGCCTTATTGGTCCCACAAGTTGTGGGAAAAAGCTGTTATGTAATATTATTGCTACTGAACTAGGTAAGAAGTTAATTATTGTTACAACACAAAACATAAAAAACTACCGACTTTATCACATATGATCGTATTATATAATGGTAATACTTTTCATTAATTAAATTTAAATAATTATGACCAGTTTTAGATTCTTATTTTTTTACTTTTTAAGTTTCACCTGTCTATTCCAGCTGTCTAAAGAAAGTCAATTTTACTCATTTAAATAAATAGAGATTATAAGAAAATGAAACTTTAAAATATAATAAACAGTCCTGTCACGATTTAATTAGTACTCTACTTTCACTCAACTGATCAAATATGTATGCCTTAATACTCTTGATGATTCATTTTCCAATCAATCAAAACTGACGACTTTGTTAATAAAATTACAGTGGTGGACATTAGGTTAGCACATTAGCTATACACACATTTCCGCCACCGTGCTTTACTGTTTTCGATGTGTATTTCGGGTTGTGCTGCGTGTTTGGAGGACGCCATACATAACGTTTTCCGTCAGATCTGAAACGACAGAACTTTGATTCGTCACTCCAGACAACATTTTTCCAAACATTTATTGGCTTCTCTAAATGCTCACGGGCAAATGAAATTCGAAGCTTCAAATTTTTCTTTGATACAAGTGGCTTATGTTGTACAATGCAGCCACGCAAATTTCTCTCATTTAATCTTCTTCTAATTGTTCGTGAGGAGATGCTGATTCCAAATTTTGATGAAAACTCTCTATTAATTTCATTGGAAGTTACAAATGGGTCCACAACAGCTGCTCTATAAATGAAGGAATCTTGTCTACGGTTGGTTTTTCTTGGGCTTGGGGTTTGTGTGACATTTTTGTTCGTCCCATAGGTTTGAATGTGTCTTAATCCATTGTACACCATCTTTCTGGAGCAGTTTAATATGGATGCGATCTCACCTACAGTGTTTCCTTTCGAGCTCATTCGCTGAATTATATGGCGCTGCGCTTCTGTACACCATTTACTTTTAGCCATTTCTAATTATTAATTTGCATTTTTATTTAAATTTTTTAAATAAAGCATTTATAAAACTTACCAATTAGAGATTTTAAGCACAAAAATAATAAAATAAATATCTGTGTATCTGAATTTCTGAAATGTGCTAAATTAGTGTCCAGTTCAAATTACTTATTATTTGCAAATTATACAAAATAAAATAAGAATAGCAAAAGAGAAACAAGCAAAAAATAACGGTACATAATGATTACACCATATACAACGTTTATAGGTAAATACTCAATTTAATTTTCATAACTAGCAGAAATATACGCTTTTGAATTCAACGCATATGAAGTGTGCTAACCTAATGTCCACCACTGTATACACCGCGTTCCAATCAATCATTTATACTAAGTTCACGTATACAACTTAATTGAGAACAATAGTCGTTTAATTGATAACAATATTTTACCCGTTTAGGTATAACAAATATACGCAATATTCATTAAACAGCTGATAAACAACAACATTGTTTTTATTTTGGTGGCGTGTTTTTGTAATTTTTGTTTGTGTTTGTTTGCAAGTTGCCATTTTTTTTTTTGTAGTTGTTGACATTTGAGTTGCAAATATCAACAGGAAGTGTTCGGTTACTTATAATGTACTCACAAAACAGACTTATGACAGTGCTGTATTCAAAGTTTTAATCAATATTATAACAATTAGCATTTAATTGATCAATAACTAATTGAGATTTTATATGAAGTATTGAGATCAATATTGTCGTTAATTGCGATTTACGCAATAAAGGTGCATACGTGAACATAGTATTAGAGTATTAGTGAAATGTTCGATTCACATACATACATACATAATTGGCCATTACAACCCTTCAGGCAGGATTACGGCCTAGTTTCTCACACCACTCACATGAGTTTGCCTTAATTTTTTATACTTTAGTTGCGGGACCTACAGTTTAACGTCGACACCGAAGAAATATTTTTTGTTGATATTTCGTTTTGATGTCTGACCTGAGATCATTGTTGCCAATTTGACGTTTTTCCCGTCAAATCTGACGTTTTTGCAATGCCAATTACGGGAAAAAATGCTTTTTAGCGGTTAGCGTGAAATCTGGAGTTTTTTACAGCGCTTCAGCGCTGATATAAATAATAAAAAATGCAACTGTATATTTGTATTCGAGAGTCGAGTAACGGTTAGTAGAAAAATAAATTAATAATATAATAATAATAAAAATAAAATTTTTATTATCAATTTAAAGAATATTTCAATACAAAAATATTATGTTGCAAATGTACTCAAAAAAAATATCAAGTTCAATAAGAAAAAAAATTATATAAACAATATAAAAAACGAATAATTCACTTCAACAAAATATTTAATTGCAATAATTAAAAAATAAAATCAAAATTCGTGAAGTATTATAAAGGGCTATCCATTTCGAGTTTTCAAAAGTATGGGACTGGAATTCGACATCTGTCAAACTAAGTTGTGAAACTAATTTTTTTCTTTTCAGTTGAAAGTCTGACATTGACGAAAATGGATCGCTTAACTATCACACAACGCATAACAATTATCAAAACCTACTAAAAAATGGTGCTTCTGCTACAGCCACGTATCGTGCTTTAAGAGGAGATTATGGTTTACATAATCGTTCAACTACGCAAGCAATTGGCAAAATTGTGAAGAAATTTGAAGTGACTGGAGTGGTTACAAATATTGAAAGGCCATTACATCCAGAAAAAGTCACTGTTTGGTGCGCTCTTTGGTCCGAAGGTGTGATTGGACCTTACTTCTTCGAAAACGACGATGGAGCGACTGTCACCGTCAATTCGGAGCGTTATGGTCATATGATAACCGACTTTTTTTTGCCTGCTATTGAAGAATACGACTTGGAGAATATGTGGTTTCAACAAGACGGTGCCACATGCCACACAACTCGAGCGAACATGGCTTTATTGCAAGAGACATTTCCTGGTCGCGTAATTTCTCGTCGTGGCGATATCAACTGGCCACCAAGATCATGCGATTTGACACCATTAGACTTTTTTTTATGGGGCTACGCGAAAGACCGTGTTTATGCAGATAAACCTTCAACTCTTGAGCACATAAAAGCCAACATTCGTCAGGTTATGGCTGAGATACCGCCCAATATGTGTCAAAAAGTGGTCGAAAATTACCTCAAAAGAATCAATGCTTGCAACACTTCGCGTGGAGGTCATTTAAATGATGTAGTGTTTCACACATAATGTCAATGTTCAAACTTTACAATAAAAAAGAAATATCATGAACAAATATTTTATGTGTTTTATTTACGTTTACTTTTGAAACCACGAAATGGATAACCCGATACTATGTTCAGGCATGAATTTTAATTGAATTAATATCGTTTAATTGACAAAGTTATTTTAAGTGTTCAGGCATACACAAATCAGCTTATTCAGTAATCATTTGACAGCTGGAAAGCAACAACATATTTTTTATAACAATTCATAAATTTAACACTAAACCTACCGTGACCGGAAAAATTACTCATTTAAGATATTTATTTATCAGAATTTCTTGAATATAACATTATAACACCGCTATTTGCGTTTACGACTTCTATTAAAAAATACATAAAATATATATTTTTGAAGATTTACTCCTATCTTGTATTTTTTTTTACTGAGGAATGCATGTAATCTGGGAAGTTATTTGGTCTGAGCACAGGTTCTGTATCTAGGTTTGCATATTTTGTGATATAAAACCACTATTTTTGGCATTGCCTGGTATGATTCGGTATATTGTTTGTTTTCTGGTTGCTGGATATTCACAATACTCTAAGCGAGTATTACAGTAAAAATTTCTAGTGCTATTTTGTTAATAAAAATTCTTATTCCATTCTTTGAATGAGCCTTCACGTTAATCTCCAAATTCACATAATAACTTTGTAATGCAATCATGTTCTTCTCAATGTGATTCCTGTTGTTTTCTCGAGAAGAAAATTTACCGTTCCTTAGCAACTTTGACTTTGGAAACAAAATATTTGAGATAGCCATTCTTTCTTTTTAATGCGTAAAACTGTCCATGGTTTTTCTTCGGGCTAGTTTGTGCAAGTAAAGAAACAATCAAATGTTTAAAAAATAAATAATAACAAAAAAAAAATAAGAAATTTAAAAAAAAAACAAAATTAATTAACCTAGTTTTTAAACATTTTTCTGTATGTCCACTTATTAACATTACTTAAAGAAGTCGCCGTGGTCTAGTAGGTAGTGTGTCGGCTTATTAGACGAAAATTCCCGAGTTCGAATCCCAGGTCAGACATCAAAACGAAAATATGAAAATATTTCTTCGGCGACTTCCTCTCGTCAGATTTGTGGCAAAAACTCTCTGAGAGTAAAAATTGCCATGAAAAGCTTCTCAAAAATCTGTCGTTCGGACTCGACTTTAAACTGCAGGTCCCGCTACTCATGTATAAAATTAAGCCACACAACACGAGTGGTGTGAGAAGCTAGGACGTTGTACAATGGGTCAATTCGACCTCTGGGCACTGTACTTGTCACAGTTGACAAGTATACGTCCTCTAACCTAACTTAACATTACTTAAAGCTTTTTGTCTACACCCTTCCAGGTATAGATTAAACATTTTCGTAACATTTAACTCAGAGTGTAAGTACCTTCTACTTATATTACGAAACCGTGTATAATGACATTTATATTGAGGAAAAGATTTTATATTATTATTTTACAGCTTCTCTATCCTCTTCATTAATTTTCCTAAAAGATTCTGGCATACGTCTACGCAAATAATTTCCAATATTTTTACATTTTAAAATGCGTTGTAATCGGCCTGCTGCAATATTAAAAGTACTCAAAAAGATTTTTTTACACAACTGAAACATTTCGGTGAGTAGTTCTTAAGTAATATTTGTAAGTGGAATTTCTTGGCGAACCTTTGCCGTTTCTCAAGCGTTTACGTTGAACAATATGTTGCTCGGTAGCTCCATGTAATATAAATTTCGTTTATTGAAATTCCCCAAATTCCAAAAGTTATCAAAAATATTTTCCTTTCGTATACATTAATTAATCAGATTTATGCAATTCTTTAAACAATGGCAGTCTTTGTCATGGAATATTTTTTCCCGGATAATTTTTTCAGCTGCAATGTTATATTCCTTCCTGTGTTCCCATAAGATTTTCTTAATTTTTGAGCGTATTTATCACCATTTCTTTCTGATAACTTATTCGCCTTTAGAGAATTTGTGCTGAAATCACATGGCACTCCACCATCATCATCTGATGACAAATAATTTTTAACGACTCTTCTTCTCTTTATAGTACTATTAGAATTATTGTTTTTTAAATCATCTTCACTTTGTGAAATCAAAGCTACTGTACGATAACATTCAAATAATATTAATAGCTGAAATATTATTACTGATCAGAAAGAAAACAGAAAATACAGAACAAAAATAATTATACTACCTTGAGTCCTTTGATTTAATTAATTCTACAAACTGTGCAAATGTTTACGGGTAGACGTCAAGTAGTTTTTCAATTTTAATATTGCAAAGTGGAAAATAGAAAGGACATTCAGTCTCCATTTACTAACGTCTGTCATAACAATAAATATTAATTACGGCAACACCGAAATTATTACACAGAGACCACAACCTCGAAGAGCTACGAAATTCCGTGAGCTAGATGTCACAAATATTCTCAAATGAGGTCAGCTAATACCCCATTTACACTACAGCGAAATCTAGTACTTATGAGATTTCGAGCAAAATCTAATTGATTTTAACTAGATTTCCCATACAAAACATACTTATTTAGTAGATTTCGGCAAAATCTACTCAAAATCTAGTAAAAATAGAAATGAAACTATGTGTTTTGCCAAATAGTACTTAAAAATACAGCGCCGTAGAGGAAAAAAATGACATTTCAATTTAAAAATACATTTTCTAAATGTATCGGTTTTGTTCATGGATGTCAGCTTTAAGCATAACAACTGAAAAGTTTGGTGGCTCATTCTAAAACGCTATTTTTTTTGTTTGTTATTAAACTAAATTTGGAAATATTATTTTCTTTTAAATTTCAGTCAGCTGTTTTTGTTATTAAAATGAAATCTTGCTACTGTCACATAAATCCAGTGTAAACTATCTAGATTTTGAGCAAGATTTGAAATCTAATCTTCTAGATTTCGTTGTAGTGTAAATGGACTATAAGATTCATATCCATATTGCATATTGATAAGTATTCCGTGATTGCCGTGACGTCCTAAACAATAATAAATGTTTTGCAGTCACTTGCACAAAAAGTTTGATTTTAGGGAAAAAGTTTCGTTTGATCACGAAATGAAAACCGAATCAAGCCAAGCATAAAAACAAATAAATAAATTCAACCAAAAAATGTTATACCAACGGACCCCGGTAAACAAAT
This sequence comes from Sarcophaga rosellei, assembly GCA_930367235.1. Classification (NCBI taxonomy): domain Eukaryota; kingdom Metazoa; phylum Arthropoda; class Insecta; order Diptera; family Sarcophagidae; genus Sarcophaga; species Sarcophaga rosellei. The sequence goes on along the minus strand of OV884020.1, from coordinate 29,309,888 downwards.
AGGTTGCTTAATCGAATATTTAAAATTTTAAAAAATTGATGTCATATTTCGATAGTACGGATCGTAAATTGTTAAAAACTGTATTTGATCAGACTTGGAAGGAAACAACAGCAGCCGAATACTTATTCCACTTTTACCTTTCATGTAAGAAACTTATACTGGTTATGTATGCAGAATCTCGATTTATTGGTAAAACCGGAAACCAAAGCTTGGAAATATAGATGATTGGCAAAAGTAGATTCAAGTCACTATAGCAAAGAGCATATTATGCTTTCAATGGAACTGTGAACTTGAATAAACCAAAACCCATATCCTTTTCATACCTACAGCCGAACCAAGTAAAAGATTTATCAAAATTTTTGAATACTGTTACTTCTGTGTCCATAGATCATTTTAAGATATTAAGTTTTGTAAGTAAGACCCTTTATCCTTTTGTTTCAGGATACACACAATTGTTGCAGTCCGGTATTATTCCCAAATAAAAAAATCAATATATTTGAAATGTTATTTATTTTTCAGTGTCCTATTTTACGAAAAAAATTTGTTGCTTACTAAGGCATAAATATACTTGACATTTGGAACAATATGTACGCGTTTTTGATTTACATCCAACAAGTCGGCAACATCTTGCTGATGACAAATCATGCTCAAGAGGCCATCAAGTCTTTTGTCTTGGCATGGTTGTTCGGATGGGCGAAATTTTTTGAGAATACTCTGGAGTGCTTCATCTTCAGATTCATATTCAATATTTTTTTTATCTACAGCTACTAGTTGTTTAGCTAACGCCATTTTAAAACTTAACAATTCATGAGTATTTTTTCGATGTTCGGAACTCATTTTGCAATGATCTCTGTATTGCATCCAGGCGTTACAGAACACAAGGTAAATGAAATGTATAAAAACTTTTAAAATCCATTTTCAAGTTTTAAAAAATGACCTGTATTCCATTAATTGATCGCAACCATCAACTCCATTAATACACTTATTGTATTCCCTGACGATTCTAGGAGCTGGAACTTCGACATACCTCTTCTCCTCTTTTTCCCAGCGTTTGGCGTGTTCAACTGGACCGCACCCGTAAGCTGAAGATGCAAGAAATACCGACTTTGAATCCTTCTACTGCACCACGACAATATTGTCTTCACTACTGCACCACGACAATATTGTCTTCACTATTACAAAATTCTTCCATATCACCCCTTTTCATCTGTTTTTCATTCGTGAAATATATGTTTTTATCCTATTTCTCATCATTGTTAAAGTAGCATAAATTCCACGTTTCAGCAGAGTTTGTAATATTGGTATTATTGTGAAATAACGTTAAAAAAACAGTTTAGAACCTTCAGGAAGGGTTTCAGCCAAACGCAAAACAAAGCCTGGTCCTAAGCCTAAATTTGAGCATGTAAGTGGTGTAGTCTTGCCTTAATAGATCTCAAAATCAAGGACCAGCCCCTCAGAGGTTGTTGTAACTTCGTTTTTCAATCCCACTCCTCTAGGTTTATTTGGGAGGCTTTGTCTAACAGGGCACCGATCAGTAAATGGTATCATTTGTTCGTCTATTGAGTAATTGCCGTTGCATTTTCTTGGAATATTTCTACAAACAGTTCTAACACGTTCAAGTAACGGATTTATTTTCAAAAATACGCTTGATTGTTTCTCTGCATCCGTTACTTCATTGTTGTCCACCACATGCACACATGCGTAAGAGAAAGAATCGATCACGAGTCATGGTATCAGCTATAATAGGTAATCTTGTGGTTTTCTTCCAGTACGTGCGTAGCCTTGGATAACGAATACAGCCCATCACAATGACGATACCAAACAAATTTTTCATTTCAGCTACTGATGCTCCCAGTGGTTTACCCTTCTCGGCGATATGGTACCTGTTTGTGTACGCCGTAACTGTTTCTAGAAACTCATCATTGAAATACACGGAAAAATAATTATAGAAAAGTTATAATTATAAAAAAGTTAACATATTTTTATAATATAGTCCTAACATGCACAATTGTAGCACTTCAAACAATTTTAACATAAAAATCACAAAATAATCATAAAATTACACTTTACATACAATACTTGTAATAAAAGATTCCATAATTTATAGAATTTTAATTTATATGCAAACTTACCCTTTCGCCTCATTTTCACAACTGGGGAAAGTACACAACTAAAACTACCAAAATAGTATGAAAACACAAAAGCTGATACCGGTTCTTCACAATGATCAACAAAGACAAAGCACACACAATTGTTTTTTGCCGGTCATGTCGCATAACGTCATATAGTGCTTTCACACTAAAAGTTAAAACCTGGTTTTAGCATTAAACCCATAATCAGTTGATTTTGCGTTCACACTGCAAATTTTCTTAAATCTTGTTTTAACTTTCATACATTTATGACTGCAACAGTTGTTTTTGTTTAAGAAAAAATAAAAAGTATGAAAAATTAAGAAATAATATTATTAATATTATTGTTATAATATTATTATTTATTATTACTGCAGCATTCATTATTTAAAATTTTACATTTTTATACAACCGGCTTTCTGTATTTTTACATTTGTTTTGTTTTTATCATCTGTTTTCAACGTTTCATAGCTGGTAGCTCTGATTTAGTACATAAAACAAGGTTGTATTTCATAAAACCTACTTAAAACCAATTCAAAAAAGGTCTTAAGTTAGTTTTAACACAATAATTTTATATGGTAAAAGCAGGTTTTATTTTTGGTTTTAACGTTGAAACCAACTTTTGCGTTAAAACCACTCGGTGTGAAAACACTAATAGATTAAAGAAATTATAGAGACTTATACGTATACGGTCGGAACGGGGTATAGAAAAGCCTATTATAATGGAGTAAAAACTATGTTAAAGAGTGACGAAACAAAAGTTAAAAGTTTGAAATCTTATGCTACATTATGTCGAAGAAAAATAATCGACTTCAATGCACGTTGTAGCAAGTTAATAACTCTAAATATACAGCAAGGTGCACAAAGAAACGGTTCGATGATAGAAATATCAATATGTTTGCCTGCTTCGTACTATGTATCTTATGTGCTTAGTTACTTTTTTGGCAATTAAAAATCCGATTAATAGATTTCGGCCTGCCTTAATAAATCCTTCGAGGCGCCTCTGTATCTTGCGGGCCTGCGCCAGTTGGCGATAACAGGGCTTCCTCGATCTGGTCCTTCCAAAATACTATTTTCAGATCCAAATCCGATAGAGAACTTTTGGAATATGGTAAATACAACAATCAAAGGAAAGTATTCCTACATTTGTGATAAGGTTTGGAAATTAATTCAGTTTGCGTGGTATGATATACCGGATTGAATATGGCAAAATGCTATGCTTAGACGATGTCTATCATTTTGAACAACACTGGAATCCATACAAAATTTTTGCCACTCTAGGAGAAGATTAGAACTTATTCAAATTACTGCGAATGTTATATTATATTTGTATCTGTTTATAACTACTTTGAAAGGAAAATTGGATGGACTTATTTTACATTCGTCTTATGAGAAATATATTTTATCAGTAGGACCGTTTATTTGAATTATAGAATTCAATATTTTATTATTTCATGTGATGATTTAATGTCTTTTAATTTGCATATGTTGTGATCCTTGTCATTAATGTATTGATTAGAAATCATTCATTTAAAATATGTTTTAAACTCATGATTAAGTAATAATTTGTGTTTGCTCTTGATTAACGTACACGGTCCAACATTATACACTCCCCGAAATATTTATAAGACCAAACGTATTTCTCGAAAAACTTAAAATCTTTTAGATCAATTCGTACCATTTTTGGGTTAAATATAACTAACAATAAAATAAATCTTTTTATGTAAAAGAAATATTTTTTTCTTTATTTAATAAAAGGCTAACACAAACAGCCCAATCACGAATAAAAATTCCGCATGTAAGTTCTCTCTTTTCCCTTCTCTCCTATTATGAATAAAAATTCCGCGTGAATTTTTTAATTTTCCTTTTTCTCTGTTTTAATCCCATTTCTATCAACCGTGTGAAGGGAGAAATATTGAAAAGGGAAAAAGTAGGTATTCCCAATGTATTTTAGTTTGGGTTTTCCTCAAGAAAAAATTCACTTATAAAACACAAGGGAGTTTGCTAAAAATGTAAGTAAATTTTTGTACAATTAAATTTAAAAAAAAATTAAAAAATATTTAAATGTTCCTGTAGGTCTAAAACAACGAATAAAACTCAAGTTCAACATTTGGTTACATTAAATAATTTTATTTTTCTATGTGTTTATGTTTGTTTTCTGAGAGTGCTATAATTTGCACATATGTACGTTCCATCGATGTACCCTACAACGCCAGGAATATTGTTCTTCGTGTAGAAAGCTAGAGCAATCTTTCTTTTTTCCTCTGTGGTATTCGGTACCTTGAATCAAAGTGAATAGAGATGAGTCTAAAAAATATCCACCACTTCTGTAAGCACTTTGCTCAAAGTCGGCTGGCCTAAAGACACGTTGAAGTCTTTTCCTACACCAGTCTGCGAAAAAACGTAAGCTCGCACTTCACATTACAATTGTTGAAACTCCAAATTGTTTTTTGTTGGTTGACTGTGAGTTGTTAAAATTTCTAGTAAATATCGAAAGGCCGGTTTATTTACTCTGTAGTACTTTTGAAACCTGTTGCAAGCCAAAAATTTAACCAAACAAGTTCATTTTTAATTACTTACTTACAAAGTCTGCGGCTACTCAAGAGGATTAGATTCATCCCTTAATTGTCTTCTAGAAATACGTTGGCTGTTTTGTTGTTGCTTTTCTGAACCACCAATTTCCTCCACAAGTACATACATGATGGCACTATTAATTTTTTTCTTGTATTATATTAAACTCTTGTTTATTTTTTTAACTTGTATTAATTTTATTTAATTTTATTTTTATTTAAACAAATTGTGAAAAAATTTAATATCAACAACAGCTGACTTAAAAATTCGATATTGCCACTTTTTCAAACTTTTATTTACACGGAATTTATCATTAGAGGATTTCTTTCTCGAGAAAATCGTTTTCCGTGAGAAAGAAATTCCTTGAGAATATTCGTGATTGGGCTGAAAATGAATTTCATTTTCAAACGAAAAAAGTATAAGACCAAAATTAAATAATATTCACCTAAAACTAAAATAATAATGATAAAAAACAACTACAGTCGTTTTCGCTTATAGTCCATCGCATATATAAGAGAATTTTAGATATAGTCCAGAAAATATGCTTCTAATTTCGCAATAAGAAGAATTTCATACGTTTAGTTCGTCCATTTCTTATATAGTCGAATTAGGCATATATTCAACTTTTTTGTCACATTAATAAATATCAATGTATATAAAGTATTCTTGATATAGTCCACACTGTAAAATTAATCGACAAAATTATAAAAAACATTAAGTAAAACGTAATAAACGCAAAATTTTATGGAAAACAAATATTGGTTACACTGCTTTTGTAAATGTAGTTGGCAGCATTAGTGTCAAAAACGGAAATCCCCGTATTATTTGTAATATATGTATATGTATATACATATGTACTTATTTGTAAGCACAAGTTATATAGCTATTGATATTTTAATTAAGTACTGCTCTGAGAATGAAATTGAGAGCAGTTTTGTCCTTGACAAAATTGAGGACCATATTTTGAACGATTTTCTTAAAAAAACAGTCAAAATTTATGGAGAATTTTAAGTAGTTATGCCTATAATAATATTAAAATGAACTTTCCTTTTATTGTATCTCACTCATTACATAGTCAATGAACTAGAAGACTTTTTCAAGTCTATAATTAAAGCAAATACTCTTATTTTTAAATAAAAACGTTTTTTATTTATATATTTTTTTCAATTTGTAATCATATTACTGAAGATAATTGAAAACAGATATATGCCATAAAGTGGCATATACAAAAATTCGTTTAAATGCCGAATTTGGCTTATTGTCCACAAATGTTTTGCAACTATGGGTGTGGACTATAAGCGAAAACTACTGTACTGAGTAATTTTTGTCGACGGGGCATAGAATATATTAAATTTTCAATGCAATTTTAATCAATCCTACTCCATTTTCTTATGATGGCACTTTTTAAAGATTTTACATCCTTATACTGGGTGTTATTTTTGAAAACTTGGTCCGATAGTATTGCCCATATATTTTCTATCGGATTTAGATCTGGACTACATGCTGGCCAATCCAAAACTGGTATGTTTCTGGACGACAGAAACGATTTTGTTGCTTTTGATTTATGGATTGCGGCGTTATCCTGCTGAAATATCCAATTATTGCCTAACGAATCATCCCCAAAATTTTTAATTAGTCATCTAATAATTCAATATACTTCTCGCTATTCATTTTAGTTGATATAAAACAAATAGGAGTCCTTCCCGTAGTGGAAATCCCAGCGCAAATCATTACGGTGCCTCCACCGAAATTTCGCGACATTCGTTGAATGGGCTTCAGTTATTTTTTCTGATGAAAAAAATTTAATTTAGATGGTCAAGACGGTTCCCAAAAATATTGGATGGATTCACGTTAAAAAAATCAACGAATGTCGCGAATTGCAATTGACATTGCAAAATTTAATTAAAATATATAAAATACGTGATGACGTTCTAAAAGTGTATTATTTTGGAAAGATATTGACACTTCGTTTGATCAAATCGGACAAAAATTACCATAGTTATTATATATATATTATAATACAACATTCGTGTTATATATTTTATATATGTCATCTTATGAAATGAACTTTCAGTCCAAACATTTTTAAAAGTTTTAATGGATCTTGATTGTTTATCGCAAAATGTGCCGTGTTCACGTTTGACCGACTACCAGTAGTCGGTTAATATTTGTGTTTGTGCAAATATTATTACTTCTCTTTGCGTAAATATTGTCCAACTTCTGGTGGTCGCTCAAACCTGAAATAGACACATTTTGCGATAGATAGATTTGATCAAACGAAGTGTCAGTCTCTTAACAAGATAATGCGCTTTTAGAATGTCGTCACTTATTTTATATTTTTTTAATTAAAGTTTGCTACTATAAACGGACAAATTTGAAAAATTCGCATTTGTCAAGTTTACTTCATCAAGCGCCATAGCATATCATAGTCAAATAATATATAAGTATATGTATATCGTTTTAAAGGCCCATACCTCTTCTTTCTAATAAGGCTTAAAGTTTGGATATTGGTTCAGAAATTTTTGTGTAATCAATAAATTTATGCGTAAAGTCCAAAAAACAGTTTTTGTCAAATAAGACAAGTTAGGAGGATTCAAGAAATATAAAAAAAATATTTTTGAGTTCTACTAGAGAAAATTCCCAATTTACACTATATCATTAGCTGGGTGTATTTTAATTTTTTTTCTTTTTTTGTCGTATAGTGTAATTATTTGTCTTTGATTTTTCTTGTACAATTTTAATTTTGAAATATACATTTTTACAATAAACACTTAAATATTAATTGAATATGTTGCCCAATTGTTGTCTATGGCGAATATACTTTACAAATCTAGATTTAAATAAATTTATTCCTTTACAGATGCTTTATTTATGAACTTAAGTCCTGAAAGAACGCATCAATTCACTGGTAATTTGAAGTATTTCGTTCACGTAGTCATGAAAGTGGCGAAAGCATTTGAACCTACTATTATATTTATTCAAGATGCTCACAGGGTATTTTGGAAGAAAGTACCTAAAGAACAAATGCATTTAAATCCAACACTTTTAAAAGATGTGTTATTGAAAAACATTTTAAAACCGTTAAAAAAGGATGACAAAATAATGGTAGTAGGAACAAGTGATATGCCTTGGAGTGCAAATCCAAAATTTAAAAATGCTTTCCAAACAATATTACTTGTACCGAAATCGGATTATGGTACAGTTTTCTTACTTTGGCTAGAGCTTCTTACACAAAATATAAATCAGAACGATTTGAATTACAATATCCTATCCGCTTTGGCCAAAGTATTTAGAGCATATAATACAGGAGACATTACCAATTGTATGGCAAAGACTATGAATGTAGCAAGAAGACTGCGTACTTGTTCGCAGCCTTTGGACCCAAAAGAGTTTTTAGAGTACTTTATAAATCGGCCGGATCCTGTCTTTCCACCTGATGAAAAGGTAAATTAAGATGACAGTTATGAGTTTCCGTATAATTTTTATTGCGTTGATCTCTTCTCAGGTTTACGAAAAATATGAAAATTTCTACAATAAGACAAATAAATTTGGTAAAATGAAGGCTAATGCATTACTCAAAGAAGCTCAAAAAAAGAAAAAGAAATGAACTTGTAACACATTTGTATATGTATGTTAACTGAAAATTGTATGTAGTAAGAAATTGTAAAGTTTTATTTATCATTTTTCGAATTTTAAAATTTCATGTATGAAAAATAATGATTAAATATGTAGCTAGTGATTAAAAATATATTACGAATAGCTTTAACATTTAATAGCATCACAAATTATATTAAACTCTTAACGATAAGGCTAGGCTTTTGCAGGTAAAAGCCAAACTATTTATTTATATCGTTACGAAAATGGAAACATCGTTTAACATCAAGATGATTAACAAAAGCTACACTAACAAATACAACGAACTTGTTACAAGTAAACCAACAACATCGGTATGAAAGAAAAGGTGATAGACAAGTAAGCGGATACGCAAGAACAAGCGATGTGAGCAAAATACACAAAATCAACAATGAAGTCGCGATAGAGTTCTCGAGAAAGCGAAACCACGAATGTTCGACTTCAAGAACTTCCACGCGTTGCGTGTGAGGAGAACAGTCGTGGTTTGTAGATCGCAGTTGAAAAGATCTGCGTTGTAAGCAAAGAAGAATAGCGAACAAGCAATTATTGTGGTATTCGTCAAGTGTAAACGGTGGCAACAAAAGCAGCGCGAACATGAGTTTAATTGAAACTAAACACAAATTTGTTATTATTTTGTTTGCAATCGACGATCTCATATTCTAAACGTTTTTAAAAAGGTAAAAACGTAACAATATTCTTAAAGCAAAGAAGGTAGTAATTTAATACAAAATTTAAATAGAGTCATCAAACATTTTGAATGTTTGCAGAATGGTAAGTTGTGAGCATAAATACGAATTAATCCTTGACAGTTTCCAACAGAAAAGTTAGATTATATGATATCGTATACCACAAACTTTACTTTGTAATAATTAATTTCGGTGTAAATAAATTTGTTTTCGTTATTATTGAAGCATTTAGTGTCCCTTCAATATCTAATTCGCGAATTGTGAAATAAATAATTAAACAATGAGTTTGGAATTGTTATTACCCCTTTATGTCTGGCCCATTATTACAACTTACCGTTAACTAAACGGCGGATTTTGACGGCCAGATAAGTTGTTTTTCATTATTATGAGTACCCAGTAATATAGAAGTGAACGTTAAGCTAAAGGGAGGATCATCCTGCCGGTAACTTTTAAAGTTCAGTTTATGTTGGAACTTGTCATAGGTTAGGTTAGGTCGGAGTGATAGCTCTGATATCACAAAGCTCACTTGAGCACGCATAGCGGCCCGTTGTGATGCCACGGGTGAACGCAGGCCCTGTACTAACCAAGTTCCACCAAAATCAGGGAAAAGGAGGAAGTTGGTCAGCGCAAGGTCTGCACAACAAAAGCACGACTACCCCGCACTGGAAAACCAGCCAGAAAGTTTGATGAACGAAGCTATATCCTTGATGTCAATAGATGATAGCTCCGTTAAGCTAACAAGGAATGGGGAGCCAAATAACCTATATCTACACCTAGCAAGAGACGGGCACTGGCAGAGAAAGTGAACAACAGTCTCCTCTTCCTCAGAGGACCTGCATCCACGGCAAAAGTCGTTGAAAGGGAGCCTCATTCTTTCCGCGTGTCTGCCCATGACGCAATGGCCTGTAAGCACGGCCACTGTAGTCAAGATGACATCACGACCAAGACCAAGTAATCGGTTGGTACGCCTTCTATCCATCCTGGGCCAGGTGAGTCTAGCGGTGGAGCAGGACTCCTCATTGACCCAGAATAGGTTGGCGTCCCGAAAGAACCTCCGCGCAATGGTCAACTTGACCGAGGCAAGTGGCATACCCAATTCAACAGAAGAGGATTCCGGAAGGAGCGCACCAGCTCTGGCGAGCTCGTCTGCCCTACAGTTTCCCGGAATTCCACTGTGGCCGGGAACCCACACCAGAGAGACACTGGAGAAGTGCCCAGAAAGAAGGTCAAGACAGCGGCGACATTCCCTAACGATCCTAGAGTTAATCACGGAACCCGATAGAGATCCTATCGCGGCCTGACTATCGGATAAGATCGAGACGCGAGTGAAAGGAGCATCGTTGACGAGGATCCATTGCGCGGCTCGGTAAATCGCCATCACCTCCGCCTGAAACACACTGCAGTAGTCCGGCAGATGGAGAGAAATATTCAGGTCCAGTTTCCCAGAGTAGACACCGCTCCCAAACCCATTATCGAGTCTAGAGCCGTCGGTATATATATCCAGAACTTCCGGGGGGACGACCGAATCAGGATTCCAGTCATCCCTACTTGGAATCAGAGAGTGGAAACATTTGTCAAGACAATATTCAGCGGGGAAATAGTCTATGTTCACTGGGGCCACTGGATCAGCCTCCAGAATAGTGGAGTGACCAGAGGGTACGATGTGCCAACGAGAGAGAGCGTGAAGTCGCCGCAAACTTGGCTACCTGCTTAGCGAGAAGCACAGTAGGAAGCCAGTTTAGCATTGCGAACAAGGCTTTCGTGGGGGTGGTGCGAAGAGCGCCAGTTATCTAAATGGCAGCAGACCTTCTGACCTTGTCAAGAAGTCTGACGTTGTATTTCTTGTCCAGGGCAGTCCACCAGAAAGCAACACCGTATAAGAGGTTGGGTTCGATGACCGTGGAATATATCCAACGCATGATCCTTGGGCGAAGACCCCATCTGGTTCCGACCGCTCTACTGCAGCAGTAAGTAGCACATGCCGCCTTGCGTGCCCTAGCAGCCAGATTCGCCCTCCAGTCGAGTTTGGGATCTAGGATCAGGCCCAGATATTTAACCTCGCGACTCAACGTGAGTCTGAACTTGTCATATTATATATTATTTTCAATATGACAACTTCAAATTTAAACAAATGAGCATATACAAGAAAAAACGAAGCCCGTCGTTGCCACTGCGTTAAAAAGAACTTGTTCAATTGAGCAGTTTTATCGACATTGCCTTGGCATTGTAGTATTTTTGAAAACAGTAAACTTTATTTTATCTGTAAGTTGTAATAACGAAACTAACTTAAAGTTCCCTTTAGCTAGAGGTGCCTTTAGGTTAGAGGACGTGTACTTGTCAACTGTGACAAGTACAGTACCCGGAAGTCGAATTGACCCATTATACACTACTCATGTTGTGTCTCTTAATTTTATACTTGAGTGGCGGGACCTACAGTTTAACGTTGACTCCGAACGACGGATTTTTGAGAAACGTTTTCACGGCTGGTCTATTTACTCTCAGAGTTTTTACCAGAAATCTGCTGAGAGGAAGTCGCCGAAGCAATATTTTTCTTTCATATTTCATTTTAATGTCTGGCCTATGGCTCGAACCCGGGCTTTACGTCTAATAAGCGAACACACTACCCACCAGACTAGTTAATACTTTTAAGTAAATATAAAATCGTTGAAATTAATCTAAAAACGCTGTAGTGATAACACAGAATTAACAGCTGATAACTGCCGAATTAAAGAAAAGACGGCATATTAAATGCGATGAAAGTTGTGAAAACAAAGTTTTTAAAATTAAAATAAAATATGTTTAAAAAATTAAAATAAAAAGTCTACGAATTTAAGAAACTCACATCCATAAATCATATCTTCTAAATCAATATCTCCATTTTTTAGTTTTTGTAATTTCTATGACATTCAATATTAGTTTTTTTGCTTAGTTTACTTAAAAACATATGACACGTTTTTACATTATATAATTCCACTTACATTTTTACGTTAAGTAGACGTTACTGTTACTTTCCGTTACGGTCGACTAACTGAGCTTTTAGACTTACATATCCTGTATTTTTTCGTACGACGCTCAATACGTAAATTCTGAAAAGTAGAATCATAGTAAGAATGTTACTTAGAATTGCCACTGCAGTTGTTTGAAGGATTTCTTACACATTTTTAAATCTCTGAAGTTATCGGTCCCAATTTAGAAATAAATGTGCTTGACCATTTTATACTCAATTTTGCTTCAGCAAAAAAGTGTAAGTTAACGAACACGTGTTAAAATTAACACGAACAGAAACGATATGAAAATAAGTGCTGATTGCGAAACCATGAATCACAAAAATGTAATTTTTTTATTTGAATTCAATGTAGAAAATATATACGCCTTTGTTCTATATTCCACTACAAAATGAAAGTGAAAAACTTTTTAATTCCACATCTACAATTTGTTCTAGAAAAGTAATGAAAACGTTATTTCCATGACGATTTGAGACATGAGAAGAAACGACAATATATTTCAATAGGAATTAGTGACACAAATTGCCGATGCATCTGACTACCCGATATTGTTAAATGTGGACACAAAACATTTGAAATCGCATTTTTAAAATGAAAAATTAAAAAGAATACTTCTTGTACATTTATATACGTTTGTAATTCTTCGAATTATGTAATAGTGTTTTCACACCGAGTGGTTTTAACGCAAAAGTTGGTTTTAACGTTAAAATCAAAAATAAAACCTGCTTTTACCATACAAAATTATTGTGTTAAAATCAACTTAAAACCTTTTTTGAATGGGTTTTAAGTTGATTTTATGAAATACAACATTGTTTTATGTACTAAATCAGAGCTACCAGCTCTGAAATGGTAAAAACAGCTGATAAAAATTAAATAAAAACAAAACAAATGTAAAAATATAGAAAGCCGGTTGTATAAAAATGTAAAATTTCAAATAATGAATGCTACAACAATAATAAATAATATTTTAACAATAATATTAATAATATTAATTCTTAATTTTTCATATTTTTTGTTTTTTCTTAAACAAAAACATTTCTGTTCCGTCATGAATGTATGAAAGTTAAAACCTGATTTAAGAAAATTTGCAGTGTGAACGCAAAATCAGCTGATTATGGTTTTAATGCTAAAATCAGGTTTTAAATTTTGGTGTGAAAACACTATAAGAATACACATAAAAACTAATGAGCGATATTTTTTTAACCGAATACTCTACTCGATAAACAAAATCTTTTTATGTCACTAGAGAAATAAAAAAATTAAAATGAAAAAGTAGGAAAAAATTTGAAACAAAATTTTTATCAGAATATAAAAATGAGCGGTGTATTTTTAATAGCGGTATTAACCGAAAAAGAAAAAAATGATAAGGAGAGAATTAGAAGGACAATACTTAGGGACTGCTCAAACCCTTTGGAATTGCCGGAACAATCGTAAGGAAACATTAATAACAATTGTTTGTGATTTATAACCCGTTAAATATTTTAGGTGTATATCATACTATAGAATTAATAAGAATGCATTTAGAATTGTTTTGGAAGAAGTATCCATCATTACCAACAAGTCCAGCATCCAACAATTTTGCGTTTAACGACAGCACTTCGTTATTTCGGTCAAGGTAGTACTCAACAAATGATTGGAAAGGCTTTAGGGAGGCGTACAAAATCCAAACTTTTAACACATATGTGTAATGCAAAGGCACTTTTATGAAAAATTCCAATTGCCTGGTATTATTGGTTATTCAGGTGGCACTCATGTCAAAATTAAAGCACCGGTCAAAGATAGACATCTTTTTTACAACAGAAAGGGCTATTTCAGTTTAAACACAATGATCGTTAGTACGAAACACTTTCAAATATATGAGTACAAACGCATATGAACAACAGTGACAAATATTATTTATAGATATGCGATCATTTAATGAACATCATAGCAGTAAACGCTTGCCACCCTGGAGCTTGTCATGACTTATTTATTTTGAAGCTCAGTGATGAAAGTCAGCATCAGTTGTCAACTTACAACAATGCCGGTAGAAGGTCATGGCTTTTGGGTGATGGAGGTTATTCTTTAGAGCCATTTTTACTCACGCCCTATTGATGTCCAGAAGTAAATGCAGCAGAGCATATCTTTAACAAAAAAGATTCTTCAGCTAGGAATATTGTGGAAAGCGTTATTGGAGTTTTAAAGAGCAGATGTGGATGCTTGCTAGACACGATGTCGTAGGTTAGGTTAGGTTAGAGGACGTGTACTTGTCAACTGTGACAAGTACAGTACCCGGAGGTCGAATTGACCCATTGTACAACCCACAAAAAACAGTTCAAATTGTCGTAGGGCCCACAAAAAACAGTTCAAATTATTAATATTTGCAGCGCACTTCACAATATTTGCAATTCTTATAGCATTAGTAATGAAGAGTTCAATTATGTTGCTGTAGAACGTGAAACTGAAGAAAGTGCACTGGATAACATCGAAACTAATAACTTTTTAATACTGCTCAATGATGCAATTAGAATTCGAAATTAAATTTCTAGGAGCATAATTTGAAGAATTGTTTTTTTTAATAAATAATGTTCATTCTATAAGACAAATAAAAAACATTTAAATTAAAAATATCACAAGTTCATCATATCATCTCCAAAAAATTATGTTAAATACAAAAATCCCTACTTTTTAAAAAAAACTGTTTTTTTTTTCTAATTCAAGTTCCAGTTCTTTAAGTTTAATTTCTTTCTTTTTCTTTAAGCATTTTTCAATTTCATAATTGTTGCGTTTTATCCGAAAAATGTTTTCTTTATGGTAAAATTGATCTTCCTCCTTTTTACTTTTATAACCTCTGCCAAATTTTCCAAAGCTTTTCTCATTTTATGAATATTTTTTTTTGCTCTTTTAAAATTTTTTTGATGTGTTACTGACGTCTTGCAGAATTGTATAGATTTGTTCGTTTGTTGTAATTTGGTTCTGCCAAAAACTGTGTAAGCTATGCTGTGTTGGTTCTACTCTTCTCGTTTTCCGCTTTGGTTCTATAGCTTCATCAGGCAGTTCATCTAAAAATGTGTCTTGGATACTACTTTCATTTGAGTTTTCAAGTTGTCTGCTTTTTAGAGATACCGAAGAATTGTACACCCTTTATACCTTCGACAGCTGTATAAAGACCGCAAAGCTTTGCTAATGCATCGTCTTTGAATGATATGTGCTGCATATTGTGAGGACCTCCACCAGTTGCTATAGTTTCCGCTCTATTTTCAGACAATTATTTTCGAATGCAGGCTTTCCAATCAGTCCAAGCCTTTTTCCAACCATATGCATCTTTTTCTGGAGGACCTATTGAGTTGAGTTCTCTTGTTAGCCTCTTCCATAGCTGATCACCAACAGTTCTATCGCCTTTATAAAACCCTTTTGCTAATCCTGGGTGTTTTTCCATGAATAATCATCTCCCGTTCTTGCTCTTCATTTTTGTGTTTACCCCTTAAAAACAAGAATAACTTTACTATAAAGAAATTTATGTATAAAATTTAACGGATTTACTTACATTTTACTGGCGATAAATATATAAAACTTAGCTTTAAAATTTGTTTTTAACAAAAAGTATTTTTTTCACGCTACTTTTTCCGTTCGGCTTCAAATTACTTTTTTTTCGGGTGAAAATGATTTGTAGAACACACCAATTTCTCAAATTTAAGAACACAAACTGAGTGGAATTTTCACTTTCATTCCATTTTACGAATATAGAACACAGGCGATAATCTTCATTTAGTAACAGGCCCAGCGATTTATAAACTGATATGTGCAAAATTAACATCTATTTAGATAATTAATAATATTTGGAATAAAATATCTTACAAAAATAATATTGTTACGAAAATGGAAATGGTGTTACATCGTTTAACATTAAAATGATAAACAAAAATATACCAACAACATCAGTCAAAACAGTAAAAATAAAAGTTTACAATCAAGATCTCGAGAAGGCGAAGCCACGAACATTCGACTTCAAGATCATTCATCAGACTGTTTACGTTGGCATATAAAAGGCAAGACAAAGCAGGCAACGGGGTCAGTGTGTAAAGACGCGTTACGTGTGAAGAGAATAATCGTGGTTGGAAGATCTCCGTTATAAAGATCTGACGCACAATTGTTGTTGTTTACATCAAGTTGTGAACAATGTTTATAGGTTAGGTCAAATGAATTGAAAGAGCTTTAAATTGGACGTTGTTTAAATGTAAGCCATCAATTTGCCTTTGTAATTAATAAACTAAAAACGGAGATCTGTTCGTAGTAAATTGTGAATGAATTAAGAGAAATATACAGAAACAGGGCGCTACGTCTTTATTCGTAACTGCTCCTTTATTTCGGAGTCATCACTTTCAGCAATATATGAAATGAAATGGGCACCAATAGCAGCTCTTTTGTCATATTCGTTGTATTTCTCTAGCCAATAATTGAATAACTGTGAATTTGGCATGCAGTAGTCACCTGAAAAAATGCGTTTTTTAAAAAAGTTTGATTTTCCTTATTATGAGCACCCAATAAGATTAAAGTGAGCGTTAAGCTAAGGGGAAGATCATCCTATCTGTAACATTTAAAGTTCACTTTAACTTTGAACTTGCCATAAACAACATGGAAAATAAACGTTAATATATTAATAGTTTTTCAAATCAAAATGGATATTGGCATATTCAGAATACTTATTTTAAAACCGAAAACTGAAAAATAAAAACGCTAAAACCTCAACACACAAATTTTATAAACAAAATAAATAAACATAACAAATAAGAAGGCGCGTCGTTGCCTCTGTGTTTTTAAAGCACTTGTTTAATTGAGGAGTGTTATCGACACTGCCATATTTTTGAAAAAATTATCTTAATTTTATCATTACGTTTTAATAACGAAAAGAAGTTAAAGATGACTTTAAAGTTCACTTTGGTTAAAGTTACTTTTAACTAAACCCAAAAGCCAAGTTGTAACAATGGCCCTAAATGAAATTCACAGTTCCAAAAGTTCATCCTAAGGTCAATTAAATTTGTCCAATTTAATCGATCCAACAGCTGAGTTCAGTAACATTTCACTATACATACATAATGGCCTCTCCTGTAACATTTCTACTAAAGGAATTAAGTTTAAAATTTCTTCGAAAATGTTAAAAAATTCGTCTACAGCTCATACACATACCAACATTTGACTTGTGTCGCAAATAACAAGGCTTTCGTCAAAACATACAGATATATATTTAGCACTTTTCAATCTTTCATTAGTTTCCTTTTCTAAAAAAACGCCAATATCTTCCGTTCGCCTTGTTGTAGATTGTAGTGTAATCTTTATTTTATTACTCGGATACACGCTTTAGTCATTTGAACCACTGTAAAACCTTTTCGTCATATGTTAGCCAAGGACATAAACTGTTTGATTACCCAAAAGCTTAGAGCCGAAAGTCCATTCCATCCGTAGAATCAATGTAGTTGTTTGTGACAAGAAACAGAAGAAAATGCATAGACGCATAGAATGCATCAAGTAGGTTTACTTTCTACTTTTCTATGCGACTCATGCGGCGGCGAAAAAAGTCAGCTGTTTCTCATGCTTCGACAAAAAAAGTCAGCTATTTCTTAAACTTAGGGATGACAAATTGTATTCTATTGTGAATGGTTTCGATAAATATGTTTGAATAGTTCATTATTATTTTCGCATTTTTCTTTTTGTATTATAAAAATATTAATAAAAACATATTTCATAATAAATTTTTCTAATAATTTAAGAGGAAAAGACATTAAAATACGTTTTTTAACATATTTATTTCATGAACAAAATTTGTATACTAGTTATCGATTGTTTTTATGTACTGAGTGTTATCTCTTTTGAATGTATTAATTTGTAAACAAGAAAAATGGAGGATAAATTAACCGAAAACACTCGTCTTGTGTTCTTTTGAGGATTTTCGTAGGCCTTAACAGCACAAAATATCACACATGTAAATTCATAAACATGTAATTAGTTCCATAAACATGTAATTAAAACCAAAATTTTATTTTCCATTTTCTCAAAATTGCTTATTATCTTACCACAACACGTGATCAAAACAAAAAACCAGTCGCATAAAACGCATTGTGTGTAACTTGCAATAAAAACCGCATAGAATGCAAGAATCGTATGTTATTAAAAGTACCCGAATGACCAGAAATAATTACAAAACTCTATTGGAACAAACTTTCCCTAAGATAAAATATATTTTTGGACCCTAGAGTGGATTTATCGACATGATAACGCACCTATACATACGGCACGTGTAGTAAAACCGCGGATTGCCAGCCAAAAACTGGCCACCCCATTCACCCGACCTTAACATTACAGAAAATGATTGGTGTTGGCTAACGCGTAACAGCCCAAACTAAATTACGGCGTAAAGCGCAACGTAATTTAGCGCCCAGCTTTTAAGCCGAAAGTCCATAGCATGCGTTTCATGCGAGCTTGCATTACATGCGTATACCGAAAAAGTAGAATCAGTGTAGTTGTATGTGACAAGAAACATAAGAAAATGCATAGATGCGAAGAACGCATCAAGTAGATCTACTTTCTACTTTTCTATGCGACTCATGCAGTGTTGGAAAATATCAGCAGTTTTTTAAACTTGGCATGCCAAATTATATACTATTTTGAATGGTTTCGATAGATATGTTTACATTTTACGACATTATTATTTTCGCATTTTTCTTTTTGCATTATAAAAATATTAATAAAAACATATTTCATAATAAAGTTTACTACTAATTTAAGAGGAAAATACATTTTTAGCACATTTCTGAACATTTCATCATTTCATGAACAAAATATGCATGTTACTAGTTGTCGATTGTTTTTATGTACTGAGTGTCATCTACTTTGAATTTATTTATTTGTAAACATGAAAAATGGAGGATAAATTAACCGAAAACAATCGTCTTGTGTTCTTTTGAGGATTTTCGTAAGACTTAACAGCACAAAATATCACATATTTAAACTCATAAATTTGTAATTAATGGCATAAATTCTTTTAAAATTACAATTTAATTTTCTATTTTTCCCAAAAATGTTCTTGTTTGCTTTTTTATTGTTTACCACAGCTGCTGATCAAAACAAAAAACCAGTCGCATAAAACGCATTGTGTGTAACTTGCAATAAGAACCGCATAGAAAGCAAAAATTGCATGTAACGCAGTCCGCATGAAACGGATGGTATGGACTTTCGGCTTTACGCTGTAATGAGCAACCTAAATAAAAGCGTCAACGTTGTGCCAAGAACAGTAATGTTAACTTACCATGTTAAATAAAAATCGCCAAATGAAAATAAAAAATAGAGATAAAATCGCAAAATTGGACTGAAAGCAGCTAACATGTCATTACTTAACTTTTGTAAACACAAATATAAAAGTAAAAAAATCACTTGTTTTGCAACAAACTTCACTTCTTTACGCTCTGTCAAAATTGGATTTTCCAATTGCAAAGCGTTAACGCCGCGCAATTATGGTTGGTCTCATACATTTTATATTGGCATGAGAAGTTTTGACATTTATTGTTAGAACCAAGGATGAGTTTATTGTTAGAATAAAAGCTGCATGGGGTGAAATATCCCTCGACTATTTAAAATCCTTGTACGAATCAATGAAAAATAGAATTTATGAAGTTATTGTGGATAACGATAAATTTACGCATTATTAAATAATTAAATAGAGAAACTAATTAAAATGAAATCAATTTTAAAGCACATAAAAACATGTACATACGTTTGATTTATAGGACAATTAAAGAGCAGTTCTATTCTGTTGAACCAAAAAATAAATGAAAAATTTTATACTTGACTACAAAAAAAGAGAAAAAGTACAGTTATAATCCATTTTTATACTATTTTTTGTATTTAAATTAAATTAAATTTGTTTATTCTATCTTGCAATTTATACAGTTTTTTACTTCAAAATGTGTTGGTTTTATCCTGATGAACCGCAGTGTATGTACATTTTTTATTAATCTAGCCATTATTTTATATTATACATATTTAACGATTATTTTCATTACTTTCTACTTATACTTACTTAGTACATATACATACGAGTGAATTGTTTGTTAACAATCTTCTGAGCATTTTGAAAGCAAACGTTTGATTGCTATATACAGTGTTGAAAAAAATAATAGGGGCACTTAAATTTTTCAATATATTTTTGTTTACTTTTCCATAAATATTACAAAGTATATACATTAAATTATAGGTTTTCAAATAGTTTAACTAATAAAATAAAAATAAATGACTAGTTCTGCCAAATTCTTAATAAAAATATAATTTATTTGAAAAAGGACTGGAAAAAATAATAGGGACACTTTATGTTATGCTAAAAATATGCATATTTTGTTAAACATTACCATCATTTCCAGATATTATTTCAATATTTAGTTGAAGCACCTTTCATTTTTATTACCTTCTGACAGCGAATGTTTCGGATCATTGTCTTGCATAAATTCCCATTGAAGTGGCATTTCCTCCTCGGCAAACGAAAGCATTTTATTCTGTAGAATATCTAATTAGTCAGCTGCACTCATTTTCATTTTGAATACCTTTAATTTAATGTATATACTTTGTAATATTTATGGAAAAGTAAACAAAAATATAAAAATATATTGAAAAATTTAAGTGTCCCTATTATTTTTTTCAACACTGTATATAGCAATCAAACGTTTGCTTAATGTATTTGGTGACACCTTACATCGATCGTCACTAACTTATTATTTAACCAATCGAGAGGTATATTCACAAATTTCTGAAACAAAAAGTTATGAGTATATATCGTGTTATATTTTTCTTTTTACTTCCTTTTGCACACGGAAAAGCTTTTTCAGTGTGAAGCGAAATTGCTAACAATTCGACTAATAATGTTAGCATTAAATATCGACCGATTTTTAACTTTTTCATTCAAGAAATTAAAAAATATTGATAATATACACAACTATCTGCAAGAAAAATTTTTATGAGCAATCTGTCTTATCCCTTTCCGACCGTATACGCACAATTGTGCGGGTGCATTTAAGTCTGTATAATTTCTTTAATATATGATGTTATGCGACATGACCGGCAAAAAACAATTGTATGTATATGCCAGTGTTGCCAATTTTTTATGGTCAAAACGCGCAGTCCTACTACTCAAATGGCGCTAAAAAGCGCTAAATAATAATTTTAGTAACTAACTATAACCAAAACGCGCTGTAAAAAAGCGTTAGATAATACAAAAAATAAAAAAATATAATGGAATTGTTAAAAAATATTTTTATTATGTATATCCATACAAACATCTCAATTTTCAAAAGATTTTTTATACAATTTTAAATATTTGTTAAAAAATATTTAAAACCATTTGAAACAAAACGACTACTTAAAACTTTTTTTTAATTTTTATGTATAATATAAAGAAATTATGTATGTACGTTCAATTGTACATTTATAATAGGAGCCTATTTTTCAGCACTTATAAGTTTTATATTTAACTATAATAATTAAAATTTCAAGTTTTTTATAGTTTTCTAATATTTTACTTAAAATAAATATATATTGAGTCTTAAAAATGGTCCACTAGATTTGAGATACATCGTTACAAACACAACAAACAATAATCGCCGCAGTCTAGTATGTAGTGTGTTGGCTTATTAGACTGTAGGGCCAGACATCTTGAGCAAAATGAAATATGAAAAAGATATTTCTTCCGCGACTTCCTCTTAACAAATTTCTGGCAAAAACTCTGAGAGTAAATAAAATTGCAATGATAGGTTTCTCAAAAATTTGCGCTTGGAGTGGACTACAGTTCCTGCCACTCATGTATAAAATTAACACGCATAACATGGGTGATGTGAGAAGCGAGGTCGTAATCCTGACTGAAGGGATGTATTGGCGAATTATGTATAACATAAGCTTTAAAAAAATATTTTAATAGGCTCATTCATTCATTTGCAGACTCTTCTGGCCAAAAAACAGCTTTTATATTATATTTAGAATTCTCATAGGTTAAATTTTGATTAATTTTTGAACCTATCTCGAATAACATAATTTTCACACATGAGTTTTCCAGTTTAAGGCAATATTTGATATGAATTAATGAGTTTATTTGATATTCTATTGAGTGATATTCTATTTCTTATCTTTGCTTTAAAGTAATTCAAAACGATAAAAGATCTTTCTGCAAAAATTCAATGGTAGCTTTTGTTTTATTTAAAAAAATATTTTCGACACTAATTTTTTTAAATTGTAATATTAGTTGGTAATATAATTGTATAATTGTAATTTTAATTAAATTTGTCTGTATTAATTCTTTTTCACAACCTTCAATATTGTTATCGCGACAAGCCTTCTAAAAATTATATCCCAAATAACTAAGTATATTCAATAAATGTGAAACTAAAAAAACTCAAATAGAAAGGCGCCAACCCAGCGCGTTTTCTTAAAAAAGCGCTAAAGAGAAAAATGCGACTTTTCGATGGTTGAAACGCGCTAAATATAGCGCGAAAGGCGCTAAATTGGCAACACTGGTATATGCTCTGTCTTTGTTGATCATTGTGAGGAACCATTATCAGTTTTTGTTTTTTCATACTATTTTGGGAGTTTTAGTTGTGTACTTTCCCCAGTTGTGAAAATGAGCGAAATGGTAAATTTGCATATAAATTAAAATTCTATAAATTGTGAAATCTTTCATCAAACAAGCGTTTCCAATTAGAAAAATATTAAATATTGTATGTAAAGTGTAATTTTATGATTATTTTGATATTTTTACGTTAAAATTGTTTGAAGTGCTACAATTGTGCGTGTTCGGACTATATTATAAAAATACGCATGCGTCTGCATGTGGTGGACAACAATGAAGTAACGGATGCAGAGAAACAATCAAACATATTTTAGAAAATAAATCCGTTACTTGAACGTGTTAGATCTGCTTGTAGAAATATTCCAAGAAAATGCAACGCTAATTACTCAATAGACGAACAAATTATACCATTTATTTGTCGGTGCCCTGTTAGACAAAGCTTCCCACTCCTAGAGGAGTGGGATTGAAAAACGAAGTTTTAACAAGCTCTGAGGGGCTGATCCTTGATTTTCAGATCTATCAAGGCAAGACTACACCACTTCCATGCTCAAATTGAGGCTTAGGATCAGGCTTTGTTTTGCGTTTGGCTGAAACCCTTCCTGAAGGTTCTAAATTGTTTTTTGGCCGTTATTACACAATAATACCAATATTACAAGCTTTGTTGAAACGTAGAATCTATGCTACTGGAACAATAATGGGAAATAGGATAAAAAACGTACATTTCACGAATGAAAAACAAACCAAAGGGGTGATATGAAAAAATGTTGTAATAGAAAAGACAATATTGTCTGGTGCAGTGGAAGGATTTAAGTTCTTGCATCTCCAGCTTACAGATGCGGTCCAGTTGAACACATCAAACGCTGGGGAAAAAAGAGAAAATGTGTGTGGAAGTTCCAGCTCCGAGAATCGCCAGGGAATACAATAGGTGTATGGGTGGCGTTGATGTTTGCGATCAATTAACTGATCTGGATATATTTACCTTCTTACTTACCTTTTGCACAAGTCAGTATGACCAAGAATTGCACACATTTCAATTAATAATTACATATTTCAGTTGCTTGTCGGCTTCTAAAGAAGAAAGTTCATGTCGCTTTTTTCAGGTTTCAATTATACACCTAAAGAAATATTATAGTGGGATTCACTAATATTCAATGAGATTCACTAATAACAATGAGAAATGACCCCAATTTTTGGAAGAATATTTGTCAAGTGAAATACCCTATATATTAACTATATCTTTTCATGGAATAATAAGCATTCGGGAATAATAGCATCAGAATATTTCATGACATGAACCTGGAGAATCAAATGCCTTTTAGTGCCTTAGTGCTACAATAATGGACGGAAACTTTCCGTCGGCAATTGTAGAAGAATGATATAGCATGAAAACTTAAGTCAGAATTACGATCTAGCTTCTCACTCCACGTGTGTGTTAATTTTATACATGAGTGGTGGGACCTAGAGTTTGAAGTCGACTCCGAGCGACATTTATTCACAGACTTTTCGCCAGAAATCTGCTGAGGGTGGCGTCGAAAAATATTTCTTCATATTTCATTTTATTAGAGATATCTAACCTAGGCTTTGAACTGGGGCTTCACGTCTAATCAGCCAACACATTACCTACAAGACTTCGGTGACTTCGAAATTGCGAATGTACTCTGGGTAAAATGAAAACCAGGAGTATTTTGAAACTGAATAAAGATGTTCAGCATCTTCATGGGACAACAGAACCGAATCGGCGCGGTGGATAATAATGAATGCAGTCCATACAACGAATACAGAGAAACGATGGAATACTTCTATGTCATTACCCAGCTTTTGTACGATCAAGTTCCTAATATTCTTTGAAGGACACTATTCTAGATAAAACTCATCTGTGAAGTTTTAATTTGATGAAAATGACGAACTTTGTACAAGATACAGATTTTCTATTGATAGTATTCCTAATGGTAGGCATGCAATAAGTCTACTTAGTGGCTTAGGTGCCATCTCTTCCTCTCTTTCAAGTTACCAACCTGAGGGACGAAGTTTTAAGTGATACACACGTTACAACTCATAATATATTACAAATTTGGTTTATTTAATAAAAACAACTATTTGTTACTAATTGAAAATAATTTTAATGTTATAATTTTAAATAGAAATTAATTTATTTTCCTAAATTATGAAATCCTTAACCAATCGAAATATAGATTAAATATTTTACAATTTTTTAACACTGTAAATTCGTAAGCTTTCATCGAAACGAATTAAATACTTACATGGATAGGTATTGTTATAAAGTACACTCGTTTTGATTATAAATACTATGTACACCTTATGCGTATGGCATAGTGCGTGGAGCATTTTTTTCTACTTACTTTTCTATAAGAATGATAATTAAATTTAAAGTGTTTTAACTATAGATTTATGTATGTACTATATATGAACATAAATACAAATTTCATACATTAGGGAAAATATTCTAGCTTAGAAATAAAAATTCTTCAATTAACTTAATATTATTATTAACTCATAGAAATAAAAATATGTTATTTCTTTTAGCCATATGTACTTGCATACATACTTGCTGCATTTGAAAACTAACGTATTCAGAAATATACGCATAAAGTTATGATCATGCTCTTTCAAATATGGTCAATTCATACAAGCCGTTGTATCGTTGTATTCATTGTATTGTTGGACGAATATACAACAATGTATGCTTGTTGATGATAATTTTCATGTAAAAATCCGATACACTTATATACATTTTATTCATATGTTTTTGGAAGTTGTATTGGTTTTGTGCTATCGAATTGCTTGAATTGCAAAAATTGTGAAGAAGAATAAGAAGAAGACATTTGGAATACGAAATACACAACACAGCATTGCATTAAGCGTTCACAAACAACAAAGTGTATTCAATACAACATACACGATACAAAGTCGTGTGAATTGACCAATCTTTTAATCACATTTATGTATGTATTTACGCACATTTACATATATACATATACATATGTATGGGGTCAAAAGTACATACATATTAATTACTATTATGTAATGTTTTATAAATAATTAATACATATCTAAGTTTTAATATTATAAATACTAGAACAACTCCGTTTTGAACGTTTGAATACGTATTAAAATACAATTGTTTTATCATTTCTTATCGCCATCCATTTTATTCTTGTCAAGAGATGATGACACCATGCCACCGCCATTTGACGGGTACAGCTTCTCTAGATAATTAACGGATTCGTTAAGAAAAGTCTGAAATTTTTTGTAGACGTTAAAATACTGTGAAAATATATTTGTTTATATATGTATATTTACCTGAAATGCATGTAAAACTGCCATTATTGCCGGCGAACCAAAGCCATGGGTTATCAGTGAAAAGTGTGTGAGATGACGTTGCATAGAAGGTTCCAATAAATGCTGAGACCTCGTCCCGTATTGTGTTGTGCGATCCTGACTCAGGACTTGCATTAGTTCCTTGGTAATCTGTAATAATGAAGTCTAATTTTATTTTTTATGCGACATTTTGGTGTACACGTTGCAATGTAGCACGAACTTCTTAAATATCCAAAAATGAAAGAATTCGCAACAATCTAACTTAACCCTGAACGGTTACTGGACGCAAGGCCAGGGTTCAAATTCCAGGTCAGATATCAAAACGAAAAATGAAAAATAATATTTCTTCGGCGACTTCCTCTCAGCAGATTTCTGGCAAAAACTCTGAGAGTAAATGAACTTGCCTAGAAAAAGCAAGTTTCAAAAATCTGTCATTCGGAGTCGACGTTAAACTGTAGGTCCCGCCTCACGTATAAAATTAACGCACACAACATGAGTGGTGTGAGAAGCTATGCCGTAATCCTGACTGAAGGGTTGTAATGGCCATTTATGTATGCATGCTTTAAAGTTACCTAATGAAAACAAAGAAACGATTGCAACTAGTGTACAGGCTATATTTACTTTATACTTTGCATATGTTTTATGTTGCATGAGAACCCCCACGAAGTAGCTCGGTACCTGCAATATTACATATTTCAGCTAGAAAAGTGGATTTTGAAGATAAAGATGAATGAACAAAAAAGTATACATTTACATTATGAACATAAAAATGCTCATCAATTCGAATAAATAATCAACAGTTGCATATGAATATCTTGGCATTGATATTGAAGCAAATTTAGCACAAATGAGGTTGAAACTTTTCGAAACATATTGGCTTATTGGTAGCACCCCATGCCTGAGAATAGATTGCAAACTTCTATTGTATAATTCCCTACTAAAACCAATATGATGTTATGGAATAACATAGAAAAAATCTAAAACGTTAAAGGAAATATTTTACGAATGATATAAGCAGCAATATGGCTGCTTATATCATGGCTGAAAATATGCAAGTATATACCTGAACAACCTCATAACACAGGCATGTTCGCTAGATCCTAATATTTTGGACTGCGTCGGTCACATTCGTTTAAAAAGTAGCACACGAAGTCATAACTTAGTTATGGTGATGATCGGGTTTAAACAATCTTAAAACTTATAAAGGGAGGATCATCCTGCCGGTAACTTTTAAAGTTAAATTTATGTTTGAACTTGCCATATTATATAATATTTTCAATATGGCAACTTCAAATTTAAACAAAATGAGCATATACAACAAAAAAATCAAGCCCGATGTTGCCACTGCCTTAAAATAAACTTGTTTAGTTGATCAGTTTTATCGACATTGCTTCGGCACTGCCATATTTTTGAAAACAGTTAACTTTATTTTATCTGTAAGTTGTAATAGCGAAAATAAATTAAAGGTAAGTTTATAGTTCTCGTTAGCTAAAGGTATCTTTAACTAAACACAAGTTTAACGGCAAGTTGTAATAATGGCCCTAAATATTGTACCGAATTTTGAATTGTGTCCTCTTCATACTGTCCAATATTTTTGAGTATAATAATAGCACTTCCTCCACGCGACTTTATGGTATGTAAATGAATGTAAAATGCGTTTCAGATATCAGACATACGAGTATATCAACTTTTGGGATTTATTTTTCTATGTTTTTCTTTAATGGAAGATACTGAATTAATCATATTTCATTTATGTCCTGAACCAGGTTGCAGGTTAATTTCTTTAAAAAATCCTCTGTCTTATTTTTATCTGCAACAGGGTCTACTTTCGTAGCACTGTTGATTATGAAGGAGATACATTCGGTGATGATTCGATTTTCCGCTTTTCAATACGTTTTTATTCGTATCCAATTAGTTTCTTTCGTTTATTCTTCTTCTTCCGTTGAGTAAAACCGTGTTTATCAGCAATGGATTGTTGTTGCTCCTTACTTAGAGAAGAATAATTTAGTTATTCATTTTCAAATTTCAAGGCGAAAATTTTCGACTTCAAACAATTCATTGCCTGTTTCAGACCCTGACACAATATTTCCGAATTTTTAAACTTTCTTTAAATATGATTTACATCATTTGGTATGTTCCGTTCCATATAATAACTAAATCGCCACTAGGTGGAGCATAGTTCACATTCGTATTAATAATATAATTATAAATTTCTGAGTGCGATTTAATGGTTGGTCCTGATTCCCCAATCGGCCACCTTTACGACCTCATCAATGGATGGGTCAGGGGGAAGAGCAGAGGCATTAGGGGAATTGATCGGGTTGTTACGT
This sequence comes from Sarcophaga rosellei, assembly GCA_930367235.1. Taxonomy (NCBI): domain Eukaryota; kingdom Metazoa; phylum Arthropoda; class Insecta; order Diptera; family Sarcophagidae; genus Sarcophaga; species Sarcophaga rosellei. Next base: position 29,281,613 of record OV884020.1, on the reverse strand, counting down.
TTCTAGGTGTCTATGGTTTGCTATAGATAGTGTGAGAACAGGTTTGCTGCTGGGCTTGGGCAAGGCCAGTTTAAGGTTAGTTAACGGATTTATTACGGGGCACTGCGAGATTAGGCCGCAGACTATTGCAGGGTATGTTGCGATGAGGAGGAGTTAGAGATTATCGAGCACCTCCTCTGTAACTGCCCAGCCCTTAGTAGGTTGAGGACCCTTGGAAGGGGGCTTCCTTGAGGGTTTGAATTCTGTGCCGACAGCAGACATCAAGGCGGGTTGAGAAGTGCTAGGGCTTCATTAGTGTATTCGCGCATCCCTTGTGTTTTGTTTGGTCTGTGTAATTCCTCCGCTTCCTACTCTCCCTTTCCTACTTCCTCTCCTTTCTCCTATCCACTCTATTATCTATACACCTTAAGGACGTTTTGTACAATGGGTCAATTTGACCTCCGGATACTGTACTTCTCTCATTGACAAGTACACGTCCTCTAACCTAAACCTATAAATAATTATATTTTAACATTAACATTTAAATTTTAATATAAAATTGTTTAAAACCTCCATAATGCAAGCCAAATATCTGTAGCCGCACTTACTGCGGAGATCTTGCAGTATTTCAGTCGCTTTCGTCAATTTAAATTCACACCAACTTAAATTTTTTTAAATTTCAAATAAGCTAATGAAATAAGTACGCATTTTCAAAATGTTTAGTAATTCTAACAAACTGCGACTAATCGTTTTAAATTCTTATATTTTCTTAAGATCGTAAGACTTATATTCTTCTTAATTCCAAAAAATTGCCGAAATTGTACAATCGCAAGAAATTGTTGATTGATTTCCTTACGCATAATTAAAAATCAAATTATGATTCTGGTTATAGATATGAGTCTAAATAAAATATATTTCAAAATAAAATATTTTTTGAGTTTTTAGTCTAACTAGACAAGATCTTAGGCACAGAATACACATTCAGAATACACATGTATTCTGTGATCTTAGGGTTAAATATCAAAATCGGGGATAAAATTTGATTACAATCAGAAAGTACTGGGTTTTGGTAAATAATTTAGAAATGTGGGTACACTTTTAAAAATATGTTTAACCCTCCGTCACAGTCAAGGGTCTGGCCAGACCTTTTCCAATTTATTTTACATTTTAAACGTGTTTGCAATATGGCTAGAGATTTGAATTTTCAGGTACCCTCCTGAAATTTTCTAGGCTTTCTAGTGGTGAAAAAATGGTACGAACAAAGTAAACAGAAAAGGAGTTAGAAGGATATTTTGAAACCTATGTCATATTAGTACCACAGTGGGTCTGGCCAGATCAACTTTTTAATCGTTATATTTTTTCACGGAAGCAGTCTTTGAGTGTTTTGTTTTAGTTTGCCACGAACTTTCAAAGTGTTTATGAGAAATTTTTTCCAAAAATGTGGTAAAATTGCAAAATTTTTGGAAAATGAATGATGAATTAGAATTTATTTTCAATACGCGACATTCTGGTAACTTCAGCATTGCGAAGGCTCTGGCAAATGACTTGGAGCGTGAAAGAGCTAATGAGGAAGCCGGACAGCATGAAGAAGATTATGAATTTTTGGATGAAAATGATAAAGATTATTTGCCATCGAAGATGACGCATCGGACGTTAAAAATGATTTGGTAATCGAGCCAAATATAGAAGACGACAGTGATGAACAGGAGGAAGACTGGTTCTGAAACAGGTGAAGAGAATAATAATAGTTTTATTGGAAAGGACGGTACCATATGGAATAGAAACCAGCTGACCAGTGGTGTACGTACTCGTCAACTTAATGTTTTCGAGCTGGGCCTAAAAAGCAAATCTTTACTCCACTTCAAGTTTTCAAAAAAATTTGTATTCCAAATATTACAGACATCATTATATTTCAGACAAATCGGTATGGAAGAGACGCAGTCAATAAATGGAATGCTCTAAATGTAAATAAAAAGCCAAGGATTTGGAAGGGTCTAACAGAAGATGAATTATACGCTTTCATCGGCATTCTTCTAGCAATGGGATTTTCCCATAAAAACATGCAAAATCCACGGGTTTTGTGGCGTACTGATAATTTACCCATATTCAGGGCCGCAATGTCTCTTCATCGATTTATGTCCGTGACCAAATACATTCGGTTTGACGACGGAAGGACGCGGTAATTTCGATTATTCGAAGACGGAGCTGCACCTATTCGAGATATGTATGTATATGGAATTTTCTCAACGAAAATCTTGCGAAGAATTATAGTCCGCTTGAGAGTATTACCATTGACGAGCACTTGTTACCATACCGGGGAAAAACTATATTTACACAATAAATACAAACAAAACCTGCAAAATATGGTATACAAATTTGGTGGGCCTGTGATTCGAAAACAAAGTATCCGTTACAAGGAAAATTATACACAGGCCGAAAGAAAGGTGAACAACGTGAAATAAATCAAGGGGAAACGTTATGCTGCAACTTGCAAAGCCGTACGATAAAAGTGCTCGCACAATTGTCGTTGACAATTTTTTAACATCTTTAGAAGAAGCAAAACGTCTGGCTAATCTTGGTCTAGCAATCGTTGGCACCATCCGGTCTAACAAGAAATGCATTGCTATTGAAATGAGATAAAGTCCTTCACGACCTGTTCATTCATCTGTTTTTGGCTTGTGCGACCATTTGGTTTCTCTTTGCAGTTATGTTCCAAAAGAGAATAGATGCGTCAATTTTCTGTCCACTGCACCCTGTGTATGATGCGCAACGGGAAGTGAAAAAATTCGCAGGAAAACTAAATTATTTTGTTCAAAATGTTCAAATGCTGTGTGTCAGAAACATTCCAAAGTAGAATATATGTCTTAGTTGCTTAGATTGATAACATGACAAATTTTTACTCAGTGTACACTGATGCTATTTCTTTATAGAATTAAAATAAGAAAGGAAATTAATAAACCACCTGAATTTTTAGTTATAATTTGATGCAATTTAAACCGTTTTTAAAACCATCTACATAAAAAAATAATGTTAACTTATGCAAATACACTAACATTTATATGGGGTCTGGCCAGACCCAGTGTGGTGCTAATGTGAAAAAGTAAAAGTGTGTGTCACGGAGGGTTAATACTAATTGCTCTAAAGAAATAGTTAACCGACAGCGTCGGAAAAATGCAATATGAACAGGTAAAGCGAGGACAAGAACCACAATATGTTATATGGCAATGCTAGAGTGTTAAGCAGATTCACAAACAATTTTTTTATTCGAAAATTATTTTACTCGGAGCGGAAATACCGAAAAAAAATGTATATGCACATTAAAAACAAACCTAAAAAAGCATTCAACGTACGTCAAAGTTTTCTCAACTGAATTTGCCGCGTTTACAAAATAGTACTGAATGAAACAAATCACGGAAGAAAACATGAATTTCATGTTTATCGCCGTTAGAAAAGTGAATATACAAAAAAATATAATGTATAAATGTGATGAATTTTGTGAACATAATTACATTTTATAAGTTCGAAAAAATCTAAAGTGCAAGTGTTTTTGCTAGGGGGTAACATGATGATTTAATTTTAACTTGCTTCAGTATATTAAACATTTAAATTTATTTTTTCGATGTAATGTAACGCTAACGGTAGTAAACAGATTTTTGCGAATTTTCGCGTAGTCCAGTAGGTAGTGTGTTGGCTTATTAAACGTAAAGCCCGGGTTCGTATCCCAGGTCAGACATAAAAACGAAATATGAAAAAAAAGCAGATGTCTGGCAAAAACTCTAAGATTAAATAAAATAGCCATTAAAAGTTTCTCAAAAATCTCTCGTTCGGAGTTGAAGTTAAACTGTAGGTACGTCACTCACGTATAAAATTAACGCACGCAACATGAGTGGTGTGAGAAGCTAGGCCGTAATTCTGACTGAAAGGTTGTAATGGCCAATTGTGTATGTATGTAAACGTCCTGCTTTTCACATGATCCATGGTTAAATTTACGTTCATCATGTACCTATGAAGGCTGGATCCTGAACCAAGCAGGTTCACTTTACTCTCATCATGTACCTATGTAGGTATTCCTTACTGTTGAGAGTAAATTTAACCTACCTGGATCATATGGAAAGCAGAACGTTTGGCGTAAGTAAAATCTTCAGTTTTTGCCTAACAACACTCAGGCTGTGATCAAACATGGTGTGGGGATTTGTTTCCAGTGCAGAAGAAGTTAATATTTATTTTGTAGAGGGTAAAGTGGATCGATTCTAATATTTGGACATTTTAAAACAAAATGTGAAGCAAAGTGCAGAAAAAAATGCTACGTATTATACATCGTTTTAAAAGTTTTTCAATGGGCTACAAATATTTCCATTGAAGTGGAAAAATCAACATTTGAATAAAATCATGTCTAATGTCCAATTATAGGTTTGAGTAGCATTTTGCTTTTTGTTGGAATATATTGTACAATAAAATATATATGTATACATATTTAACAAAATAAATCTCAGTCAGACCGAGTTGGAGTTGCATTCAAAATATTAACATTCAGAAACATAAATCATTTCGTCTACTCGATATACATACATATGTACCTTAACACGTTGACTGCCACGGCAATTTCCAGAAAACTGGCCACGCAAGTCAACATTAACTTTTTGCTCTTTTCCCAGAAGCCATTTATCGATACTAGCACTGATATGATACGGTTTTATTCGTAGCTACACAAAAATGGCAGGTTTAGTGAGTACGAGATAACACGTGGTTGGCACCCTAGAAGGGAACGCAATCTACGAGTCGGCAATCAACGTTTTAACCTATTAATGCAATCAACGGCGTTCTTTTTCGTTTTAATTCTCTTTACCTAAATACCTTAAGGAGTCAATTGAAATTCAGTTATTCTTTTTTTTATTATTTTCCTTACCTGTTGCGAATGCATTAGTATCTCTTTTCTCCTGTAAGAGTCTTGGGGTTCGGTATTATGTCGCACAATATATTCTGCAAGCTGCCGAGCTGGAAATTCTGTTTCACAAACGAAATGGAAATCCTTGGCCAAATGAGCTGCTTCACCTTCAACTAATGATGTAAGTAATGTTACATTTGCTGCCTTTCGCCTTCCGGCTGGTAAATTCAATCCAATCTTTTCAAGTTTTTCCCTTAACAGCCTTCCACCATTTTTACTCTTTGCACTAAATTAGAAATTTTTTTAGTAAATCACTGTATAAGCATTTCAAGAAAACATTTTCTACAAACCGTCGCAAAACACCACCAAGTAGTGAAGCATTCAAACATTCCGGGGGAGACAACCTTCTTTGTACCTCTGCAATTGTAACCTTGTATTTTGATGTACTGGATAAAAGACTTAAACGACCAGGAACAGCGCAAAAGACTTCACTGGGAGAACCTGAGCTAATATTTCCAACATCCTTCCCACTTTTCATGCCTACAAATAATAACACAAAACAAGAGGCATCTCACAATATATTGTATTTGTATATATTTTGTCACCTAAACACATTATATTCAGGGCAAGGCTCTATCAACGCTTGTTTATAAATTTTGTTGAACACTAATAATTAGTGAGTTTGTATTACACAATGCCATGAAATATAATTTTTGTTCTCTTTGGAACAAAAATTCACCCTGCATCCAGGTGTGTTTGTGTCAACACCCTGCCTTATATTACCACATTGCGAATGCAGTGCCGCCGTATATGATAGCAAAAGCATAACAATGACATACTGCGTACATACATAGAGGCCTTATTTAACGGTGATGCAATTTAATAGTACATATAAATAATGTTTTTCAACTTTACTCACTTTTTATAAGAGGCAGATCTGACATGAAACCGACATTATCATCTATTCCGGGATTTTGACCATCATCAACAGCGTTCTGAAGCGCTTGATGTAAAGCTAAAGGATCGTGATCATGCGTCAGACGTCCACCATGCGATGTCCCAGTCGCTAGTCCGCCTCCATAATCGCTTCTTCGATCTGAGTATGGGAATCCGTGTGATAGTTGTGTCTGAAGTACGATAAACAACATAACAATACATTAATTATACACTTTCGACCAAAAATCATATTCTATTGCAAAATTATTATATAAAATATAACAAATGTTTGACCAAAAAAATTATTTGAATTAAATTCTAATAAAAATTAATAAAGTAAATCGTTACATATCATTTAAATTTTTTTAAGAATAATAAAACTATCAACTAATTGTAATCACCAATATACATACATATGTATATACCAGAGATCAGCAATGAATATTCAAAGAGATGAGTAGATTCGAATCATTCTTATAATTTCTGATACTTATAGTACGCATTCATACTTACTTTAATATCACACTCATACTACTCATATTCAAAGTTTGAAGTACTCATCGTACTCATACTTAATACATAATACGCATGATATTGTTGCTTTCGACTCTCCTTTACTCAACATTTATAAGAATCACAAAATAAGTATGTTTCGCGTACGATCACTACAGTACTCACTAGAAGGCTGTGTGTCTTTGTCTTTTTCTTCCTTCTTTTTTTGTAAATGCAACAACAACTAAGACTATAAATTTTGATGAATGATTCGAATCACTCGAATCATTAATGAGTATTATAAGTATTTTACTAAACTTATGAATCTGAAAAAGCAGGTGTATGAATCAAACATATTTCGAATGTTATGTCAACGTTGTACTCATACTCATTGCAACCTGGGCTTATAAATCAATGTTGTAGTGAGTACGAATGAATCAGAGTAGTTGAATTTCAATACTGTTGACTTACTCATACTCAAAATTTCATGAGTACTTATGAGTAGCTGAAAGCGATTCATTGCTGATCTCTGATATATACGAATAGAGTATATACATATATGGCATATATAGGTATATACATATACTCGTATAGCAAATATATATGTATATATATATATTTTTTTTTTATTTCAGATAATTATACAATAATATATATTTACATAGAATTCATTTGGCCTCTGCGCCTTAAAGGCATTTTAGAGGCAGGCTGGCAACTCTTAAACTTAACGTACAATTATAGTATAAATTAAATGTTAAATATTATAATAAGAATATTATTTTATAAAATTTACTAAATAAATTATTTACGAAAGCGTCTCTATTGAATTATTCAAAAATTCTTTACAAAAATTCTAAAATTCTAAATTCTTTCTTCTTTAGTTGTGAAGGTAAATTATTATAAAGATTTCCACCCATATAATCAATTCTTTGTTTAGTTTTTTCTCAATCTACACCTTGGGATTCTTAAATTTGAAGAATTTCTTGTATACAAATGTGCTTGGTTCTGCAGAAATGGAATTGTATGATCACCTATGTTATGGAGACTTTTAAAAACAAACAATAGCACCTGATACGTATATAAGCCATTAATTGGCAAAATATTCCAGCCAGCATTTTTGGAAATTTTTAATCAAATTCGAGTCTTTTTTATTCTTCTGCGCGATTGAAAAGCTAGAATATGCGCTCATTTTCTAATCATAAAAGACTCTTTTGTCGGGAGAAAAAATTGACTACGGGCGACTCTTCTAAAAAAAGTCATTTATGAGTCGTTTTCTATATTAGTGTAGAGTAATTTTCGACTCTTTTTCTTATAATCTTATAATCATTTTCGATTCGCTTTCTGATCATTTATTAGTTTAATTTACCTTCGTTTATGATTCTTTTCCGTGCCGTCTTTCAGTCATCGTTTAATCGCATACGAGTCCTTTATGAGTAATTTATCAGTATGTTTAGGAATCCTTTTATTGTCATTTATTAGTAATGTTTATATTAATTTGGACTCCTTTTTGGGTCATTTATGATTATAATTTGAGCCACTTATTAGTCGTATTTCAAGATGTGTTTTTTAGTCGGTTTTCTGAGTCCTACGTTTACACACCCGCGATTTTAAAAATCACGTTCGTATGAACATTGAGTAACAAAAGAAGCATACATGCATACATACATAATTGGCAATTACAACCCTTCAGTCAGGATTACGGCCTAGCTTCTCACACCACTCATATTGTGCACGTTAATTTTATACGTGAGGGGCAGGACCTACAGTTTAACGTCGACTCCGAACGACAGATTTTTGAGAAATTATTCATGACAATTTTATTTATTCTCAGAGTTCTTGCCAGAAATCTGCTAAAAGGAAGTCGGCGACTACCAAAGAATGAATATTATATTTAAAAACAAACTGTACTTTATTTCATAGCCATCGTTTACATAAATGATAATTTATATAGAGAAAGTGTAAAAAAAGCAGTGTTTAATCATATATCTGCTTAAAAGATGACCTTTCAAACGCCTGCCTGATCTGTTTTTGATTAAGCGTTTTTCAATCTTCAGTACAGGTAGAATATAATAATAAATAACAGAAATAATAGTCACATTTTAAACGTCTAGATGATTAATTTCCGATTGCTATACAATTTTTATTGTATTTTAAATCGAACTCATTTTACTCATTGGCGCGAATCATTTTTGAGTCCTTTTTAAATCGCGTAACTGACAAAATTACTCTAAAAAGACTCAGCAAGGTGATTTTCCTAAAAGCAGTCTTCCAAATGCTATACATGTATTGTATATTTATATTTTATAGAAATTACAGGGGAATTATTGCTTTTTGTTATTTACTTCCTTAACAGCATAACAGCTTAGATTCATAGTTTAGTGTCATATAAAAAATAAAATTGCATATTTTATAGAAAGTGCAACATGTTAAAAAAATGCTTAAACATTTAACTTTTTCAATCTTTAATGGTGCATGGCGACATATGAAATTTAAAGTGCCTCGGCCACGTTCAAATTCTGGTGTTCAAATTTTCCAGGTAGCGAAAATCAAAAGTATTTTGATATTCTTCAATCTCTTCTCAGCCTGTACGTGTGAGTACAGTTTTCTGTACGTGTGAGTACAGTTTTACCAATACAATCACAAAAATGGCAGATTGATCAATCTAGTTTGATCGTGGCTGTGCTGCTTAACTGATCAAATTTGCATATGTGTTGGTAATATTTATTTTGCTTTGCCTTCAAACTGCATTGTATTGTTGTTGTGAAGAAGAAAATAACGCCTTTTTTGTTAATGTGTTGGTAAAACTGTACTCACACGTATAGACTGAGAAGAGTTTGAAGAATATCAAAATACTTTTGATTTTCGCTACCTGTGTTGCATTAATCATATGATCCTTTCTTTTTCACACAACAATACAATGCAGTCTGAAGGTTCAATTTTGTTGTGTTGCTGAGCTAAGCAAAAAAAATATTACCAACACATATGCAAACTTTATCAGTGAAATATGATACGTCGGCATGCGCCATTATGCAATGCATTACGTAGCATATTTTTATACAAAAATTATAAGAAGTCGTGCCAGATCATTGAAGAAATAATTGCCAATTGCCGGTACAATCGAAGTCGATTTTGTTGCATTAAATCAGAAAATGTATAAGTTTGTTCAGTGATCGTTAAAAGTCGGTGTATTTTTTTTAGTTCCAGAAAGAAGACGAATGTAGACGGAACAAACTTCCTTTTTCATTTATAACTGGAAATGCGTTTTAAAGTGCTCAAACTACAAATGTAATCTAAATAATTTTTTTAATTAATATTAATCATTTAAAAACCTGACTAAAATGTTATCAACCAAGTTATCTTACAGTTTCTTGCTAGGGAGCATAAAAGTTTTTATGAATTTCCTGTAGCAATATTTACTCAATTCAATATGTTTTTTTGTAAAATAAAATATTACTTTTTGTTAAACAAATTACAGATTTTTTCATAATCAAAAACTTCCCTATAATAACATTATTAGATTTTCTAGAACATAACATGCTTGATGGTGAATAATATGCTGAGATATCTCTAGGAAATCGAATCTTCAGCTCTGACACTGACGTACTAGCATACAACCCGCTTGGATATCTAGCCATTAAAAAAATAATAATAATGATACTAAAAACTTTATTTATTTGAAAAGAAACAAAAAAACATTACTCCTAAACAAAACCAATAAATACACCAAACTACTGCGAAGCTGACAGCAGCTAATACGTTTGTGAGATAACACTGTTTTGCTGTAATAAAATAAATACAAAAGTAAACAAATGCTAGAAACGCCATAATTTTTATAAAATGATAAAAAGAGTTGTGACTGTTTTTGTTAATTCAATTAAATGATGAAAATATTTTCAAATTCTCTACGTTATCCTTTGCATAGGTCATAAAACAGTTGCAATAGTATTTGGATAATTCATTTATTCACACATAATGCTATAAGCACCTTCGACGCACCAATATTTGAATTACATTTAAAGAATACGGCGTCAAAGTATAAGTAATGTTTTTACGTTCTTAAAGGACGTACTGTATGCGGACATACATATGTATGCAGTGAATAAAAAACGAAACTTGAACCCTTACCTCCTCAAAATAAATCTTTTAACAAAAAACTACCTATAACAGGAATTTATAAATTAAATTCAAGCTTAAATTCTATTCCATTTTATAGGTTTTTACTCTCAATTTAAAGATTTTTCTAGCCAAATGAAATTTTTTTTAAATCAAAAACAATTTTTTCGACTCAAATTCAGTTTTGTTCACTTTAAATTAAATTTTTGTACGTTAAAATTCAACAAATTTTATTTTAAATTCAGTTTTACTTTTATTTTTTTAACTTCGCAAAGAACTTTTACTTTTTAAACTTCGAAAATAATTGTGGATATTTCGTCTTCTGTTCTGTCGCCGTAGTATAGTAGGTAATGTGTTGGCTTATTAGATGTGAGGCCTCGGTTCAAACCCCAGATCAGAAATCTGCAATTAAACGAAATATGAAAAAATATTTCTTCGGCGTCTTACTCTCAGCCGATTTCTAATAAAAACTCTGAGAGTAAATATAATTGCCTTGAAAAGTGTGTCAAAAATCTGTCGTTCGGAGTTGAACTTAAAGTTCAGCTATAAGTGGAAAAATACGTATCCGTAGACAAGGATAAAATCTCAAAATATCAAAAAATAATTCTCATGAATAAAATACGAGCATCAAATCGGATTGTGTTAAAAAAATTCTTTAACGCTTTAAAAAACAAATATTGAAGAAACTAAAATTCAAGTAAAATGTAAAAACGAATACCGTATAATACGTATAATAGCAGAACACCATTAATGATCAGGACAGTGTCGTACTGTATTTCCTACAGTGACGTTACGAAACCGATGAATGCTATAAAACTAAAAATGATACATTCTTGAGTATAAAATAAATGAACGATAACAACACCGATCATTATAAAGAATGCTTAGTGCACTCTTTCGTTAAACGGTCAATGATTCGAAAGATTGATACAATCCTTCATTCCCTTCTCTTCACCAACCTTTAACTAGGTAAGCTGCTGCAGCCAGAATTAACACTATTTCAAACGAAAAACATATGAAAGGAACGAAAGTATCTATTAAAGACCTCATTTAAATTAGAATCTGATATTGATAAGTTGGCGCAAACAACGAGAGTGGGTGCTTTTTCCCAGTAATAAGGGAAATCCTAGAAATAGCTTTAGTAAGGCCCGACAGCTGGTAATAGATCTGGTATCAATTTCAGGAAACATAAAAAATTTCTGTAATAATTAACCTTCTATCATAGTCCTTGTATAGCCTGATAGCAACACGACTCTACGATATAAAAAGGAAATGGGGATACTCAGTAATACATGTATACATAATTTATTTAATCTGGATCCCGGGACACAGATACACTGTCGAAAAGCCGCGATGATCATTGGTAAATCTGTCAACTCCCATTCTGCCCTCTACTGTTCTACGATATAGGAGCAGAACATGTGGATTTTTGTTTTTGACTTTGGTATGCAGGAGCAGAAAACAGAAACTTTTGAATATACTTCGCCAATTTATTTTCAAAGCCATGGTGATATACATATGTATACGGGATATTTAACAATTGCTACGCATTTTAGAAACTTAATCTACCATTTAATTTTCTAAGCGGAAGTTGTAAGAAAGGCTTTAATTTGTTTCCCCCAACCTTTTCCTTTCTATAAAGCTAATCGATTCCACGTGGAATAAAAGTCAGCGGGCAAGTATGTGTCAACATTACAAAAGGAACAATGTCGATCCCGTTCGATTGAATAACCAAAGAGAATACCAGCATTGACACACAAAATATCTTAGTATTCAACATGATATACGATTGACTGGGAAATATAATATACTTCCCTCAATTTATATTGGATAATGTCAGTACCTCATATGCATACAATTGTATCCTTCTGTATTAATGTGTTCAAGCCGCACAGTGTCGAAGCGTCCATCTGAATAAATGTTCTCTTAGTATGTTATGTCCTAATCTCAGGTTATTCCTGGATAGCCTGATGTTTAACTCAAATCTCTGGTTATTGTAATCTCCCAGTAAAAGTTTTGATTGTATCTTGATTTATGAACAGTTTTTGCCTCTCTTCTCTTTGCTGAGTACACCCTTATCTCCTTTTCGTAAGTTCATCCTTATGTATTTATTGTATATATAAATTGGCTCACAGCTTATTTTGTATGCCTAATTTTCTGTAGCCGATTAATCTATATTACTTTTGTTTATAATGACAGATAGGAAACAAATGATTTTTATTTTCATAACTTTTAAAATACTTGAGTCGAATTTAATATTCGCAATTCGACACATGAAATAAACTGTGAGCCACTGTGGAAGAAAGTTGCAAATAGTTGTATTCTTTAAGTTAAAGGACTAGTGAATGGTTCCCACTAAATTTAAATGAATCGTCCTATATGCGTCTTGTCGAAGATGCGATGGCATTCTAATCAATATCCTACATTTCCTAGAGTCGTTCACAGATTTCTCACATATTTTCAATAAATGGTTGAAGGATTTTTTATATGTAGCATTCGTACAATGCTAAGTATAAAGATAATCTATTTATTTGTCAGTCAGTCAGGATTACGGCCTAGCTTCTCAACACCACTCATGTTGTGTGCGTTAATTTTATACATGAGTGGCGGGACCTACAGTTTAAAGTGGACTCCGAACGACAGATTTCTTGAGAAGCTTTTCATGACAATTTTTACTCTCAGAGTTTTTGCCAGAAATCTGCTGAGAGAAAGTCGCCGAAGAAATATTTTCATATTTTCGTTTTGATGTCTGACCTGGGATTCGAACTCGGGCCTTTCGTCTAATAAGCCAACACACTACCTATTAGACCACTGCGACACCTATATTTTATTTAATTATTTTTTTTTTTGAAGCGAAGCGAATAAGCAACATTGGACAAAATCTATAACACTGAAATAAAATAAAATGTTTTCGTCCATAAACCGGTGTTTCACGACTTATTAACCCGTCTTCGTATTAAACGCAGTAAATATTATGAATTCTCCTTATTTGGCAGAAATACTTTTTCGCATTAACTAATTTTGAGCATAAGTGTACTTCTGTATGTATTTTTGTAAGTATCTGTGTGCACATTATTTGTTTTTTGATGAGGGTAGAAACGAAAACAACGCAGCAAATAGTTTAAATTTTTTCCCCATGCAGCAAGTACAAGTATAGTCTTGGAAGAATATCTTCTTACTCTGCTCTAAAAGTTTCTTAAAATTTAAGGGTTGTAAAAGTTTGTGTGTCTTGACATAGCCAATCATATAGTGCGTCAGTGGTTCTACAAAATATTACAGGGTAATTATAATTTTACACAACAATTTGAAGGGAAAAGTTTCACTCAATGTCTTTCAATAACCCTGTTAATAAGTAAGTTGTTTAAGTATGTTTTGCATATTTTTTTTATTTCATGTTTTACAAGTAAAATATTTGAAATTCTTTTTCTTGAGATTATCCCAACAATATTTTTAGAATGTTTGTTGGAATTTTTGCCAATATTGTTGAAGCAGTAAAAGCACAAATAACAATAAAAATGTACTGATTTTGATGTTATTTATAATATAAGTATATGTACGTACACGTGTTATAACCTCATACATAGCTAAATTTATCATAAAAGTTCTTATTCATTAAAATTTAATAATAATTTTATTGTACGTCAATAATTTACTATAATTTTTGATATTAAAAACATTAACAATTTTGTCAACGTTTGACTTTAATCACGACTGTCAAATATTTTCTTTTTGTGAACTCAATAATGTTTCGAGCCACTAACCCTATATGTTTGTTTGTTGTTCAGTCATGTAACTGTTACACAAAATCCGAAGATTTAGCTCAAATTGTCTGATCATCTGACTAAATATCGAGAGTCCAGAAAGTATCTGTGTGGTACTCGGAAACATTAACTGCGTTTGAAAAGGGGTCAACCGCATTCTTCAATTTTTGTTTTTCATTACACTCGTGATTTTAAAATTTATTTTACTATCAGTACGTACTGAAGGTAATCGGACAGAATCCGTAAAGCTACTCTCTATTAATTTATCTGATCATTTTATAATGAATAATTGAAATAAAAGTAATCGAGTATATCCCCTTGAATGGAGTGACAGCATGAATGTAATAGTGTGAGTTTTTTCTTATCTTTTACATGATATTTAGTTTCAATAAATACCAACGGATATGATTATTTTATTCATATATCATATAAAAATATATAAAAAGTAACCAAGTCATGTACAGTTCTTAAGAGGATGATATTAGTATTCAGAGATGCAAAAATGTATTATTTAAGTGATTACACGGTGCGATAGTCAAAATACACCCAGCTAATGAGATAGTGTAGGTTGTGAGTTTTGTTGAGTATAATTCAAAAGTATTTTTATATTTCTCGAACCCTCCAAACTTGTATCATTTGACAAAAACCGTATTTTTGACCTTTTCACACAATATTATTATATTAACCCAAATATTTTTTAACCTATTTTCAAATATAAAATGGTATACATAAACATATGGTTTAAACTTACATGTCATGAGTTTTGAACGGGGAAATTTGGAAAATATATATTTTTTTAAATTTTTTCAAGTTTAACTATTCTTAATTGCATAATTTAATTAAAAACTATAAAATAAGTGATGGAATTCTGAAACTGCATTCTCTTGTCAAGAGATTGACATGCCGTTGGATCAAATCGGACAAAAATTACCATCGTTATTATTTAAATAGCATAACAGTCGTGTTATAGTTTTTATATATGTATGTCATCTTATCAAATAAACTTTCAGTTCAAAAATTTTCAAAAGTTTTGATGGATCTTGATTGTTTATCGCAAAATGTGTCAATTTAACGTTTGCACGACTGCCAGAAGTCGACTAATATTTATGTTTTTTGCAAATATTATTATTTCTCTTTGCGCGAACATTTTCAAACCTCCGGTGGTCGCTCAAACGTGAAATTAACACATTTCCCTAAAAATTCTGAATTTTTTTTAACTGAAAGTTCATTTTCGAAAATATATAAAGGGTCCGCCAAATAACTTCGTTTTTTTTGAAAATGCTGTAGAAAAAATCTACTGAATATTTTCTCAAATTTCTTTTTTTATTTGAAAGTACAATCCTCCCGGTTAATAATGGGAAATAATTTCATTCAAATAGCTGCCTCGGCTGGCCATGCAGTAGCCTACAGAAGATGACGATTTTGGTAAAAAAATCATCTTTTCAGATTATGCTCATTTTGATCTAGGCGGGTATGTAAACAAGCAAAATTGCCGCATTTGGGGCACAGAAAACCCGCACGATCGTTATCGGGCCATGTTGAACGAATTTTTGTTCACAAAAATTGAAGAGGAGGATATTGGCAATATTTGGTTTCAACAGGACGGCGCTACGTGCCACACAGCCGAAGCTACACTCGATGTTTTGCGCCCTGTTTTTGAAGATCGCATTATCAGCCGCAGAGCTGATGTCGTTTGGCCACCTCGGAGCTGCGATTTGACACCGTTGGACTATTAATTGTGCTATGCCGTCAAAGATAAGTGTTACGCCGACAAGGCGGAGACAATTGACGCTTTAAAGGGCAATATTCGTGAAGCCATTGGTGAAATACAGCTGCACACAATCGATAATGTGCTTAAAAATTGGATCGATCGTGTAGACTACTGCGTGGCCAGCCGAGGCAGCCATTTGAATGAAATTATTTTCCATTATTAACCGGAAGGATTGTACTTTCAAATAAAAAAAGAAATTTGAGAAAATATTCAGTAGTTTTTTTTACAGCATTTTCAAAAAAAAAAAGTGATTTGGCGGACCCTGTATAAGAATATATATACATACACATATGGTCAAAATAATAGGTGTAAAAAATTTTTTTCCTCTCAACTTATTAAAAAATGCAAAAAATTATAACCATGCTAAAATTATTTTATATAAATTATAGTATTATTGTTGCAGAAAGAAAAAAAGTGCAATTTCACTAAAAATAAGCTTGTCTCAGATAAATAGCGTGGCATTTTTCCTTTAAGTGCGAATTTTACATGGACAAAATAATAGGTGTGTGATTTTTAATTTAGTTAAAATTTGATTTATTGTAAAAAAATTTAAAAAAAAAGGACGAAAGTAAGTGAAATAATATTAATTAAAACTAAATTAAACATTATATCAGACATAATTAATTTTTAAGACGGGTCGTGGGTTCCATTGCAGTAATTAAGAAAGACTCCTCGTTCTTAAACTTCGCGAGCAAGCTAAATCCTACAAATTCATTGTAGACGCTTTAAATCGGTCTAAGAATATTGTAGCCAACGCTTTAAAAGAAAAAAAATAACGTTGAAACACGAGGTAGTCATAGAAAAACTTCATTAACTACAGACAAACGCATAGTCACACTATCCAAACGGGACCCTTTTAAGTTATCTAAAGCGATTGATAGAGAAATTGAAAATACTGTGTCATCACGAACTGTGCGAAGACGATTACAGAAGGCAGGCCTACAAGGTAGGATAGCTCGCAAAGTCCCTCTGCTTAGAACAAACAATTTAAAGAAGAGGAAAAATTTTGCATTGGCTCACAAAGATTGGTGTGGAGCAGAGGGAGAAAAAAAGTGGCGAAATATCCTTTGAAGCGACGAAACCAATATCAATTTATTTAAAAACGATGCAGAAAGAAATGTTCGTCGGCCAAAAGGTAAAAAATTCGACAGTAGGTACACAAAAAAGACCATCAAGCATGGAGGAGGCAATATCATGGTATGGGGTTGCTTTTCCTGGTATGGAGTAGGTCCAATTCACCGAATAGAGCAAACAAATGGAGAGATTTGTGTTCAAAAATTTGTTAGAGAATGTCATGCTACCCTTTGCCAAAGAAAATATGCCTCTGATGTGGAAGTTTCAACACGATAACGATCCAAAACACTCATCAAAGTTAGTAAGTGCTTGGTTTCGTCAAAGGAAGATAGACGTTATTGAATGGCCTAGTCAGTCCCCCGACTTGAACCTGATAGAAAACCTTTAGGGAGAATTAAAAGAAGAGTTTCCAAGCTTCCTTGTTGTAATAAAGACCAATTATGGGCAAACGTTCATCATGTTTGGTACAATATTGGGGTAGAGGCTTGCCGTAATTTAATTTCGTCTATGCCTCGAAGAATGGAAGCTGTCTTCAAAAACAATTATTTTTAATTAATATTATTTCACTTACTTTCGTCCTTTTTATAAATTTTTTTACAATAAATCAAATTTTAACTAAATTAAAAATCACACACCTATTATTTTGTCCATGTAAAATTCGCACTTAAAAGCAAAATGCCACACTATTTATCTGAGACAAGCTTATTTTTAATGAAGTTGCACTTTTTTTTCTTTCTGCAACAATAATACAATAATTTACATAAAATAATTTTAGCATGGTTATAATTTTTTGCATTTTTTAATAAGTTGAGAGGAAAAAAATTTTTTACACCTATTATTTTGACCATATGTGTATATGTATATAAATATGTATATAAATTACAAAACTCCTGTTACTCTTTTAACATCCAGTAAATGATGCAAAATTTATTGACAGTTTTTAGGAAGACATGTAATTTTAAGATAAATAAAATTCATGATTTTATTTTTTGTTTGTAATAAGGTGCTCGGTCGCCTTTTAGATAAAACTTGGATTTATGATATTAAGGATATTTAGTCAGGAAAACAATACATTGGTTTGTTTTGACACTATCATAAACGTAGTATGTATATTATTAACTTATTTTATTTGAATAAAGAAGTTTTTATTGTACTTACTACATGACCCTGAAGCTCAGCTTCTCTGTGAGATCTATGAATTCCTAACTGGTCTTGAGTGGTTCTCAATCCGGCTAACTGGTTATAATGGTGCAGGGGAGTGTGATGCAATGTTGGTAAGGGTTGTCCATATGGATCCGTTCCTAGATATTCTAAAGCACCGTGGTTCTGTAAGTACGCAGGTATCTAATCAATATTAGTACAATTTTTAGATTAATTTTCAACATTTATCTGGTTCTTTTACTGAAAGCGTTTGTAGACTAAGTGTACATTTGTTACCTGTTGTTGTGGTGGGCTTTGTGTCGAGTGATGAAAAGGAGGCGGAAAGTATGGAGGCTGGAAATCAGACTGTAATGATTGATGGTGCATAGTTGCAGCTGAACTATGAGTGCCGCCATGACCGCTATGGCCAGCTGTTGGTCCACTTCTGCCAGCATGTCCTCCCGTGTGCGTTGTGTATGCTGGACTATTGCTCGATAATCCTAGACTTCCGTGACTAGTCAAACGTTCCTAAAATAAAGATTGTTTGAAATTTTAGATAACTATAGGAAATTTGTAGTTTATAATTTTGTTACGCAGCAAACATTTATTTTGTTTGAACAATTCGTATAAGGCAAAGATTTTATATTCTAATTGCAATATATTTCAAATTCACAAATCCTATATCATAATATTTATATCCCAATAATATTGTATAAATATTGGTTTTAAATTCACTTTATTTTCCTGAAGTTCTTCAATTTTGTTCTTTTTGGTAAACGGCTATGTATGACGGAAGAAGGATATTTTAGACAAAATACTTTTATAACAATATCAAATATTGTTTTTTAAATTACACGGTGCGACGGTGAAAATACACCACATAGTCTAGGTTATTCACTAGGTTGAGTAGAACTCAAATATACTTTTTTTTATTTTTCCCGAACCCTCCAATCTTGTTTTATTTGACAAAAAAGGTATTTTTAATATTTTCACGCAAAATTATTATCAAAATATGTTTGAACCTATTTCAAAAATCCACAGTTTTTTAGAAAGGGAGAGATTAGCCTTGAAAACGGCATTTTGCTCAAACTTATATGTTATACGTTTTGATGGCGTAAACTTGAAAAATATAATTTTATTTTTTTTATTTTTCAAAGCTTAGCCGTTCTTTAATTAAAATATATGGAATAAGTTATGATGTTCTGGTGAAGAAATTGACACTTCGTTTGATCAAATCGGACAAAAATTACCGCAGTTATAATTTGAATAGTATAACAATCGTGTTATATTTTTTATATATTTCACCTTATCACATGAACTTTCAGTTCAAACATTTTTATGCATCTTGATTGTTTATCGCAAAATGTCTCAATTTCATGATTGAACTACTACCGGAAGTCGGCTAATATATGTGTTTTTTTCCAAATATTATTATTTGTCTTTGCGCAAACATTGTCCAACTTCTGGTGGTCGCTCAAACGTGAAGTTGACACAATTTTCGATAAACAACCAAGATCCATCAAAAATGTTGAAAATTTTTCAACTAAAAAAAATTAAAAAATGTATTTGAAATACACCTATCCCCCGTTTTACACGGAAGATAGGTTCCATAAAAAACCGTGTAACTCGAAAAATTCACTCTTATATGGAAAAACCGTGCTAAACGAAAATCACTATAAAAAAGCACTTTTTGTCAGTTTTTAATATGATGACTAATAAACACATTGAACGTTATTTGCTCACTTTGAATAAATTTACGCTATCAATTATTTATAGACACTAATTAAAACAAAGTTTAAAAATAATGATGTTCTTTGTTTTGGTATTTCAAACAACCTAGCTTATACACATAAAATTTAGTTTTGATCATAAAACGGGGAGTTCCCATCTTATCTATTTCCATCCTAGACATAGACTACTAAGAATTCGTAACTGTAACATACACTTTGTAGTGTTGTATTTTGACAGTAAAATATTTTGACAGTAAAACAATGAAAATGTTATTGTAGATACAAGCAAATTATAGTTTAGTGTTTATAATTTCGTGTAAATGGAAAATTAATAAATTTCGTTAAAAAAAATTTATTTTCAAAAACCGTGTAAAATCGAAAACGTGTAAAACGAATACCGTGTAAAACGGGGGATAGGTGTATATAACTCAACTGCTAGACTAATACGGTATTATTTGTTCGATTGGATCAAACGAAATGTCAATCTGTTCACAAGATAATGTACTTTCAGAATGTCATCACTTCTTTCATATTGTTTTATTAAAGTTTGCTACTATGAACGAACAAACTTGAAAAAATATGAAAAATAATTCGCATTTGTCAAGTTTAACTCATCAAACTCCATAGCATATTAAGTTAAATAATAAATATATGTACAGCATTTTAAAGGCTCATGCCTTTCCTTTCTAATAAAGTTTAAATTTTAGACATCGGTTCAGGAATGTTTGTGTAAGCAATAAATTTGTGAGTAAGGTCCAAAGAAACAGTTTTTGTCTAATAAAACATGTTTGGAGGGTTCGAGTTGAAGTATTTTTGAGCTCTACTGAACTAATTGAACAACTGAGAGTAGATAGTTACTCGGGTGTATTTAATTTTTTGTATTTTTTCGAATAGTGTTGTCGGTCTCATCTGTGTCTAGTTCTGTATTAATTTTGTTTTCATAATTAGTGTATAGATATGGAAATTAGTTTGAAAATATATTAAAGAAAACTTCAGAAAAAAACTTACATTAAGTGAATCAAGACTTATGTATTCATGTGAAGAAATTTTTTTCAAGCCCGGTAACATTTCAACGAAACCTAATCAATTAGATTTGAAATCTTGCTCAAAATCTACAGCATTTACATTAAATTTATTTAACGTTAACTTGAGGCTCATGTTAATAAAAACAATGTTGTAGTGTTGTTGTTTTTTTTAACAAATGACAGTTAGCATGCAGTTATATTTGCGACACAGAAAAATACATTTTTATCCTAAAAAACAGAGTTTCATCACTAAATGTACGCTATTTTAAACAGATTTTGACGAAATCTCTTAAGTAATAGATATCGTTCAGCTATGAACAGGCTATTATCTCAAGCAATTTTCTTACATATAAAATTAATTATCTGTCTTTAATTTAACCATTCTGTACTTTACTAAGGGTCCGCCAAAAAACTTTTTTTTTTTGAAAATGCTTTAAAAAAAACTACTGAATATTTTCTCAAATTTCTTTTTTTATTTGAAAGTACAATCCTTCCTTAATAATTGAAAATAATTTCATTCAAATGGCTGCCTCGGCTGGCCATGCAGTAGCCTACACGATCGGTCCAATTTTTAAGCACATTATCGATTGTGTGCAACTGTATTTCACCAATGGCTTCACGAATATTGTCCTTTAAAGCGTCAATTGTCTCTGGCTTGTCGGCGTAACGCTTATCTTTGACGGCACCCCACAAATAATAGTCCAATGGTGTCAAATTGCAACTCCGAGGTGGCCAAACGACATCAGCTCTGCGGCTGATAATGCGACCTGCAAAAACAGGGCGCAAAACATCGAGTGTAGCTTCGGCTGTGTGGCACGTAACGTAACGAAATGTTGCCAATATCCTCCTCTTCAATTTTTGTGAACAAAAATTCGTTTCACATGGCCCCATAACGATCGCCATTGACTGTAACGGCCACTCCTTGCTCATTTTCGAAGAAAAATGGCAACATTTAGCCTCTGGACCAAAATCCGCTCCAAACAGTGACTCGTTTTGGGTGCGTTGGCTTTTCAATGTATGCGTGTGGGTTTTCTGTGCCCCAAATGCGACAATTTTGCTTGTTTACATACCCGCCAAGATCAAAATGAGCTTAGTCTGAAAAGATGATTTTTTTGCCAAAATCGGCATCTTCTGTAAGTCAATTGCAGGCCCACTTAGCCAAGCGAAAACGCATTGGATGGTTAATTGGCTTCAACTCCTGAACCAATTGGGCTTTGTATGGCGTCACATCAAGGTCTTTATGCAAAATTCGTCTCAATGATGTCTCCGAAATATTCGATTGTTGAGAACGACGGTGAATTGATGTTGATGGCGCTTCACGCACACTTTCTGCCACAGCAGCAATATTCTCGGGTGTACGCACTGTTTTTGGCTTTTTACGCTTTGGTTTATCGATGAGGATGCCAGTTTCTTTAACTTTTTTCACAAGATAACGAACATACGGAGCTGACGGTGCTTCTCTTTTTCCAAAATCCGTACGCAATTTTCGCACACATTCTGCAACATTTCCATGATTTCCAAAGTAATGTCGCAATATTTCCCAGCGTTGTTCAAGCGTATACACAACCATATTTGTTCAGCAGAAGGGTAAAACTAATTATCTGTCAAATCAGACATGAGCTAAGTGTTACCATTCACGAAATAAGCACTAGTTGGAAAAAAAAACGTTAGATGGCGGACCCTTTAGTTCAAATTTAATTTCTATCAATCAAGACACCTACAAAATTTACTTGGATTCGTTTGAAGTTTACGGCGACAAACTTTTTTAGATTATCTTTTAAAATTTGTTGCGCTTCATTGTACTCAAAGTTTAGTACTAGTTCGAACTCGTCAAACCTGGTTAGTCAGGTTTATTGTTTTATTCATATACATATTTCTATCTTATTCACAATGTTCTACTGATAATGTGTATGAACGTGAACCCAAGTTTAAAAGAGAATTATATAAAAATTGACCTGACGTGTGTGAATTTCGGCTTATTTTGACAAACTTTTGATATTATGATGTTGTATATATGGCCATATATAAACAATGAACGGAGTACAAAGCATCTTTGCCATTAAATCAAACTATGTCCTCATTCCTGTTCGTTTTTCACTTTTCATCCATAAAGTTAAAATTTTCCACAGTAAAGTGTTATCGTTTCCTAAGAAAACTACAGGAGCTATGCATATGTTGTTGGCACCAATTTGTATACCTAAACAAATTTAGGCAAATATTGGAGTGTTAAAGTACCTCCAAAAAATGGAAATCCTTTTTCTATCATTACAACTGATAGAGTTAGAACCATTTAAGCTAGTATCAATAAAGTAGCACAATCTTGTGAGCCAGTTAAGAGCGGAGCAGGGGTAGAGAGAGATGGAATGCAATCTCACCGTGCGTCATGCATGGAAATATTTTTCTCTACTTAAAAAAGAAATACAAAAATACTAAATAAAATTTTATTTGTACATAACATACATAATTGGCCATTACAACTTTTCAGTCAGGATTACAGCCTAGCTTCTCACACCATTTACATTGTGTTTGTGTTAATTTTATATATGAGTGACGGGACCACAGTTTAAAGTCGTCTCCGAACGACAGATTATCTTGAAGAAATCATTGCTATTACAATTTAAGATTTAATGATGTTAAGAAAGGTGAGCTGCTTATTAAGTTTCTTTTTATTTACATATCTTATCATGCTAACTTTGAATAGGAATTTTAATTAGTAACAGAAGTTAAGGAGACGCCGCAGTCTAGTAGGTAGCGTGTTGGCTTATTAGAAGTAAGGCCGCGGTTCAAACACCAGGTCAGCCAGCAAAACGAAATTTGAAAAAATATTTCTTAGGCGACTTTATCTCAGCAGATTTCTGGCAAAAACTCTAAGAGTAAATAAAATTGCCATGAAAAGTTTCTCAAAAATGTTGTCGTTCGGAATCGAGTTTAAACTGTAGGTCCCACCATACGTGTATGAAATTAAAACTTCACATAAGAGTACCTGTTCGTCCAACAAGATACTCTAATTTCATAAATATGTAAAAAATATTACACAACTAACTATGCAAACTTCGATTCATTTCGTAGAATCTGTAATGATTTTAATAATCTTTTCCTTCATGTAGATTTTAACGAAAATTTGGAATCCATTAATTTAATCATTTAATCAATAATTTCAATGCTGTCTCTTTTCTAACTTATTTTGTGTATTGAAATCATAATATTAATAATTTTGTATTGAAATATAAAATGTAATAGCCTGCAAGGATTTTCCATAGACTTGAAATAAATAAAAAAACATAAGCGATGTGAGAAGCTAGGTCGTAATCCTGACTGAAGGGTTGTAATGGCCAATTATGTATGTAGATTAGAAAAGGGTTGTGCCATATCCTTCTAACCTTATTTTTGCACGTATGTGAATGTATGTATTGTATATGTATGTATTTTCTTCAATTTTGGTTATTATTTCTATTATTCCAATAAAGTATTCATCGCATGATTTGTCTCGCGAAAGTTTCATAATTCCACAAATTTTTAAAATGTTTGAAGGCTTTTATGTCACTTTTATGCTGATGACCTTGCTCTTGCCTTAGAATGAATATGAGTATGGTCAATACAAATGTCATCTACTTAACCCTAATCAAGTCAGGAAAATTTTTTACAAATCCAGTCAAATAGAGGCACATATAAAGAATTTACACATTTTATCAAATTTTTTCTTCTCAGTTACATAAAACAAATATTATTTATTTATTTTCGCATTTTAAGCAAACTAGAACTTTTGAACAATGCTCGTTGCAAGTATTTTTGTGGCAAATACTGCAAGACTGCTTACACATTCTGCATATCAACGATTTGTTTTACGTTTGACGGAAAAGCTATGTGCCATTTGATCAAGCGTATCTACACCGCTTTTTGTCTTATTATAATCAATAATAATTTCTGGCTTGTTTTTGTTGTCAGAATTTATCTTTGAATCGCAATGTAGTGATGAGAGTAACAAAACTACTTTATTTTTCTTTGGACCATAACTTACAAGTGTCATATTTTTTCTGAAACGATGTAAGAATCTTTCCGTTCGTTTTGTTTTGGCTGCTAGAAAATCAGGCGGAATGCATCTTTTATTTTTTTCGCAATGTGCCAACGCATGTTAGACCTTTCGAAAACATTCGTTCTACAAATTCAAACGAAGTAAGAAAATTGTCGAATGTGATGTTTCGATTTGTTTTTGCAAATGGTTTGCGCAGTTCTTCAACAATTCGCTCATCGACATTTTTACTTTTTTAGGACCTTGTCCTAGGTAAGGAATTCTATGAAGAGGATACCGAGTTTCTGCATCACAAATCCAAAAAATTTTGAAACCATATTTGTCCGGCTTTGATGGTATGTACTGTCGAAAGGACACTCGTCCTCTAAATGGCACCAATTGCTCGTCAATTGTCAAATATGCACCAGGTTTATATGACTTTAGCAAGTTCCAATTGATGTGTTCCCCACTATCGCGAATAGGAGCAAACTTGTCCTTTGCTTTGCGTTGGGACCGTGTTTTGTTACGAACCTGTGTTTTGGCATGCAGGCTCGGAAGATATTGCAACCAAATAATGGGTGCCAGAACTCTTCGTAACTCATTATATCATAATTGTTTAGTCCAGCATTAAATAATAGACCGATAAAAGATTGTATTTCGATGTGGTCTACTGGCTACTAGTTAGCGTTGCCATATGTGCCTCATAGACACATTTTGACATGATTAAGAACATTTTTGATTGCAACAAAATAAAAAATAAAAAAAAATTAATTTATTACTTGAAATTTGTAAATTCTAAAGAAAACAATTGAAACTAGGAATTCAAGAAGCAGTAAGAACTAGAACCTTTATTTAAGGAAGTTACTACATGATAAAGTGAAAAATGTGTCTGAGAGGCACATGTTGACTTGATTAGGGTTAAATCCAAGTGCTTTACAAAACTTCTCACAACCCGATAAACATTTTTATATGTACAATAAAGTGAATTATTATTATTTTAATTTTGAATTGTAAACGCATATTTGATTCTTATTATATTTATTTCAAGTTTACTGTAATTGTGATTCATAGAAGAAAGTTAAGCGTTAAAAACGTTTTTCCTTAATATTCTAAAATATTTAAGATGTAACTTAAAGAAACGACTATATTCACGTTGAGACTATAGAAACAATTGCTAAAAACTAAATATGTAAAATTATATTAGAGAAATATATAATAGGGCCCAATAATATCTTATTTAACTGTTTAAAAAAGTAATGGCCTGAATTAAATAAATAATAAACAACGTTGATTTTGAAAGATGATGTGTAAGATGGTCTTATAATGTCGGGGTTTGAAATAAAAATATGTCCAATTAAGCAGAGATCGCCATAGT
Source organism: Sarcophaga rosellei (assembly GCA_930367235.1). NCBI lineage: Eukaryota > Metazoa > Arthropoda > Insecta > Diptera > Sarcophagidae > Sarcophaga > Sarcophaga rosellei. The sequence goes on along the minus strand of OV884020.1, from coordinate 29,255,323 downwards.
CTTGTAGGTAGTGTATTGCATTATTAGACAAGAGCTCGTGAGAACAAACCTCAGCTCTAACGTCTCCCCTCTTAGCATACTTCTGGCAAAATATCTGACGGTAAGCAATAGCATGACACATAACGACTAATATAGTAAATAAGTTCAATTAAACAAATTGCAGAACTTTAAAAATGATAAGGGCCTTGTTTGTCAAGTTTGTATGATAATACGAAAAACTATTGGAAACTTCCCGCAGTATGCGTTTAGTGTAGCGATTCTTTGTATTTAACCCGTATATGCCCAACTTTTTTTCTTGTAAAACATGGATTTTTTTTTACCTTTTTAAAAATGGGGCGATAAGCGCATATGGGTTAATATATTTTTCGGTATACCATTTGGCTTTCACACTGATACTTTCGTCTTTGCCGACGGCCATTGCTTTCATAGCTGGCAAGAGACTAACAGGAACTAGTTTTTCAACGACAGAAGTTTAACTGCTCCTCAGATTACAAATTTGAAAAAGTATGTTCTCGTTATAAAGAGAATACATAATGGGTTCTGTCCGAGTAAGTCAGCATAACGGTATTGGATGAAGGTTCACACGCGAAATATCTTCACATACTACTTAATATATGTACATCTGATATAAAGATTTAACAAGAAAAATAGTCTGGAAAAAAATACTTGTGCTTGTGTTACAATGACCTAATCTGTATTTTCCGGTAATCATAGTACCGTTAAACTTCTAAATGTATAACGGTGTATATATATTTATTATAATTGCTTTTAAATATTGAAGTTTTATTGCTAAGATACTCAACATTTTGCTGAAAACCATAATAAGATCAAATACGTTTGCATAAAACGTTTTCCCGAAAACTAAGCATAGCATATATGTATATACATAAGGGAAATAGATTACTTTTTTTTTATGTAGCTCTGGTTTTTTATTAGGTCAGTTAAAACGATGTGGTTAAAGTAAGTCGTGAAAAATACTGCACTTCAATTGAGAAAGATCTTATTTTTAAATTTAAGGACCCAGGACAATCTATGAAAGAAACTGCCATGTTCAAAAAAAAAAGGTTTTTCACGCTTCGCCACAAAACAATGAGATATGAAATAAAAAACATCAGGAGTTTTGCCCACATTTTGGAGCACGATAAAGGATGAGGAGTTAAAAAATAACGTAAGTTCGCCAGTTACGACTTCCGATGTAAAAAATAAACTCTAAGAAGCTGGATTAAATGCTCGTAGTGTTAGGAAGATTCCAGTTTTGAATGAATAAAAAACAAATAAATAAGTGTTGTTTTGCAAAAGAAAAATTAGAATTGTGCTTTTGTTGAAGCAAACCAAGGTAGGGCTCCGTTATGGGAAATTTGTTGATATTCTGGTTATGGTCCATTTTAGAGGATAGATTAAAAAATTATTGCCATTGAAAACCAAACTTCCAATTGCAAAAAGAAAATGGCACTGAACTATAAATTTCTGGGGGATAATGATTTAAATCATGTTTACAAGAATAAAATCATGTTTTCAGGAGAAAATAATCTCCATTTTACATTGACCGTCTCTAAACCTCTGGACTAAAAAAATCCGTTGGGAACCTCTAGGAAGTACATAAAAGATAATTGGGAATTATAAGTAAAAAAAATCATATGTGAGCAAAAATCAAGGGGGAGAAGTCTTGCAAACATCCGGAAATATTCACAAATCTAGTTGGAAGCATGTCACGCCGATATATGTACTTAAGAAAGGCATTATGTGAAGCATAAGTTCGAAATTTAAGAAAACATAGCGTTGTTATTAATTACTATTTTCTTAATCAATGATTTTTCTGTTTTAAAAGTAGAAAAACAATACTTTGGTAACATTTGCCTAAAAGAGAAGAACAGGGACACTGCATTGCTCACTATTCGTAATTGTCTCCAAATATAAACAACTACGACATATGAATTTGACTCAGGTTCTAACCCTTTGCACTCGGATGTCCCTTCTGAGGGGACAAGGTAAGTCTAGCATATCACTCGGTTATCCCCTCTGAGGGGACATGATAGTTTGTTAGGGATTACGGACAATGAAATTATTTCACCTCAATTTTTTAAGAAACACGTGTTCTCCTGAAGTTTTCTGTTAAAATGAGACAAAAAACTAACCGAAATATGATAAAATTAATACGATGCATGATAAATAAATCAGCCGTTTTACACGTTGGAATGGAACGTACGAAGTGCGTTCACGACGGTCGTCACACTTCTCTGATCCTTTGAGCAAATTGTTGATAAAATGGATTAGGCGTACAAAGCTCCACGGGTACGGCTCAATGAAGTGTTATACTTGATACGATAATAAAGAAATCCGATAACTGAGAGAAGAAATGTAGAAGATCTCAGTTCGTACTGAAGCGTCGAATAGAAAAAATGTTGATATTTTTTTTGTAAATATGTGTTCTTCAATGTCCACAAATTTATATAAAACAAATTTCGTTACAATTCCTTACTTGCTTCTAAAATTATACTGTATAATATCGCGTTTCCAGGATGCACGTTTTCGTTATCAAGCGGCGTCGAGTTGCTGGTAGGTAACGTCCGAAACAGCACCGAGTGCAAAATGTTAATAGGCATTAAAAATTATGGTATTTATTAAAAACAGGAAAAACATATTTTTATATGTGGTTTCATTCTATAATACATTTTTATATGTAAAATTTGAATAAATTATGGTAAGGAACAGTGTTTAGACAGCCATATCACAATATATATTATTGAGAAGCTAGCCTGTAATCCTGACTGAAAGGTTGCAATGACCAATTATGTATGTATGTATCATAATATCGAAATCATTTATCCTAAATGATATTGAAATCATTACTTCATTTTTGTATAATTTATATACATACATATGTATGTATACATAATTATTATATGAAGCTATTTGTTAAACACGTAATGAAGCTTTTATATAATTTATTACTTATTACATAATATCTTCAATATAATCGGTGTAATAATTAAATATTAATAGTTAAAATTGTTATAAGAATAAAAATTTGTAAAATTTATTAAATTATTTCACAATTTATAATAAAAATTGTTTTTTTATAAATAAAATAATTAAATAAATTTTAATTTTTGTGAAATAATTTATTTCATTCCAAATAAATAAGTTAACGCTTAAAACAATTTCATTGAAAACTATACCCTGAGTTCTTTGCAATTTCTAGCAACATATACAATGCTGTACATACATACATAGATATATATGTACATATATTATATATTTCATTTTCGCCAAAAAGAAACATTTCAAAATGATTAACCTTTTCCAGAACCTATAAAAAGAAACTCATATTTTTTTGGAAGGTGACATAATTTACGCAGATGGCAGAACATCTGTTCATCGCCTTAAGTATCAAGAGCCAAGATACCAATGAACATTGCACTCAGTACTCAGACACTTCCAAAAATTTCCAATTTTCAATACTAAGCCTTTTTAAAACCCACATCGAGCCATATGCCATATTCAACTCCGCACCAGATTAATGACTCAAACGCTCTTCCAAAATAGTAAAATATAGGTTTTGTAAGAAGAAGAACCGCTCAGCCCAAAGGTCGGACTTAAATCCCATAGAGACACAGTACGTAATTCACATATACGTATTCATATATTTAAGACATTCTCTCACAAATATTTTTGATTATACTATGATTAAAATTTTTAAATTTCGAAAAATTATTGGCAAATTTTAATTCCCTATTCGATGAATCGATAAATTTAATTATTTAAAAGATGAAAAGAATTATGAAAAATATACCGTAATTTACTTTAAAAAGTTTCAAAATTATTACCTGAACATCAATAACTGTTGCCATATCCATATAAGCGAGTGTCATGATCACAAAAAAACGTTTAACGACTGATACAACATTTTCTCTTATATCTTATCTTATTTTCTTAATATATTATTAATGTATTTGTTGTATTATTATTATTTTTAATGTTATTACAGTTTTGTCAACTGTGTACATATGTATATACATGTATGTACATATATTTTAATGTTTTTTCTTTAAATAAAAGTGTTTTCACTCAAAGGGAATTTATATAAAAAAATATTTTAAATTATAACAGATTTTCGAATCGGCTTAATCATACGCACGTTAGCTAAAACACAAGTACACAAACACTTCTTCTGTTAGAACTCTTGAATCTAGAGATTAAACAACGTTGATAGCTGAGCAAGAACTAAACCATTACTGACAATATTTGCCATCTAACACCAACGGCATGAAAGCTGAACAAAAAAATAAATAAAACAGGAGAACATGAGCAGAAGAAAACAGTACAAACCTGCAGAAACAACAAAAAAGAAAACTAATATAGAAGAGAAATAACGCAAACACAACAAAGCGGATTCAAATTGAACAAAATCGCTTGTATAACAGAAACGTATAGCAAGCAATACATAGTAAAATATTTCAAATAATTCGTACAAAAGAACGACAAGCGGCAAATATCGAGATGTGATCTCACGGAGGGTTTTTTAACACGTCAAATCGTTATTGTTTGAGGAGCAGCTCGTCGAACATAGCCAAATAAAACAGCATGTGCCCGATGTTCGTGTAATTTCTTCACGTCTTAATGTTTATAAATATGTACTGTATAATATTTAATACACACAAATAAGAATGCATGCGTTGATTGAGTATGACTGCGTTTAGTGCATGTTATGATTTGTTTCGCCACCTCATCGTGTAGTGGCAAAGAGTACGAATTGAATTGCTGCCAACAGTTATAATTATAACGACTTGTAGTGAATACAATGCCTTTAGCTTCTTCGGTAGCCATACGATTGGTGGTTATAAACACGAGTCATTTGTTTTTAAAAATGGAGACATTAAATAATTCGTTCACTATCAGTGTGACCAGATTTTAAAATAGTATAAAGTAAAATTCCACTTGAAATTAAGCGAAGAAAATAAAACTAAGCACATTTGTTCGTACATATTTACGGTTTAAACAGCATGGTGACCTTTTTTCGTGTCAGTAAAATTGTTTGCAATAAGCCAAATATGATTTGTGAAAATAAATAAATTATTAACATAAATTGTTTAAATAAATAAAGCAATCTAAATAAATGTAGAGTTATGCATTTAGTGTACTGGCAATGCTCGCAGCTGATGTACTATAATTGTTTCTAACATCTATCTCTTAATATCTTTTATCTGAAATGCCATTTATTTAGTGATAGGCTAGCCATTTAAGAATACGGTCGTTTAGCAACCGAAAAACACTTAAAAGTAGTTAAAACTTGTCACAAAAGAAGAGATTTAATCGTGGGCATTTTTCGAGCATAATCGAACTACTGTACAACAGAGATCAGCAATGAGTAGATTCGAATCATACTCATAATTTCCGATACTTATACGCATTCATACTTAATTTAATATCATACTCATACTACTTGCATTCAAAGTTCAATTTGAGAAAACAACAAAATAAAAGCGCGACAATCAAATTACTATCCAATTATCAAAAACTAATCACCAAATTTGAATAAAATGAAATTAGATACAAAAATTTTTTTAAAAAAAATTTAATTTCTATTTTGTACAAAAAACCAGAAAAAAATCCGAAATGCTAACTCAAAAAAGTCTCCGTACAACAATGAATATTTCATATTATTTAAAATTTTTTGTTGATAACGGGTTTAAAGTTCTTTGGCGACAAAAACTTCTTCTAAACATTTTGTCATAGAAAATGGCAGGTTTTATGTGATTTCTGTCGGAATATGTATTCCATATTTAAATAACAATGGTATCTTTGTCAGTGCTAGTGAGGACGATATTAACTAGGTACGCATCGATTAAGATTTCCCGGCATATTTGCTTAAGAATTAATATAAGGCAACTTTTGCACCCTAGGATGTAAAAACCCAAAATTCTATAGTATAATATCATAAATACCCTAATTTATGTAAACAACTTTATACAATTTGTAAAAATAATTAATGTTTCTTATATTTATTTTATGAATTTATTTCTTCTTAATAATAAAACAAAAAATTATTAACCTATTCAACAAAACAAAAGAAAAATAAGGAAAACTTTCTTTCTTTGGGCTGCAAAAGTGTAGGTTCCCCAAAAAAAAAAACATTATATTTAAAATTCAAAGGCCCAATCTATTATAATTTTATACCCAATATTTAGTAAGATATCCCTTAAGATCACCTACTTACAGGTGTTCACATTGGCAAGTGTTTAGTATTCGAATGCATACGAATGGAACAATATCCATTTACGATCCCACACATGAGCAGCAAGGAGAAGCCTTGATTACTTCGCTACTACAATCCGAAAAGGGGTTGGATTACTACCATTCCAAACAAAAGCGTAGTGAAACGTTGCCTAATAACTTTAATCCCAACGTCCTAATTTAAATGTAAATTATGAAAAAGTTATTACAACAAACCTTTTTGTTAACAAAATCAGGCTTAAACACATTGCATTCGAATTGATTATGGCAATTAAAATCGAAAAATTAACATTGTTGAACAGTTATTTAAGAGCAATGGAAAATACTCAAATAATTGTCTATATTGGCCACGGAATATCAATTTAATACGAAAGAGTCGATTTTCTAAGTCAGACTTTGGAGGGGTTACTCGACGATCAGGTTATCAAATTTGAAAAGGCCTGGAGTAAATATATTGTAGGCCTATTCCATTGTAGTCGCCGTAGTCTAGTAGGTAGTGCGTTGGCTTATTAGACGCAAAGCCACGGTTCAAATTCATGGTCAGACGTCAAAACGAAATATAAAAAAAATATTTAGTCTGGCAAAAACTCTGAGAGTAAATAAAATTGCCATAAAGAGCTTCTCAAAAATCTGTCGTTCGGAGTCGATTTTAAGCTGTAGGTCCCGCCACTTATGTATAAAATTAACGCACACAACATAAGTGGTGTGAGAAGCTAGATCGTATTACTGACTGAAGTTTTGTAATGACCAATTATGTATGTAAGGATATTTCATTCAGAAAAACTAAAGTGGATATACAGTCAGTTAAACAACTGTCTTAATGTTTAGCTATTGTTAACAATTTAGGTAGAATAGTCTCAATCATTCTGATATTTTATTATAACATTTACCTTTATCGGAAAATAAGCAAACTCGAGTAATTAATCAAACCGTAATCCAATAAAGAGCTCCTCACGTTAAGGACATTCTGCAGGGCATTAACATTCAGCGGCTATGTTCGCTCTGCAATGTTGTTAGATTCTTTGATGCCGTAATTAGCAAAGGAGAACGACCTTGTTTACATTTGAAGGACCAAATTGAGAAAACCCTGTCACCGATTGCTGCGATAAACGAAACGAAAATATAAACGGAAGGAGTCCATAGTTATCAAATATTTTATCCAACTAGTATCATTTCATAAATACAGTAGCGAGAAAAAAATGCAACTCTATGTCTTATTGCATTGTTTGCTTCTCTTTGTACTTAATTTTTTAGATTTATGAAAAAGTGAACAAAAATATCGAGAAAAAAATACAACGCAATGTGTTAGGGGTAAAAGTAGGTCAATTAGAGTAAGTAAAATAAAAGTTGAATGAAAAATTTGCAAATTGTGAATTTTAAAATAGAAACAGCTGTCAGCAGATAGAAAAGCCTTTGACAGAAGGCAAATCAATGAATGGAGTTGCTCGTCAATTTAATATCAACAAATCAACGGTTTGTCAGATTTCATCGCAATATCGCCAAAAAAATAACGTGGAAAGAAAGTCAGGAAGTGGTCGACCTCGTAAATCTACTGCCTGCCAAGGTCGTCAAATGGTAAAAATAGTAAAAGTTGACCCTCGGAAAACGCCAGTAGATATTACTAATTATGCAACAAGCAATTAGGGATTTCTATTAGTGCCTACATAGCCAGAAACTGATTAAGAGAGGCAAATTTATTAGCTAGAAGCCACTTATAAATAAAGTTAATAAGAAGAAACAGCTTGATTTTGCTAGACGGTATCTGCATTGGTCAAAACAGTAGTGGGCCAAAGTTTTATGGAGCGACGAATCAAAGTTTAACTTATTTGGCTCTGATGGGTTAAATTACATTCGTCGGCCCCCAAAGTAAAGATAATCACAACAATTCTGTAAATAAGACAAGACACGGTGTTGAACATAATATGGCATTGAGTTGCATTTTTTTCTTGCTAGTGAAAGTAATATTTACTTCTTCTACTACACTTATCTAGATACATATACTGAGGTTATATTTTAGTTTGAAGATATCATTAATCTATATTCCCTTATCCGGATGTCATACTAATAAGGAGTTTTGTTGCATCAATTATATCCTTTACATGCCCTAGTTTTATACCATATACATTTTTTAAATCAAAAGCTACGCTATCATAATTCACACAAGTCACAACCGCCACAAAAAGCATCCGTATTTTACATATTTTTTAAGAAGACATGTTTTAAAATTACTTCTACGAATTTAAGAAATAAATATTTTTTTCTTTAGTGTCAGACTCAATTTAAAATAGATGTATGTGTGTCCGCATATTTAAGTAAATTTTATGAATCATAGTTGGCAAAATGTTAAATGTTAAGTAAAATTCATATTTCTTCCTTTAAATGTTACATTGTTAAGCCGTTTTTAAAATATTTGTACAATACCAAAGGGTTGCTTGTCTTCCATCACAATTTATGGAAAAAGAAAAGAAAGAAAATTAAATACACGTTACGTAACTTTGTAAGCAACACTGTCGTTAATGTTATCGAAAACCCATTTTGGCATCCGGTAAATTTGTTTTGTTGCTTTTCCCTACTCCCAGCACAATAATACAAATCTTTATTCTGTAGTAGTAGTAGTAGTTCTATTCACACAGAGTCTCTTGATGAGCTTAGTTATCACCATTTAATGTTGGACGATTATTGCTATTGTCACAAAACAGTCAGATAGTAACATTCTACAAATACTTACTCGTTTCCCTAGCGTAGTGACTCAAATTGAATTGAATACCGACTATTAAAAAAATTTGTATGTACAAGTTATGAAATCTTACCTAATCCCATTATTTCTTTAATAACCTAAGTATTAACAAAAAAAAACGCTCTTAAATGCATTTGCATTCTATCTAATTCTGCTGTACGATATGAAATCCTTAGTCATTGAATTATTTTGTATAGATGTTGCACTCGAAAACAGAATAAATGTGGATAAGCGTAGCACTAATGTGCGAAATTGGTGACTGTAGAGATATAATACTTTTTCTGTTCTGAGCTTATGCTTGTAAAGTTGCCGAAGGGATTGACATTAATTTGACATAAACGCTTGCTTTTACTGTTGCAATAGTAGCAGTTAAATGCAACAAGTTTATTATAAATATTGCATTTATTATTACTATTATTGTTATTATTACGTGTGTCCACTATTGAAATGCATTGTAATCCGAATATGGTGCGCTTCTTAACAAGTGAAAACCATTAAGGCATGTAAAAAGTCGTTATACAACATTAACTACAAAACAGGATCAACAATAACAATGGCAACAACAAGAAACAGAAACGAATTTGGATGCACCATATGAATATTGTCCCAAAGAAAAGTGTTGACAGTTGTTGATATTTTCTTGGGCATTTTTGCATATAATAGCTAAATTGTTAGCCCATAATATTAATTACTTGACTTATGTACATACTCACTTTACGCTTTAGTTATTAAAAAAAAAAATTGCGTAATACGAAAACACATTACATGTACCTACAAATAAAATAATGTAAACAATTTCGACCATTATTTCGCATTTAATCCAACAAATGAGTATATGTTTGTACTCTGAGCAATTTTAATTGCATAAAAATAAAAGTAATAAAGCAAATCCAAAATTTTTTTTCCTTTCTTATTTAGTATTTAGTACTTAACAAAATAAAATAACTAAAATTATCAAATTCTAAGGAAAAAACAATCAAGAATACGAGTATTTTTAATATTTAGTCCCAAGACCCTTGTTATTTAAACATCATTTACGCGAATTGGCATTCTCTCCACCAAATTCTCTATAGTTTCTTTCATATTTGTCCATTCCTGACGTTTTCCCGATTGCCAAAGAAGCTTCTTTTGCTGTTAAAAATTTGTCCCTTTTCATTTTTGTTACCATTAGACGAGCGTCTGCATTAGTTAGTAGTTTTTTACGACCTCTGACTTGAGCACAACAGAACAACGTTTTTAGACTCAGATGACTACTGACTCCAAGTTTATTAGAAACTTTCCTGGTAGAATAGCCACTTCCAGTCAAAGCTACAATACCATCTGCAGTTAATTTCAAGACTTTCATTCATTTCTTCATTCATTCCTTCATTTTTTTAATAGAAATTGATTTTTGTTCGATAAGTTGCAAAAAATATTCGCTGAACGAGATTAAGTAATTAATATTAAACTAATCTTTTCTTAAAAAAGTCAAAGTAGTGCAAAAACATGAAAAAATAACGGTAGTTTGTGATTTCGTTTTTGCAAATCTATCATAAAAAGCAGACGTGCAAAATTTAGTACATGCGAAGTGCTTTTGCTTTTTTTGTTTTTTCTTAGAGCTTGATGCTTTCTGTTTTAAATTTTATTTTATTTTGTTAATCACTAAATTTTAAATAAATGACAAAAAACAAAATGAAAAAAATTTTCTTTATTACTTTTAGTTTTATTCAATAAAAGCGTCCAAAGTACAAACATGTACTCATTTGTGCACCGCACTGTATATATATATATATATTCGTTCGTATAAAAAATAAAATAATTACAACTGATTTGTTTTAGTAGACATTTGTCAAGCATTCGACTCACCGTGTATTTTCTCCCCCAGTATTTTCGGATCTAACTCTACAGGTTTCTTGCATATTCTACTCCATAGGCCCAATAATCCTTATGATCCTTCGCAGATATCTATTTTTGAAAACCCACAGTGTCGCTAGCACAGACTGACGGACTTACCGTCCGAGTTAAATATCCATGGTTTCTTCTGTAAAAAAATGAATTGGGAGCCCCACACATTGCCTAAAAGTCTAAAATCGCGGCGTCCTTTCCTCGTAGAGTGTAGTTTATTCTCTTTGGTTGTTGCTCTATTACATTCCCATTGATATATAAGCAGCCAGCTTTGCACAAGGCAATATATTAGGATAAGTTTTATATTTAATATATGCTTTAGACAAGCCATTACAGATACTCACATTTCACAATGTGCAGGACTTGGAAATTGCACACTGAAGCAACATTAACACAAATTAATTTAAAACTTTCCAAAATATATTGGTAAATTAGTAGAAACTTCTGCTTAAGACTGGAATATAAATTCTGGATATATCATTCACGTCTAAATGCAATGAAGTGTAAACTTCAATTATGGGAGAATGCATCAGCTACGAAAATCTTTATAGACGTCCAAACAAGACTTTACGAATGATTACATCATCTCAGACTAGCATCAAAAACTCCCATATCCATAAGGACCATAACGTGCCAATTTTTAAATCAGAAATAGAGTATTCTTCAAGAAGCTCGTACTCCATTGGAATTTCCAATTCATATGGAAAATAATTCCATATAAAATTTACGAAGAAAAGAGTTAAAAATGGCACAGGAAATATAATGGTTTGGGGATGTTTTTCATGGAATGGTATTGGTACGATATACCGAATTGAAAATACAATGAAGGCAGAAGATTACAGGGACATATGCTTCCATATGCATCAGAAAATATGCCATTATTGTGAACTTTTCATTAGGACAATCAATGATCCCAAACACAGCTCAAGCCAGTTTAAAAATTGGTTATCAGAAAATAACGTTCACATTTTAAGATTCTCAAGTCAATCTTCGGATTTAAATCCGATAGAGTACTTATGGAGTGAACTTAAAAAGGGCTATCGAAGGCGATTGAGGAAGTTTTCATAAATAAAGTTGATGTGTGGGAGAAAACACAAAAAATACGGTACGACATTCCATTGGGAAAAAATTGATCTCCTTGATTGCCCAGAAGAGTAGAGAAAGTCATTCAGAACAAAGGTGGATGTAATGGATATTAGCTTAACTTTAATATTTATTTTTGTTTATTCGGTTTTCATTAAATGTATCTATTTTTTTGAGCAACAAAATTGCTTACATCTTAATGAAATGACCTAATTTTAGAAAAATGCGTTTTTTGTATTCTTTTGTACATTTTTACATACATACATACATAATTAGCCATTACAACCCTTTAGTTAGGATTACGGCCTAGCTTCTCACACCACTCATCTTGTGTGTGTTAATTTTATATGTGCGTTTAACGTCGACTCCGATCGACAGATTTTTTTTTTTTTTTTGAGAAATTTATTCATGGCAGGTCTATTTACTCTCAGAGTCTTTGCCAGAAATCTGCTGAGAGGAAGTCGCCGAAGAAATATTTTTTTTTTTTTAATTTCATTTTGATGTCTGACCTGGGATACGAACCCGGCCTTTACGTCTAATAAGCCAAAACACTACCTACTAGACTACGGTGACTTCTACACGTACATTTTTAGTTACTTGAAATTTTTTAGTACCATCTTTTATTTTATCGTTTTAAAAAACTGCTGGTTTTATTTCCTCCAATAAAATACTCTTGGGTGTATCTATATATTATTTTTAGCAGATGTACATACAGTCACACAGATAATTATACGTACCCGCCCTAAAAATCATTTTTTTAAAAAGTAATGAACTTCTAATCTAAAATTTCTTTACATTAGCGTCTGTAACGACACATTTACTTAAATAAAGAAAAAAGATTCCCAAAATCTATGAATTTGTGACTGCAGTTTGCTTAAAACCAATATGGCACCACAGAAAATTATACGTACGACGTATATTTCTAATACAATTTCTCCAAGGGTAGCCCGGTATATAAAATGTATTGTGAATAAAAATCCTAGGACTACAGCCGTAGAAATACGAAATACCTCGGAAAGTGATCACAATGTTATTGTGCATTCCGAAACAGTTCGAAGTGTTTTGAGAAAGAACGGTTTCCGGAGCCGAGTGCCGAGAAAAAAGCCACGATTGGAATTTGCCCAATAATATATGGACAAGTCCTCTGATCTTTGGGCGAATGTAATATTTAATGATGAGAACAAATATAATTTGTTCGGCTGTGACAGAAAACAAAAAATTTGGCGCAAAAATCAGTTGACTTGTCCATATATTATCATTTTTAAAAAAATGATGTGTAGGGGCTTACGTATAATTATCTGTGTGACTGTATACACGCGATTGGTTTGAGATTTTTTCTTCAAAAAATATTTAGATATTGTTTGTAGAAAAAATTAAAAATTAATTAAAATAATAAAGAGAATCATATGACTTATTTATTTATTTAGTTTTATAATTCGCTGTTAAATTTGCTCGATTTTTGTTTTAGTGATATATATACGATATAAAGATCTACGATCATTATAGGAACACAAAGAGTTGTTGTATATTTTGTACGGGTAAAATATCAGGGCAAATCATAATGTGTTGTGTTGTTAAGAAGTTTATCTACTAGAGACCGTACAGTTAAGCTAAAAATAATAATAAAAAAAAAAGTTAAACGTGGCCTTACCAAGTGGCACACAGCCCATAAGCTTTTGCAGAACTTGATTGTGGTTTACAAACTCAAATAATTTTGATTGATTACTTTGAATTATCTTGTCATTTACCAGCATCAAATAAAATATTTATCAAACTTGAAACTGGTTCCATACGTTTGTTTTTTTCTTGTTCTTTTTTTTTTTTTTTGTTTTGTCTTAAATTTTTCAAATACGAAGTGGATATGATAAATTTTAACTGAAATTCTTATTTCAGTTTGGTTTGTTCTGTAGGTCTAGACTAAATTTTAAAGTTGCTTTTGTTTTTTTTTAATATTTATTCATATCTCGAGATAAAGAAGCGTTAACATAATACATATATTTTTGATATGTATTTACAACTGGAAGAAACCTATGCGATAACTTTGCATGTATATTTGCGCTTATATACAATGCTTAATTTTTTTGTTTTAAATTATGTTCTTTCTTCGTTATTAATTTTATTTTTCATATTTCATGTATTCACAAAAAATAGGTTTACATGTTTGTAATAGTGTGGAGATAAACTCAAATGTTTATTAAAAATAAATATTGGATTTTGTTTGACCTCTTCAATCGAGCTGTTTGTGTATAATTAAGTGCGTATAAATATGTATGTTTGTATTTGCTACCGTGTATACAATTATCCCTCTTTTAACAGGTTGTATTTATTAATGGAAAATGTTAGAAGCTGTGATATATACTAGTGAAATGAAAATATATATATACATACATATGTATAAACATATAGGAACATATTTCTAATGCCTTAAAACACAACATACTAGAAATTCCCATACATATTTTAATTAATTGGTCAATTCACACAAGCCGTTGTATCGTTGTATTCATTTCATTGTTGGAAAGACATACAACAGTGTATGATTGTTGTTGATAATTTTCATATAAAAATCCTAGACACATACACATTTTTTCCATTGGTCAATTCACACAAGCCGTTGTATCGTTGTATTCATTGTATTGTTGGAAGAACATACAACAGTTGTATTGGTTTCGTGCTATCAAATGTGAATGAAAAAAATGTGTATATGTTCTGTTGGTTTCGGGCTATCAAATTGTTTGAATGACACGAAATACACAATACAGCATAGCATTGAGCGTTCACAAAGAAACAAATGAATTCAATACAACATACACTATATAAAGTTGTGTGAATTACACCCATATGTTTTTAAAAGTTGTATTGGTTTCGTGCTATCAAATTGTGTGAATGAAAATATGTGTATATGTTTTCATATGTTCTGTTGGTTTCGGGCAATCAAATTGTTTGAATGCCACGAAATACACAATACAGCATAGCATTGAGCGAACAGAAACAAACAAATGTATTCAATACAACATACACGATACAAAGTTGTGTGAATTGCCACAATATTTTTGAGTCCATCGTCCCTAGATAGTGACTGAGTCGTAAACATGAATACGATGTTACGTTACAAGTTATAATAATTTTTAAAATTCCTTAATTCGAGGGTGAACTGTAAATTTGTGATTTTATATACATAATTTTATACTTTATTCCCTTTGTAAAAACATATTGAATTAATTTTTTTTAGCAAAAAACATAATGAATTTTTAAAATAAAGTTGTGGTCAATACTCCCGTAATTAAGTTTTTGTTCTTTAGCAATAGATGAAAAAAAAAAACAATCAATCCCAAGTAAAAAAGTGAGTTGAAATAAAAAAAAAATCTGCCTATACTGAAAAGTTGTCGAGCAAGTATAAAGTTAATTCAAATACGTTGATTATAACGTTGTACATATAATGTCGTGCAAGTATCGAACGGTCGTAAGTATTTACTTTTTTCGTATGTTATCTACAAAAAAAAAAAACAAAAAAAATGTTGAACAAAACAAATAATGATTCGATAGAAAATAAATATGAAAATCTATTCAACTGCCATCAAAAGTACTTTGACTTCTTATTACGATCACTTTGCTTGAAGTACTTATGCATATATTTTATACATAAATTCGCAAACGCTGGAACCTTTTGTGTAAGTGTACTACGTAGTTTAATATCAGTTATACTTTTCACTCTTTGTATGTGCACTGTTTTATACACATATGTTTGCAAATAATCTCTCAATGTAGTCTTGAATTTACAGAGAGAGAGCGTATTATAATGTCCTGTTTCTTTTTCGGAGGTCCATAGCTGGTTGGGTAAGAAATTATTGTTGAACAGTCGTATCTTTGTTGAATATTTAAAACCCATCATACATTTGTCAAATTACTGTAGCTCATGTTCCACTACCGCTTAACTTAATTCATAGAAAGATTCTGGAATTTAAAAACTCAGCAACATTTAGTGCTCGGGCACGGTCTAATGAGTAGCGTGCTAATTTACGACTATTCGTTATGAAAATTTTTGGGTGGTTCAGAAATAATATTGATATGAATATAAAAGACTGGTAACGAAAGTGTAACACCGGCAGTGTTGCCATATCTTATATATCTTCTTTTTGAAGTTTTTTGAGGTGATGTGAAGATTAAAAGATTTCTACATTAAAAATAAGATTTTTATAAATTTGAAGATTTTTCATTTTTTAATCAACTATTGAGTCGAATAGACGTCTTAGAATTATACTTTTTGCATGAAGACTTGGTAAAGTTCGATTCAGTGGAAAGCATTTAAAGTAATTTACAAAAGAGCGAATTTAAGCTATATATTTAAGTGACATCAATAAATTGAATCGACTATTTCAGAGCCAAAGTCCTCAAATACATCTACTGTACACTGAAATTTTACGATTATATCGTAAAATATTTGCATACTTCGTTAAAAACGAATTTATTTCTATTGAAAACTTTAACAAGATTGACTTAAACAACTCTTTGTATATTAAAGATCCTATGGATATTTATTTGGGAACCCAAGTATCCATAGCTCTAACAACTACGAATAACTACATACATACATACATAATTGGCCATTACAACCCTTCGTCAGGATTACGGCCTAGCTTCTCAACACCACTCATGTTGTGTGCGTTAATTTTATACATGAGTGGCGGGACCTACAGTTTAAAGTCGACTCCGAACGACAGATTTTTTGAGAAGCTTTTCATGGCAATTTTTTTACTCTCAGAGTTTTTGCCAGAAATCTGCTACGAATAACTACCAATTTTATATTGAGTTATTCAACAGCATGTTAAAAAAATTGATTTTGAGAATGATTTCCCAAAATATGTTGAGATTTTAGCTCCTGATATTGTTATTAAAGGTAAAGTCAAAACTATTTCTAAATTAATTCGTTTTTTCCCGAATATTATAACTTCTGAAAATGCTCAAAAAACAGATGATGAATGGCAAGAATTGTGTCACTTTAATTTTAAAGAACACAATCTAACAGAAGAAAAAAACATTGAAATATTTTGGGAAATTATTTTGAAAACAAAACATTGCGATGGATCTGAAGTTTTCCCTCACCTAAAAAAATTTATTTATGCCGTATTATCTATTCCTATTGCAACAGCTAATGTTGAACGAATTTTTATTAAATTAATATTAATAAAAATAAAATTAGAAATAAACTAGAAATATCTATACATATTATGTGGCATTTTAAGAACAAAAGACTATTAAAAAAAAAATTATCGCAATTGTACAAATCTAATACAAAGTTTAATAAAGAAATGTACAAAGTAACTGTAACAAATACATAAATTGTACTTTTTTGTAGTATATTTTATGATCCTATAATTTTATGAAAAATATATTTACCCAATTCACAAAATGTTATAGTTGTCGTAGATCGGTAGAAACTACGACAAACTACGACTATTGTACATAATGTTGTTGGTAATTTCCATGTCAAAAACTACTACAACATGTGCGACAATTTTTCCTATGTTTCCGAAATGTCGTATCATTTCATTCAAAAAATTTGATAACACTGGATAACATCTACAACATTATTTACGACAAGGTGTTCACAAAATGAAATGCCATTTAACTATAATCTACAACAATATAACATTTTGTGAATTGGGTAATTATTTACGTTATTTTTTGTTCCTTTTCTAAACGTTATTTAAAAATTAATGTCTTGTATACATTTTTATGTTGTTTTAATCATAATAAACATGTATTTAATTTGATTAATTGTAGTTTTTGTAAAGTGACGATTTTTTTCTGAAAAAAAGATTTTTTTACTCAATTTGAAGGTTTTCGTTGAAATTTATATGGCAACACTGAACACCGGACACTGCTTCCTTTTTTCCTCTCCCTACAACTTAATTTCGACTATACTAACATTGTGTTAGTTTAGTTAGTTTATTGGAACTGCATTTACAACAATATGCTTATAATCTCTATAAGCCCCATATAGTCGTAAAGGTTATTATTTTTACCTAAGCCTGACAAGGACCATATGAAAATCGCGTCCTACAGGCCAATAAGTTTATTATAAACAAACGATATCTAAACTGTTGTATTCCTAGGTGCCGTTAGTTGCTAAAGAATTCGACTGAATATTAGGCTGTCCCGTCCTTGAATGACAAAAATAGTTTTTTCAGCTACACTTTCGCCAGAAGTATCAAAATTTGCGTAATTTTACACAGATTACGGTAAAGGTAATAAAAATCGAATTACATGCCATTTTGAGGGCTCTACTTTCGAAAACGTTTTTACATACCTAAACCCTATGCTTAAAATAAAAAATAAAAAAACGAGATACAAATTTATTTTATTAATATATTTTATACTTGCAATTAATGTACAAGAAAATAAAACTTATAATAAATGACCAAAACTTACAATTAAGAAAATATTTTTTTACCAAAATTTGGCAATTTTTTCCGGAATTTTTTTTTTTATAAAAAAATTCGTTATAAACGGTGTACGTTATAAATGAACTCCACTGTATCTAGCAAATTCGTAGTCGCCAGTAAAGTGTTTTTTTTCATACATAGTCGTGGCATATTTAGTTTAGGTGTCGAAATTAAGGATAGCGAAATAACATCAAACTTTGAAGATTGGTAGAACCCTGTATAGATATAGAAGATATAGTTTCATTTTATTTTTAAAATCATTTTGGTTATCTACGATCAATTACGCAAATTTTAGGAGGTCTTGCGTTAGGGAAATCCAAAAAAAAAATTTCGGGACACCCTACTGAATATGGCAGGTACATTTGATATTGATACATAAGGTAAAAATAAATTTTTCTTCTAACGATTTAGTGCTGTTAAAAATCTATATTATCGGTCGAGGTCGGAGTAATATAGTAATATTTCGCAAGTAATATGCGTCTTAATTATTTTATAGACGGCAGCGCAAAAATCACGATTACTTATTTACTCTATTATATGCTCAGCTTGGTCCATCGACTCTTGTTCCCGTGCCACCTTTAACCTTTTCAAGCATTGAAAGAAAATACATAGTTGATATAAAATTCTGAAAATATTGGGAAATTTTAGACTGCTTATTTAGAATCTGAAGTCAAATTGTATGCAAGTCGCCTCATCTACCAAGTGATGTCCAATAGTATTGGACAAAGTTACTCGGGGGTATAGATCTTACATTTTTTGCTACCATGCAATAAAATCGTCCATTTTACTTCAACCGGCATTTGTCTTTTCTAAAATTGTTATCGTTTTCGAAAATAGCTTAAGTTAACAAAAAGTTGTGTTCATTTTGAAAATTAATGCAACTGCCCTGATGCCAGTCAGCACCGAAATCTATTTTCCAGTACACCTATGATACGATGAACTGTATGTAGTTGAAATGGCTTTCCCCTGCTAACATAAAGGTGTTCCTGCGTCTTCCAAAATCAGTTGCGCAAAATATGTAATTAATTTTTTTTATTGAACTTTCCTAATAGCCATGTAACCATGTATATAAAAGAAATTATCATTGACATATTGCTCTGTGTAACTTTCAGAAAATGTTACTCTTAAGGCGCTGTCATCATTCATGTCAAACTTTGAATATTGGTATATCGAACAAACGTGCATGGTGTACGAATTAATATCGGTTATAGTAGTATTGTCAAGCAAACACTTGGTCAATTCACACAATCCGTTGTATTGTTGTATTGAGTGTATTGTTGGACGAATATACAACAGTGTATGCTTGTTGTTAGTAATTTTCATGTAAAGTTGTGTGAATAAAAAAAAGTGCATATGTTTTCATATGTTTCTCAAAAGTTGTGTTGGTTTCGTGGTATCAAATTGTTTGAATGCCAAAAATTATAAAGCAGAAGAAGACATTTGGAATACACAATACAGCATACATAGCATTGAGCGTTCACAAACAACCAATTGTATTCAATACAACATGCAAGATACAAAGCCGTGTGAATTGGCAACTATTTCAACGCAGGCATCACAAGTTGGAATTTGTTGCATAATCGACAAGGCGAATTCTTTAACATGACTTCTCGTTGACTCATTCCTGAAGATATAACTCCAAAATTGATTTAAATTAGATGTAATAGTAGGTAAAGAAAGTTTTGTTCAATGTTTTTCATACGCATACAACGCTATTTCGCCTATTGTGGCTATTTCTAATACTGCGTGCTTAATTCAAAATTTATTCCTTGAAATTTTATTAAGAAAAAACAATTAAGGGCAGAAATAAGCTTTCAATACTCTCTCCATCTACATTATTGGACTTTTTATAACATTTAAGTTCCATTCAATGCTCCAAAAGTCCTGTTATTACCGCTCTATAAGATAACCAACGAGTTGAAGAGTTTTATGCAAGTTTTCTGAGGGATTTGCTGTTACTACTAGAATTGATAATTTTCTGGATTTTGTTCCCCATAACTGAATGCCATACGTCCACATGGGTTTTAAGATAAGTTTATATAATTTTATTTTATTCTCCAGACTAAGTAGGGACTTGGTTTCTTTGTTTTCATATTCAGATATTTCCTTTTATTTGTGATGTGGTCTTTCCATGTGAGACGTTTTTTATACACCCAAATACTTCACCTAGTTAGACTTTGGTATACAATATATGTATATATAACATATATATATTGGAGGGCATGCTTTTTTTGCTTAAACTAAATGTTACATGATTACATATTTCTACATTTATATCTATTTTCCATTTGTTTAACCATTGCTGCAGTGTATTTGGCTCTCTTTGTATTACAGAAGAAGCTTCAATATGATATTTATTGGTTTAAATTACTACCACTATGACATTATCAGAAGCAGGCAAATGGAAAGTATATATAGTATATAATATTGGGCCCAAAACACTGCCTTGTGGGACTCCGCTGAATATATTATACGTACTTGAGGTTTCGTCATCAACTTTCGCATAAAAAGTTTGATTGCGAATGTATGAATTTGGCAATGAACAGTGTGAGGCAGGTAGAATTTTTTTAAGATTAAATAACAGTCCTTCGTGCCACACTTTGTTGAATATATTACCTTTATTCTATGACATTGTTCTGGAGTTCTATGTTCCAAATCCAAACTGGTGGTCAGGTATTATGTTTTCTTCCTCTAAAATAGGTAATAGCCTTGATACAAATAACTTCTGGAATATCTTTGAAAATGTAGTTAATAGACTTATTGGTCTATAGGATGAAATTTAGTTCTCTGGTTTATTCGGCATTTGGATCATTATAATTTCGGCTCTTTTCCAAATGGAGGAAAATATGATAATCTCATAATAGAGTTAATTAAATTAAATTTAAAAATCAATTTTAAAAATAGACTGCCTTTCTTTGAGAGTGATTTTACAACTATCGGGTCTTTTTGGCCTAGGCGAAAGAATTAATTTCACTGCCTATTAAATCTAAAAAAACATCCACTTAAGTTACATTTTTATTTCTTCACAGCTAAAAACGTTTCGGTAGTTTATTGGGAGGATATGAAATAATATGATAGAAATACAAATTTCCTACTGCTTGTCTTACGTAGTTTTTTTTACTAGATGGAGCAAAAGTTTAGTTCAGCCTTAAACCACAGTACAAAAGCAGCATTGCCATAATGCAAAATTAAATTGTAAATAAATTGATTTGAAAAAACTAAAAATTCGTCGGCTTATTCAAGCCAAAATTTTTTTTATTTTCTTGTTACATCCAGGGTTACCGTTGTCCTACGAAAGTCCCGATTTAATTTTTTTTAAAGCCAGCGACTTTTTGTGTGACTTTTCAAATCCCCCTTAATTTAGCCAATTTTTTTAAGTTTATGCGACTTTTTGCACTTTTTTCATACATAAGTCGGTATTACTCACATTTCTGATTATTTACATTACAATATAACATACATGTTCATAACTTTTATTTGAGGAGAAATGTGTTATAACTTTAGTAGAAATACGTATAACACCAGAAGGGATATCGTGTGAAAATCTCATGTAAATAAAACTGGTTTTCAATGTATTAGATACAACGATGAATACACTTGAAAAATTCTTTCAGAGTGAAGTATCTCAAATTATACGTATACACCCAACGCTGTTTTTACACGGTTTTGTAATAACACGGTCTAAAAAAATTGGTTCTGTTTTTACACGATGATATTTGATATAGCACGATTGAGAAAAGTTTATGAAAATTTTAACCGCAATCGTTCAGAAATGATTTTTCTACCCGTTGCTTATAAAATAATTAGGGAATTTCCCTTTTAATTTATTTTCATGGCGGCTTAGGTATGTATGTGTTTATATATACGTCCTTTATTTAATTTGAATAAAACTGGACGTGTTCTTATACAAGTTGATTAAGCAACAAAAAAAAAAGCTTCATCAATAAGAGTTTTGGTCCGTTAAGAAAAATGCCTAATTCTACAAATCCTAAATTGAAAAGGAAAGGTATGTCTTTCGAAAATGAAATTGTCTTTATTTTGTTTTTACTTTTTCACTTCATGTCTTTTTTGCACGGATTTTTTTGGAATTCATCTACCGCGTAGAAACAGAATTAAGTGTATTTGATAATCTACAAAAGGAAATATTAATGCAGACTTTTTGAAAATGTTTATGGAAATACATAGTACATAAAATAACGATGTTAGTGAATATAAATTATGAGGACATTTTTATTCAGTCTACTTATAGGCAGTTGGACTTGGGCCATGATCATGGCGGCGGCTTTAAGTATCCTTATTCAGTGGGAAGTGTCTCTATTTCTAATATATATTCATTTGATGAGGAGTCTGTTCTTGAGTCTTTGTCTGGACTGAAACTTACATACTTGCCTGGCCCTGACGGCGTACCGGCCTGTATTTTGAGAAAGTGCGCTGTTGTCTTGAGTGGTCCTTTGGACCTTTATATTCAATGGGCTTCTGAGGGCTGGTCATTTTCCATCTATTTGGAAGAGTTCGTTTATAATTCCTTTACATAAGTCGGGTAATAAATACAATATTTCCAATTACAGGGGTATTGCCAAAGTCAGTGCTATTCCCAAGTTGATGGAGAAACTCGTGACGGATTATCTCTTTTTTAATACGAAATCTTTAATATCCTCTTTCCAGCATGGTTTTTAAAAGGTAGGTTGACTGTCACTAATCTTCTTGAATTTACTACACGTGTTTTCAGGGGTTTTCTTGCAGTCGCTCGGACTGATGTGATTTATACTGATTTCAGTAAGGCTTTTGATAGGGTTGACCATAGAATTTTGCTTCTTAAACTGTCATTAATCGGTATTCCCGATATTATTCATCGTTGGCTAGACTCCTACCTCTCCCTTAGGACTCAGAGGGTATTGTTTAGGAATGTATTGTCTAAGACTGTATATGTTACTTCTGGTGTTCCGCAGGGTAGCCATTTGGGTCCTTTACTGTTTTTATTGTTTCTTAATGATCTTCCTTGCGCTATTTCCGATTATAATATTCTAATGTATGCTGATGACGTTAAATTATTTTATACTTTTGATGATGATCATGGCCAGGCTGTTCTTCAGCGGAATATTGATTTGTTTCTAACTAGGTGCAGAGTTAATTTAATGGATCTTAACTTGAAAAAATGTAAATGCATGGTTTTCTCTCGCGGGGGCGTGATTTCGCCCACATATGTGATTAATTCTTAACCTTTGGAAACTGTAGCCACATTTCTTGATTTGGGAGTATTATTGGATATGAAACTGTCTTTTATTGATCATATTAGTATGATGATTGGCAGGGCTCGGGCTGTTCTTGGTTTTGTGAAAAGATGGGCTAGGGAATTCATTGATCCTTATATAACTAGACTGCTATACATTTCACTTGTTAGACCTATTTTGGAATATGCGTCTATTGTTTGGAATCAATACTATCGTTGTCATAGTGATTCAATAGAGTCTGTGCAGAGGTAGTTTTTATTATTCTGTTAATGTGGCTTAGGATGGGATTATGCCAATGGGTTTCCGTCATATGAGGCTGGATTAGGTTTGATAAAACTTCCAACTTTGGAACATAGAAGAACTGTTTTAGGTGTTTGTTTTTAATCTGGTTAAAGGTGATATCGATTCTGAGTTTTTGCTTTGTAACCTGAATTTCAGTATTCCTGCAAGATTTTCGCGGCACTATCGCCCTCTTTCTTTAGATTTCTATAGAACGACCTATGGATGTAATTTTCCTTTTCATAGATTATGTAATGATTTTAACTTATATTATGATTTTATTAATTTTAATTGTAGTGTTTGTAATATAAAACGTAGCTTATATGCTGGCATTAATTTGTAAATTATTATATAAAAATGTATTTTCGTTCTTGTCATAGGTAGTGATGAAGTTCTGTAGCGGATTTATGTTCTTGTTGCCATTACTTTTCCCTTAAACGCTACAGTCCGGACTGTAGTGTGTACGTGTCCCTACGTAATGGTAACGAGCCCTCCGCGGTCGGGTGAGGGTGGGTTAGTGTGTGGCCGGGGACGTTCAACAAAAAAAAAATAAAAATGTTAAAAGTATATATGTACATATATAGGCCATGAAGCTGAAGCAACAATAAATGTTGGAAAAATATCGGATCTAGATTGGTTAGTAACCAAACCAAATATTTTTTTCTTTTTTTATATTTATTTTATTTACAATCTATTTTACAAATTTAAAATAATGAGCAAGTTTCATAACTTTTAAATAGAACATATATCGAGTTCCTATTAAACTCAAAAGAAAAGAGTATGTAAATACAAAAAAGAGATTTCACTTTTATAATTTTAATACAATATGATATAGTAATAGTAATATGGCATGTATAAAATCAAGTAATCTTAGAAATTAAATAAAATTCCTATTTTCTAAAAGGTAGATCAAGTAACGTAGCCTTTTAAGACTTTTGATTTCATTATTATCACCTAACAGATTTATTGCTAACACATTTGAATAGTTACTTAATCTAATGAGGTACTTTTCACTAAAGTTATGAATCTCATCTTTGACCATTAAAGTTCTAAGATCTCTGTGTATGTTTTTGTTCGTGATAAACCATGGCGCATTTGTTAGTAGTCTGAACATTTTAGACTCGTTTCTCTGTAATGTCTCCAAATTGGAATTACTTGCAGTTTCCCAAAGTTGAATACCATAAGTCCATACTGGTTTTAGTATTGCTTTATATAGCAGAATCTTGTTTTCTAAGCTTATGCTTGATCTTGGGCCCAATAACCAATACATTTTTCTTGCTTTTATTTTAAGTTGTTCAAGTTTCTTTTTAATATGATGTTTCCAGGTAATCCTTTGATCTAGATTGAGGCCTAAGTATTTAACAGTATTGCTGTTTGGAGCAAGTAATTTTGCCTTAGGGTAAATGTGACGTAAAGAAGATTTTGTGCTATTTACTTTTATGTTTCATTTTTTAAGCCAATCTTGAATAAGATTTAATTGATTTTGCAGCATATTGGAAGCTATGACTGGCGATTCATCTGAAGCTAGTATTGCAGTACTTTCTGCATAGATAGCAATGGTGATATTTTCAATTGTTGGCATATCACCTGTGAAAATGATGTACAGTACTGGTCCCAAAACACTACCATGTGGAATACCCGCGTTAATGCTACCAAAGTTTGAGTAGTTTTCATTAATGCTTACAAAAAAATGTCTATCTTGAATATACAGTAAGACACCGCATAATGCGGTAGTACAAAAGCAGTGCACTATATAGCGACGGTGTATACTATGTACACCCCGTTTTACACGTTTTCGATCTTACACGGTTTTTGAAAATACGTTTTTTAACGAAATTTATTAATTTTGCATTTACACGAAATTATAAACACTAAACTATAATTTGCTTATATCTACAATAACATTTTCATTGTTTTACTGTCAAAATACAACACTACAAACTGTATGTTACAGTTACGAATTCTTAGTAGTCTATGTCTATGATGGAAATAGATAAGATGGGAACTCCCCGTTTTATGATCAAATCTAAATTTTATGTGTGTATAAGCTAGGTTGTTTGAAATACCAAAACAAAGAGCACCATTGTTTTTAAACTTTGTTTTTAATTAGTGTTTATGTATATATAATTGATAGCGTAAATTTATTCAAGGTGAGCAAATAACGTTCAATGTGTTTGTTATTCATCATATTAAAAACTGACAAAAAGGGCTTTTTTTATAGTGATTTTCGTTTAGCACGGTTTTTCCATATAAGAGTGAATTTTTCGAGTTACACGGTTTTTTATGGAACCTATATTCCGTGTAAAACGGTGTATTTATTTCAACGCTCTTTTGTTAGTCTGTTCAGAATAAAGATTCCAACTGTATTTTCCGAAGTCGCAGTCACAGTACGAACGCATCTTTCTTGCGTCACAGTTGATTTAGTAGTTGCCTCGTTTAACGTTGTTTCGTTCAGCGCTGGAACTTATTGGAACGTATCCCCCGCGTTAAACGGGGTCCTACTGTATGTCTTTAACATCAAGTAAAACGGGGCTAGGATAAGGTTTTCCAACTTATATAAGTCCAATAAGCCAAACCTTGTCAAAAGCCTGTTGAACATCTAAAAATACGGCAGAACAATATTGTTTTCTCTCTAAGGCATTCGAAATTTTATTGACAATATATGACACTGTTCTAGTGTACCTTGTTTGCTGCTAAATCCGAACTGATATTCAGGTATAATATTTTGTCTTTCTAAAATTGGCATTAATCTTTCTAAAAAGAGCCTTTCAAGTATTTTTGAGAAATTGCACAACAAACTAATTGGCCTATAGGATGCAACGTTATTTTCATGTTTCTTGGGTTTTAATACCATTATTATTTTCGCATATTTCCATTGCGATGGGAAATTTTTTAACCTTAGTATTGAATTATATATTGTTGTTAGAAAAACAATTCGGTTTCTTGGTAAAGATTTCAAAACTAAGTTTTAAAAGTTTTGGTATTGTTCTATTTATTAATCGCTTTTTGCACTTCAGATGAGGATATCGATTTTATAGGGCGATATCCATTTGGCAGGGAACATCTAAAATGTTTAAATTAAATGGATTAAATGTTGATGATAAGTGTTCTTTAAAAGCATTAGCTTTGCTGATATCTGATCTACACCATTCACCATTTATATTCCTTTTAGTAGGTCGTTTTAAATATTTGGTAGTGTTCCATAGTTTATGTTCGCTGTCATTAGTTACAGCATCCAAATTTTTTAAATAATTATTTAATAAATACAAGATTTCATTTTCACGCGTATTTTACCAATGGAGTAATCCGAAATAAGAATGTAGTCATCCACTAGCCTGTGATAAATGAAAAAGTCATGCTGATCAGAATAATGCCGATACCTTAACCGTTTTCTTCTTAGTGTCATCAGTAAAGATCGAAATTGCGTAATCTTATCACAATCCCCACCGGTTGTTAGACAGGACAGGTCAACATAAAATATACCCTAAGGTATACGCAAAACGTTGAGAAAACTCATGCAATTTAAAGATAAAATAGGGGTTGAAAATGAAAGTGCCAATCATCCTGAGAGTAATTATAATTAAAATTAATTTGTGATATTTAAAAAATAAAAATTAGCAAACTCTATTCTTTTATATTGGCAAAATTAATTGGGAAAGCTTATCTGCTGTTGGGTATCCAGTGTATTTTATTTTTTTACGCCGAGGAGGGGTGAATGTACCTAACCGCACCATAGAGGAAGTCGTCACATTTTCCATGTGTGGGGCCCTCACCCACTAAATTCCCCACCTCGTCTCGTGGACTCGTTGTGCCCACTCCGGAACTATGGTGGTATTACTTCGGAGTGGAGTCCTTTTGGCCCCTGCGTGTTCACATCCGCGTCCGGATTGCGTGTCGAAAGTTGAGGAGACATTTACGTGCCTCCACTATTCCTTTCGTCCAGGTCCGTTTGACACGTGTGCAGGTATCACCTATGCCGGCATGCCTGCTTGTTCTGCAGCCTCGGATCTCTCTTCTTCAGTCTTAGGATACGCTCCACGTAATTCGCCACTGAAGTCCAACTATTGATGTCAGCTCAGAGCGGTAGCTCTGCCACTGCACACTCGAATATATTGTGCTCTGCATCATCAATTACCTCCTCTTCTTCGTAAAGGCAATAAGGGGAGGCGCTTTGCCCATTCTATGCAGGTACTTCCTAAAATACCCATGCCCCGATAGCATCTGTGTAGTGTAGTAGTTCACCTTTCCGGTTTTCCGTCCAATCCATAGCTCAATATCCGGGATAAGTCTAGCCGTCCACCTTCCTCTGTCCTCTTCGTCCCATTGGCGTTGCCATTCTGAGATGTTGTTTTGCCTGAAGGAACCTGTTGTGTAACTTCCGGTCAATTTCACCTTATAAATAATTGTACCTGCAATCACAAGTACGGCTGGCGCGGACCCTGTGGTATTTGTTTTTATAGCTTTTGTTTATCATTTTAATGTTAAACGATGTTACACCATTTCCATGTTCGTAACAATACATTTATTGTTAAAGTTTGCGACAAAATTGCAAAAAAAAAAAAGTAACAGAAAATAGTACTAACAATAATGTCAACAATCGAACGAATTAAAGAAAATTGACAACTATGCGTGGAAGGCAATTAACTGTTTATTTACAAAAGAAGTAAACAAAACAATCAACGAACTCATATTTCATAACTCATAACATTTTTAAAAAGTTAAAAACGTAACAGTATACATATTATTAAATTAAATAAAGTTTATCTGAAGTAATTTTTGAAAAGTTTTCTTGATACTTTTCCAGTATTTCTACTACTTTTATCATTTGATTATATCATTAGTCTAATTCACAAATGTGTTGAGTCCCTTTTTTTCAAATTTTGCAGGAGACACAAAAGACATAGTAGCTTTATCAGTTTTTAAAATTTTTAAACTATTTAAACGCAATTATTTTTACAAAATAGCTCTGTTTAAATGACCTAGAAAAATTAATAATAACTAATAAATAATATTCGTGAAGTTAGCACGTGCTTTTTATTTTTTTCGTAGTTTTGTGGACTTAGCGTTTTTGCAAACCACAAAATTACAACAAATTTAAACTACATGATGACATTTTTTGTTGTCGTAAAATATGTATTTTGTATAGTGTTACCCTTATGCATTAAAATTTCAATTTTGGAAAAATATGGACTTAGCGTATTTGCGAATTATACTAACTATATATTGTATTTATATAGTTATTATATTGATATACATATATGTATGTATATTATATTGATTTATTTTCAGCGATGGCAACTTTTTAGATCCAAAAATCGCCAGGGGAACAAATAAGAAGAGCAAGAAAGGGCCCAATTAAAATGTAACGTTTTTTAAGTTAATTTTATTTGTCCTTTGGGGTTAATTTAATTAAAGAATAGTGTGTTCATATAAATATAAAAAATTATTATTTAAAAGCAAACATTTCGTTGGTAGTTTTCATACACATACAATTGTATTGTCTTTTTCCTTATCTGTCCACAAAACTGTTTTAATAAAGTATTTAGACTTACCTACAACAGGTTTCGTTTGAAATTATTTATTAACAAAAAAATATTTGATTTTTATAATACCATCAGCATTGTTTTTGTTTTAATACATACTTTATATGAATTAAGCAATTATATGCAAGTATTTAGATGTATTTTGTATTAACACAAAAACTAAATTTTAAATTAGTTGACTTCGATTAAAAACTGTCAGTTCTATCCAGACTTTTACACTTATATAGTTTTAAATTTTGTATACAATTTTAAAAGCTCATCAATTTCTTTATTGTAGCTTATAAATTCTTTAATAACAACTGTTGCAACTTCTATATTAAAAGCGAAAATATTTGTTACACTAAATGCATAATTTTTTTCCAAAATTTCAAATTTTGATGGTAGTTTTGCTCTTACTTCCTAAATTAAACTTTTCGTAAATTTAATCAAGTTTTTCTTATCTAAGTTATTCATCACGCTTTCTCTAAGTTTTCATCTATATTCGGGTCTATTTCGAAATTCCTGTAATCCAGGTTGGAATAAGTATTTTATTAGTCAAGCTGCAATAACCGATACAAATCGGTAGTCTAGTGCGTAATGTGCTAGGCTATTAGCGTGAGGTTTGTGGATTTAACTCCCACCAGAGATTCTGGTCTCTTACAGTACAACGAACACAAGCTCTAATTATAAATCAGTTTTTCAATACAAACCTTCATCTAAGGCCAACCCAAAGTATACATTTTTTAAGTCATCAAAAATTTCTTCAATAAAATGAGTTAAAACTTTACTAATAATGTTTGAACATGACGTATGATTAATATGTGCGCTTTACTATCTGAAAATACTTGCACATTTCCCCTAAGGCTTGATTGATTGAAAAGGTGTATGAACGGCTTCAAAGAGAGCAAGTATCATTTGGCTTCTTCGCTTTTCAGTAGGAACTGCTGGTAAAAAAGAGATTTCTGGTTGCGAAAGTGATATGTCTTTGAAGGGTTCCATAAATTTTGAATGTTTTTAGTTACTTTGTAACGTACTAAATCGAAATGTTCGGCATTTATTTCGCTGTTGTCTTTGGGTCTTTGGATGGCTTAATCCATTTTCTTAAAACATCGTTTAAATCCCCAAACTATGCATGCAAATATTACCAACTTAATTAAATTAATAATATAAAATCCATTTTACCTCTTTTTTTAAAGGCTAAATCGAAAAAAACAAATAAAAGACGCTTAGCATGCATTCAAAAGTTACTTGCAAGGAAATTAAGTCGAAGTATACTTATATCCGGATATACAAGTTATTTCCAATTCATGTCATTTATCAAGACCCTTGTCGATAAATTGAAAGACAAAACCCGGACAACTTCAAATACCGTCGCGATACATTTTCCCCTTTGCGACACCGAAATATATTCTGGTGATTACACTTCGTGTCTTACGTTTAGCAATATGTTTTCGACCTTATATAGGAGCCACTCCGACATTAGTATTACTCAGAATATGTTTTATTTGTGTATGTCGCCGTAGTCTAGTAGATAGTGTGTTGGGTAATTACACGTAAGCAGTGGTGTTGTCGAGCCGGAACGCTCCTTTTTGGACAGGAACGCGTTAAAAAGAATTGCTGATTTTTTTTTCTAATTTTTGACGAATTTTTATATGTATTTTTATAAACAAGGGTTTGAACCCGAACCGGAACAAAAACCTAACCGAACCGGCTTGTTTTTCAGAACCGTGAACCTGAGTCCGGAACGTTTTTTTCTGCTGACCCGGTAAAAAAAATTAGCACATCACCACTCGACGTAAGGCCACGGTTCCAACCCCAGGTCAGACATCCCCAACAAAACCAAATATAAAAAAAAATTTCTTCTGCAACTTCCTCTCAGCAGACTTCTAGTAAAAACTCTGAGAGTAAATAAAATTGCCATGAAAAATTTGTCGTTCGCAATCGACTTGAAACTGTAGGTCCCACCACTCATGTATGAAATTAACGCACACAACATAAGTGGCGTGAGAAGCTAGGCCGTAATACTGACTAAAGGGTTGTAATGACCAATTATGTATGTATGCATGTATGTTTTATCTTTGGAAAAAAAGGAAGGAGAGGCTAGGGATATAATTCGAATATGTATCGTTACGAATGAAGGTGTTGACATGGCTTGGTAAAATCTTGTAGACCGGTTGAAAAACTTTTCAAATATTTCTGTTATTAATAAAAAAGCGAATCCTGCCACTAAGCGATTGTAAAGCACTGCAACCAATTTACCCTCATTATTGAAACGCAAAATTGGACAACGTTGATTGGACAAGTAAACCAACAACATCAGTATGATAGAAAAGGGGATAGACAAGTAAGCGACAACACAAAAAACACACAAACAACAATGAAGTCGCGATAGAGATCTTAAAGAACCTTCACCAGACGGTTTACGCGAACATTTAAAAAAGTAAGACAAAGCAGGCAACTAACAGTAAGAATTCAGTCAGTCTTGTGCGAAGACGCGTTGCGTGTGAAGTGAACAGTCATGGTTTGAAGATCGCCGTTGAAAAGATCTGCGTTGTAAGCAAACAATCAATTATTGTTGTATTCGTCAAGTTGTAAACGGTGGCACACAAAATTAGTGCTAACAAAAAGAATTTAATTGAAACTAAACACCAATTTATTTTTATTTCGTTTGCAATCAACGAACTCATATTTTAAACGTTTTTAAAAAGGTAAAAACGTAACAGTATGTTGAATATCATTAGGAGTAGTGCTCGAAACCAAGGACTGTTACCGCGGTAGTGCGCAAGGAGTAATCACAGCTTCATGACGTCCAGCTTTCGCAATGTATTTATTTGTTTCTATCCCACTTATATTTCCTGTAATAAGCATTTTCCATGGCAAACAGGTCGCGTAAACAATCAAATTGTGACTCAACATTCATACATCAAATGTCTCGGCAATCGTATTGATATCTATAAATCAAATATCTGCTCATATGGAACGAAATTAGTTCAAATCAATTTGAAATCGTAATATTTTGCCCAATTATATACATACAGTGAGCGCCATAAGTGAGTCAACACCCACTATAATTTTAAATTTTCTATTATGTTCTTAAGTATAAAAAAAGTTCCTTTCTCATAAATTGTTGTTTTTGTTTTAACATTTTATAAGTAGCAAATAAACGTTTTTATTTTTGGGAATTTATTCGACTATTCTCATTTACTTTTCTCGCTATCCTAAGAAAATGAATTATTTCAGTGGTGTTTACTCACTTATACATACATACAAAAATTTTGCCAAGCTGAATTTTTTCGACATAAAATTTTAATGAAGATCCAGGTAATAATTGGGTATGGAAAAATCTGATGTGAGTGGACACAAGACATCATCTAAAATGATATGCAAGCGTTAAGAGAATATAACCATGCCTTATTTTTCGTAACATTTAAAACACAAGAATTTTCAAATTTCATTAAATTCAGAAACTATAAATGAACAGAAATGTCATTTACACCAGACTGACAGAGTATTGTATGGTATGCATTTTTGCAATTCGAATAATCAAACACCTTCAATATTACTGAAGAACTGTGGCTCATCTAATCATCAAATCTTAGATATTTGAATACTAATTCATTGGGATATCAGCTAATTCACAGATGATCGAAAGTTCAAAAGCTCTAATCCATACTAAAAGAATGAAATATTAAAAGACATTTGTTAGCAATTTTTATTCAACTATAGAAATAA
Organism: Sarcophaga rosellei; assembly: GCA_930367235.1. Lineage (NCBI taxonomy): Eukaryota > Metazoa > Arthropoda > Insecta > Diptera > Sarcophagidae > Sarcophaga > Sarcophaga rosellei. The sequence continues at coordinate 29,222,175 of OV884020.1, read as the reverse complement.
TCAAAGGCGGCTACCATAAGTTGAACATTCCGCAAGATAGTTACCCCCTTAATAAAAGTTTTGCACATACCATAGGCCTTTGTTTAAATTAAAAAGGGTTAAATGCAAAGCACAATTTTACGCTATAAAACAAAACGAAGCAAAAAAAAATGAAAAACTAATCAACACAAAAAAAAAATTACTTCCGACGAAATGAATTTCTGCACCCACTCGCTGACTTAAAGGAAATTGATACCAGCAGACTCAATATAATGTAAAACATTAACATCTTATGGCATATTACGTATACACACTATAGCACACGTTTTTATTTATATATATACATATATATATATGTATATATATTTTGAAAAAGCAACCGATAAAAGGCATCACTCAACAGCTAAAGGAAGGAATAAACAACTAACCAAACATTTCAACGATAATTCTGTAAAAAAATTTGTTAAATGCGAATGCGTTTCGCAGATGCCTTATATGATTTAAATTTGCAGATCATATTAATATACATACGTACATATGTAAAATACAATTTGCGACCATAGAAATAATATGCTTTCTATACATACATACATACATACATATGTATATACGAGTATTAACGTATGAATCAGTCTGTTTTGGTTTTTAATTTTTTCATCCGGCAAATCAAGGCAACCTGACTTGAAAAGCTTTAAAATGAATGAACTTGCCTGATCACAAACAAGTGTGGTGTACATACGTTATGATACTAAGGCTCATCTGCATTCATAGCTACTACCTCTGAATCAATAGGTGCGTGTGTATATGGCTATAAATTAAAGAAGTCGAAAAGGGAATTTTACGAATTTATATGTATATTGTACGTATGTATATGCAGCACAAAACTCATAACGCTAATAATAATGAAAGTAAAAATTTTTGAAATAAAATGAACAAAAGTCCAAAGATGCAAAACAGGAACACAACTAAATTAAAAAACATACCTTCAGCAACAATAATCGATTTTTGTTTATTATGCTTTTACACTTGAATTGAATATCTTAAATGTATTTATTTTCATTCATTTTGAACAATAGCTTTTTTTTCTGGTGGCAGTCAGTTAGACGTCCTCTATCACTTTGGTTTAAAAACTGTTCGTCCGTCCGTCTGTCCATTGTATGTACGTCTTGTAACATTTAATAAAGTAGTAAAATTCATTCAAAAATGCAGTCACATTGCAGTATCCATAATCTCTTCTGTTCCGTGCCGTTTTTTCGTATGCATCTAGAATTTTGTATTTATCTGCCAACAAAACCGTTTTGGTAAAATAGAAAAAAATATTAAAAATTATAAAAGCAGAAAACACAACAACTAACCAAAACTGAAACAACAATTTACACCATACGAACATAAATATGCAATACCCAGCCATTCGCTTTTAAGCAGGACTCAAATTTCTACACTTTTCTTCATGCTGCTTTTTTAGTTTTTAAATAAAAGATCATTGGTAAATTTGTATGCACATACATATGTATATACATCCATGTATACATTCACATTTATTTATGAACGTGCATATGTGCATTGTTACTTGATGGGTTTTGGGCCTCATGCTTTAAACCTTTTGTAGCAGTCAGTATGTTCTGACATCCATGGTATGCAATAGTTTTACCTTGTTTGATGCACTCCTTGCTCCATTCAAGAACCATTATACAATCATTTAATACTGTACGTTATTCTCAAAAACATTAACGTAACGATCGGTCGTTTTCTCATACTTCTACGCTAGCTACGTTAGTTAGTACGTGTGTTGCTGTAGGACGCACTTACGATTGGCACGAGCCTAACACACTTCTGATATAAAAACAGTTTTCTTATACATACATATACTTGGAATTTGTGTCTATTTGGAGTAGCTAATGTTTGTAAGAGAATTATTAAACGGCATTATCTCTCCGAGATTATTTAGAAAACTTTTAAATTATATTATAATATATAGTTTCAAACCAAATAATTATTAAAAATCCCAAATCGCTAATTAATATTCCATTACTTCTGTCTTTACTTTCAAACGGCAAACAGTACAATATTTTTTTAGAACTCGTAATACCGTCGCATTAAAAAATTATTTACAAAAAATTGTTTTTCTGGATCATAATAATAATTTAATATTATGATATTCACATTTAGAAGTTTATATCGATTTTTTTACTTATTTGTACAAAAAAATATATCCGCGATTTCTCTTAGAGATGTATTACAAGTACAAATCCATTGTGGATGTATTAACGAAAATATATACTTTCATATATACTCGTCATTTTGGTAAAAACCATTTGAATAATGAAATACTAAAATGACAACAATAAAAGAATAATTGAAAGATGTAACGAGGAATGCATTTTTTAATGATAAATTTAATTTTCGAATGTTGAATTATGAGGTGCAATTTATGTAGAAGCGTATATAAGGAAATATGTATTTAACATTATATCACAAGAAAGTGGTAAAATTTCAAATATAAAGTTTATACCAGAGATCAGCAATGTTTTTTTGCTACTCATAAGTACTTATGAAATTTTGAGTATGAGTGAGTCAACAGTACGTACTCACTATAACATTGATTTATAAATACAGTATGAGTACAACATTGACATCAAACTCATAACATTCGAAATATGTTTCATACACGCATTCATTTAGAATAATAAATTTAGAAAAATACTTATAATACTCATAAATGATTCGAATCATTCATCAAAATTTAGAGTCTTAGTTGTTGTTACATTTACAAAAAAAGAAGAAAGAAAAAGACAAAGACAGCAAGCAAAGAAAACAACAAACCTTCTAGTGAGTATCGAATCATACTTATTTTGTGATTCCTGTAAATGTTGCGTATTGTTAAGTATGAGTACGATGAGTACTTCAAACTTTGAATATGAATAAAATGAGTGTGATATTAAAATAAGTATGAATGTGTATAAGTATCAGATGATTCGAATCTATTCATCTTTTGGAATACTAATTGCTGATCTCTGGTTTATACTTCTAGGTTAGGTTAGGTCGGAGTGGTAGCTCTGATATCACAAAGCTCACTTGAGCACGCATAGCGGCCCGTTGTGATGCCACGGGTGAACGCAGTCCCTGTACTAACCAAGTTCCAACAAAATCAGGGAAAAGAAGGAAGTTGGTCAGCGCAAGGTCTGCACAACAAAAGCACGACTACCCCGCACTGGAAAACCAGCCAGAAAGTTTGATGAACGAAGCTATATCCTTAATGTCAATAGATGATAGCTCCGTTAAGCTAACAAGGAATGGGGAGCCAAATAACCTATATCTACACCTAGCAAGAGACGGGCACTGGCAGAGAAAGTGAACAACAGTCTCATCTTCCTCAGTGGACCTGCATCCACGGCAAAAGTCGTTGGACGGGAGCCTCATTCTTTCCGCGTGTCTACCCATGACGCAATGGCCCGTAAGCACGGCCACTGTAGTCGAGATGACATCACGACCAAGACCAAGTAATCGGTTGGTACGCCTTCTATCCTATAGCTATAGGACCTAATCTCAAGAGAAACACAGAAAATGTAAATAAATTTATATGTACATATTTTTGATAGTTACATCATTTTTGTAAGTATTTGTTATTTTTTTGTGTAATGATTTCGTTTTTATTGGTTTTGATACATATATTTTTCACCATTTTTCAGTTTTCGTGTTGGGTTTCGAAATTTTTATAGCAATTGTTTAAGCAGCAATATTGGGTAACTGATAATGATTCACCTTTTAATGTGCCTGAAGCTAAAGAGAGGAAGAACGAGGAGCGATATATAAATGTATATAAAGTGAAGTGTTAATAGTTAAATTAAATTTTGGGCGTGTTATAAAATTTGTATGTAATATATTTTCTATTTCTCTTTCTGATAATTTATTTAGTGAAACAAAATCAACATAAGAAAAACAACTATAAGAAAAAACGTTTTTATTGGGCCTATTGCTGCACAATTTTTCTACAAAAAATTTTTCGGCAGTCGGTCCTTTGCAAGATCACAACATACAACATTGAACACAGATTAAATTCATATGTAAATTTATTAATAATTTATAATATATGTATGTATGTATACTAACATAATGCTGCTGTGATTTCGTAATCCCGATCCCGGGATAATTCGGGATACAAAAATCCCGAAAAATTCTGGGATTTCGCGATTTTCTCTTAATATTAAAAATGACAAAAAACAACATATTTTATTAACAATTTCATTTATATTCCAATTATATTAGAATTATATGTCTATAAAACTAAAATATAAAAAAAAAAACAAAAAGTAACAAAAATCCATAAATTAACAAAAATAATTCGTACAAATATACATACAAATACATAAGTTTTAAGAAAATTATTTGGATTCCACAATAAGTATATTATTGTTTTAAATAATTTTTTAAAATAATTAAAGCATCCAACATGTCATCTAATAGCCTTTAAACGAATTTTGTTGTCAACATACGCTGCCGTTGAAAAACACCTCTCGCAATCAACACTTGTTGTTAAAATAGTTCCAAGATAGCTATATGCAGCTTGTAAATACTCACCTCTACCACCTCCTGATACAAATAAATCTATTTCTTTGGAAAGTTGAGTATCTAAATCAGTAACCCTATTAATTGATTTTATAAGGCTTCGATGGCAATGGAAATAGGACTCTCCTCATCTGAGATGCTATTATCGAAGTGGAGTGATATAGTATTTTTTTCGGACCTTTTGCAAAATGCAGGATTCAGATTTTATTAAAGTCATATCCAAATCTTTATCAAAATCAGTCTCTTTTTTTGGACTGTTAAGAAAATTTAGTAGAGGTGAATACACATTCTTTCCACTATTCTTTTGCGAAGTGATTTATATAAATCTTTACCAAGTCCATAAAGGCATGTCACTTCGACAAAGTGCTCCAAGTGTTACCTTAATTGGGTTTAAAACATTTATAACTTGTTTAATCAGTCTAAATTCTTCATAAGATAAACTCTTATTTTTTAAATCAGTGCAAGCTTTTTTACAATTATTTCTTACTCTAAAAACCGCCGGCACATTTCAAACAGAGTATTCCATCTCGCTTTACATGTAATTGCAAAAACTTATTTTTGTATGGAGATTTTCGGAACACTCTTACAGTTTTTCTTTAAACTTATTAACAGGGTCTTTACGTTACTCACTTACTTATTGCAAGATACACTTGGAAAATTGTATGGGTATTATTTAACGTAATACTAAATAAAAAATGCAGTAAACTAATTTTTTTAATTTATAAAGTACATATGAATTTACAATCTCGAAAAAAGCGGTAATCCTGACTAAAGGGTTGTAATGACCAATTATGTATGTATGTATGTACTAATTTTATTAAAAATCGAAATTTTTTTTTAATTAAAAACTCCTGTCAACTGTAATTAGGAAATACTTAGCGATTTGTTTTTTCTTTTTTTTTATTAGATTTGTCCGCAATGCAACAGAAAAGCTAACGAATTAGACAAGTTTTTCATTTACAACATTTGGAACTTAACAGAACTTAAAGACTAATTCTGCAGTAATGCTAAGTATAAAGCCGAAAGTCCATACCATGCGTTTAATGCGACATAGCTTTACATGCGATTCTCCCGTTCTATGCGTTTTTATTGCGAGTTATAGGCAATGCGTTATATACGACGGGTTTTTTGTTTTGATTAGCTGTTGTGGTAAAATAATTATCAAACAAAAACAGTTTTGGGAAAAATAGAAAACCAAATTGTGATTTTAAAAGAATTTATGGCATTAATTACATGTTTATAAAATTATATATATATATGATACTTTGTGATGCAAAGACGGGTGTTTTCAATTAATTTCTGCTCTATTGCCCTTGTTTAGAAATTGATAAATTCAAAAGACAAGACACGCAGTAAAAAAAACAATCGATAACTAGATACAAATTGTGTTCATGAAAGAAATGTGTTCAAAAATGTGTTTTCCTCTTATATTTGTAATAAACTTTATTATGCAATATGTTTATATTAATATTTTTATAATGCAAAGAAAAATGTGAAAATAGTAATGCACTATTCAAACATATTTATCGGAACTATACGCAATAGCATATAATTTGTCATACCTAAGTTTAGAAAACAGCTGACTTTTTTCAGCAATGCATAAATCGCATAGAAAACTAGAAAGTAAACCTACTTGATGCATTCTATGCGTTTTCTTCTGTGGTTTTAATGCAAAAGTTGGTTTTAACGTTAAAACCATAATTAAAACCTGGTTTTATCATACAAAGTCCATCTTAAAACCTTTTTTGAATTGGCTTTAAGTAGATTTTATGAAATACAACCTTGTTTCCGATGTACTAAATCAGAGCTACCAACATTGAAATGTTGAAAACAGCTGAAAAAAATAAAAACAAAACAAATATAAAATGCCGGTTATGTCAAATCAGTATTTTACTCTTAATTAAATTAAATTTTAAATAATGAACGGTGCAACAAAAATAAATTAAAACAAAAGAAAAAGAAACCTTTGACAAACCAGAACGAGCATATATTTATTGAAATGTGGGAGGAAAAAATAAAAGAAATAAGAAACAGCTGTTACACGGTCATAAATGTTATGAAAGTTAAAAGCAGGTTGTAACTTATGGTGTGAAAACACTATAACTTGGCTCAAACAACTACACTGATTCTACTTTTTTGACATAGGCATAAAACGGAAGGTCGCATGGTATGGACAAAGATTTGTTACAAAACTTTTAAAATGAAACCGTTTTCAAAATATAAAAACATGTACACAATGCAACGAAAGTTAACGTACGGTGCACAATCTGGTTATTTAGCACATACACATACATACATAAGTCAGTTTTCAGAACTGAGTTTAATTATGTTAAAAATTTATCAAATTTTTGTTAGAAGTTGTTTTGAATGATTCAAATTAAAATAAAGACTTTGGAGTACATATAATTGAAAAAACATACTCAGTTATATTAGTCCAAAGTGAAGTAGTGGTTAGATTATATATGTTATTTCTTAACAAAAATTATTAATCAAAACCAAAAAGTAAGCGAGGAGATAAACTTAATTTAACGCTTCAGATTATAAACCAATAGTGTTAAATCTAAATGAAACTCTGAAAATTCGTATAATAGTACCAGACAAGTCCACCCTAGGGCTCTGTGAACAGCAGTTCATAATCAATAAATAAAAGTTTTTAATTACGAAGTCACTCTACTGTCTTATATAATTTAAACTGAAGTAAATATAAATTAAAAGAGACCAACGAAATTTTGACGTAAACTAAATACAACACTTTCAACTATTTTTGTTTTCGTATGCAGACTTGCGCAATATGATGATAACTTGGTTAACAACATTCGAAACTATTAAATCCTTAACACGTTATAGTGTTTGTGATGTTTAATAAGAAGAAATAATGTAATAATTGTAAAATTTCTTATTATAAATACCAAATTAAATTAAATTATAAAATTATTCATTTATATTATTATTAATAAGTTTATTTGTTAAGTAGCTGTATTCGCGCGCATTGCTGCGCCATCAATTAAAGTATATTTGAAGGAAAGATATTACACAAATATCCAATTAATTTTGAATGATTTTATTTACTTTGTTTCCCGTTGTCCAGATGAATCAGACGAACGGGCCTGTGTAGTACGCATTCAATCAGTTTCTCACTTCTCGTTGCTCAAGTGATTCATGCGAACGGGTCTCAGCGGCATTACTCGTCTGATTCTGATGCCCGTAATGCTCTTTTCTTCTTGGAGGCTTTGGAGGCATAATGGCACGGGAACGACTTGAAAAATGCGTTTAAATTTATTACAATCTCACAGTGTACCCAATCCAATTGAACCGTATGTTCAGACATGGATAGAAATGTTAATATTGACGGTGATCCAGAATCGTTAAAATCGATGTTAAAAATTTTATAGAAGAAATTTAAGAATATATTTTTGTGGTACCTATTTACCTTATATCTCTTCCACAAAACGTAAACTTATACATATCTATGCATATTGAAAGAAGGAAAATCGAAACGATGTCTTGTCTTTTGATATATTTTGATTTAATTTTAGACCGTAAATATTTATATTATATATTTTTAGAAATTAAATGTCTTTAAATGTCTGAGATACAAACAATTAAAAGGTTTCAAATTTGTGACTGACATTTTACGGCAATGAGTTATACCAAATGTTATTAAAATCGTAAATGATGAATCCTAAAATGTATGGTGTTTGTACGATCAACACATCATTAAATGCATAGTTTACGATTCAATTCATTTTGAATTTTGAACTTTGCTAAAGATCATAGTGTGATCAAATGCACAATTTACAATTTAATTCATTTTGAGTAATTTTTAATGGCGCCACCTGTCGTAAATTGTTCATACCAACTTAGAAACCTTCGTCGGCTCATGCGTAACAACTTTGCTAAAGATTATAACATTATCAAATGCATACTTTACTATTCTATAAAGGACATACAGAGAAACATTCATTTTTATATGTATAGATAGATTATCAATTTTTAATAATGTTATTTATTAATTCCATACTCTTATTATGTTTATAATAATTTGTAAGATTGTGGTAAATACTGTGCCAAATCAAAATGGGACAAATGTCAATTTTGATTTATGTTCACGTCATGTCGGAATTTTTAAACCACTAAAACAATTTTATTTTACTTTAAGGTTCAACTTTTTAGATAACTATTCTTTATAAAAATCTTAAAATCAAAACTTTTTATAAACTAATTAAATCGTATTATTTATGAGATACCTATATTCCATATGTTTTAGTCTATATTCTAAATATTGCTTTTTCTTTTTTTTTTTTTGCTTTACGCCTGTAACACATTAGGCTGCCCCGAAAATTTTTTTTATATTTCCCTAACGCAAGACCTCCTAAAATTTGCGTAATTGATCGTAGATTACCAAAATGATTTTAAAAATAAAATGACCCTATCTATATCTTCAGGGTTCTACCAATCTTCTAAGTTTTGAAAAGTAGTTATTTTCATGATTATATTTCGTTATCCTTAATTTCGACACCTAAACTAAATATGCCACGACTATGTATAACAACAACACTTTACGGGCGACTACGAATTTGCTAGACACAGTGGAGTTCGTTTATAATCTACACGGTTTATAACGAATTTTTTATAAAAAAAAAATTCCGGAAAAAATTGCCAAATTTTGGTCAAAAAATATGTTTAAATTTTAAGTTTAAACTTGATTCCAAGTATAAAATATATTAATAAAATTAATTTGTATCTCGTTTTTTTAATTTTTTATTTTAAGCATAGGGTTTAGGCTCGTAAAAACGTTTTCGAAAGTAAACGTAAAAACTATTTTTGTCATTCAAGGACGGGACAGCCTAATGTACATATATTCGCATCATCCGTTTCGTTTATTTATGTAGACTTACTCGTTGAAGTTGAAGCACATGATAAGGATTTGTGGCACGCGTAGCAAATTACAAGTGTATTATCAATCTACAACTGTATTGTACCTTTCGAAGGTCAATGCAAATTGCACTGCGCAACGATTTCCTTCGATTTTTATCACAAAATATTGTTTAATATTTTCAATTTATAAATATTTTACTGTAAACAACGAAACCGTTTGTATATTTTATTATTAATTGAAAATAAAGAAATTTTATCAGTCTTAATAAAATTAATTTTATAATACAACTGAGATTAATTAGTAATACAGTAGTTTTGACTTACCTGCACAACTAACTTTTGCAAAAAAATTTGTGCAGATAAGTCAAAAATGCAGCTAAATTAAATTTTTTACTTTAATTATAGATAACACTCTCAAAATTTTTGTGCAATGCTCACGTAAATAAAAGGCAGCTAAATCAAAACTACTGTAGTAATAAATACTTATAGAATTATCATGCCCGTTTTAAAAGTTCTTTCACTATTTCTTCAGTTATGTGCAGCATAGCCACAATTATTATTACAATTACATATTACATTTTTTAGATCAATGGGACTAAATAACCAATTTACTCATTCAAACTCCAAGGTTGTAAGGTTGTAATATGTGTGCTGGAATATCCGCGTAAATTGCAAGTGAACAACATAGTTTCTATTGAAATTATTCAGCAGGATGACTTTATTTATTTTTCGTTTCAGTCATATCATTTTGCCATTTCCTTTTACAAGTGGGCTAACCCCGTACGATTATTACTGGCCATGTTTCGTGTTTGATAATGCGTTTGTATATTTTCGATTCAAATTTGTGTTGTGCATAGACCTGCTTCGTTTTTAAAAACATTAACACTAATCACACAAAACTATGAGTTTCGCAAGTCACTAGCGTTGCGTAATATTTTTCTCTGTACAGGTATTTTAACTCTGTGTACTGGTTCCATATTCGATCTCCTTCGATGTGAACAAACAAGTGACTAATTAAACGGTGCGACAATCAAAATATACCCAGATAATGATAATGATAGGTTGTGAGTTTTGTTGAGTAGAACTCAAAAATATTTTTTTATATTTATCGAATCAAACTATTTTTATTTGACAAAAACGGCATGATCTTTTCACACAAAATTATTGATTACCCAAATATATTTTAACCTATTTTCAAAAGCGGGCAGATGACCCTTTAAAGTGGTATATGTTCATAAACATATGGTTCAAACTTACATGTTATGTGTTTTGATCGGGTAAACTTGGAAAATATATTTTTTTTCTAATTTTTTTCAAGTTTAGTTATTTTTAATTGCAAATTTGAATTAAAAAAATATAAAATAAGTGATGACATCCTGAAAGTGCATTATCTTGTGAAGAAATGACACTTCGTTTGATCAAATCGGACAAAAATTGCCGTAGTTATTATTTAAATAGTACAACAGTCGTGTTATACTTTTTATATATGTCATCTTATCAAATGCACGTTCAGTTCAAAAATTTTCAATAGTTTTGATGGATCTTGATTGTTTATCGCAAAATGTGCCGCGTTCTCGTTTGACCGACTACCAGTAGTCGGCTAATATTTGTGTTTTTGCAAATACTATTATTTCTCTTTGCTCAAACGTTGCCCAACTTCAAACGTGAAATTGACACATTTTGCGATAAACCATCAAGATCCATCAAAAATTCCGAAAAGTCTTGAACTGGAAGTTCATTTGAAAAAATATATGAGGTAGTCATAAGTAAGGGGTGATTTTTTAAGAGCTTTAGGAAAATTAAAAAAAAACACACATAAAATTCAGAAAAATGCATGACATCTTTATTTGAATCGATAGTACGGTCCATATAATTTAATGTTTAAAGATTAATTCATGCAAATGTTAACCGCGACTGCGCCTCAAATGGTCCATCCGCTTAGTCCAATTTTGGCATACACTTTCCAACATTTCGGCCGGTATCACAAGCGGGCTTGTCTGTATAGACATGACCTTTAACATAGCCCCACAAAAAATAGTCTAAAGGCGTTAAATCGCACGATCTAGGCGGCCAATTGACCGGTCCCGAAAGTGAAATAATATGTTCACCGAACTCGCCTCTCAATAAGTCCATTGTTACGCGTGCTGTGTGGCATGTGGCACCGTCTTGTTGAAACCACATGTCATGCAAGTCAAGCTCTCGCATTTTGAGCAAAAAAAAGTTGGATATCATCTCACGGTAGCGCTCACCATTCACAGTTACCTTACGATTCGCAGCATCTTTGAAGAAGTACGGTCCAATGATGCCACCAGCCCATAAACCGCACCAAACTGTGACTTTTTCTGGATGCATTGCTAGCTTTGGCAATGCTTCTGGCTGATCTTAACTCCAAAATCGACAATTCTGCTTATTTACGTATCCCTAATAGCCGCTTCAGTGGGACGATTAAACTGACCATAAAATGGAAGAAGCGCGCGATGAACTTTCTTAACAGAGCACGCATTTTGATTATAAAATTCAATGATTTGCAAGCATTGTTCGTTTGTAAGACGATTCACGATTAAATTATAGACCAAACTGAAGATGTTTGACAGTGAAACAAAACACGAAACGTGCGTGAGCTGTTTAAACCAGTGTTGCCAAAAAGATAATAGCTAAAAAATCACCCTTTATTTACACAAAAGAGTATTTTCACGTTTTTCTTAAAAAAGATCTCAGTACTTTTTACGGGAAGTTAAATTTGAAAAAAAATTTCTATTGCCTAGCTTGGAATATGCAAAAGCAAATAAAATAAAATTGAAAAAGATAACCATATGCTTATAAGTTGTCAAAATTATTTACACACGTTTTATTCTTTTCAAAAGTATTTACACAAAACTAAAATTAAATGTTCTTTATTTTAATTACGACTATTACACTCTTTAAATAATAACTACGGTAATTTTTTGTCTGAAGCGTCGATCTCTTCAAAAGATAATGCACTTTCAGAATGACTTCACTTATTTTATATTTTTTAATTAAAGTTTGCTGCTATGAACTGACAAACTTAAAAAAAATATGAAAAAGTTCGCATTTGTCTAGTTTACCTTATCATGTTTGTGTGATCAATAAATTTGTGTGTAAAGTCCAAAAAAAGCAGTTTTTGTCAAATAAAACAAGTTTGGAGGGTTCGAGAAATATAAAAACTAAATTTTTGAGTTCTATTCAACAAAAGTCACAACTTACACTATGTCATTAGCTGGGTGTATTTAATTTTATTTTATTTTGTCGCATAGTGTTATTAAGAAGCTTTCACAATGAAATGTTCACTTTTGTTATATTTTTATAAATCTGTCCCGCCGCTCTTGTTTAAAATTAACACACACAACATAAGTGGTAGGAGAAACTAGGCCGAAATCCTGACCGAACGGTTGTAATGACCAATTATGTATGTATATATTTCTATTTGTTGACAATTCAAAGTAAATTTAAATATTCTGTATTATTTTTTCATTATCATTATTTTAAAATACCAACCAAGATACTTGCCCCAAAAATTGTTGCAGTTGTATTTTAAAGCATTCCTTAACGTTTATTGACATATAATCGCAAGAGCCTTTAGATACGAATCTTTAGAGGTAGAGGTTGCAAATTTACATTCACAGTCTAAAAGAAATATGCTCAGCATCGAAGTTGAGAATTGTTTTTAGTTGCTGTTCTGAATTTTGTTTTGTTTCCCACCCCCATTCAATTAGCCTAATTATACGCTGTCCTGATCATTTTCTTGGAATTTTATACTTGAAAACACAAAAAAAAGAAGTCACTATTAAAAAAATCTCAAACGATATTATTCCACATCAAAATAAAACATAACAAAAAAAATCATCAACAAAAACAACAACAACAATAATAAAAGAAACATCAACACAAAATAGAACATCAAAAGAAGGCCAGACCAAATCAAACTAAGCCAAGTTAAAACGAAGCTCAAGTCATCGCCCATAAACATCACCACAGTGTTTGCGCTGCGCCGACTAAATTTGTAGAAAAAAGTCATCGATACACTTGCGTGATGCGTTGCCAAAATATAATTTATGAGAATTAACCACATACAGATATAGTTTGCGTGCGGTGGCGTTTTGTCTGCAAAATGCGTACAATACGAATACATTTACATACACATACACATATAGAAAACGATTTATTTAATTTTTTTCTTTCTTTCCCGTCCTATTAAAAAACAAAAAGGAATTATAAACATACATATGTACATATATCTTGCTAAAACAATTCCCACCACAAATAAGTAAGTAGTCCAAATATTATCAAAACAACACAAAACACACATACATTTTCGACATGGTTCATTTATTGATATCCCCCGTTTACTATGCATGTAAATAGTGGCAACTATTGTGTTTAAATTTATTTAGGTATTTATTTTTAATATGTATAAACAAAGTACTTTAGATTCAATGGTTAACTTCAAATGCACTGGGCAATAATTGTAATTTTTTAAATAATATTTGTTAATACTCTAATAAACTATGTATGTATGAGCTGGAGTAAAGCTTTAAGATACTTTGAAAAAGCATCCATAAGACATTAACGTATGCAATCAACAGATAATGATAATTATTTTTGCGTGCTATTCATTGGGTGTCAATCACTGCAAATAATCCCTGCATAATTTGCGGAAAGAAAAACTTTGGCTGCTATCTGTAAACTCAATAACAATTTAAAATGAAAGACATTTGATGAGACAATTTAAAACAATGTTTGAGCCAAAATAAAAGAGTAGAATTTATATTTATATCGTTATACATACATAAATACATAGGCGTTCAAGTGCAATTTTACTTTCTTTTAGGAGCCAAAATAAAAAAAAACAAAAATGCAGCCTTATGACATAAATAACTTCAGTTTCATTACCGTTGCATATTTGTAATATTCGGATGTGTGCGATGATTTTCTGCAACAAAGCCAGAGTGAGCTTTACTACACGCAGGGCATGTATATAGAGATTACTTGTGACATACGCTACAGTCATTTAGTTTTTTTTAAACGTGCGCAATTTCTCAAAACAGAAAATATCCTCCAATTTTAAAAGTTTTTAAAATTTGGAACCAAAAAATATGTATACAGTAGTTTTGATTTAGCTGCCTTTTATTTACGTGCGCATTACCTTTACCTGCACAAAAATTTTGTTTCGTGCTTTGAGAGAGTAATCAACAATTAAAGTAAAAAATTTAATTTAGCTGCATTTTTGGCTTATCTGCACAAAAATTCTTGCAAAAGTTAGATGTGCAGGTAAGTCAAAACTACTGTATATCATAGATCAGCAATGAGTATTCAAAAAGATAAGTAGATTCGAATCCTCGACTCTCCTTTACTCAACATTTGCAATAATCACAAAATAAGTATCATTCGCGTACAAACACTACAATACTCACTAGAAGGTTGTGTGTTTGCTTTGCTTGCTGTCTGTTTTTTCTTTCTTCTTTTTTTGTATATGCAACACCAACTAAGACTGTAAATTTTGATGAATGATTCGAATCACTCGAATCATTTATGAGTATTATAAGCATTTTTCTAAATTTATGCATCTTAATGAGTAGGCGTATGAATCAAACATATTTGGATTGTTATGAGTTTGATGTCAACGTTGTACTTATACTCATTACAACCTGTACTTATAAATAAGCGCTGTAGTGAGTGTGAATGAATCAGAGTAGTTAAATTTCAATACTGTTGATTCACTTATATTTAAAATTTCATGAGTACTTATGAGTAGCGAAATAACGCTTAACTGCTGATCTCTGGTATATATACATATGTACGTATAAACTATACTCATTGATTCATTAAAAATGCATTTGATTTTACAACAACAATTTCTTACTATGTCTACGCATTACACGATATACTGTAACCTCCAAATGATAAATACATTTCGGCATATACTATTTAATTTTTCAGAAAGACCCGAACTTTTAATTAACGCATCATTTTTAATAGCTGTTGCATTCCGAAATTTTTAGGTTAGCCAATTCGTTAATACAATTCATTTAATAAGACGTGAGGCGTTATATGCCATTAAGTTAGAGTTTTTGATTGTGATCAAGACGGCAATCTTTAGAACGATCAGTAACTTAATGTATTCAACTTGACAAACAATCTCCACATGCCCTCTACTGGATTTAATAATTAAGACTAAATTTATGTTGTACGTAGTACTTGAAACCCACCACGTAAAAAGTTTCTTCCCGTAAAGGATTACGATTTAAGTGTAGACTCTTCGAATGTCCAGAAAATTCAGAATTTCAACATCGACTTCGACACTTTATTTTCGATTTAATCACGAACTCAGACCACTACCTCATCGCATTTAAGATACAATTGCGCTAAATAGTCTTTTTCCTTGTGCAATACCTTCAAATTGAAAGGTAACTTTAAATTTTTAAGGATTTGTTTGGTTTTTCTATTCTTTTGTTAAACAAAATAACATCTAATACTTTACACTGTAAATTGTGGGGCGTTTTATAAGAGTTAAATGTGAATATGGTTAGTACAAGTTACATTTAGGGCCATTATTACAGCTTGCCGTTAACTAAAGGGATAATTTTAACGGGCAGATTAATTGTTTTTCATTTTTATGAGTACCCAATAAGATAGAAGTAAGCGTTAAGCTAAAGGGCGGATCATCCTGCCGGTAACTTTTAAAGCTAAGTTTATGTTTGAATTTGTCATATTGTATATTTTTTTCAATATGGCAACTTCAAATTTAAACAAAATGAGCATATACAACAACAAAAAAAAATTAAGCCCTTCGTTGCCACTGCGTTTGAAAAAAAACTAGTTTAATTGAGTAGTTTTATCAATATTGCGCCGGCACTGTCATATTTTTGAAAATACTTAACTTTATTTTATCTGTAAGTTGTAATAACGAAAATAAGTTAATGGTAACTTTCCAGTTCACTTTAACTAAACCCAAGTTTAACGGCAAGTTGTAATATTGTATTAATACTGATTATTGTTAGATTGTTGATACCGATATTGTTTACTAGTACGTTGTAAAAATTATGAGATAGTAATTAAGTAAAATAATATAAGGATCATTATAACAACTTCCCGTTAAATTTTGGTTTACTAAAAGGTAACTTTAGCTAAAGTGAACTTTAAAGTAATCTTTAACTTGTATTCGTTTTTACAACTTAGTGGTAAAATAAAGTTAATTTTTTTAATATTATAGCAATGTCGGAACTTTTTCCAAAATAAACAAGTACAGTAAGACCCCGCTTAACGTTGCTCCGCTTAACGCTATTTCAGTATTACGCGGTAGTACAAAAGCGGTGCACTACATAGGACGGTGTATACTATGTATCTTTCTCAACGCTCTTTTGCTAGTCTGTCCAGAATAAAGATTCCAACTGTATTTTCCGAAGTCGGAATAACAGTACGAACGCATCTTTCCTGCGTCACAGTTGATTCATTAGTTGCCTCGTTTAGCGCTATTTCCTTTAGCGCTGGAACTTATTGGAACGTATCCCCCGAGTTACGTGGGGTCTTACTGTACTTTAAATACGCAGAGGCAGCTACGTGCTTCCATTTTTGTTGCATATTGAAAACCAATTATATAGCTTAACGCTCACTTTTACATTATTGCGTACTTATAATAATGAAAAACAAATTGTCTGCCCCTTAAAATCCTGGTAATAGTGGCCTTAAATAGCATAGTGTAACACAGTCAAAAAGGTTCAACTATTATTGAACTAAGCTACGTGCTACATTTGAAATTCCACAGTTACATGCAAATAAGCCACTAGCCACAGACGTCCTCAAAGCCAACATATCCCATGTTATCGGGCAAATTCAGAAAATTGAATACTTCAAATGCGCTCCACCTAGAGAAGCCATAAATAATAAAGCCTTATAAATGAAATAAAACATTTCAATATACCTATATCTTACACACTTTTCGGTTTTATTAAATTTAAAGACAGAAAACCTTTAAGAAAGTCTTTATGGGAGTATCTGCAAATTATATTAAATAAAAAATTAACTACCTTTTTGCATTGTATTGGATTTGCAACACATATTCTATCTAATATGTTATATTAAAGTATCCATGATACACAAAAATAAGAAAAGATCTTAACCGTGGCTTTACTTCTAATAACCGAACACTCTACCTACTAGACTACGGCGACTATAATATGTATACAATATATGTATATGTATGAGGAAATTAGTAGCTAAAGAACTAAAAAACTTTTAACAATTAAATTAAATGTAATTATTGCTTAATAATTAAAAAATAATTAATTATTACTTAATAATTAAAGTAGTAGTAAATTTTTTTTAAGTTTTTGTAACAGTACATATTTTCATTTTAATATTCCATCTTCACGAATAATTAAAATTTTTTTTTAATATTTATCTGTTGAACTTTTATTACTCCGAAAAAAGTTAAAACTACAGCCTTTAAACTGAAATTGATCCGAATTCCTAATGATTTTATTTATTTATTCAGGCGTAAATAAAGTACGAGATTTAATAGTACTACTAAGGATATAGGCATAACAAATATTATTAAGAATATAATTAAAAAATATTATAATTAATTACATTTGTATTAGATTTGTACATTAAAAAATGTAATTATAGCAGTCTTGAAATGCTTAGCATTGCTTAGTGACTGTATATTATCCTTGCATTGGTGTAAAAGTGTCGCTCAGATATTTGTTTACGGTATCTAACGCTATTAATTTGCAAGCCTCTATTAGATCTTGAGAAAACTATGCTATTGAAGAAATAATGGGGTTTCCTAATATAAATGATTTTATGTAGGTATACCAGAGTACGGCATTTTAACAAATTTCCAAAAGATATATTATAGGTTTGATATGAGAACTCAGATATTCTACTGTACCTTGTACGACCATAAACATATCTAGCAATATTGTTATAAGTGATTTTAAATTTGTTCCTACTTACTGTGTCACAACATGAGAAAAGTTCACATCCGTACAGTAAATTAGGGATGAGATATGTTTTTGCGAGCAGCATACGAATATTAAATAGAGTAAAATATTGCGTTATCCAAAAACTTTGCAACATGGCAACCGTTTTACCACAAATAGCATTTACATGGTTGGACCATCCTTAGTTAAAGATAACTCCTAGATTCCTAACAGTATGTACTGTCTCAATAGTAGTATTATTAGACTGTAATGGTGTAAGCTGTGCTGTAGAGTTTACTTGCCTATAGTCAAAGCAAAGACCATTTATCGACGCCCATTGAAACACATTATTTTTTCTATACAATTTGTAATATCAGACGGCAAGCAACTAATGTATGGCTGAACATCATGTGTGTACATTTGTACATTGCAGAACTTCAACTTAGATGGCAAATCATTAGAATAAATTGAAAGTGAACCAAGAATCGAGCCCTTTGGTACACCTCTAGAAAAATTATAGAATTGTTTGATTTATTACCATCATGATACATAAATTGACTTCTATCCCGTAAATATGACGAATTATCCTAAGTATTTATTTGAGTTAACAGAAAAACATATTGTTTAAACATTTGTTTCAGTTTATCATTTTATTTGTTAATACACTAGCCATATTCTTGTAATTTCATTCACTTTAATATTGTTTTTTTATGTTATTACATGTACGTTTTGGTTGGCGTCTTTGCCGTATTTGAGTTTTTTAATCGACTTTTTTTATTATACAAACATAAGCTCATATTCAATTAAAGAAATGTTTTATAAATAATATACATCATTAGGTAAGGTAAGACTACAATCAAGCATCTCCAATGATGTATTTAACATGTTAACAAAACTCTTCGTTATTATTCAAAATTAGATAATGAAAACCGTAACAAAAAGTCTTCAAAATTATATTTTAAACAATCGTAGGAGGGAATCTATCAACGTTCCGACGGATCAGAGAGAATATTGAGAAACATGCGTTACGATGTTCGCATCATTGTGAGAGGACTTACCATCATAAATTTTTGTTCCTCAAATTGATGATCATTGCTTCTGTGCAGGATGTGCATTATAATAGCTGTAGAAAACCTTTTTGTTATTATTTTATGTATGTATGCTTAGCCACGCACTTTATGTTTCAATTCTTTTTTGTTTTCGTTCAAATTTTAAATTAATTTTGAGTTACAATAGCTTTGAAGTAAATCTTATTTGAAACGATATAAAAAATGTATGCACAGATATTAGAAGAGGATATTTTATAATTCCATAAAAGATTTCAACGAAATAATCAATAAGAATTGAAATATTTTTAATTAATAATTTAATTATTCTTCTCAATTTACAATATTTTATCACACAATAATAAATATAAACAGGTACACACGACTAATGAATATATTTTGACGGAAATTGACACAGATTAGTTATGTATGTATATAATAAGGCAGCAACAACACAGTTTGTAAGTGTATATTTAAGTATGTGTGTTGAAAGTATCAAGTTGATCAAGATTTCTGAAACGGTTTATCAATTCTATTTGGATTTAGAATCGAAAAATATGCACAATTTTTCGATTTCGTTAAAATAATGGGGTAATTGCATTTTATCACATGCTTCGTTTTTTTTTTTATTCAGTCTCCATGTATATTTTCCTGTTCTTATTCTTTGTTTTGTTTAAATTTATTTAAAGCTAGATTTTATTTCACTGATTTAATAGACAGAAATGATGATACGACCCGTAACCGAAATGCCCTTGCGCAGCCACAGACGGTAGTTTTCAACTGAAGCTTAGTTTTCTTGTTGGACATAAAGACCTCAGGGTATGCAAGTAAACGTTGGGCGAATATTTTTTTATTTTCTTTTATGACTCTTAAGCGAGTACATACATTCACATGTACAGAAGAAGACCAGCACTAACACATACGCAAATACCGCCAGAGAAAATTTGACAACAAAACAAAAATGAAATGAATGAAAATTCGTAACTGCCGACAGGCTGGCCAACAACTACAGCCCAACACGAACTATAGCTGGGAAACAACAATACCTTTCTGGTGGTGGTTGTTTCTTTTTGTTTTTTTTTTTCGTTAAACAGTATAAAAGAGAAAAATGATAAAGATGTCGAGATGCACATGTTGCTCTCTTTTCTTTTGTTCGTTTCGTAAACTTCGTATGTTTCGTAACTGTGACTGTTTGGAGTTTTTCTACGAACAAGGATTGTAAGAGAAATTGAAAGCTACGTATGTATTTCTCTCCTTAAAATAAATTTTAAGAGTAAATAAAATTTTCAAAAGAGTGGCATACATAAATTTGTATTTGGGTATTGCTAATTAGTGTTTAAAAATATCCGAAAAACAAATTTAAAATTGTTTTTTTTACTATATCAGCAATAAAAAACAAAAATGTATAATTAATTTATTGCTTCTTTTTTTTTTCTTAATTCTACTTATTGTCATATTTAATATATTTATAGATATGTACATATATGTACATACATATATGAACTAAAATATAGAGTTATCCATTTCGTGGTTTCAAAAGTAAAAGTAAATAAAACACATATAAAATATTTTGTTCATGATATTTCTTTTTTATTGTTAAGTTTGAACGTTGACATTATGTGTGAAACACTACATCATTTAAATGACCTCCACGCGAAGTGTTGCAAGCATTGTTTCTTTTGAGGTAATTTTCGACCACTTTTTGACACTTATTGGGCGGTATCTCAGCCAGTAAGGTCCAATCACACCTTCGGACCAAAGAGCTCACCAAACAGTGACTTTTTCAGGATGTAATGGCCTCTCTTCAACTACTGGAGGATTCTCAGAACCCCAAATACGACAATTTTGTTTATTAACATACCCACCGAGTGTTAAATGTGCTTCATCGCTGAAGAAAATTTTGTTCGAAAAATTGCGGTCCACCGCCAATCACCATTTTTTTTTAGTAGGTTTTGATAAGTTTTATGCGTTGTGTGATAGTTAAGCGATCCATTTTCGTCAATGTCAGACTTTCAACTGAAAAGAAAAAAATTGGTTTCACAACTTAGTTTGACAGATGTCGAATTCCAGTCCCATACTTTTGAAACCACGAAATGGATAGCCCTATACTTCTAACTACTACAAGGACGTTATTGTTAAAACACTCGATATTTTAGCATTTTGGTTATTTTATTCCTAATTTTAAATAATTTACAGTCTGTTGAAATACAAGATGACACTTCGAATACATACAAGCATAAGTCACTAAAACACCAGCTAGTTAATTTCGTTGAATGCAATGTTATATACATATATGTATGTATGCCTTTGTTGTGTGATATTCCACTTTTGTTCCGTTAATCCAAAGTTTTGAGGTGAGATACGATTTTCAATTTGAATCATATTTTGTAGATTATTTATGAACGTACATATATGCTTCTTAAAGAAAATGTTTAAAGATATCTTGTGAACATAGCTGCCAGATAAATGACGCACCAAATCGTCAAATATTTGAGAATAAATCGTCAAAATCGTCAAAGACATTTATTGAAATCGCCAAAAATCGTCAGAAAAAGTAAATAAATAAGTTAAAAGTTTTTAAAAACCAAAATTATTTCTATTTTAGTGAAACATATAAAGTCAATGTATGTACATATCTGAGTTCAAAAATAAGACAATTAAAAAAATTTGTTAGTAATTAATAGCTAGCGTCAATCATCTTCATTTAATAATTTGTTTTTCGAAAAATGGAGATATTTTATATCATTTTCAGGAAAAAATTGTTTAAGGTTTAAACAATCTATCCCAGTGTTGGAAATCAGAAGCTCTTGATCTTATCATCTTATTATTTACACCATTTATAACCGACCGAGAATGGAGTACAACCCTCATGTATAGATCGGTGCCACAACTTCTATTTTGAGATTTTTCGACCGTATACAGGAGAGGCCATAGTAGATCGTTAGATTCATTGAATCATTGAAGCATCGGTGCAATGTGGTTTGTGTTTCACTGTTCTATCGCTACTACAAAAGGATTTTGCTCGAACGAAATTAGGGGACTTTTTCTAGAAAATCATATACAGGTAACCCTCGATTTACGCGATACTTCATTTACGCGATTTTGATATAACGCGAGTCAAAAATAACATCCATTTTTCTAATTACGCGACTTTTTTTACGCGATTTTGATATAACGCGTTTAAAAAATAGTGGTAACCCTCGATTTACATGAAATGCAGCACTGACGCTATGACGTTATGTTCTTTGTTTTATATTATTTTTAATTTTGATAACTATAGTATTTAAGAAAACACAAAAATTTATTTTTAATAAATGAAAAGTACAAATTAAATAATAGAAGTTTAATAATAAAAAATAATTTGGTGTGTTTTTTTACACGATTTTTAAGTACCAAAAGTGAGTTTTACACGTATTTTATGTTTCGAATTACGCGATATACGTAATTTTTGGTCCCAAAATAAGCTTTTATATGAATTCTTAACCTCATTTTACGCGTTTTCGATTTAAACATAATTTCTTCGGTCCCAACAAACCGCGTAAATCGAGGGTTACCTGTATTCCTACGTAACGCTCTTTTTTCGGCCAGCACATCCGTATGTGGACGATTGGCCAGTGGATCGCACACTGCATTACAGTTAAAATACGTTTTTTAGTCGGACTATTCGTATGTGGAACCCAATTCCTTCAGAAGTCATTCCTGTTACTTATGGTATAAAAATACATATACAAGCCTAGGGTCCATAAACACTGTTCTCCCTTTCTTTCTTCCCATAACACATTTTCATAGTTTCAAACTAAATGCCATGCTTCCCCTGAGTGTTGGTCGTGTGAGAAAAAAAATAACGGCGCTTGCCTTTGTTCTTCCGATGGTAAATTCGAAGCTATACTCGAATTTTTAAAATTGTCTGCAATGACAAGTGATAAATTATTCTTAACTACGAGGTAATTTTTTGGCTTTTAAGGGGATAAAAAGGAATAAAATACAGAAAAATTATCGCAGGTATTCGAAAGTAACCTAACAATATAATACTTTACTCCTTGTTTTTACATAAATTTCCAATAGTAACAATTGCAAAGTAAATACAAAGCTTAAAGTGGCTTTTAATGTACTAAAGTAAAGAATATGATGTAAATTTTGAATTTCTAAAAATCGTCAAAAATAAGAGCATAAATCGTCAAATCGTCAATATGATATTTTTGGAGCTCAAAATAGTCAAAATGACGTTAAATTGTAAAAGCATTTTTGTATATTAAATGATTTCCTTTTAATTTCTAAATTAAATTTTATTTAGTTTTAGCTTGAAATGTATCTAGATTATTATTTGGATTA
Organism: Sarcophaga rosellei; assembly: GCA_930367235.1. Lineage (NCBI taxonomy): Eukaryota > Metazoa > Arthropoda > Insecta > Diptera > Sarcophagidae > Sarcophaga > Sarcophaga rosellei. The sequence continues at coordinate 29,198,432 of OV884020.1, read as the reverse complement.
GTTAGTTATTTAAAATACGATATACTGTGACCAAGCATTATAAAAACAAATTTGTCTCCTTAATCTCTACATGAGAAACAGACTATAAATTGTATTTATTATTGTTTTATAATTACATACAGACTACATATCTTAAGCGTTAGTAATCTGCGTGTGAAATTAAAAGTGCTATAAATGCAACCCTAAAGAAGCTGATGCAAATCAGAATTTGAAGTGGTTTCTTTTAGAAATTTTTAATTATGTATTATGAATGGTAATTGTTATCCTATAAAGCAAGTTATTTGGAAAAGTTGTTACTATTATTATATATTTAGTGCCTTAAATTGGCGTATAAATACGCACTTAAGAAAGTGGAGAAATATTTACTTCATTAAGATTTATCGACTCAATATACATACATATATAAATCATTTCGAAAAACTTTTTATCTTCAACTTTAATTTCGCTTGAAGTGGATCTATTGAACAAACCCATGTTTATCTCTATTTATAGACGTGCAACAAACACTCCGCTCTAAACGTTAGTATCTTGGGAGTTGTTAAATATTTAATATTTACTACACTCATATCAATATGTAATCATAATTACACTATGACTTTGTTGATGACACCGTTTTTCTCAGCACACTTGACAATCCTCATGAGCATCGCGGTGGCATTCGTTTTCCAGCTGGAAATGCAGTTAATCTAAAGAGATTAAAAATGAATGTATAAAATTGTTTTCACATAAGATCTACGCCGCTCTCAGAACAGTCCCAATTTTAATTCCAATACTAGTGGCTCAACAATCACACAAAAAATATCATAGCATACTACGTCTGACCTAGAAATTCCACATAGAAATTAATTCGAATGAATAAGAAAATAACTGATCCATTGGCACGAACTCATATCCCTACCAATGCAATCAAATGCATAAGTTTAATTCATTCTTGGTGTTCATCGGGAAATTATAATTTTATAATTTTCAGCTTTTTAAGTTTTGTAAAGTTATTGTTATTTGTCTAGTAGAAATTATAAACTTGAAAAATAATCAATATCAAAACAGAAACTGTAAATAGAAAACATATTCCATATAGACATACAGATCAGAGATCAGCAATGAGTATTCAAAAAGATGAGTAGATTCGAATCATACTCATAATTTCTGATACTTATACGCATTCATACTTATTTCAATATCATGGAAACTCTACTCATATTCAAAGCTTGAAGTACTCATCATACTCATACTTAACAATACGCATGATATTGTTGATGTCTACTCTTCTTTACTAACATTTACACGAATCACAACATAAGTATGATTCACGTATCAACTCTACAATACTCACTAGAAGGTTTTGTGTTTGCTTTGCTTGCTGTCTTTGTATTTTTCTTTCTTCTTTTTTGTGAATGGAACAACAACTAAGGCTGTAAATTTTGATGAATGATTCGAATCACTTACACTCACACTCGTGTAAAAGCAAAAAGAAAGAAATATTTAATTTAATTAATCTAAATACAGTCAACCCTCCTAGAACGCGATGAGTACGTACCGGTTTATATATAAAAACCGCGCTATAAGAAACTCGGATTTAACGTACAAACCAGGCAAATTCGTAGCGCGTTCTTTGGAAACCGTTTACCGCGTTGTATGGAAACCGCGCTATAAAAATTAGTACAATTTCATTATTACAAATCACATCATTCGTACCGCGTTATATGGTGACCAAGACAAGATAAATTATAATTTATTTTTATTGACTTAAAGAGTTCATATAAGGATTGATAAAAACATGAAACAAAAACGAAACTAAAAGACTGTTTTCCAACAAAAATAAGAAACAATTGTAAAATTATGTAATTTTTCAACGTTCATCCTCACTGTCAGATATGAGATGCAGGAAAATTTTTGGAATGTCGCAGACGGCTATGAGATAAGCTGGCCTTTTATAAAAAAATGTTGTTTGTATATCTCGGCTGTTCTTTTGCGTCGAAAATAAGACTGATATTAAACCCTCTAATTACTACAGTCATTCAGATGCTGTGTGGTAGGAACAGATGGCATGTTGTTGAACGGAAACCGATCTGTACGAGTACTACGTTATAGGAGGGCTGCAGCAATTTCAACTCCGCGTTATGTGAAAACCGCGTTATATGGAAACCGCGTTCTGAGTACCGTGTTATAGGAGGGTTGACTGTACATACATATATAAAGAAGAAAACTAATAAATATATGATCGTTTACATCCTTCAGACGATTGCAGCGTTAAAAGCAGACATAACAAGAGAATATATTACACACTGTGTTAAAAATTTGTTTTCAAGCCGGTGCTAAGTATCTTTTAAGACAAACATAAAACTTTACACAGAAGTAATATGTTACAGTTACAGCGCAGATTGGTTAATAATAAAAAAAGAAACAGTTCACTTAAGATTGAAAATGAAATATAGTACCTATGTATGTATGTACGTAAGTTAATTTAATTCCTTTTGTTTCCGAATTTATTATTTTAGTATTTGCCTCATTTAGTTGTTCTTAATTTAATTGTTGGGGATTCATGTAATTCTTTTTGGAGTCTCTAAGGGAGTTTGACAAAACAGCTGTAGTTCCGAATATGTTGCAAACAATCGATGATGCTAATAAACAAATATGCTTAAACCCGTTACATTTTCTTTGCCAGAGCAGTAATTATTGCATCCACAAGACAATCTATTTTATTTCTATTCCATCGTTTATTGTTTTTCAGTGATTCAAGCATTGTCATGAGAGAACGAAAACTGTTTTTAATACTTTCCGAAGGTTCTCATAAACAAAACGACTCTCTTTTTCCAAGTTTATTTTCTCTTTTAGGTTAATAGCACTTCTGTTTCGTGTGAGTATGTATGTATTTAAGTTTCTCTTGTAGCCATTTATATTTTTGTAAGCCACACCTCTCTTGATTGCCAAGCAATGGGTTGGTCTTAAGGCGAAAGCCATGCGATGTACGTATGTATCTGACACTCAATGTTACAAACATATTGATGGTGTATTCAGAGAATAATCATGTACACACGTATAACTACAAAAAACAAGTATTCAGGCAAAACGAAAGCAAGGCATGCCCTTAAGGGAGGAGGCGCATGCTACTGGCCAGAATTCAGGCAATCACACACTACCTATGCAATATACAATTTCAATGTAAGAACTTCGTAATATTGTTGTTGTAATGTGGTTTATTTTCGTACTGTATTTTATACAAAAGTAAATAATAAAATACCCTCTCTCTAATTCACACACAAAATAAAGCAATCACTCAGATGCGTATGTATTTGTAAGCGTACCATCGTCATGAGGATAAAGTGGAAAATATGCGCATACACACATGTACGCAATGCCTGTATGTATAGCAGTGTAGTCATATAAATTTATTTACAATTTTGTCTGTTTTTTCTTAATCTTTTTCAGGGGATGTTTAACTATACATATCGATTTTTTTCTTTTGCGAGAAGAAAATCTTTCAAAGTTTATTATAAATCAGAAAATTTATGTAAAAATTCGCCATTTAAAGAAAATCGTTCATTAAGAGAAATAAAACTAAAAAAGTATATCTAACATGGAATTATCGCCACGTTCTGACATTCTGAACAATTAAATTACATGATTTCTTTCACAAATATACAAAGAATGAAGCAAAAACTTATTAAAAAAATAGATTTCATACGAAAAAAAAATAGTTTTAATAGATTTTCGAAATATTTTCACACATTTTTATTATTTTTTTAACGAAAAATTAAGATACATATGTACTGTAACTTTAAACCATCAATTCCATTTTTTGGTATAATATTCAATGTAATTTGCTTTTTAATTGATGGGAACATTTATAAATATTTTTAAATGTAAATATTTGGACAACAAAAAAATATAAGAAAATAATTAATATTTTTCAAAATACAAAATAAATGTATTGCAGGTAAATTAATTGATGGTCTAATTAACACCTCTAAATACAGAGACAGTTATCGCAACTTGAATAAAATCTAGCCTGTTGCAACTTCCGAAAAGTTGCTATAATCGACCATATTGTTCTTTATATTGTTTAACAACAATATAAAACAACCATTTTGTCAATAAAAAAAACACTTTAAACTTTTAATATATTATTTATAAAAAACAGAAACAAAATAAACATTAACATTTCATTAAAATATTATGTAATTACAAAATAAAATAATAAATAAATACATATTCAAAAATATGAGTAGAATCGAATCATACTCATAACTTCTGATACTTATACGCATTCATACTTATTTTAATATCATGGAAGCTTTACTCATATTCAAAGTTTGAAGTACTCATTCATACTTAACAACACGTATGATATTTTAAATCAGTCGCTTGTAATCTATATTATAAACTATAGGTCCCGCCAATCATGTATAAAATTAACACATACAACATAATTGGTGTGAGAAGCTAGGTAATAATCCTGACTGAAAGGTTGTAATGACCAATTATATTGTATGTACATATGTGTATGAATAACACAATGCTATTCGCAGCAGTTTAGTAAGCATCTCGTTGCTGAGTATGCCTATACCTACGTATTATGGCCAATAAAGGTTTTCTGCATCTCCCGATAGCCAATATTTGGAGGTACAGAAAGTCGTATCATTGCACATATTCGAAGTGAAAATGTTTCTCAGGTGATTAACAAAGAAGTTAACTTCTTCTGAATTTCTTCGCCTAGTTACCAGTAGCGTTTCGTCAAGGTGGCTTAAATAAAACATAATTTTTGAGCTATTTGATGCATTTCATAAATACAATTTTAGTTTGAGGGAATTTATGCTGCTGCCATTCTCTTCGAGAATGTTTTTTTTTCAGATACTAGCTTTTCCAATTATTCTGAGTAGCCTTCGTGATATATTCATGAAAGCTGTTTATAGCAACATCAATATCTCTTGACCAATCTTACGTGAGAATCGAGGTATTTTTTAGATATAAGCCAGTTAATAATTTTATTCACTCTTATACTTGCAGTGGCAGATATATTATAATCGCATCGAAATTTTTTTTGTCCTGTATGCCAATAAGTTTGTTGTCTGCTCGAAACAAAGCCCGACCACTTCTAGATAATGTAGCAAACAGAACACAACCTCTTGCTGGAATAAGTCGAAATTCGCAAAAGGCATTTTTACATCGTAGTCGTAGTCTTTGACGTAGGTTGATGATTTTTCTAAACGTTGTTTATAAAATAATTAGGTATACATACATATGTGTACATATTGCATCACACATGCTGCGCTAGCATTATCTGAATTACGACCAACAACTGTAAACGCATGTTGGATAGCAATTTGGCCAGAATGTATTAAAAGCAAAAATAATGTGCCTGAAAATAGGAACGAGTATTCCTTTATAATCAATTTGGCACACGCAGTCGGAGGAGAGGGCTTCGATGACTTAACAAGTGATGATCTTAACGAAATGCTACTTGATGAAGTTTAAAGTGAAGACGAAATAATAGAAGTTGAATTAGAGACTGCTGATTCTAAAGAAAGCAGTGATAGTGATGAACCAGTTCAACTAACCACAAATTTAATTCAAGAAGGTCTTGAACTTGCTAATAAGTTGGGAAATCATTTCATCACAAACAATCCTACACTAAACCGCTACACAGTTTCAACGCAATCTGAAATCTTGTATGACTCGTTACTATCAGTTATACAAAGAGTTGTCCAAAACTAAATCACAACGGCTAATAACCGATTTTGCTATTAAACGCAGTGCTGTCCAATCCTAAACTGAAAATGCTAATCTTGTTGGAGCTAATCTATTCTGAACTAGCCTTACGTAAGCTATCAAGTATGACATCCGATGAATAGAATTCTGTTATTTTCATCATCACATTGACTGCTTTTAATTTTTTATTTTTGAAGTTTTGATGATTTTTAGTTTGTTTAAATTACCTTTAAGAATTGGTAAATGTACCTTTTGTTTATCAACATATATTATTTTTTTTACTTCCTGAACTACAATAATTTTAAATTTATGTTACTTTCATTAAGATTTTAATTGCTTTTCATTTTATGAAATAAAGTAATATGCATTAACGCTTATAAAATTTTTATTTAGTTTTTTATAAAGATATCAGTTTTTTTCTACGAATTATTTTGATTTACTTTTTTTCAAAGTTGAGGGATATGGAACCAATTCCTATCTTTTCTATGTACTTCATGTCTTTTTTACATGGTTTTTTTCTGGAACGTATCTACCATGTATAAAGAGAATTAAGTGTATGTGCAACTTGGTAAAAATTATAGTGATTACTCCGAATAGAAATATTAGTAACGAAAAATAATTGAATGACACAAGTTCTAAAATAGGGGCAGAGCTAACTGATATATGTATGTATGTATGTAATTCCCACAAACGGAGAGGCTATTACTAAAATACAAGTTACTGTTACATAATTTAGTAAAGACTAATAGAATACATGATTCTAATATGACATAATTGGTCATTGCAACCCTTAAGTCAGGATTATGGACCTAGTTTCTCATACCACTTACGTTGTGTGTGTTAATTTTATACATGAGTGGCTGGACCTACAGTTTAAAGTCGATTTTGAACGATAGATTTTTTTAGAAACTTTGCATGGCAATTTTATTTGCTCTCAGAGTTTTTGCCAGAAATCTGATGAGAGGAAATCACCGAAGAAATATTTTTTTCATATTGTAGTTTTGATGTCTGACCTGGGATTTGAGCCGTGGCCTTACGTCTAATAAGCCAACACTACCTACTAGACTACGGCGACTTCATATGATTCTAATATTTGATAAATTCAAGACTACTGAAGAAAACTTATAAAAAGAAACAAAATAGTACAATGAAGTTTTATGAATACATAGGAATAAACAAATTTGAAACTTTTGTAAAGAAGTGGAGTACTGAACAACAATCGAATATAAATCGAAGTACTTTTAAATACATACATAGAAATAAATGCTTGTAAAAGATAAATACGATACGAATACATTTAGCAATAAAACGTCAAACGAATCTTCCATAGAACACATTAAAGAAATTGAGAAACAAATCTGAAAACTTCTAAAAAATTGTGCTTTAATTTCAAAGAGTAAAATAAAATTGTTATTCCCCGATAATATTCATTTCCACTAATTAAAGATCTTGTCCATAAAATAGGAAACTGAATTCTTTTTTAATTCTACATGTAAACCTCATTTTTCTGAAATTCCGTTAAGAGTTCAGAAACAGTAAAAACAAGATTTGCAACTCAAGAAATCTGCGTATTGAGAATATTAAAAGACAACACAAATTTTCAGCCTCTATAGAGGCTGCATAACATGCATAAACCTTTTCTCATTCAGGCTGACATGAAAATATGTTGAAATAGTTTCAATCGGCAGATTCGTCGAGTTAAGGCCCACAACGAAAAATAAAAAATTTAATAAAAATGATTGTCGGAAAGGGCTACAAACACATAAGAAGCATGATATGCTGCGCGCCAAACTATCAGAAATAAAAACAGGCGTGAATATAGAAATATTTACTGCATTTAGGTTAATTTCTATTCTTGCTCGTGGATGAACGGACAAAACAATAAGACGTCTTAAAAACCCGATGACTTCAATGTAACTATTTATTACATTATTAATTTTTGATTATAATTTTGTTCTGCTGCTCTTAAAATAATTGAGGCACATACTACTTTGCTAAAACGCAAATTGGCGCGTGGCAAGTCGAATGTGCTTATATCTTTAGTTCTTGCTTTCCATACTGAACTTAAAACATTTTACTAAATTAAGTAAGATACAAAATACATAAAATAAAAATACAAGAATACTAATTAAATCTATTAAAATTATTAAATAATTTCTAGAATTTATATGTCATTCCTATGGTGTATATAAATAAGTCATATAAGAAAATACATACTTACATCCATATGTAAACAATGCTAAGGTAAAGTAACAATACAATTTATAAAATGCTTTGGTGTCAAAGGAACACAATTTCGTTTATTTTAATTGATGTTGTTACCACTTGGGATAAACCTCATTATACAAGTATTTATGGGCATTTAATCTCTCAAAGTATATAGTTAACAGCAGCAGGTGAAGATTAATTTTTCCATTTATTTTAGAGGTTTCAATTCCTTTTCAGCTAAAAACTTTCATAAGTGTAAAAACGCCATTATATTCATATAGGAGCGGTCTGAACTAAATGAGCAAATTCTGCTTTGCTTGAAACTAGCTTATAAGAAAGCAACGATTCTTTTGTAAATTCCACTTTCCTTGATTATAAATATTTTTAAGAAATAATTCATAAATCCAAACTGAACACAATGGCAAATAACAACGCCGATACTTACCGTTATATTATGAATATAAAATCTGTATGTAGTAAAATTAAGGCAAATGAATTTGGTATTTACAAATTGCATTTTATATGATATGAAATCTTAATTAAAACTACGTACGTAGCTTAATTTCAATTAAACTTAATGACAAGGCAAAATGAATCAAAGAAATGAAAATAATTTTGTAAATAGCAAAAACTGCTGGATGATAAGTTCGGGTTCTAGTCGCCGGCTGCCAGAAAACCTAGGTCTAGAGCAGGAATTAGCAAAAAATTTTTTGGTTGTGTATTAGAGACTAAGAGATAGAAAATAAGTTGAGAGAATTTATTTATTTACAGTCATGGAAATATGTTGTTAATATACGCTACATACATACATAAAGTTATAGATCTCTGACTTGATCATTAGGGAATGTTTTTATATGTTTATTTGCTGAAATCTAATTCTGGTTCATAAATTTCCTCACCAACCAATAACCAACCTTTTATTTTCTCCAAATTATTGTTTTATGTCCATAGAAAAGTTATTTTCTTTCCTTATCATTTAAATTATTTGCTTAAATATTAGATCAATCAAAATGTCTTTTAAGAACATGTAAGATATTTTTAACAAGTATTTTTTAACATAAAAATTTTTTTGACTGTAACCTGAAAAAATAAAATTTTCTAGTATCCGCCGACATGTGTGCCTGTCGCAGTGTGATCGACAACTAAATAAATGAGCAATATGTGTGAGTTTTCTCTGCACAATTGTGCTATGAAATGGTAATCCTTGGTCTAGAGATCTATAGGGGTAAAGATATTTGCCCTGATGTTAGTTAACTGTAGGTAATATTTATACAGATGCCACAGTAAACGGCAATTTTTACAAACTTTTCGCTGACAGATATTTGAAGAAATGACTCCGCCAACTTATCAAGCTCACGAAACAGTAATTCTCTGTGGTTGCAATGGTGTCGCCGTAGTCTGGCGTGTTGGCTTATTAGACGTAACGCCATGGTTCAAACCCCAGGTCAGACATAAAAACGAAAATATGAAAAAAAAATATTTCTTCGGCGACTTAATCTCAGCAGATTTCTGGCAAAAACTCTGAGAGCAAATAAATTTGCCATGAAAAGTTTCTCAAAAAAATCTGAAGTTCGGAGTTCACTTTAAACTGTAGGTCCCGCCACTCATGTATAAAATTAACACACACAACATAAGCGGTGTGAGAAACTAGGTCCATAATAATTACTGAAGAATTGTAATGACCAATTACACGGTGCGACAGTCAAAAAACTTTAACTAAAACTTCTTTTATTTGACAAAATTACTTTTCTCACAAAATTATTGATTACCCAAGGTTTTTAACCTATTGTCAAAATACAAAGTCTTTTGAAAAGGAGACAGATGAGCTTTTAAAATGGTATATATAAACATATGGGTCCAACTTACAAGAATCGGGTGAACTTGGAAAATATAATTTTTTTTCTCAAACTTTCAAGTTTAGCTATTTTTAAATGCAAAATTTAATTAAAAAATATGAAATAAGTGATGATATTCTGAAAAGGCATTACCCAATTCGAGCAAAAATTACCGTAGTTATTACTTAAATAGTAGAACATTTTATTTATTATATTTGTTATATATGTCATCTTATCTCAAAGTTATACTCCACTAACTGAACAACTTAGACTAGTTAGTTACTCGGATGTATTTCATTTTTTGTATTTTGACGCCTAGTGTTATGTATGTATGTAATAGTGTTTGGACAAATGCTTCAAGTTTGCTTATTTACTTATCCATTCGATCAAAAATGGACTTCATCGGAGAACATAATTTTTAATGGAACTTCAATATCAATATCAATTTGTTCTTCAGCCCGTTCGATTGGCGGCACAAGTTGAATCGGCAAAGCTTTTAATTAAAGTTCCGTTCGTAAAGTGGGAGAAATTTATAAAAAGAACACAATCCCAGTTGCTGAGAATGGCGACTTATTGATTGATTTTGATCTTCAGTCAGGATTACGACCTAGCTCCTCACATCACTTATTTTGTGTGTGTTAATTTTATACATATGTAAGTGGCGGTGTCATTACATGGCAATTAATGATTTTCTCTCAGAGTTTTTGCCAAACATTTCAAGTCGCCGAAGATTTATTTTTTAAATTTCGGTTTTGTTAGAAATGCTTGGCCTGTGGTTTAAGCTTGGTCTCATGTCTAATAAGCCAACACACTACCTACTAGACTATATCGGCTACATTATACATATGTATATTGTCTAAAGTTTAGTACCCAATGATTTGTTTTAACAAAAAACTGTTTTTAAGTTTATTCACAAAATTCTTAGAATTATATTACATGGCTATAGTGTTGGATAACTATTTACGTATTAAAAAATTCCTATTTTTATTAACTTTACGTAAAAAATTCTTGCATTTATTCCACATGGCTGCTGTGTTGGACATTTATTTATTAGAAATAGAAATTTTATATTTTCGTTAACTTTGAGATGGAGATTTACTGTTTTACCTAAATCAGCTTCATCGAATATATTTGAATTTTCTTACGTTTTATTAAATTGAATAAAATTATGCACAACTAAAGTTTAGTTTCCTTTGATAATGCTGATGAAAAAGTGCTTGAAGCATATACAGATAAAAATTATTTTTGTTTTTTTTTTGCTTCTGCAACCTAGCGACGTCGCAATGTGCATCAAGTAAGAGTGTAAGCCTGATGAAAATAATTGCGTGGAACATTTTTAGTTGGTGTTTTTCTTTGTTTTTGTTTTGCACATACATATACATGCATTTGCCAAAAAATTCCTGATGTCTCGAGGCTCAATTAACAATCACGAATAACCCGAAGCCAATTTTATTGCAGTAAACTTTAACAATAGCAGTAACCGTATCAGGGAGAATCGTGTAAGCAAGTAAGTAAGTAAGTATTGTGCCTGCCAGACTCCTAAATATTTCATCTATACCTGTCTTACTTCCACATTCTGTTTCTCTTTCTGATCGCATTGTCTTTGCAGAATTGTTTAAAATACACGCAAAAACAAAATAAAACTTGAAATGTATGGAGAATTAATGTCAACCAATATATGCGCTACATCATTATGATCCATAAGTTGATTTAAATATTGGATCAAATTTCTATGCATTTTTAATTCCACAATAAATATTTAACATTATATTATATTCGGATATGCACTTTTATTGAGTTAATGTTCGGTTTATTGAGTACAATATTTTAAGTGTTCAGACATAACAATATACGCAGTTCAGTTGCTTATTCAATATTCATTTGACAGCTGCTTGTTTCAACAACATTGTTTTTATTTTTGTTTGCCGTTGTTGATATTTGACACCTCAAACGTATTCGGATAATTGTAATATGCGCACTGAGCATACTTATGACAGTGCTGTATTTTAAGTTTTACTCAATATTATAACAATTTGCGTACTTATTGCGCAATAATTAACTAAAACTTTATATGAAATATTGGGCTCAATAAAGGTGCACATCTGAACACCGTATTATTGTTATTATTTAAATGTATCATGTAGAAAACGGCTGACTCAGTACATATTACAATATTTTAAAGTGTGTTAAAAATGTTGGTTCAAACTTAATGCATTCTCTAAAACTATGAATTTGGTGTAGAGCATAACATAAACCAGAATTGCGATAATATGCAATAATATAGCTCGTATCCAGATTAAGTTAACTGGTTTTTTATAAAAAATTTCATTGTATGTATGTATTTGAAAATAACTTCCTCGTATAGACAAATACATTGAAATTTGTTTTATAGTTTATAGAAGTCTTATATACAAAATGGTTGGAAGTATTATAAAAAAAAAAAGTAGTGATAAAAAGAAAAATTTTTTTTATCAGGATTTATAACATTTTACAATAATAACGAAAATAAGTTCGAGATATTGTAGATATTATACGATATTATATTTTAAACTATCACATAACTTTAAAATATTTCCGTTTTATATTATTTTAATTTTTAATTAAAAAGTGTTACAATTCAAACAAACTTTCAGAACAACTGTAGAGCTGAAAACATATATAATTTACGGTAACAGAGGCTGCGTCAAAACTATTGTGACACGAAGAAAGCGGGTGATTTCTGTCGCAATTGTACCTAAATTATTATCATAAAAGCACAGGTTTCGTATTGCTGCACAAAAATAACTTCAACTTTTTATTTATTTGCAATAATTTGTGCATTTATTCATAAATTTTAAATTATTATAGTATTTGAAATCACAGGTTTTCAGTAACTGTGAAATTAGTCATATAAGAGAAGTTATCGTGCTTTTCATTAAGTGCATGCCATCTTGAAATGTAAATAACTAGCTGATCCGGCGAACTTTGTCCCGCCCAAAATTGACACATTATATATTTATTATATATTTTCTTATTTGGTGATTTTTTCACAAATGTTGGTTACAAAATTTTTTTTCAGAAGAATAAATAAAAAATTAGTCAAACAACAAAAACGCACGATGAGAACAATTGAGAACATTGTTACGCTCTTGGTTTCTTTATCTTTCCCTTCTATCTTTCCTCCCGCGTCGTGAAATATTTTTGAAAAATATTCCAAAATATACCAAAATTCACATTCTTTATACTTTATTTTCTTTGGTTTTATACATCAGGAATCATAGATAGCATACTTTAGGGGTAACTATGCGTATGAGTAATATATTTCAAATGCAATTAAATATTAAGTATGTAGTATACATGGGCATGGCCCCTCGCTCATTTGGAATATCAACATAAAAAGTAGCCTATAACTCCTTCCAGACATACAGGAAGATACTGTGAAAATTTCAAGAAAATCGGTTCAGCCGTTTAGTCGTCTATAAACTTCAAACATACAAACATACAATCAAATACACATTCATTTTTATATATAAGATACAAAGCGGGTGGAAAGAATTATAGACATTGTTTTTCGTTTGAAATACCTACGTACATAATTGGCCATTACAATCCTTTAGTCAGGATTACGACCTAGCTTCTCACACCCCTGATGTTGCGTGTGTTAATTTCATACATGAGCGGCGGGACCTACAGTTTAAAGTCGATTCCGAACGACAGATTTTTGAGAAACTATTCAAGGCAGTTTTATTTACTCTCAGAGTTTTTGCCAGAATTCTGCTGAGAGGAAGTCGCCGAAGAAACATTTTTTCATATTTTCGTTTTGATGTCTGACCTGGAGTTTGAACCGAGGTCTCACTTCTAATAAGCCAACACACTACCGGCTAGACTATTTATGGTATTATGAGTGCAATATAATATCGTAAAAATGCCCAAAACGGTAGGTGGAGCGTATTCAATATGTCCAATTTTCCGTGTTAAATAAAGCGAATAATAATAAAAATAACAATTAATTAACAACAAGAACAGAATGCATTACTTTAATTCTAAGTGCTAAATCTTAAGTGCTCCAATGAAAACACTAGACTAAATAATTTAACTTCATTATAAGAGCAAGTGCACGAAATCTGATATCTTGTGCTGGCTAAAGGACAAATTATCAAATTTAATAGAGGAAAAAAACTATATGATTATAAAGTATCCAGAGGTCAGTATACAAGTAACAGAAACGTTATAAAATCGGTTTTAGTTGCTCGCACAAAAACTTCGATTTCTGCCATAAAAAATTTAATTTACGCCTTAAAATTTTAATTAAACGTAAAAATATAGAAGAAATATTAAGGCGCAATTGAAAAAATTCGCAAATGATTGGGCCCTGTTCGTTATCTAAAGTGTCATGAATATATTCACGCAAAACACAATACGACCTTCTTGGAACCTGTAGTATATTTGAATAACATCTGGCAACTCATTTATGTTTTAAGTTATCAATGGAAAATACTTTAGTATATAAGAAGAAGCATTATTAATAAATATGAATTTAAATTTGGACGTACAGAAGTTTCGCTTGCGCTTCTAATAAACAAAAAATTTACCGAAGCAAACCGAATAAGTTACGGGTTTGTATATCACAGAAACGATAAATATGTTTGTAACTGTAATGCTAATCACACCTTTGAAAGACTTTCCTTGATTCAGAATACATGCACGTGCACATCTAAACTATCAATTTGGCATCAGCCATTTACAAGGCTGCTATATATAATGCTAACTATCCAAAGATATTTTACCCCAATCTTCAGTCGTGTATCATATACTGATACTTTTCCGACTTTCCAAGTGAGATCTTACCTATATGCACCTTTATTGCGTAAATTGCAATAAACGGCATTATTGAGCTCAATATTTCATATAGAGTTTCAATTAGTTATTGCGCAATAAATTCACAAATTGTTATAATATTGAGTAAAAGTTAAAATGCAGCACTCTCATAAGTGTGTTCAGCGAGCATATTACAATTATCCGAACACTTTCTGTTGATATTTGACAACTCAAATGTCAACAGCGACAAACAAAAAAAATAAAATAAAAACAATGTAGGTGAAACAACCAGCTGTCAAATGAATATTGAATAAGTAGCTGAACTGCGTATATTGTTACGTCTGAACACTTAAAATGTTGTACTCAGTAAACCGAATATTGACTCAATAAAAGTGCATATCTGAACATAATATTATGCATTTATCAGCGATTGATAATAGATATAAGAACCTGCTACTGGAATGCGAATTGCATATGCCTACATGAAAATGTCGTGTTATACATTACACGCTTTAATAAAGTGAGTCATTTTTTATTGCTTGAACTGTTTGAAAATTATTTACAAGCATCCGTATTGAAAAGTTTCATCAACATTTTGTAGGTTCACTTTCCTCCTAGATTTCCAATTATAGAAGGTCATTATATAAGTTCTATATACCTTTCTGCCAGCTGGCTACATAAATGCCGAACACACCTTCCGGGAATCTTGATACGTTCCATCTTTAGGAACAGTATAGTTTAATAAAACATTTAAACAGTATGTTTATGGAGAGTCCGGACTAGCTTTTTCATACAAACTTTGGTTCATATGGAGTGACATAAGAACTAGGCATAGCCGAAAGATTGATTCATGTATGTTACATACTTATTTAATTTGTCATTACAATACTTTAGTCAGGGTTACAACCAGAGAGACTGCTGAGAGAAAACCGCCGATAGAAAAATTTGTTTTCATATTTCGTTTTGTTTGAGATGCCTGAGCCAGAGGTTGAACCACGGTCTCTCGTCTAATAAGCCAGCACAATACATACTAGACCACGACAATTTCATGTACGTTAATAGATGGTTTTTTACTTTTCTGTGTCATACAAATTTTGACTCATGCATCACCTATACTCGGTATTTTGATTAGTTGATTGGTTTGTTACAGACTTAGGTTATAATGTTAATGTTTCTTACATTCTTGTTTAATGAGTTCGAAGGTGAAGGCAATAAAAGAAGGATGAAATATTTCCTACTATCGTCTATTGTCGGTTGTATAGGATGTTACTGATTTCTGCATTCTTAAATATGAAGAGGTTTTTGTGTGTTTGTATGCTGATAAAAAATATTATTAGTACGGAGAAGAATGTAATAAAAGTAGGGTGCAATATATGTGACTATCGCGTATTGCTGCTTGTAATTACACATCAGAAAAACAAAACAAAACGCACTTAATTTTTATTTTTTTGTTCAATAAGTTACAAAGTTATGCAACAATATATCTAAAAGAGTGAATTCATTTATTGCTTCTATATGATCAATGATGATGTTAACTTAAAAAATTCATGAAGATTGCTCTTTCTCTCCCTATTTTTCTTGCAATACACAGCGTCCGATTTCGGAGCTTAAGCATAAAGTTAATAAAATCATTTCCTTTACGATCCAATGAAATTTAATTGTTATAATTTTGTTTTTGATGTTATTGTTTTTGTTCATGGGTGGTCAAAAAAATAAAACGGGATCAGGAGTGGAATGACCGACATTTTTTCTTCCAAAGGAAAGAAGCATAAGAAATTGATAAATAAATGGCTCTAATACCACGCAGATAAGCTGCGGTTTTTCAGAATATAGGATATTCCATTAATTGTTAAAATATGTAAAAAAATAAAACAGTCGCCGTAGTCTAGTTGTTAGTGTGTTTTTTTTATTAGACCTGACGCCTCGGTTCAAACACCAGGACAGACATCTCCAACTAAAATGAAATATGAAAAGAAAAAAATATTTCTTCGGCGACCTCCTCTCAGCAAATTTCTGGCAAAAACTCTGAGATTAAATGAAAAGTTTTTCAAAAATTTGTCGTTGGGAGTCGACTTTTAACTGTAGGTCCCGCCACTCCCGTAGCAATCCTGACTAAAGGATTGACCAATTACGTATATGTATGTATGCTTTAGTTTTTGCCACCTAAATTAGAAAAAATTTCTATTTTTCTTTACCTTTCTTAGAACTTAAATAATTTTTTTCAATTCTTTTTTTTAAATAAATTAATAGGAGCGCAAAGGTTAAAAATAGATATCTATAAAATATCTCAGGCACATTTTGATGATTTTAATGGATAGCATACTCTAAGGGCCATTATTACAACTTGCCGTTAACTAAAGCGAGGATTTTAACTGACAGATAAATTGCTTTACATTATTATAAGTGGACGATAAGGTAGAAGTGAGCGTTAAGCTAAAGGGAATATCATCCTACCTTTAACTTGTAAAGTTAAGTTTATGTTTGAACTTGCCATATTATATATTATTTTCAATATGGCAACTTCAAATATAAACAAAGTGAATCTATAATTATCAACTGAAGTCATTAACATGTTGACTGCAAACTACGAGATAACTCGTAGATTGCGTTCCCTTCTAGGGTGAAACTACGAGTTATCTCGTACTCACTAAACCTGCCATTGTTTGTAGCTACGAATAAAACCGTATTATATCAGTGCTAGTATCGATTAATGGCTTCTGGAAAAAGAACAAAAGTCAATGTTTGCGTGCGTGGCCAGTTTTCTGAAAATTGCTGTGGCAGTCAACGTCCATCTATTGCATATAACTGTAAAAAAAACTGTAAAGACTTCTATTATAGAATTTTTATGTTTTAACGATTTCAATTCTATAAATATGACAAACTAAACAGTGATGTTTTGTTTTCTTTAGTTTATTAATATTTGCCACCTTTTGTTTACATCGAAATTTTAAGCATACATCTATCGAGATTAAAATTTTGGTGTTAACATGTATTGGTGATACTTGTAAGATGGAAACTGATCATTAGATACGTAGCCTGCAAGTTTTCTCAAGCATACATTAGGCATAAAAGGAAATTAAGATAAAGTAGGTAAATATCAGGAATTTGTTGATTTCACTCTTGTGTTTAAAAGATCTGTTAACAATTTTTATTATTCATGACCCAACCGGATAACGATCTGCATATGATCTGGTAACGATTTGCCTCTAACCTTGTAATAATCTGCTTATGATCTGCTAACAATCAACTTCTAACTTAACAACTATGCCCTTAGGGTCTAGTAGGGATCGGTTTCTAACTTCGTAACGACCTGCTTATGACTGGCCTTTAAGTTGATAATTATTTCTTTCTTTATATATATGTACATTTACAATGGAAAACACTTATTGAAACCTTTCATATATCGATCTTTCGTAACTCAATTATCCATTTTGTTCACGTTTCCGTTTGTATCTTATTTATTTCAGTTTTAATTGCGTTTGTCCAATTTTATGGCACTACTTTAAAAACTATTCAAACTTGTTTATTATTTGGTAACATATTCCCGTTTTCGCAAGTACACTGTATACATCCATTATTAAATGTGAATGCAGATTTGTAGAAATATTTTATTTCTCTTGAAGGTATTAACATAAGTACTCCTCTTGTAAATGACAATCGTCCAGATTATGAATTTATTTATTTCTGTTTTAATTTTTAGGAATATTTTCATCAATTTTACCCCTCTTTAGTGGAGGCAAGTTATCAAATTGATATCGTATGTTATCGTCCGGCTAAAATTTGAAGAACATGCTGAGAATATTC
Organism: Sarcophaga rosellei; assembly: GCA_930367235.1. NCBI lineage: Eukaryota > Metazoa > Arthropoda > Insecta > Diptera > Sarcophagidae > Sarcophaga > Sarcophaga rosellei. The sequence continues at coordinate 29,180,079 of OV884020.1, read as the reverse complement.
AATATATGTACGTCAATATTTTTCGATATAAGACAGTATATTCTGTAAGAAGTGGTGCAGTGATCAGCAATTAGTATTCAAACAGATAAGTAGATTAGAAGCATACTTATAATTTCTGATACTTATACGCATTCATACTTATTTTATTATCATACTCATACTACTCACGTCCAAAGTTTGAAGTTCTCATCGTACTCATACTTAACAACACGTGTGGTGTTGTTGACTTCGACTCTATTTTACTCAACATTTACAAGAATCACAAAATAAGTATGATTCGCGTACGGTCACTACAATACTCACTAGAACGTTGTGTGTTTGCTTTGCGTGCTGCCTTTGTCTTTTTCTTTCTTCCTTTTTTGTAAATGAAACAACAACTAAGACTGATTTTGATGAATGATTTGAATCACTCGAATCATTTATGAGTATTATAAGTATTTTTCTAAATTTATGAATCTGAATGAGTAGGTGTATGAATCAAACATATTCAACAGTCAGGATTACGGCCTAGCTTCTCACACCACTCATGTTGTGTGCTTTAATTTTATACGTTTAAAGTCGACTCCTAACGACAGATTTTTTTGAGAAACTTTTCATTGCAAATTTATTTGCTCTCAGAGTTTTTGCCAGAAAACTGCTGAGAGGAAGTCGCCGAAGAAATATTTTTTCATATTTTCGTTTTGATATCTGACTTGGGGTTTGAACGGTGACCTTACGCCTAATAAGTCAACAACCACCTACTAGACTACGGCTACCTACTAGAATCAGTGTTAATTATTAGAATAGATTATATTAGAGGGTGCCCTCATAGTTTAGTGGGTAGTGTGCTAGACAATTTGCGTGAAGATCGTGGGTTCGATTCTCACCAGAGACTTTGGTCTTTGACACTACACCGTCAAAGTTACTTAGCTAGTATACAATTACATATAATTTGTAATTGGATTGTAGTTAATTAATAAATAAATAGATTATTATTATGATTATCAGTTGTCAAAAGTATTACTATTTTATTATTATTATGATTATTAAAAAAAAGGAAAGTAAAGACTTCAAATATAAATTACCCTCACTTTTTAAGAATTGAATCCTTTGTTGAAACAGCAGGTAAGCAGTTATGAATTAAATGAATAAACTATTAGAGCTTAGCTAAATGTGATCTAGTCTGAGCAGAAAGTAGTGCTTACGAATCTTGCAATATCAGATAATATTTAAACTTTGACTTGTTTGAATTTGACCAGAAGTACTAGACATATACTTTATACTTTTATTATCAAACTATCACAGATCTTTAGAACTACGATATGTACTCTCTTTTTGGGAAGCTGTTAACTGATGTGAAGTTCTACAGACCAATTTCATCAAAGTCTATAGTACCGAAATTGGATTGGTAAGAACCTCTTGGGACACATGTGCCTGAACTCAGAAATTGATTTTATACACTCTCAAATTGATATAAAATATACAAATTTAATTAGAAGACATACATATTATTATTTTTAGATTTCCTATATATTCATGGTATATTATGGAAGCATATGTAAACTGCTTAAGTCCTAAATTGTGGACTAGTTTTTTGTTGCATAAATGTCGACACTGAACGGAGTTTAAATTGAATTTTGATTTAGACGGTTTGCTTGTCATGATCGGTGGGTGAAACTTTCATACGAAATAAAGCTTTTCCATAAATATTCGATTATACTCAAACAAATTGCTTAGGAATACAATGAATATTAGAATACTCTCAAATATTTACACATATACATAAACATATATGTTCTATCCTTCTATAATCACAAGCCCTCCTTCTGTTAGTTATTATTATTATATTATTATTATTATTATTATTATTATTATTATTATATATTATATTATTATTTTTTTTTTAATTTCCCAAAAAAAAATAATTTATATTCCATAAAATGCGCTGATAAATGTACGCCTTCTAGTGTTTCTCTTTAAAAAAAATTTTAAGTATGTATTTGTATTTATGTATATAAAAATATTTTGATCTCTTTTAATAAGATTACATTAATAAAAAAACAAACTTTTTAAGCAAATCCAAACAAATCTGTTATACTACACCGAGCATATGGTCAAGTTACTCCGCTCGTATATAATTAGAATATAATTTGTAATTGTATTGTAATTAATAAATAAATAAATAAATAAATTTGTCTTATTGTTCATATCAATAATAAAAAAAACTATAACAATACCAACGATAACCAAATCATAATTTAATTTTATTAGATCGCAAGTTAACTACAGAGAAATAGAAATAGAGTAATATCTTCATGGAAAATTTGAAATGAATTCAGTTTTTAAGGCTTATTCATGAAGGAGTGCAAAATTAAATGCGCTTAATAAAAGCATTTTTTTGTTTGTTTTTCCTCCGAACTAATAAAGTTTATTTCTGCATACAAACCAAAGATCAGCAATGAGTATTCAAAAAGATGAGTAGACTCGAATCATACTCAAAATTTCTGATACTTATACGCATTCAGGCTTATTTTAATATCATACTCAAACTACTCATATTCAAAGTTTGAAGTACTCATCGTACTCATACTTAACAATACACATGATGTTGTTGATTTCGATTCTCTTTTACTCAGTACTCACAAAATAAGTATGATTCGCGTACGAACACTACAATACTCGCTAGAAGGTTGTGTACCTGATAATACAAAATAAAAACTTTATCATGCTATTAGAACCTCACGTAAGAACAAAGTAAATCAGCATTATTTTTTAGTTTTAAATTTATTTTTTTAAATCTTTTTCAGCTTAATTTAAATATGATTTAGCTTAAAATTATTTCAAAATCTGGTCATACATGAAAAAGCATAAGAGTTCTCTCTGCACAATTGTGCAATCGCGTGGGCGCCCCTACTTTAGAAGCGACTCAGGGCTATCAGGCCTCTTTCGATCTTCACTTAGAAAGGTGCTGTTTTTGGCGAAGACAATGACAATTAGGCACATGCATTTTTTTAATCGGACTGCCTTAAAGTTAATGCAGCAAACATTCTTTTTTGAAAAGGACTTGTGGCCAACAAGCTTTCTACTATCAAATCCTTTATTGTATCTTACCTTCTTCCTTCCTTAATTTGCAAAAAGTTTTACTTTATGACAGAAAAAATAAAACTCCTAAAATAACTGATATTTCCTGACAGAAAAACAGAACTCCCACAATGTGTTTTATTTTTTGGTGGTCAAATCTAATCTTTTTTTAAAGGTCTTATCCGAAGTTATATTTTTTCGTCGAAGGGTAAAAGTTCCAAGAAGGGAAAGAAATTAAAAAATAAAATTTCAAATACGAAATTACAAATCGATTCCCACCAGAGACTCTGGTCTGTTACACTACACCGAGTATATGGTCGAAGTTACTCAGCTGGCCTATAATTGTATTGTAATTAATAAATAATTATCTGTACTTGAACTGAATATCACTCCATTAAAACGAGATTGCAGAGCGGTCTGATTTTCATGGCTTAAGCGAAACTTATCATTTATTACTATTAATAGCGAAAATTCAAAAAAGATAGTACACCGTATCAATATGGAGACGCCTGGAGATCTATTGATAACTTCGACAGTAAAATTAAGGGACAAATTTCAAAACAATATTTATTGCATCTTATCAAAGTTGTGATAAAAATTTGATTAACTAGATTGCAACTCGGAAACGCTTGAAAGTGGAGCCCAAGGAACACAGCCAAGCCCAAAATAATCATAAATAAACCTGACTGACAGATTAATAAATAACACGATGCGAAAATGAAAAACACCCTAGTCTGAGTTGTTCAGTTAGTTGAGTAGAATTCAAAAATACTTTTTTTTATTTTTATCGAACTCTCCAAACTTGTTTTATTTGATAAAAACGGGTTTTTGATCTTTTCACACAAAATTATTGATTACCCAAATATGTTTGAACCCATTTTAAAAATCCAAAATTTTTTAGAAAAGAGAGAGATTAGTCTTTCAAACGGTATACATAAATATTTTGTTCAAATTTATATGTTATGAGATTTGATGGGGTAAACTCGAAGAATATTAAATCAAGTTTGGCCATTCTTATTGCAAAATTTAATTAAAAAATATGAAATAAGTGATAGCATTCTGAAAGTGCATTATCTTGTCAAGAGTTTGACGCTTCGTTTAATGAAATATAGTTATTATTTAAAGAGTAACACAGCTTTATCATATTTTTTTATATATGGTGTCTCATCAAATGAACTTTGATTTCAACATTTCCAAATTTTTGGTGGTCTCGAAAATGGAGCACATATGGTGGTGAAACAACTTATTATCACTTCCCGCCTAAATTTCAAAATAGCTTGGTTTAGATTGTTTAATGTTATCTTCAATCCATGGGTTGCTGAACTGAATAAAGTTACCATTGGTTGATATATATTTTTTTTTAATTTCCTTCATCGTTTGAACACTTTTCGTATTCTATTGGTTACCGATTTTTATTTGTACACTGTGGATTTGTTTCCGCTAATTTCTATAATCTCGTACATTTTATTGTATTTTATGAGTGCTAAGTTATAATGAGCATCATCTCATTTAGAAATGTAGGTTAATTGCTGAACGCTATAATTTTCTGCACTAGATGTTTTCCCAGAAACCATCATAATGAAAGATCCATTTGGACTCATTTTTGAAGCGTTGCATGGCAATGTTTGATTCCTACTTTTTTGCGTTTACTACGTGTGAAGAAAAACTGTTTTTAGATTTATTTAATTAATAATTAACAAATGCTGACGATATTCTAATAAAATATATTCATATAATTTACTTATTTATATATTCTGGAAAAACTGTAATCATTTGGATTATAAGATTTCGACGATTAACCATAAGATTCTCTAAGCGTTACTAGATCAAATTGATCTGATGTGACTGGAGGCTGAAGTCCCGAAATTATGTTTTCTTAAGTTTTTATTAACGTTGAAAGAAAAGGTTTGAAAATTCAAGTTGTTTTAAATCTGGTTCTGGAATTCCATTCAAAATGCCATGCCATATAAAATCCACTACCTATGAGCAAAATACAACATCATAAAAGAGCACTTGTATCTGAAATACTTGTATGTAGCTACTAAAGTAAAGTATAAAGAGTATGTATGTATGCAGAATTGAATTTTAAAATAACAATAATGGGCCTTTTAATACAAATTCATACATACGAACATGAAATCAACAAACACATGCGTACGTATCCATTTGGATCATGAACGAAGTAAACAAGCCGCAGTAAAATCCAACCTTAGGCGTTGCACGAGTTCATTTTCAGGGTTTTCGTTTATGCTACGTCCTTAATAAGGTGTTGTGATCCACCAAATAACCACTGAAGATCTACACGGTAGGGTAGCATACGACGGCTAGACGTAAGTATGTATGTAGTTATAACGTAAAAACAAATATGATATTGAACGGCAGCTTCAATGATTTGTTTCGATTGCTGAAAATGGCAAATTATGCCACCGCCTGGAATCGAAACATAATTCGTTTATACTTGAATGAATATTGTAAAAATATTAAACTTTCTTTCATCTAATTATAATTTCAATTTTGTTATTCCAGTAAGCCTCAGTATACCCAACGAATTGTATTAAAAAATATTATTGCTGTATACGTTACTACTTACATACATACGAAGTGAAAATTAATTGGACATTTTTCAACTTTTCATACAATAATCAGAGTTCTCTTCACGATAAGTCCTTGGGATAACCGCGAAAATTTTTCGGAAATTGAATTTTGGATTCAAATTTAAGTTCATAAATAAAAATATAAAAATATATTATTAATAATACTTAATTTAACGACGGAATAATTAAAAATAATATTTCATATAGTAAAATTTGATCTTATTTGGAAATATGTCCACAAAGTTTATTTTTCTTTAAATGATGTTATAACGGAAAGGGAACAATGGAATGGTGGGGTACTTCAGAGATCTTCACAGATTGGTCTAAGTTGGGTGGTGGTACAGGTGCCGTGGTTTTCTGTAGCGAACTCTGTCTTGAACTTCACTTCAGGTTAAATGATGACTGCAGCATGTTTCAGGCGGAGATTTTCGCAACCTTGAAGGCTATTGAGGCCATATCTGGTGGTCCCGCTCCGGATTGGAATCATACATGATTTTCGTTTACAGTCAGGCTGCCCTAAGGGCCATTGCGTCGGTGTGTTGCAAATCATGGTTCGTTCGCGAGTGCAAGGAGTCGTTAAGGACTTTTGGACCAGGCCGTATCCGTCTATGCTGAGTTCCGGGTCATAGCGGAATACTGGGCAATGAAACGGCGGATGCTCCCGCTAGGTTAGGTTCACTTTCTGAGGGCGATTTAATAGTTGGTTCTGATCCCCAAACTGCCACCTCTACGGACTCGTTAATGGATGGGTCAGGGGGGAAGAGCAGAGGCGTTGGGGGAACGGATCGGGTTATATTTCTACATGCCTATGGCCTGCTATAGACACTGTAAGAACAGGTTAGCTGCTGGGCTGGGATAAGGCCAATTTAAGGTTAGTTATCGGATTTATCACAGGGCACTGCAAGATTAGGTCGCTGACGGGGATCTGGAACAGGGTATGTTGCGACATCAAGGCTCTCCACAGATTCATAAATAGCTTGAGCTGGTTGGGAAGTGCTAGGGCTACATCAGTGTAGTCGCGCTCTCCCTTTTTGTTTTGTTCGTCTGTGTAATTCCTTCGCTTCCCTTTCTTACTTGATGTCCTTTTCCTCTCTGTTATCCTTCGACCTGCGGGTACTGTACTAGTCTTAATTGACAAGTACACGCCCTCTAACCTAAACCTAAATCATATTTTTAATTAAATTTTTTAATATTTAATTAAATGTATTACGTGCAGTAAAATATTTTAAATATTTTTATCAAAGATATTTTTGAATTAGTTTTGATAGTTTTGTAATTGTGTTGAATTGTCTTCGGGAATGTCAAAGAATGTAATATATTTCATTTAGTTTTGAGACATTTAGAGTGAAATAAAAAAGTTTGCTGGGTATAGGCACATATACATAAATAAATAAGTATAAGGATGCATAAAAAATACTTTTTCTGTAAGGCACAGTATAAGTAATGAATAATTTCGATAGAAATTCGTGACTTACGAATTATATAGAAAACATTTAATTAAGCAGCTGTATTCCAGCTACTAAAAACGAAGTAATTGTATTCGAAATAGACTTTGTAGCAGCAGCTAACGAAATGCATTCGTTATTGGGCATCTGTAAAAGTTTTATGCCAATGGAGTTTGATTAAAGTAAATGGATTTTTTAGCCAATCAGAAACTTTGGTTATATGTACTAATTTTTGTTTCTTGGAGATTCAAATGGACCTGTATCATTAACTGAATTTAAATTGTTTTTTGTTTCAATAATTCTATCATGGCAAAAACATAAGAGATAAGTTTAATGTTTATTTCTAGTATTATTTGTGGAATACAAACATTTAAATATTTTACATTCAAAAAACAATTTGGAATTGGAATTTTCATATTCGCAAAATATTTACATAAAACTTTATTCAAATTTATGTTTAATTTTTTCATAATATTTTTTGTTTGCGTTAAATTAAAAATATTATTGAATTTTATTCAACATTTTTCACATTTTTTATTTAAAGTTTATTCTTTTATATTAAATTCGTAAATAATCCTATTATATTTCATTATGCTTAAGTCCTATTGTAGACTTTTACCACAAGAAACTAGAGCATTTGTACGATAAAATTTAGTTGAAGTTCAAATTAAAAGTTACGTTCACATTATCGCGATTTTACTGTATATTATATTTTGTAATCATTTGACTTAATTGATTAATTGCCATGTCAAATAAACAATTAACAATTATAGTTGTAACATTGTTCATTATTTCACAAACAAAAATAGGATTTGTAACAGTAAAGTTTATTATAATCTTAAATTAAATTTATCAACTTTACCACCTGAGCTGTTGTTTACAATGTTTATCCCTAATGGCAATTGCTCCCTAGTTAGCTTAACTGGTTGCTTAAACTAATCTAATTGTTTACTGGACAAAGCAATTCGAAGGAAAAAGTTTCCGAAAGAAAAAATGTGAAAAACAAAATGCTAACAATGTTTTGTAATTGGATTTATTTACTATGGAGAAATAGCATAAATAATATTAACATTTAAGCATTTCTAAATAAATTTGATTCTCAACTTTATTAGCATTTAATATTTTAACAGAAATGTCGAATATTTATGGAAGTAAATTAAATACAAAATATATGCGTATATAAAATGTAATATTTATTCAAAATTATTTTTAAAATGTTCAACATAACCAACAAGCACATTTTTAACTGTTTCTTTGTCACTAACAAAATCTTAAAACAGCAAATAGAAAGCCTCAAATATATGTATTTCATATTTGAAGATTTTATAAAATTTTACAAATCATAATTGCAGTGTTCGAATTTCAAAAATTATTCTTAAATTCTTAAGAAAATATCAAATCTCTAATGACACAGAAGATAAAGAAATTTGTCATACCAATTATGTGAAGTGTGAAATTTAATAAAAGAAATAAATAACGTAAATTATAAAAATAGTAACGTAAATCGCAATAAGCGCCATTATTGAGCTCAACATTTCATATAAAGTTTAAATAAATTATTGCGCAATAGATACCCAAATTGTTATAATATTGAGTAAAACTTAAAATGCAGCACTGTCATATTACAATTATCCGAATACTTTCTGTTGATATTTGACAATTCAAATGTCAACAACGACAAAAAAAAAACTAAACAAAAACAATGTTGTTAAAACAACCAGTTGTTTTGTTTCCTAGCTGTCAAATGAATATTGAATAACCAGCTGAACTGCGTATATTGTTATGTATGAACACTTAAAATAATGTACTCAATAAACCGAAGGTGCATATCTGAACATAGTATTAAGTTCGTTGACCTCGTCATTTAAGCAATATGCCGCAAAGATACTTTATTCTATAATTCCATTTCTTTTACTAAAATGAAAACCATGCTAAACAAAGTCAAATTGAATAACGATCCATAGGAAGATAGAGTAGCCTACGATTTTTTATTTACCGCAACAAGCGAGTTCTGTGCATATCTGTTTCAAATTTATAACAAATTTTTTTCAGGAGTCCGAATTGACAAATCGTTGATTAAAACCATTATTTTCCAAATATAGTATAAAAGATGATTTTTTTTAATGAGCTACGCTGCGGAAATTTGGATGAAGACCTACCGAACAGTTGTTAGTGCTTACGCGACCAGAAGGGTAAAGAAGAGTAGCGAACTGAACAAGTTGTTGTTGTTTCATCAAGTTGTGTAAAGTGGCACATAAAATAGTGCGAACAACAAAGAAGTCATTTAAAACTAAACACAAATTTGTTTTATTTTGTTTGCAATCATCAAGCTGATATTCCAAACGTTTTTAAAAAGGTAAAAACGTAACAACATATACTATCTGCCGATTATAGACTATCAGAGAAAAAAAGGTGTATGCTTTTTCCGTACATTTTAAAACTGCATTTGATATTTTGATCAGAAAATCTTTAATCTACAAACTTTATATAGTGGCATACAATCAACTGTATGGGCTAGAGAAGAATTCCCTTGATATTTTGATACAAAATCTGGGGTGAACTAAGCACATTTGATACATCATATTCAGAAAATGCTTGGAAGATGGACTGATGGCAGAAAATCTGAATATTATTCGTTTGTTATAAGCAGATGACATTAGTCGATGAAATTGATACGATGCAGATTGTATGGAGCTTAATAAATTTGAAATTTTTATTGTTTAGCATTAGGAGCACATTAAGAAATGAAGAAAAAATCTTGCAAAAGTTGAAATCGCTCCTAAATTTAATTATCTTGGAGTAGTGCTTACAAGACATAAAAATTTTATGTAATATGAACGAATAAAAACCTTAAATCATTCCTCAGTATATATTTATGGCATCTTATGGTTTCAGAATTACATACATAATTGGCCATTACAATACTTCAGTCAGGATTACGGCCTAGCTTCTAACACCACTCATATTGTGTGCCTTAATTTTATATTTGAGTGGCGGGACCTACATTTTAACTTCGACTCTGAATGACAGATTTTTCAGAAACTTTTTCATGGCAGGTTTTTACTATCAGAGTTTTTGCAGGAATTCTGCTGAGAGGAAGTCGCCGAAGAAATATTTTTTTTTTTTCATAATTCGTTTTGATGTCTGGCCTGGGGCTCGATCCCGGGTCTTACGTGTAATAAGCGAACACACTACCTACTAGACTACGGCGACTACACAGTTTCAGAATTTGGAATACAAAAAAACTACGGCTGATTGAGAAGGAAGTTATTAAACTCTCAATTTGTAAGATAGTGAAAAGTAGCTAGTATTAGTTCTAGTATTAGCTAAATTATAGAAAAATCGACTGAATAAGACTTTCACACATTTTCACCATCAAGATTTTGAGATTAAATGGCATTAATATAACGTATAGTATTAACGTATAGTATTAATATAACGCTCAGTAAATAACATTGTGGCTTGAGGTAGGTCTAATGCGAGTGAGTTATTTCGCTTTCGTTCAAATCTTCAAAGAGTTTAGTCAGTAATTATACAAATGTGGATGATAAATTCTTATCACTGTCATCCGTTAAAGAATGTACATATGAGATTGGAATGAAATTTGAGAAAATCATTGAACAAAATAAGATAAGCATGCAGTAGAAAAATCAAAAGAATAATTTTATACAACCTCGCAGTGGGAGGAGGATTTTAATGAAATACTGTTTTTGGCAAAAAGTTTTACTGTAGTAAGAGCAATTATAAAGTAGCCAGAATAATTATTTTAAAAATTATAAACTATATTGTGTTGAACTTACTGTTCTATAAATATAATGGAAGTCAAATTCTAAGACGAGACATAGTAGTGCCTAGTAGTACGTAGTGTCATATGTGCACAAGGAATGTTACAAGCTTTTGAAAGTACTAAATAGCATTTGTAGAAATATTTTGTTAATCAGACAATTAATTTCGCTTCCCTTAATCCAATTCAAAATTGCTGCTTTTTTAAATTAGTTTTACTGGCAGGCATTTGTACTACTATTAGTTTAATATTTTATTTTGCAATATGTACTTGATATTAGGGTTGTAATCTTTTGCGAAAGACGTACAATAATATTATCAGTACAAAATATTCTCAACAATGCAGAATAGATTTTTTTTTATCAATTGGTTCACTAAAGCTTATACGAAATATATTTACGCATCTTAATTTTTTTGTTTAATTAACTGATTTGTATGCAAGTAATAATGTACTTTTTTTGTCATATCTATATTTTGTTACTTAAAATAGACCAAAGTTGACATTTAAGTACATTTCATTGTACACAAGTAAATAAATATTTGCGATGTTGTATAAACATATATTTATAATATTTTTTTATGTTTTATGTCTAGGTAATGTAGTGGGTACTGTAATAGACTATTGGCGTGAAGGTCATAGGTTCGAATCCCACCAGAGACTCAGGTCTGTTACACTATACCGAGCATGAGGTTTACTCACCGCGTTATAATGAGATATCATTTGGAATTATACCGTAATTAATAAATAAACAAATGAAGAGCGCTACTCGATAGTATATACAAATGTATGTACCAGACAGTAATTTCCCAAGTAAGACACTAAATGAAATTTTAATGAGTAAACAGAATTTTATATAGCATGAATAGATTTAGGCAATTCACACAAGCCCTTGTCTCGTTGTATGGCGTATATTGTTCGATGAATATACAACAGTGTATGCTTGTTGTTGATAATTTTCATATAAAAATCCGATACACTTATACACATTTCTTTTCATATATTTTTAAAAGTTGATTGGTTTCCTGCTATCAGTTTATGAAATGCCAGTAGTCAAGAAGAAGAATAAAAATACGAAATATTTTCTATGTAACTTGTAACTTTCAAAATTAATTTACAGATAATTATTTAATTTACTTTTTTCCACAGTATTTTTCATTTTGCTACTTGAAAATTATCAAATTATTAATAATGTTATTCTTCTTCTTATCGCTTTTTGACGTTTGGAATACGAAATACACAATACAACATAATATTGAGCGTTCACAAACAAAAAGTGTATTCAATACAACATACACGATACAAAGTCGTGTAAATTGCCCAATTATATTGTAACAAAGTAATAATATTAATTAATATTATTCTATTGGAATCCATCCCAATCATATGAAAAATTAATAGGGAAAAATTTATGAAAAACTTATTATCAAATAAGTATTGTATGTATATACATATATATATTTGCTGATCAATAATATTTAGATCCTTAATACGACTATATGCATACGAATATGTATATAGTATGTATATATAAAGTTTAGTTCAGTTCTACGAATGAATATATTAACTACTTCAAGTATTTAGAAATGTTCTCGTCTATTTCTTTTTATAATATACCAAGTACCTATGTACGTACGTATGTACATACATATGTACGTAAATGTACGTGGATTTAAACTCATTTATGCAATCCAGTATATTTGTATGATTCTATGAAATATATATGTAAATAATGTATATAAATGTTCGTATATGTATGTAGAATTTCGTAATCACCATCTTATGAAATTTTTTAAAAATACAAGGATCACAATGTTTTTGTGACTGACTGACAACGTGGTTGAATCTGTCAGTTTATGGATTTAGTTTGTTGCTGTACTGTACTAAGCTGAATAAGGAGAATTTAGAATATTCAAATGTAGTAATGTTTCGAAAATGTCCTGCGGCATTTTTGTTCATATTCGTTCAATTTGCAGATGCAGAGAGATTTAAAATGTGTGCTTCTCCGGCAGTCGAATCGTTCGGTTTAACTTCTTCTTCTTCGTATAATGTGATGTTCTTTGAAAGTGCACTGTAAGCCAAAATGATAAAACACACTTACACACGACACATATATACATACTTACATGTTTTCGATGATGGTGGTGGTGGTAAAAAAAAAAAGTTAGCTCTTGATGAAGATTTTTTAGTATAAGAAGGAGTTATTTGATATATTTCGGTTTAGTTGTTGTTTTTGTTTATTGATCGTCGATGTTTACTTTATGTATACACATGCTCAAAATGCATACTTGAAAACGTACCCACTTTTAGCCTGAAGAATTGTGTGTTCCTAGTTGTTGGTCGATTTGCAGCAGTTGCATAAGGCGGATGTTTATGGTACGAGCATAGGGAGGGATTGTATATTGCACCTTTAATCCGTTCAAAGAGCATTAAAGGAACAAGCGAAAAAGCATCTAAATACTACATGTAAACAGGAAAACAAAAAAAAAATATATATATATAACAAAAACGGACAAAAAGTAATAAACAACAGTCAATGAAAACCAATCGCAATTTACCCTTTATTCACTAAAAACAAAAATATTTTTTTTATTTTGAATTTTTTGTAAGTAAAATTACTTTAAGCATTGCTAAAAAATGTGTAACGTTGGCAGACTTTAGCTAATAAATATTTTTGTGATTTATAACAGTTAGAAAACATGTGGATCAACTGACTGTTACCTAATTACGTAGGGTGTAACTATTATAACCAAATAATAAAATTTTCAATAGCCAAAAATAATTTAATTATTTTCAATAAAAAATGATAAACAGTACCAATGTGTAATTTAATAGACGCATATAATGTATAAATAAATCAGTTTTTTAAAATGTTTAAAATGTTAATGGGATTACTAAAAATTAATTAAAAAAAAAAGAATATAAAAAGAATATGAATACCAAAATATGAGTAACAATTACGTGCGAACCTAAACACTAACGTGTTTAAGAATTTCTTACTTACTTAGCTTTATCAAATCTATCTAAATACCCTGGATCGTAAGTTCTTTAACTACCATGGTGACTTTCGTTTAGAAATGAGTGACAGTTTCGACCACATCTTTATACAAAATTATCATTTATTTTCAAATAAAAACAACTGAATGTTGATTAGGAACAAACAATATTTTTTTCACTTCAGATTTAAGATAACAAATAAAAAAAAAATTAACGACCAATAACTTACAATATTTTGAAATCGGCTTGCCAGTATTGTCTTACTACATTCGAAGTTGAATTATAAAATAGTAGTGGTAAAAATATACGTTTACGAAACAACATTCGACGATAGGAAAATATATTTATATGTTAATTCACAACAACTGCGTCACTACTGCCACAGCTTATACAGAAAAAAAAAACTCAATTACATTGTATGTTCTCAAATCTTTTATTCCCTTTCGACCTTCAATTACTTCAATGGGCTTCGACAGCCGTTAATTGGATTTCGCGTCGGATAAAACTTTCAACCAGGCTGGTCACACCAATCGATGACAGGGCTCCCTTTCAAAGCGAACAAATTCGTTCTCTGCACTAAGTTAGGCTAATGCCCGCATCAAACCAGTCTTTCATCTTAACGAAATGGCAGAGACAGCGCTGACGCTGAATGCTAATGCGCTATACAAAGGCCATGCTTCTGAGACGGCTCATTGTTTAATCTTATGAGCAAATAATCACTAACTCACGCTAGGCTAAAGGTCTTACGTAGGTAAGGTCTTAAGGTTTTTGCTTCGGTGTGTAACAACTTCAGTGCTTCTGCGTCATAGAGGAATACGGGGAGGATGAACGTCTTGTAGATGCTACGATTGATCTCCTCACCACAAAATTGTTTGCTGGTTTCAGCGGAGCCAAGATATACAAATTAAATTAACTGACAACACAGAAAGAACAGTTATTCATTCATTCTCTCATTTACTGCCAGACCCAGACTTTCATTCCATAGCTTTAAAGGCATCTTGTTTGGTAAATTCGACTTTTTATATCAATTTAATGTTGTACTACTTAAATAAGTTTTTAAAAGTCATTTTTTAAGATCCTCTTCAATCTTTTTGCTTAACACATCGATGGAATCAGCGAAAATTTTTGCAGGTGTAAAATAAAGGTATATACGAATATTTTATACACATCGTATCATACATATGTATGTGCTCCATTTTATTAACATAACAATCTTTTAAAAGAGAGAGGAAGAAACTAAGAAAGGTATTTTGTTATTGATTGAAGCTTTATAAAAGCACTTAACTTCAGGATGGCAAAATTGGTACAATTGTACCATTTTTGGCACAATTCAAACTCGAATAGTACTTTAGTACACCAAAAGCTTATTTAATACAATTAACAAAAATTTCAAGTCTAAGATATTCATTCATACATACATAATTGGTAGAGTCCGACCGAACTCAAAATTTCGTTCGGTACCGAACACCGAACCCGAACTTCGGCCAATTTTGAAGTTCGGCCGAACCCGTACTTAGTTCGGGTTTCAAAGTTCGGCGAACCCGAACTTTTTGTTATTAAATATTAAATCAGGAATACATTCTTGGAATTTATTGATAAAAACAAAAAATAACGAATTCATAACATTTAAGAAAAATATATGTACTTTTAAAAAGTAGTATTAAAAAATAAAGAAAAAATTTGTACTTTTTAGTTATTTAGAAAAGAAATGCTTTGTGCTTCCTTTTTTTTTTTTTTTGAGAAAAATATAAAGATCGGGTTTTATAGTTCACTTAGGAAGAACTCTAAATATAGTTTGTACTCTAGGACTCCAAATTCATTGCTTTTATAAAGGGTCCGCCAAATAATTTTTTTTTTTTTGAAAATGCTTAAAAACTACTGAACATTTTCTCAAATTTCTTTTTTTATTTGAAAGTACAATCCTTCCGGTTAATAATGGAAAATAATTTCATTCAAATGGCTGCCTCGGCTGGCCATGCAGTAGCCTACATGAGTAGCCTACAGAAGATGCCGATTTTGGCCAAAAAATCATCTTTTCAGATGAAGCTCATTTTGATTTGGCGGGTATGTAAACAAGCAAAATTGTCGCATTTGGGGCACAGAAAACCCGCACGCATACATTGAAAAGCCGACACAACCAAAACGAGTCACTGTTTGATACGGATTTTGGTCCAGAGCCATCTTGAACGAATTTTTGTTCACAAAAATTTAAGAGGAGGATATTGGCAACAACGCAGAGCTGATGTCGTTTGGCCACCTCGGAGCTGCGATTTGACACCGTTGGACTATTATTTGTGGGGTACAGTCAAAGATAAGTGTTACGCCGACAAGCCAGAGACAATTGACGCTTTAAAGGACAATATTCGTGAAGCCATTGGTGAAATACAGCTGCGCACAATCGATAATATGCTTAAAACTTGGACCGATCGTGTAGGCTACTGCATGGCCAGCCGTGGCAGCCATTTGAATGAAATTATTTTCCATTATTAACCGGAAGGATTGTACTTTCAAATAAAAAAATAAATTTGAGAAAAAATTCAGTAGTTTTTTTTTACAGCATTTTCAAAAAAAAAAGTTATTTGGCGGACCCTACATTATAATGGCAAAATAGTAACTTTTCTACATTAATGCCTTTAAGGTTACTTCGTCTATCTGAATAAAGTTGACCAGCAGCACTAAATAGTTGCTCACTAGAAACGCTCGTTGGCGGTGCTGATAGATATTTCCTGGCTGCAGCCTTAAGGTTTGCAAATGAACAGGAGTTCCAATATTCATATATATTTGTTTTGTAATCACATTAATCATGTTCTATTTTTTGCTGATTTAAAATAAATTAAATAAAAAGTTCGGTGTTCGGTGTTCGGCAAAATTTTGACCGAACGCCGAACTTTGGCCGAACGTTACTTTTTACCGTACACCGAACCCGTACCCGAACGTTCGGTCGGACTCTAATAATTGGTCATTACAACCCTTTAGTCGGGATTGGGACGTAGCTTCTTTTTATAGCTTAGTTTTATACATTAGTGGCGGAACCTACAGTTTAAAGCCGTCTCCGAACGACAGATTTTCTTATATATGACCGGGGTTTTGAAGCAGAGATCAGTAATGAATCAAAATGGATTGTAAATACAATTAATTTTTTGCATATACAATTAAAAATTTGTTTGTTTTCCAACCAACAACAGTTTTTTGTGAATACAAACACGGGATTTTGTATTTTTATAAAAAATGAATTTATTTCTTTTCAATTAATATTTTTGCTTTATTAACTGAAGAAATTGTTAAAAACAAGATATATTTTTAACAAATGCGATTGTCGAATTAAAATATATTTTAATTAAAATTATTTTTTTTTTTGAAAAAACCGATTGTTAAATCTGAAATATATTTTTAATAAAATTGGTTGTTATAGTAATAAAATATTTAGTTAAATTTCATCCACATTTGAATTAAATATATTGTCACAATAATTATAATTATTTAATTAAATTGGTTATTATGGTAACAAATAATATTGTTACTATACAAACAAATTTAACAAAATTATTTTTTGATTTAGCTGATATTTTCAACGAAATTTATTAACAAAAAAATGTTACTTTTTAACAATCAAATTTGTTGTTTTTTGTTCTATTTTTAATAAAAAAAACGCTGTTTTTGCCATAAAATTTTGGTATTTTTTATTATTAAAAAAAAAATATATATACATATATATAATAAATATGTATATATATAAATATATATTAGATTAAAAACAAACATTATTTTATATAAAATGTCTACAGCAGTTAAGGAAGTCATCATGGGATACCTTATTCCATCAAAATATATCGAAATATTTTTGATATCTTCTAAATCACCTAACACTAAAAGTAATGGCTGTATACTTATTGACTGGAGCTTCAGCAAATTCAATTTTGTTTCCAGAAATTTTTTTTCGTTATTTGGCCCCATTAGGCTCCGTTATTACACTTAATGGTGGTGGAAATATATGATGAAGAAACCAAAACGTTCCAAATATTTTTGTGTCTAAAATTAAAAGGAAACGGAACTGAATTTTTATTCAGTAAAATAATTAATATTATATAAATTATACATCTACCTTCGTTGCATGTTTTTTAATATATTTTATTTAAATTATTGTTTTAACACCAATTTAATGTAAATAATCACTTTTTATAACAAACATTTTAATTTTTTACAAGACACTTAAGTTCTTTACTGTCGCATAGATCAAACAAAACTGAAGATGTGTTCCTTCTTTTTTGTTTGTTTTTCAAATCTTGTTTCGTGTAGTTGTTTTTTTTTATTCGTGTTTTGTTTTGTTCCGTTATAATGTCAGTTAAAAATTAGTTCTTCTAAGTATGTGTGTATGTTTCACAATTTATGGACACTGCATATAGAGCAAATATTATATTTGTCCAACATGTTGTTGCTAAGTTCATTAATATGTGTTTTTGAAACGAATTTAAATGATAAAAAAAAACAAATAAAAAATGTTGCTAAATTTCATATTTAAAATAATCACTGAAAAAGTAAAACACAATATGATTTTGAAAATTAGTCACATATATCGATCAGATGTGTTTTCCTTTTTTTCAATTATCATGTATATAAAACGCAAATTAGTGACACTGTTTTTATTTTTTACATTTTTCATATATCTCTTGAATTCCGTTAGAAATTCATTGCGATTTTTAACAAAACGATTTGTCAACATTTTTAATTAAAAAAAAAGGCTGCAGATTGTTATATTAACAATGTTGGTGGTGTTATTAATCAAATTTTTATTTAATAAAAATTATATTTTAACAAATGAAAAAATGGTAGCTTCTTCATTTTTATATTTTAACAAATGTTTTTTTTTATTAATTTAAAAAATAAACCAAAATTTGTAAAATTTACAAATATTTTGGCTTTATTAATAAAAAAAATTTTTAAATCTTAAAAAAAATTTAACAATCAAATTTCTTATGCAAAATATTGATATTTTAACATAAATTTGACAAAACTGATATTCAATTCATTTTATTGAATTTTTTTGGATAGTTGTTATATTAACATCGTGCTTAATTGTATTAATGAAGCATGTTTCAATATAGAAATCGATAATTAACAACTAAAGTTGTTACACGGATTTTGGACATAATTTTTTCTGTGTAGTGTTCGTACGCGAATCATACTTATTTTGTGCTTCGTGTATGTCTTGAGTCGTGGAGAGTCGAAATCAACAACATCATACGTAGTGTTAAGTATGAATATGATGAGTACTTCAAACTTTGAATATGAGCAGTATGAGTATGATATTAAAATAAGTATGAATGCGTATAAGTATCCGAAATTATGATACTCATCTTGAAGCTTATTTGTACATTTTAAAAATTAGTAATGCTATCCTTGCCTAGCATTAGCTCACAAGTAAATTATTTTGGTTTTATTAATTTACAGAAGAAAATATTTTACAAAACTATTAAAAACCCCTGCATTTAGTGGCTTATTTCGCTGAGGTATTCTCGTGTAGATTGTTTCAACAAATTTTTTAGCCTCCGGATTTATGGGGTTTTTAGCCTTTTTCCGCGATTAATGAAAAATATTGCAATTGTATTATTAACTGTTTCTACAATCAAACTGTTGTGTTGATCTCTATTCAAGATATTCAAGGAGCGCTAACTATATATGCAAGCTTTGTTTTGTTTCTATGTTAGATTTAGCAATTTAGCTGTATGATTATATTTTCAATTAAAGGTAACGTCTTCTGATAATCAGTCATTTAAGTTTTATTTTGTGTTTATTTTGATTGCTTTTTTAACAAGCTTTATCGATTTGGGCTTTGTACTTACTTTGCAGCACATGATCAGCCAGGACAATGTCACTGTATGTAAAGGAAATAAATAGTTCATTAGAAAGAAACTACCTCTTATACTATTATACATACATTAGATATACTATTATACATTAGATAGATGACAATTTAACTGTACAGCTATACTGTCATCGAATGAATTATCAGTTGAAGCTTCTGCACATTTACGGAGGTAGTTAGTTGTAATAGAAAAGAGATGACAAATGTGGAACATTCAAGAAAATTTGTAAAAATCAGTTGCATGTTGCATTTAATTGAAGAAAAAGAGTCGACCACACACTTTATATAAAGAAAAGTTGTATAAAGAAGTCATAGTGAAATATTTAGGACTTCATCTGGACAGAAGGAGCAAAGAGAAAATGTTTGGATATTAAAAATAAAACAATTTACTTCCTCTTAGCAGTCGCCGCGGTCTAGTAAGTAGTGTGTTGGCTTATTAGACGAAAGCCCCGAGTTCAAACCACAGGTCAGACATCAAACAAAAATGTGAAAATATTTCTTCGACGACATCCTCTCAGCAGATTTCTGGCAAAAACTCTGAGAGTAAATAAAATTGCCATGAAAAGTTTCTCAAAAATCTGTCGTTCGGAGTCGACTTCAAACTGTAGGTCCCACCACACACAGTCGCCGAAGAAATATTTTTTCATATTTCGTTTTGATGTCTGACTTGGGGTTTGAACCATGGCCTTACGTGTAATAAGCCAGCACACTACCCACTAGACAACGGCGTCTTCAATAGCACTACTTAAAGAAAATAAAATAAAAGCCTGAATAAAACATATACATATGTATGCATGAAAAACACATGAGAAAAACCTAATCTACTAACTGTAACACATATTATATAGTTTTACAATACATTATAAGCAGTATACAGGTATTGCTAATTGTGCAAACATGGAGGACATTATATGCAGACAATATATGCACATATAAAGACCTGCAATAAATGGTGAAAAGTAAAAAAAATAGAAAATTATATTTCTGAAGATTAATGCATCCAGTTTTGATCAGAGTCATGATTCTGGTAAATATGTAGAAACTAGATTCCCTTGTCTCTGTTTTACAGTTGCACTGAAATTTCTCCAAGAAAAATCATTTCGGATTTTGAGATTGCGTTTAAGCTCTAAACATTTTTTATTTATACATACTCACATACTCTGTATTTATTTATTATTCAAATACAATACAAAATAATTTTTTGAATACAAAATTTTTTTTCTAATTATTTTGGCCTAAAAAAAGAAATAAAATTTAATTTTACATCACTACCAAATAAAATCGCATTGAAAATATTTTTATCATCACTTGATATAACAGACTTGTTTTGTTTTTTTTTCACCAATAAATGAATGGCTTTTCTAAGTAAAAATTCTGTTGCATTTGCAGACATCAATTATGTGCCATCAAAATGCAATAGTAAACACAAACACATACCATTATAGTATATCTGAGTGGAAAAGAGCCCATTAGGTTATAAAATCAGCATTGCGTGAGGCGCCTTTTTCAGGCGATTACACTTAATTTCAATGTGTTAAAATTCACCAATGCGTTAGCATCAATTCTAAAGCTAAGATTGGCAGGCTTAAATTCAAGTTCGTCTCAGTCAAAAGTTGCGCAGTGTGGACGCAAATAAAACTAATATATCAAAAGGCCACAAGAAGAACGGCAATGAAATCATTAAAATCGCTGTTAATTGTTTACTCGTCTGTTGCTCTCTCCTAAGCAGAACATCTCCAAAAACCATGCAGTCGAGTAGCTTACGAGTGAAAGCTAAATGATTAGTGGTAATCGTGTTATTACATTTTATGATCAATTATCTGTGGCATAAACATTTTAAATAAAACATAAACACTGCATTTTTATCACTTTTAATAATAATTGTTGAATAAGCCAAAGTGTTTGCAAGACTCTGCGCCTTCTATTTTTTCTCTTCTTTAAGTGCATTTCATGGAAGGCAAATTAGCAAAGTACGCACCATAATATCCGAACACCTAAAAGTAAGAAGCAGCCAAACATTTTTTATATTATATATGTATATATTTTTTTAAAAATATTTGTATTTAAACAATCAGAAATTTTCACAACTAGAAATGTTTATGTATATACTAACATGTTTTGTGGAAGAATACATACATACATAAAATCCATGAAATGTGATTATAATCTTTCAACAAATTTATATGTTTCATTGCTTCAAGGTATCCGTTTTTAAAAGTTGGTTAAATACGCAATTTGTACTGTTTACATATTTTTCCCCCAATAAATCCTCATGCAGTGGAGTTAAAAATAATAGCAGAATTTACAAAATTTTGAATTAATTTTGTTCAGCTTCAAAATGTAATTTTTTGGGTAAATTTTAAAACTATAAATTGTATTAAAAAATAATAATAAAAACTTACTGTGCGTCAGTGAAAGATTTTCCAAATATGGATTTGTGATTTACTATCGCATCAGTAAGGTTGTTGGATGTTAATAAATTCATATCAATTATTTCTACGATATATTGTTTGCTACATCATAAAAGTTGTTCGCTTTTGTCAGCATTGGTAAGGTCGTCAGTGGATCTTAAGCATCTTCTTTCATCCTTTCTTCCTTCGATGACTCGTTTAAACAGATACATTCATTTAGTCTAATTAATTTTCGGAATTCCTCTATATACCACGTTTAAATATCTACGTGTTACCAACTTTAAGGAACAAAGAATTTTGATTTAGAGAAACAAAATTTTAGCTACTTCAACTTCACATTTAATTTCTTATCGTAATCGATGTTTTCATTCAGATATGTTTATAAAGAGTAAGAATGCACTAAAATAAAAAATACTAATATTTACAATAGTTATTGTTATTTTATTAGATTGTAACGGAGACATGTTCCGGCCACAGCGCTGATGACATAAAATTTGCCAGGATTTTTTCATAAAATGCGACTGCAGCTAACCGACGGCGCATTTGTTCACTAAGTTATTCAGATGGAAATGAGTTTTATCCGAGATGTTTTTTATTTTGTTTTTCGAAAAATTTACATTGATGGAGTAACCATTACCTATTTAACGCATTGCCTCTGCTTTTCACAATACGATTTCTCTATGTGCATCAAATCTTAATTTAATACAGCTATCCACTTTGATCTTATATTTAAACGTCTTCAGAAATTTTACTTGCTTACTTAATTGGTCATTACAATCCAGGATTACGACTTAGATTCTTACACCATTCATTTTGTGAGTGTTAACTTTGTGCATGACTGAAGGAACCTACAGTTTAAGGTCGATTCCGAGTGACAAATTTTTGAGAAACTTTTCATGGCAATTTTATTTACTCTCAAAGTTTTTTTTTCAGAAATCTGCTAAGAGGAAGTCACCGAAGAAATATTTTATCAAAATTCGTTTTGATGTCTGATTTGGGGTTTGAACCGTGGCCTTACGTCTAATAAGCCAACACGCCACTTCAAATACAGGATTAGTTCCTTCAAAATTGAGTTGTCTAGGATTACCAATAATTTGATTTCAAAATGTCGATCGCAAACTGTTGATTAAATAATTTCTTAATTACGTCATATACCTAAAACTTATACTTAACACTTGCAATATAAATGTGAGCAGATATCTGTTTATATCTTTTGTTATGTATGTATTCTGTTGAATACGTTAATAATTTCTTAATTATTATTTGTTTTTTGTTAAATGTAAGTAAACAATAAATCTGTGGTTCCAAGCAATAACAGCCTAAGTCAAAAATGATATTTTCGAAAAAAATCACTATTTATATACAGAGGTGTTTCCTAAAAAATTGAGAAAGTGCATTAGGAACAATTTATTACAGGTTTAAAAATACTTAGCTCCATTATTACAACTTGTCGTTAACTAAAGGGAAAATTTTAACGGGCAGATAAATTGTTTTTCATTATTATAAGTGGACAATAAGGTAGAAGTGAGCGTTAAGCTAAAGGGAGGATCATCTTACCTTTAACTTTTGAAGTTAAGTTTATGGTAGAACTTGCCATATTATATATTATTTTCAATATGGCAACTTCAAATATAAAGAAAATGAGGAAAAACAACAACAAAAAAGAGGCCCTTCGTTGCCACTGTGTTTAAAAAAAACTTGTTTAATTGAGCAGTTTTATCGACATTGATCTAGCACTGCCATATTTTTGAAAAAACTTAACTTTATTTTATCTGTAATTTGTAATAACGAAAAATAGTTATAGTTAACTTTACAGTTCTCTTTAGCTAAAGGTACCTTTAACTAAACCGAAGTTTAACGGCAAGTTGTAATAATGGCCCTTATACTGCAAGCTTAAGATCAAAAAAAATAATAAAATTTCTTTGGTTATATTTAGGAGCCTATTATTTTTTAATTCTTTTTTTTATTATTAACATATTTTTATATATTGGATTTCACGTATACATATATGCATAAAGTTTTGTTAGTAGAATATGATAGCATACATTATTCAAAATACTTTTAAGCCGAATACAATTAAGTAATAAGCTCTAACCTGACCACTTCTTATACCATTAAATTCAAAAATGTTTTTTATGAACAATATATTATTACTTCATCAAATAAGTCGCTGTGGTCTAGAAGGTAGTGTGTTGGCTAATTAGACGTGAGGTCTCGTTTCAAACCTCAGGTCAGGCATGTCAAAATATGACAAAATATTTCTTCGGCGACTTCCCCTTAGCAGATTTCTGGCAAAAACTGTGAGAGTGAAAAAAATTGACATGAAAAGTTTCTCAAAATCTGTCGTTCGGAGTCGACGTTAAACTGTCGGTCCCAGCACTCATGTATAAAAATTTACGCACACAACATAAGTGGTGTGAGAAACTAGGGCGTAATCCTGACTAAAGGATTGTAATTACCAATTATGTATGTATATTAATCAAATAAGTTATGACAATAACAACTAAAATACCGACAAAAATCATTGTAAAGATCTTGTTTTGATCGCAACTAAAAATTGCAGCATATTTGTATAACTGATTAACAATAACTTGTTTGCCGTCTCTTTACTGTACGCATTTGTCTGTTTATGTAACTTTAAATTAACATAATATATGTATGCATGTATGCATGTATGTATGTATTAAAACGATGGAAAATTGTAAATGCGTTTCAAAATCTAGATGCGTTGTGTTTGACTGCATCTTTTATGCGTAACTAACCCTTTGTTTTTTGTATTACAACAGATAGTACAGATGTAGGTAATGTTGTTAACACTTAAAATTTCAGTCTGAGAAAAATGCTTACAATATTTTTTAACCAAGTGATACGGACAAAGATTCTTCGCTTTTAATACTAGATTGTTTATATAACATTTAAATGCGTTTGTTAATATATATATATAACTATTGTTACCTCCCCCCTGTTAGATGACTGCTAATGGGTACTTATCTTTTTATTTTTTTTTTATTTAAGTCGATAAATAAAATCCTTCCAAATAGGTAAACTGCCCAATAAAACAGAAGTTAGCGTTAAGCTAAAGGGAGGATCATCCTGCCGGTAATCGTTAAAGTTAAGTTTATGTATGAACTTGCCATATCATATATTATTTTCAATATGGCAACTTCAAATTTAAACAAAATGAAAATATACAACAACAAAAACGGAGCCCGTCATTGCCACAGCGTTAAAAAAAACTTGTTTAATTGAGCAGTTTTATCGACATTGCTCCGGCACTGCCATATTTTTTAAAACAGTTAACGTTATTTTATCTGTAGGTTGTAATAACAACCTACAAAACTTTACAGCTCCCTTTAGCTAAAGGTACCTTTAACTAAACTCAAGTTTAACGGCAAGTTGTAATCATGGCCCGTAATATGATGCGACGATAGTAGGTAGTTTTATTAATGGAAGTCTATAAGAATATGAAGGTTTTCCATGTTATTTCATCTAAGACCATGCAAATAGAATAATAAGAATTGTTCCTGCACAGATTCAATGCATTGTAATAAGGATTCCATACCGCTCGATCCGTTCTCAAAAATAGTGAGAACTTGTGAAAGAAATAGCTGTTTTGTAATATATTGATCAGAAAACTCTTTTGCGCGACAAGAACACTTTTAGCCTCATTCACAACCATTGCAACGTCGCTTCCTTCGTGGGTGCATATGGCTTCCAGAAAGCATTTCGATGTTATCCGGTTAAGATTGTACTGTCCTAGATTTTGGAGTATTAAACATCGCGATGCGATACTTGTCCACGGCTTCATGAACTGTGAAAATTTTACTCAAATACCTTTCCTTTTTGTATTAGCTGAGGGAGCATGACCGATCCACCTCCATTTTCTATGTCTTGTTTGCGGTATTATGGGTTCCTCGTTGGTGAGGTTTCAGAGACCCATGTTGTTGTTGTTATTAGGCCAGAATATTTTGCATATGTTCTGAGGAACTTATTAATCATTATCAATTACTTTCTACCTGTAGTTTTTGCGTGATGATTTTCGATACTAACCGGGTTTTACTATCCTATAAACACTTAAGTTAATTCTCTGTAATTATTTCTTATTAGTTTTCTTTCGAGCATAGACTAAGCAGAATTTATAACGCGGCTGATTGATTCATTAACGCAAATGTGCAAACTTTGTGATATTGTTGCCTTTATTATGTTAAATATAAGATTAAGAAAAAAGTTGTCAAGGTGAAAAATATTTAAAACTACAGCCGCCGTCTTGTTGTCGCTGTAAGTAATGTGTTGGCTTGTTAGACGTGAGGTCTCGGTTCAAACCCCAGATCGGACATCAAAATGAATATATCGAAAAATATTTCTTTGGAGACTTCCTCTCATTAAATTTTTGACAAAAACTCGGAGAATAAATAAACTGTAGGTCCCGCTACTCATGTATAGATGTAACACACACAACATGAATGATGTGAGAAGCTAGGTTGTAATCCTGACCTAAGGGTTGTAATGACCATGTATAATGTACGTCTAATATTTATCGGTTTTGCGGCTAAGGATGCAACATCGTTCATAAAAGCATCGATGTTAACGTTGATATTTCCAGAAAAAGATGATTCAAAAAAACATCGGTGATAAGACCGATACATCGATGTTTTATATTAGTATAGTTAAATAAGTAAATATACGTGTGCCTACGTAATGGGGACGAGCCCTCCGCGGTCGGGTGAGGGTGGGTTAGTGTGTGGCCGGGGACGTTCGAACAAAAAAAACCTAAAGCATTATAACACATCTAAAAACCAAGGAATGACATTTTAGTGCAACGGCACCTACATGTCGTCATATGATTTCAAAAAAGTCCTGACAAAAAATATTAAATCTACTTCTTGATTGACTACAATGCACAGTATCAAAATACATGTTTCTGTACAATTTTATATCTTTTGATTAAAAATGATGACTTTATGATCAAAATGCGGATTAATTTTTTATGTGAAAGCAATGCTCTCCTATACCATATTTTTAGCATAATTAAGCTCTTATGAATTAATATGACGAGAACTACTACAAAAATATTTTAGAAAATAGATTTATTACAAAAAATTACTAAATTATATCTACGCACATGTATACAGAAACTGGTTGATTTAAAGTTTAAATTTTAAACGATGCCTAGGTTTCTTTGATCGTAACGCTGTTAATAACAACTAATGTAAAGTAAACGATTTAAATACACACAAGTCCCATTTAGAAGTTTCTCAATTCAATCGCCGATTTATCGTCCATCAAACGCGGATTTGTCAGCGATATAAAGTGTCCGCCATCTAACATTTTTTTCAACTAGTGCTTATTTCGTGAATGGTAACACTTAGCTCATGTCTGATTTGACAGATAATTAGTTTTATCCTTCCGCTGAACGAATATGGTTGTGTATACGCTTGAACAACGCTGGGAAATATTGCGACATTACTTTGAAAATCATGGTACCAAAATCATCTTTTCAGATGAAGCTCGTTTTGATCTTGGCCGGTATGTAAACAAGCAAAATACATTGAAAATCCGACGCACCTGTTTGGTGCGGATTTTGGTCCAGAGGCATAATTGGGCCATTTTTCTTCGAAAATGAGCAAGGAGTGGCCGTTACAGTCAATGGCGATCGTTATCGGGCCATGTTGAACGAATTTTTGTTCACAAAAATTGAAGAGGAGGATATTGGCAACATTTGGTTTCTACAGGACGGCGCTACGTGCCACACAGCCGAGGCTGCACTCGATGTTTTGCGCCCTGTTTTTGAAGATCGCATCATCAGCCGCAGAGCTGATGTCGTTTGGCCACCTCGGAGTTGCGATTTGACACCGTTGGACTATTATTTGTGGAGTGCCGTCAAAGATAAGTGTTACACCGACAAGCCAGAAACAATTGACGCTTTAAAGGACAACACTCGTGAAGCAATTGGTGAAATACAGCAGCACACAATCGATAATGTGCTTAAAAATTGGACCGATCGTGTAGGCTACTGCATGACCAGCCGAGGCAGCCATTTGAATGAAATTATTTTCCATTATTAACCGGAAGGATTGTACTTTCAAATAAAAAAAGAAATTGAGAAAATATTCAGTAGTTTTTTTTAAAGCATTTTCAAAAAAAAAAGAAGTTATTTGGCGGACCCTTTACCATCCATCAAAACATCGATGTTAACATCGAAAGTTTACGAGTAAAACATCGATGTTTGGAACACACATATTTTTTATATGTTTTATTTTCCTATCATTAAATAACTAAATACATATTAATTTTTAACATTTAAAAACCGAGAAAGGGCAAATATATACTGCAATTTGAACGCATGTATCGTCGTATGTTTCTCAAAAAATCCTTACGAAAAATATAAAATCTACACAGTCTCAAAATACACATTCCAGTAAAATTTTACACTCTCATGTCTGATAACTTTATGAGAAACATGTGGATTGATTTCTTATGTGACAGCATTGCTCATTAATAAGTCTTTTGCTTCTCCTATATCATAAGTTTAGTGTAACTCAGAGCTTTTATGAATACATATGACGATAAATACTACAAAAATATTATATAAAATAAAAACTAAGTTTTATACTAAAAATTATTAAATTAATTGCATGTATACAGAAAATTGTTCACTGAAACGATGTCGATGGTTTCTTCCATTTTATCGCCATCTATAACAACTAATGTAAAATATATAACTCAAATAAACATGAGCCGTATAGCATATAAATATGTGTTTTATGATGATCGATTTAGAAGTTTTCGATTTGAACACCATTGTATCGCCCATTAAACGCATCCCTGTTGTATCTGTACTTGCTGAACGTCTTAATCCCAACCGATTGATCTGAAAATTCGACGGTACCATTTTTTTTATCTATATTTACTGACCTAGGGGGGGGACTGGAAAAAATCTGAATTTTAACTTTAAGAGCCACCCTAACGTACATATTATCCGGTCTAATATGTTACGAGTTTTGATCGATTAAACTTAGACGGTATGCTTGGTTCCTTAGTTTCTTAAAATTTGGGCATTTGATTGTAAAATTTAAATAAAAGATATTGAATAAATATAGAGCTACTTTATCTATTGAACAGGTTGATTCTTCGTTTGATAAAATCATACAAAAATTTAATAAGTGTGATTTGAAGCAAATAACAGTTGTGTAATATTTATTCTGTACTTATTACACTAATTTTTAAAATTTCAAGGAATCGCATATTTTCGAACTTGAGCAAAAAATTTTGATTTGGTAAATAGGTTGAATAATATCCGTTATCAAAAAGAGTTGTTTATAAAAAGAAAATGTACTTTTTTTAATTAAATCTAAAATTTACGCATCAAATTATGTGTTTTTACGCATTATGTGATATTTTGGTTCCAAACTTTTGAAAAATATTGCAAACATTTTTACAAAACGCGTTGCTGTTTGACACTTTAAGGGTCATTATTACAACGACGTTAAGTTTGTGTTTAGTTTAAGGTACCTTTAGCTAAAGGGAACTCTAATTTTACAGTTCCCTTTAACTTATTTTTGTTATTACAACTTACAGATAAAATAAAGTTAACTTTTTCAAAAATATGGCAGTGCCGGAACAATGTCGATAAAAATGATCAATTAAACAAGTTTTTTTAAAGCATTGGCAACGGAGGGCCTCTCTTTTTGATGTTTTGTTTCCTAATTTATATTTGAAGTTGCCATATTGAAAAGAATATATAATATGGCAGTTTCTAATATAAACTTAACTTTAAAAGTTAAAGGTAGGATGAACTTCCCTTTAGTTTAACGGTCACTTCTACCTTACTGTCCACTTATAATAATGAAAAACAATTTATCTGCCCGATCAAATTTTCCCTTTAGTTAACGGCAAGTTGTAATAATGGCCCTAATAGTACTATCGCATTAGTTGATAAAAAATCACAAGAAAAAATGGTAATAAAAAACTGATTTATTTTAAACAATTAATAAAATTATAATGATAATATAATAAAAAGAAATAATCTGTTTGTCTTATACTCCCTCTTATAGTCTGTCGGGTTCAAATAAAGAGTAATAGGTGAAGTCAGTTCATTTTTAAATACATTAATATTACGATGTGTGTAATTATTTTTTAAAATTTATAAAACAATAACAACTGCTACATTTAAATGCATTCTTTGAAAAGAAAAAGGATGTCAGGCAGAGCACCAAAAGAACAATATAAAACAAGTGAAAACCGGTTTAATATATTACAATGAAAATATTTTGAAAACGACGCCGTCACATTAAGTGAAGAAAATGGCGTAGTTCATGAGTACATTGTTGTTCCCCCAATTGTAGTGGATTCTGTGCATAAATTCTAAAATGATTACAAACTGATTGGAACATCGTATGATTTTAAAAGAATGTCTATCGGTACTTAAATATCCCATCATCAATGATTCTCTTTGAGCAAGCTAGGAAAAATTAATTTAAGTAGACTGCACTTTCTACATTTTATTTATATTATCAATATTAATGAAATAATGAGAGATCGATCCTCTGTTGACGATGCTATTTACATGGTTTAATTTGAGAGTTATGTTAACACAAAATCTCAAGTCCTAAAAATTAGTCGTTGGTGCCAAATTATAGTCTATTAGGGAAACGCCACAAAGGAAATTAAGTCCCGATACAATGCACAAAATGTGATTCATCATATCCAACTAAACTGATAGAAAATTTGTGCGTATCTGTGGAGTTTCTTCACTGTTAAGTGAAATCTGCTTATTGTCTTCATTACACTGCAAATTTCATTCGTGATCTCGAAATAATGCCATCCACATCCGGCGATTTCGTCATCCTGAGCGATCTAAATGCTCATCACATCCCATCAAAAAAAAAAATAATAATAATTATTAAATATATTATCCACCTAACAGCACCAGATTTACTCTAAATCTCACCTACAGATAGCCATCGACGATTGATCTTCTGCTATCTAACTCTACACTACAATTCAATTAATAGCCTGCCCACATAATTTTCTTTTACGAGAATAGTACCCATGCATAAAAGTCTTATCTAGACTTCCGCAATGCTAATTGTAATAGATTGAAAATCTTGCTAAATTCAAAAGCAATATCGTTCGAAATACTCAATGCTAATATTAGTTTTTCAAATATTGCGGAATCCATAAAGGAATTCACTGAATTCCACTCCCCAAGAAAGAAAACTATAGGGGTCTTCAATCCAACTACCGTCCAATAAACCTATTAAGCTCATTGGCAAATTATCCAAAAAATGATTTATCACCGACTCCCAACCTTTGTAAAGTCTGTCCGTCTTATCGCTATTAATTCATTGCCAGAGCAGAACACCCCACTATTCATCAAATTAAAAAAGTGGTGAGCATGATCCAATCGAATAAAATCTAAAGGTACTCTACTAGTATTCTACTTGACGTGGAGAAAGCTTTTGACTCCATTTAGCATAAAGTCCTTATTTTAAAGTCGATTGTAAATTACCAGGTATATAGTGTGAAATTTGATAATCTTTTGAAAATTAAATTTCTATTCCATAAAATTATTAAAACGAATCAGCCGAAATATTTATTAAGCCGAATTAAGTTTGCAAGACCTTTCCGGGGCTTGAAGGTTATTCAACAACGGTACAGGACCCTTCTGTCCCAGCGACAGTTTTTTATACGCACCACATGTCTTTGGAATTCTCTACCAAACTAAATTCAAAATGAGTTCAAAAAGGAGTTATTTAAATTATTCTCTTAATAATAAGCTTTTATGTTACTAGCTCGGTTATAATATCAGTTAAATATTTATTACTACTTTCTCAGACCGATTTTTAATAATATGTCATTTTTTATATATTTATAATTCTTTATCTTTTAACTTTTTTATTTACTTCTGTAGTATTGTTAGTTTTTTAAATTGCTTCCTATTATATTTTCATTCATATTTCAATTTAATTTTTATATAAAATTTTTAATTCTTTATTTCTAATTAATTTCCAATATTTAATAAATATTAGTTTTTTAAATTTTATATCTTAGTGTTCCTAAGCATAACACTATAACTTATAAGATTAGCATTTTGTTGTGTTAAATGGTAAAAATGCTTATAAAAAATAAGCAAATAAATAATAAAAATGGGGAAAAAGAAATTAAATTTAACAAAAGTTAAAATATTATAATTTTAATTTTTGTATGTAACTTTCATAAATTATGCTTTCTAAATGTACACGCCGAATATTTAATCAAGTTATTAAACAAATATTGACTTGTCAATAATACTCTTTTAAATATACAGTGCACTCGTGATAATATGAACTAATTAAAACAAAGCCTGTTCATATTTGCGAAATTGTTCATATTTACAAATGGCTTAAATTGTGGCAAAAATGTTGTTTTCTTGAAAGATAAACACTTTTCCTGCTTTTTTTTCATTAAATAATTTTATTTTTTGTTTTATTTAAAAAAAGAAACTTCCTTCACTAAATTTGTAAATGTGTTCAAATACTTATACAATCTTTAACTTAAACTAATCTTTAAAAAATTCGGTTATCTTTTTTTGCTGTTTTTTTGAACGAGAACTTTTAAAAAGCCTTCTTCCGCAACTGCCTAAATACAATTATGTCTACTTATTCGACCATTTCACTTTCTGCCCACTCCAATGTACTATTAAAAATTTCAACAGCTTCCCTGTCCTTAATCGTTCTCTTTGGCTGCTCCACACAATCATATTCGTCCGATATTTCTTCTATTTCATTTAATAGCATCCTCATTCTATTCTTTAACATTCAATGCTGTAAATTCAATCTATAGAAAACTATAGGATAACATACAACTTCAATTATTTTACAGTACATTAGCACATTACAGAGAACACGAATATTGGGTCTCAGGGTACATAAAATATTGGCCGCACTTTCTTCTAAATCAATTAAATTCATTTGTAAATTTTGTCTAAGATTACTTAAAGGGATTTCATCTTCAGGATCATTTTGATTAACCACCATATTTAAAATATTATTGCAGCATTTGGATAGCACAGATGCATCTACTCTACTCCATGCTGTTCTAAAATAATAACGGCTTCCTTTAATGTAGTTTGCTTCATAGACCCTATTAAACTACAACCTTTAGCAGCAATGGAAGCCAGAAGACTGTTTCTTTAATTAAGTTTTGTGATCCTGATTGCATTTTGGTCCATGGGTTGGATAAGAGGTGTCACGTTCGGTGGCACAAACATTACAAAAATAGAGCCATTTTCAGATGTTGTTGGTCATCAGGTGGGTGAGAAGAAGTATTATCTATTAGAACAATGGCTTTTGCTGGCTTCACTTTTATTTAAGAATCGTTCTACATACATGTATCTACATACATATTTACGTATGTATGTGTGGTTTTTTCTAAGATTTGGTATTAAAATAAACATAAATAACTTGGGATTTCCCCAAATTCTAATGCTTTGTAACTGAAATTTGTATGCTTTAAAAATAAAAACTGTTCATATTTTAAAGCCTTTGCACAAAGTTCATATTTTGGAGTAGTCAATGGTTAAGAAAAAGTGTTCATATTTTGGGGTGTTCATATAATAGAGTGTTCATATTATCGCGAGTGCACTGTACATACATACATATGTTCTACATCTAATACACACACGCGTTGGTTATTTTGTAGGTAAGAAGTTAGTTTATTTTTTAGACGACCTTTTTTTGATAATTAGCGGTGAAGATAAAACAATATTATCTTTTCGAATCTTTCTACTTAATGAGTTATACGGTGTTCAGATAAGCACCTTTATTGCGTAAACCGCAATAAACGCCATAATTGAGCTCAATATATATCAATCAAGTAATAATTGCGCAATAAATACGCAAATTGTTACAATATTGAGTAAAACTTAAACTGCACTATCATAAGTATGTTCAGTGAGAACGGTACAACTTACGCGAACAAATTTTGTTGATATTTGAATATACAAATTCACACAACGTCAAATAAAAATGGCGAGTGCAGAACCTGTGCTCAGACCAAATAACTTCCCGTAGTGGTTAGAACAGATTACATGCAATCTTCGTTAAAAAAATACAAGATAGGAGTAAATCTTCAAAAATATATATATATACGATGTATTTTTTAACAGAAGTAGTAAAGGCAAATAGCGGTATTATAATGTTATATTCAAGAAATTCTGATAAAAAAATCATAAATAGTTGATAATTTATTTATGGATTACCAAACAAACATAATATTTTCTACTTACTTCGAGTTTAGTATCTAAGCTCGGAGCAGTGTAACAGACCAGAGTCTCTGGTGGAAGTCGAACCCTCGGTAATATACTACCCACTAAATTAAAAGTATGTCATAAAAATATGTAAACAATTTGTTTAAAATTATTTCAAATACCGTGGACTAACACAAAATATGGGCTAAAATTACATTAAATTAATTTAAAATCTTTGATTTAATTAAATGAAAAAAAAAATTGTTTTTAAACGTGGAACTTGCATTATTAGACTGATCCACCAGATGAATAACTTGAGTTTTTACTTATTTTTTTCACGTACACGTTTTTCGTTACTAAATATTACTTTTAGTGGATAGATATAGCATCTCTGTATATGTACTTGTTTATTAAATAAATACAATACAATACACATTAAATACAATGGGTTTCAACTCGAAAAATTATTGTATTTCAATAATATGAAAATGTATATAAATAGGACTACATTAAAAATTATAAATAAATAATATTTAGTATAATTGTTAAATAATTGTTCATTATGCGCGTAAGAATAATCGTGAGAATTTTAAACAACACTCTCGCTTTGTGATAAGCGGTTTTGTTTAAATAATTTGTTTTCCACTTGGCTATACTACTGTGTAATAATTAAAGGATTGCACAGTAGCTAATGAACGTCAAATTATCATGTCTTTCGCTTTTATTCATCGCAATATGTTTTGTGCTAACAACCTACGGTTGTGCCGTTCTGCCGCAAATGTTTCCAAAGGGCAAATCAGCTTAATTAATAATACTTGTATACATATTTATGTTTTCTTCAGCATTTCGGCTTAGTATATGTATTTAGAAAAAATGTATCAACAAAAACAATCAAAATATACAGTAAGTTTAAAGGTATTATTTAACTTTAAATTATCAGCTTTTAACACTTTACACCAATTTATATTTTGCTTATAATTGGATGTTAGTTAAATTGATACTAAACGATTAAAAAGAAATCATTACGACGTGAATCTTGGATAGATTGAGTTGGGGAACTAAGACTCCAATAAAGGTATATTGATACACTGTCAGTACGTCCCAAACCATAAGAATACAGTTGCGAGCATAAAAAATGCAACGCTAAGCCGATTGATCTTTATGTGCGCTTCTTTCAAAAAAGTACGGAAAATAAAAACTTTTTTTTTATTTTTATGCTCCACAAACTTAGTTAACAAATGCAGGTTACAATATCAAAATTTTTCTATCCACTTATTTTTATTTTAACATTTAAGAAAAAAAGTGCAAAATTTCAGCGAGCAAAAAAATGCAACGCTATGTTATTCATAACTTTATTTAAATTAAATGTAAATTCTTACAAAATGTTGGTTAAAAATATACTTAAAACTAATAATTGGTTGCGTAGCCTTTATTTTCTATTACCGCTTGCAGTCTGGAGGGTATAGAATCCACTAGGGGCACGATGGTATATAGGGGTATTTTTTCCCCATTCTGACTTCAAAATTTTTTCTAATTCCGCCAAATTTGAAGGATTTTTCTTCTTAGCTTCCCGATCTAAAGTCTCCCATAGGTTTTCTAAGGGGAGATGGTGACGGCTAATCCAAAATTTGCACATCATGGTCGCTTAGGTAGTTACGAACCAAGCGACTAGAGTGCTTCAGGTCATTGTCTTGTTGGAATATGCTGTTTGGGGGCATTTTTTCCAGAAGATGTGGGGGCATATTTTCTTCTAGGATCTCACAGTATTTAGCATTCATAGCATAGCAGTATTAGGCATTCAAAATACCATCGATTTTCACCAACGGATCAACTCCGTCATGAGAAAACGAACCTAGCAATTTTGCATTTTGGGCAAAAAAAAGTTGGATATCATCTCACGGTAGCGCTCACCATTCACAGTTACGTTACGATTCGAAGCATCTTTGAAGAAGTACAGTCCAATGATGCCAAAACACGAAACGTGCATGAGCTGTTGAAACCAGTGTTGCCAAAAAAAAAAATAGCTAAAAAATCACCCTTTATAACTACAATATTTTACTTATTGGTTTAAGATTCATAGAAAATATTTATTAGAAAAATTATAATAAAAAGATACAACCATACTACAACTTTGTAACTTAATGTTATAATAATCATTTTAATTCTTAAGTACACTAAATAAAGATAGCTTTATTTACTTTACTTTACTTACATAACCTGAATAAATCTCATTTCATCTAGTGATAAAGAATGACAAAACTAAGTGATAAGAAAATCGCACTACTTTACAAACACATAGGGGTAAGATCAATTTAAATCTTATATATAATACCGAAGTGTCGCCGTGGTTTAATTGGTAATGTGTAGACTTGAGGCTTCGGTTCAAACTCCAGGTCAGACATCAAAACGAAAAAATATTTCTTCGGCGAATTCCTCTCAGCGGATTTCTGATGATATGTACAGCATATGAGTAACGGCTATCTCAAAACTTTTTTTTTATTGATGGAGCGATTTTAAAAAATACGTTCTTGAGCATTTTAAAATTGTTTTACGTTCTTTAACATTAAAGTTGAATACAGTTCTCATATGAAATATGAAGCTCAATTTTCCTGCACATATTTACTTAATGATTGCACATTGGTCCAATCGGAAGCAAAAATGGTGTGAACTTTTTGATCGAATAGTGTGTTAAGAAATTGTTTAAAATTTTTTTAAAAGTCAACTGGAGATTGAGAAACACCTCATCTCATTTATTTTAATATAATTTTAAAGAAGTTTTATTGAATTAATTAATACAAAAGCTATTATTAATGAAGACAAAACTTTAATAATGCTTTGTTTAGTTTATTTTTGATTCTAAGAGTAAATTTATTTCAACGAATATGATTTCTAGTTTTATTTGTCTTTTTGCTGAAATTCGTGATTTAGCCAAGTCAATAAAACATGTCAACATTAATAGGAGTCATGGTAAAAGTAATGAATAAATGGATGTCAAATTTATGGTATTTTCCCACCACAAAAAAAAAAATTCGGGTTGGATCCGCATCTTTGCATCCTTTTTATTATCACTTACCTGAAAAAAAGATATATAAGACAGATATTTCTTTCGCAGTTCCCTCTCGGAAATCTACTGGCAAAAGGTTTAAAATGCTTAATTCTATCAGTTACAATATTTACGGTGTGAGAAACCTAACCTAAGTAATGAGTGTATACATGTGCATATATTTTTAATTTTTACATGATCAAAAAAAATAGATTACATGACATTAATATATTTTGTGCTCCCAACAATGAATCAAGTTAAATGTTTGTATTTATTGGTAGTTGATAATAGGCAAATGTTATTTTATCATTATTATCGTATTCAAGTGTAATATTCCATTTATTCTTTTTAAAAAACAATTTTATTCCTAAATTGATCGTGATTATTGGGATAAAAATGTAAACAAGGCTGACTCATTCGCGCGAACAGTCCAAAACAAATAAACAGTGAATAATTGAAAAATAAAACCTGTTTACAAATATTTTTGGTTTTTTTTTAAATTTATTTGTTACAAGTAAAAGTGCTACGTATAGAACAAATATCAGCAATGTATCGTTTTTTCGATACTCAAAAGTACTCATGAAATTTTGAGTATGCGTGAGTCAACAGTATTGGAATTCAACTACTCTGATTCATTCGTACTCACTACTACTAACGTTGATTTATAAGTACAGGTTGCAATGAGTATGAGTGCAACGTTGACATCAAACTCATAACATTCGAAATATGTTTGATGCATAAGCCTACTCATTCAGATTCATAAATTTAGAAAAATACTTATAATACTCATAAATGATTCGAGTGATTCGAATATGAGTAGTATGATATTAAAATAAGTATGAATGCGTATAAGTATCAGAAATTATGAGTATGATTCGAATCTACTCATCTTTTTGAATACTCATTGCTGATTTCTTGTATAGAATCAATAAACTATGAAAAGTAAGATTAAAGAGAAATTAACATGAATTACATATTAAGCAATAAATAAAGAGAATTGCGTAGAGAAATTTATAAAACAATTCAAAAAAACTAACAAGATTATAGAAATAAATAAAAAAAATTTACGGCCGTATCTATAACGAAAAATTAGCCACTGTGTATACATCACACACAACGATCTGCTAACTAGCAGACCGATTAAGCTTAGCCGAGAGTTAGCCAAGAATTTATTTATAATGCATTTTTATCTGTCAATAAATCGTTTGAAAATCAACTCTGATGTATTTGATGACATTTCTATTTAAGTCTTTCCCTCAAATTATAAAATGTTTCAAGAAGTACAAAATATGGAAAAACAAGAAACAAAAATTGTAAAAAGATCCGCAAATTGGGGTCAGGATGAAAAAGTAAGTTTATTGTAATTTTCTATCATGGTTGATCAGAATGTATTTGTTTTCAATACATAGTTTCAAATCTAGTTTGGAATAAACTAGATATTATCGAAAATGCCAAAATCTATACATACACTAATAGAAAGAAAAAAGAAGCTTGGAACACAACCTTCGACCTATTCAACAAAGTATCCAAAACTAACAGAAGTTTGGAGCAAATACAAAATCGGTGGCGCAAAACGAAGTCAACTGCCAAGTCCAAAAATTCAGCTTATAAACAACTAATGAAGCAGACTGGTGGTGGTCCTCCACCTGTACCACTTATTTTGAGGAACAGTTGGTTACCAGACTGCCTAGCCATTTCGAAATAGATTCCAACATGTATGACAGCAAATCTGTAGAAATTGTATCTCCCATACGAAATATATCTGACAACATCAAACATTTATTTACGAATTTACTTTGACACAAAACAGCTGCTGTTTAAAGACTTAGCAAGTCTTTGATCGTTCGTTAGCATGCGTTTAGCGAGTGGATAAGAAATACATACATTTTAAAATTTAAATAACTCGTATGTTAAATCCATGCTAAATTTTGGTTATAAATACGGCTCACAGAAAATAGCAGGCTCTAGTATTGATATATGGGGAACACCTCCGCTAAAATTAAGTGGATTTGAAATGTTGCCATTTAGATGGACTATTTGAAATTTATTTATTAAAGAGGAATAAATTCGACTCCCAGCAGAATTATAAAAGTAAAACTGTTTTCGGAGTTTTTCAAAAGAACCTTTCATGAATCCTGATCGGCTAACAGTTAAGAAATTATGACTTTCTTGATCAAAAAAGGAAGAATAGCAATTGGCCTGAACTCGTTGTTAGTTCTTGGAATGGAAAGGATTTAGATAGTTTCCATTCATCAGGAAATGAAGATGTAGTCAGAACTGTGTTGAATAAGTGGATGTAATATGGCAAAAGTCTAGGTACCAAAGCTTTTAGAAACAAAGGATTTAAATCATCAAAACCAATTGCATCTGATTTTACCACTCAAAGGCATTTCAAAACTTCAAACCAAAACTAAAGGGGTAGGTGGAACACACATACGTTAGAACCTTAACATCAAGATCGGTTTTATCACATTTGTGACCATTTCCTATTTCACGAATACATTCTAACGTTTTTCTTTCAACTAGTGCTTATTTCGTGAATGGTAACACTGTCTAATTTCACAGATAATTAGTTTCATCCTTCCGCTGAACGAATATGGTTGTGTATACGCTTGAACAACGCTGGGAAATGTTGCGACATTACTTTGAATATCATGGCACCACTTTGGCAAAAAAAATCATCTTTTCAGATGAAGCTCATTTTAATCTTGGCGGGTATGTATACAAGCAAAATTGTCGCATTTGGGGCACAGAAAACCCGCACGCATAAATTGAAAAGCCGACGCATCCAAAACGAGTCACTGTTTGTTGCGGATTTTGGTCCAGAGGCATAATTGGGCCATTTTTCTTCGAAAATAAGCAAGGAGTGGCCGTTACAGTCAATGGCGATCGTTATCGGGCCATGTTAAACGAATTTTTGTTCACAAAAATTGACGAGGAGGATATTGGAAACATTTGCTTTCAACAGGATGGCGCTACGTGCCACACAGCCGAAGCTACAATCGATGTTTTGCGCCCTGTTTTTGAAGATCGCATTATCAGCCGCAGAGCTGATGTCGTTTGGCCACCTGGGAGCTGCGATTTGACACCGTTGGACTATTATTTGTGGGGTGCCGTCAAAGATAAGTGTTACGCCGACAAGCCAGAGACAATTGACGCTTTAAAGGACAATCTTCGTGAAGCCATTGGTGAAATACAGCAGCACACAATCGATAATGTGCTTAAAAATTGGACCGATCGTGTAGGCTACTGCATGGCCAGCCGAGGCAGCCATTTGAATGAAATTATTTTCCATTATTAACCGGAAGGATTGTACTTTCAAATAAAAAAAGAAATTTGAGAAAATATTCAGTAGTTTTTTTAAAGCATTTTCCAAAAAAAAAAGTTATTTGGCGGACCATTTATACATCCCAATTAGATTTTGCGTCCAAAAAAAACTTTCTACCATAAGATAATTGGTCAATTCCTCGTATCATATTGTGTTGTATTGAATTTGTGAACGCTCAATGCTATGCTGTATTGTGTATTTCCAAATGTATTCGTCTTATTCTTCTACATACATTTTGGCATTCACACAATTTGATAGCACGAAACCAACACATCTTTTTAAAAACATGTGAAAACATAAAAAAAATTTTCATTCACACAATATGATAACATGATACCAATACAACTTTTAAAAACATGAAAAAAATTTGTATAAGTGTATAGGATGTATACATGAAAATTATCAACAACAAGCATACACTGTTGTATATTCGTCCACCGATACCACGGCTTGTGTGAATTGACCAACTCTTTTTGCGATTTTTATGCGTGTGGTAGCCTCCTTCAGTGCGGATTCATGAAGAGCTTTCAAATCATCAGCTCTTCCACCGCCAGTAGGCATTATCTCTAATTTTAGTTAGTGCTTTAATTTCAATGCTAAACCACTGTTGATGTATGAGTTTAATGAGTTTAGTTTTGACGGGAACATACCTGTTATAAAGTAGACGCATATTTTCCTGAATAAAAGATAATTGGTTATTTGCATCACCTAAAAGATCTGAGTTATTAACTGTCTGTAGCACAAGTAGGATTCAATATGGGGAATTTGTAGAAATTATAAGCTAAAGAAAATAAAAAAATTTTAAAAAAAATTGTTAAGTGAAATCTTCTGGGGCCATTATTACAACTTGCCGTTAATTAAAGGGATGATTTTAACGGGCAGATAAATTTCTTTTCACTATTGTGAGTACCCAATGAGATAGAAGTCAGCGTTAAACTAAAGAGAAGATCATCCTACTGGTAACTTTTAAAGTTAAGTTTATGTTAGAACTTGCCATATTATATATTATTTTCAATACGGCAACATCAAATATAAACAAAGTAAGCAAATACAACAAAAAAAAAAGAAGCTCGTCGTTGCCACTGCGTTTAAATAAAACTTGTTTAATTTGAGCAGTGTTATCGACATTTCTTCCGCACTGCCCTATTTTTGGAAAAGTTAATTTTGTTTCATCTGTAAGTTGTAATAACGAAAATAAGGTAACTTTACAGTTCCCTTTAGCTAAAGGTACCCAAGTTTAACGGCAAG
The DNA here is from genome assembly GCA_930367235.1 of Sarcophaga rosellei. Lineage (NCBI taxonomy): Eukaryota > Metazoa > Arthropoda > Insecta > Diptera > Sarcophagidae > Sarcophaga > Sarcophaga rosellei. Next base: position 29,138,080 of record OV884020.1, on the reverse strand, counting down.
TTGTAATAATGGCCCTTAAACTAGTATGGGGGAAAGTAAATTTTTGCACTTAATTGCACTTTTAAAATAAGGGGAGTGCTAACAAAAGATTTTAGAATAATCATGATAAATATTGGAAGTAAACAATGTTGAAATTTTTTTTTTGGAAGGAGAGTTGTATCCTTTTGAGATTCTATGTTTTAGATAATTACCAAATGCCTTTTTACAATTTTCACTTAAAATTTCATCATGTTATTCGAAAGAGAATTAACATATGGGTGAAACATATTGTTAAGTTTTTACATTTTTAAAAACGTTTAAAATATGAGTTCGTTGATTGCAAACAAAATATAGTTTCAATTAAACTCCTTATTGCTCGAACTACTTTTGTGTGCCACCGTTTACAACTTGATAAATCCAACAATAATTTGCTTTATTCGTTATTCTTCTATACACTTCTGTTCGCGTACACACTAACAAATGTTCGGTAGATTTTACAACGACGATCTTCAAACCGCAACTGTTTCCCTCACATGCAACGCGTCTTCACACAAGACTGACTGAAATCTTCCTACTCGTTGCCTTTTTATATGCCCACGTAATCAGTCTGATGCAGGTTCTTGAATGCGAACTTTCGGGGTTTCGCCTTCTCGTGTGTATTTTGTTCACATTGCTTGTTATTGCGTTCTCGCTTACTTGTCTATCCCCTTTTCTTTCATACTGATGTTGGTTTACTTGTAACAAGTTCGTTGTATTTGGTGTGAGTAGATTTTGCTCATTTTTATGTTAAACGATGTACACATTCCATTTTCGTAACAATATTTACTATCAGTTATCTTAACTTTGTTTTAATCATTGGTTCAAAGTTTTTGCTGATAAAATATATCAATGTGTGTATTAGTAACGATAACAATAATAAGACTAAAAAAAATTCAAGACAAAAAAATTATACTAAGATATACGCTTAAAAAATACTTCTTTTTGTCTTTGATTGTTGGACGCAACTGGTTGGAATTAAGTTTTTAAAATTAAAGCGCGTGCCGACCCCCACTGATAATTTTTTTTTTATTTTTTTGTTTAAAATCAGACTTGAAGAAACGCGCGAAGCATGTTATTTATCCATTAATATAAATCATAAAATAGTTAAAATTGTGCATGTTTATTTATGTTTCTTTTTAATTTTTAACGAAACCGCAAACACATGCAAATACTTAATATCATTATTGGGCTTTATTCAGAGAACGTAGGATATTTTTTTCTTTTTTTTTCATACTATTTAATGCAAAGAAAATATTCGAGCTTTGTCACGTTTAAAAATGTAAAATATTAAATAAAAAAATTTATATTAAACCATGAGTCGAAATAGTTTTAGTAAATTTAAAAAAAATCTTAAAACCTGTTTATAGGGAACGTTTACATTATTCTATTTTATTCTTCCCAATAGTTCTGCACAAAAGTTTACTTTGATTTTAACAAAGAGATTAGCAAAATGACCGGGAATGAGTACAGAGTTGTATGTAGCAACTTTCAAAGTTGCTTTCTTCTTCCTTCATGGATTATACCATAACTAATTCACAGGAATTTGTCAAACTTAACTTTGCACCTGATAAAATGAAATAACGTTTGAAGAGACAACTCAAAAAATTGTGTCGGGTTATAAGAATACAATTGAAATTATATTATATTATAGTAAGCCTAACTGAGACCTTATGCTCAGTATAAGTAGTGTAACAAATCAGAGTCTCTTTAAGGAATCAAATAGTTTAGCACACTACCAACAAGACCACCATGACCCTCTGCTGTCGACATGTAATATCTTCGTTAAGTTTATTCTGAAACATTTTATTCGGTTTGATTTAATTATTTTTTCGAAAATTTAGAAAAATATTTAGTTGAAGTCACTGTAGTCTAGTAGGTAGTGTGTTGGCTTATTAGACGCGAAGCCACGGTTCAAATTCCCGGTCAGATATCAAAACGAAATATGAAAACATATTTCTTCGGCGACTTCCTCTCAGCAGACTTCTGCATAAAACTCTGAGCGTAAATAAAATTGCTATGCCAAAGTCTCTCAAAAAATCTGTATTTGGGAACCGACTTTAAACTTTAGGTCCCGCTACTCATGTATAAAATCAACACCACACAACATGAGTGGTATACAGGCTTTATTTGTCGCTTCCGACGGACCGACTTGATCCACATGATTTGTACCAAATGTGAATTTCTCTTTATTAATGGGATTCAAGGCACACTCTCTCATGTCAGCTTCTGCCTCTGTTTTCTCATGCTCGATCTCATACGAAAAATCTTGTAAAAATAAAACCTATCTTGCTATTCTGGGTGGGACAAATTTCATGCTCATTGTCATTTTACAATGATTTGAAACGGTATTCCAATTGCAAAGGAGTGACAGTTCTTGATATAGGATTTAGTTCGAAGACTCATATATTGAACGAGGTGCAGATGGAAATCATCCAAGCTGAACTTCCTTGTATCTGCATATAATCACAATCTTACCATAAGGGGGCGCTAGTAAGTGACTCCTTAAGCTGTCTGAAATATGTAAATGCTGCGTCGCATAATACAAGGGAAAATTTGTTCCTCAACAAGTCGAACAATAGGCCATAAATCTTCAAAAATATGGTGCCAGGCCTATAATTCTTTGGAGTGCCTTTCTATCGGCTAGAATTGCATTCAACCCATTCTGAGAAACAAAAAATATATGAATACGTGTTCAATTTATTTTAATTTTATTACATTGTGCTTTAGTGCATAAGTTGCCTTCTTTGGCTAAAATGTAAATAATTTGTTTGTTGGAAAGGTAAAGCATTTTAACCCAGTGCACTGATCCTCTTAAAATCTTACGATTTTAATAGAATGAATGATAAGGTTACGATATGTTCTAATGACAAATCACTAGTCGCTGCAGACTAGTGTGTTAGATGTCTAAATAAGAGCTCTTAAAAATTGAAAAAGAAATGTAAAAATAGTTATGCTGTGGCAAAAAACTTTTAGAGTAAATAGTAACAATGAAAAAGCTTCTTCAATCGGTAGTTTGGAGGCGACATTAAACTGTGGGTCCTGACACTCATAGATGGAATTGAAAAACACAAATGTGGTGATATGAGAAGCTAGAAAAATGGTAAGATGGTACCTATAATTAGAGTAAATACTTACAGTTGTATGTTTACGAAATTATGTCTAAATTTTGTGCGAGTAATTTAGATACTTAGTCACACGGTAGGACATAAAATTAAGAATATTAGAATACCTGATTCAAAAACTCACCAGCTTTTTCATTAAACACTATTAATTTTAGTTCTTTTTATTTTTTATTTGTAGTTAAACAAATATAAGTATGTTATATTTATTAGAGCGACTCAAATTGTATGGAAGCAAAATTCGTGCCCGATGTGCCCCCTCAAAATGAACCTGGGACTTTTTAAGATGACATTTGAAATATTTCGGCTCTAGCTTTGACCTCTCGTGAGCTGAACCAATTTGAAAACGGGTCTATTTCTGTATGTTTTGTTAATTTGAGAATCTGTTTCCTTACCAATACATACAATATGGTTATCATAAGAAAGGGTTTTTAACGCGCGTCCAACTGTATATACAATTTGTCCAAGGACGATCATTCATGTCCTTTTTTAAGGATATTCTGTAAAAAATAACGGTTTTTGAATTTTTTGGACGGGTTTGTTGTTTGTAATAAAAATGCCAAATTAACATATTTTAATTTTTAGTCGATTTAATTAAATACGGAAGTCAGATTTTTTTGAAATTTGCGCTAGATTGAGTTTTGGTAACCCTTGGTTTTAGATAGGGCAATATGGGTATCAAATTTTTTCTTTCGCCAAGTACATCATCTTTGTATGTAAATAATTTAGATTTTTGGATTTTGTAACATATTTAAAAGAAAATTTTCTACAGATCATTTAAGACTCATTTTTTAAAAAGCGTTACAACAAATCCTTTCGCGATTCAATTTTGGTATATTGCTTGCGCGACACGAACTGGCTCGCAATATAAGCAGGGCGATTTTTATCTATTACTGATGCTGTACATTGACTGACAACGTGTACAAAACGCTCAGTGCTTTGTGAATGCCAAGGAAATTCTGAAATAAATGCGTAAATAATTTACCTTGTTAACAATTTATCATGTTCTTGAGCGATTCACAATTAAAATTTATTTTCGGCAAAACAAATTGTCGAATTTGTTGGATGATACGTTCACGTGATTGAAAATTATTTCGTAGGCTTCACGTCTTATGAATTTTTCCGGATGGGCGAAAAATCCATTTATCTGCACTGATCCTTGGACTATGACTTGAATATGTTCTGGTAATTCGCATATCGCGTATTTAATATACTTAAATAAATGTCGGCTACCATTGATAGTTTGAGGCTGACTTTTTACCAGAAATTAAAAAGGAACGTATACTTTCATAACGAAAACAGCAAGATTTTTCAAATTTTCCGAAGGCAGTTTCCGCGCGATAAATTGAAAGGGGCAGGTTTCAGACTAGCCAACGTGTCATCGCACACTCCTCTATCAACCGCACGGATCATATCATATATATGCTTTTGATCGCCTCGTAAACTCCTTCCATCAATATTTTCGGCTTTTCGCCCATCTCAATCGGGTGGAAATTATCAGTGATCTAAAAAGACAGTAACATAAAAGCGATTTTCGAATAATACTAATATAACAAAATAATGGAAATAGTTTACCGGAATGTCTTCGCAATTCACCAGTGTTTTTAGAATTACTTCTGGCCAGTTTTGAGGTCCAGATGCGTTTCCCAACAGTTCTTTTAACAGTGCTGTGAAGGGCACTTCATTAAAATGAAACAAACATACTAACTACAGCAATGCTCGTTTCTAATGAATTTAATTTACCAGTATTGCAGCTCGTTCCATTGCAATTAATAGCGACCACATATTCTAACGACATCCCCTCAGCTTTCAAAACATTTATAATACCCATTGCAATTCCAAACCCTCTTCCATCTTCAGGTGTGAAGTATACAATATAAGAAGAATTTGGTTCTTTTACAATGGTAATGTGCTCTTCTATCACTTTGATATTTCGGGGTTCCCCATTAAAAAATTTTTGCTATAATGTTCTTGCTCTTTTGCCATCAAAAGAAATGCTTTTAAGCAAATCATTGCATTTGATTGAATATAAAGCTTTGAGTCTAGCCTTACCACATTCACGACGAATTTTATGCTGGTCAAGTATAATGTCTTGAATGTTTAAATCCTTAAGAAGGGTTGTTGCCAGTAAAGCTCCAAAGCGAATTGACACCCCAGCACGATCCAACGCAGCACTAAATGTCGGCAGAGATATGTCTGTTAATGTACGATGTTGTTTTAGTATTTCATTTTCTTTAGACGCTGATGACTCAAGATCATCTTGTCTTGTCAATTCTCCTTTACTACATGTACTTTACTACTTTACTACATGTAATGATCCACATAAAATTTCCAAACACTCAATGACACTCTTTTTTCGACCGCGCATTAACACGGCACTTTTACTTTTCGAGCGCATTTACATGAACAGATTTAAAAAGCTCGTTCCACCCATCTTCCTTAAAATGCAATCGATTTTTTACGTTATCGCGATATCGTTTAGTCAAACCTACGATTTTTTTACGAATTGACGGTCTGTTTATTGTAGGAATATGTGCACTTTGCCATACTTTTGCAATGTTATTAATTGCAGAGCTGAAAAATTTGGAAAGATCGAATCTGCGATTTTTGTTTTGAGCGAGCATGTATGCTGTATCAGATCGCGGTTTGTCAGTAATCTATTATGGTTTAATTCAACTAACGTGAAAGGCATTTTAATCACGACACAATGAACAATTATAAATTTTTTTTTAGCTTAAATCCAACGACATTGGGAACTGATAAACTTAAATTTACAATTTTGGTTTTATGCATGAAGTTTTTCAGAGAGCATACTCTGATTTTATATTTTTGGAAAAATCTAAATTATTTACATACAAAGATGATGTACTTGGCAAAAGAAAAAATTATACCCATATTGCCTAATCTAAAACCAAGGGTTACCAAAACGCAATCTAGCGCGTATTTAAAAAAAAACTGACTTCCGTATTTAATTAAATCGACTAAAAATTAAAATATGTTAATTTGACATTTTTATTACAAACAACCCCGAACAAAAAATTCGAAAACTGTTATTTTTTACAGAATATCCTTAAAAAGAACGTGGATGATCGTCCTTGCACAAATTGTATACACAGTTGGACGCGCCTTAAAAACCCGTTCGTATGATAACCATATTGTATATAGTGATAAGGAAACAGGTTTTCAAATTAACAAAACATGCAGAAATATACCCTTTTTCAAAATGGCCCAGCTCACGAGAGATCAAAGCTAGAGCCGAAATATTTCAAATGTCATCTTAAAAAGCTAAGGTTAATTTGGAGGGGGTGGGGGGTACATTGAGTTTTTTGGTGAGTCGCTCTAATATTTATATGTGATGTTGAATCTAGGAATTTCTGTTACTCTTCTTTTGGTACATAGAGTAAAATAAAAAAATTCCTACAATACTTTAGCAGATATAAACATGTCAATCACGAATACTGTGCGTTATTCATCTGTCGATCACATCCTGGTTCAAAGTGTAGAGTTGTCTTCAAAAATTGTACATTTTGGAGTTTGATAGGTAATACAATTTTGTTTATACGAAAAGGAAGATATTTTTTTTTTGTTAAAAACATTTTTAATGCCAATTAAAAATGTCAATTTGGCTTAAAAAATATGGGGACCAAGATGTTGTGAAAATAGAGCCCTTTTTTTAAATATATGGCTTCTGAAACTAGTTCCAATTAAGAAAGACTGTGTATATTGCCTATATCGATATGGGCATTAATGACGAACAGCGTTGAATGTAAGGTTTTTATTTTATACATCATTATTTTATGATAGATTATAAAGTATTTAAGTTTTTTCACCATTGAGCAGAGTTAAAAATGGAAGGAAACTTTGCTATAGTGTTGCAATAATTGCTTTTGTATCTAATGTACAGTATTAAACCATATGCATTGTCCTGTAAACTTATACTCTTTCCTTTTTGTTGAAGTCCACTCAAGGAATCGTACAAGTTGCACATTTAAGCCTAAATTTATGATTATGCATTATATTAATATTTATTATAACACTTTTTGTCATGGTGATTTGTAAGAATATACCATGACTTTTAATGTAATCTTCTTTCTTATTAGTTTTCAATTTTTTATCAACATTAATTGATTTAAAAATTTGACAATCTAATGGGTTGTTTGGAAAGTAATTTAGTTTAATTTTTGTGGAAATGAAAGACAGTTTTCGTATAATATCAATCAAGTGGTCATAAACTGTTGAATTTGATAAATTTAACCTCAATCTGATCTCCTTTTTTACGTCTTTATCAGCTTCAACCGGCCTTCCCGAAATTTAGAGAACCTGTTCTGGCTCTGGCGTACTGTCAACACACCTTCTCAGCCAATTTCATTCTGGCTTGAACAGCATTTTTACCCGTTCTGTAGTAAAACAGTAAGATATGTCAAAAATGCTGCCTATCGCTCTCCTCATTTAAAAGGGCACAAACCTTGCTATATGCTCTCAAAAGCATATAAATATTATACGGCTTAAATCTGAAGTTGGGTGAAAAAAAAATACAGTTAACTCCTCTGTTGGGGAAAAAACGAAATTACTTTCCCAACAACTCAATATTGAAATTGAAACTCCTTATTTGTTGATATTATCAATTTATTATTATTTGAAATATATTTCGATTTATGTCCTGTTGGGTTAAAATTATTAAGAGAATTATTGCATGTTTTTGGCTTATTATTACATTGTTTAAGAGATTGGATTGTATAAATCTCCTTATAGGTTGCTGTACGACATCTGAATTCAGAAGTACTTGTCTCATAATTATCAAATATATGTATAATTATCAGGTAAATTTGCATTCCAACTACCGATATGCTGGCTGATTTTTAATATAAATGAAGTATTTCGGATTTTTTACTTATATGATATATTCCTTCTCTTTCTTGTATTAGTTTTGACAAATAGTTTTCCAAGTTTGTTAATAACAATCGCATACGAAACATTTAGTTCTAGCAGAAGCGAAATAATAGTCTGTTAAATTATTTAAAATATTCAATATACATACATAGAAGATATATTACAACATTTATCATAAATTACTTTATACGTTTATTATATACTTGACCCTTGCAATAAACCGTTTTCAATTTTTTTAACAATTTAAAACACGTTTCAAATTTTATTCAATACAAATCTTTTGTTCATTCCAAGGCACGCATTAAATTGTATTTTCGACAGAAGTCAAAACTATGGACACACATTCGTATATATTGTTGCGTTTTTACCTCTTTAAAAACGCTTAGAATAAGAGTTCGTTTTGTAATTGGTAAATTGGTATTTAGTTTCAATTAAACTCTTTATTGTTCGCACTACTTTTGTGTGCCACTATTTACAACTTAAGGTATCCAACAATAATTTGCCTGTTCGTTATTCTTCTCTACTCACATCCTTTGCGAAAGCAACAACTCTTGTACGTTAGATCTGTATAGTGGAGATCTTCAAACCATGACTGCTCTTTTCACACGCAACGCGTCTTCACACAAGATTAACTGAATTATTACTGCTCGTTGCCTGCTTTGACTTGCCTTTTTATATTCCCACGTAATCAGTCTGACGAAGGTTCTGGAGGTGGCACGTTCGCCTTTTTCGCTTTCTCGAGGTTTCTATCGCGACTTCATTGTTGTTTGTGTACTTTGCTAACGTTGTTTGCTGTTGTTTTCATTCATACTGATGTTGTTGGTATATGCAAATAATTTCGTTGTATGTGTTTGTGTGGCTTTTGTTTATCGTTTTAATGTTAAATGATTTTATACCGTTTCTATTTCCGTAACAATATTGTTAATATTTTGTTGTTTTAGGGCCATTATTACAACTTGTCGTTAAAGTTGGGGTTAGTTAAAGGTACCTTTAGCTAAAGGGAACTGGAAAGTTACCTTTAACTTATTTTCGTTATTACAACTTACAGATAAAATTTTTGCAAAAATATGGCAGTGCGGGAGCAATGTCGATAAAACTGCTCAATCTTACAAGTTTTTTTTAACGCAGTGGCAACCGCGGGCTTGGTTTTTTGTTATACATGCTCATTTTCTTTAAATTTGAAGTTGCCATAATGAAAATAATATATAACATGGCAAGTACAAACATAAAGTGACCTTTAAATGTTAAAGGTAGGATGATCCTCCCTTTAGCTTAACGATCACTTCTATCTTATTGGGTACTCATAATAATGAAAAACAATTTATCTGCCCGTTAAAATCCTCCCTTTAGTTAACGGCAAGTTGTAATAATGGCCCTTAGGCGATTAGATACAATACTAATTCTTTAACATGATGACATTTTTAATATACGATAATAAAAAAAAGGATGGCAACCAAAGACGGTAAGCTTTTGCAAGTAATTAAATTCAGAAAACCGTCCCATTTATTATAAGTAAATTAAATTATAAAAATTACTCATTTTGGCTTATTCTTCGATAACGGTACATGTTACATGAAATTTGTTGAATTTTAGATGTAAATAAAAATGCAATAAACATACCAAATATCAAAATGATTTCTGCTACATTTTCTTTTATTGTACACAACTTATGTATGTATGTTAACACCAGCTAAACACTTAAACAGTTGATGGAGTAACTCAATTTGAACTCAAGATTTAATATTTTTATAACTTTTTTTAAATAATTTCTTTTTATATTTAATTTTATTCCTCTTATTGTTCATAGATATACATATATAATATGTATGTTTTAATTAAGTTAATATACTTGCGAATGCTTTAAGAATTTTTTTAGGCTGATGTATGTATATAATGTTTTAGAAATTTGATCACTCTATGCATCTGTACTTTGTTTACTTAGCAAAAAAAGGCTGTCAATTTGCCTTTTTATTATAAAATTAATTAAGTACCTGACAAATAAGATACACGTGACTACGTAATGTATCCTTTTTTGTGGCACATTTTTTTCATTTTACCGTTAAATAAAAAAACACAAATGTACGTAGTACGAACATAAAATGAGAAACTACAAGAAGAACGCAAACGAACATTCAAAATTCAGAAACAAAGTGAAGAAGAACGCCTGTTTTACATTCAAGGAACTCCAATTTGAAATAGAATATAATGCTAACAACTACCCATTGCAACTGCAAAAGCATCTAAGCTGAGGAATGAGAAAGATCATCAACAGAATTTGTACTGACTAACGTACATACATACATACGTACATATATAAACAATTTTGAACTGTGATAACTAACCATCCGGATGGAGAAATGTATGAACGTGTTTCTAAAAAAACATATGCATCTTGTCGAACGTCGTTCGATGCCACTCACACTTTTTGGCTTTTAGCTTTTTCCAACAAGTGATAAGATGATGATTTCTGCACTAATCATTTCAGTTCCAACTTTTTAGGCTTGCACAATTCATCACTTAGGTGAGCTCTTAAACACTCTTTGTAAACGTAAACAAGGGCACGTGTTGGTCTCATTTGTTTTTGTTTCTTCTTTCAAGCATTTTGGTTTTGTGGTATATTTTCAACCCTTAGTGATAATATGAAATTGTGTATTGTAATGATATTAATTCATAGCCAATAGCAAGTTCTGTTCTGTACCATAGACATGAATATTGGACGTAAAAACACAAAGAGTATGTGGAAAAGCATACTATTATACACACCTTAACATTTTATTAAAAGCATTGTTTCTGTTATTATTTTTTGTTGTATTATATGTATATTATAAGTAAACTACATATTCAATTTAGTTAAACTGCGCTTAAGCAAATCTTACCGAGTTTATGTTGTACTAAACACAATATTTTGGATTTTAGTGAATCAGTTTGAATATGTGTTTTAGAATATTCAAAGCAAAAATTTGTATGTATCATAGAAAACCTTTTAATCTTAATATCGCGTTATACATAGCACCAGAACATTTGATAAGGCTTATTAGTTAGAGAAAAGCATTGTATAAGATAATTATTTAAATTATTTAGCGTATAATTGGCGTAAAAGGAATTTCTAGCATACGCTCTAATAAGAACATATAAATGGTTATGATATTATGGTTAATCTTCTGGGAAGAGCAGCGTAGTCTATCAAAATTGTGGTGTAAATTCTTTTTGAATGCTTCAATACATTAGGCGGAGGATAAAGTCAATGCGAGTTAAATAAAATTTAAAAATTTAAGTTCATTTTATTTTTTTAGAATATTATATAATCATTAGTCTAAAACGGAATTAAACTTTGCGCAGCAAGACAATATTTAATGACTTAGGAAGAACATTTAAATTATTTATTTCATGAATTGAGTATACCGCACGTTTAACCACAGGATAACAGGCTGATTGTGTCACGTTCAGTGGATTATTAAAATCGTAATTCCAAAACCAATAAACTTTGCAATTTTTAATAATTTTTAAACACAATATTTTATTTGTAATACTATGTTCAGGCATGAATTTTAATTAAGTCAGTATTCGTTTAATTAATAAAATTTTTTTAAATGTTCAGACATACGCAAATCAGCTTTTTCAATAATCATTTGACAGCTAGAAAACAACAACATTTTTTTAATTTTTTTTTATAACAATTCATAAATTTAACACTAAACCTACCGTAACGCGAAAAAAATTGCTCATTTAAGATTTTTTCCATCAGAATTTCTTGAATATAACATTATAACACCGCTATCTGTCTTTACGACTTCTATTAAAAAATACACCGAAAATATTTCTGAAGATTTACTCCTATCTTGTATTTTTTTTTACTGAGGAATGCATGTAATCTGTTCTAACAACTGTGGGAAGTTGTTAGCCCTGAGCACAGGTTCTGTATCTTGATTTTGATTAAAATTCTTATTTTGAATAATTTGCAACTTTGCAATGTGAACTCTTAAATAGTTTATCCACTTCGGACATGCATATCGACTTAATACGCATTTTAGAACGAAGGAGCTTATTTTGCGCGCTCAGTTTGCTTTTTCTATTTAGAAGGGGGAAATGTATAGTTTTAGGACAAACAATGCTCAGATCATTCGTAAATAAAAGTTTTCTATCAAGTGTTACATCAAGGTATTTTGCTGTATTCGTAAAAGATATACTAATTTTACCTTGAATCGAGAAAGATCGAGAAAGAAATCTTTTGGACAATTTATTAACTAGAACGATAATAACTTGAGATTTATTTAGTTTAAGCTACCATTTAGTGCACTAAGCGATCTTTACATACATTTCGCTTTCGTATTAGAAACCTTGCCACGACTTACAAAAGAGCTATCTCTGCATAAAATGTCTGCAACATCATTTCCTGGTAAAGACTTGCAATGTGATGTGTATAAAGAGTACAAAAGAAGTGAAAATACTGAACCGTGGCCTACACCAGCAGGAATTCTCATTTCATTAGTTCGATTAACAACCATGACAACAAAAGACCGTCTGTTGCTCAGACGGCACAAAGGTAATTTAACTAAATTTGGAAGCAACGGAATTTTCTGGAACTTATAAACTAGTCTTGAATGCCATATCTAATAAAACGTTTTTCCAATGTCCAAGAAAAGGATTCCTTTTGTGAGCGTTTTGCTCTTGTCTTACTTTATTATATTAACAACTCTTTTTATTTGATGCGTTGCAGAGCGTTCTGTTCTAAAACCAAATTGGCTGAACTACAGAAAATAACGCAATTGGAAAGGCTCTTTAGAACCAAGTTCTTATTACAATCTACGCTAGGTGTCTTAAGGTCCTTGAGTTTTTTAATAAAGGGCTATCCATTTCGTGGTTTCAAAAGTATGGGACTGGAATTCGACATCTGTCAAACTAAGTTGTGAAACCAATTTTTTTTTCAGTTGAAAGTCTGACATTGACGACAATGGATCGCTTAACTATCACACAACGCATAAAAATTATCAAAACCTACTACAAAAATCGTATCGTACTTTAAGAGGAGATTATGGTTTACATAATCGTCCAACTACGCAAGCAATTGGCAAAATTGTGAAGAAATTTGAAGAGACTGGAGTGGTCACAAATATTGAAAGGCCTGTGCATCATCGTTTCGCTCGTTCCTCTGAAAATATCGCTATTGTAAGTGAAAGTGTTGCCGAAGACCCGAATGTGTCGATTCCTCGTCGTTCTCAGGAATTAGGACCGTCTTACGGCACATTATGGTGTATTTTACATTTAGATCTACACTTACATCCATATAAAGCCCAGCTCACGCAACAACTGAAGCCAGCTGACCATTCACAACGTCGTTGATACGTGGAATGGGTGCTTGAACAACAGGCGATGGACGGCAATTTTTCGAATAAAATTTTTTTCAGCGATGAAGCACATTTCACACTCGGTGGGTATGTTAATAAACAAAATTGTCGTATTTGGGGTTCTTAGAATCCTCAGGTAATTGAAGAGATGCCATTACATCCAGAAAAAGTCACTGTTTGGTGCGCTCTTTGGTCCTAAGGTGTGATTTTACCTTGCTTCTTCGAAAACGACGATGGAACGACTGTCACCGTCAATTCGGATCGTTATGGTCATATGATAACCGCCTTTTTTTGCCTGCTATTGAAGAATACGACTTGGAGAATATGTGGTTTCAACAAGACGGTGCCACATGCCACACAACTCGAGCGAATATGGCTTTATTGCAAGAGACATTTCCTGGCCGCGTAATTTCTCGTCGTGGCGATATCAACTGGCCACCAAGATCATGCGATTTGACACCGTTAGACTTTTTTTTGTAGGGCCACGCGAAAGACTGTGTTTATGCAGATAAACTTTCAACTCTTGAGCACTTAAAAACCAACATTCGTCAAGTTATGGCTGAGATACCGCGCAAATTACCTCAAAAGAATCAATGCTTGCAACACTTCGCGTTGAGGTCATTTAAATGATGTAGTGTTTCACACATAATGTCAACGTTCAAACTTTACAATAAAAAAGAAATATCATGAACAAATATTTTATATGTGCTTTATTTACGTTTAGTTTTGAAACCACGAAATGGATAACCCGATATAACATTTGATATCATCTCTGTTTGTCAAACAAAAAAACTTCAATATGCTTGATTTTAAGTTGTTTAAACGATTTAATTGCTAAATTAACGCCATAATCTATTCGTCCAAACATGTCAACTGTTCTTTGATGGAAATTGTAAAAATGATCTGCTATGACATGAGCATTTGCTATGTTTCACTAATTATGCTATTATTAGCTTCTAAAGAGCACATACATTCATTTTCTTCATAACTAATTCCATTATAGTCCAAAAAATTTTGTTTGCAATAGAAAGATCAAAAAATCTGTCGTTCGGAGTCGACTTTAAACTGTAGGTCCCGCCACTCATGTATAAAATTAGCGCACACAACATGAGTGGTGTTGAGAAGCTAGACCGTAATCCTGACTGAAGGGTTGTAATGGCCAATTTTGTATGTATGTATGTATGAAATTTACAAGCTTACTTTATATATGGATTACTTTTATATTGAGAAACGGTGTAACATCGTTTAACATTAAAATTAGCAAAAACTACACAAACAAATACAACGAACTTGTTACAAGTAAACCAAAAACATCAGTATGAAAGAAAAGGGGATAGACAAGTAAGCGAGAACGCAACAAGAAGCAATGTGAACAAAATACACAAACAACAAAGAAGTCGCGATAGAGTTTCCGAGAAAGCGAAACGAACGTTCGACTTCAAGAACCTTCATCAGACTGATTACGTGAGGCAAACCAAAGCAGGCAATTAGTAGTAAGAATTCAGTCAGTCTTGTGTGAAGACGCGTTGCGTGTGAAGAAAACGATCGTGGTTTGCAGATCGCCGTTGTAAAGATCTACCGAAAAGTTGTTAGTGCTTACTTGAACACAATTTTAAAGAAGAATAGCGAACTAAACAAATAGTTGTTGTATCATCAAGTTGTGAATAGTGGCACATAAAATAGTGCGAACAATAAAGAATTTATCTAAAACTAAACACAAATTTATTTTTATTTAGTTTGCAATCAATGAACTCATATTTTAAACGTTTTTAAAAAGGTAAAAACGTTACAATATTATTGAAATCTGCCTTAATTGCGGACAGAACTTTTATACTAATTGACAAGCGTCTACATTGATACGCAGTTCCAACCTTATCCTAAACTTTTATAAAACCATGAGTGGGATCTACAAAAATAGGGGGTATAACAGATTTGTATTCATTTTCAATTTACTTCCCTCATAATAAAAGTTAACCTGTTAATGTTATTGCTGATTTTGTCTTTTGGGGCACTTCTCTAGAACTTTGTGTGCTTATTTGCACTGGTTTACGTATGCTTTTGTTTAAGCCCAAAATATATTGGAATTTTAAAATTCCCTTTTGTTACTGTCTTTTTTAAATTATTTCACTTTGTTTGTTATTGGCTTTATTATTATTTTTAAACTTAATCCGGTAATTTTAGTACACGTCTGTTTACAATAGATAAAGTACAAGACACAAGACAAAAGCATCTAGATTCTAGAATTAATAGCCCATCGGAAGACCTTAGGTTAGTTACACACTCAATATTACGATCACACTGATCTTTAGATGTAACAAGTCAGACTCGCCAAAATATACGTTTGTCGATATACGTGATCTTAGAGATCTATATTGATTGATCCTATATAGCCCAAAATCTAGGTGCAAATTATACATCGCACATAATTCATTGGTATGTCTTGATTTTATTTGGATAGGTGTTTACCGTTGTCATTACAAACATACATATGTGACAACTGTTTTAATGCTAGAAAGTGCTCGACCGAATTTTTATGTTGTTAGATACTTTTTTCATTAAAAACGGAATTACTCAAAAATTTCATTGGTAGCAATGGTCGGGGTTTTCAGCAAATTCTGCCTAAAAATTTTCATTAAACTGTTAATTGTATACACTAATATTCTATTGTAGAATTGAAGAAATTTCTTTATATATCAGCTAACAAAAATGTGTAATCATATCTCCGCCTTTTTTTTAGTAAATAATTCATATTGAAAAAATTTATTCATACTGAGAAACTTTCTTCATTCCTTAATTTTAAAGAAATTTCTTAAATACATATGAATAAATGGTCTTCTTTATTTACCGGGATATAAATATGACGAAATTTAGTTAAATTTAATAAAGAAAACAGCAAAATTTACTTATGAGAATAAATTTAACCTACATGGAACACATGGAAAGCACTACGTTTGGCGTAATCCAAATACTAAGTTTTTGCCTCACCATACTCAGGCTATTTTCAAGCGGAGGGGAGTGTTGGTACTGGTGGAGATATGTGTTTCCAGTGCAGTGCATTATATAGAGAGTAGAATGGATTCATTCCAATATTTGGGCATTTTAAAACAAAATATGAAGCAAAGTGGCGATAAATTAAAGTATATTGGATACATTTCTTTCTACCAGAACAACGATCCAAAGTACGTTGCGAAACTGTAGCTTATGCATAATTGTTCAAAATTAATCCAAACATCGGCAAAGGGCCGTGATCTCAACAGTATTGAGTATGTTTTGGAAAAACTTGCTCGTAAGCTCTATATCCCGGTATCAACGCAGTGGAGCAGTTGAAAAAAGGTAGTAGGCGAAAATGTAACAACACAACCTCTACCTTCGGAAACAGTAAAGAAGCGGGTTTGGTTGCAAGTGTTAAAACAGTGCCTTTTATTGCGTTCGACATGAAATTCGTTAATATTGTTTTCCTTTTTTGTTTTTAAGAAATATTTTTAAATAAAAAAATGCTAAGCGTAAATATTATTCAATATGACTAAAAAATAACTACATTTGTTCTTTGTTTTTATTATAATAATACTATGTTTAGATACTCACTTTTATTGAGCCAGTATTCAGTTTATTGAGTACAATATTTTAAGTGTTCAGTCATAATAAATTACGCAGTTCAGCTCCTTATTCAATATTCATTTGACAGCTGCTAAACAAAACAGTTGGTTGTTTCAAGAAGTTTTTTTTTGTCGTTGTTGACGTTTGAGTTGTCAAATATCAACAGAAAGTGTTCGGTTAATTGTAATATGCTCACTGAACATACTTATGGCAGTGCTGCATTTCAAGTTTTACTCAATAATATAAAATATACTATATAGTAATAGTATGAGCATTTAGTGTGCAATAATTAATAGAAACTTATATGAAATGTTGAGCCCAATTAAGGTGCATATCTGAACACCGTACAAGCTTATGTAGTTTTAGGTAAATTTAATTTAATTCTACTAAATTTTAGTTATATTAACAAAAATTTTATTACTTTTAACTAAAATTTAAATAAATTTTATTATAAAACTTATTTCGTTAATTTGAAATAAAATCGTTGATTTTAATAAAATGTATGTAGATTTGAAGCAAACTTGTCTACATCTTGATCCATAGATTTGAATATTTTTGCCTTGAAATTTAACTAAATTTTTTAGTTAAATTGAATTAATCCCAAAACTAATGATAAGATAATGATAAGTAAGTTTAAGATAAGATAATTTCTTTCGATTGTTTCTATTACTACATTCCACAAGTTCGTAATCAGATTTGGAACTGAAGACAGTGCGGTCTAATATAATACATTGATATTGTACACTTGTACTTGTACACTTTGCAGAATAATTTATGTCAATATCCTGCTGGAACACATAATGCAGCATTAAGTTTCGAATAATTACAACATAATCCGTTACTTACCTTGTACACGGCATAATGATCGAATACCACAATATAAAAATGACCTTCAAACACCAATATTACTGCCACGATGCTTTGCCGTATTAAGAGTGGATCTTTGCTGTGGTTATTTGTAAAAGTTAATTTTCTTAATTCAGATCGATGTTTTCATACTATAAGAGATCAATAAACGCAGTGTGTAATCCTAAGTCCACAGTTAAAACGATAAAGTATGGCAGCTGTAATATTGTTTTTGTTTATTAAAATTTAAAAATGTTATTTCGATTCTTTTTTATTTAAATTTCTTACTTTGATATTTTTTGGAAAAAATTTCCGTTTTATTCTCTGCTATATGTTTGGAATACTACACAAAAAAATTTATCAGTACTGAAACGTGAATTGTATATTCGCGACCTTTTCTTATTGTCATAGCTTTACTGCGTTTTTAATTTACTCTTTGACTTTTTTTTCTCAAATGTAATCAACTGTTATAGATTTGTCACCCTCATTTTGTGGCGTTTGATGTATTATTTGGTTCATTTGACCGACAGGTCTTGACAAATAAAATACTTTTGTAAAAGACAAATATGTAAACAGACACAAATCTACACTTTCAAAGTAACAACGAAACCCCTTGTTCGGTAAATTAGACACACGTACGTATAAAGGGATAAACAAAAGAATAATAAAAACAAACAGCCAGCTTTCATTCAACCAACAACGTAAAAATTTCATGCGCCCACAATGACAGTTTACGGTTTTGATTTGCAGCTATGAAACGAATTAAAAAACGCTTCGTCAATTACAGATTATTCATTTCACAGGATCAAAAAACCTTTTCAAATACAATAGTTTTCAAATTTACCACCAAATAAGTAAACGTTTTTTTTTAATTGCAATATTTGGAATATACTTTAATGGAGTTACCTAAATTATTTACCTTATGATTAATTGAATGAAACTCAAAGCAATTGAACTAATGAACAGATAGGTGGCTACGTCATAATCCTAGATAAAAAGGTGTTAAAGAACCTATGAAACTCAGAAATCACATTGGCCAAACCAAAAAACCTGTAATTGAAAATTCATTCATCAAGAAAGTGACTTCCGGAACCCGTAAACCATTAATTTGTTGATTAATTTCAAATTATATTTTAATTATTACGATCCCAATGACTAAGACAACATGCTTTTATAGTGTAAAAGATCAGTGTCTGTAGTGGGAATCGAAATCACTACCCTCACACTAATAGGGCACAAAAATAGCTGCAAGATTTGACGATATATCGTCATTTTGACGATTTTGAGCTCCAAAAATATCATATTGACGATTTTACGATTTACGTCCTTATTTTGACGATTTTTAAAAATTAAAAATTTACATCATTTTCTTTACCTTAGTACATTAAAAACCACTTTAAGCTTTGTATTTACTTTGCAGTTGTTACTCTTACAAATTTATGTTAGTAAAAACAAGGAGTAAAGTATTATATTTTTGAGTTACTTTCGAATACCTGTGATGATTTTTCTGTATTTTATTCCTTTTTAACCCCCTAGAAGCCAAAAAAAATTACAACTCCTAAATAACCTCGTAGTTGAGAATAATTTATCACTTGTAGTTACAGACAATTTTAAAAATTCGAGTATAGCTTTTAGTATTACCATCGGAAGAACAAAGGCAATTGCCATTATTTTTTTCATACGACCAACACTCAGGAGATGGATCGCATTGAGTTTAGAACTATGAAAATACGTTATGGGAAGGAGGAAAGAGAGAACAGTGTTTATGGACAATAGGCTTGTACGAATAGACCGACAAAAAAACATATTTCTAATGTAATGCAGTATGCTATCCACTGGCCAATCGCCCACATACGGATGTGCTGGCCGAGAAAGACGAGCGTTACGTAGGAATATATGATTTTCGGAAACAAGTCACCTTATTTCCTTTTATAGTAGCGATAGAACAGTGAAACACAAACCACATTGCAGCGATACTCCAATGATTCAATGGAGTTGGATACACTACCGTCATTAACGAGCTACAGCGGCCTCTCCTGCACACGGACGAGAAACATCAAAATAGGCTTTGAGGCACCGACCCATACATGAGTGTTGTATTCCAATCTCGGTCGGTTATAAATGTTGTAAATAGTAAGATCAGATGATAAGATCTTAAGAATGAACTGAAAAATGTGTCGGTTGAACATTGCACTGAATTTTCATGCTCAGAATGTCAAGAGCTTCTAACTCCTTAATATTTACACCACCCATAGAATAAGATGATGCAATATTATTGCTGCGCTTATGTGTCAATAAACAACACTGGGATAGATCCTTTAAACTTTAAACAATTTTTGCCTGAAAATGATATAAAATTTCTTAATTTTTGCAAAAATTTAACAAATGAAGATAAGGAACAATAGCTTTTAATTTGCAAAAAAAATTTAGTTAAATGTTTTATTTTTGAACTCAGATATGTACAAACATTGACTTTATATGTTTACTACAATAGAAATAATTATGGTTTTTAAAAACTTTTAATTTATTTATTTATTTTTTCTGACGATTTTTGTCAAATATTTGATGATTTGATAACTCATTTATCTGGCAGATATGGGCACAACCAAGAATGATAAACTAAAGATTACGCCTTGCGCATGATTTCCCGTTAGATGACGTAGTTGGGCTATTTGAAAGGTTTCCGAGTCTCTTTCAAATATGAAAATTAACATTTCTTTTGAAAAATGTGTGTATTACGTGAAAGTTGGCAGCCCTACAATATAAATTACATTGAGAGTTGTCAAAAAAATATTTATTTATTCTTGAAATATACAACGAATTTTGTGAAAAATTTATTGAAAAAGAACGTTAAAAAAATTAACATTATAAAAAAAATTAGTGAAGTTTGTTAAAAAAAGCTGCAACACAAAGAAAAACTAAAAAGAAATATTGAAGGAAAATGTAAACATGGAGTGTGCAGTGGGCAAATGCAAGCAAAATAGTGGTAAAAAAACAAGTGAGAAATTTAAAAAAATTAAATATCCCGTGTTTTTAATTCTGTCATATATTCTGGGCTATAACGAAGGCATTTTAGGTGCCAATGCATATGTGGTGGTCTACAATACTCCTGATTTAGAAGTACATAATTCTTTAACTGGTAAATGTCGACATACAATTTCCTTCTGGTTTCTGCAGGTACTATATTTACGAATATTAATACTGAGAACCAAGAGGACATATTACAGACCGAAAATAATGAAATAGAATTAGAAAATCTACAGTATGCCGGTTTAGAGAATTTGGCCGGATATATTTGTCACAAATTACAAAACAAAAGCCCCAATCTTGCGATCAAGCCTTCAGTGGACTCGACGTATACCTGGGTCAACCACCTAAATGAAGGCGGGCTAAGTAAGTCATCAAATTCCCTAATGAAAACGTTAAAATCGTGTGATGTCATTTTTTTGAAATTAAATGGAGAACAATTGATGCTTACGATCGGGTATATCCAAAAACATTTGTTGAAGCAAAGGACTTTGAAGGAAAGGATGAAGTGAAAAAACTTTTTTAGATGTAGAATGTACTTCAGAATGATATTACTAAATACCGAAATTTCTCAAAATATCAACAAAAGAAAAAGGGAAATGAATAAAATACCAACTTAAAAAAAACTTTTTTCACTTCATTTTATTTTCAAATATTATTTCAATTAATAAAATATTGTTGGATAATTTTTATTTAATGAATTTTCAATAAATAAATTTTTGAAAAAAAAAGTTTTTGCTACTAAATAATTTTGTAGAGACAAAAGTTAAATTGTCCCACTGTTATATTTACATGTAAAAATAATTGTTTGACAGTTAAAAATCATTAGCCAATAGGAACACAAATTCGTGACGTCATTGATTCAACATGCGCAGAAAGTTTTAATTTTGTGTGCGTGATGGCGTAATCTTTAGTTTATCATTCTTGGGCACAACTATATATATTACTATAAAGGGTGATTTTTTAAGAGCTATGTGAAAATTTAAAAAAAAACACATAAAATTCAGAAAAATGCATGAAATCTTTACTTGAATGGATAGTACGGTCCATATAATTTAATGTTTGAAGATTATTTCATGCAAATGTTGACAGCGACTGCGCCTCAAATGGTCCATCCGCTTAGTCTAATTTTGGAATACTCTTTCCAACATTTCGGCCGGTATCTCACGAAAAAATGCTTCAATGTTGTCTTCCAATGCGTCAATTGAAGCGAGCTTATCTGTATAGACATGAGCTTTAACATAGCCCAACAAAAAATAGTCTAAAGGCGTTAAATCTCACGATCTAGGTGGCCAATTGACCGGTCCCGAACGTGAAATAAAATGTTCACCGAACTCGCCTCTCAATAAGTCCATTGTTACGCGTGCTGTGTGGCATGTGGCTCCGTCTTGTTGAAAACACATGTCATGCAAGTCAAACTCTTGCATGTTGGACAAAAAAAAGTTGGATATCATCTCACGATAGCGCTCACCATTCACAGTTACGTTACGATTCGAAGCATATTTGAAGAAGTACGGTCCAACGATGCCACCAGCCCATAAACCGCACCAAACTGTGATTTTTTCTGGATGCATTGGTAGCTTTTGCAATGCTTCTGGCTGATCTTCACTCCAAAATCGACAATTCTGCTTATTTACATATCCGTTGAGCCAAAAATGAGCTTCGGCGCTGAACACAATTTTTCGATAAAGAAGTGGATCTTCGGCCAACTTTCCAAGAGCCCATTCACCAAAAATTCTGCGTTGCGGTAGGTCGGTCGGCTTCAATTCTTGCACCAGCTGTATTTTGAAAGGCTTCACACCTAAATCCTTCCGCAAAATTTTCCACGTTGTTGAGTAACAGAGGCGCAATTGCTGCGAACGGCGACGAATCGATAATTAATGGTCATGATTAACACTGGCCCTGCGATATTTTCTTCAGTTCGCACTCTACGTAAGCGTGTTGGTGGTTTAATGTCCAACAATATAAATTTGGTGCGAAATTTAGTCACAATAGCCCGACTAGCCGCTTCAGTGGGTCGATTAAACTGACTATAAAATGGAAGCAGCGCGCGATGAACTTTCTTAACAGAGCACTCATTTTGATAATAAAATTCAATGATTTGCAAGCGTTGTTCGTTTGCCAGACGATTCATGGTTAAATTATAGACCAAACTGAAGATGTTTGACAGTGAAACAAAACACGAAACTTGCTTGAGCTGTTTAAACCGGTGTTGCCAACAAGATAATAGTTAAAAAATCACCCGTTAAAATATACATAGCTTTTAATGAAAACAATTTTCAGAATTCTTAAACCAAGTTTTTATAGTAAATCAATTTAAAATCAAATTATTGTCCTTGATTAAATTATTTTAAATAACAACTAGTTTAAAATTTAATAAACAATTTTTATAATGATTGTGTAAAAACATATAATTACAAGCATTAAATTTTTAGATTATTATGAAATGAAGCACAAATCAGTGGATTATTACAGAAATAAATGCTAAAATTATAATATTTCTTTATTGTATTCAATTTCAATAACTTTAAGAATTTCTGTATTTTGTTCTGAAGGGATCTCAGAAATTTTACACATTCTACATCGATTAAAAAACAAGTAAGCCTTTAATCGAAATGACGTTTTTTATTTTTCTAATTAAAGATTGTAATTTTGTCGAATAGTCGAAACGACTTAACTCGTTCTTGTAAAGATAAATCGAATCAGATGGTTACTTTAGAAACCAAAAACAAACTATAGCCATTGGAATACCAGGGGTCACTCTATTGATTGGCATGCCAGTACTAAATCTATTAAGTAAACACTTTCTTTGGATACACCCTGCACTAATGTCATAGGCTAACTTACAATGCAACGCGATAACATTAAAGTTTATTTGGAATCTTCAAAATAGGTACTGAATATTAAATCAAAAACATTTGATATACATATGTATAAGGTGTGTGATTTAAATATTTAAATTTAAAAACGCAATAAAGCAAAAACGGTTTTAAAATTTTCAAATTTATTTTTTTGTTTTAAAAAGTGCAATTATTCCGTATAGAAATGCAATATTATTTCATTTATATGGCTGCCGCGGCTGGCTTCACAACACCTCTTTCGAAGGGACCAATTTTCGTACACATTTTCAATTGTATGGGGTCGTATCTCGGCAATGGCATCACTAATGTTGGCCTTCAAATGCTCAAAAGTCTCTGGTTTGTTGGCATAATACTTTTCTTTAACGGCGCCCCACAGAAAATAGCGCAACGGTATCAAACCGCAGCTTCTTGGCGGCTAATTGATGTCACGATTTCGGCTAAATAAACGGCCATCAAACGTTTGACGCAATAAATCGATTGTGGTGTGAGATGTCTGGCACCATCCTGTTGAAACCCAACATCGTTCACATCAATACCATCAACAGCCGGAACAAAAGAAAAAATGGTTATAATGGTGCGATTGGTGTCTCCATTGACCGTAATGGTTGCGCCGTACTCATGTTGACAGAAATATGCCTGCATTCCACCAAACAGTCACTAATGGGTGCATTGAGTTCTGTAAGACCACGTGTACGTTTTCTGAGTCCCAAATACGGGCATTTTGCTTATTAACGTACCCACCAAGATGAAAATGAGTTTCAACCTAAAAGAAGATTTTTTTGCAAAATCGACATCATCGTACAGTTTCCCGTTGGCTCATCTATTCCAATAAATCCCATTCAAGCATAAATCGATCATTGCGTTCAGTTAAGTTAATATACTGAATTTTGTGGGAGAAGATTATTGCCAGATTGGAAATAACCGATGACTCAAATTTCAGCCAATAAGTATAGATAGCCCACCCGATACAATATTATAAAAATTATTCTCCTGATGTAGTAGACGAACAAAATCCAATATCGTCTATTACATCCAAAAACCATTATGCAAATTTATTTCAAATTATTCGATTCCAATCTAATACGTTTAGGTACCAATAATAGGTTATATTTTCTTGTAAAAAAGTCAAAAAAAATTTTTTTTTTCAATATACATATAAGAAATTAAATTATGCAAATATTTGTACATGTTATTGCCTATTTCATTTGTAAAATTTTGAAAGATAAACCGAAAGAATCCTGTAAAATTTACAAGTCCACCAAATCTTCGAATTACTACTCTTACAGAATGTACTTTTATTCTGACTAATGGAATCATGAATGCACAGGGCGAGCTATAAAATCGATTAAAATAAGTTTCACCTTTACAACGATACTGATATACCGATGGAGGAGCGTCATTAAATGAAGTATGCAGTTAAACTATATTAGCTCCAATTGATCTTATTGATAAAAATGAATTTCAGAACACAAACTACACCATGGTACAAAAAGCATAAAAATTATTTACATCGGAGTAACAACATGATGTAAGCATAACTGCCACATAAATAAATCATCATCAAATTGTCGAAAATGTAAAAAATCGTCAAAATCATCGAAATGGTTCATTGAAATCGTAAGAACATCGTCAGTAAAAATAAATAAATAAATAAACCGTTTTTTTTTAAATTATTTTTTTTTTTGTAGTAAAATGTAAAAATCTAATTCACTGTACATATTTTAGATTTAATAATCAATATTTTAAATTTTATAATTAAATATAAAGGCAAAATGTTACACATCCTTTTAACACTTTAAGGGCCATTATTACAACTTTCCGTTTACTAAAGGCAGGATTTTAAAGGGTAAATAACTTAATTTTCATTACTATGAGTACACAATAAGATAAAAAGCTGAAGAGAAGATCATCCTACCTTTAACTTTTAAAGTTCACTTTATCTTTGAACTTGGCATATTATTTTCAATATGGCAACCTCAAATATAAACATGAAAAATAAACGTTAATATAATAATAGTTTTTCAATATTGGCGTTATTCATTATATTTATTTGTTCTCTCAATATTTAGCATTTACATTACAATAGAATCATTGATAAGAACAGGCCTACACTATTGTATACGATGGGTTTTATTATTTGCCCAATTTTCTTTTTTTATATTATCATTGCTTTAGAAAGTTTAAAAACAAAATATTTTAGATCTTTAAAAATTCCTATAAAAATTAGAATAACTTTCAAGCAAGTAGTCCTTTTAAAATATTATATCAAACACATAATATTTTACAATGTTATATACATTATGAAACCATTTAATTTGTTTCGTCCCCAAAGTGCAAATATGGGATCTAAGTTACCGCTTTAAGAATCCGACTGAAATATTTTTGTGTTCGAAAGTTAATTACTCAATTAATATTATTTCACTTTTATAATAGTTGTTACTTTTCCATAACAATGTGAATTCATAAAAAAAGTAATTTATTTAATCATCTGAAAAATTCCGAACTGCTTCTTTACAATAGGATTGACCAATATGGGCGCTTTTAAATAGACTCAAAGTTCTGTGCATAATTATAGCATCCCCTAACTTTTGAAATGTAAACTAAAAAACATTATTGTGCGCTTATAGAACCACCGTAGTTTATTAAAAAGAATAGTGAAAATGAAAAATAATAGTTAAATGTAAAATTATTTAATACAAGCACAGAGAAGCAACAGTTCCACTTAATTTTAGGGCTCCTAAAGCCAGGTTGCAGTTGAGAAGGACCTGATTTTGGTAGTAAAAGACGCAAGAATAATAGAAGGACATCACTAGAATTTTTCAAATTATAGAATTTTTGAATAATCTAAATGATTTCCGCAAAGCCAAGCATAATCAACCACTAAAATGCTTTCGGTACGCAGAGAGCTTAAAATCGTGCGTGAATTTTTGAGAACAGGAAAAAGTTTCTCATCTACTTGACCAATTCGTCAATATTTCTACAATGCGGGTAACTGCTTAATTTAATTCTTAAATTATAAGATCGAAATAAAAAGAAATGAAAAATTTACTGCCCAATGGGCTCTGTCTCAAAGGATTATCGTCCTTTCTATTGACAAATAAGTTGGGAATATTCTAAAAGTGGTTATATCATCAGTCCTTAGTTCCACTTTCTTCAATGCCCATTTATTTGTCGAATTCTGCTGCGTAATCAACGCTTGTTCCATGTAAGTTAAAATAACTTGGTGGCATTATCAATTTGACATGATTTCGGCCATGCTGGACCAGAGGGCGAATGCATATGACAAGACACTCCATCCTCACTATGTTGCAGTTAAGAGCGCTGACAGCTGCATAGTTTTTCAAGTAGATATCGGCAATCAAAATTTCGAAATTTGATTTCGGAATACACCAAGCGGCTCATTCACATACGTCTTTCTCCGAAAAGCAGTGCACTCATCAGACATTAGTTACAGTTCCGACTCCGATCCGATTCTCTTCTTTGAGTTAACAGTTAAAATCAAAACCACTTCATAAGACAAATACCACAGCCTAGTCTTCTCTGGAAAATATTCTAACAACAACCATCCTATCGAAATCGATTCAGAGTTAACATTACATGATCCGTCCGATCTCCAAAGATCCCCTTCGCTCCGTAGGATGCTACCGTGACCAATAGTTGTTATTAATTAGCTAAAAATAACTTCAAAACGCACAAATGTACACATTTAAAATAAATTTATTATGCTACACTTTTATCCCGTTTTAAACAAAACTACTATATGTATACATAAAAATTTGAACGCAATTGAAGATTATGTTTTCAATTTAGAAATTGTTTAAGGTAGAAAAAAGAGTCTTTAATTTTCCTTGTGGTGATTTACATATAAGCATGCGACTTTTCATTACATCGATTTGAAATTTCGTTTACTGAAATGTCCAATATTTTCAATTTACTTCCTACAATTTTCGTTATTCCGCACTGTTGGAAATATAATTGAATATATTAAGCACGACCGAATAACTTCTGGTTAAGAAAAACTGCAGAGAAGTAAAAAATGCTTTATTCATCCATCTGGCTTCGTCAATAATATTTATTAACATTGTACATACATATGTAGTTGTAAATTTAATTTTTCAAAATAATGGACTTTACCCATATCCGCTAAAACAAATATATACGTGTATGTATGTATGTGTATATATACCCATTATAAATACTTGAAAATAACCCTTTTCCGTTCATTCAAACAAAGATACAAGTAAATATGTAATGATAATATAACAGACGTGTCGCTTTTATTATTTTACTGTACAACTTTTTATGGGATTCTTATCTATTTGCGGATACGCAACCATTCCGATGACATTTGGGCAATTCACACAACTTTGTATCGTGTATGTTGTATTGAATACATTTGTTTGTTTGTGAACGCTCAATGCTATGCTGTATTGTGTATTTCGTGGCATTCAAGCAATTTGATAGCTCGAAACCAACACAACATATGAAAACATATACACATTTTTTTCATTCGCACAATTTGATTGCACGAAACCAATACAACATTTAAAAACATATGGAAATAATGTGTATAAGTGTATCGGATTTGTATATGAAAATTATCAACAACAATCATACACTGTTGTATGTTCTTCCAACAATACAAGGAATACAACCAGTGGTGTTGTGCTAATTTTTGTTTTACCGGAACGCGTTCCGGACTTCGGTTCACGGTTCGGAAAAACAAGCCAGTTCGTTCCGGATGGGGTTCGGTTCAAACCCTTGTTTATAAAAATACATATAAAAACACGTCAAAAATTAGAAAAAAAAATTCTTTTTAATTTTTTTTTTCAAAACGTCAGCCAATTCTCGTTATCAGAAATCACCTTTAGTTCCGGAACGCGTTCCTGTCCAAAAATGAAGTACCGGAACGACGTTCCGGAGCGTTCCGGCTCGACAACACCCCTGAATACAACGATACAACGGTTTGTGTGAATTGACCAATTATATATTCAGTGATATCTTAGAATATACAAAGAACTGGACGTAGTGAAGAAGAATAAAAACAATTTTCATAGAAACAGACAAATCGTTTAATGAGGTAAACAAACAGTAAAAAACAGAATCATGTGCAGACACATGAATTGAAAGAAATTCCTTCTTTAAAGCTCTGATTTTTCATAAATGTCTGCATGTAGGTATGTATGTATATGTCTTTTATAAAAGAGTAGTAATATACACTTGAGCGTTCAAAAATTACTTTTGCAATAAACTCTCAATAAATAATCATTTGCAAAGAAATATACAAAACGACGCTTTCCCATTTCTCTTCGCAAAGCTAAGGGCTTTTAAATTATATTAATTTTTAATTTATTTGACATTTTTTTAACATTTGCATTTAATTTTAACTAAAATGTGTTTACTGAGAAACAAAATATTTAATATCTTGTGAAGTATATAACGGGAGTGAAACGCTTTTCATTATTCCGTATCCATTTTAATTCAATTGTTAAATGTATAGATAGAAAAACAGAAATAAAATTAAACAGAAGAAAATTATTTAAACGAAAATAAAAAATTAATTTAAAAATAAAAGTTTTATAAAATACACTAGTGGCACAAACTAAAGCAACTGACTTAATGTCGAGCCATAATGGCAAAAAAAAGCTCAAGCGACAAAAATGAAATTTTACAGTGGAAGGTTTTTATTATTTATTTCTTATTCAAAATAAGTTAGAGCAACAAAATTTTGTATGAAGACGCATTTTGTTCCAATGCATAAAATCAATCTAATTACTTTCTCATATCAGCATAATAACAGCAATTTTGGGCGCTTAGGCTTTTTTGCTGTCATTCTGATTAACTGCTGGGAAAAAATTGTGTCGGTTGAGATAAAATATTCTTATGACGATAGTTTAGTTCATACTTATTTTTTATTAACAACGAAAAATAATAATTTTTAATATATTATTATCATAGATGGGCACTTTGCAGTACCAGTAAAATTTCAGTAAAAATTGATTTTTACTGATTACTGAAAAAAAGTTCAGTATTTAGTAAAATTTTACTGTTAATGCAATCTAAATTTAAATGAAATTTAAATGAAAAAAAGTAAAATTTTACTGTTAATGCAATCTAAATTTAAATGAAATTTAAATGAAATCTAAATGAAATTTAGATTGCATTACCAGTAAAATTTTATTGAATACTGAAATTTTTTTCAGTAATCAGTAAAAATCAATTTTTACTGAAATTTTACTGGTACTGCAAAGTGCCCATCTATGATTATTATAAACATTGTACGTGGTCACAAGAAAGTAATAAAAAAGTCATAGTAAAACTGAACATTTACCAAAAAAAACTATTATTTATTTTGTATACATACATAATTGGCCATTACAACCCATCAGTCAGCATTACGGCCTAGCTTTTCACACCACTCATGTTGTGTGCCTTAATTTTATACTTGAGTGGCGGGACCTACGGTTTAACGTCGACTCCGAACGACAGATTTTGAGAAACTTTTTCATGGCAGGTTCATTTACTCTTTGAGAGGAAGTCGCCGAAGAATTTTTTTTTCATATTTCATTTTGATGTCTGGCCTGGGGCTCGAACCCGGGCTTTTATGTCTAATAAGCGAACACACTACCTACTAGACTACGGCGTCTAGAGAGAAAATTACACCCAAACCTTTTTTTACACGGTAGATGCGTTCCAGTGGATACCATGTAAAAAAAAACGCGTAAAAAAAGACAAATATAATGTATGTATGTAAGTCTGTAAACAAACTGAAAAGATATACACATGATTGATGCAGCAGCCTACATATGCCTATAAAATTGAATAACTTTATAAAAACGCAAGCGCACTCTCTTTTGCTGGGTTGTCTCAATATCAGTCTCGTCAGTAGGAATACTTATTACTTCTACATCTTCAGAAGCGTCTTTTGGCGCTGGTTTATTTCTTTTAACAGCAAATTCTGTTATAGTGCGTTGTGATCCAAATTTGGAAAGCTCTTTATAGAGCTCTCTGGATCTAGTCATACATGTTTGCAGGTCTGATTGAAATTTCACAGATCTTTCAATTATGTTATCACATGTCAAAAAAAACCGTGTTATTTCAAATTCGCTTAAAAAAACCCGTGTAAAAACAGGTTTGGGTGTATTTAAACGAAAATAAAAATTTTTTTTAAAAAAGTTTTATAAAATACACTAGTGGCATAAACTAAAGCTTAATATTTTAACAATCTGGTAAAAACAACAAAGCTAAGAATTTTTAAAGATTCTTAATTCTAAACCTTTAAGGCCCTGTTAATTTAAAAAATTTTTTTTTACCTGGGAAAAAAATAAAATACATATGTATTAATATGTCGAGCGATAACCGCGAAAATATCGTAAGCGACAAAAACGAAATTTTACAGGGGAAGGTTTTTATTATTTATTTCTTGTGCAAATTAAGTTATAAAATTGAACTTTTTTCTGTTATAAATTCATAACGGTACAAAATGTGACCCTGAAATTTTTATAGATAATGCAAATGAATTCATTTATTATAAAAAACGATATTTGAAAAATATGTCGCTTGAGATATTTTTGCGGTTATGGCTCGATGTTTCAAATTTATGTGACAACAACAACTCATTTAAATTTTTTATTTTTTTCTTACATATCTTAACAATTCCTCTATTTTACAAAGCAGTAGCTCACCGGCGAAGCCTTGGAGTCATTAATTTATTCATTTGTTTAATGTTCCCACATTTTTTTTTTTTTAATTACTCGAATTACTCGAAAAACGTACGAGGCGATTACTTAATTATGTTAAAACTTAAATCGTTGACTGCCAACTACGAGACAACTCGTAGATTGCGTTCCTTTCTAGGGTGCCAACTATGAGTTCTCTCGTACTCACTAAACCTGCCATTTTTGTGTAGCTACGAACAAAACCGTATTATATCAGTCCTAGTATCGATAATTGGAATGAAAATTTTGTTGCTTGGGTACATACATATATGACATGTCTTGACATGACTCTAAATAATGGAGCTCTTGCAATCTATTTCTTTTTTTTCAAAACTGGTTGAATGTCTTCTCTAAACAACGCGACGACGAATTCTTCTCTGAACTTTTATAAAAGAAAATATTAAAGAAAGACGTACGAATTAACTCGTAGTTGGATTCTGCGTAGCGATTTCTGTTACAAAAGCCAACTACGAGATAATTCGTAGGTCCTTTTTCCCCTAAAAAAACATCGTTTTTGCTTTTTGATGATACCTATGATCTAGAAATAGAGTTTTTAGTAATATAATGTGAAAAAATCAAATTGTAATTTTTAGACAGTTGGGCAATTCACACAACTTTGTATCGTGTATGTTGTATTGAATACATTTGTTTGTTTGTGAACGCTCAATGCTATGCTGTATTGTGTATTTCGTGGCATTTAAGCAATTTGATAGCTCGAAACCAACACAACATATGAAAACATATACACATTTTTTTCATTCGCACAATTTGATAGCACAAAATCAATACAACTTCTTAAAAACATATGAAAAAAATGTGTATAAATGTATCGGATTTTTACATGAAAATTACCAACAACAATCATACACTGTTGTATGTTCTTTCAACAATACAATGAATACAACGATACAACGGCTTGTGTGAATTGACCAAATTTTCTGAAAATTGCCGTGGCAGTCAACGAGTTAACAATACTATTTTAATAACTTTATGCACAAATATTGTAGAAACAAATTCATAATGAAATTTTGGGATACTTTGCAAGTTGATAATATTAAAAAATAATCAATGAATGTACTTTTTAATTTGCTTGGTAAAAGTGTGTACTATTACACGATCATTACAGAAATTGAAATGAAACGGGAATCAGTTCGATTACATCGCATTATAGTGTCTTAGAGAAAACTAGAAATAATTGAATAACTGAAGGACAACATTGAATATTAAGAAATTCTTGAAAAAATTATATTAATAATGATTCCCATAACCATTATGCTGATTAAGCCTGCAATTATATTGGGTTGTTCGGAAAGCAATTTCGTATAATAAATAAATACTTTATTAAATTATATATTGGCCGTTCTGGTCCAATACCTTTTGCCATCTTTCTGGTAGTAGAATAATTCCACACTCATAAAATTGTTGGTCTTTGCTGGCAAAAAAATGATCGAGGTGGTTTTTGACCTCCTTATTTGAGGTGAAGGTTTTACCGTCTAAAACATTTTGGAGTGTTCGGAACAAATAATAATCCAATGGTGCCAGGTCTGGAGAAAATGGTGGGTGTGACATTGCATTCTATTCAGGCTGTAAAAAGCTTTTAACGAGTGACCAGATTTGTCTCTAGCGTTGTCTTGGTGACACACTGCACCTTTCCTGTTGATTAGTTTTCTTTTTTTTTCTTTTCTGTTGAAGCGCACCATTCAGTTTGTCCATCTGATGACAGTATATTTCCGAATTAATCGTTGTGTTAAACAGGAAAAGCTAAAAAACGATTTCTTTAAAATTCCACCAAACAGACAGCATCACCCTTTTTTGGTGAATATTGACTTTGCAATTGGTTTGAACCGGTTCATCTTTTTTGCTCTATGACCTCTTGCATTTGACATTGTTGTATACAACCCATTTTTCCTCCCCAGTGATGATGTGCTTCAAAAACGGATCATTTTCGTGGCGAATCGCAGACGTCAATGCGGTGACACAGATTTCTCTCTGTGAGAACATGGGAAACCCATACTTTCAACAGGTCATAAACTTGTAAATTTGATAAATTTCAATCTGATCTCACGTGTTTCTATTCGTCAGTTCTCTTCAACTGGCCCTCACGAACGTGCTTCCTCTTCGATGTTAAAATTGCCGTATTGAAATTTATCGTACTGTCAACACACCTTCTCCATACACATCGATTAATTTCTTTCTGGCTTGAACAACATTTTTACCCTTTCCGTAGTAAAACAGTAAGATATGTCGAAAATGCTCCTTACCGCTCTCCTTAATTAAAAGGGCACCAACCAAAAACTACTGAGTAGAATTTATTGAAATTTTTCAAACACAAGTCTTACTAGATGAGCTCTCAAGGCATATTAAAATTATATAGCTTAAGTGTGATGTTGGGTGCAAAAAAAATACAATTAAATCGTCTGTCGGGAATAAACGAAATTACTTTCCGAAAAACCCAATATTTAAATAAATTATTCACGATTATTCCATAGTTTTTGAATTATTTATAAAAAAAAAATTAAATAATAAAATCTATATTTACTGATACAGTTCTTAATTAAAATTTATCAATTTTCAATTGTTCGTATAGTAAATCTACACTTACTTAAATACTTAGCTGATTTACAATAACCAGTTTGCTCAATCAGTTAATCGGTTAAATAAATTACATACCGAAATTAACTATCACGTCGATAATATTACCAGCCTGTATAAACCATTTCATAACATTAGTGATCAGTATAAGAATTTAGTCACTAAAAACGTTAGTCGGCGTTAGCGTTAGTTAGTCGAAATATGAAAAATATCAACCTCCACACAGTTCGTAAATAATTGATACATAGAATTGTTCTCTTCAATTTTCCATCATTTATTACAAGATACATCTGACATTTTTTTTAAATGTATTCTGCTAAACTGATAATAACAACACACATAATATACATATGTGAGTGAATGCAACGCAAATTGAAAGATTAATTTTTATTATTTTTATTTTATTAGCTTTAAAATTGTTGAGTTCGGTGAATACTGTTTTAAATTTCCTTTCTATCCACCAGTTGCGTGCTAATTTTCTTTTCTATCGATTTTATATGTTTATTTTTGACACTGAGATTTTATAATTAGTATTTACCTGCCATGCATTGGCATCAAGAGTGGCCAGGAATGACATGTCGAACTCCTGCAACAATTAAAAAGTTAAAAATCTCTATGGATAGACTGAATTCCTTCTTTCACTAATCAACCGTCCATATTAAATATTTTTGATGATGATTGACGTCAACTTACCTTTCTTCGAAAATTACTTGTGAAATCCAGAGTGAAATTTGTAGAACAAAAAGTAACGCAAACAAAATTAAGATAATTTGAATTAAGTTAACGTAAAATTACGAAGATTATATTTTGTATTTACTTCTACTGGTTTTGCAATTAACATAAGGTAAATAGGTAAGTGTATTTAATATAATTCCTTCATTTTAGATAAAAAGACACACTATATTTTAAAATATTTGAAACTTTGTATAATTTGTTGAATTGAATGATTTATTCCCTTTGGGTATTTTATTACTGTAGCAAACAAACAAACCGATTTATATACTTCGGACAGTTGATTTCCGTATCCTATTTTGTTATTTTTTTTTTTTATTTATTTTGTGTTTATTTCTGTTGTTTTCTACTATTTTCTTTTCTTTTCTTTTCTTTTCTTTTCTTTTTGTTTTTTTTTTAATATTTTTTGTTAGATACGGAGCAAGAGGATGTCACTTTATTTGTAGAACATATTACTTTATAATAATATTTGAAAGAAAGTTTCCGTATTCCTTTGCGGTAGAATTCAAGAAATTTACCAAACTTACGCGTTAAGAGTTTCGGTGCGAATGCAACCGGGACCCAGCCTTTGGCTATGTACAACCTGGGGGTGTAGCCTTCTTCGTATGAGACGGAACTGTTAGCTTTTTATGTGCGTACATAATCGCACACCTAAGATACATACATACATATGTATCTATTTTTACTACACTTAAATACACGCATACACCCAGTATCCTTCTGTAAATGAGTTGTAGTAGAATGTATTGCCTGGAAGAGCTGCAGGCAGAAGGAATAAAAAAAAAACACGGCGGTGCTGTATATGGGCGAGTATGAGTGAGTTGAATAAAGAGAGGTGTAGAATGCCTTAATGCGTCGGTTATTTAATCTTCCGCATAACTATCGTTGTGACCCGAGGAGAATCGGTGCATGTTGAAAATTTTTGCTTTGGCCGAGCATGAGCGTATGCATACATGTAATATGTATTCCTGTGTGCTTACATGAGTATGAAAATTCTATTTTACACACTTGTCTATACAGATTCAGTTACACACATTTATAATATTTTAACAGCAACGGTTTCATCATCGACCTCAGTGGAAGAGTAATTTAGACACTCGTAAGCACCAGCGCATAAATAGCAAATGGCGGCTGTTTTGTTGAACAACAACTCACTACCATCTTGGTTCAATATCTGTACCATACAAGTATGTATGTACATAAAATATAATATTCACAGGCCCACTTTCTCAGACTTAAGAGCTGCTGTAAGTATGCAACAATATATGTATGGTCCGTTACTAATTGCCTTAAGGCACGTTGGTCCCCCGCCCTCATTCAATTGAATGCGAGAGGAAATTTTAATGCTTCTTTTTGTTAAAGAAACGCATATACATACCAATGTACTCACTATGTCGCACGTACTATTGCACATACACATGTTTGTATTATAGAAAATCACTCCACCCACTCTACTGGCCTCCTTTCATTAGTGAAACTACATACATACATATGTGTGTACGTGCTGCTGGAAAGATGTGCTGATGTTGCTGCTTTTGTTTGGCTCCAACGAATTATGCTCTTGGTTATGCCAAATGGTTCAATCTCACCGAATCACAATTGCTTTTGGAAAATTTTCCCCTTTGTGTTTGTATGTGTATGAATGACACCCGCATAGGTAAATATTAAAGCGATAAATGGGAAGCTTTAACCAAATCCTTGTGTTTGTGTGAGTTTTTATTGATAACCGAAAATCTCTTGTTTTTAGCTAAGAGAAAAACGGAAGTATACCTTCTGGGAATTGTACTCATATGCATATACGTAAACATATAAATATACCGTATATATGGGCATATACATACATACATACATATATACATTATATCTTTAGACACTGCCAGGAGATGTTCTGCCCATTAACGGCATAGTAAACAGTGCAGAATACTCTTCAAAAACAAAATTCAAATACTCTTATTATTTGCTCTTTATTTTTAAAAGGGAAATGATGACATTTTATTTTTTCTAACAAAGTTTGTTCTTCAAATTCTGAATGACTTTAAAAATAGTAGAAAGAAAAAAACTGGATCAATCGACACGCTTCTTGAAACGAAGTTGTCTTGTGGAAATATTATATAAATTATAATTTAAATTGACAAAACTTGTAAAGTTTACATCGACTTTTTTCCTTTGCGCAGCTGCTTGCGAATATACATACAAATATTTTATGTTGTAAAATACGTATGTTTTTCAAAAGAGAAATGAGACAATTATCTCAAGTCGTAAGATTGCTTTCAACAACTGACATTGAATAGCGGTAATTTAAAAAATTCCAACAACGTACTTTTCACCGCTGGATTAAAATATAACAAAAATATTTAAAAGATTTTATAAATATAAAAAAATTATAAATCTATAAATTTCACATATATTAACGGCTGCTAACTGAAATATTGTACATATTTCGCGTTGTTTGCAACAATATCGTTTAAATTATAAAAATTGAACAAAAAATAACTGCAAATGTTCCAATTTTCTACAAGGTTTATTAACTCAAAAAAAAAATTCAAAGTGCACAAATGTATTAAAATAACTGAATTAAAATAATGGCTTATTCATGAACATTTGTCCCCAAGGACTTAATAAGACAAATTATGTACAACAGTAACCTCAATTGTCTTAATGTGATGAATTGTGTTTTCATGAATTTATCTTCATTTAAGAAAAGAAACTTTTCTTGTGTTGAACAAATAACAGTGTGGAGTGTTTGGAATAAATCGTTTTCAATAGGCTTTCATTTAAGACAGTTTGTACTATAAAACTATTAAAGGACATGTCGGTGAAGCAATATTGATTAAGATTGACAATGATACTTCAAAATATCTTTATAAGATTAATATTGCAGAAATATGTTCTGCTCTACTTGTAATAAAAAGAAAGAAATCTTCTGTAATTTATAATAAGAACCAACACATAAATAATATGATTGTATAGGAGTAATATCGTCACCATAATCCCTACGCAACAAGAATCAGTAGAAGTAATTTTATTAACATACTTAGGGCCATTATTACAACTTGCCGTTAAACTTGGGTTTAGTTAAAGGTACCTCTAGCTTTACAGTTCCCTTTAACTTATTTTCGTTATTACAACTTACCGGTAAAATAAAGTTAACTGCTTTAAAAAATATTGCAGTGCCGGAGCAATGTTAATAACACTGTTCAAATTAAACAAGTTCTTTTAAATGCAGTCGTACGAAGGGCCGCTTTTTTGTTGTTGTGATTCCTCATTTTGTTTATATTTGAAGTTGCCATATTGAAATAATATATGTATAATATGGCAAGTTCTAACATTAACTTCAAAAGTTAAAAGTAGGATGATCCTACCTTTAGCTTAACGCTCACTTCGACCTTATTGTCCACTTATAATAATGAAAAACAATTTATCTGCCCGTTAAGATCATCGGCAAGTTGTAATAATGGCCCTTAGAGCCACACATATTAACATTTACAATCACAGCTAGGGTTTAAAAATTACGCCAACTTGAATCATTTTAGACGAGCAAGTAGTAACTTTGATGAAATGTATAACGAAAACTATAAAAACTACTCTCCTAGTTTTTAAAAAACTACTCTCCTGGTTTTTATACCTTTCATAAAATAGAAAAAAGTTTGTAACAATAGCTATGTCATTGATTATTGTATTAAATAATGACAATGCAACAAAATTTAGAGAGATAGAACGTTAATATACTCTACCAAACATCACTCAGTTTGCAGATCAAATAGTAAGCGTATCAAAAAATTCTAAGGTAATTGTCATATATCACGGTGCGACAGTGAAAATACACCCGTGTAACTACATAGTCTAAGTTGTTCACTAGGTTGAGTAGAATTAAAAAATACTTTTTCTATATTCCTCGAACCCTCCAAACTAGTTTTATTTGACTAAAACTGTTTTTTTATCTTTTCACATACGATTATTGATTACTCAAATATATTTCAACCTATTTTAAAAATTTAGAAAGGTAAGAGATTAGCCTTTAAACTTGGAAAATATGTTTTTTTTATGTTTCATGTTTAGTTATTCTTAATTGCAAAATTGAATTAAAAAATATAAAATAAGTGATGACGTTCTGAAAGTGCATTATCTTGTGAAGAGGCTGACACTTTGTTCGATCAAATCGGACAAAAATTACCGTAATTATGTATGTTGCGTCGCGAAACATTCAGATTACTACGAAATCTTCGTTTAAGTGATGTCGAAATGCTTGATAGTACTTCCATTATAGAAAAGGTGACTGAGCACTTCGCGCCGCCAAAGAATAAAACATATGAACGTTGCCAGCTTCATCGAATTAAACGCCAGCAGACGGAACATTTTGAGGACTTCTATCAAAAGCTGAGGCAGCAAATAAAGCAAATTGCTTATGGTAATATGGGTGACGAATTCCTAGGTCGAAGTGCTATAGTACCTCTACGTAACAATAAATCCACTTCAGTACCATTTTGTAAACAAAATCAGTCGATGCCTGAAAACCATCGATATTTTTTAAAAAAAATCGATATAACATCGATACATCTATGCGATGCATTGCTTGTCCATCACTAGCACCTAGTTGAGCATTGCAACAATCAACAAATAACGATAATTCTGAGTTACCATAAAATGAATCAACCATATCTAGAGCACGTAGTGGTCGGGTTATAAAACCAAGTCAGCGATATAATCCATCTTAAAAATCGCTGTTTTCTTTTTTTAAACATATTTTTTATTATTATTTAAGTTTAACTACCTAGAGTAACTGAACTTAGAGTGCAAACTTCTACTCTACAATTCGCTTCTAAAACCGATACTGTTACTTACTTAATTGGCCATAACAACTTGTTTAACAGATTTCGGCCTGCCGCAACCCATCCCCTGCTTCTTGCGCGCCTATGCCAGTTGGTCACACCAATCAATGACAGGGCTTCCCCGATTTGGGCCTTCCAACGGATACAAGGACGTCCTCTTCGCCGACTTTCGCAGATTCCCGCATCAAATACCCGTATCGCCGGAGCATCCTCCTCCGTTTGAACGACATGGCCGAGCCAGCGTAGCCGTTGGGTATTAATACGCTGTACAACGTCTATGTCGTTGAAGACCTCATACAGCTCACTGTTGAATCGGATACGGAATCATCGCCAACTCGCACAGGACCGAAGATCTTACGTAGGACTTTTCTCTCGAACATTCCCAAGGCTGCTGCATCAGTACTTAATAGGGTCCATGCCTCTGCGCCATAAAGAAGCACGGGTAGAAGACCCTCATCTTCTAGGGTGTTAGTTTTGTCGCACGAGAGAGGTCTGTGCTACTCAATTGCCTATTGTTGGCAAGAGTGCTGCTGCGCTTGATCTCCAGACTTTTTGATCTCATTTTTGGTGGTAACGGCGGAGCCAAGATAAATAAATTCCTTGACTGTTTCAAAACTATAGTTATCGGCCGTAATCTGTGAGTCAATACGCCGCACGTCACATTAACTTTGTTTTGCCCGTATTTACTGCCATACCCATCTTAGTAGACTCCCGTTCAAAAAATTGTTACGCCCTTTGATGTCAATTTCGTCAGCGTACGCAAGCAACTGGACACTTTTTTGAAAAATACTGCCATAGCGATGCACTCCCGCCTTTCGCAGCACATTCTCCATGACGAAGTTGAAGAGGTCTCATGATAAGGGATCGCCTTGTCACAAACACTATTTCTTACTGTTGGTGTACAAAGTACGCTAAGAAGATCAGTACACAACGAAAAACTTTTTTTGAGTACACTAACATTTTTAGTGTACGCGAGAGTTTATATTCTTCTTTTGTATTGTATCTGAGAGAGTAAAACGTGTTATATTGATTAATATAAAGTTGGGTAATTTTTAGTGAAATCTTACCGTTTATCTGCCTAAAATGTTCTATGAAATGTTCTGAGCAATTTTTGCATGGCTATGTTTTGCTTTGATCTGTAATATATATAATACAGGTTATAAAAATTAGCAAAAATAATTATTAATTACTTACAAGGTGCAATTGGTGGTAAGCTAATCTGGCAACGGTTAATTAGTGGAAGAGACATCTGGATGTTTAAATCTTAGTTATGCATATACGCAAAATGAGTTTATGTATGTGAATGTTTAAAGACTTTATTACTTGCAACCATGCAAAAGTGGCACTAAAAGGTATTGATTGCCAAATGGAAATCCTGAAAACTTAATTTCGATATTTTCTATGTTGAAAACTTCTTCATCACCTAAATCATTCTGATCTACTACACAAGTACCTAAAACATTAGCTGAATGTAATGGCTCTTGAAAAGAACTCGTAATACTTCGAAATGGACGGCCTTCAATTGACACCGAGCTGTTGAAAGCCTGTAATTTGAATAGATATAAACGGTCTGATGGTGCAAAAATTGCTAGGACAAACAGCGGTAAAAAATATTCAGGTGTTTGTACACTAACAACAACCCTATTTTTTCTTTAATTTTTAGTTCGTGGCCGATTTTTACCATCTCTTCATTTTTCATACATATGAGCTTGTTGTAGAATCTTTGAAGGCTTTTTGACATATTTTTGTAACTTTTGAAGATACTTCTCAAATGGGTAGCAGGAAAAAATTTGAAATGGTCCGAATGTTTTCACACATTCACTAATATATAAAATACTATGAACATTTTATGACAGGCTGTCTTCTCCAAAAATTACAGGAAAGTTCTCCACAAACAGCTCCAACAGGATTTGAGCAGTTTCAACATTTCTTTCACATGTTCTCGGGAACCACAGTGAACTACAAGGAAGTCATAGTAAAAATCTTCATAC
Organism: Sarcophaga rosellei; assembly: GCA_930367235.1. NCBI lineage: Eukaryota > Metazoa > Arthropoda > Insecta > Diptera > Sarcophagidae > Sarcophaga > Sarcophaga rosellei. Next base: position 29,096,515 of record OV884020.1, on the reverse strand, counting down.
ACTCTATTCTTTAAAACCAGAATGCCTGTGCAGAATAAAAATTGGCGAAACACTGTGGCTTTCCAGTTACATCTCTTGGATATCGCGAGAATTCCCGTGGGATATACTATTTCAAGTCAGGAAATGTGCAGAAATGTCTTCTTTCACTTCTTTAGTTATTTTGAAATTAGTTTTGTCTAAGTTTAATCGAACTAGCATTTTCTTTACAACTCCAAGATCTATTAGGTGCATTGGCTCAAGGGGAACTTGAGTTGTCATACCCAGACCGAGCTCTGGAAAAATGGAGATTGCTTCAAACGAAATCTTACTTGATGATGGTTGGGGTTTTTACTTGATGTAAAATCGGCATCAGATATAAGTTTACCCGGCATTGAAGAACACGTTAGCACATTCCCGGTTTTTATTTTTACTGATTTGGGTACATTTTATGCAGCCGTGCGAAGAAGTATGACCAACAGTGCCACAAGCAAATGCTTTTGCTGGAGTATCACAAATAAGCCCCCTTATACCGAATAAAATAATCCTGTTATTAATGTTTATCTCACTAACAGTTAATTCTTTTACCTCTGTTATGAAATCGCTGAGGAAATTAGCAACATCATGTGGTTTACTCTTTCCAACATAGATACCAATAGGGAAAAAAGAAATCTTGGGAAAGTCGACAATTTTAGCCAAGAGTGGTCATAATTGAGTTCTTGAGCTTCTAAACAAAGGCAAACCATCAATGTTCACGTCTATCATTATTTTGTAGCAACCACTTATGGTATCTGAGACTCTCAAAATTTGTTTTTTATACCAAAATTGCAATATAAGCCGGAAAAAACGTTGCTTAAATATAATTTTTCACGGTTTTTAGTAAAAGCGTTAGCACTTAATGGCACTTCTATATTTTCCTCAGCTAAAATCCTTAGAAGTCGCCGTAGTCTAGTAGGTAGTGTGTTCGCTTATTAGACGTAAAGCCCGTGTTCGAGCCCCAGGCCAAACATCAAAATGAAATATGAAAAAAAAAATATTTCTTCGGCGACTTCCTCTCAGCAGATTTCTGGCAAAAACTCTGAGAGTAAATAAACCTGCCATGAAAAAGTTGCTCAAAAATCTGTCGTTCGGAGTCGACCTTAAACTGTCGGTCCCGCCACTCAAGTATAAAATTAAGGTAGACAACATGAGTAGTGTGAGAAGCTAGGCCGTAATCCTGACTGAAGGATTTTAATGGCAATTATGTAAATCTTCCAATTATGTAAATTATACTAAATATTCGAAACAATCGCGGGACGGCCTATATTTAAAATACCAACTACCAATTTTTTCTTTTAACGCTTTTCTTTCCGCACACTGTTCATAAGAAGCATTAATAACGCTATCAATTTGAATTTCAGTTTCATTTATGCCCGATATACCAGCAGATGGGTTTGGTTTTCCAACTGTGCTACATGACACGATAGTAGTTTGTTGGAAAATACATCACGTTCTTTCTAAACAGCCTTCTCAAATGCCTTTTAGTAACACTTTGCATATTTGCAAATAAATTCAAATGGCATTTTATCTAATTCCTTTAAAAAAAAGAATCAAAACCACAATATTAAAGTCAAAATATAAATTTTACACTTTTACCTTTTGTTTAAACGACAAAATTTAAATATTTTTTATGAAAAAATTATATTTTAGAAAAAAAATGTATATCATTCGCGAACTTTTTTAAAAACAAAATGTCTAAGCTGATAACTGAAGTTGGCGGCGTCAACGTTAGGTAGATACAGTGCCCGTTAGCTATATGGTGAATGAAGCCGGTATTTAATTATTTATAAAAAAATATAATCAAGTAAATTAATTTTACAAAAATGCACATACATATGTTATGTATGTACTTATTAAACGTACAATTACTTTATTTTTATTACTTAGAGATTTTACAAATTACATAATATTCTCCATATATACATATATATAATTATTAAAACACTCCGCTTTATGCCTATTTACGTATAATTTTGACATTCACATTTATTTCCATCTATTTCTGTAGTGCTAAAGTTGTCACCGCACAAAAGTTTATACTCATGTATTTCTGACGTTATTCCTTTGAGAGTATGCCCGTCAATTACATTTTTCAGCATGACAATGACCCAAAGCATACTTCAAGGTTAGTGAAGTGTTGGCTTTTGGGTCAAAATATTGACGTTCTGGACTGGCCACCCCAAAGTCCTGATCTCAACCCAATTGAAAATGTATGGACAATTGTTAATAAAGATCTTAAGGACAAAAACCTTCGAAATAACAATAAATGCTTTCAGCTGGTGCAACAAAGCTGGCAAAACATATCAATACAAACATGCCAACGTTTGATACAAAGTTTGCCGAAAAGACTTGCAGATGTTGTTCAAAACAAGGTCTATCCGACAAAATATTAAAGAATATGCCCATTAAATGTGAATATATTAAGATATTTTAAAGCTGTTTGTAAGAATATTTTTTGTTTCTAATTATATGACCAACCTGAAATTGGTATATTTTGTTTTAAGCTAATTTTTTTAAAAATGATAATAATGCTGTGATTTTTTTTATTGTAAACATAAAGCTAATTTGTTTAATTGCTTTTTTAGCTATTAATTTTAAAGTGAGTAACAAAAGTTTTGAAAATATATTAACAAACATGTTAAAATGTTGCCAGGTCGTTTCTAATATATAACTTTATAACTTTAAGTAAGTCATAATTTAATATTCTTGGATGTGTCTTTAATGTAAATGTTTATGTTTAAATGGAGCGCTACACGCAAAGATATCGTAAAATTTGGGAGACAGATCCCCCTTTTAAGAAATGGATAAAGCCTTGTAAAGATGAATCTAATGCAGTATGTATTTACTGCAACACGCAAATTGTCGCTAAACACTATGACCTGGTCAGCACAAAAAAGCGTCCGAACCTTTAAACAGCATTAATAGGTACAACCACAAATTTGTTTTACACCAGCAGTGGTACCCTATTGTGGTACTATTTTAATTTTAGCCCCCTTTTTGCGCTTTTTTGAAAAAAATGAAATTGTATTGTACTAAAAACGTAATTTTTTCAATTTAGCCCGTTTTTCATTTTTGTTCATGCGTTTGGTGTCCTAAAAGTTGGCATCACTGGTTACGCTCTTGGTTTCTGTACCCTTCCCTTCTATCTTTCCCCCCGTGTCATGAAATATTTTTGAAAAATATTCCAAAATATGTTGAAATGCACATTCTTTATACTTTATTTTCTTTGGTTATTTTTGTAGTCAACTACTCATTTTTCTATAGGGTATTTTATCAGTGACGTACACAATGGTTAGTATACAGTATTTTTGCGAACACTGCTTTAAAGCTTCTCAGCGAAAAACCTTTTCAGCAGGTTGTCAGTTCTAGATCGACTTATTTCTTTGGCGAATAAAAAAACTATCTACGTATGTAATATGCATTGACTTCAACAATCAAACAAAAATTGGGTTTGATTTGAAAATTTTCGAATTTTTTAATTTACTAGCCAAAACAGTTTTTCAATTAAATAAAAAGTTAATTACTCTACAAGATATGAATGACCGTAACTAACACATACAAGATGCACTTACAAATACATATATGTAATTTTATAGTACTTTTCAGCTGTAGAATTGCATTTCCAAAACAAATCATTAGTGATGGCAAAATGGCCGGTGTTTTGATACATCATTAGTGACGCCATCAGTGAGTGGTCTTTTGATTATCAGACTTGATGGCGTCAAATATATTTTTGACAATATCTTCATAAAAAAAATTCGTTTAAGACAAATTTTTAAATGTGTCATAATCGTGTGTTGTAACAAAATGTTTTAAAAGTGTTACAAATTTTAAAGCTTTGGATTAAACAAGAGATAACATTAATAAATTAAAATAAAAATGAAGATAAAGAATATAATGAAACAAGAAATCAAAGTGCAGTATAACAGGACCAGTGAGTGTTTTGGAAATGTAAGTATCTTTTTTGTGTGAATCATTTGACTAGTATTTAATAAATCTCTTTACTAGCTCGTTGTAAAACTAAAGCTGATAATGCATTCAAGAGCTATGAAGGATAAATTAAAGGAGGAGTGCGTCACCCACATAAGTGGCAAATAAGTGACGACTAATGAATCCGGGTATAAGCCACCTCTTGATAAAGTCGTGTGTTTTTTATATTTATATTACAATTTTTTTTCCAAATATCAAAATATTAACTATTAACAGTATTTAATTATATATTAAAATTTTTTTTAATAAAAATAAATTTTTTGTAAAATAAAATCAATGCATCAATTTGGTAATCAACTGTGACCTATATACATGTTAACCGTGACCGATATATGCATCAAGTTTGACTAGTAAACTGTAACCAATTTTCTATTCAACTGTTATTTAAGGACAGCAGTAGAGTGAACACGTTAGATATATGTTTTCTAGTCGAAATAATTCATACGTTAGAAAGAGAAACAAAATCACACGTACACGAATGTTTACATCAAATTTTTCACATTGCCCTTAATAACTTGATGGGAACGAGTGATGTGTTTACACATCACACATAACGGTCAAATAACTAGATGTGGACTGATGCAACAAAGCCATAGATCAATTGTTTCAAACCTCCAACCTTCGAGTGGGAAAAGTTGGATATTCACTTCTGTGAAATTAATTGTACTAAAGAGGACCAAAAGAAGTCACCTTTATTGAAGTAGATTACCGCTGTTCTATATAGTGGTGTCCGACTCACCGATTTCAAAAAAATTTGATGTGCTGTGCATTTCTAAGCTCTCATTACACACCAACCAACAATCATCTTCCGTGAGGGAAACAAATTATTTTTCTGTTGCAATGGACTTGGATCAGGTAACAGCAGTGACTCAGGTGAAAGTTATAAAACACAAAAAATAAATGTGATTGGCACAACACCGACTCTAGATTTTATAAATACAAAAACAACATACAATAATGAAAAACAATTTTTCTCCCTGTTAAAATCCTGCTTTCAGTTAGAGGTAAGTTGTAATAATGACGCTTAAAGTTGACTATATGTCTTGTTTAGGTATTATATAGAACACACTTTTACTTGATTATCGCAAAACTATACTTTGTACAACTTCTAAGCTTTGTTTGTAAGAAAGCGTTGAAAACACGTTTAAGCAATCTAAAGTCACCTACAACAAGGCAGGACATAGTTAACACTCAAAATAACACCATAACAAATTACAACGAGCCAATATGACATGATAAAACATTACAAAACTCTTAACTAACCTAGCTGGGCTCAACCTACTATTATCATACTGGATGTAGCATTTCCTCCTCCCTCTTCTCAATGGCTGCTTTTATCACACTTACTGGGAGATTTACATGATATTAGTACGATATTTTCCGCAAGGCTGTTGTCTCCACCCTTGTGTTTGTGCATCATTATTCGTTAGTAGTACTCCACTGTGGTCAGCGACTGTTTGTGACCTGTTACACGTACGAATGGTGGACAGTTTGTCCTCTGGTGTAATATCTTCATGTTGCTGTGGCTAGCTGCTTCCTTTGATATCATCGCAAGCCATTCCGGGAATTTACTTTTGTCTATTCTTGCAGTTTTCTTTAGTTGTCTAGCCAGAGTTGGGACTGCTGCCGTAAAGTATTGTCTTTGTTAACCCGCAACTTAAGTTCCCTTCTTTGAGAAACTAGGTTCGAAATGTCGTCTGCTATCTACGTTTTTCTTTGTGGTTACATTATAATAATACAATATATTACAATGATCATCAGAATAATGTGCAAATTAAGTGTGGAGTAAGCGACTCTACCACTATTCAAAAATGTTGCTGTAAAGCCTCATGATATCATTGCTAAGGCGATACTCAAGATAGTTAGTCAATATTTCCTACGGATGGAAACTTCATCCTCACCTTTCCAATACCGCCCATATTTTGTTTGATAGTGCGTATTGTTTAATTAAACTTCAACTATAACCCTTTCCGACGTACTAAAAAATAGAATTTACTTTGCACAAAACGCATCAAGTCCATTTATGCCATTCTACTAATTTTGTTTTTGACTCATGATTATAGACTGCGAAAATAATAAGAATGGATATTTATTTTGTACATACCCACTAAACCGATTCCGTCCAGTTTTTGACAGATTAGGCACTGACTGCCTTTGCTACTTGGAACAAATTTATAGATTCCTACCGCTAAAGTCTTGAAACTATAGGCAGAAAATATTTTCTTTAAAAGGTGCGGTTGCACCCAGTTGTCATTTTGAAGATGTATGGAACTTACAATTCCATCGAACGTATCGGCACTACTTGGTTAATTGTTAAAGCGGAGAACATGTTTCCTTACACACCGCATATGTTTTTTCTTCATTAGAATTGATTTCCACCAGATTTAACCACTTCTCCAGTTAAAAAATTTATTCCTGCAGATGCTTCGCAAAGATTCTCATGTAAGCTAATAATGTGAGCCTCATCAACAAAAATAGAAGGTGAGTACGACTGTTCACCGGCATTCATAAAGTTTGTATAAATTATAAAAGCTTTGCATACTGCCTGCAATAATGGAAGGTCTCTCTTGTACTATGAAAATGTAACTTTCTAATAACTTCGCAATATTTTTAGGAAAATTTATTTTACACTTATGTATGTTTTGGGCCTACGTGGTAAACCCTGACAGAGCAGAATGTTTCTATTATGTGTTTCTATTTCCAATACAATTTATTTTGCAATAAATACGCAAATTGTTACAATATTGAGTAGAACTCAAAGTGCAGCACTGTCATAAGTATGGTCAGTGAGAACGTTACAACTAATGCGAACAAATTTTGTTGATATTTGAAAATATAAATCAAATATCAACAACGTCAAATAAAAATGGCGAGTGAGGCAGAAGGTAAGTTTATTTATATTAACACTAAATCTGCCGATACTTCTTGTATTGCTATGCCTATCCCATAATACTCGCTTGAAATAGAGTGAACATCGATCTGCCATAAAATAAACAATATACCGAATAATACCAGGCAATGCCAAAAATCTCAAAAAGAGTGGTTTTATATCACAAAATATACAAATCAAGGTACAGAACCTGTGCTCAGGGCAAATAACTTCCCGCAGTAGTTAGGACAGATTACATGTATTTCTCATTAAAAAAAAATGCAAGATAGGAGTAAATCTTCAAAAATATATTCGATGTATTTTTAATAGAAGTCGTAAACGCAAATAGAGGTGTTATAATGTTATATTCAAGAAATTCTCATAAAAATCTTAAATGAGTATTTTTTTTAGTCACGGTAGGTTTAGTGTTAAATTTATGAATAAAAAAATGTTGTTCTTTTCCAGTTGTCAAATGATTATTGAATAAGCTGATTTGCGTATGCCTGAACACTTAAAATAATTTTGCCAATTAAACGAATATTGACTCAATTAAAATTCATGCCTGAACTTAGTATAAGGAAGACCTTATATCTATTTCTTTCTGTCGTTAAAATTTAAATTTTATTATTGGTTAAAAATTTTAAGGGCACTTAATTTACACATTTTACTGCAAATGAGAATTAACATTTTAAAATTTTTCTGTAATCTTATATATAAAAATGAATGTGTGTTTGATTGTATGTTTGTATGTTTGAAGTTTATAGACGATTAAACGGCTGAACCGATTTTCTTGAAATGTTCACAGTATCTTCCTGTACTACTACACCTACTAGTACTTTTTATGTTGATATTCCAAATGAGCGAGGGGCCATGCCCACGTATGCTACATACTACATACTTAATATTTAATTGCATTTGAAATATATTACTCATACGCATAGTAGTTACCCCTACAAGTATGCTATCTGTGATTCTTGATGTATAAAACCAAAGAAAATAAAGTGTAAAGAACGACGCGGGGGGAAAGATAGAAGGGAAAGAAAAAAAATTTGTAACCAACATTTGTGAAAAAATTCACCAAATAAAAAAAAATATAACCAAAATTAAATTCGTAGACTTTTGTTTTATTTATTTAATGTACTTTATGGAATCGTAAACTATGCATTTAATCTTTAGCAAAGTTGTTGCGCATGAGCCGACGAAGGTTTCTAAGTTGGTATAACCAATTTCCGACAGGTGGCGCCACTGAAAATTCTTCGAAATTAATTAAATCGTAAACTGTGCATTTGATCCTGTGTTGAAAAGAAAAGAAAAGAGCATTACTAGCCTCAGAATCAGCATTGAGACTGAAAAATCTTCGAGTACATGCCGCACAGATCCATTCGCATGAATCACTTGAACAATGAATCACTTGATCGAATGCGTACTACTCAGGCCCGTTCGTCTGAATCATCTGGACAACGGGAAACAAAATCAATAAAATGATTCTAACTTAATTGGATATTTGTCTAATGTCTTTCCTTCAAATTTATTTTAGTTTGTAGTGCAGCAAAGCGCGCAGGGTACAGCTAGTACACAATACAAGAAAAAAGAGAATGCCTTGCTATAGATAGTAATTAAAGAAATTAATGGTTTTTAAATACCACCTCCCTTTTTCTAATGCATTATGTTCGTTAATTATGCACCACAAGCCAATCAATCAGTAAAAACCTATGCACATACTCGTACATCATTAAGAAGTAAATTCTATTGCCTACGATTTTAAACTAATTAAATAAAGATTTGTTTGTTCAATTTTCAAATTTGAAATGAAATATGTATGGCATATAGTATGTATGTATGTACAGACATGTAGATCTGCGCATGGCATGATGAATATACATAATATATGAAGAAATATGAAACCTTCTAATATTTTTGTTTATATGTATGTACTTTTATTTCTTCAGTCTGCTGTATTTAAATAGTTAAGAGAGAAATTTGTTACAAATTTCTTTTTAATGGGCATTGATTCTTTCGATGGAATCATAAATAATTCACTTCTTTTATATGATGTGTTTTCAAATTCATTTTGGAAAACCAGCATCAATTAAATTGTTTTCTTCCAGTTTAACATTCGATAGTAAACTTATCTTTTCCAATATCACTAATATGTTTTTAATAATAAGTTTTGTTAAGATATTATTTTTAATTAATGAATAACGTGGGGGTACACATTCTTACTTACTATGATGAAATTCGTGAGTGATATCACAATTACAATTAATAATAATACTGATCAATGGTAACCTGAGCAACAGATATAAAAACATAGATACATGCATATATAGATAATATATAAAAATTATTTCGAATAAAATATTAAAATGCTTTTAGTGTTATTGAGCAGAGGGGAAAAATGTTTCAAAAAAAGGTAAGTGGAAGGTGAAAAGTTTAAAGCGTATTATTTTAAAAATATTTCCTTCTCTGATTTTTACATTTATTTTGTACTCTATTTTACTATACTGGAATACTAGTGCGTGATGTAAACTTCGGACAGCCAGTGTATCAGCGAATTTAAGCAGGAAAAATAAAAAACAAAACAAAATGTTCAATTATACGATTGGTTGGTTGATCTAGCAATTAAATTAAAATTTTTGTTAGCTCCTATTCAAATGACAAAATTTTTGAAAAACGTTTAAACTAACAATAGAATATTATTCTGTGATGCGAGATAGGACGTGGCTGCAACTGGTGCATTTTTTACTTAATTGATAGGTATATATTTTAATGATAATGTTGAACAACATTCATAGTAAGTCGATAGGTAAAGATATATAGCAGAGTTCAGCAATGAGTATTCAAAAATATGAGTAGATTCCAATCATACTCATAATTTCATACTTATTTTAACATCATACTCATACTACTCATATTCAAAGTTCGAAGTGCTCATCGTACTCATACTTAACAATACGCATGAAGCTGTTGATTTTGACTCTCTTTTACTCAACATTTACAATAATCACAAAATAAGTATGATTCGCATACGAACACTACAATCCTCACTAGAAGGTTGTGTGTTTGCTTTGCTTGCGATCTTTGTCTTTTTCTTTCTTCTTTTTTTTGTAAATGCAACAACAACTAAGACTGTAAATTTTGATGAATAATTCGAATCACTCGAATCATTTATGAGTATTATAAGTATTTTCTAAAATTAATAAATCTGAATAAGTATGTATGTATAGGTATGAATCAAATATATTTCGAATGTTATGAGTTTGATGTCAACGTTGTACTCATACTTATTGCAACCTGTTCTATGCTCCGTAAGCTAGTAGTGTGTACGTTTTTAATTTTTTTTTATTAGCGGCTTCTTACGATAGCAAACAGTCTGATACAAATTAGTAGAATTACAAATATTAATTTTATTATTTTATAACAATGGGATCTCCAAATTTTTTCAATACTGAGATCCATTATTACAACTTGCCGTTAACTACAGGGAGGATTTTAACTGGCAGATAAATTGTTTTTAATTATTATAAGTGGACAATAGGGTAGAAGTGAGTGTTAAGCTAAAGGGAGGATCATACTACCTTTAACTTTTAAAGTTAAGTTTATGTTAGAACTTGCGATATTATATATTATTTTCAATACGGCAACTTCAAATATAAGCAAATACAACAACAAAAAAGAGGCCCTTCGTTGCCACTGCGTTTAAAAAACTTGTTTAATTGACCAGTTTTATCGACATTGCTCCGGTACTGCCATACTTTTGAAACAGTTAACTTTATTTAATCATTTGGTTGTAAAAACGAAAATAAGTTTAAGGTGACCTTAAAGTTCACTTTAGCCAAAGTTACCTTTAACTAAATCCAAATTTAACGGCAAGTTGTAATAATGGCCACTTTTTCTGTTTTCTGATTTATTAATTATTACAACGATATATTACAACAAGTAGTTTTATTAATTAACATTAACACGATATATTCAATTATGATGTTTTGTCGTTAAGCTAAAACTGAGTTTTTAATTTGTTCGGATGGCTTTCTCCTTTTAAGTCTGAGTTCCAAATCAGCGAGGTCAGCAAGGGATGATGCTTCCGAATTAATGTGACCTCTTAGTCGGATGTTGTGGTTTGTTGCAATTATAACTGTATTAACGCCAAGATCGCAATGTGGATCACTTATTCGGATATACCATGGTACCTTTACGATACCTCTGAGTACTTTATTTTGAAAAAATTTATAATATTTATATTTTCTTCTCTCGTGCATCTCCACAAGTCCGTATAGGTTTCAAAATTTGATTATATATTAACAATTTATTTTCAAATTTAGATTTTCTTCCGATTAACCAGTTTAGCTTCTTCCAATTTAGTTGCAATTCTAGAATTTTAATTTTAACATATTCCCATCAACGTAACTTTGCATCCAAAGTCACACCATGATGATATTTAGCTGTATTTAGCAGAGTCATACTATGATATCTAGCTGTATTTGCATACGGCATCTGAACGTTGTCTATAAACATAGGGTTACCAAAAATTGATTTATAAAGTGAACTTGTGTCAACATAGAACTGTTTAATTTTATGCACCATGTTCCTGTCCATTCTAAGGCTGAGGTAAGTCCGTTCTGTAATCTGTGTTTCGACTCATTTTCAGATCTGGCAACTGACAAAATAGCTGTGTCATCAGCAAATTTGGCCACAGTCGTGCCAGCAATTTATGGTATATCACTAGTGCACAGGGATGATAAATGACACCAATGAAATGGTAACAAAAAAGTTTTAAAAAAGTACTTTTCGGGTTGAAAAAGTATCAAATTTTGAATTATTCATATTTTTACACAAATTTCCTTCTTTTCAAATTATATTAAAGTAACATTTTTTAATTTTTTTTTAAATAATTTATTCAAGCTTTAACAAAACAAATAATACATAACAATTCATGCGAACAAACAAAATATAAACATTTAAACCAAAAATAAACAAAACATTTCATTTAAGTATATAAAAATGAGGTACATTTTAAAGATCAATATTATAAAACATTTTTAATTTTTAATTTTAAAACTTTGTCCCAGAAAACGCAAATATTTTCATCTTTAAAAGATTTTAAACTGTCTATGTCAGCTAAAGCTCGAAATTGTGTATTTATCAATTCGTAATTCTGTTGTTCTTTTGGGAACATTTTTACTAATAACGGCACAATACTATTGGTGTTTCCTGCAATAACATTTATTTTTTTAGGTAAGTTAAGAAAAAGTATCAAGTATATCACGGTGGTACCGAGATACTTGGGAGCGTCAGAAAGTATCGAAAAAAATACCAAAGTATCAACTTTATCATCCCTGCTAGTGCATAAAACATACAATAATGGACCCAGAATGCTCTATTGTAGTGCTCCTGCTTGTATTTTCCTGAATTGAGAATATTCATCCTCATATTTAAAGTGAAAAAATTTATTTTGCAGATACGATTCAAACAAAGTGCCGTATGCTTTTGGCAATAGTTTTGTTAGTAGACCCGTGTGACTGACTTTGTGAAATGTTCGTGATACATCCAAGAATATGGTTGAACAAATATATTTCTCCTCAATGCCTTTTCTGTTACATCAGTAATTTGATGAAACTGATTATTAATTGAATGTGCATCTTTAAAACCAAATTAATGTTTAGGAATTAAGTTTCTTTGTTCAACTATCTATTTAATGCGAACTTGTACTACTCTCTCGTATAGTTTTGCTAAGATAGGCTAAAGCGATATTGGTCTATATGATTTAATTTCAGTTGGTTGTTCCCCAGGTTTTGTTATCATTTTCACTCCAGCGACCTTCCAAAACAATGATACGCGAAGCAGTTTAATTACGTTATTTGACAGATGCTTATACGGTGTTCAGATACGCACTTTTATTGCGTAAATCGAAATAAACATTTCAACATTTTCATATAAGGTTTCAATTAATTCTTGCGCAATAAATACGCAAATTGTTATAATATTGAGTAAAACTTAAAATGCAGCAATGTCATAAGTATGTTCAGTGTGCATATTACAATTTCCGAACACTTTCTATTGATATTTGACAACTCAAACGCCAAACGCATATCTGAACATAGTATTAAGAACTTTCAATGTTATTAAGTCGAACCCAGGACATATTTTTAATTTTAGATTAAAATGGATTCGTTTAAAAACTTCAGTTGGCGTTACTTCAGGTATTGTGTAGTCATCGTGACCCTTAAGAATATTGGCTTGTTGTGTTGTAGGCTGTGGATCAAGAGAAAACACATCAGCAAGATAGCTAGAAAATAATTCAGCCTTTTGGCTATTTGTTCTGGCAGAATTTCATTTTAGCTTGTGAATGGGTGGAATTTGTATTCTGGGTCTCCAAGTTTTTCGTTGAATTCTATAATAAATAGTCTGATGTTTTTTCATTATTTATCCCTGGTACAAAGTTATTTAATCATTTGTTCTTAAATTTTTGGATTATCAAGCTAAGGTTTTGTTTTATGCTATTGTATGTTGCTGGAAATCTAGTTCATTACTATATTTTCTCTTATATAAGTAGGATATAAAATAACGTGTTGTTTTTTAGAAAAGTCTGAAGTACTTTCCCACGCAGGATATTGAATCAGATTAGTTACAAATTCAATACCTTCTTCAATTTAGTTAGTTGTTTTTAGTTACTGGTTCTGATCTGAAAACACTGCCAATCGGTAAGTTTATTTGTCAAAAAAGGAGATTTTGTTCTACAAAGAGCTTTTTCAAAGGCAGACATACATATATATATATCATGTATATATATATACATGTATATATCAGCGAATGGTCAGAATTAAGATCAAATCCATTTTCTAACTTCGTGCACAACTTTGACAACTGTATAAGATCAGGTATTTTATTTCTGTCTATTGGACTAGTTTGGTTTAAGTTTTTACCTTCTAAAAACGTTTGAAATATAAGCTCGTAGATTGCAAATAAAAATAAATTTATGTCAGTCTTAATTAAATTATTTATTGTTCGCACAATTCTGTGTGCCACTGTTCACAGCTTGATGTAAACAACAATAACTTGCTTTGTTTGCTATTCTTCTTTACACTCTTCTACGTAAACACTAACAATTGTTCGCAAGATCTTTGTAACGGAGATCTTCAATGATGATGATTATGATTATTCTCTTCACACGCAATGTGTGACTGAATTTTTACTGATCCCGTTGGCTGCTTTGACTTGCCTTTTATATCACAGGGTAAACAATCTGATGAATGTTCTTGAAGGAAAATAAGTTCGCCTTCGCGAAATCTCTATAAATGTAAACATGTTGTTTATGTATTGTTGCTTGTGTATTTAGTTTACGCTTGTCCTTGCAGTGTTGTGGTTGCCTGTTTGTTTACTTCTTTATCCCTTTTTTCCATACTGATGTTGTTGCTGTATTTTTGTTTATTTGTTGATCATGTAAACAAGTCCATTGTTAATGTTTTTGTAGTTTTTGTAGCATTTGTTTATCATTTTAATGTTAAATGATGTAACACCGTTACCATTTTCGTAACAATATCATAATATTGATTTTGTTAGAAAAGCTGAATATCCACATGGTCTACCTCAATGATTCTTGTATCCGTATAATGTACCCGTAAATTTTGAAGAGGCCTTTTTAAATTTAAATGTGTTTTAGATACTTGCATTAAGTCAATTTCTCTTTTGCATCTGCATATTGATGTCGGTTGATAGGGATAATTGAGTATAATTTGAATACTTACTTCCAACATTAAAGCCGTCGTAGTGTAATATTTAGATTGTTGGCTTTTTAGACAAAAGCCCGTGGTTTAAACGGTGTGATTACAATCATAATTAATGCATTTTTTAAAGTATATAATGACTTAATGCTTATCAATTTCGTATGTAAGGAAATATTTTTCACTTATAAAGAATATTCTTCACGTTTTTTGACGAAAAAAACTATATTTTTTCTAAAAAACTGAGTTTTGGATACGCTTTTAAAAAACTGTTAAATGTGGAGTTTTGAGTTTACTTTTGTAATTTCATGTTGCAATTTTATGCGTTTCTTGAGAAATATAGTTTTTTGTAAACAGTATCCGCTGGCCAAAAAAGTTTTTTTTTTATAATTTTACTAAAAAATTAAAATTATTGATTATATTATGCCAAAAGAAAATATATTTTTCATATTCGCTATATTTTTGGTGCATTATGGTCCATTGGTTGCTTAGTGTTATATATTTTAATTCAAAACTTAATTTAGTAATTAGTTTTGTTTTTCTAACTATTCTAAGCCGATCAATCAAGAATATAATAGCGGGTCATATTAAATGTTGTTTATCGAGTTATTGATTGTGGAAACTGTTGAAATATATAAGTGACACAGAATTTTAAGAACCAAAAGACCAGGCTGTTCTACTAAACAATTTAATGTACTAAGCACAGCGGTAGAGATTGACGACGTTGTCATTCCGCAAAGTTATTTGGATATTAGGGGCAATAAATATGAAAGCAATTGGTATGGTGCAGTACAAAGCGAATATGATTCATTACTCAAAAACAATACGTGGTCATTAGTCGACTTACCTCCGATTGGATGCAAATGGGTTTTTGCGTTGAAAAAGAATGTATGGAAATATTGAAAAATTTAAAGCAAGACTGGTTGCTAAAGGTTTTAGTCAGCAGTATGGAGTAAATTATTTCGAAACGTTTTCACCAGTTGTAAGACACGCAACAATAAGAATGGTAATTGCCATAGCAGCGAAATACAAAATGCGACTTACAAGAGGAGTGTTACATGAAGCAACCTGAAGGATTTATCTATTCAGAATATCCATACAAAGTTCTCAAATTGAACAAGGCTCTTTACTGTTTAAAGCAGTCAGGCAAAGAGTGGAACTGTAAATTAGTTTCGGTCCTGAAAAGTTTTGGTTTGATCCAATGTAAAAATGAGCCATGTTTATATAAAAAGAATGACAATAAAAATACTGTGCTGGTAGCTGTCTACGTTGACGATTTAATTATAGCGTGTTCATCAAAGGCGAACTTAATGATATCAAGCAGAAATTAGCTAATGAGTTTGATTTATTAGATAAAGGTACAATTAAATTGTTTTTGGGCATAGAAGTCGAACGTCAGGATGAAGTTGGTGACATTAGTCTAGGACACAGGAAATATATTGAAAACTTATTAAATGCCTATGGCATAGAAAATTGTCGTCAGCGTTCCACACCGCTTGATGTGGGGTATCAGGTAATTAAAGATGATACTAAAACTAAAGTTAATTCAACAGCCTATCAATCCTTAATTGGGGCGTTAATGTATTTGGCGGTAACTACACGTCCGGTCATTATGCATTCAACTGTAAAGCCCGCGCAATGCAATGTTGACCCCAATGTAGATCATGAAACTGGCGTGATGCAAACTCTACGGTATCTGTCAAAAACGAAAAACTTTAGCTTACATTATGGTGACAGAAATGATGATGCAGATTGGGGTGGCAACGTAATTGATCGAATATCATTCGTTTCGTTTCGTTTTATGCTAGCTGGAGGCGCCATATCATGGGAATCTAAAAAGCAAACGACAGTGGCGCTTAGTTCAACTGAAGCAGAATATATGTGCAACAAAAGAAACAGTATATTTAAGAAGTTTTATGTCTGAAATTGGGTTTTTCAACGAAAGTAAATCTATTGTTCTTAAAATCGATAATTTAAGTTCCCAACAATTGGCAAAAGACCAAGTCTATCACGCTCGTAGCAAACATATAGATATCAGGTATCATCACATAAGAGATATAATTAGGAGAAAAATATTGGTTTTATAATATGTTAATAGCGCAGAAAATATAGTTGATGTATTGACAAAGAATTTACCAAAAGAAAAACATATACAATTTTTAAATAATCTTGGAATATTTTAGGCAAGAGAATATGAAATTGTATTTATATATTTAAAAATAAAATATTTACATATATGTATATATGTATATATATGTATATACATATATAGTTTACATATACATATGTATAGTTTACACATTTCTTAAATATTAATTATTAGGGCCATTATTACAACTTGTCGTTAAAGTTGGGGTTAGTTAAAGATACCTTTAGCTAAAGGGAACTGGAAAGTTACCTTTAACTTATTTTAGTTATATCAACTTACAGACAAAATTTTTGCAAAAATATGGCGGTGCGGGAGCAATGTCGATAAAACTGCTCAATTTTACAAGTTTTTTTTTAACGCAGTGGCAACAGCGGGCCTTGTTTTTTTTTTGTTGTATATGCTCATTTTGTTAAAATTTGAAGTTGCCATAATGAAAATAATATATAATATGGCAACTTCAAACATAAAGTGACCTTTAAATGTTAAAGGTAGGATGATCCTCCCTTTAGCTTAACGATCACTTCTATCTTATTGGGTACTCATAATAATGAAAAACAATTTATCCGCCTGGTAAAATCCTTCCTTTAGTTAACGGCAAGTTGTAATAATGGCCCTTAATCTAGCAAAAATGAATTATAGATATATGATATTCGGTTTGAAGAGGAGTGTTGAAATATATAACTTTGATTTTTATAACAAAGCAACCCAAATATCATGCAATCCGTTTTTTAGATTTTCATCATTTTTTTGTTTCCATAGCTTTCCATTTTTGTTTCCAAAATGCCTGTTGTTTTTGCATTGTTGTATTTATTGTAGACCTGCGGCTACCATCTATGAATTTGCCTTGAGTCTACCAATATACGTTTAGTTTTTCACAGCCAACTAATATTTTTTCTGAATAAAATAAAATAATTTTTCCTTTTTCTGTAATATAAAAATTTTAGTACAATAAAGAATTTCTTACTAACACGACGTGTGTCGTTTTATTTGGGTTTTTTATGTGCTCCGCCTAGAATATTCTAACAGAAACAAGTATAAAACGAATTTATACTAAATATATTTAAGTGTCAAGTATTTATTTGGTAAATATTAGATATATTAAGAAGAACAAATCCAACATCTTTCCGATGAAAATTTAATATAAATTATGTATGTTTGAAACGATCTTGGTATTTTTAACACGAAAATTATAAAAAGCGCACAGACAAATGGTAAAAAATGGTTAGTATGTATATCGAAATCCTAGACAACTGTCAAATTACGAATAGGCTTACTAGAAATAGAGACATGCTAAAATTATTTTTGACCGATAAATGGCAGAAAATCTTAACAAAATTTAAGAAAAAAAATTAGTAAACTCGATGCTTAGGCAATTGGATACTGTTTTCAAAGGAAAAAGGAAATAGAAAACAGTATTAAACTATTTTATCTCTTAAAACTCATTTGGATTATTTAATAAGTTGACGAATTAAATCAGATAGTGTTTGCTTCTACTAAAAATTCGTTTTCAGAGAAAATCTATTAAGTTGGTGTATTGTAATGCTAAGCATGTTTGCTCATTGGGTCCAACTTTCTCTTAAGTTTATGGTGATATAATATATGGGCTCCCTAGATGATCTATGTTGGGAACAAAATGTAGTCTAGTAAGTAGTGTGTTGGCTTATTACAAGTGAAGCCACAGTTCAAACCCCAGGTCAGACATGTCCAAGAACAAAGAAATATGAAAAATATGTCTTCGGCGACTGTATATAGTTAATACCTTCATTTTAGCTGGCGTCCTCGCGAGCTGGCTTTTTACGAGATCTTCTATCACTGTGAACAGTCTTAACTGAACTACATAACTGATAAGAAATTATTTAATAAGACTTCAAACAAATGATTTCT
Organism: Sarcophaga rosellei; assembly: GCA_930367235.1. Classification (NCBI taxonomy): domain Eukaryota; kingdom Metazoa; phylum Arthropoda; class Insecta; order Diptera; family Sarcophagidae; genus Sarcophaga; species Sarcophaga rosellei. The sequence goes on along the minus strand of OV884020.1, from coordinate 29,077,887 downwards.
GTGTGTTGAATCTCAATCGCTTGTCCTAAATCCTGTAAATAGTCTGTGTGGCTTTAGATAGAAAAATAAGACGGGATCATGAGTCAAATTAACGATGTTTTTTCAGGCAAACAAAGAGGGGAAACAGCAGATTTCTGGCAAAAACTCTGAGAGTAAAAATTGCCACGAAAAGCTTCTCAAAAATCTGTCGTTCGGAGTCGACTTTAAACTGTAGATTCCGCTACTCATGTATAAAATTAAGGCACACAACTCGAGTGGTGTGAGAAGCTAGGACGTTGTACAATGGGTCAATTCGACCTACGGGTACTGTACTTGTCACAGTTGACAAGTACACGTCCTCTAACCTAACCTAACCTAAGAGGGAAATAGATAATTTAACAGCCTCAGCGCCTCGCACATGAACTGTCGAAACAAAACATGGATTTATCATCAGTTGTTAAGATAAGTAGGAAGATAAAAAAATTTAAATGAGCTGTCATCTGAATTTTAAACACGTGAATTTGTCTTTAGATTAGGTCAGCTATCGGACCCCCGCGGAAGAAGTCCCACTTACGCCAGCATTTAGCCCCATTGTAAATACTTGTGGGTCAACCATTCATTAAAGAAAATCATCCCGAGTCCAAAATAAATCCAGCAACCTTTATATTAAAGAGCTCTGTCTGTGATGTCAGAAAATGAGAAGTCGGGAACTACCGTCTTTTTATAACAAGAGCAGGGCACCGACACTTATAGAAAGTCTATTCCTCCTCCTCAGACCCACAGCTCCTGCAGAAGTCATTAGTTGGAATGTCGGCATAAATACCATGCCCGTAAGAATCGCTATTGTGCGATGGATGGCCATACAATTTAAGGACACAAGTGAGTCAGTCCACTGCTTATCCATATGTGGCCAGCAGAGTCTTGTAATATTGGACGTACCTTTCTGCTGAGCCTTCCCGTAAAACGTAGGGACAATTTAACCGTTGCAATAGGAATATTTATGGCCTCTAACTTGTCGAAAATTACCAGCTCTCAGCCCTCTGACTTAATAGGAGATCGGAGGGGAGCCAGTTAAGTGTAGTAAATAATGGCTTGTTTTTAGTGCAACATTGCTCACTGGTAATCAGAACAGGTGACTACGTGCGTACTCTGTCTATCAGTAGACAGTTTCCTTGGTGTCTGTGTACCACTAAACAAGGTTACTTTCAATACGGCCCAATAGAGTCAACATGTGACTGTGTATTAAGCTTTAGAGCGTGGTTACATCTCAGAAAGAGTTTACGGATAGAAACCTGATATCATAACGGCCAGATCGTCCGTATAGTCATGACCTTAAAACCATGTCATTGCCGTTCCTCTACTATGATATCACACATCAAGGGTAAAGGAACACAACCCTGTGGTTAGCCATATTCAATTCCCTTGACATATGAACTTCACCCAAAGAGTTTTTAATTATTCTCGAATTTATATTTAATTATTTTTACAATAAATTTTTTTTTTTTTTCATTTTTATAATTGTTAAATTAATAAATTTTATTTTTTAAAAAATAAATTGAACCTTAACAAGATTGTTAAAATATAATGCCAGTTGCTTTTGTTTGTGCCACTAATTCCATTATGAAAAATACAAACTGTGTGCTAAATGAACTTGAAAGTATTTAAAACAGCCAAACACAGATTGAAAATATTTCTTTATGATTTTTATTATTAGAAGTATTACAATATCAGTATTACATATAGTAAAAGTATTTACTAATATTTATTATATTATAAATATATTATATTCTTATATTACTCCTTACAAAATACCAAAAATTAATTTAATACACCCGAGTAACTACCTAGTCCAGGGGTCGGCAAACTTTTGAGACGGAAGAGCCAAATATTGCAATTTGCAAAACTTAAGTTTTAAAAGAGCCATAAATTTTTTTCACAACAAAAATGATAAAAATAAGTTATATATTTATTCATAAAAATATATATAAATATTTATTCTTTTATTATTAAATACATAGATACTTATTATTTAAGTAAAAATTTAAAAGAATTAAACATTTACTTACAACACAGTAACAAACAATTGATCGAAAAAAATCAATGGGGGTTTTGCATAGTTTTAGAAAGTTGGGATAAATTTGGATGATAACTTGTTGTTTTAAGTTTCAAACACGACTCTAAATTTTCATTTGTTAGTTGGCTTCTAACTTTACTTTTAATAATATTCATGCACGAGAACGCTTGCTCGCACGAATATGTCGATCCAAAGATTTTTGTTCTTTTTCACTCGTAAAGTGTTTGTTTTGGTTTTGCTCATGTACGGAACGATTGAAAATATTAAAAGCTGTGTAAATTATGGAAACGTTTACGAAATGATTTGTTAATTTGCATACACTTCTTGTTAATCGATTCTAAACAATTAATTTTTTTTTTTGATACAAAAAAAAAAGAGCCACAGCTTCACATCCAAAGAGCCGCATTTGGCTCGCGAGCCGCAGTTTGCCGACCCCTGACCTAGTCTAAGTTGTTAAGTTAGATGCGTAGAACTAAAAAATTTTTTTTATATTTCTTGAATTCTCTAAAATTGTTTTATTTGACAAAAACGGTTTTTTGGATCTTTTCACACAAAATTATTGATTACTCAAATATATTTCAACCTATATTAAAAATCCAACGTTTTTAAAAAAGTGGAGACATTAGCATTTAAAACGGTACACACACATTTTGTTCAAACTTATATGTTATGAGTTTTAATGGGGTAAACTTGGAAAATATAATTTTGTTCTTATTTTTTGAAGTTTTACAATTCTTAATTGCCAAATTTAATTAAAAAATTTTAAATAATTGGCGACGTTCTGAATGTGCATTCTCTTGTCAAGAGATTGACACTTCGTAAAATTGGACAAAATTACCGTAGTTATTATTATATTTAAAGTTTTGTCTTAAACTTTATTAGAAAGTTCTTTTGTAAGGTTATTATAATGATAAAAAAAGGTTGCCAATGAGATTATAATACTGCAATTGGCTGCAGCAGTTTTAATTCACCTAAGCACTGGTTAAAATACTCAGTCAAAATACTTGGAAAATAATAACGATTTGTTTTACAATTCAAAATTAGTTCCGATTTATTCAAAATCTATTCAAAATCTATTGCTATTTATACAAATTTCTTTTGGTTACAATAAAGTACAATACAATATGTTTATACACATAGTTGCTTAGTGTTACAAAAATTAGTATTTCTTTTCTTATAATTCACAAAACAAATTATTTACAAATTTCTTTTAATAGTTCATACCTGTTAAGTGTTCCACATAAATAATTGTGTCAAGTGTTTTGTTACATTTGTGTGGTCTACTTCTTGTTGCTATTTTCGTGATTGCTGGGGGTTTTAAATTGCATTAAAAATTATTTAATTTTATTATTGTTATTATATTAATGCATATAGTGTACTTCATTATTATAAGTACACTACATTATATATAGTTCAGTTACAAAAAATTTTTAATTAAAATTAATAAACTATAAATATACTATAAACTGTGAATGTCACTTAATTTAAAATAATATTTGGTCCCTATTAATTCAAATATAATCGTAAACGTCATAAGTATATTAAGGTGACCAACTATATTTACTGAGTTTTGTACTCTTTTTTCGCAAACCGTACTCTTTTCAAATCCTGTACTCTGAAAGTACTCATTTGTATAATTTTATACGCAGTTGTATTTCTAAAACATTTATTAAATATTTAAAATTATTTTGACAGTGATTTGAATTTCACGCGCGCATATTGTTTACCGTTTCCGGCATGTCAGAGGACAGGGCAAACACCAGACACGAGCTTGACAGTGACATATGCCTGCCGTTTCCAGCACGATTGAGAGGACGTATTATGTACCTGGACAGATAGATAGATACTACACACCTCTTTTTCTAACAACGTCAAAATTACATTTGTGAAAAGTGATGGATATATCTATCTCTGCAATATTTGTGTACGTAATCCCCAGTCTAGACGCATGCGTAGTATGTACGGCAAGGTTTTATGGGTTTCTGTTTAATTAATTTGAGGTTAGAGAAAACCTACAATTTCGTACTTTTGTTGAAGTTAACAAGATTTGAGGTGTACAAAATAAAATTTTATTTTATTTATCTAGTGAAGTTGCATGTAAGTATTAATATTATACTTTCATTTTACTTAAATAATATCAGATTATAATATTTATTGAAAATCAAAATAAAAAATTATTACTAATATAATTTTTAGATTATTAATTCAAATATGAGCGATAACAAAGAAGGAAAAATCATTTAAAAAAAAATATAAAAAAAGTTTCTGTTCATTGTTGTTATAAATCGAAATGATGACTCCTTTGTTAAATGTATAGGGCTATCCATTTCGTGGTTTCAAAAGTATGGGACTGGAATTCGACATCTGTCAAACTAAGTTGTGAAACCAATTTTTTTCTTTTCAGTTGAAAGTCTGACATTGACGAAAATGGATGGCTTAACTATCATACAACGCATAAAAATTATCAAAACCTACTACAAAAATGGTGATTGGCGGTGGACGGCAGTTTTTCGAACAAAATTTTCTTCAGCGATGAAGCACATTTCACACTCAGTGGGTATGTTAATAAACAAAATTGTCGTATTTGGGGTTCTGAGAATCCTCAAGTAATTGAAGAGAGGCCATTACATCCAGAAAAACTCACTGTTTAGTGCGCTCTTTGGTCCGAAGGTGTGATTGGACCTTACTGGCTGGGGTACCGCCCAATATGTGTCAGAAAGTGGTCGAAAATTACCTCAAAAGAATCAATGCTTGCAACACTTCGCGTGAAGGTCATTTAAATGATGTAGTGTTTCACACATAATGTCAACGTTCAAACTTTACAATAAAAAAGAAATATCATGAAAAAATATTTTATATGTGTTTTATTTACGTTTACTTTTGAAACCACGAAATGGAATAGGGAATTTTCATTTGATTCAATTGAACATTGAAACTAAAGTACATAAAACCGGCGTATTTAATGAATACTGCGAGAGAATGCTATCAGAAAATCTGGATTCTGTATCATATATATCTATTCTATCAGACGCATCAAATCGCAATTTTAGTAAGGTATTTCGATATTAAGAACGGTATTCAAATTAAGATTTTAAATTTGGAATCAATCGAGAGGAAAACATTAGACATCTAGGTCTAATCAGTTGTTTGCAGTGATAAAAGACAACAATTTGAATAAGAAAATTTTGGCGCTCTCGGCTGATAACAATAATGTGTATACAAAATTACAAGATCTTCTGAAATGAAATATTTTGGGAATTGGTTGTAATGGTCACATTATATCAAATGCCATCAATACAGCATCAAGTTCAACGTCAATAGATGTGTAAGTAATTATTACAAATATATATTTACATATATTTCAATGGGTTTATAGCAAGGGTAGCAATTTTGTAAGAATTTTGTGAGGAGGCTGGTGTTCAATACAAAAAACTGCTTGCTTATTCCAAAGTCAGATGGCTTGCTTTAACTCCAGCATTAGAACGCGTTAAGCAGTTATATGATCCATTACGTTCATATTTTTTAAGCCTTAACAAATGTCTTATAAATTTTAAGAAATTCTTTCACAAAGATATGTTAGAACCCATGCTTTATTTTATTCACAATCAGGCGTCGTTGTTTCATAAAATGACTCTACAAATTGAAGGAGTTAAAATTTTAGAAGCAGAAATTTGTATTGTATTAAACGATTTCATACTGCAGCGTAAATCAAGATTTAATGATGGATTTTTATCACTAATTCTAAAGAAAAAACTGACCGTTTTGAAAAATTCTAATCCCAGAATAAAAAATTAATTGTTAAAAGAAGTTCAAAATGTTTAAAAAATTTGCTATGAGTATATCGAAAAATGGATAGTGAACTTTAGAGCATTAAATTCTTTCAAATGGAGCCTTCTAAATAGTAATATTGAATGGAAAGAAGTTTCTTCAGCAGTCGAATTTGTAATGAAGGAAGTATATTGTTATTAGTGAACTTTCTCTTTGAAGAAACTGGAAGAGTAAATTTATATTTAAATAAATACAAATTGAAGAAATGGAATGATGAGAAAATACAACTTGCCAAAATATGGGTAGAAATCTTTCGGCATTTTAGAGTAGAACATATCAAACATGAAAATTTGAAAGTTTTAATAGAAATTTCATTATGTTGTCCAGGCACTAATGCTGCTGTTGAGAGGATATTTTCACTAGGGAACGATTATTGGAGCAGTGAGAAGTCGTAACGTTCTGTAAAAACATTATCTACCGTCTTAACAGTCAAATTTAATATGTAAAATAAAAATTTTTCGGATGTGGCTACATTATTAGAAGAACATCCTCATTTAGCAAAAAAAAATCCACTGCGAAGAAAAATATGTTTTTTTAAAGAAAATAAAGTTTTTATCTTTTTTCTTTCTTTTTTTCACCTGTGAAATACTTGCAAAATGTACTTTTTTGAACAAAAAATAGTTGGTCATCTTAGTACATATATGGTACATCAGAAGGTAAGAATTTCGATGCATATGCACTTAAGCACTTACTCGGAATGCATTCATTTGGAGTAATATTTTTTTTTCCAGCGAATAAGATCGATGATGATCACTGAAACAAAAACAAAGAAGTCAGTATTTAGTACATACATACGTACATATTTTTGGAGTTTGATAGACACTGCTTGCTCTCCTTAATGTTATGGGCACAAGTCATAAGAAATTAACAAAAGAAAAAAACACAGCTAAAATAACAAAAAAAAAAAAAAAACAAAATTTCGCACTATGACATTCCAAGACGCGCATGGATTTTGTTCGAAATATACAAAGACACAAAAAAAACAGTCAACTCCCTCTATGATAATGTTCTCTCTTTAATCTACTACAGCCAGACGGAGGTGGTGCACAAACCGTTGTTGCAAAACCTTAGCTGATTTTAGTAAGCAAAACAAAACAAAAAAAAACCAAACTTGACATACCTTCCAGTTTTTAGGTTGCCTTTTATCTGCTACAACCTTTTTGTTTACTATTGTATGTATGTGTAGCCGTAATGCATTTTGTTATTGTACGATCGTGGTTTTGATCCAAAAAAGGAGGAGTAGCGCACATAGCGTAAGGTTCAACTCAATGCCCATAAGCAAAAAGTGGGAGTTGCATTAATTGTTTAATTATAGGATTTTGTTGGTTCGACTTCATTTTTTACGAATATGTATGTCTGTATGTATTTTTCCCTGTATACAGAACTTTGTATGCATTTTTCAAAGTTTATGAGCGAACGAAACCAAAAATCGTTCCCCCCATCTCAAATATCGTTGCTAATACGTACTTGATCGTTGACTCGATGTCGGTCGTTATCTTAATGATGCGCCACCACTTTATGTAGATATGTACGTATGTACGTATACATGTACACTCAAACATTAACATATACATTCATATGATGAGTAGTACATCGTCTTAGCCGACTACATTTTGCATTACGTTACATAGCATTATTGACAAAATGCATTGTGCATTATTTCTCTGTCAGTCGTATACTAGATGTGCTACGAAGTGATGTAGCACAGCGATGTGAAGCTGGCGTGTATTTTATGAAGACAATCGAAAGGTGGCACCAACATGGCTGTAGTCTTGCGTACTCACTCTTAGCTGCTGACTGCCGGCGGCTCTAAAAATAATTTTTTTTTCTTTGATACTTTTCAAGTAAGTCAGCCAGTCAGCAGCTCCGATATGCTAAAAAGTATTGTTTCCTCCTTAAGTTCTGTACTTTGTAGATCTGCTTTTATTTATACATTTATTCGAAATTCTATTAATGGTTACAGGCATATTATATTTTTTTTTTTTGGTTTCATATTTTTAAGTCCTTCTAAAATTGTATTACATACATAGAATTTAAACAATTTATTTATAACGATACATAAATGAAATTGTTGTCATTAAAGTCAACGGTTCTGCAGTCTACATACTCTCGCAAATAAGATAGAATAATAAGGTTGTCAATTGAAAGATTAACTTGCTTAATAAGTCCTTAACACACAAATAACAGGAGATTGTCTTTGAAACATTAAATATATACATAGGTACACACATAAACGAAAACTCTAATATTTTAAATAATTTTTTCGTATTTTTTCATACATGTATTAGTTTTTTATTGCAGAAATTTTTGCACAAGTTCCCCAAAGTGTTTATATTTCTAAAAAGAAAATTCGAAAAATATTTCTTTTTTGACCATATCATGTTTATGAAGCGTATAAAAATTTGTTAAACTGGTTTGTCAGTAATGTTTAACCTTCTTCGAACCATATTACAGTCAAACTAAAAGATAAAATATTGTATATACAGTAAGGTATAGGTGTAAAGTATTTAATTGCAATAAAAACTATTTGTTAAAGTCCAAAGGGACAGAAATAATGTAATATTTTCTATGAGAACGATTTTATTAACCATTTTGTCTCTTACAGTAGCTATCAAAATTTGAATACCGGTTTTTTGGTGGAGTGTTTCGTAACCAATGAACACCCAATTGAAGGTTCCTGTCCAAAAGTGCTGTACATACCGTTTTTTATTTCTTTTAATTTATATAAAAAAATAATATTAGACTGATACTATTTTCTTGTTTAGTTATCTGTGTATGTTTGAGTTCTAAACTAAATAGCGTATAAGCAATGAAAATAAAGTATAAAGAATGTGCATTTGGGCATATTTTGGAATATTTCTCAAAAATATTTCATGACGCGGGGGGAAAGATAGAAGGGAAGGGTAAAGAAACCAAGAGCGTAACAATGCGTTGTTCTCATCGTACGTTTTTGTTGTTTGACTAATTTGTTATTTATTTTTCTGAAACAGTGTTGCCATGAAAACAAATTTTGTAACCAACATTTGTGAAAAAAATCACCAAATAAGAAAAATATAACCAAAATTAAATTCGTAGACTTTTATTTTATTTTTTTTCAAGTTTAAATTATAATTAATAAAAAAAAAGAAACAAAAAATAGCTTTTTTTATAAGAAAAAAATAACCAAAACCAAAAAAATCTACACATCTACACATTGATCAAAAAAATAACCGATTTTAGTTAGAAATAACTAAAAACGGCAACACTGTTCTCGGCACAAAGAGAACATGATAAAAATTATGAGAGGCATGTGTTAACCCAGAGGAAAATTGTTAGTAATATTTTCAAGTCTACTTATTAACCCAATAATATGTATATGTGAGCGAAAAATATAGAAAAATTGTACTGCGCTAAAAACCTAAAATCACCGTATTTAACTTGGCAAGTATTCTTCCAAAAATCGAAATCATTTCTCATTGATATTAGTGAATCATACTATAATATTTCTTTGGGTGTAAAATTGAAGTCTGAAAAAAGCGACATGAACATTCTTCTTTAGAAGCTGACAAGCAAAGCAACTGAATGCATTTTTACGCTCTCATGATGAGAGCAACACATTGTTACGCTCTTTGTTTGTGTTTATTTTCCTTCTGTCTTCCACCCTCCTCACCAAGAAATGATTTTAGTGAGAGCGGGTCGTAATGTTTGGTGAGAGCGGGTCGTGATGTTAGAACCCGCCATAAGAAATTTAACTTCTACGTAATGCGCATTCTTTATATCCATATTCTTTGGTATAAGTCAAAGCCATAACCGATAAATTCAGATTAATTTAAAGCCAAAATAAGTCAGATTGCCAAACATTAAATAGAAGACGTTCAGCTTTCCATTATTTTATTTATGTATTTATTTATATTTTATTTAATTGTATATTTTTGGCTTTTTTTTCCTTTTTAATAACGCAATTAATACTAATGCGTAAAGACTCAACACGGGAGTTCTATTCTGAGTTTATTTAGTTTTATTTTCATTGTTTGTTCTTATAAGTGTTAATCGTTCTAAATTGCAATAAAAACGAATCAAAAATGTGAAGTTTGACTCTTAAAGAGTTTACCGCGTGGATACTTGTTAAAGGGCAAAATAGGTGAGACAGATAACACACAAAAATTAAATAAAATATCTGTGGCATTAAATCATAATAGCTTAAGTCGAAATTTCGCGTTTTGCGATATTAAGGTTTTTGTCTAAAATAAACTGTGTTTGGTAATTGAGTTTGTAAAATATAAATGCGTATAGTTTTATTAATAATGACATTTTATACATGAAATTTAGTTGAGTGATAGTTCTTGAAGAAGAGAATAAGAATATGTAATAAAATGATAAAGCACATATGTCGACTTAAGCTATTATTATTATTTATTTATTACTCATAAGTACTCATCAAATTTTGAGTATGAGTGAGTGAACAGTATTGAAATTCAACTGATTCATTTGTACTCACTACAACATTAATTTATAAGTACACGTGGGAATGGCATCAAACTCATAACATTCGAAATATCTTTGATTCATACGCCTGCTCATTTAGATTCATAAATTTAGAAAAATACTTATAATACTCATAAATGATTCGAGTCATTCATCAAAATTTAGTCTTAGTTGTTGTTGCATTTACAAAAAAGAAAAAGGCAAAGACAGCAAGCAAAGCAAACACACAACCTTCCAGTGAGTATTGTAGTGTTCGTATGTGAATCATACTTATTTTGTGATTCTTGTAAATGTTGACTAAAGGAGAGTCGAAATCAACAACATCATGCGTATTGTTAAGTAATGAGTACGATGAGTACTTCAAGTTTTGAATATGAGTATGATATTAAAATAAGTATGAATGTAATGTATCAGAAATTATGAGTATGATTCGAAGCTACTCATCTTTTTGAATATTCATTGCTGATCTCTGCTGCATACCTAAAAAATAAAAGGAGTTGTGTTGAGTAGTGAATGATGTCGGATCATTCCTCTTTATCGATGAGACAAGAACACAAGTCAATAATAAAAACTAATACCGCAAAACATTTACAGGTATTAACGATTGCAGAAACTCAGAGGATATGAAAGCTAGTCTTATTAGTCAGGACTTCAAATTAAAAAGCTTTTTCAATATAAGAAATCCAGAGAGAATTCCACAATTTCGACTTGTGGAACTTGATTTTGCTCGATCGGCCTGTGGTGACTTTCTTGTAACATGACATGTATTAATTACGCAAATTATTAAGGTTTCCCAGTGCTCTCTTTCGTCAAACTCTCTATGATTCAGAAAAATGGCAAGCTTGCCATTTCAACTGGTAATTTTCCTCTAACTTATATTGGTTGTCATCCTCAAGTATTCCGACTACCATCCACCATATACCATCTTAATGCATACAATTACGAAAAACCCTTGAGGATTACGCTTTTCACTTTTGTATATTGCCATGATGAGTGGAAAGTTCCACGGTATTAAATAGTGTATTCACAATTTAATGCGACTAAACCTATAAAAATGCAAAGATATGGGCTTCTCAAGAGAAAGAGATAGTCCTCATATTTATGTACTCAATAGATGAAGTCGCCGTAGTCTAGTATTTAGTGTGTTGGCTTATGATGTAAGGCCACGGTTCAAATCCCACGTCAGAAATCAAAACGAAAATATTTAAAGAAATATTTCTTCGGCAACTACCTTTCAGAAGATTTCTGGCAAAAACTCTGAGAGAAATTAAAATTGAAATGAAAAGTTTCTCAAAAATCTGTCGTTCGGAATCAACTTTAAACTTTAGGCCCCGCCATTCATTTATTAAATTAATACACACAACATAAGTGGTGCGAGAAGCAAGGTTATAATCTTGACTGAAGGGTTGTAATCACTAATTATGTATGTGTGTATGTAATAGGTGTATATTGGAACTACATACATACATAATTGGCCATTACAACCCTTCAGTCAGGATTACGGCCTAGCTTCTCAACACCACTCATGTTGTGTGCGTTAATTTTATACATGAGTGGCGGGACCTACAGTTTAAAGTCGACTCTGAACGACAGATTTTTTGAGAAGCTTTTCATGTCAATTTTTATTCTCAGAGTTTTTGCCAGAAATCTGCTGAGAGGAAGTCGCCGAAGAAATATTTTCACTTTGATGTCTGACCTGGGATTCGAACTCGGACCTTTCGTCTAATAAGCCAACACACTACCTACTAGACCATGACATATTGGAACTGGTCAATGCATTTTCAGGTTTGCGGATTTAATTTGATTTAAATCAAATTTCCACTACGCAAATTCTATGTGTTGTCAATAAAGCCCGTCGAGTTTGTCCATTTATAAATCATTGGGAAAAAGTCAGGGCCTTGCCTATTACTAAAACTTTATATATATTTAGAATATTGATCAATTGTATGGTATTTGTTCCATAAAACAGCCGAAAAAACTTGCTTAATGTTTCGTTCCTTACCCTCCATGATTATTACGATCTTCTAGCTTGGTTCGCGTTGCCATTTGTAGAATAAAATACAAAGAAAGATCCGCAGCTTCAATGAAATGTCTGAGTTCTAAGTTATTAAACGCAATAATTTTACTCATTTGAATAACTTAATTATATTTTATTTTATATTTTACCAAATTTAAGTCATTAAGTCGCATGTCTTAAATAAATAAAATTATAAAACAAAAATTACAATATCATTATTTGTCCGATTGATTCAAAGAAGCAAATCTTCATGAAATAGTATGGACTTCAGTTGAATGTCATGAGTAGATTTAATTTTCATTATTTCATTAATCTACACTTGTTTTGTATCAAATTTTTGATTAGTTTTAAATTACTTTATATTAAAAGTAGAATACATATATGAATTACATAATAATAATGGGCTATCCATTTCGTGGTTTCAAAAGTATGGGATTGGAATTCGACATCTGTTAAACTAAGTTGTGAAACCAACTTTTTTCTTTTCAGTTGAAAGTCTGACATTGACGAAAATGGATGGCTTAACTATCATACAACGCACAAAAATTATAAAAACCTACTACAAAAATGGTGATTGGCGGTGGACGGCAATTTTTCGAAAAAAAATTTCTTCAGCGATGAAGCACATTTCACACTCGGTGGGTATGTTAATAAACGAAATTGTCGTATTTGGGGTTCTGAGAATCATCAAGTAATTGAAAAGAGGCCATTACATCCAGAAAAACTCACTGTTTGGTGCGCTTTTTGGCTGCGATAGCGCCCAATATGTGTCAAAAAGTGGTCGAAAATTACCTCAAAAGAATCAATGCTTGCAACACTTCGCGTGGAGGTCATTTAAATGATGTAGTGTTTCACACATAATGTCAACGCTCAAACTTTACATTAAAAAAAGAAATATATATGTGTGTATATATATATGTGTTTTATTTACGTTTACTTTTGAAACCACGAAATGGATAACCCTATAATACTATACACATCTGCTCACTTCTGCTCTACACTGTATGTGCTGGCAAAATTTTAATTTAGAGCAGCATAAGCAATGAAAGTGAACATTATTTTGATATTCGTCGCTCTTACGCAATCTGTGCACGTGAGTTTTACCTACAAATACACGCAGTTAAAGAAAATCACTAAACATTTGACTAGGCACGCTATCAACTGTGGATAAGACAGAAGAATACTATAGCCAATGCAATTAAATCAATTTTCTTAATTCAAATTAGTTTTTAGTATAGTTACATAATTTTATAAAATTTATTTTGTTTAAAATTAAGACAAATTATTATATGAGCTTTTAGAACTTTTTTTTTAATTAATCCATCTGGTTAGTTGTTACTTATTAAAAATTAATTGGCCTATTCATACGACTGTGTATCGTGTACGTATGTTGTATTGAATACATTTTTTGTTTTGTGAACGCTCAATGTTATGTTGTATGAATTGCCCATATGTTATATAATATACTATAATCTGTCTCATATTTACGTCACTTTTATTTTCAAAACACTTCTTAGGCTATTCGATTAGTATCCTTTCGAAGATTTAACTATCTTTTTACATATTTTGTTCGAGTTTTATGTTTACGTATACATTGTTATTGTATAATTTTTATTAGATGATCCATTATTCAATGTTTCATAACTATAAGATTAGTTAATTTATGTTCTTTTTAAAGAGACAAAATGAAGGCAAGTCATCAAATTGACAGTTTTAGACGAAAATACCAAAATGAAATGCCCCACAAATGTTCTATCGTTGTAAACCAATTCTTTGAGTAAAACCTGTTGTACATCGCCACATTGTTGTGTTGAAATATAAATTTGTCTGAAAAAAATATATATAGTCGCCACAGTCTAGTAGGTTATATGTTTACTTATTAGACACGACGTCACGTTTCATACCCCAGGTCAGACATCTCCGAGAAAATGGAATATGAAAGAATATTTCTTCGACAATTGCCTCTCAGCAGATTGCCGGCAAAAACTCTGAAAGTAAATAAAATTGCCTTGAAAAGTTTCTCAACAATTTGTCGTTCGGAATCGGCTTTAAACTGTAGGTCCTGCCAGTTATGTATAAAATTAATGTACACAACATAAGAAGCGAGGTCGTAATCTTGCCTGAAGGTTTGTGATGACCAGTTATGTATGTATGGTATGCATGGGTTGTCTGCAAAAAAATCTTCACGTGCCATGCATAAATCACCTCTAAATTTCTGCACAAAAAGTTTTCAAAAGTTTAAAAAAAAAATTTTGGTATTGCCTCTCTTATGATATGCAAGATCGCGAGCGCCGTTTTCTACTGCAGTGAATGCGGTGATAACTACCAAAGTTACAACAAATCTCAACACAAGTGATAAGAGTGCTTAGAAATCAACAATACAGTTGAGATACAAATACTTTACGGTACAAAAAAGCTCCTAAATGTTCAAAAACAGCATCCGCTCCTAAAGTACCTTGAGATGAAGATGTCAGTTGCCAAAATAGATTTTCTATTCTAGCAGGTAAAACTGATGAATAAGCCTTAAATATTACCTCGAGTAAACCTCCACCAATTTATATTAGGGAGAAAAACTCAAATGACTTACTCAAAAATTAATTACTGCTATTGGAGAAAACTGGTTTCATGTTACTGCTACTACACGTAGAAATATTGATGAAACAAAAAATCAAGTGAATAACGGAAAGGAATCATTGTTCAAAGTTCCAAAAAAATAAAAAGTACTTCTAACAACTAAAAAGTGGTATAGATTTGATGAAAGACTATCATCTGAAGAAAGAAGATGCGTTTTGTATAAAAAAGGCTGAGGGGATGTGCAAAACGGGTAAGAGAACTTCTAGAATCCCAAAAGTCGATATCTCTTGCAAATTATTTGGAAGATCTGGATTCTTTGTGGACCACCTAAAAACTGTTCTCACGTCGAATTTATGCAATTATATGGCCTATTTGCTACTTGCTGTTGATGTACCTGCACTGCACTGCGATCTCCGCGAATTCCAGAATTCTATTGTCGGTCTCAATCCATAAAAAGCTGCTTAAATAAATGCAATTAGTAACAGGAAAATAATGGAGATGCCATAAATTTTCCATGCCATATTATGTCTCGAATATTACCCTGAAAGGTAGAAGGTTGCACTTGTTAACTAGGCTCATACGAAAGCAGAGTCGTATTGACTACTAAATACAAAAAGGAGTATTCCGGACCATCAATTCGGCTTTAGAAAAAAATCAGTGAACTCTTAGATTGCTTCAAGACATAAGGAAAGCATTAAAGAAAGGATATACTGCTGTTTTAATTTAATATTTACTTCGGAAATGCCCTTGTGCAGTCATACTCACGCTTTTACCTTTGCTGATGGTTCTGTTTTAATAAGTACACATGAGAACCTTTACGATGCATCTCGATATCTACAGGAATACAGTTTTCGACTAGAGAAATGCTGCATGTAAAGTTAAACAGTCCAATCAGTCCAATAGTACCAAACCGTAACCAAATAGTGCAACAACACTTATATGACATGGAGATTCGATATAGGAGCTAAATTAGCAAAAATTAAAGCTGTCCGAAATTAATTGACCAATCAGTATTTTTCTAAATTTATGAATCTGAATGAGTAGGCGTATGAATCAAACATATTTCGAATGTTAAGAGTTTGATGTCAACGTTGTACTCATACTCATTGCAATCTGTACTTATAAATCAAAGTTGTAATGAGTACGAATGAATCAAAGTAGTTGAATTTCAATACTATTGATTCACTCATACTCAAAATTTCATGAGTACAAATGAGTAGCGAAAAAACGATTCAATGCTGATCTCTGATACATACATATGTATATAAATATGGTCCCACATTTAAAAGGTCACTTCTGTTTTTTCTTAAAACATTACTTTAATCGTATAGGTTCCTGGTGAAGATTTATTTATCCTGGCATGTAATTTTAGGAAATACTATATATGTATATTATAATATGTATATACTTTATTGTTGTTGTTGGGTATTTTTATTCAGTGTTTCATAATTATAAGGTACATTTTTTTTAAACAAATATTTTATTAAACTTTTTCTGTTAATTCCCATGCCTTTATTGAAAATTAAACCAAATATTCAATTTTTCATGTTACTGATAAATTTCTAGTAGTATTTTCAATAATTTGCACCCATGCTTAAAAAACTTTAGTTTTTACTAAAGGAAATGGATGGTTTTCGGCGAAAATACACTTAGAGGTCATTCTTCACACATTTGTCTTAGGAATATGCTGGCCAATCCACAGCGTCAATATTTTTAATATAAATTAATTTATTCCATAAAAATTGCTGTACATTTCCGCATTGTCTTACTCAAGTTACTTATAAATTTTTGTTGTAATTTTGTAATATAAGAGGAACTTAACTAATTTTTCGAGTTTATGGTTATGGTCGTTTTTCTACATTGGAAAAGGTGAATGCAACAGTTCATGGAAAAAACTATGAACGTTTGACTGTAAAAACTTAGTTTTATTTAATTAAAATTAGAGTAAAACAAGAAAAATATACACACTTCCATTCGAGTGCACTGATGTAGCCATCCTTATAGCAGCACGTTACGATATCGTGCGATAATCGTCTCAATCTAATATGCTAAGATGCGAAAGCATTAAAAAATTGCTTAAAAGTTACGTTTGTCTGCATTGTAGCTTTATGTATGTATGTGTTAGAGTCCTGATACAATTTGAAATATAATTCATCCTAACGCAGTTTTAACGCATAAATTACTGTATCATCAACTAATCTGGGCACCTTTGCCGAAAACAACACGTTCGATTGTGTTCATGCTTTCAACTTTCAAAATTGACTGTCGTTTGGCAAATAACTTGCGATGCTTAAAGTTGTTAGACGTGATGTGAATAATCAAGATAATAAAAATCTGAAGGGTCAGCACATAATGTTCGTCTTTACTTTGACGCATGCAAATTTAAAAGATTACAGTATGATTACTGGTAGTTAACATTCTTATTTTTTTTTTTCAAAACGTATACACATACATACATACTTCTTTATTGACTCTCTGTGCTCTTGAATTCAAATTCTTTTTTGTTATATGTACAATGTACATACAATATAAAATATATTCAATAAAATTTACCTATAGATGGAAAGAAATAAATTTTATTGGAGATTAATCATGTTATTCCAGTCAAATTAATCTTGGATAACCAATTATACTATACGTAAAGTAATTTTATAGTAATAAATTTTTGAAGAAAATTTAAACGATTGCAGTCAGATAAAATGGATTACAAAAAAACATACTATAATAATACAAAAACCAACAAAAATATAGCTTTTCATAGTACATACTTCATATAAATCTTGATGATTTCTTTACAATTTGAAATTTGTATTAAAAACCTTTTTTTGTTATATGTTAATATTTTTTAAATTATAAAATTGATTTAAAATATAAATTAAAATTTTTAAGATAATTGTGCTTAATTTTAATATTCCGTTTAGTATTTAGATAAGAGATATTTTATAGTTAAAAAACAAATAAAGATAGAACAATGGAAAAAGAAACGTAATCTATGAAGTCACAGTGAATGCTATTGATTACGTTATTGATTCTTTTCTTTCAATTGAAAAGATAAAAACATAACAACTAATTTTAACGTAAACTAATTTCCCAGGCACTGAGAAAAAGTAATAATCACGGAAACCAAAAATATGCACTAAAAGTTGTTTGATGTTCACAAAATATACAGATGAAATCGAAAAATATGATACAAAAATTTAAAACATGTACCCTTAAAAACAAAAGTTGCTTGCTTGTAATAGAAAAAATTTTATTTAATACTCCGATATTATTTACAGTATAGGCCAAAACCTAAGCATCCCCTCAGTACATTTTTTTAAATGATAATTTTTTTTAAGAAAACAAAGTTAATAATTTATTTTTTATTTTTTTATTTATTTATTTATTTATATCTTTATTATTGAATTCAGAATTTAATAGAAAAAAGTTAAAATTCAAAAACATTTTAAGTCGCAAATATAGGGTGTTTTTTATAGAGATATAGAACTTTAAGTTGCAATAAAACAACGATGGATTATTCGATTGACATGAATTTTATTTATCCGAAAGATAATCTTGTGGCATTACATTTTAAATATGACTTCTGGCATCTGGCTAGCGCGGATGAAGTCCAATCTGGACGTCCAATTCTCGATGACTTTTTCCAACATTTGTGGCCGTATATCGCCAATAACACGGCGAATGTTGTCTTCCAAATGGTCAAGCGTTTGTGGCTTTACCGCACAGACCAATGACTTTACATAGCCCCACAGAAAGTAGTCTTGCGGTGTTAAATCACAAGATCTTGAAAGCCAATTCACAGGTCCAAAACGTGAAATTAGGCAGTCACCAAACGTGTCTTTCAATAAATCTATTGTGGCACGAGCTGTGTGACATGTTGCGCCGTCTTGTTGAATCCACATCTCCAGGATATCATGGTTATTCAATTCAGGAATGAAAAAGTTAGTAATCATGGCTCTATACCGATCACCATAGACTGTAACGTGCTGGCCACCATCGTTTTTGAAAAAGTACGGACCAATGATTCCACCAGCCCATAAAGCGCACCAAACAGTCAGTTTTTCTGGATGTAACGGTGTTTCCACATACACTTGAGGATTACCTTCACTCCAAATGCGGCAGTTTTGTTTGTTGACGTAGCCATTCAACCAGAAGTGCGCTTCATCGCTAAACAAAATTCGCTTATGAAAAGAACCATTATTTTCGAAATAAAATTGCACTATTTACAAGCGTTGTTCAGGCGTGAGTCTATTCATGATGAATTGCCAAACCAAACTGAGAATAAATCACTTGACAGCTGTTAAATCGCCATCTTGAAAAGTAATGCCAACTTAAAGTTCTATACCTCTATAAAAAAACACCCTTTATAAGCGGACTAAACTAAAGTACCAACAATTTAAGGAGGTACACTAAAAACTATTGAAATCAATATTTATTTGCGAGTCCTTTATTCTGGATGACACGTTTTAGGAATAGAGGATATTAAATTATTAATTACTTCAGGTGATATTGCTTCCCAGGCTATTTTTGCGGCTTCAAATAAATCTTCTTTGATTTTGCAATTTTCTCGGTTGGTTTTTAAGTTAACGATCTCCCACAAGTCCTCGATTGGGTTAAGATCGGGGGATTGGGAAACTTTTGACGTATATTTTGGGTCGTTACCTTGCTGAAATGTCCATTTAAGTGGCATCTCTTCTTCAGCATTAAGCATCACATCTTTTAATATGTCACGATACATAAAACGATCCATTATTCCATCTATCTTATGAATTGGCCCAAGAAACAACCCCAGACCATTATGTTGCCGCCTCCATGCTTTACAGTGTGTTTGCAATATTTAGGATTCAACCGTTGTGCATTTGGTCTGCGTCTTATGTCATCTGAATCCTTCAAATTAAACTTAGATTCGTCAGAACACAGCACACTCCAGTTAAGATGGGCCTTGGAGAATTCAAGTTTGGCTTTTTTATTTTTTGACGATAAGAAAGGTTTTCTTTGCTGGTCGTCGACTAAATAATCCGGCCTCTGAGGAGATGCTTAGGTTTTGGCCGATACTGTATACATACACACATATTAAAAGCAAAATAAAATAAACAAAGCAAGAATCAACAAGACAGAAAAAAACAAAAATTGTTCTTCAATTTTAAATGAGATGTAATACATATGTAAGTTAAAGTTTTAATTTAAAATAAGGCAGCATTTTTTTATTGACAATTTTTATTGTAGTAAAAAACGAAATATTGGCTACGATTTTCAAACAGAAATCATTGTCTATTATATCTAAATAAAGTTGTATATATTGAAAATGTTCTTTCAACATCTGCGGATATAATGGGCTCATATTTAATAGAAAGAATTTTCTTTAAATTATACATTAAACTAGATTCTGGTGAATATGTCTTTATCTCTTTTATATAATGTTGACATCAAAATTTTACTTCATTATCACGTTTTCGCTTTTTGTTACAGTTCATACCAACTTAGTATTAATATTATGCTTTGTTTGACAATACATATTTCATTTTATCAATATTCTGTACGGTCTCAGTTAGTATCACCTGCTGTTCAACTAACGTCAGGCCACTACATTGTAGTTGTTTTTTAAGAAATTTTGTAAGAATCTGAAAATTTGTGACAATAAAAATTGTATCTTTTTTTGTGTTTGCATTATTTAGTTCATCTATTGTCATTTGAATGTGTTAGTCTAAGATTTTTTTCATAATTGATAGTGTAGTAATTACCACCTCAAGCAAATACATTTCTTTTTAAAAGTTAGCTATTTGAAGTTTACAAAAATTATTGTTTTACATTCATGACGTTTACATTGCGTATTGGTACCTAAAACGTTCGCATATGCGATGCAAAATATTAGGGTAGAATATCTTTATGGCAAAAAGTAGAACTATGTTTTTATTAAGATTTATTTCATGGAACCATCAAACAGCCGAGCAACCGTGAAGAGATAGGTTTTGTCTGTATAAAAAGCTTTAGAATTTCTGTTTCTTATTCTTAAAAAATGTTCTTGAAGAACATTTGAGACATTTTTTAAAGTGGCTTCTGTTACATATTTTGGATGATAACCGACAATGTAGATGAATGTTGAAGGAATTTAGTTAGTAATTTTTTTTATTTAGTATTAGATTAAATAATACCCATGTTTCTTCTTTTTTTTGTGTATTGAAAGTGTTTCTTGCAATAATTAAATGAATATTCTATATCACCTGACATCGAGTCGAATAAAATCTGTTAATAGAGCCGATGATTTAGACACTCAACTTTCTAAAGAAATAGATTTGTTTGTATCACGAGGTGGTTAAAGGTGAATATTTACACCCTTCATGTAGCTATCTCGAAACCATTTTACCCAAAAGTATAGGCTACGAAAGAGGTTTTTGTCTCTCCGATAAAATATTATAGTCTTTGATTTTATTAAAAAATTACTTAAAACAATATGCGTATGTAATAGGTATAAATGTAATATATTTTAGACTCTAAATAGTACTCATAAAAGGGTACAAATGTGTTTCTTCATTAATGTATTCATGTATGCATATAGACACAGATGAATTATTTTTATTTTTGTTACATTTTGCTTTGTTTTTTCAGTTTTATACACATGTAATAGTTATAAGATTATAAGCAAATGACATTTTTAATAAAAAAAATTTTAAATATATTGTTATTAAGAGAAAAGCCCGGTATTTCGGAAACAGGGGTTTCCAAATCTCGAATCCCGAGATATTTAAAAATCACTACCGGCGAATTCATATAAGGTGGTGTTATCAACCCATGTGAGTGCTTTCTTAAGTATGCATGAATGTTAAATATTTTGTTTGCGTACAGTGGGAAAAAAAAACTTACACTTATTACCTCGAAATAACTTTTGAACCAAAAATTATCTGTAAAAAGAAATTTATTGTCTGTAAGACTAAATAAAATCTTAAAACTATATTATGATTATAAACATTTCTCTATTGGTTACGTATAAAGAAAATAATTGTCGAAACTATGAAATTGAACATTTTTAGGCAAAAAGAGTGGTGATTTTTTGACTATGGCTACCGGATTTTCTAGGAAGTCATCTTAAACAAAATCCTGTGGAATAATTTATTTGTTAGTCTTTAGTGTAAACATTTTTTTTTGCTCACTGTAAATACATTATTTTTTTTATTTATTTTTTATTTCCTTTTATATTTGTATTCTACACAATTTATAATTTATTTAAATATTCTTCATGTTCTGGCACAACTTTTATTGCAGAATCCGCTCTTATGCTTACCAGTATCTCCTTGAAGCATGACGACCTTAGTGGTAGCGCAAATCAGCCCGTATTTAAAAAAATTGTTTTTTAAAATTTGTTTTATAA
The DNA here is from genome assembly GCA_930367235.1 of Sarcophaga rosellei. Lineage (NCBI taxonomy): Eukaryota > Metazoa > Arthropoda > Insecta > Diptera > Sarcophagidae > Sarcophaga > Sarcophaga rosellei. The sequence continues at coordinate 29,055,585 of OV884020.1, read as the reverse complement.
ACAAAAAGATACAAAAGAGATATGTATAGGGTGTTTTTTATAGAGGTATAGAACTTTAAGTTGCAATAAAACAACGATGGATTATTCGATTGACAGGAATTTTATTTATCCGAAAGATAATCTTGTGGCATTACATTTTAAATATGATTTCTGGCATATGGCTGGCGCGGATGTAGTCCAATCTGGACGTCCAATTTTCGATGACTTTTTCCAACATTTGTGGCCGTATATCGGCAATAACACGGCGAATGTTGTCTTCCAAATGGTCAAGCGTTTGTGGCTTTACCGCATAGACCAATGACTTTACATAGCCCCACAGAAAGTAGTCTAGCGGTGTTAAATCACAAGATCTTGGAGGCCAATTCACAGGTCCAAAACGTGAAATTAGGCGGTCACCAAACGTGTCTTTCAATAAATCGAAATAAAATTGCACTACTTGCAAGCGTTGTTCAGGCGTGAGTCTATTCATGATGAATTGCCAAACCAAAGTGAGAATCAGTGTGACCAGGTCTGAAAAATTTTTGCAGCTAAATCCTATCCAAAATAATGCTAAAAAAAATGCTAAATGGATTTTTAAGTGCCAAAAAAAATGCTAAATTTTTTTAATAATATTATGAAGAAATTCTTCACTATCTGTACAGCTATTTCCACAAATTAAGTTTGATTATATAAATAAAACCACATCGAACTGAAAAACAATTTATTTATTCTATTCAAGAATCGCAAACTAAAATTATAAAACAAAAATTAAAAATACATATTTTTCAGTCTTTCTACATATATGTAAATAGATATGTCTTCAAACAATTTTGGACTAAAACGACCATTAATTCATGTAACATTTTATGTATTTTATATATTCTAAAATGTCAAAAAAACTATATTGCTATATAATAACATTTGTACTTCACAAATAAATTTGTTTAAACAAAAATACCAACTTTTGGCTACATATTAAATACTTCATCAAAAGTGTATTCTTCACATTCTGAGGGCTCTGTTATAATATTATATATATTTTTATCGCTTTTTGGCATTAATTCTTTAGTTATTTGAAAACTTTGGCAACATTTATTCAATCTGCTCAATCCACATCTTATATAGAGGAGTGAATTCATTGTATTTAATATCATTCTATTTATTATTTTAGTTTTTAAAAGATTCATTTTGCTAAATACACGTTCAACTTCTGCAATACTAAATGGCAAAACTAAAAATTTCATAAAAAATCGGGCAATTCCTTGAAGGGATTTTCATTCACAGCATTCTTGTATTCATAAACTTGTATCCAAAACTCAATAGTTGTCTTCTGATTTTTCCACTCGTATGAAGTTAATTTTTGCCATTGCAATTCTAAAGTTGTAATTTAATCATTTGAAAAATTTATCATTTCTTCTTTGAAATTTTTAAATAATTTACTTTTATTCCCTCACCTGGGTAACGATCTTGTCGCGATGTGGGGGCTTAAGTGTACTTCGATTCACTCTGTGACCCAGGGTGAGTTGGGGTGCATGACTAAAGGTTACCCTAATATCGTGGGAAGACTCTGGTTTCGGATCGATGTCGTTCTTGATCTGTTCGAATCGTCGGAACACGTATATTTTTCTTTCATACCCCTAATCCGGAGTGTTATGCGACCCGTGCTCATCGGATGGTTTGCAGTCAGGGGTCTAATCCGACTGTATTTTAACGGAGCCTCACTGATACCTGGGCGCCTCAGTGAGTATTAGGTTTCCTACCAAGTCCCTGTCATGCTATCGGGGGCTATGGCATGATCGACCTCCTTTCCCCCTCACTCGTGGGACTTACATGGACGAGAAAAACAATACTGACGAAATGGTGTTTTTGAATGGACTGGACGCGTCCCAGCTCATTGCGCGAATCCAGGCGAGCATTGTTGACAACAACAACGAGATCGTCAGGAATTTCGCCCCAGCTGGCCTGAGGATTATGACTGTGGAGGAGGCCTTTGGTGAGGAGTCTGCTTTGGCGATCCTCACTTCTACGGAAGATATGTGCGTGGAGTCAGACTCTGTCTCCCCACTATCGGATGAAGACGGTGACAATACGGTCATCGAAAGGTTCCCTCTCACTCGTATCCAAATTGCCACTGGGAGCAATGAGGTGGTGACATCCCCTTTAAGGAACCCACTTGTCAGACGGGATGCTTCTGACCCACTAGTACGATCATCTACTGATCCGGACTGCATGGGTGGGGGTGGCTCGTCTGACAAGGGGGGTAGAACTGGGCGGAAACGTTCCGCTATGTATAAGGAGAGGAATTCATATCGTAGGGCTTGCACTGTCTTGAGAAGATTTGCAAGCTGTGATGTGGATTCCCTCTCTGTTAAGGAGCAGAGGATGCTGGCTCGACACAGAGGCACTGTTCTGCGGTATGAGAAAAAATACCCAGACAGTGCCCTCTCACGGGTCGCTGACTCTGATGGACCCTTGAGTGTGGACGAGAGCGTAGAGCCAACTGCTTCTACCTCTCAAGCCGCATGCAAGGGGCACAAAGGTTATACACCCTTACTCCCAGCTGGAGCAAAGAAGACCACCCGAGTTTTCAATCCTTCGGTGAAGAGAAAGGGTGGTGGTGTTACTCCTTCAAGGGATGGTGGAAAGGAGGTAGAAGCTACCGCCAATCCTTTATCCCAAAAGGAGGATGTAAGGTTAGAGGCCAAGGAGTTGGGGGGGGTCACTTCGGCGGATAGGTCTTCTGTGCAGGTTTCTCGCAAGGGAGACCGCATGAAGAGGAACAGGTCTGACGAGGTGCCTTCCTCTAGCTCCAAGCGTCCCAGGAAACAAGGGAGCCTAGGAACTAACCCTTCCCTTCAGCTGGCTTTCATCGACAGGTCGGATTTGGATGGTAAAATCTCTCCTGAAAGATGGAATCTAGTTGAAGAACGGCTCATTGAGTTCATAGCTGAGGAGAGTTGTGATGGCAGGAATGCTCGCATATCTTCTATTGGTTGGTCCAGGGGTATCAAGGTAGTCGACTGTGAAAACGAGGGAACTGTAAAGTTCCTTGTGGAATCAGTGAAGCGCCTTGGCGAACTCTGGCCCGGTGCGCGCTTGGAGGTGGTCCCTCAATCCGACCTCCCTCTACGTCCAATAGTGACGGTATGGATCCCGCCTATTTTTAGGCGTGTGAGTATCATACCAAAACTTATTGGGAAGCAAAACGATGGATTGAACACCAGTACATGGGCAGTTGTTAACTCCCTGGCTGGTGAAGGTAAGAAGGGCTGCGATCTTCGGATCGCTATTGATCAGACCTCACTTCAGAGGCTAAGGGCAAGGGGTGGCGTGGTGTTGTGTGGGATGGCAAACCTAAAGTTCCGTCATCGGGAAATAAGGGGTGCCTAGGAACCCAGAGGAGGCTGAAAGTGGTGCAGATTAATCTGCATCACTGCGAAGCTGCCTCACACAACCTACTAACCACCCTACGCCGCCTTGAAGTTGACATCGCTCTTATCCAGGAACCTTGGATCCTTAGGGATAGGATCCTGGGTTTGAGCGATCCTGATTATAGGTTACTTGTTCCTAGAACAAGCGAGAAGGTAAGAACCTGTATATTAGCTAGGGGTAGCTTAGACTTGTTAATCACTCCTTCCTTTTGTACAGGTGACGTAACGACTGTGGCGTACAAAGATGACCTTGGGATCGAGTTGATGCTGTCATCTGTGTACATGCCGTACGAGGCTGCATCCCCACCTGATGACTTAATTGGACGACTGGTGGAGCATGCGGAGAGGACAAGATGTCGCCTTGTCCTGGGTTGCGATGCCAATGCTCATCACACCCAATGGGGCAGTGCTGACATAAATACTAGGGGTGAGTCGATTTTGAATTTTATTATTCTTAATAGGCTCAACATTTGCAACGTTGGCAACACGCCAACGTTTAGAAACCGTGTTAGGGAGACTGTAATTGACATTACGCTCTCTAACATGGACAGGTCTATGATTGAGGACTGGAGGGTTTCAGATGAGTGTTCTTTCTCTGATCACCAATTGATATCCTTCAGTATTAATCTATCAGGTGGCTTTAACAAGCCTTTTAGAAATCCAAGAAGAACCGACTGGATCAGATATGAGATGGCTGTGGAGGAGGAACTTAAGACCCTCAGGGGTCGTTCCACTCCTAGCGTCAATGATCGAGTTGGGTCTTTGACGGATATTTTGTTGTCTTGTTATAGAGATGCTTGTCCTCTCACTTACCCGGGTAAGAGGAACCAGCCAGTCTGGTGGAATGCGGAACTCCGTAGACTCCGCTGTTGTACCAGGAAACTCTTTAATAAGGCTAAGAAGTCGGGCAGGGAAGTTGACTGGTCTGCATATAAGGCCAGTTTTAATGAGTATAAAAGGGAAATAAAGCGCTCAAAGAGAACCACCTGGATGAGTTTCTGCACGAGTATCGAGAATGTTTCCGATGTGGCTCGTTTCCGTAGGATGCTGTCTAAGGACCCCAAAATCCTAGGCTTCATCCAAAAGAACGATGGCGCGTGGACAGCCTCGAGAAAAGAAACCCTAGAGGTTCTGCTGAGTACTCATTTTCCCAATTGTGTGGATCCAGAAAGCTATCCGTCGGGGGTAGCGGATCCCTTCTGTGATGCTGGCTTGATGCCCGATTTGGAGGATATCATTAACAGAGACAAGGTGAAATGGGCGATAAATAGTTTTGAGCCCTTTAAGTCGCCTGGTCCGGATGGTATCTTTCCGGCTCTGCTTCAGCGTGCTGGTGATATATTACACGAATGTCTGGTGGACGTGTATAGAGACTGTCTCCGGCGGTGTGATATACCTGATGGTTGGAAAGATGTGCTCGTGGTGTTTATACCAAAGGCTGGTAAACCCAGTCACATCGGCCCGAAGGATTATAGACCGATATCCCTCTCATCCTTTCTTTTGAAAGCCTTGGAGAGACTTATCGATCTACATTTGAGGTCAAACATGGACCGGTCTCTGTTGAGTGGGTCGCAACATGCTTACATCAAGGGTAAGTCGGTTGAGACCGCTCTTCATGATGTGACAGGTTTTGTTGAGACGAATCTGGCTAGGGGTGAGTACACACTGTCGGCTTTCCTTGATATAGAGGGGGCCTTCAATAATGTCACCACTTCTTCTATTGAGAATTCACTGAGGGATATACATGCCCCAGATTTTCTGGTGCGGTTTATCATCCACATGTTGGGTAATAGACTAATCCGATCGAATCTGGGTGGATGTTCTATCGTAAAGCGTGCGACCAGGGGTACACCGCAGGGGGGTGTCCTATCCCCTCTCTTGTGGCTCCTGGTTGCTAATGTTGGTCTGAGGCTTCTAGAGAGTAGGGGCTTTAGGGTTGTGGCATATGCCGATGATGTGGCTATTCTGGTGGGTGGAAAGTTTCTACCGACGCTGGGGGAACTGATGGAGTCTGCTCTTGGAATTTTATCCTCTTGGGCTACGAACTGTGGCCTGGGTATAAATCCGGATAAGACGGACCTCGTCCTGTTCTCGCGTAGGTACAAAGTTGAACCCTTCAGGTTGCCGAGGTTAGCTGGTAGGGAGCTTCCGTTGTCTTCGGAGGTCAAGTACTTGGGTGTTGTCCTGGACAGCAAGCTGAACTGGAAACGAAACACCGAGGAAAGAATGAAGAAGGGACTGAATGCCTTCTACCAGTGTAGGAACTCCATAGGTAAGAGCTGGGGTCTTCCGCCTAGGGCCATTCGCTGGATATATCTGGCGATTGTTAGACCGGTTATTACCTATGGCTGCGTTGTTTGGTGGTGTGCCTTAGATAAGAGTTTTCAGCGGAAAATCTTGGATAAGGTTCAGCGGATTGTTTCCTTGAGTATCACTGGAGTGAGGAAGAGTTGCCCTCAGGCTGCTCTTGACACTATGCTCTGCCTGACTCCGCTTGATTTATATGTCAAGCGGTGTGCAGCGCGCTGTGCCATTCGTCTGAGGGAATCGGGCTGCTGGAAACAGCGCTCGACAGGTCACTCCAGAGTTCTGAATGTCATCTTTCCTGACGGGAGATATCGACTTTCGGAAAAAGCCACCGATTATATTGTGCCTGAGGCTATGTTCCTGCCCGGTTTAAGGATACTTATACCGGAAAGGGCACAATGGAATGGTGGGGTACTCCAGGGACAGAGAGGTATACCCATCTTCACAGATGGGTCTAAGTTAGGTGGTTGTACAGGTGCTGGGGTTTTCTGTAGGGAACTCGGTCTTGAACTCCACTTTAGGTTGAACGATGACTGCAGCGTTTTCCAGGCGGAGATTTTCGCAATCTTGAAAGCTATTGAGGCCATAGCTGGTGGCCCAGCTTCAGATTCGGAATCTTACGTGATCTTCGTTGACAGTCAGGCTGCCCTTAGGGCCATTGAGTCGGTCTGGTGCAAATCACGGCTCGTTCGCAAGTGCAAGGAGTCGTTGAGGTCCTTTGGACTAGACCGTATCCGTCTCTGCTGGGTTCCGGGTCATAGCGGAATACTGGGCAATGAGACGGCGGATGCCCTCGCTAGGTTAGGTTCGCTCTCTGGGAGCGATTTAATAGTTGGTCCTGACCCCCCGGTCTGCCACCTCTACGGTCTCATCAATAGATGGGTCGGGGAGGAAGAGCAAAGACGTTGGGGGAACGGATCGGGTTGTTTTGTCTCTAGATGTCTATGGCCTGCTGTGGACAGTAAGAGAACAGGTAGGCTGCTGGGCTTGGATAAGGCCAGCTTAAGGTTAGTTGTCGGGTTTATCACAGGGCACTGCGAGATTAGGTCGCTGACGGGGATCTGGAACAGATCCCAGCCGGACTATTGCAGGGCATGTTGCGATGAGGAGGAGTTGGAGACTATCGAACATCTCCTCTGTAACTGCCCAGCCCTTGGTAGGTTGAGGCTGAGGACCTTTGGCAGGGCCTTCTTTGAGAGTTTGAACTCTGCGTCGAGAGCCGACATCAAGGCTCTCCACAGATTCATTAGTGGCTTAGGCTGGTTGAGGGGCGCTAGGGCTTCATCAGGATAGTCGCGCTCTCCCTTCTTGTTGGGTCTATGTTACCCCTCCGCTTCCCATTCTCCCTTTCCTATCTCCTCTCCTTTATATCCTATTCCCTCTCGTATCCTTCCTCTTTAAGGACGTTGTACAATGGGTCAATTCGACCTCCGGGTACTGTACTTGTCTTAATTGACAAGTGCACGTCCTCTAACCTAACCTAACCTAACCTACTTTTATTTATTTTCAAATTATTGTTAATAGCAAAAAAGGTAACATACTTTAAACTTAACAAATTTTTGGGTAATCTTTGCCTTAGTTGGCGTATTAACTCTGCTATGAAATTTCGACATATTCTACATACTTGGATACTATTAAACTATGTATGTACAATCAATCAAATTTTAATTGTAACAGGAGTAAAAATGAAAAATAAATTTAAGCTAGAAAATGCTAAACAAATTATTAAAAAATGCTAAAAAAAAATGCCAACTGCTAAATCGAAAATTTGCAGCTAAATCAAAATAAAAAATGCTAAATCTAGCTGCAAAAATGCTAAAATGGTCACACTGCTGAGAATAAATCACTTGACAGCTGTTAAATCGGTCGCCATCTTGAAAAGTAATGCCAACTTAAAGTTCTATAAAAAACACCCTATATAATAATAACAACTTCATGTCATCATATGGATTCGCCTTTGTCATTTCTGGCTTACGGCGAATTTCATTTGACAATCCAGGTCACAAAAAAAAAAATAATAAAAATACATGTTGGTTTTGTTAAAAAAAACACTGCGAATTGAGTTGTTAAAATTTTGCTATCACCTTATTGTGTTCGCCCTGAAGTAAACAGAACGAAAAACTGTATTTTTTATAGTTTCCGTTTCAAATTTCAATTTAAAAAATTATATTTTAAAAAAATTAAATTGTGCTCTTTAAAAATAAGTACGTAAAAAAATCCATTTAATACCAAAATATGCACTAACAAATCGAAGAAGAAATTCATAAAAAGTCCTGAAACGGATAATTAACTTACAACAATCTTCTTATGTTGCATGAGAAAAATTATGCAATTGAATTTTTAGAACTGCCCCAGTACCTAATAATATAAGGCCGAATTAAAAAAGATTGCCAAGTTTGACAAATATTATTAATTACCGTCTAAAATATTTTCCAGACTGCTGGAAAATGGCAACTCGTATCATCAGTGAAAAATACTAAAATTCTTTGAAGACAAACACGTATTTCAACATTAAGAATTGAAATTAACTAATACTATAATACCTCACAACCTTTAATCAGTATTAAATCAAAAATAAATTCAATATTGTAAAGTGAACGGACGTGCTATTGTTCGGCAAAAATGTTTAATTAAAACTTTCCTCAGAAAATCATAAAAATGTTACAGTGCTTTTAAAATATCTATGATTTGAAGTTAATGTGGGTCAGATAATACTCCAGCGAGATGCCTCCAACCAGTGTTGCCTTATAAATTTCAACGAAAACCTTCAAATTGAGTAAAAAAATCTTTTTCTCAGAAAAAAATCTTCACTTTACAAAAACTACAATTTATCAAATTAAATACATGTTTATTATGATTAAAACATAACATAACAATTTATACAAGACATTAATTTTTAAATAACGTTTAGAAAAGGAACAAAAAATAACGTAAATAATATATTTTTCATAAAATTATTGGTTCATAAAATATATTACAAAAAAGTACAATTTATGTATTTGTTACAGTTACTTTGTACATTTCTTTATTAAACTTTGTATTAGATTTGTACAATTGCGATAAATTTTTTTTTTTTTTTGGGATAGTCTTTTGTTCTTAAAGTGCCACATAATATAGATATTTCTAGTTTATTTCTAATTTTATTTTTATTAATATTAATTTGAGAAAAAATTCGTTCAACATTAGCTGTTGCAATAGGAATAGATAATATGGCATAAATAAATTTTTTTAGGTGAGGGAAAACTTCAGATCCATCGCAATGTTTTGTTTTCAAAATGATTTCCCAAAATATTTCAATGTTTTTTTCTTCTGTTAGATAGTGTTCTTTAAAATTAAAGTGACACAATTCTTACCATTCATCATCTGTTTTTTGAGCATTTTCAGAAGTTATAATATTTAATAACATTATCAGGAGCTAAAATCTCAACATATTTTGGGAAATCATTCTCAAAATCAATTTTTTTAACAAGCTGTTGCATAACTCAATATAAAATTGGTAGTTATTCGTAGTTGTTAGAGCTATGGATACTTGGGTTCCCAAATAAGTACCCATAGGATCTTTAATATACAAAGAGTTGTTTAAGTCAATCTTGTTAAAGTTTTCAACAGAAATAAATTCGTTTTTAACGAAGTATGCAAATATTTTACGATATAATCGTAAAATTTAAGTGTACAGTAAATGTATTTGAGGACTTTGGCTCTGAAATAGTCGATTCAATTTATTGATGTCACTTAAATATATAGCTTAAATTCGCTCTTTTGTAAATTACTTAAAATGCTTTCCACTGAATCGAACTTTACCAAGTCTTCATGCAAAAAGTATAATTCTAAGACGTCTATTCGACTCAATAGTTGATTAAAAAATGAAAAATCTTCAAATTTATAAAAATCTTATTTTTAATGTAGAAATCTTTTAATCTTCACATCACCTCAAAAAACTTCAAAAAGAAGATAAATCTTCATATATGGCAAGACTGCCTCCAACGTTCTTCTTTGCCTATAATTTTATATTTACAAAATGTTTTAATAACACTATGCGACAAAATAAAAAAAATGAAATACACCCAGCTAATGACACAGTATATGTTGTGAGTTTTGTTGAGTAGAACTCTAAAATATTTTTTTATATTTCTTGAACTCTCCAAACTTGTTTTATTTTGAAAAAAAAAACTGTCTTTTTGGACTTTACGCGCAAATTTATTGATTACACAAACATTTCTGAACCAATATCCAAATTTTAATTTATTAGAAAGGAGAGAGATAGGCCTTTAAAATGATATATATATATATTATTTGACTTAACATGCTATGAGGTTGGATGAGGTAAACTTGCCAAATGCGATTTTTTTCATTTTTCAAAAAATAGTTTTTTTTTTGAAAAGGGGAGAGATGAGCCTTTAAAAAGATATACATATACATATGGTTCAAACTTACATGTTATGAGTTTTGATCGGATAAACTTTGGAAAATATGATTTTTTTCTCATTTTTTCAAACTTAGCTATTCTTAATTGCAAAATTTAATAAAAAAAAATATGAAATAAGTGATGACATTGTGAAAGTGCATTATCTTGTGAAGAGATTGACGCTTCGTTTGATCGAATCAGACAAAAATTACCGTAGTTATTATTTAAAGAGTATAACAGTGGAGTTATAAATTTCATTTTAAAAAATATGTATTTTTTTCAAACGAACTTTCAGTTCAAAAATTTTCAGAATTTTTGATGGATCTTGATTATTTGTTGGAAAATGTTTCAATTTCACGTTTGAGCGACCACCAGAATGGCGAATGTGTGCGCCAAGAGAAATATTAATATTTGCAAAAAAACACAAATGTTAGCCGTGCAAATGTGGAATTAACACATTTTCCAACAAATAATCGAGATCCATCAAAAATTCTGAAAATTTTTGAACTGAAAGTTCATTTGAAAAACAATATGTATATATGTAGTCGCCGTAGTCTAGTAGGTAGTGTGTTCGCTTATTAGACGTAAAAGCCAGGGTTCGTATCCCAGGTCAGACATCAAAAATAAATATGAAAAAAATATTTCTTTGGCGACTACCTCTCAGCAGATTTCTGGCAAAAACTCTGAGAGTAAATAAACCTGCCATGAAAAAGTTTCTCAAAAATCTGTCGTTCGGAGTCGACGTTAAACTGTAGGTCATGAGTGGTGTGAGAAGCTAGGCCGTAATCCTGACTGAAGGGTTGTAATGGCCAATTATGTATGTATGTATGTAAATTTGAAAAAATGAGAAAAAAATCATATTTTCCAAAGTTTACCGGATCAAAACTCATAACATGTAAGTTTGAACCATATGTTTATGTATAACATTTTAAAGGCTCATCTCTCTCCTTTTCAAAAAACTTTGGATTTTAAAATAGGTTAAAAATATTTGGGCAATAAATAATTTTGTGCGAAAAGATAAAAATACCGTTTTTGTCAAATGAAACAAGTTTGGAGGGTTCGGGAAATATAAAAAAAACATTTTTGAGATCTACTCAACAAAACTCACATCCTACTCTATGTCATTAGCTGCGTGCATTTTCACTGTCGCACCGTGTAATAAATAAATAGATGTATATTACCTGAATTGAAGGTAATATTTTCTTCAACATTTTCCCCATTCGTTTAAAATTAAATGTTCGTTAATCTTATTGCATCAACTTAGAAATTTATAAAATAAAAATAATATTCCATTTAATCTTCTTAATATTAATATTTATCTTAATATTAATATTCATTATTAGTTTGAAAAGTTCTAATGTTTCTGATGATGATTTTTTGAAATTATGTGCCAACATCCTGCAAGTTAACATTTGCGTCATGGCAGTGCGTTCATTACTTTCTGCTGATACTTTACATTTTACATTGGAAAATGGTATGCAGGCAATTAACGTCTTGGCCGAAAAAGGTCGTTTGAGAGGAACGAACGTCTTTATACAAAGAGATTATACTAGTGGAGAGCAAAATACTAGACATAATTTAAGGAGGATAAGTAAGCATTTAAAAAAACTTTAATGAAAACTTGAAGGTTAGGCTAGGTGAATTTTTTTGTTTGTAATTGACAAAAAATTTACTTGGTCAAATGGTAAACTAGGTGCAATATCGAATGATGATGCTAATTGTTTACTAAATATATTATCTGCTAGCAATTCTTCCGTGGAAGTAATCTCTACAGCTGTGGAAACTGGCTTATCGCATAAAAGTAACTCGTCTTCGCAGTAGGAACAACATAAACTTAGATTAATAACATATAACGTCGCAAACCTGGCTAATTCTCTAAATTTTGGAAACTTTATTACGTACCGTAGTAAATCTGATATTTTCTTTTTATTTGAACCCCATATTCTGTCTGACAAACAGAAAGAGTATTCAATTTATTTTTCAAACTACTCTCTTTATTGGATTGCTGCTACAAAAACTCACAGAGCTGGTCGTGCTAGCGGTGGATGCTTGTTTGGGTTTCAAAAAGACTTGACGAAAGGATAAGTTGTTTTACTTTATCCCTCGCTACATTAATTGTACTAATTGGAAAGTGGAGATGGATAGTTTTGAAGAATTTTTAAATTACCTTTGTCCTGAGAATTTTTGATTGATTGGTGATTTCAATGCTCTTGTTGGTAGGAACAGCAGCTAGATCCTTCATTATTATATGACTGCCCACACATCAATGAATATCGTTGCTCTAAGGATAAAAAGACCAACTCCCTAGGTCTTAGACTTTTGGATACTGTGGAAAATCTTGGTGGTATTATACTTAATGGTCGAATGAATGGTGATCTTCAAGGTGATTTTACTTTTTATGGTAGCAGAGGAAGTAGTGTGATCGATTTATGCGTTTGTTCACATAGTTTTTTGGAATATATTGATGACTTTACTATTGCCTGCAAACCTTATTCCGATCACTTGCCGCTTCACTTAAACTTAGTACTACCTTCATGTAATTATAGTTTTACTTCACCTACTGCATATAATCAAAGACTACAGTGGTGTGATAAAACTGCTCTTAAATACGCAGAAAATATTCAAAACCTGGTATATGGTATATATGATATGGTAACGTTCATTAGGAGCAAAATAAAACTGTCATATGTATTACCTAAAAATAAATATCGTTTTGACCCAAAGCAAAGCTGGTTCAATTGGAAATGTGAGCGTTACCGTAAATGCATGTTAAAAGCTCTCAGCAAATATAGAAAATTCCATACATTGGGTGATAGAACTGCCTATGTTTGTGCTAAATTTAAGTACATCAACATTATTCGCAATAGAAAACTAGAGCATTATGAGAACAATCTAAGCTTACTGAATTCTATTAGTTGCAGCAAGGATTGGTGGAAGTTGGCCAATCAAATGAAATCGCGCAATAAAACTGTTCGAAACTACAAATTGCAGCTGATTCAAAGGCATTAGTTTGGGCGATGCCTTGTAATACTGATCCCTTTCTGGACTTTCCTATTGAGTACTATGAGCTAAAGATCATTAAAAAATAATAAAGCTCCAGGTGGTGATGGTATTCCCTACGAATTTTATAAGTATGCTCCTGCTTGTTTTGAACCACATATTTATAAGAGAGGTAATCCCTTCTAGTTTTAAAGAGTCTGTTCTTATCCCGCTTCTGAAAAAAGGTGATCCTAATTGTCTAACTAATTATCGTGGACCTTCCCTAATGGATACTTTTTGTAATATTTTTAACAGTATTATTTTGAATCATCTTACAACTTGGGTTGAGAGATATAATATTCTTAATGAATATCAAGCTGGCTTCAGGAAAAACTACTCCACAATAGATAATATTTTTCACCTTGCTAACATAGCTCTCCTGAACAAAATAAGTGGAAAAAATACATATTCGTTTTTTGTTGATTTTTCGTCTGCTTTTGACTTGGTACCTCGGAATTCACTTCTTTACAAATTATCCTGTATGGGCTTATCCTCTAAAATTATACGCATTTTGCAGCTATCATATGAAAATACTACAAGTAAAATATTTTATTCGAACACATTCAGCGAATCGTTTAATGTTGATCTTGGTGTGAAATATGGTTGCATACTAAGTCCAATTTTGTTTGCAATGTATTTAAATGATGTTCTTCCTGGTAGAGTGATTGTTGATAACATTCATATTAAAGTATTTTGATGACATTGTAATTTTATCTGATTCTTCTTCTCAACTGCAGGATATGATAAATCTACTTTTTAATTACTGTCAAATGTGGAGCCTGAAAGTTAACCTGGATAAGTCTAAAATTCTTGTCTTTCGTAATGGACCTAGAATATCGCATAACCTTAAGTGGAACTTCGGCGAGGATAGTATAGATATTGTTAACAGCTACAAATACTTGGGAATAGAGCTTACTTATAATTTATCGTTCAGGAAGCATTTAAAAAACAAACTAGTTACTGCTAAAATGGCAATTGCCTCTACCATGTCCAAGTATATAAACAACCCAAAGATATCAAATGTTAACAAGCTTAAAATTTTTAATGCTGCTGCAAGATCTATATTATTCTATAGTGCACAGATTTGGGGATTTTTAAAGTATGATGAAGTGGAGATTCTTTTCAGATTCTTCATCAAGAAAGTTTTGTTGCTGCCCAAAAAATACTCCAAACTACATGCTTTATTTAGAAACTGGTCTAAACTCTCTATTTGCAGATACCCTTAAACTTCACTTTAAATATATTAATAGAGCGCTACTCTTACCAGCAAATAGATTGCAATGTACAATAGCTGAACAAATAATTTCTAAGTATCTGTGAAATGTTCTTCATCGCTGAAGAAAATTTTGTTCGAAAAATTGCCGTCCACCGCCAATCACCATTTTTGTAGTAGGTTTTGATCATTTTTATGCGTTGTGATAATAATTTCTTCAACTGAGAAGAAAAAAATTGGTTTCAAAACTTAGTTTGGCAGATGTCGAATTCCAGTCCCATACTTTTGAAACCACGAAATGGATAGTCCTATACATATCTTTTAATTTTTCTAAAATGTCAAACCTATGAATATAATCATGAAATAAATATGTACGTATGTCTATTAACTAAATAAAATAAAAAAATAATATTCATTATAATAGTAAAGTCCTTTAAGTTGTCTAATTGTTTCAGAAGAATTCAATGTGATCGTAATCCTGCTGGAAATTCCACCTAGCTGTGATTCCTTCACGTAAAATATTTTTCAATATTATTGTACTCTTTTGGTCGTTGAATCTTGCCGTGCAAGATAATTTGAAAACTAAACTTGTCTTAATACTCTGAATACATTTATCTATCAGTTGTTTACTATATATATAAATTAACACAGACTTCACTGAGAATTTGCCGAAGGATCTGTCTGAATTGTCAATTCGACAGTTGTTATCCGCATACATACTTTTTAGTATAAATTTTTTCATAATCAATTATCTTACAGGATGGAAGTATTAAATGACTTTATGTTTTTAATAAGCGTAAACATAATATCTAGCTTAAGAAAGGACTTTTTTAAAAATTGTGCACAGAGAAAATTACAGGTTTGCCACATGTTAGTGTGATTTGCGGGTGGAATTCTTTCACCGAAGAGGGTTGAAATTAATTCTCATATTAACAAATTGTCATGCACATCACAAAGAATTGTACAAAAGTAGTATTTCTCTCTTTATTGCGTTGCTCGTTTTTTACCACTGAAATAAATACACAAATTTATACGTATATGTACACCCTGAAAAAAAACTTCCCACTGGATTCGATATCACCCTTTTGTTTTTTTCCTTAACCACTCTTTCCACAATTGAGATTTGTCTGCAGTGTTCGAACACTTGAATATACGAAAGAAAACAAAATTATATGTTTAAAAAAATGTTCAACGAAATGTTTTTTGGAACACACAGATGTACTAATTCATACAAATGGGGCGTTCTCATAAAAAAAAATAAATACCATTGTAAAAAATGAGATAGGGGGTGTCTAAGTGAGCGTGTAAATTACAATTAGTTTGGTTAGCCACACTTTATAAAACAAAACGTTCGTTGTAAATTAAAAAAATGTTAGTTGGCTAGCGTATACACATACATACATATGTAAATATAGACCAACAAATATAAGTATGTTTGCATATTTATTAGTAGTTTTACGTCTTAATGACATTTTGAATCATAAAAACCTTAATTAAATCAAAAAAATGCTTAGAAATTGTTTCTAGGGCGAATTAGCTACGAAATGACTGTAGTGCAGTAGGTAGTGTGTTGGTATATTAGACGCAAGGCCACGATTCAAACCCCAGGTCAGACCTCTCCAACAAAAATATTTTTTTCTGGCAAAAACTCTGAGAGTAAATAAAATTGCCATGAAAAGTTTCTCAATAAATCTGTTGTCCGGGGTTGAGTTTAAACTGTAGGTCTCGCCACTCATATATAAAATTAACACACACAGCATAAGTGAGAAACTAGGTCGTATTCCTGCCTGAAGGGTTGTAATGACCAATTATGTATGTAATGGATACAACTTAACTAGAGTTCCCAAATTGTTTACTAATTACTAAATTCGTTCATTTACTGCAGAAGGACAAAGAGTCGAACCTGCAAAAATACTTGCAAAATTTGGACACAAAGAAAGAATCGGACTACAGTTTACGGAAGGCAGCAAGGAAAATTCGGAGACCTACTTCGCATGACTCCCCTTTACGACTGCAGCTATTTGATTGGGCAGAAAGCGCAGAACAAAAAGTTGAGGCTTTTTTGCCACCTACCTAGAGAATGTTTTACATCAAACCATACTGTTTCTAGTATTGCCCCAGTTACAATCGACGATGTGGTTCATAGGTTGATCAAGTTCCGGCTGTCTGCAGTGATTGTCGTCATCCAGAGTCTAAAGACGAAGAAATCACCTGACTTTGACAAAATAAATGCGACAATGATTAAAAATTTCCCTACATCGGCCGAGCGTTTTATTTTGTTTATCTTCAACTCTATGTTGCGAATATGCTACTTTCCTGCATCTTGGAAATTATCTGATTTAGTGATGATACCCAAACCAGGCAAGAACATCACGCAAGTATCATCATATCGTCCAATAAGTTTACTGCCAATAGTTTCTAAGATGTTCAAAAAATGCTGTTTTATAGTTTAATAACGCATCTGGATGCCAACGTCATAGTTCCCGACCATCAGCTTGGCTTTGGGCGAAAACATAGCACAATTCAAAAAGCGCACAGAACTACCAATTTAATTAGGCGTGCTTTTGAGAATAAGCAGTATTGCTCTGCGCTATATATTGATATATTTAAGGCTGTGATAAGGTCTGGCACGAAGGACTTCTATTTAAAATCACGAAGTTTTTAACAACGAATGTACATAAATTGTTAAAAAGCCAAATTAAATCAAAAGATGTCACCTCTTCCCGCAGAAAGATATCTGCTGGTGTACCTCAAGGAAGTATTCTAGGGCCGTTCCTATACTTATTGTTCAATGCAGATATGCCTACAGGTGTAGTGACTCATACTTCTACTTTTCGAATGATACGGTTCTACAGTTGCGTCACAAAAACTTGAATCTCAAGATAGTGAATTGGAAAATTGGCTGCTGAAATGGAAGATAAAAGTCAACGTTTCTAAGTGCGTCGACACTACGTTTACACCGAGAAGGGTATATTGTCCGCCCATCAAGATTAATGGTGCGACAGTACCAGAACATAATAGTGTAAGATATCCATATAGCTGCCAAAATCACCCAGATCAAACTCAGAACAACACAGCTTTACTGCCTTATTGGACCTAAGTCAACCCTTGACTTAGAACTAAAACTGCTTTTGTATAAGTCAGTATTGAAACCTATTTATCTTTATGATATCCAACTGTGGGGAACAGCCTCACCATCCAATGTAAAGAAGATTCAAAGGCAGCAATCTAGATTTCTTAGAATAATAACTGATGCTTCTTGATATATGAGAAACCGTAACATTCCCAAAGATCTGAATGTGCCCCCAGTTCGAGAGGAAATAAAAATAGGAAGTATCAACTGCGTCTCTAGTATTACAAAACATCCCAACCGTCTTGTAAGAGACTTACTTGTTTTCGAGGGTCACAGACGTCTCAAGAGGGTTCAAACAAATGATCTAGACAGATAAATTTACTTATGATGAGCACTTTTAGTTGTTGCAGTGGCAATAAAAACTTTTATTTTTGTATTATTTTATGTTAAGATTTGAATACTTATTGCAAATTCCGAAAGGAAATTTTAAATTTTTTTTAATTTTCAGCAGCAATAATTATAAAAAACTTATTATAATATCAACATCACTACGATTTTTGTATATATGTACATAATTTTAAATAGTGCATCTTCACATTTTCAATAGTAATGTACGAATCTTAAAATAACATTTAAAATGCAAAGAATAGTCCAAATACATATTCTTGGTGGCTTATACGCATTTTGTTACAGATGTAACCTATGCCGGTGACTTGCGCACTATTGCAGAAATAGTCCTTGGTTTCGAGCGGCCACCCTAACGAAATCAATGGTACGATGAGGTGTGTCGAGAGTCAGCTGCAGCGAAAAACGCTGCATACAAGATAACGTTGCAGTCAGACAATACGCGAGTCATTGTCGAGAACTTTAAAGAGAGAAAAAGGGATGAGAGACGCCTTTTCAGACGCAAGAAGAGAGAGCAGGAAAGGCGTGAGCATGAGGAAGTTGAGACGTATAGATGTAGAAATGACGCTCGAAAATTCTGTGAAAAGGTTAACCAAGGGCTATAAGCCCGGAGCGTCTTCCTGCAAAGAGGGGAATGGAAACTTGGTAACAGATCCACAGGGAGTGAGAGATTATGTTCCGAACCCAATCGATGATGACGGAGTGGATATGGATTGTCATGAAGTGATCAAAGTCGCAATTATGAGTCTGAAAAACAATGAAGCGGCAGGTCCTAATGGCCTCCCCACCGAATTGTTTAAGACCGGATGTAATGAGTTGGTAGGGCGCATGAACCAGCTTATTTACAAAATATGGCTACAGGTAAGTATGCCCAACGATTGGAACCTCAGTGTCCTCTGTCCTGTCCTGAAAAGGGGAGACCCTACGATATGCGGCAACTACAGGGGTATAAGCCTTCTCCCTATCGCATATAAGTTTCTTACAGGCGTATTGTGTGAACGACTGACGCCACTCGTGAAAACACTGATCAGTAAGGCTTCAGACTTGGCCACCATCGACCAGATCTTCACACTACGCCAAATCTTGGAAAAGACCCACGAACAACAAGTCGACACATACCATATTTTTGTCGACTATAAGGCAGCCTTTGGCAGCCCCATTAGGGATCGTGGTTTTGACGCAATACCTGCGAAGCTGATAAGGCTATGCAGAATGACGTTGAGCAATGGACCCCTCCGAACCTTTTGGTACCAAGGCGATCCCTTATCATGCGACCTCTTCAACTTCGTCATGGAGAGTGTTCTGCGAAAGGCGGGAATACATCGCAATGGCACTATTTTTCAAAAAAGTGTCCAGTTACTTTCGTACGCTGACGACATTGACATCATAGGGCGTACCAAGCGAGATGTTACTGCTGTCTCTAGTGCCATTGAAAGGGAATCTACTAAGATGGGTGTGGCAGTAAATGAGGTCAAAACAAATTATGTGTTATCGACAAGTAGAGACGTGCGGAGTATTTATACTCAGATTACGACCGATAACTATACTTTTGTTACAGTCAAGGAATGTATTTATCTTGGCTCCGCCGTTACCACCAAAAATGATATCAGTCTGGAGATCAAGCGCAGGATCACTCTTCCCAACAGGTGCTACTACGACCTCAATATGCAATTGAGTAACAGAGACCTCTCTCGTGCGACAAAATTAACGATCTACAAGACACTCATCCTACCCCCGTGCTTCTTTATGGCGCAGAGGCATGGACCCTATTAAGTACTGACGCAGCGGCCTTGAGAGTGTTCCAGAGAAAATTCCTACGTAGGATCTTCGGTCCAGTGCGAGTTGACTATGATTTCCGCATCCGATCCAACAGTGGGCTGCATGAGCTCCTTAACGACATAAACGTTGTGCAGCATATTAATATTCAGCGGCTGCGCTGGTTCGGCCATGTCGTTCGAACGGAGGAGGATGCTCCGGCGAGACGGGTATTTGATGCATGATCTGCGGAAGTCGGCGAAGAGGACGACCTTGTATGCGTTGGAAGGACAAAATCGAGGAAGGCCTGTCATTGATAGGTGTGATCAACTGGTGTAGGCGCGCATGAAGCTAAGGATGTGTTGTGGCTGGCCGAAATCCGTTAATCGGGTTGTTATTTATTTATTTATTTTTAATTATAATACAATTACACATTATATCTAATTATTATTACGAGCTGAGTAACTTAGATGTGCTCAGTGTAGTGTAATAGACCAGAGCCTCTGGTGGGAATCGAACCCACGACCCTCACGCTAACAGTCTAACACACTACCCACTAGACTGCCAGGGCGCCTATAATCGGGTTGTTAATGGCCAATTAAGTAAAGTAATACCAGAAATGTTGATTTGGTTCTCTCTAAAATCAATAAAAATGGCAATACAGCAATGTCAGGAGGAGATCGGTTGTGTCTTTGCACATATTCGACGAAGCTGCTGACTTCTTCGCATAAAGTAATTAGATAGAATTTATACATATTTGTAGTATAATAAAAAAATAAATAGGATTATAAAGATACGGACAAAAAATAAGTTCACATAAATTGATTTTGTATTATTCGGAAATAGAAGATGGTTCTTCATTAGTATACATTTATTCGCGATTTTTAATTGTCCACCTTTTATATGTACATTAAAAACTTAAAAAATGTCCACTTATAAAGTTACAAAAATTAAACTAAATGAAATACATTGATCTATTTTTTTCCATTACCCCTCCAGGGAGCATACGAATTCCACTAAGCATCTCCATCTGATACGATTCTTCGCTGATGTTTTTGCGACTTCACATGTGAGGTCATTAAGCCTTAGTTCTTGTAGGACCGTTTTTTCTTTTTGATCTGCTTCTGTATAGGTTCCAAATCCTTGAGTTGGCGTGAGAGACAAAATAATTAGAGCTCATACATAGCATAGCTCTCTCATTTCAGATGCATAGCTCGCAGAGCTCTCATTTCTTCACAACGGCAACATCAGTCAACCGTTTCAAACAAACGCTGGAGTGAAGCAAGGATGCCTACTATCACCTCTGTTATTCACCATCGTGCTGGATGAAATCCTGAGTCTGTTCAAAGAGAAGAGGAATAAAATATTGATCTATTATGGACAAGAAAAAAATAGTGGTTTAAAGAAATTTAATATTTTGGATTTACATTTAAGTCCGGAGATTGTGCTTCATCGCAATAGGTTCACGCCATTATTCAGGAAACACATTACGACAAGACCCGAAGTGTATTTTTCAGATCATTGTCCTATTGAAATTGTCATTTCCAATGCAGTCCCATTTCCAAAAAGGTGACATCACTTCTTCACAATAAATACAAAATTTAACTCATGTTATTTGAGATCGAGTAAATAGGTCCCACTCCAGTCATGATAAGCATTCACAAGCCATTGTATTGACTCCTCCATTCTTAAAGGCTTTTTGGCTTAAAGGAAACATAATTTCTCACTTTGACATCTTACCTTACCCACCTTTATACAATCAAATTAATTCTATTCGTCCAACCGATGGCGTTTTATGAGCACTAGGATATTTCGAGAAGATTTACAAGATAGGTCTTTCTTGGCAAACTTTCGCCTCAGAGTCCTAATAGAATATTCAAATCCAATAAAACTTGCGGTTAACTAAAGGGAGGATTTTAACGGGTAGATAAATTGTTTTTCATTATTATAAGTACCCAATAAGATAGAAGAGAGCGTTAAGCTAAAGGGAGGATCATCCTGTCGGTAACTTTTAAAGTTAAATTTATGATTGAACTTGCCATATTTTATAAAATATTTTCAATATGGCAACTTCAAATATAAACGAAATGAGAAATACAATAAAAAAGAAGAAGCCCGTCATTGCCACTGCTTTTAAATAAAATTTTGTCCGCTACTGACATATTTTTGAAAAATATAACTTTATTTACCATTAGGTTGTAAAAACGAAGAGAAGTTAAAGGTGAATTTAAAGTTCACTTTAGCTAAAGTTACCTTTAACTAAACCAAACTTTAATGGAAAGTTGTAATAATAGCAATTGCAACTGATTTAAATATGTTTCGAGTTGACTTAATACCTTAAATACAAAATTCTGTGTTTCATTTTTTGGCGACATTCAACGTGTGTGCAATGCTGTCCACATCCCTTATTATTGTAATTATAATAATTTTATTAAACTGTTATGCCTAAATTCTATATCCCAAAAAGGTTTACTTTTGAGATTTATAATTTTTATAACCATAGTCTGGCATCGACTTTTTGACGTGTTTTGTGTATGCTAACGAATGATAAAAATTTTTTATTTTGTTATTCTATCGTTCAATATCATGCTGCAAATAAATTAGGCGGCTTACATGCCATGTGCCTGTTTTAATATTGGCGCCTTATACTATTTATATACATATTCGGGGTACTAAGTGCTGATACACAATTTTGCAATTGCTGTTCGCTAAGGCAGATTGTCCTTTAATTATTCTTAGGGCGGCAGAGCCAAAGCTTAATTAAAATACATAAATACAAATTGAACACCTAATTAATCGCCGTAGTCTAGTAGGTAGTGTGTTGGCTTATTAGACGTAAGTCCACGGTTTAAACCCCAGGTCAGGCATCAAAACGAAATTATGAAAAAATATTTCTTAGGCGACTTCCTCTCACCAGGTTTCTGGCAAAAACTCAGAGAGTAAATAAAATTGCCATGAAAAGTTTCTCAAAAATCTGTCGTTCCGAGTCGACTTTAAACTGTACGTCCCGCTACTCTTGTATAAATATAAATAATGTACGTAGTTACTTATTTGTAAATGGTCTCACTAAAGTGTTTTTTCGCCATCTCAATAGTTACCTTATATTCTTTGCGTTTTTAACATCCTATATTTCATGTGTCTCATTTTATAGAAAGTATAAACGCGTTCATTGGCACAAGTAAAAATAAAAGTAGCCTAGGTACGCCGTAGACGGTGGTTGGCGTCAATTTCATATACTCACATGTATTCAACTTTTTATAAGTAGCCGCGTGTCGGGTTGAATGTCTTTGTAGTATTGTTTTGGTCGTCAAAGAAAAAGAAACTTTTGAGAGCATCACAAATTTATTTTATTTTTATGAGTGACTCCATGTTATTGCCCTTAACTGTATATTGTTACTTTTTTCTCTCAAAACGTTTATAAAAGAAATTGTTCAAATTTTAATCACGTTATTTATGTCTTTGTTTAAAAAATTAATTTCTTAAATTACAAAGATCAAACTCTGTGTAAAATGCCACTGTCTCTAACGTCACACCTTTAATTACAACTCGCTGTCCAAAAAAATAATATATATCATTACAATAATACATATCATTACGAGCGAAAAACTAGCAGCGTCTATAAAGGTAAAGACTAGAGCCACCTTATGAAAACCCCAGGAAGGAATAAAGCTACGTTTGAAAAGTTAACAGAGTTTATTAAAAAGAACAACAGAACGCTTAATGCTATACCGTATTTTGTATTCCGAACGTCAAAAAGCGATAAGAAGAAGAATGCTAGTATTCAGAATTTGATTTTTAAATGAAATAGAGATGAATGAATAGAGAAATACAGCAAAATGAATAACATCAAGATAACGGCGCCAATGTAAGTACGCCTCTATCCGTATTCAAATGTTAATTTATCGCAGTGACTGACGGAGGTGACGAGGAATATTAAATAACGTTGCTTGACTCTGCTTCTTCGCGAGGGACATCAAAAAGTCAAAGGGAACTGTAATTATTGAACAAATAGTAGTCTTTACCAAAAAACAAAAAAAAACAACCGCCTCATCAGCAATAAATAGCAAGCCAATCGTCATTAGACGATTAAACTAACGAATTAGTACCGACAGGCAAGTGAGAGTTTCAAAGGCGAGTGTCCCGCAATCTCCATAAAATTAACGAGAAAAACCAATACTCACCGTCGATACTGAAGCGTCACAATATCTAATTAGGCCTGATGTAGTGAAGGGTAGTGATTAATAGAGGAAAAGATAACTAACAGTTAAACATACATATGTATGGTCATTGTTGCTTTTGATATTTTGGTGTAGATTTTCTAGTAACCAACGGCGTTAATTTGAATATTGGTCAAGCACTGATGAGTAATGTGATCTTGCCTCTACTAATACAATAGCCAAATACATACTGAAAGGCTTCGTTCGGGTCGATAAATTTATTACCACAGTTTGCGGGCAATAAGTCCACCGGAAATTACGCCCTTATAGAATTCAATAATAACGGGAGGTTTCCTAGAGGACTGCTTAACTTCTCAATGCAGGAGAATATTATTGCCGAAGGAAGGATGATGGACTGCAGTAGAAGCTGTACTAAACTCCGCACAGCACTTTGATAGGTAAGAAGGTTGATAGAGCTAGCGGCGCAGAAAACACAACAATGTCAGCGTTTTCGTCATGTCTGATCAAAGTCAAAGGATAAGATTGACCCTAGTGATTAAAACACTTTAATTACGTTTCTAAACAGCACAGTTACCGTTGAATTGAAGAAATGCGAGACGGAAAAAATGGTTCGTTGTTTACCTTAAACATTGAGCTGAGCTTTGGTTTTGAGACTTATTGATTGTCATTGCGAGTGTTAATCTCATGGATATTGAACCCGTTTGAACCCATATCTTTGGGAATAATAGGGGTTAGTGGTAGTAATAAATCTTCTCCTCGGGATTTAGTCTAGTAGGTAGTGTGTTGGCTTAGTATACGTAAGGCCAAGGTTTTATACTCTTGGTCAGACATCAAAACGAAATCTGAAAAAATATTTCTTCGCGATTTTCTCTCAGCAGATTTCTGGTAAAAACTGTGAGAGTAAATAAAATTGCAATGAAAAGTTTTTCAATAATCTGTCGTTTGAAGTCGACTTTAAACTGTAGGTTCCGTCATTCATGTATAAAATTAACACTCACAACATGAGTGGTGTGAGAAGCTAGGCCCTAATCCTGACTTACATACAGTTTAACGTCGAGTTGTTGAAAAAGTAAAAGTTGAATGCCCTAAGTCCAAATGGGTTTCAAAATACATTTGTAGAGAAGTAATTTCTTCTCTAAACTTAAATCAGATTTTGGACCTAGCAACCAAAACATTTTCTTCACTTATGTGATATATTTTAGATTTCATACGGATTTTCCACGTTAATCGCCTAAATGTTTTACGTGATTACTTTTCGGAATTTGTGAACCATTCATGACTGTTGCTGGGCAATCATTTTGCCTTAGGCTGAAAGTCACATTGGTAGACTTTTGTTTATTTACTTTTATATTCCAATAATTTAACCAGGTCTGCAGTTCATTAATCTAATTTTGAATTAGACTTGATGTTTCTATTGCCGACGAACTTGTTGCTAAAAATGCAGTGTCATTAGCATAAGTGGCCACAGTAACACTATCCAAAAAAGGCATATCTGAAGTATAAAAGGTATATAACATCGGTTCTAGTACGCTTCCTTGTGATATTCCTGCTTCGATTTTGCAATGCCTTGAAGGTTCATTGTTGACCTTTACATAAAAGTGGCGTTCGCTTAAAAAAGATTTCAAAACTAAATAGTAAGGTGCAAGTAAAATACTTTTAATTTTATAAAGCAGACCACAGTGCCAGTGCTTGCTGTATATCTATAAATACGGCGGAACAATACTCTTTTCTTTCCAATGATCCCGAAATTTAATTTACTAAATGATGACACTGTTCTGGTGTACCGTGTTTATGGCGAAAGACAAACTTATGGTCAGGAATTATAGAGATTTCTTCTAAGATAGGCAATAGTCTTTTAAGGAACAATCTTTCATACAATTTAGCACACGTTGATAATAGGCTTATCGGTCTATACGATGTTACACAATTCTAAGGCTTATTTATTTTATGAATCATAATAATTTCAGCACATTTCCCTTGAATAGGAAAATGTTGAAGCCTTAAAATATAATTAAGTATTAATGTCAGAAACACAATTCCTTTTCTTGGCAAATTGAAAGCATTTTTGTGAGTTTTTCTGATACAAATCGGCTTCTAAAGGTGTTAGACTTACAATAGCATCTTATATTCAGAAATCTAATGGATCCTATCAATATTTAAGCATCCAGTATCGAACGCGGTTTCAGGTGTAGGGTAGTCGATAAGATTTTGGCATGTTAATAGCTGTTATACTCCCATACTCCCGTTGCGCCCAGTTTTTATTTTCGTGTTTATAGCAACTTGTATATATATGTATAATGAGCACTATATATAATATACATATATAAATATATTTATGTATATGGTAGGCTTTATAGAAAACAAGTCCTCGAATACGGTTTGTGTGTATTATGAGTTTGTAGGTGATAACATGGTATAGCAACAAGTTGCTATAAACACGAAAATGAAAACAGAGCGCAACAGGAGTATGGGAGTATAAAAGCTATATATGTATATATATATATAGACTGAGCAAAATCTATAACGCGACTGATTGATTCATTAACGTAGAATTTTGTTTTTCGTCATCTAGTTCAAATGGAAATTTATTTAGATTTGATCAGGCTTTTTTCAAATCTTTCGAAAATTACGTCATTGGAATCAAAGTTTTTGTTCATTTTACCTCAAAGACGCTCCTTAAAATGTTTTCGTATACACTGAGTCTACATGGTAACCATAAGAGCGGCATTTGTAAAAAGTTTTTCTATAATAGCATACGTTCGATTTATATGAATAGTGTTTACTACTGTTGTATAAAAAGACAAAGCATTTTTATGTTGTCTCCAAGGCCCCATATCTGAGTGGCATTACACACAGCTCTTTCACTTTCCAAAGCAAGAATACAGTAATTGGCAACTTTTTCGCTCCCAGTTAAAGCTTGTAATAGAGTGTGGCCCTAAGGCAAGCACATTACATTAAAAGTACTAAAGCCGAAGTTTTTTTTTTCAACTTTAGCACAGGGCTGCCCGAATAGAATTTTTGTTATTATGTAATTTTAGCGTCAGACTTTAATGCCTCAACAACTGCAATCATAATATGTATAGCAGCGTTCATACTTATGTATATATGTAGGTTATGTTAAATATAGGATTAAGAAAAAAGTTCTCAAGGTAAAAAATGATTAAAAGTTTACAGCAAAAATCTGTCTCTTACTACATTTTTAATTAAAAATAATGGAAGGAATCGCATTAAAAGCAGAACTACTCTTCAGTAAAGTTTCCACGAAACCATTTACTTCATATAAGAATCGTAAAGAAGGGACAAAATTGCTTAAGATAGTGTTGGAGAATGGATAAAAATATTGTTTTCATATTTAACTAAAAAAGGTCGGATGAAAAATATAACTCTAAATATTGTAAGGGAAATCGTAATCTTGGAGGTGGGAATTAAGTGCTGTGTGGATTTTTTCTCTTAATGGAATCGGATATCTGTATTAACCTTTAACTCTCCAAAAATATTTTGGAAATTATTTTGCTACCCTTTGCAAAATATGAAATGTCTGTTTTATGAATTTTTCGGCACAATAACGAACCGAAGCATACGTCGCAGCATATTTAGTCCTGGATTCAATGTATTGCATGCAACATACTAATATACATATTTAAATTGCTCGCCCGTCATGAATACAGCAGAGAATCTTTGGAAGTTTGGGTGGACGGAAAACTAAAACAGGAGTCGAATTTTAAAAATTTTTCCTCCAAATGAAAGAAGCATGTGAAAACATTTCAGAAATCGAAATAGATAACTTAATAGCTCTAAGGCCTACCAGATGAGCTGATGTTTTTTTAAAACATAGGATAGTCCAATATTTGTTAAGATAAGTAAGAAAAAAATTTTAATGAGACGGTTTAGTTTTTGCCCCCTAAAATTTGAATCATTTTAATTTTTCTTTTAGTTTCTTCGAACTTAAAAATCTTTTTTCAAGAAATTAATAGGACCTCAAAATAGAAATCTTTAAAAATTCTCTAGTTTGTTTTTTACCACATTCCTATGCAAATGTCAAAAATATTAAGTCAGTTGCTTTAGATATATTAGACTGATTTCCCAATATCATAATTTTTTAATAGGGAACATTTTATGTTGTTCTTTTTGTTCTTTGAAATCGATATCTTAATTTTAGGTTCAATGTACGTATGGTACTCACTAAAACGTTGATTTATAAGTACAGGTTGCAATGAGTATGAGTACAACATTGACATCAAACTTATAACATTCGAAATATATTTGATTAATATGCCTACTCATTCAGATTCATAAATTTAAATAAATACTTTTAATACTCATAAATGATTCAAGTGATTCGAATCATTCGTCAAAATTTACACTCCTGTTATTGTTGCATTTACAAAAAACAAGAAAGAAAAAGACAAGGGCAGCAAACACACAACCGTCTAGTGAAGATTTTGGTGTTCGTATGCGAATCATACTAATTTTGTGATTCTTGCAAATGTTGAGTCATGGACAGTCGAAATCAACATCATGCGTATTGTTAAGTATGAGTACGATGGGTACTTCAAACTTTGAATATGAGTAGTATGACAATGATATTAAAATAAGTATTAATACGTATAAGTATCACAAATTATGAGTATGATTCGAATCTACTCATCTTTTTGAATACTCATTGCTTATTCTGTTAAGTATGTTTCGTTCTGAAATTATATTAACTTAATATTTCTATCTAATAGATAGAACTAGTAATAGGCATAATATATTAAACAGTGTTAGTTAATTCGATTCTTAGAACTGTGGGCTTTTGTTTACTATTTTTTAACCTCATATTCGGTTAAAAACACTAATGCTTATTCATTTGTGTATGACAACCATCAAAGGATACTTAAAAGTAGCTATTGTTGGATTATATGAACAGGGTTATTTACGGATTAAGCAAAATATTTTGACAGTATTTTAACAATTAACATTAAATGTCAATTTGTATGAACAACAGTTAAAATAACGACGATCAAACAATACAAATTCACTCCCATTCCTCCACGACGTTTCAGTCATCCCTTTCAAATAATATTCAAATTAAAAACTCAGATATATGTGCCTTCCTTTCATCAATGAAGATTACATGCAGTAAACTTATTTAACGGAAAATATAAATTTTAAGATCAAAAAACATACATTGAAGCAAACCATCTGTCAAAATTCTCGACACTTGACAACACAATGTTCCTTTAAAAATGTGTACAACGAATGCACAATTCAAAAACACACTTACATACATACATATATAAAATAGCTTACGTTGACATCACAAATCCGAATGAATTCTTTACATTAAGAAATTGTAACTTTTTTAAATTTGGTTTTTTAATACTCCTTTCAACATGTTCTATAAAATAAATTTAAACGTATGAATTTAACTTTTCAAAGTATAGCACATAATATGACATGTAATTACTGCTTTTGCTGGCAAAAGGGATGATTTTGAATGAACGCTAGCTGACTGACTGGCTGATTAATGAACTACATGAATGATAAACTCATCCATTGCTTGTTATCGCCCTAAAAAGCTTATATGTTTTACCGCAATTCTCAAAAGGGTGAAACGTTTCAAAAATGTAACCTAACCGACCGCTTAATTGCGCTATTACACCCCCAATTAATTTTAAATAAACATTATTTTAAATTGAAATTTTTTGCTTTTGATTGCATTCTTCTTGGTTTTTTTTTTAAGGAAAAAACTCGACTCAAAATATTCAATTGAACATTTAAATATCATAATTTATATCATAATAATGAAGTGTCTACTCGAGTAAAACAAAAATTAATGACTTACATGAAGAGTAGGCTTTGGATTAATGGGTTGTGCTCCTATTGACATTTGGATTCGACTGATCACATAAAAACTTTCACTTGAAAACTTTGATTTTACGGATTTTATTTTACCAAATATTAAAATAATTTTTCAAATAATTTGACAACCAAACTTTTCATCTTTAAATTTATTCATAAAATATTATTACATTTTTACCTTTTTAAAAACGTTTAGAATATGAGTTCGTTTATTGCAAATAAAATAAAAATAAACTTGCGTTTAGTTTCAATTAAATTCTTTACTGTTCGCACTATTTTATGTGCCACTGTTCACTTAAGCACTAACAACTGTTCGGTAGATCTTTACAACGGCGATTTTCAAACCACGAGTATTTTCTTCACACGCAACGCGTCTTCACACAAGACTGAATTCATACTAGTCGTTGCCTGCTTTGTCTTTTTTAGGCTTATGTAAACAGTCTGATGAATATTCTTGAAGTCGAACGTTCGTAGTTTCGCCTTCTCGAGAATTCAATCGCGACTTGTCTATCCTCTTTTCTTTCATACTGATGTTGTTGGTTTACTTCTAACAAGTTTGTTGTATTTGTTAGTGTAGCTTTTGTTTATCATGTTAATGTTAAACAATCTTTTCATTTTATTAACAATATTTTTTAACTTTACATCAGATATTTGCTCATTCACTAATAATTATTCAAAAAAAAGGAGCTGCAGTATCAGAAATTTGAATATGAATTTTTACTCGCTGGTGTATCCTCATTTAAATACATTAAACTTTTTCAATTCTTTTTATGGCCATAAAATATGATCAAAATTAATGTAGTAAAATCAAATCTATAAAATGTTTTATGGCGTCTCCGTTAGTGTTGCGCATACATTTTGTAACACATATTAAATGTTTAATCATGGGACAAGAAATGTGAACTCGTTTCTGCGTCGTATCATCTGTGTTGATTCCTAATATTTTCTTAGAGTGGTTTTTAAATTAAGTAATTTATAATTTAAATATTTAAAGGAAATTTGGGCTCTAATAAGTTTTTTTTTTATTTTTTATCACTCTCGAAGACCAAAATATTAAACAAGCAAGACCGTTCGAATTGGTTTTATTTATAAACTGGACTCTTTTATTTCACATTTCGTAATTCTAAAATATTTTCTATATTTAATCCTAACCGTGCTTGTGATTTTAATAATTCATTGATCTTATTACTAACATTAGTGGAAATTATTTTTTTTAATTTAATTATTTTACATCAAAATTCAAGAGTAAATAGAATTGTTATAACTAAAATTATTATAAACAAAATAAGTTTACAACAACAATCTGATTATATTTAAGTTGTCAAACTCCAAAAAAATATAACTTATCAAAAATAAGTACGTATAGAATAGACAATTAAGATGAGAATCAAATAGTTCTTCTGCTCAACTACGGATATTTTATTCGCTGTGCCACGCACAGTGGTCCAAAACTCCAATCTAGCCGGACAAAAGTCATTTTTTAAAATATTTAAAAAGTAAATTTTTTCAATGGTAATAATATGTTGACAAGTGTCTAAAGTACATAACGGCATATTTTTTTTTCTTTAAACAGCTACACTAGCATTGATATGTTGCTTCAAACACAAGTAATTGCTTCTTTGCTAAAAAATTAATATCTCAAGTGACATTTAACAGTGCGAGTGAAATTATCGTGAAAAAATAATAAGAACAATTAAAAAAATTTGTTCGTGTAATTAATATAACAAAGGTATGAGTAAAAAAATACTGTTTAAATTTTTCATAAAACATGTTTTGTTTATAAATAAAATGAAATTATGTACACGTGTGTTTTACATGTGGAATTTTTGTTTAATGTCGGAATTTAATTAGAATTTTAAATGGTAATTTATCGTACTTAAGCTTAAGTTTTTATGTTGTCGTCATCTATATATATATATGTAGCTTTTTAATGTTTAAAAAATTAGCTGCCGGATTTTGCCCAAACTGTTTTTATTTCATATAGAGTTTAACATGTCCATTACAAGCAAAAAGCTGTATAACACTTGGCGTAATGAAAAACAACTAACTAAGATTGGTATTAAGAATGATGAAACGGATAGTTATTACAGAAAAGTAAGCCAGTCGAACAAGGCTCACGTTCGAAGATAAAAATAAATATTGGTTAGAAAGGTATTTTAATTTTCCACCTAAATTTTCTTCATCATCTCGTGTTGAAGGATGCTTGGATGGACCTTCGACATCCAATTATGGCAGGCCTTCTAAAGAACTTTTATGTAAAACTGAGAGAACAAAGCGTAGAAATGTTGCTCCTTTATTAGAGACTTGGTCGGCAGAAGAACTGACTTTTGCTGCTGGAACAAGTCTTTATAAGTCCGGGAAACGAAGGGCTGTAAGCATAGTCAAAACTATAGGTTCTTCTCTCTCTCAATGCCAGAGTGGCTCCTAGATTCTGAAAGTGAATCAGATATAGATTGAAATAAACATAATGCATTTCTTGTTTTTTTTTTTTTTGTATACACCCAAACCTTTTTTTACACGGTAGATACGTTCCAGTGGATACCGTGTAAAAAAAAACGCGTAAAAAAAGACAAATATTATATATGTATGTAAGTGTATGAACAAACTGAAAAGATATACATAGGATTGATGCAGCAGCCTACATATGCCTATAAAATTGAATAACTTTATAAAAACGCTCAGATTTAGTTCAATAGTATACACAGAGTTTTTATTTTATTTCATTTTATGATTATAAAAAAATGAAGAAACAACTTAAAAATTCTCTTCCATTTATAAAAATAAAATTAGTTATCAAACTCTTAAGACAATTAGGAAAGGAATTATTTTCAATAAAAAAATTTTTTTATTTTATTCGGAGTCAGTTTCTGATAGCAAGCGCATTCTCTTTTGCTGGGGTGGCTCAATATCAGTCTCGTCATTAGAAATACAAGTAATAAGTATTCAGAAGCTGCTTCTGGCGCTGGTTTATTTCTTTTAACAGCAAATTCTGTTATAGTGCGTTGTGAGTGTGTGAGTTAAACGGGATTAAACGATTTTATCCGTATAAAAAGGAGCGAAAAAAAAGTAAATTTGTTAAAAAAAAACCGTGTTATTTCAAATTCGCGTAAAAAAAAAATACGTGTAAAAACAGGTTTGGGTGTAATTTTATTAAATATATTAAAATAATTTGAAATAATTCTTTCTAAAGATTATTCTTTCAATTTAAAAGAGACTATCTATACTCAGCGAGCTTTGCTACTCTCATTACAATATAAATAAAATTAGGTGTTCCCAGATATTCAAGTTTTAGTATCCATGTGATATGGAAGGTGCTACGCCTACTATTGCTAGTCCGCTATTGTTAACCGAAATATTAATATCGACACTAAATTTCATCATACATGATTTGGGGATTTTGACCTTATAGTTTTCTCAGATATACGAATTTTTGTATTTCATTTATATGGGTAGTAACACGCCCACTGTAGCTAGTTCGACCATTTTTCCCACAAATGTTTATGTGGATATCAAAGTTGTCCATGCTGAATTCGAAGATACTAGCTGTTGCACTTTCCATGATATAAGACTTTTAATACTTAATTCTTAAGGTAGACGTGGCACTTCACCCATTTAAAACTTTTGAATAAACTTTTAGCCTATAATTCCACCACACATACAGAAATACGGTGTGAAAATTGTAGGAAAATCGGTTCAGTCGTTTTGTCGTCTTTAGGTTTCAAACAGACCCCCAAAAAAACAAATTTACATACATACACACACTCATACACACACATATACATTTGATTTTTTCTCTCTAATTGTTTACATTGATGAAATCTATAAACGTACCAAGTTTCATGTCGGTACGGCTTTGCAAAAGCGAATTATTACTTTTGTCCGGCTAGATTGAGCATTTGGACCACTGTGCCACGGTTTAAGCGCTGGCTAAAGACTAGGTTAATGAAACTTTAAATTGAAAAATCAAATAATATATGCAATCACTAATTAAGTACCAAATCTATCCTCAGTTTTTGGAGAAATTTTTCTCCAGATGTCTTTTAATTTAATTTAAACAACAGTAACACCACACAACAATAAATTTTACATGCGCAGAACTAAAATTTTTAACATTTGTTTTTACAAAAGTAAACTTTTTCGTTTTCTTACTGCTCAGTATGCGCTTTTAGAAAGATAATTATCATCATTGAGCATTATTTAAATTTAAAAAAGCACTTGATACTATATCGAACCAATAATATTGAAAAAAAAAAGTAATATAATAAAAAATAATAGAATTTCAAATGCTATATATGGTCTATACTATTATATGCAGTAGAGACCTAGACCATCAAAAGTGGAGACGAGAAAAAAATTGAGGCATTTGAAATGTGGATATATCGACGAATTTTGAAGATACCCTATACTTCCCACATTACAAATCAAGAAGTTCTAAGACGAATGAATATTGACAGACAACTACTGAAAACGGTCAAAAGAAGGAAAGTCGCATATTTGAGACATCTGATGAGGAATGAAAAACATAAATTTGTACAATCCATTATAAAAAGTACAATTGAAGGACGCCGAAGCAGAGGCAGGAGAGAGATATACTGGCTTAGAAACATTCAGGATTGGACAGGTTATAGGGATCAAACAAACATATTACATGCTGCAAAATATCGAGCGCTGTCACAATTACTATAAAATATAATGAAAAAAAGGAAATATAATGAGATTCAGAACATTTTACTCTTGTATGATCGCTTTATATCCGAATAACGGATCTGCAAATAAAGAAGAGAGAATAGAATTTCTATCTATCACTTGCATCCATTTTGATACATTTAATGAAAAAAAACACACATAGTGGCTTCCTCCGCTAATTTCGCGAATAACTTTCTTATAAATAATACTTTTTAAAATATTATTTTTGGATTCCATTATTGTTTATTGTTTACAATATTTTTTGTTTATATTTTTTTTTTGCTTTGACAGTTGGTGATGGCAAAAATACGATAAAATTTAGAGATTACATTGATTTTTAAGTAATCCACAGGGTAATAGAAATTGCATTACACACAATTTGGGTAATTCGCTCACAAAATTTTGTATGGCGAATGACGTAATTTAGCACATAATTGGGTGTTGAATTGCGAATGAGAGAGCGAATTACGAAAAATTGCTGCCGTGCGAACATGGCATTAGCCTTTAATTAAATTGAGGGTCAAATATGTTCAGGCATTATCATACGCAAACAAAATTACATTTTCTCAGAAAAGAACACCAAGAAACGTGAAAGGTACAATTAATGCAATATTTAAACCAAAAAAAGTAAATGCCACTTGAGCTGATAGCAGGCAAATATTTTCAGGAATACTAATTTAGCCTTTGTCTACTAAGATTGTACTAGCCGTAGGTAGTGTGTTGGCTTATTAGACGTGCCATGGGCCACGATTCAAACAAAACGAAATATGTTGTAATTTTTTATCCGGCGATTTCCTCTCAGCAGATATATGGCAAAAACTCTGAGAGAAAATTAAACTCAAAACTCTATCGTTCGGAATCGACTTTAAGCTGTAGGTCCCTCCATTCATGTATAAAATTAACGCACACACAACATAAATGTTGTCAGAAAATTGATCGTAATCCTGACTGAAGAGTTAAATTGAATTTGTCCTACTAATATAGTGCATTGTTTTGAAATTTTCAAAATCTACTTATAGAAGGAAGGGAAGGCAGAGTAGAATGTTATAAATTCCTGATTTTTTTTTCATATCCAATGTTTTTTTTAATTAATTCGCAATTTAAGAAATTGTAACAGACCAGACTCTCCGGTGGGAATCGATTCCAATAACTTTTCGAGTTCACCGTTAGTTTTACGATGTTCTTCACGGTGTTAAGTCTCCAATTCATGATATTTTAACTGGTTGACCCAGGCTGATCTAAGTAGTCTTTGTATTTATTTTTAAAGTCACAACTTCTGCATCGCACAAATTATAACTCCTAGCATGAATATATTTCGGATAAGCTGCAGTGAGCAATGGATTCGCTTTAGCTACAGTTTTTTTTTTTTTTTTTAATTAAAGAAGTACAGCTAAACTTTCCGCAACTATTATTTATGTCAACTTAAATTTTCAGAATAAAAATATACAGTGGAGGACTATATTATTGGCACATTGAGTTTTTTTATGTAAGACTTTAAATTTCTTCTAGAAAATTTTATAATTTTAGAGAAATCAAACAAAAGTGTTTCTTTAAAGATATTATTTATACAGTGGTACTTTTTAATTTTAAATTTTATTAGATGGCTAATGAAAAAATTCTAATTTTAATTGAAGGACATGAATTATGGCGGACAAAATTATTAAGATATAGCAACATTTAAACATGCAAACAGTTGGAAAATTCCGTTATGATTTAAGTAACGGTATGTAAAAATTTAAAGAAGATTGTCCGAGTCTTAAAGTGTGTAGTTGTGCTAAATAATTAAAGATGTGTCCAAAACATAAAGTTACAACCATAGCCGAGCGGAGAATTATTTTGTATCTGCATAGTCAAGAAAAAACTTATGCAGAAATCGGAGAAATTATGAGTATTATAAAACGGGTTGCTGGTTCAACAAATTTGTCTAGCAAAAAACGTATTGGTCGCCCGCGAGCTCTTAGTAAGAGGAAAGAGGCACAAATTGTCCGAAAAATTAAAAAGAATCCAAAATTGACGTCCACTGGACTTGCTGCGGAAAGTAAAGAAGATTTTGGGAAGTTAATTCATTCAAAGACTGTACGCAGAACATTACACGTGCTAGAGTAGCTCGAAGAAAACCACTTGTAAGTGAAGTGAACAGAAAAGAAATGTTAGCCTATGCTCAGGAATACAAAAACAAGGGCGAAGACTTCTGGAACAATGTGTTGTTCTCTGATGAAAGTAAATTCAATATTTTCCAATCAGATGGAAAAGAACTAGTTTGGCGAAAACCAAATACTGCTTATGATAAGA
Source organism: Sarcophaga rosellei (assembly GCA_930367235.1). Taxonomy (NCBI): domain Eukaryota; kingdom Metazoa; phylum Arthropoda; class Insecta; order Diptera; family Sarcophagidae; genus Sarcophaga; species Sarcophaga rosellei. The sequence continues at coordinate 29,018,978 of OV884020.1, read as the reverse complement.
ACAACACATTATGTTCAGTTAAACATGGTGCTGGGGGGTATTGGTATTGTGCTGCATGGCTTCATCGGGAGTTGGAGAGCTTGTATTTATCGATCAAATTATGGATAAATCTCTTTATCTTAATATTTTAAAAGAAAATGTCAAAAAAAGTGTGGAGAAATTAGGTTTGTCGGAAAATTATGTTTTCCAGCATGATAATGATCCCAAACATAGGGCTCGTGATGTGCGTGGAATTGGAAAAACACATTAGAAAACACAGCATTTCAAACAAAACTCAGCTAAAATGATACTCTCTCAAGAATGTAAAAATATCGGCGCAAATGTTACAAAATGTATTGTGAATTCAATGCCAAGGAGATTGTGTGCAGTAATTAAGCAAAAAGGAAACGCTACAAAGTACTAGAAATATATTTTGAACTCATATGTATTAGTTTTTTGAATATGTGCCAATAATATTGTCCCAGTAAATTTGAATTAAATATTTAATTTAACGATTTTTCTTAAAATAAATGGAATAAATTTGTATCTTGTTATAACTACCGAAGAATGTACGAACATCTTAATAATATGTTGAAATAATAACAATTTATAAAACTTATATCGAGTAGAATTTCACTATTTTATTTAAAAATGCTTACTGTGCCAATAATATAGTTCGTCAGTGAATGTTCATTCGTCAGGAAAATTGAATAAAAACAAAAATTCTTTTAGACGACTATGTAGGTTTCTCAAAGATTGAAAACTTAAAATTTTATTTTCACTTTAAAACAAAAGCACTTAAAAAGCATATGGACTATAAAATCTCTTGGAAAATAGTGATTTGATTTGTAGCTTTGTATGACGCTAACGAACTGTCTATACTTTTCAGCATTTATATAATAAATTCAACGTTTGATTGCCTAAACAAAAAAAAATCAATTTAATAGGACAGCGAACATACGATTTTGGAATACATTACATAAATTCCTGAAAGAGATAAACACTCTTTAAATTCAATCAAATTTTTACCTTTGGGGCAGATAAAGAAGGAAGGAAACCTTAGACAAATATTTTTATAAAAAAACACATACATAAGTAGGTTCGGAGAAACATGTGTACGAAAAACGAAATTAAAAAAAATCAACGAAAATACCTTTAAATTTCTTTCTAGATATTTGAGATACTATTAAGGGAGGAAAATTGTCCAAATGTATGTATATAGTGAATACACGAACGGAATTGTATAATAATCCTCATATATTGAGACCCTCATATAACAGAACATTGTTTTTATTAGGCTTTAAATAAAAAAAATGAAAATGAATACATATATGGAAATTGTTAACACAATTTTTTTCACTTACATACATCCATATAAAAATCCAAATTGCTACTTGTTGGTACTGGCGTTTATTCAATAACTAATAACAGGATTAAAATTTCTGAAGAATTAATCAACTAAGAAGGTCACTCTTCCTCACTCACACGCTTGCCTCTTATTCCAAATTCCAAACAATTAACATTCATCCGCCCTTTCCATAATGAAGATATTGTTTTGTTATCTCATCAATATTCAACAAAATGTATTCCCATGACGAGCAAATAATAGCTTTGAAAAAACGAACAAAACCGAATCATATTTAACGTGTTTATTTATTCAAGTGCATAATCCGCATATTATTCTATCCGCAAATAATACACACATGGCCACGAAATGAACAATCAATCGGCCCTAAGAATTCATAAAATATGTAGTATGTATTGATAGAATCGTATGAAGCGATGACAACAATTGAAATGGCAACAATTGGTAAATAACCACGATAATAAAGAAACACACACAACCGAAACTGCCAATGAATAAAATCCAAATCATACAATGAACCTGAACCTGTATTTAACTGTTTAACTGTCTTCAATGCAATGCAATTGAATTGTTTAAGCATTAAACAATGAATTTGTTTAAGTACTTAACAAATAAAACAAACTGAATAGCAAAACAACACAACATGTACACTGTGTTTATCTTTTTATTTAACGCCGTCTGTTAATTTAACAATTTCGTTGCCAATAATTTAATTGCACATGTACCTTAGAAGTGATTATGGTTCAAATAATTTCTTCTTATTGAATTAATTTAAGTCAGTAGGAAATTTTCTGAATTGAATAAAATTATACATATGTAGATACAAATAGCTTTATTTAATTAGACTTATACATACGAGTACATATAAAGAAAATTTTAAACACTACGGGAAGAAAGTTTAACATTTAGTAGTTTTTACAAATTTAGGGTGCACCTTATTCTAATGATTCCCTTAGAAACAGTTTGTTAGAATTTTTTTTGGATTAATAAAAAATGATGACGAAGGTACACCACCGATCAACAATATTCAATTTAGGGCCATTACTACAACTTGTCGTTAAACTTGGGTTTAGTTAGAGTTGTCAACTATTAAAAAAAAAAATCCAAAAAAAAACTGTTTTCGAATATTTTGAAAAACCGCACATTTTCAAAAACCGGGTTTCGGCTCTTTTATTTGAAAACCGTTTCGAATAACCGGGCTTTTCGTGTTTTTGCATTAATAAAAATATATGCAATATACATATATAATTTTTTAGTTTTGGTTTTATTACTATTTTAACTTAAAAAAAAACAAATTCAATATATTCAAATTTCAGTATTTAACATTAATCTGAAATAAATTTAAAATTTGAAGCAGTATAGAGAAGTATGTACATATACTATATACATATATTACTATAATTATTTACAATAATTATTCAAGATTTAAATATTTTTATTATTTTTGTTAAAATAATATTTCAAAAATAGGACGCAGTTTAAATGTTTAGATGACATACAGTTTCTTAGCTTTGTTTTTATTGTTGAGTTTACTTATAATAGAAGTTGGGTTAATTGTGAGTAGCGCTGTATATACATAATTAATTTAATCTTTTAGATCTTTTAGAAAATTTGTCCAAATAATCAAAGTCTTCATGTAAATCACTATTATTAAGTGATTTGTTTCTTTTTGGTGGATTTTGAACTTTATTTAAAGTAATATTGAGTTCCTCCTTAACTTATTTTCGTTATTACAACTTATAGCCCATTTACACTACAGCGAAATCTAGTACTTATGAGATTTCGAGCCAAATCTAGTTGATTTTAACTAGATTTCCCATACAAAACAAAATCTACTTATTTAGTAGATTTCGGCAAAATCTACTCAAAATCTAGTAAAAATAGAAATGCAACTATGTGTTTTGCTAAATAGTACTTAAATATATAACGCTGCACAGGAATAAAATGACATTTGAATTTAAAAATACATTTTCTAAATGTTGTAAAGGGTCCGCCAAATAACTTTTTTTTTTTTAAATGCTGTAAAAAAACTACTGAATATTTTCTCAAATTTCTTTTTTTCTTTGAAAGTACAATCCTTCCGGTTAATAATGGAAAATAACTTTATTAAAATGGCTGCCTCGGCTGGCCATGCAGTAGCCTACACGAGTAGCCTACAGAAGATGCCGATTTTGGCATCATCAATCATCTTTTCAGATGAAGCTCATTTTGAACTTGGCGGGTATGTAGACAAGCCGATACACCCAAAACGAGTCACCGTTTGGTGAGGATTTTGGTCCAGAGGCATAATTGGGCCATATTTCTTCAAAAATGAACAAGGAGTGGCCGTTACAGTCAATGCCGATCGTTATCGGGCCATGTTGAACGAATTTTTGTTCACAAAAATTGAAGAGGAGGATATTGGCAAGATTAGGTTTCAACAGGACGGCCCTACGTGCCACACAGCCGAAGCTACACTCGATGTTTTGCGCCCTGTTTTTGAAGATGGCATTATCAGCCGCAGAGCTGATGTCGTTTGGCCACCTCGGAGCTGCGATTTGACACCGTTTGACTGTTATTTGTGGGTTGCCGTCAGAGATAAGTATTACGCCGACAAGCCAGAGACAATTTACGCTTTAAAGAACAATATTCGTGAAGCCATTGGTGAAATACAGCTGCACACAATCGATAATGTGCTTAAAAATTGGACCGATCGTGTTGGCTACTGCATGGCCAGCCGAGGCAGCCATTTGAATGAAATTATTTTATTTACTTTCAAGTAAAAAATGAATTTGAGAAAATATTCAGTAGTTTTTTTAAAGCATTTTCAAAAAAAAAAAAGTTTTTTGGCGGACCCTTTATCAGTTTTGTTTATGGATGTTAGCTTTATAATGTTTTCACACCACCATAACAACTGAAAAGTTTGGTGGGTCATTCTAAAACATTATTTCCGATTGGATCTTATTTGGTCTTGATGGAAACGATACTAAATGTCCTATATTTTTCATTTTTGTTTGGTATTAAAATAAATTTAAAAATATTATTTTCTTTTAAATTTCAGTCAGCTGTTTTTGTTATTAAAATGAAATCTTGCTACTGTCAAATAAATCCAGTGTAAACGATCTAGATTTTGAGCTAGATTTGAAATCTAATCTACTAGATTTCGCTGTAGTGTAAATGGGCTATTACAGATAAAATAAAGTTAACTGTTTCAAAAATATGGCAGCTCTGGGGCAATGTTGATAAAACTGTTCAATTAAACAAGTTTTTTTAAAGGCAGTGGCAACGACGGGCTTTGTTTTTTTTTGTGTTTCCTCATTTTGTTTATATTTAAAGTTGCCATATTGAAAATAATAATAATTAGGCAAGTTCAAACATAAACTTAACTTTAAAAGTTAAAGGTAGGATGAACCTCCCTTTAGCTCAACGTTCTTCTACCTTATTGTCTACTTATAATAATGAAAAACATTGGACCCTGGGGCTTTATACATAATGTAATGAATACAAGAAAACTGAATAAATATAAATAAAATAAAAAAAATTTATCTGCCCGTTAAAATCCTTCCTTTTGTTAACGGCAAGCTGTATCAATGGCCCTGAACATGAATAAATATCAGAAATTACGAGTGTGATGCGATTCCACTCACCTTTTTGAATATTCATTGCTTATCTCTGTTAGGAGACTTGGTACATAGAATTATGGACTTGGTGATACAAATCTATCTATTTGCCAAACATGCGACACCACCATATACAACTAAAGTTTGAATCTTCGGTTATTTTACTTCGTAATATGAGCCCACCACGAAAATAGATGAAGAATGTTGTCGAACTCAGCATTTTGAATGGATTTTGGTCCAAGGAGAAGACGTATTACTACCATGAAACCCTATTGTTTCCAAAGTTGTGTTAATTGAATTCAAACAGATTCAATTTCCAATTAGATTAGCATTAGTAATGACAATCAATAAGTCTCAAAGTCGAAAGATATTATATTTGGGCACACTGACTTTTTGAGTAAGACATTCCCTTCGTTTGTATTGACTCAAGGTGAAATCACTAAAAATATCGTATACGCAAACTATCGTACAATTCTTTTTTAATTGTCAAAACTTGTGATAGAGATCAGAGATCAGCAATAAGTATCCAAAACGATGAGTAGATTCGAATCATACTCAAAATTTCTGATACTTATACGCATTCATACTTATTTTAATATCATACTCATACTACTCATATTCAAAGTTTGAAATACTCGTCGTACTCATACTTACGCATGATGTTATTGATTTCGATTCTCCATGATTCATCGTATACACGAATCACAAAATAAGTATGATTCGCGTACGAACACTACAATACTCACAAGACGATTCTGTGTTTGCTCTGCTTGCTGTCTTTGTCTTTTTTGTTTATGTATCTTTCTTCTTTCTTTGTCAATGCAACAACAACTAATACTGTAAATTTTGATGAATGACTCGAATCACTCGAATCATTTGTGAGTACTATAAGTATTTTTCTAAATTTATGAATCTGAATGAGTAGGCGTATGAATCAAACATATTCCGAATGTTATAAGTTTGATGTCAACGTTGTACTCATACTCATTGCAACCTGTACTTATAAATCAATGTTGTAGTGAATACGAATGAATCAGAGTAGTTGAATTTTAATACTGATGACGTATTCATACTCAAAATTGCATGAGTACTTATGAGTAGCGGAAAAGGGATTCATTGCTGATCTCTGATAGAGATGTGCAAAATAGTCGTTGACTATATACTTACTGCCAAGTTAATAACGTCAAACGATGGCATTTCTTGTACTACTGGACACTGCATCATTCTATTTAAAAATATATTATAAAATATATGTGTCACGATTGTAAGTATACACAGTACAAACTAAATTTTATATTATTTATATATGTGTCCACCTTTTGAATTCAATTTGCTATATTTATGTATATCACGGCCTACAGTTGGCCACGCATAATACGGAGCTGCTTCTACTAACCAGACTATACATTCCGATCGAGATCGAAATCAACATAGGCGACTTGGTTATTCCCACGAAGAAATCGATTAAATACCTTGGGATTAGACTGGACTCGAAACTGACCTATTCAAGACAAATAGAATATACTACAGCGAGAGCAGCTAGAATAACAACTCAACTAAGTAGACTGATGCCAAACATTGGTGGGCCCCTCCCAAGTAAGAGGAAGCTACTCATGGAGGCTGGAAATAGCATACACCTCCATGGATTTGAAATCTGGGCTTCTACTTTGGAGACCTAAATCAGAGCTAGAAAACTACTGTCTGCGCAGAGAATAGCTGCTCTACGAGTGACATCCTCGTATCAACACAAGCTGCCCTAGTGATAGCCGGAATGGCTCCCATAGACCTACAAGCAATTGAGCGCCGGATGATCTTCAACGCTATTCAAAGTACGACTCAACCACAGAGCATGGAAGCGATAAAGCACGAAGTCTCCCTAAAATGGCAATTTCGCTGGGTAAATGAACAGCATGGAAGGTGGAAATATAAACTGCTTCCAGAGTTGCAAGTGTGGAAAAACAGAAAAAACGGCTAAGTAGATTACTATATAACCCAGATGCTTTCAGAGAGTACCTGTATCGCATGGGGAAATGCCGCTCGCCATTCTGTATCTATGAAGAGTAAGAAACGTTAGATGATTTCGAACACACCTTTTTCAGCTGCCGTCAATGGGACGAAAGTCGTCAGCGACTCGAAGCTGAAATCGGCATTATTAGTGCTACAAACGCCGTGCTGAAAATGATAAACAGTAGAGAAAGCTGGAATGCAGTAAAACAATTTGTGCACCATGTCCTGCGAACGAAGAAATATGACCTAGACGCAGTGGAATAGGAGAAGAGCGGAGCCTGGACGCAGGCTGACGATGATGGAACTAGCACACGTGCCAAAACGGGGTCACCTCGAAGTAATACAACCGTGGTTCCGAGGTGGAATGATACCCCGGTAAGGAGACAAGGTGGGTTTTTAGTCGGTGGGAGAGTCGACATACCATGTATGGTGACGACCTTCATGAGTGCATAAAGCATTTCCCCTCCTTCCCGCAAAAAGAAAATATTTATGTACATCCATTTTCATTTAGATTTGTGACCATGATATGAAAATTCGAACGGTTGATGCACGGTATCCCGGCTCTAGTCATGACGCATTTATTTGGAACATTAGCAGCGCCAGACGACATTTCCTCAGAATGTATGATTCGGGAGAATGGATCTCAAAGTTGTTGGGAGATTGTGGGTATGATATTGAGCCCTTTTTGTTAACGCCATACAGAGATCCCAGCTACAACTCGAAGGAATATGAATTCAATATGGCTCATGCATCGGCACGTAATATTGTGCAAAGAACAATAGGAGTGTTGAAAACTCGATTCCGTTGCTTAAAGTGCACATTACACTACTATCCGGAAAAGGCAGTAAGAATAATAAATTCCTGCTGCGCTCTACACAACATTTGCAGGAGCTATAATGTGCCAACCAGTGAGGATGACCTGACTTTATCATTGCCTGATACCGAAAACAATGTTATTTTGTCATAAACTACGTCTGTTCAAAATGAAGGTCAGACAATCAGAGACGAAATAGCCAAAATTTCATAAAAAAAATTGGAAAAATAAAAGCTATTTATAAAGCAAAATTATAGTTGTTTTTATTCCATACATAGCAATATGCCAAAAACGGCTTTTTGCGAAAAAGAACTTTTTTATTATTGAGAATGATTCTTTAGGGCTTCAGTAGCAACTTTTGTTCTGGGACTTTTTCATAATTCCGTTATTTACAAAATTACCGTTATTTTTATGTTATTGAAGAAAATAAAAATTTTGACCCTTAAATTTCCAAAATTCGAACAAATGATGTTTGCAACTTTGTACAAAACCCTTTGACGAGTATATTTGCTGAATATATGAACTCATAATATTTGCAAATACAGGGTGTTTCGATACATTTGTCAATAAATAAATTGTCTAGCGGCAATAATTTGTAATACCTATATTCAACAATTAGACAGATAATTTGAATACCTTTCGATCAATAAACAAATTTTGAAAATCGGTTGAAAAATGACCAATTGAGAAAGAAAAGAGCTATAAAATAATAAAATAGTTTCAAATTTATAAAAAAAAATATATACATACATATGTAACTTAAATTCATCATTAAAGTTTTTTAATTGCTTACATTTTTAGTTTCGCGAATAAGATTGCCGGCTAGAATATCTACAGCCGTACAGTGCGTTGACCCATAGAAAGGACAATTTTTAAAGGGTTTGCAAGAATTTTATGAAAAAGATATATGGTAGGACCCATAGTCCTCGCTTTGATTTTATTAAAAATTTACACACATATTGGTAGTATTATATGTATCTTAACTGCAACTTTTCATAACTTTCCATACATTTTTATGTAAAATGTGAAGATTTTAGTTTAAAGGGCATATGGGAGGTGGGCGTGTCCTTGAGCCGATTCTTTTGAAAATCCAAGTTTTTCTTAATTAAGGGCGTTCACGACAGTACACCAAATTTCAAAAACCTATTTTTCATTCCTTCTATTTCTGTCCCTTCGTTTTAAGTGATCAATGCACTATGTGCCGTCTTATCACGATAGTAAATGAAATATAAGCTTATTTACTTAACCCATGGAGAGGAGCTTTGTTTCCCAATGTAAAAACAGTATCTATAGTCTTAATTACTGACGCATAATTCATTTCAGTAGAATAAATTTCAGTTTTTTACAATATGCACTCTATTTTTAAAATTAATTAATAAAATTTGCCGAAAATAGGTTCTATTGTTTTTTAAACGGCACAAATTGAGCTGAATATTTTGGCTTGAAAGTCAGCATAGTTGTTGACGACTATAATGTGTAAAATTCTGCGAAGTTGCTTAAAGATTACATTCCTACTTCAAAAGTTATATGTGAATGAAGGTGAAAAAAGGGCATTTTTTTAATTTTTTCGTATTTTTTTAACATTTTCCACATTTTTTTGTAAACGAAAAATGCGATCGTCAAGCAATTTCGCAAAATTTTAAATTTTGAAGTCGTTAACACCTGTGTTGAATGGCAAGACATAATATTCAGCCCAATTTGTGCCGCGTTAAATGTTAGCAGTAGTATTTTCTTACTTTCAAGTTTTGTTGTTGTAATTTTTTTTCTCTCAGTGTATTATTACAACAATACCAGAAAATGGAAGATTAATAGCCAAACTAACTATCCAATAAAAAAAAACATTGATTTTGTAGCTGTTAACATAAATAATGCGTTAAATTCACGAAAAGTTAAAAAGCCCAAGTTTGAAAGGCAACCCTATATTTCCGTTTTAGGGCAAGTGAGGATATATTCTTTTTTTAGTTCTGCTACTGCATTTGCGACGGACTCATTTCCCTTTTCTATAGCTCTATAAACCCGTCGTAAACAATTTTTAGCAACTAGTCCAACTTTTCCTTTAGGCTCTCCTTTTTGTTGGTATCTTATTCTAAACACTTTTTTAGTAGCTCCCCAGTGCTTTCTGCTTTGCGCCTTTTTGGTGTGCTGCTTATCTGAAGTGGAGACAATATACGTTTAAACTACGTTGATGGTTCTTCATTTTCATCAAACGAATCGTTGTTTAGGCCAAGTGCAACGCCAGGGGGATCTACAGACTGAGTAATATTACAAATTCGTAATTTAGTCTCTTCAGTGTCTGTCAGCTGATATTTAGAAAAAGGCCCCCAACCGCTGCCCAGGTTCAGTCCATGTCTATAAGAAGGAAAACACTATAATTTAATACATTGCAATATTATTTGCGGTACACATTTTGTTTACCATTGACATCCTTTTGGGGTGAGCCTGCACTGTTGAGTGTTTCTACTAATTGTTGCTAAGGGAATCTACGGTAGGCTTATCCCGTTTTGTGAAATTCCTCGCAAGATCCAGATATTTTTTCATAAATTCCACAATTATGGAGTTTTGTGTTTTATTTTTGTGTTTTCCCCTATATGTAAATAAAAACACTAATACATTAATTTTTGTTTTATAATATAAACATACCCAGTGGTAAATGGAAGGAGTAAAGAGGCCTTCTAAGAGGCCTTATTTAGCAGACACAAGAACTACGCCTCCAATTCCATACTTAGGCATTTTTTACAAGCGATGTCATTGCGGGCAAGGCCTTACTCGCTCGCTTCTACCTAAAGGGCTTCTAAAAGGTTTTTAATTATAGCCCTATTTAAAGGCTTTCTGATAAAGGCCTTCTAAATGGTTTTCAATTATATTCCTATTAAAAGGCTTTCCAATAAAGGCCTTCCGAAAGGTTTTTAATTATAGTCCTATTAAAAGGCTTTTTGGTAAAGGCCTTCTAAACGGCAAATTAAAGCAGGAATGATAAAAGGAAGCCTAAAGTAGGAATGATAAAAGACATTCCGAAGTAGGGATGTTTGAAGGTAGCCTATAGAAGATCTATTGGAAGCCCTTCTGTAGAACATCTGTAAATATGCCTTCTAAAAATGAATAAAAATATAAATAAATGTTACATTTTTGTATGTCATTTATTAAATAATAAAAATTATATAATATTTAAATAAAATAAAATAAAAAACAAGGAAAAATAACTATTCATTAAAAAAATTATTCATATTCACCCTTATTCTCTTTGTCGTCGTCGTCGTTTTTGAGACAATGTCACTTCGTTTCAACGTCGACAGCAATTTATCATTCCATAAGAAAACGACGACGACATTGACTATTTATCGATTATGGCAACAAATCAAATACACATCTCTAAATATGTTAATCAGCTGTTTGGTTTGATTGTTGTTTTAAAAAAAATAATAAAAATTAAAAATGTTTTTTGTTTGTGAAATGAATTCAATCTCAAGTGGTGACGAAAAAACAAAAAAAGAAAGTCTTATATTTGAACGCAAGCTTCTAAGACAGAAATGTAATATATTCAACCTACCGGACAGCAAGTAAGAAACAATTTCAGTGTATTACTTTAATTATTGTATTAACCTATAATTTATTTCTTTGAAAGATTTGAAAGCTATTTTAGATTAAATAAGACTGCTTTTAATTATGTCTTAGAAGCAATATCACCAAATTTGAAAAGCGGAGTAAGATCTAATTTCATTTCCAAGACAACCAAGTTGGCAGCGACGTTACGATTTTTAGCACAAGGGTCATACCAACTAGGTGTTGGTAACGATTTCAATTTGGGGCTATCTCAACCAATATTTTCCAAAATTTTGTCGGAAACACTGGATGCCTTGGGAACGACAATTTGTCGGCAGTGGGTTAAATTTGAAATGACAGATGTTGAAAAAAATGAAGCAAAATTTGCATTTTTCGAAAAAACTGGTTTTCCTGGTATTATTGGTTGTGTCGATGGTACACATATCAAAATTATTGCCCCAAAGAAAGATGAGTAGCATTTGTATTTTAATCGCAAAGGATTTTTTAGTTTAAATGTCATGGTTGTAAGTTTGTTAAACATTTTATTGCATTTTGTAATCAGACTTAACTTAGAAATAGATTTGTGATCACAAAATGCGGATACGGTTTTTAGATGCACGATATGCTGGCTCCGCTCACGATTCTTTGATTTGGAACATTAGTCACGCTAAGAGAATGTTACAAGAAAGGTATACTGCTGGTGAACGTAACTCATGGCTTTTAGGTATAATACTATTATCTATGTATTTTAGTCTTGTCTAATAATATAAGATTTTTTTTAACAGGTGACGCAGGTTATCCCTTAGAACCGTATCTGATGACGCCATATAGATCTACTTCTGAGGGAAGTGCTGAGGCTGTTTTCAATACAAAGCATGCCAGAGCCAGAAACGTAGTAGAGAGAACAATAGGCGTCTTAAAAACCGATTTCGCTGTCTTCTTGGAGCACGCCAGCTTCATTATAAGCCACAAAAATTGCTAATGTTTGCGCTGCACTGCACAACATATGCATAGAATATGGCTTAAATTTAACTAATGACGATATAAGCACTGCCGAGATTTCTCAAACGGAAAGTGAAGTATACGACGGAGATATCACTGACAGTAATGAAGCATCTGAAATAAGAAACCGAATAAAACAAAGTTTTCTATAATTCTAACGCATTGTTTTATTCATTTCTTTTATAAATACTACATACTAAATTAAAAATTAATTAAAAAAAAAACAGTTTAACTAAAATATGGATAAATAAAAATTAATTTTGAAACATATTACTCATCCAAACGTTTATTAAGTAGTTCTAATTCCTTTTCTTTTATTAATACTTTAAGTCTTCTAACTTTTAAGTCGCTTGCATGGATTTCCTCTTCTCTTTTATTCCTCTCCCTGTCAATTTTATTTCTTTCCTCCAATAATTTAATTTTTTTTGCCTCAACGTCCAGCAACTGTTTTTGGCGCTTGTCAAAATCCCTGAGACTGCGTTTCATTGATACTAGCGAACTGGAGATATTGGTTAAAAGTTTCGCCTGCTCCGCACTATGTTGAAGTAGTAGTTCGCCATGGCTAACACAATTCTTATTTTTTTTTGCTGAACTCCTATCCCTAATATTGTTGTTCTCCAGCGAAGGTCTTAAAGGTGGAACTGGAATAGTGGTGGACGTCAAGTCTTCACTGACTTCTATAGGGGCCTCAATTTCACTATTTTCAACTTGCTTAGGAGGCACATTTTCAGCTATTTGTTCCTCCATTAATTCTTTAGCTCCCAGAACATCTCCCTCAGGGTGCAATTGCTTTCGAAATTGCAGCAGATTTGCAACAGCTTCCTCTATTGGGCTAAAACTGAACTGCCTAAATATTCCTCCTCCGGTTGCATGGCACTCAATTTTGTTGGCGACCATTTTCTTTTTGACTTTGAACTTCAAGTCTCGCCAAACCTATTAACAAATTTAATTTTTTTATTGAACTATTTAAGCTTATTATTTCCTTACCTTTTGCCATCCATCTCCAGATCTTATCGGAGGGCCCAGGGAATTTAATGTGTGCCCAATGTCTTCCCACTGCTCTTTAAAATTGCTAGGAACAGTGCCTCTGCGAAATCCCACTGCAAGAGCAGGGTTCTTTTCCAATTCCTCCACTAATTTTTGAAATTGTGTTGTATTTGTGATTTTTAATTTTTCTGTTTTTTCCATTTTTCCGTTTCGAATAAATTAAAGTCGTTACCAAAAATGACGACGACAAAATCAGAGTCGACACAACACAATATCGACAACGTATTGACTTTCAGAATACCAAATGTGTGTCGAAAGTCATCGATAACTGTCAATAACGACAAACAGAATACCAATTTTAAATTGTCGACGTCGTCATGCGTCGACGACGACAATCAGAATAAGGGTGATTAAAAAATAACATTACTTCTATATAAAGGAACATAAGATATAATTATTAAAATAATTTACATATCGGTTAAGTGTTTTTTATCTTGTAAATTTCTTTTTATAATTTGATCCAAATAAATTTTGATTTCCGCCAACTCATTGATAATTAAACCATATTGTTTGTCCAAGTCCTTTCGAACCTCAGATATTTGCTTTTGTAATTCTGTAAATTAAAAGAGAATATCAAATTATTTTTATTTTCTTTACATATATTTATATGTATGTACATTTAAACTTACTATTTATTTTCGTTTCCAAATTTGTGTAAGCCTTTTTTGCCATTATACTTATTTTGAAAAATTGAATTGATGTAAAGTTTATTTACGGTGACATTTTTTTGGGGAAGAAAAATGTTAATGGCAACTATGTAAAAGTGGAACCAAGAGGAAGGAATTGTTAATAGGAAAAACTATTAGTTTGCAAAACATATCTTTTAATTGAAAATACTCCTCCTCAATTTCGGGTAAAAGATCACCTATTTGGATTCCTAAACTTGAAGATGACACAGGATCCTCAAAAAAGTTTCTTAAGATTGTGAATTTTTTTCCTACAATATTAAATATCTCATTAGAACATTGTTTTTCCTGTTCTTCACTTTTATTTTTACATTTTAATAACATTTTTTCTTTTTCTAATTTTATTAAACGTTTAATATTTCTTTTATCCATGTTTTTTATTCACTTTTTATTATTTCTTACCACTGAAAAAACAACCAACACTTTCGAATCTGAAAAACAACTGATGAACACTTGTTGTTTTTGTTTTTCGTTTTTTGCTTTTTTTCTTTTTTTTGGCATTTTTTCCAAAGTAGACCTTGTTTTTGTAACGGTTTTGTTACTCAGAATGTAAAAAAAATACATGTTGTTGCTCCCCTTCTCAAAGAAGGGAATTTGGAATGAGTATTGGAGCTTTTAGAAAGGAGCGCATAGGCCTACTCGAAGGTCTTTTATGAATGGCAGTCTGGCATGAGAAAAACAAATTGTCAAAAATTTCATGTTTTTGTTTCCCTTCTAAAAGAAGGTAATTTGCAATGGATTGTGGATCTTTTAGAAAGGAACGCATAGGTCAGCTAGAAGGTCTTATAAGTATGGCTGCTTAGCATGAATGTAAAAAAGTACATGTTGTTGCTTCCCTTCTCAGAGAAGGGAATTTGTAATGTATATCGGATCATTTAGAAGGGAGCACAGAGGTCTACTGGAAGGTCATTTTAGTAAGGCTGCCTAGAAACAAAATCCAAAAGAAGGGCTAAAGAGACCTTATAAAAGGCCTGCGAAGCGAAGGCCTCAAGAATTTTACCACTGGGTAAGTATATTTACTTACATTTTAAGAAAATATTCAACTTTTAGAAAAAGAAAACAAAAGAACATATATGAAAACTGACAGCTGTTAGCAATAAAAAAACCGATATCAAGACATTCTGTGACACCTAAAACCGATACTTATGCAAGTTCGAAAACAAACCCTATAATCTTGAATTGTATGACACCAAATTGATTTTTGTGTCGTTTTCAAATCCAATTCTGACATTATTGGATTCTGTGACATCTCTGATAATTTGCTCCTAACGTATATATCACTAACCTTCTCCAAGATTTTCAGTATAAACAAGGAGAGGTTTATCGGTCTTTAGTCCTTCGGTGTTAGGTAGATCGCTTACCCCGAATTGGGAATGATAATTACCCTCACCTCTTTCCACTCATCATACCGTCGTCTGCCCATAGTAGCATTAGGTAAATATCATCCGTTCTCGGAGATTTGTAAAATTTGAGTGACTTGATTGTCCATGCTATTTTCTCCCTTGTTATTATGATATTGATGAGACTTATTTCCTCTCTGCTGTGAAAACTCACAGAATTTAGTCCAGGAGTCTCTCAGCCTTTTTGTCTTTTGTAGGAATTGAAACTTTGCTTACACATAGCGCAGTTTCTATCGTTCCTAACCCGTTTGACTTATTGTCGAAGCTCCGACGACCATAACGGTAATGAGCGTGTTCTGTTGCTGTAGCATCACATCCTATAAAAACCTCCTGCCTGTTCCTGTGGGCCTAGTGCACCAGCTGCTTGAAGATAGGTGGTGGTCGTCTTCGTATTGCAGATATACGGATGCTACCAGAAAGCTACTGCTGCCTGCGCGTCGCATACTGCCACGGAGAGATCGAGATCGTAGGTCTATGGTAAGAGAAGAACGTTAATCACTTTACTGAAATGTTTGCTGGTGGGACAAGGAATGTGTAGAAGTTAGACCCTAATATATTCTCTTACGAGCTAGTGCTTCTGGGTCAGGACCATATGCCCGATCTCCTTTATCATGAACAATAGCAGATTCTCGCTTGCAGCCTTAGAATGGTGCAGATTAATCTTAACCACCTTCAGCCATTGCTTTCCCACTGCTGTTCTTCGATGGCAGAATCAGCCATAGCTGTCCCACCCCATGAATGAATTTGCTGTCCAAAGGGGCGCAGAAGCTGCAGAGATTCCGTATCTATTTTGATCCAGAGATCCGTTTCAGCATATTTGTCCATGAAACGTCCACGCACAATTGTCCAATCTATAAATTATTGTATTTTATACAAGCAAACAACTGTAGAAAGGATATTGCGACAAATATTTTATTTCAGTTGGCAGAGAAACTTGACTCCGAATACCACATGAACAAGAAAAAATGGAAAATATGGTGAAAACTTCAGCAGATTTTATTACAATTTCTGAAAGACGAAGAACGTGTCAAGTTGGATATTGCAAAAAAAAATTAAACCACAAACTTTTGTTCTACATGTAAAAAATACGTTTTCGGAAAATGTTTACAAATGTTTAGAGAGATCCTCTATCTGTAAAAAGTGCGACAACGACAAATTTTATTTTAGTTTGAATAAGGATATGTATATAAATTTCTGAAGTAACATATAATTTTTTAGTTTCGAGCCTTCTTTCTAAAAATGAACTCCTAAAGCTCGAAAACTAAATGTTTTTTAATTATTATATGATAATTATTTTGTTTATTGTTTATACCATGTTCAGGCAATTATTTTTAATTTAGTCAACATTCGTTTAATTGGCAAAATTGTTTTAAGTGTTCAGGCTTACGCAAATCAGCTTATTCAATAATCATTTGGCAGCTAGAAAACAGCTGCATTTTTTTATAACAATTCATAAATTTAACACTAAAACTACCGTGACAGGAAAAATTACTCATTTAAGATTTTCTTATCAGAATTTCTTGAACATAAAATTATAACACCGCTATTTGCCTTTAAGATTTCCATTAAAAAATACATCGAATATATTTTTGAAGATTTACTCCTATCTTGTATTTTTTTTACTGAGGAATGTATGTAATCTGCCCTAACTACTGCGGGAAGTTATTTGCCCTGAGCACAGGGTCTGTATCTTGATTTGCATATTTTGTGATAAAAAACCACTGTTTTGGACATTTTTATCATAGCTTGGTATGATTCGGTATTGAGGTATATTGTTTGTTTTCCAGCAGATAGATATTTCATTGTTTTGTTATAGTCCTTATTCCTAAAATTTCGAAAGGTTCAAAATAATTTAAATCATTAGAAATTTTAAATAATATATGTATAGTTGAAAGAAAATGGAATGGGAATAGAGATATAGAAGAAGTATCGGTAGATTTAGTGTTAACTTATGTGATACACTGTCATTTCAAGCATCGTCTATTTATCTGCATCCCAGCATGGATTCTGTAAGTCTGACTCAATCAACAATCCCAAACCTTCTTGAATTTACAACTTGGTAAATTGATAAAGTAAATCATAACTTACTCGTTAATAAACTTAATCAACTTGGTTTTAGTCATTATTAAATTGTATTAAATCGTATTTATTAAACGTTAAATTCAAGAATACGCAATCTAACTTTATTCTAACTTTAGTCATCTTGTGCCGCTCCTATTTACTCTTTTTATAAATGATCTCCCTTCTGTTATCAAAAATTCAAACATATTAATGTATGCAGACGATGTTAAAATATTTTTATCATTTAATAACATTGAATACCAAGTACTTTTACAAAATGATATTAACTACTTAACCTCCTGATTTAGTACTAATTTAATGGAGCTGAATGTTAAAAAATGTAAATATATGTGCTTCACTAGATCATCTCCAACCAACGGATTTCATACAATGAATGGTGCTGCTCTTGGACTAATTAAATCCTTTAACTATTTAGGGATAATTTTCGATTGTAAATTGGATTTCAGAAATCATATTACATCAACCGTTAGCAAAGCTACATGTATCCTGGGCTTTATCAAACGATAGGCTAAAGAATTTTCTAACCCTTATGTTACCAAACAATTGTTTACCACACTGGTTCACCCAATTCTTGAATATAGAGCTGTAATATGGGACCCTCAATACGCTGTACACTCTGACAAAACGGAATCAGTTCAAAAACAGTTCTTATTATTTTGTCTTCGTGGTTTAGGGAATGGATGGGATCCTAATAAAAGGTTACCATGTTATGAAAAACACCTAGCACTCATTAAATTACCATATTTAAGCCGAAAGTCCATACCATCCGTTTCATGCGACCTTGCATTACATGCGTATACCGAAAAAGTAGACAAGAAACAGAAGATAGTGCATAGACGCGTAGAACGCATCAAGTAGGTTTACTTTCTACTTTTCTATGCGACTCATGCACTGCTGAAAAAAGTCAACAGTTTTTTAAACTTTTAAACTGCCAAATTATATACTATTGTGAATGGTTTCGATAAATATGTTTAAATAGTGTATTACTATTTTCGCATTTTTCTTTTTGCATTATAAAAATATTAAAAAAAACATATTTCATAATAAAGTTTACTACTAATTTAAGATGAAAATACATTAAAAACATTTTTAACACATTTCTTTCATGAACAAAATATGTTTGTTATGTCGATTGTTTTTATGTATTGAGTGTCATCTATTTTGAATTTATTTATTTGTAAAAAAGAAAAATGGAGGATAAATTAACCGAAAACACTCGTCTTGTGTTCTTCTGAGAATTTTCGTAATCCTTAACAGCACAAAATATCACATATGTAAACTCATAGATTTGTAATTAATGGCATAAATTCTTTTAGAATTACAATTTGATTTTCTATTTTTCCCAAAAATGTTCTTGTTTGTTTTTTATTGTTTACCACAACAGCTGATCAAAACAAAAAACCCGTCGCATAAAACGCATTGTGTGTAACTTGCAATAAAAACCGCATAGAATGCAAGAATCGCATGTAACGCAAGGTCGCATGAAACGGATGGTATGGACTTTCGGCTTTCCTGTTGATATTTAACAACTTAAATGTCAACAACGACAAAAAAATGGCAACTTGCAAACAAACAAAAAAACACGCGACCAAAATAAAAACAATGTTGTTGTTTATCAGCTGTCAAATGAATATTGCGTATATTTATTATACCTGAACGGTTAAAATATTGTTAGCAATTAACCGAATATTGTTCTCAATTTAATTGCATACGTGAACATTTATATTTTCAAATATCAACAAAATGTGTTCGCATAAGTTGTAACGTTCTCACTAAACATACGTATGACAGTGTTGCATTTTAAGTTTTAAGTCCTAGTTATGCTACCGGAACGTAATGTAACAGTAATGCCTATTGAACATTAAAATGTAATAGCCCATTTACACTACAGCGAAATCTAGTAGATTAGATTTCAAATCTTGCTCAAAATCTAGATCGTTTACACTGGATTTATTTGACAGTAGCAAGATTTCATTTTAATAACAAAAACAGCTGACTCAAATTTAAAAGAAAATAATATTTTCAAATTTAATAATACCAAACAAAAATGAAAAATATAGGACATTTAGTATCGTTTTCATCAAGACCAAATAAGATCCAATCAGGAATAATGTTTTAGAATGAGCCACCAAACTTTTCAGTTGTAATGCTGGTGTGAAAACATTATAAAGCTAACATCCATAAACAAAACTGATAAAGGGTCCGCCAAATAACTTTTTTTTAATGCTTTAAAAAAAACGACTGAATATTTTCTCAAATTCTTTTTTTATTTGAATGTACAATCCTTCCGGTTAATAATGGAAAATAATTTCATTCAAATAGCTGTCTCGGCTGGCCATGCAGTAGCCTACACGATCGGTCCAATTTTTAAGCACATTATCGATTGTGTGCAGCTGTATTTCACCAATGGCTTCACGAATATTGTCCTTTAAAGCATAAATTGTCTCTGGCTTGTCGGCGTAACACTTATCTTTGACAGCACCCCACAAATAATAGTCCAACGGTATCAAATCGCAGCTGCTCAAAAGCAGGCCGCAGAACATCGAGTGAATCTTCGGCTGTGTGGCACGTAGCGCCGTCCTGTTGAAACCAAATGTTGCCAATATCATCCTCTTCAATTTTTGTGAACAAAAATTCGTTCAACATGGCCCCAAAAACGATCGCCATTGACTGTAACGGCCAATGGCCCAATTATGCCTCTGGATCATAATCCGCACCAAACTCGACTCGTTTTGGGTGCGTCGGCATTTCAATGTTTTCTGTGCCCCAAATGCGACAATTTTGCTTGTTTACATACCCGCCAAGATCAAAATGAGCTTCATCTGAAAAGATGATATTTTGCCAAAATCGGCATCTTCTGTAGGCTACTCGTGTAGGCTACTGCATGACCAGCCGAGGCAGCCATTTTAACGAAGTTATTTTCTATTATTAACCGGAAGGATTGTACTTTCAAATAAAAAAAGAAATTTTAGAAAATAATCAGTAGTTTTTATTAAAGCATTTTCAAAAAAAAAGTTATTTGGCGGACCCTTTTCAACATGTATTTTTATTTTGAAATGTCATTTTTTTCCTGTGCAGCGTTGTATTTTTAAGTACTATTTGGCAAAACACATTGTTGCATTTCTATTTTTACTAGATTTTGAGTAGATTTTGCCGAAATCTACTAAATAAGTAGATTTTGTTTTGTATGGGAAATCTAGTTAAAATCAACTAGATTTGGCTCGAAATCTCATAAGTACTAGATTTCGCTGTAGTGTAAATGGGGTATAAGAGCAATTATAGAAAACGTAAAAACGTATCAATGCTCATATTATAACAATTTGCGTATAATTGAAACTTTATATGAAATAATAAGCTCAATAATGCAGTTTATTGCGATTTACGCAATAAAGGTGCATATCTGAATACCGTATTATGCTAATATGTATTAATTACAATCAACTGGAAAAGACTATAATGTATATTTCAAAAGCGGTCATTTGACCGCCATCGATAGAAATAGGTATGTATAATATGTCGGGAGGCTTAGTGTTAATGGTTGTAACTATTTACATCAATCAATTATCAATCTTTTCTTATTGTGCAAAAAAGAAAAACAGCAATTGTATTGAACAGAAAAATTGTTATAACAAAAACTATAGAGATTTCTCTTCAAGAGCTTCTCTACACAGTGAGCGAAGGCTTACAACCATCCCCAAACAAGAACGACTAGCGTTTTTGGCTGACAAAGTTTCTCATGCCCACACAATTTGTATGAAGCATACCGGAATAGCGCAACAATTTGCAATTGGAAAATCTGATTTCCGCAGATCGTTTAATAGTGAAGTTGGTGGCAAAAGACAACAAATGTAAACAAAGAAAAAATATGAGAACAATAAAACACAGGGCGAACTCAATAAGGTGATAGCAAAATTATAACAACTCAATTCACGGTGTTATTTAACAAAAACAACATGTATTTTTTGTTGTTTTTGGGTGACCATTAATGTCAAATGAAATTCGCCGTAAGCCAGAAATTACAAAGGCGAATACATATAATGACATAAAGTTGTTACTTTGTGTCATTATTTCTCTTTTGTTTCTTTTTGTTTATAAAAAAAATTAAAAAAACAAATTTTAAAAAATAATTTTTTTTTTAAATATGTACAGACTGATTTGCGCTACCATTAAGGTATAAGGGATACTGGGAAGCATAGAAGCGGATCCTACACAAAAGTTGTGCCAGAACCTGAAGAATATAATATAAAATAAATTATAAATTATGGAGAATACAAATTTTAAAGGAAATAAACAAATAAATGTATATACAGTGAGCAAAAAAAATGTGCACACTTATTGTAAAAAACTAACAAATAAATTATTCCACAGGATTTTGTTTAAGATGAATTTCTAGAAAATCCGGTCGCCATAGTCAAAAAATCACCACTTTTTTTTATACGTAACCAATAGAGAAATGTTTATAATCAGAATATAGTTTTTAAGCTTTTTTAGTCTTAAAGACAATAAATTTCTTTCTATAGATAATTTTTTGGTCAAAAGTTATTTTGAGGTAGTAAGTGTAAGTTTTTTTTTGCTCACTGTACGCAAACAATATGTTTGACATTTATGCGTACTGAAAAAAGCACCCACATGGGCTAATAACACCGCCTTATATGAAATCGCCTTGATAAAACATTTGTAAGAAATAAACAGGGTTGTTAAATATATTCTTTAAATTTGTCGCATTTATGTGACACACAGAAGGCCACAGAGCGTAAAAGCTAAGCGCTAGAAAATTTTCGTTTGCCGCTCTTATTTATGGAGTCTCGTTAGCGTTGAACAACCAAATAAGGAAAGAATAACCAAAAGAGTTGATGAAAGCCTATATTGTCGATCGCGCGCACTCACCTTTCCTACAAACAATGAAGAAAGCATAAAAGGATTGAAAGAAGGAACATCAGATAACCAGCATAATCAAAAAGGATTTTTTAAAAGCACCAGAAGTCATGCTTGAAAATATTAAACAAACGGTAAAAGATAAATTAATGAACAATACAACAAGTTAAGCCTCGTTTGTTTAATGTACTATGTGGTCTGTATGTCTAATAGGTAGTTCGTCAAATTATTAGACGCCCAAACGCTACGGTTCAACCCCAGGTCAGACAAAACGAAACCCAAAAACATAACGGCGTAATGTGTGTGTTCTAGGTAGAATAATAAAAGTAGTAGCATTAAAAAATTAAAAGTAGTTAGTTAGTTCGTTCACCCAAAAGAGGGCCGGTTCAACCCCAGGTTCAGACAAAACAAAAACAACGGGCGTATGTGTGGATGTTGTTGTTGTTGTGTGGGTAGATGATGATGGTTGCTCGCTGCTGATTTGGAGAGGAGAGGAAAGGAAAGAGAAAAAAATTAATATTATTTTTGAAGTGTGGCGAATTTTGTAGTTGTGGTGAGTTTCTAAAGTGGTGAGTTTTTACAAAATGTGATGAATAAAACCATAGTGTGATGAGTTCTTACAAAATGTGGTGAATTTATCCGGTGTGGTGAATAAAATCGAAACCCACCAAACTGCAGTTATTCGAAATTGTACTGTATAATCACATATCCATGTACTGTATATCGTTATTAGCACGGTGCGTGTCTAGAATAAGTAATTTTCACATCTGTTAGTGGTGGCATTCAGTGATATGTCTAATTACCATTATACAACTGCATAACAATGTTGCCATTGCGGCATTCTAAATTAAAATTAGAAAATTACATGCAAAAAATAATGAAATTTAAATTATTTTATAAAGGAATTTTTGAATAATTACTTTCTTTTACGTTTAATCCCAAAAATGCTTGAAAATTGGAAATTCTTTGTCGAAACATTTATAATTTTTTGTGCTTTGTTCGAAAGGCATATCGGATCTAAATTTAACATCAGGAGAAATTATTAAAGAATTCATTAATTTTTTTCTCTTTTTCAGAAGTTTACAGACTTTTATTTTCCTGATAACATTTGAATTTCAAAACATTTCATTACTTTTTTTATTGTTTGCGCTTTTAAACTATAAATGGTCCTGGTTAGCCAGGGGCTAACGTATGTATGTTCGCTTTTAGATCACGATAACCAATGAGAGAACCGTTGCCGAATGCTGAACAATGTACCGTTGCGTCGACAACTGACTAAACCTTTTACGTTTCAAATCAACTGTTTTTGTTTTGTATATGAGAAACATGTAGTTGTAGTTAGTTTTTTATTCCATTCCGTACAGAATTAAGTATAAATAAATATATTTTTATACAAGTACCATTTCATGTAAAAGGTACTCTTTCAGTTATAGTTCAGAACTATTTCAAAATTACAATTTTGCAACACTGATGTATGCACACATTCAAACAATGTTTTAACTTTTCATTTCGGAGTTGCTTTTAATAAAAATTTATAACCTATAATTGTGAACCTACTAACCACTAGATGGTGCTGGAAGTTTAATAGTGTGTTTCTTCTGTTGTAGACGAACGAAGTAAAAATCATTCATTGCAGTTTTTTTGTGCCGCCACCAGTGTTGCCATATATGAAGATTTATCTTCTTTTGGAGTTTTTTGAGGTGATGTGAAGATTAAAAGATTTCTACATTAAAAATAAGATTTTTATAAATTTGAAGATTTTTCATTTTTTAATCAACTATTGAGTCGAATAGACGTCTTAGAATTATACTTTTTGCATGAAGACTGGGTAAAGTTCGATTCAGCGGAAAGCATTTTAAGTAATTTACAAAAGAGCGAATTTAAGCTATATATTTAAGTGACATCAATAAATTGAATCGACTATTTCAGAGCCAAAATCCTCAAATACACCTACTGTACACTGAAATTTTACGATAATATCGTAAAATATTTGCATACTTCGTTAAAAACTAATTTATTTCTGTTGAAAACTTTAACAAGATTGACTTAAACAACTCTTTGTATATTAAAGATCCTATGGATATTTATTTGGGAACCCAAGTATCCATAGCTCTAACAACTACGAATAACTACCAATTTTATATTGAGTTATGCAACAGCGTGTTAAAAAAATTGAGAATGAATGAATGAATGAAAATTTGAGAATGATTTCCTAAAATATGTTGAGATTTTAGCTCCTGATAATGTTATTAAAGGTAAAGTCAAAACTATTTCTCAATTAATTCGTTTTTTCCCGAATATTATAACTTCTGAAAATGCTCAAAAAACAGATGATGAATGGCAAGAATTGTGTCACTTTAATTTTAAAGAACACAGTCTAACAGAAGAAAAAAACATTGAAATATTTTGGGAAATCATTTTGAAAACAAAACATTGCGATGGATCTGAAGTTTTCCCTCACCTAAAAAAATGTATTTATGCCGTATTATCTATTCCTATTGCAACAGCTAATGTTGAACGAATTTTTTCTCAAATTAATATTAATAAAAATAAAATTAGAAATAAACTAGAAATATCTATATTATGTGTCACTTTAAGAACAAAAGACTATCCCAAAAAAAAAAATTATCGCAATTGTACAAATTTAATACAAAGTTTAATAAAGAAATGTACAAAGTAACTGTAACAAATACATAAATTGTACTTTTTTGTAATATATTTTATGAACCTATAATTTTATGAAAAATATATTATTTACGTTATTTTTTGTTCCTTTTCTAAACGTTATTTAAAAATTTATGTCTTGTATACATTTTTATGTTATGTTTTAATCATAATAAACATGTATTTAATTTGATAAATTGTAGTTTTTGTAAAGTGAAGATTTTTTTCTGAAAAAAAAGATTTTTTTTTACTCAATTTGAAGGTTTTCGTTGAAATTTATATGGCAACACTGGCCGCCACACACATATTTTATATTTAAACGTTTTAAGGAATTTAAAACATAAAACTCACACGTTTTGGGTTGTGTAATATACTCTTGTTACAATCTTAAATTTTTTTTATACAGTTTTAGTTAGCGACATTATCCGTTACAATTTTAAAACATATTGAACTGATGTTGTTTGAAAAATAGTTGTTGTTAGGTAAATTCAGAAAAAGATTAAATTTCATCAAAATTTGTCGCGCCCATACAATCCAATCCGATAAAATGTTTCCTATCCAAGCTAAAGTTGTCAAATTTTATACATATGTTTTCCTGAATTAATTACAGACAATGCCAAGTTTGATCAAAATCGGTCACGTCTATCACTCAGCTCTTATTGTTTGCTTTGATTGCAGACCACTTTTTAAAATGCACGTTAAAATTTACCTGAAGAATGTATTATAATATACATATATGTATTTTATTCGAGCATGTAATGAAGAAATAATACCCAATTCACAACGCTTATTATCAAAACTTTTTTAAATTGAGCCCAAATCAATAATTTCGGAACGTTTGGCTTACAAATGTAACATACGGCCGTTGAAGTAATATTTTATTGACTATACTTAAAGCATAGACCTTCATTTGAAGCTAGTAGAAAGACGAAGGTAGATGAAACTATCTTCATTCATTGAAAACTGCAAAACCTGAATATTTTAAATCGCTATTATCTACTAAGGTGCTATAATTCCATTAAAACAGTAGAAATGTTATCAGTGAAAATATCCTTCGCAAATAAGCGACTAAGTAGCATAAAGATTTTCATCAATTTTCGTTTAACAATATTTATGTGACCTCACTAGATTCTTTCTGTCAAACTCTTCTCTTCTACGATCACCACCATTAGGTTGTACATAATTCAAAATTTCTGATTTAAATTTTTTTAATACTTTTTTAACTTAGTATTTTTCTTAGTACTTGTTTTTTTTCTCTTGACTCACTTATTGGATTGTCTGCTATGTAAAGACTTGTAAGGTATTTGTGACCACTTTTCGTCCTTAAAATTGTCAAAATCATGTCCTCATTGACTTCGTGGCTAAACCCATTCATACCCAGCATAAATATATTTAATCCTAGACACATGTATTACACTGCCCTCTATATGTGAGATTAACTTCCAAAATTCCTCTTGAGAGATGAACACAATTATGCAGGAATTAGATGTTTCCGTTTAAATCTTGTAAACTTTTAAAAAGATGATCATAGAGGTCGCAAGAATTTTATTATTTAAAAAAAAATGTGATTTTTTTTAACAAATTGTTTCCTTTAATGCCAGCTTTTGTGGCGAAGCCCGTTGCAACCAGTTGTATATAAAACGAAGTGCGGCAACAATAAAAAATGTCATGAAAATATGTGCGAATAAGTAAGAAAATGAAAGTGGTAAAAACAAGTGACCTTGAACTTGGAATCAAATAAGATTAATGTGTAGACACTCTTTTCTCTCTCTTTTTGTGATATCCAAAAGAAAATATGTACAAAACACCAGAATCTAGTCGGATGTCCAATTATTGGATGAATCAATCAATTATTTTCAATCGTTGAGTATTTATGTGATATTAGTGTCTTTGAGAATATAATTGATAAGTTGGTTTATTAATAATGTTTAATTATTACTAGCTTAGTAATATACTAAAAATGTCCTTGGTAAATAAAATTCAACCTTTCTGTTGTCGTTCTCACAAGCATAATGCATTTTATTTATTTATTTAATATTAATCATAGCACAACAAGATATTTATCTTACAAATGAAAGTGCTATGGGAGTACATCAAAGAAATAAATAAAATGTAAGGGATAATGTATAGGGTGTTTTTATAGAGGTATCGAACTTTAAGTTGCAATAAAACAACGATGGATTATTCGATTGACATGAATTTTAGTTATCCGAAAGATAATCTTGTGGCATTACATTTTAAATATGATTTCTGGCATATGACCGCCACGGCAGGCGCGGATGTAGTCCAATCTGGACGTCCAATTTTCGATGACTTTTTCCAACATTTGTGGCCGTATATCGGTAATAACACGGCGAATGTTGTCTTCCAAATGGTCAAGCGTTTGAGGCTTTACCGCCTTTACATAGCCCCACAGACTGTAGTCTAGCGGTGTTAAATCACAAGATCTTGGAGGCCAATTCACAGGTCCAAAACGTGAAATTAGGCGGTCACCAAACGTGTCTTTCAATAAATCGAAATAAAATTGCACTATTTGCAAGCGTTGTTCAGGCGTGAGTCTATTCATGATGAATTGCCAAACCAAACTGAGAATAAATCACTTGGCAGCTGTTAAATCGGTCGCCATCTTGAAAAGTACTGCCAACTTAAAGTTCTATACCTCTATAAAAAAAACACCCTTTAGAATTAGAAATGAATTAGAACATGTTATAATCTCAGAAAATACAACAATCGACGCAAAAAGTTAGGATAGAAAAGAAATGAAGACATGTAAAAAATAAATTAGGAAAAATATAAGGAACAGTATATTAAAAATAGAAAGAAATATACGAGTACACAAACAAAGAAAAATATATATGTATACGTAAACATACAATAAAATTTACAATAAATTTAAGGACTAAATTAGAAAAATTAAAATTAATAATCACTAATAAACAGTAAAAATCAACATATTCTAAAAATTACTTAAATAACTTGTAAAGGGTCCGCCATCTAACTTTTTTTTCAACTAGTGCTTATTTCGTGAATGGTAACACTTAGCTCATGTCTGATTTGACAGATAATTTTTATCCTTCCGCTGAACGAATATGGTTGCGTTTT
Organism: Sarcophaga rosellei; assembly: GCA_930367235.1. Lineage (NCBI taxonomy): Eukaryota > Metazoa > Arthropoda > Insecta > Diptera > Sarcophagidae > Sarcophaga > Sarcophaga rosellei. The sequence goes on along the minus strand of OV884020.1, from coordinate 28,990,815 downwards.
CGCTTCGCTAAGTGGGACTGCGATCGGCTTACAGAAGAAGCCGATTTTGGCAAAAAAAAAATCATCTTTTCAGATGAAGCTCATTTTGATCTTGGCGGGTATATAAACAAGCAAAATTGTCGCATTTGGGGCACAGAAAACCCGCACGCATACATTGAAAAGCCGACACACCCAAAACGAGTCACTGTTTGGTGCGGATTTTGGTCCAGAGGCATAATTGGGCCATTTTTCTTCGAAAATGAGCAAGGAGTGACTGTTACACTCAATGTCGATCGTTATCGGGCCATGTTGAACGAAGTTTTGTTCACAAAAATTAAAGAGGAGGATATTGGCAACATTTGGTTTCAACAGGACGGCGCTACGTGCTACACAGCCGAAGGTACTCTCGATGTTTTGCACCCTGTTTTTGAAGATCGCATTATCAGCCGCAGAGCTGATGTCGTTTGGCCACCTCGGAGCTGCGATTTGACACCGTTGGACTATTAGTTGTGGGGTGCCGTCAAAGATAATTGTTACGCCGACAAGCCAGAGACAATTGACGCTTTAAAGGACAATATTCGTGAAGCCATTGGTGAAATACAGTGCACACAATCGATAATGTGCTTCAAAATTGGACCGATCGTGTAGGCTACTGCATGGCCAAAAATTATTTGGCGGACCCTTATAACTACTTTTTGAACTTAATTGCATGGCCTATGTTCTGAATATAGTTTGGTAAAGTATTCCAAAGACTGATGGTATGTATAAAAATCTGGCGTTGTGACAAAAGAGTATTAAGGGCTGGTTACTCATGCGTAAGAAACGTAAAATCGTAACGTACGTAGCCTTAAAAACGTTTGTGTGGGTATAGAAACGTTTAAAACGGGACAGCTTTCAGCAAAGAACGTAAATAAAATCGAAACAGAACACAAAACAACACACACACGAACACAACACTATGCAAAGAAATTGGTATACAGACATTTGCACGAAGTCAGCTGTTCAGAACAGTGATGAGTGTTGTTAAGATAAAGCAAAATTCAAAAAATATCAATTGCGTACTTTTAATTGGAAGAAGTTATATTTGCTTCTTAAGTTGTATGTTATTACAAATATTTATTCTTGTAATACTATAGACTATTACGTTGTTGGCTTACTCTAAGTCAATATTTATGGAATTGAGATATAAGTACAGTCGAACTTTGTTCTATTCAAAGTGATCTTTTTGTTTTTTTATTAAATTACAAAACTACCTCTAGCTAGAATAGAAATAATAAAAATCCTACAATTCTTTACGAACATTAGAATCATAAGAATATGCATTTAAAAATTTTCAAGATTAAAAAGATTTATGTATAAATTGGAAAATACCAAAAAGGGCATTTGCGTTACATTGCGTCTTAAAATACATATTATTTATTTATTATGTTTCAAAGTTTTTTATACACATTACAATCAAATAATAATTAAAGAAAAATCATTTTTTTATATACAAATTTAAAAGCTTAATATATGTATATGAAAGTACCAAAAACGGAGAATTCGTACCACTTCGTCACTCAAAACACATACATATTATCTATTTATTTTGTTAAAATTGTTTTGTTTTGTTATTTCTTATAAAATAATTTTTTTATTATTATTTTAATCAAAAATTAAAAATTTCATTATATACATGTAATAATTTAAAAGTTTTATATAAATAAACATGAATGTACCAATGAGGGAATTATGTGCCGCAATGCAACTCTGCATACAATAGCTCCATCACTCATGTTCAGATGTCACGTAAAAACGTGAGAGAATTCTGTTTTATACAGATAGTTCCGTTTTGCTAACGAGAGAGAACGTTTCGGTAAGCGTTAACATTGTTTTCCATATGCTAAAAAGAGTACGTTCGCTACGGTACGTTACGTTACGTGTGGGTAACTGGCACTTTATATCTATTTTGGATGATTTTGCTACTGCGATTGAATCTTGCAAATTTAGTCCTGCTAAGTTTTTGGCTGTTCTGTGGTAATGATCTTATGGAGGAGAATAAGGCATTTAATATTTAAGAGGTTATCGAAATTAATTCCGAATATCCGGTAGGAAAATTGTGATATATGGTCGCGACGTCCTTTACTAAATACATATCCAGCTATAGTATTGTAAGCCAAGTTGAGTTTACTCCTATCGTCGGTATCACAGTTTGCAAAAATTTCAGATCCATACAGGAATCAGGCACGTTTTAGCCAATTGCATTCGTAATGCAAAGGGAGTCGAATCTATTACGGCCCATAAGTTTCGAAGCATACCGTAAACCCTACCAACAATGACATTAATGTGGTTAGACCACGTTGACCGACCATTAAAGATAATACCAAGACTGGTTGTCGATCCAACAAAGTCTATTCTATTCCCCCTGATAATTACATCTGGAAGAACAAATGCTCTCTTTGTTCTGGAGAGCAATACATTGGCCTTAGCCTAGTTGTAAATTTTTTGTAAATCATTTTATAATTTATTTTCTTTTGTACAGTTTGCATTTCTCCCGATTGAGATAAGACTATATTTCCTCCTTCTTCTAAAACATATAGTTGCCTTAGTATTTGATAAGCATCCACATCTGTGTCCATCTGTGACTCTATAACCCGTCAGAATGAAAAATGAAGTTACACCTGTTGAAGCATATACGTTTGGCCTTAACGTAAACTCTATTCGAATACCTGTGAGGATTGATTGATTGATAATTTATTATAAATCTTATAAATGAGAGTGCTATGTATAGAAGCAATAAGATATAAAATATAAAATAACTAACATTAATTAAATATAACAAATTAAGTAAAAATAAAAAATTAATACGAAAATTGTTACGAAAATGGAAATGGTGTAACATCGTTTAACATTAAAATGATAAACAAAAGCTACGAAAGCAAAAACCATATACCAACACCAGCAGTATGAAAGAAAAGGGAATAGAAAAGTAAGCAAGAAGGCAACAACACACAACGTAAACAAAATACACAAACAACAATGAAACACCGATAGAGATCTCGAGAAGACTTCAAGAACATTCATGTTTACGTGGGCAAGACAAAGCGGACAATGAAGAGTAAAAATTCAGTCAGTCTTGGTTGTAAAGATCTGCGTTGTTAGCAAATAGGATAAATTGAACAAGTAATTATTGTTGTATACATACGTCAAGTTATAAACAGTGACATATAAAGATAGTGCGAACAATAAAGACTAAAATTGAAACTAAACACAAATTAATTTTTATTTTGTTTGCAATCAACGAACTCATTTTAAATGTTTTTAGAAAGGTATAAACGTAACAATATTCAATTTAAATATAATATGAAGCAATTTAAAAAACTAAGAATACTATAGAAATAAATAAATAAAGAAAAAAGATAAAAAATTTCAAAAAAATAGTACTATTTGCAAAAATCGGTCTAAAAAAGTAAGCATAAATATTTAATGGATATACCCCTAAACTAAAATCACAAAATGTATAAAAATAGGATTAAAAGAGCTAAAGACGTAAAAGCTCTTAAGAGAACAATTTAAATAACTCCTTTTGAATGTAATTTGGTAGGGAATTCCAAAGACTGTGGTGTATATAAAAAAACTGTCGCTGGGACAGAAGAGTCTTATATCGTTGTTGAATAATCTTCATACCCCGGTAAGATCTAGCAAACTTAATTCGGCTTAAAAAATACTTCGGCTGTTTCGAAGATTATCAAATTTTACACTAAATATCTGGTAAGCTAAATGAGAAATATGATTCCGGCGCCTTTTAAGAAAGACATATCTTGCTATGTTGTTGTATGCTAAGTTGAGTTTTCGATTGTCATCACAATCGCAGTTTGCGAAGATTTCACGCCCATATAAAAGGGCCAGAATTAAGTATGCTTTAGCAAGTTGCATACGAATGGCAAAAGGGGTTGAATCTATGACAGCCCACAAGTTTCTAAGCATACTATGAATTCTACTAACAACGATACTTATATGGTTAGATCACGATAATCTGCCATTATGGACAATACCCAGATTGGTTGCAGATTTGGCAAAGTAAATTTTATTTCCCCTGATGCTCAATTCAAGTATGACTAATGATTTATTTGTTCTCTAAAGTATAATACATTTAGACTTAGAAGGATTGATGCATAGTCCGTTAGCTGAAGCCTAGCTTTCAATCTTTACTAAATCACGATTAATATAATTTAAACAGGAATTAATATTCTCCTCATCACAAGCATACATATGAACATTACAGTTAATCAAAACATCTGGTAAACCATTTATATACATACAAAACAACAGAGGCCCCAGTATTGACCCCTGGGCAACACCTCTACTAATATTAAGCGGATTTGAAATATTTCCATTTAAATAAACTTTTGAAATCCGTTTATTAAATTTAGAATAAATTAGACTACCGGCAAAATTATAAAAATAAAACATTTTCTGGAGCTTTTTCAACAGAATTTTTTAATCGACTGTATCAAAATCCTTGGTGTGATCAAGCAGAATTAAAACGCTTCACTATTTTCATCTAGTTCCGACCGGCTAGATTGTGCTTGGTTTTGACTAGAACGCATCTATCATAGAGGAGACGCACATTGAATAAACGATAATTGATCATTTGCATCTATCTAATTCAATACTCGAAGTTATATAATTTAAGTTCTTAAAACAGCGATAAGTCATAAGTCATCTACAGCACAAGTTAAAGACTTGTTATAATTAAGGAAGAAAAGATCATGGTCAAGAATCAGAAATTTGGTCATATGACAGTACCCTTTCAATGTGTTTTACAAATACAAGATCAATTAAGCTACTGGACGTTGAATGGGAGTGTGTAGGTGTTGACACGTTTACAGAATTGAGATGAAGTGAAAGCATTGGTCCAATAAGCGGATTATCGAGTAGAAGGTTATTACTAAAGTCACCTACGATAATTATGTCTTCATATTGAATTGTAATACCCTCAAGAATGGAAATAAAAGGATCAAAATTCAAAGTTGAATACGGTCTATATACTCAACCTAGAAGAAGCTTATATTTATCGCCAATTGAAATTTCTAGAATTAAATATTCAATTTCACTTTCAATATGGGTTAATAATTTTAATTTTGAAGTCGCCGTGGTCTAGTAGGTAGTGTGTTGGCTTATTAGACGAAAGGTCCGAGTTCGAATCCCAGGCCAGACATCAAAAACAAAATACAAAAAGTATTTCTTCGGCGACTTCCTGTCAGCAGATTTCTGGCAAAAACTCTGAGAGTAAAATTGCCATGAAAAGCTTCTCAAAAAAAATCTGTCGTTCGGAGTCGACTTTAAACTGTAGGTCCCGCCACTCATGTATAAAATTAACGCACACAACTTGAGTGGTGTGAGAAGCTAGGTCTATAATCCTGACTGAAGGGTTGTAATGGCCAATTATATATGTATGTATGTAATAATTTTTCCCGTTACCCTGTAAGCCCTGTAAATTAAAAACTAGATCTTGTACATCTACGGGTAACCAAGTTTCAGAAGCGCAAATAATGTTAATACTCGCTGACATAAATAAATACCTAAATTCGTCAATCTTATTATTTAAGCTTTGAGCATTTATGTGGACAATGTTGAGTCCTACTCTTCTTTTAGCAAGAACTCTTATCATATTATACACACAGTCTTTGGAATTAGAACCAGTAGAATTCCTGAAATTGTATGAAATTTTTGGTAATTCTTTCAAAAATTTGATCTAAATCAATAGTTATACATACATGTTAAAAAGGTGTAGAAGAAGTACGTCTCAATTAAATTGATGTTGAAGATGGTAAGGTTTATAAAAATCAGGAAACATCTTTGGTGTTTAAAAACTTGGCCAGGAAATAACTTGTTAAGGTTATCCATTTTATCTATTTGTATGAGGTCATAATTCATATCGTTTTTATTATACACAATCCCGCTTAGTGAACGCAGAACAAATCACTATTTTCTTTTTGAGGCGAATTGCTGCGCTCAGTATTTTAAAATTGGTCTGAGTTAACTTTGTTCAGTTTAGTTAATTTAAATCACTGATTAACTCCTCTTTGAATTCCTTAAATTTGAGATCAATAGTGGGCAGAATTTACTATGTAAATTTTTCAAACCTGCTGTCCATAAAGTTTAATAGTTTGAATGGTGAGTCTAATAATGAAGACATAGAAGAGCTTGCCCAATGCATTTAGTAAATGTCTATTATGCGTTTATTGACAGCGGTGTTGGGCAATTCAGCTCTGACTGATGGTCGGATTTCAGAACTAATTGATTAACAGAATCAACTGCTTGAATGTTCATTTTATTATTGTTATTTTTGGTTTTAGATTTGTTAATACTATTTTTGCTGATTTTTTATCCTATCATAAATTGTACATTGAAACAGTAATGTCGATTGAATATACGTTAAACCTCGATTAACCGGGCCTCTATTAACCGCCATGCAGATTTTTTTGAATTTTTACCTCTATTATCCGTGCTTGGTTTTTTTACCTCTATTATCCGTGCAGCATTCATATGATTTTTTATCATGCTAATTTTATTATGTGAACGCAATGATGTCTGAAAACGTGGTAGTAAAATATATTCCTCCGAATTGCATGTCTTTGATTCAGCCCATGGACCAAGGAGTGATTCGATGTTTTAAATGCAATTATCGCTAGTCGATTGTGCAGAAACTCTTATGTGCAAACAGCAGACATGAATTCGTAAAATCATTAAATATAAGAACAGCAATATGGACAGCAGCTGCAGTATTCACACAGGTTCGGCTTAATGTTTGGTCTAATTTACTAGCTTTTGAAAATGAACTAAGTGACCATCCAGAAATACAATCAAACATAGAAGTACCGGCTGGTTGTTCCATTCATGATTTAACAGAGTGGGTGGAGAGCGATGCAGATGTCATGCCGTTTGCTATTTTATCTGACATTGACATCATTGACATAGTCAATCAAGCTCAGGAAAGTGATCATAGCTCAAATTCCGAAGATGAAGATACTGAAATTGAAACTCCAACTTTATTACAGGCAATAGAGGCCTGTAATGTTTTGTTAAAGTTCGTAGAAAATCATCCAGCTATATCGGAAACAGATAAAATTCAGATGCATCGTATTCAAAACCATTTATTTAAATAACAATTAAAAACAATGAAGCAAACTAATAAAAAGAATATTTTAAATAAATGAATATTTGTATTTTTAAAATAAAAATATGTGGTATATATGAATCTGTAAATATACAAATTGAATTCTTGAATAAAAATGAATTAAAAAAATAAAATCTTGTAGGTTTTAATACAACCACTATTAACCGTGTATTTTGATTACCCATGCTAAGCCCGGTCCCGAACGAGCCGGATAATCGAGGTTCAACTGTAAATTGGAGTTTAAAATTAAATTTAAATTTAACTGCCAATCGTCAATAAATACAAAACTTCGCAGCACTTTCGTAAGCAGTACTTGCAACAGCGTTGCCAATAATTTTTTTTAAAAAACGTTTGTATTTCTGGGGCAAAACTTTTTTTTACCAAAAAAAAAACTTGTTTTCCACAAAAGTTCCGAAATGTGTAAAGGAAACACTGGAGGCGGGTATCTGTTAATCTTTCTTTGCTACTTTTGCCCGGAACTAATAAAATATACAATATTTTATTAAAAAATGTAAATATTTCGTGTTATTATTAAATTTATTGGAACAAATTTAAAATTGAATGTTGTCGAAAAAACTTGTTTTGTTGGAAAACAAATTTAATGAAAACTTTTTCGCATCCCAAAAGAAAAGTTGACAAATGGCAATGCTGACTTGCAATCAAAACAGCTGATGTGTCATAATTCGTTCACTTTTCTTTTTTATTTTGTTATCTATTGTTTTGTAAAAAATAGAAAATAAATTTATGGATTTAGAAGACATGTTTTTATGGGTTTGAGTTTCTTAAATTTTTAGACTTTATTTTAATTTTTTAAATAGATTTTATTTTAATTTAGAAACTTCGTCTCCATACCTTTTATCGCAATTGATATCGCGCCTTTTCATGCAGCAGTTATTAGCTGTTAATTCAATGTTATCACTACAGCGTTTTTAGATTCATTTCAACGATTTTGTATTTATTTAAAAGTATTTATTAAAATTTCTATGCGCTGTTTCGGTAAAACAAACAATTTCACTTTCACACAAATAAAAACACTCAATTTTGTGTTTGTGCTTCCCACATAAATAGATAAGCAAGTGAAATCTTTTATCTTACAGAAACAGGTCAGATATTTCGGAAACCGAATTTATTCGAATGTTAAAATGTTTTTTACCTTCTCTAGTAAAGGTAAAACGAAAATGCAGTTTTGGTGTTTAATAAATTTACTTTATCCGTAGTATATTTCATCATTTTTTCAAAACAATTCGTCAGTTTTTTTTCATATATCTCGATTATCATTTTTTTGTGATGAATGGTTCAAAACATATTTTTAATAATTTCATGAATTGAATGACAAGTCAACTTCCATTGTTAAAAAGTTAAACGCTGCCATCGAAGCATGTAAAAGTCCAATAAAATCTGTTAATAGAGCTAATGACTTACATACTCAACTTTCTAAAGAAATCGATTTCTTTTATCAAGAGGTGGTAGAGGAAGTATTTACATCCTGCATATAGCTATCTTAAAACCATTTTACCCACGAGGGTCATTATTACAATTTGCCGTTAAACTTGGGCTTAGGTTAGGTTAGTGTGGTAGCTTTATACACAAAAGCTCACTTGAGCACGCATAGCGGCCCGTTGTGACGCCACAAGTGAACGCAGTCCCTGTACTTACCAAGTTCCCCCCAACATAGGAGGGAGAAGTCGGTCAGCGCAAGGTCTGCACATCTTAAAGCACGACTACCTCGAGCTGGAAAACCAGCCAGAAAGTTTGATAAAGTAGGCTATATCCTTGACATCAATGGACGATATCTCCGTCAAGCTGACAAGGGTTGGAGAGCCAAATAACCTATATCTGCACATCGCAAGAGATGGGCATTGACAAAGAAAGTGGATAACAGTTTCATCCTCCTCAACGGATCTGCACCCACGGCAGAAGTCGTGAAATGGGAGCCTCATTCTCTCCGCTTGTCTACCCATAACACAGTGACCTGTAAGCATGGCCAGTGTGATTGAGATGATGCCACGACCAAGTCCAAGTAACTGGTTGGTACGCCTTCTATCCATCATGGGCCAGGATAGATTGAAATTCTGCACGATGACCAGTTTATCCGAGGTAAGTGGCATTCCTAAGCTGATTGAATAGAATTCCGGAAGTAGTGCGCTTGCTCTGGCTAGCTCGTCGGCCCTGCAGTTTCCCGGAATGTCACAGTGTCCGGGGACACAGACAAGTGTGACACTGAAGCGACCAGAAAGAAGGTTGAGGCAATGGCGACATTCCCTGGCGGTCCTAGAATTATGCGTAACGTTCGACAGAGACTTTACGGCAGCCTCGCTATCAGAAGAGATCGAAATGCGTGTGAAAGGAACACCGTATGCGAGGATCCATTGCGCGGCTCGGTAGACGACCATTACTTCCGCCTGGAACACGCTGCAATAGTCCGGCAGCCGGAGTGAAACGTTCAAATCCAATTTCCCAGAGTAGACTCCGCTACCCACTCCGCCATTGAGTTTGGAGTCTGTATATACATCCAGGAGTTCCGGGGAGACGGTCGTGTCAGGGGTCCAATCGCTCCTGCTCAGGATCAGGAAGTTGAGCCCCTGTCAAAACAGTATTCCATAGGGAAATAATCGATATTCAAATAACCAAAATAGAAGAGTGAAAAGAGGGGACAACGCCTTTAACCATTAACTTATTTTCGTTATTACAACTTACAGATAAAATAAAGTTAACTGTTTTCAAAAATATGGCAGTGCCGCAGCAATGTCGATAAACTGTTCAATTAAACAAGCTTTTTTTAACGCAGTTGGTTTTTTTGTTGTATATGCTCATTTTGTTTAAATATCAAGTTGCCATATTGAAAATAATATATAATACGGCAAGTTCTAACATAAACTTAACCTTAAAAGTTAGCAGCAGGATGATCCTCCCTTTAGGTTAACGTTCACTTCTATATTATTGGATACTCATAATAATGAAAAACAGTTTATCTATCCGTTAAAATCCTCCCTTTAACGGCAAGTTGTAATAAAGGCCCTAAGTATAAGTAATAACAATAAGTTAAAAGTATATTTTGTATTTATGTATGTATATATAGACAAAGACGAATTATTTATTTATTCTTTTCTCGCTTATTTACGCATTTTTCCCATAACTTTAGAATTCATTTAATCTATGTAAATACTATATCTGAAGTGAATTAAATTAACTGAATTGAATTAAACAATATAATCATACTCGATCGGTCTTTTTATTTCGCAAACGTTTTGGTCTTTTCAGCCAGTGATCTTCAAATGTCCAATTATAAGTTTTTAATTTAGTGTATCCTTAAAAATCATTAAGGAAAAAAATTTTGACGCCCGGGCACCACTTCTACTTCTACGAGCACTGTTGCCCTCTCTTCTTGATTGAATTCGTAATCTTTGGTTTTTGATAAGTTTTCATCAATGCCTAACTTTAAAAGTTTCAATTATAAATTACTTAATTTGAACGCGAATCTTAAAAACTAATAAGAAAATACAGATTACTTTCTTTATTTATTTCTTACGCAAATGATTATAAAAAATATGAAAATTAAATGAAATTTTTAGTAAGACAATTTTTTTTTTTTAATTTTTCTTATTAAAAATAAATTTTGAAATATTGGGGATTTCGAAATCCCGAATCCCAATATTTTTTAAAATGAATACTGGCATCCCTAAGAAATATAAAAAAAGCGTTTACTCGCAAAAATGTTAGAAAAATCGCGAGATTATACAAAAAGTTCCTAAATTAACGCCGCCGTAACACTATGCCGTCCAATTGCGCGTACAATTTTCGTTGACTTTGTTCTATGATAAACAAATAAGAATACGCGCAATATTTTGCAAATATTCTTGGTATTTAAAAAAATAATGTCAAAATATGGAAAAATTAAAACAGTTTGCTGTAAAAACTTCGTGTAAAGATTACTTTGACTTTTTAAATTGAATTACTTTGATTATTAATTGAAATATGTTTTCAGTACTTACAGCAAATGCGTTTTCCATCCAACCGAGTACTTGAATGTAATTATCGGACCAAATGGAACAGGCAAATCGACCTTAGTTTCAGCAATTGTTTTGAGCCTAGGAGGCGAACCGATACTTCTGGCAAGATCAAATTCCATTGGTGATTATGTACAAAATGGCTACGAATCGGCTACAGTATCTGTTGAAATTTATGACGGTAATGAAGAAGTTGATTGTAAGACAACAACATTTCAACGTTGCTTTAACAAAGACAACAAGTCAAATTTCTATGTGAACAATCAGCCAGTGTCGAAAAAGAACTTCCTGGAAGCCGTTTCTAAATACAATATACAAATTAGCAATCTCTGCCAGTTTCTGCCACAGGATCGAGTGCAGGTCAGATTTATTTGTTTTGTTAACCTTTCTCTATTTATAAGATATATTTGTGTGTAGATGTACAAATTTGTTACAAATGGATAAATTCTTAATCATACTCTAATCTGGGTAAATTCAAGGTAGAATAACATTTATCTGGAATTTTTATGTATTCTTTCCGGGTCGGATTAAAAAATGTCGCCGGTACTTACGACTCATACGCGTCTTAATATTACATTGCCCTAGATATACCTATAATCGAAATTGGTTCACTCTTGTCTAGATTCAGCAAGTTCATTGTGTTCCCCCTATCTGGGTCGTCACAAAGTTTGCCAACTTCGACGCAGTTTCAATGCGTCCAATGCGACATTATAGTCCACTCCTGTAACTTGAACATATTAACCGGGATTTTTCCTCAATAACTGGCCTTCCTCCAAGTGGATAACATTCTCGCGCAGGTTTGACCAAAGCATCTGTAATGAATTTAGCACCAATGCCAATGTCTCTTCTGCCAGGATATGTATTCTCAGGCTGCTTCCGAATTGTCTTCGCAGGTCCAACCAAATGTAGTTCATTTGTTCCTTGCCTTTTTTCTTACTGGATCCGTCAGTGGCTGCTTTTTGCACATTATATGTATATCGTTGGAAAGAAAAGTAGTATCAACAATTCTCCACTTCTGTATTCCAGTAATAAGTGTTCCTGATATCTAAAACATGTCTCCACTTTTCATTTAAAACTTTTGTGTTCAATGACTTTAAATTTCGCCAAAATTAATATTTCACAAATTATACACCATTATATTGGAATTATCGCCGTGGTCTAGTATATACTGTGTTGGCTTATTAGACGTAAGGCCCAAGTTCAAACCCCAGTTCAGACATCAAAACGAAAATACGAAAAAATATTTCTTAGGCGACTTCCTCACAGGAGATTTCTGGCAAAAACTCAGAGTAAATAAAATTGCCATGAAAAGTTTCTCAAAAATCTGTCGTTCGGAGTCGACTTTAAACTGTAGGTCCCACCACTCTATAAAAATTAACGCACACAACATGAGTGGTGTGAGAAACTAGGTCGTAATGCTTACTAAAGGGTTGTAATGACCAATTATATATGTATGTTTGTATATTACACATAATTATAATTTTTCCTTTCGTTCTATTGCACAATATGTTTCATAAAATAATCAATATTCCACCTAAATATCTTACTATCACATTCCAGTTTTATATTATTTAGACTGGAGTTGTAAACCATCATTAAAACTCTATCCTTGCATTCCAGTCGTTTAAGACCTTGCAATTCTTAAATGTTCCACATATCTAAGCTTTTACGGTTGAGTGTCTCTGACATAAGTTATTCGCCTGGTTTAGTATTTTAATACTTTCTGTATAATTTAATTTAAAGTTTGAACCATTTCAAAGATTCCAGAATTAAATTAATCGATGTGTATCGGTTCCACTTAAGTATGATTTGCATTGTCCTACTCTGCAATTTCTGTAGACATACAATCTGTGCCGCATTTGTATAATATAGTTAACCCGTATGATAAAAGGTAGTTTAATTATCGTGTTCTAAATATTTATTGCGATTATAATTAAGATTTGTTTTATAATAGTACGTTTAAAAATATTAAATGTAATCAATATGGGACTTTAGTTTGAAATATTTGTCGACTTTACGCCCAAAATTATTTATTTATTTAACAATATTTAATTTCATTATTTAATTTGGTTAACCTTTAAAAAGTGCCAGAAATTAAAATTCGTGATTCTAGCTTTTTATTTTTAATCTTGACGAAATTTGATAAAATAAAATTGATATTACCGCATTCTTCACCTAATGTAGAGAGAGAATTTGGCCGAGTTAATCTAAATAATGTAGAGAGAGAATTTGGCCGAGTTAATCTAAATAAATCAAAACTTGGAAATGTCATCTTTAGAAGCAATATTGCTAACAAAACTTTAAAGTTTTACCTGAATAAAATAGTTGATTCTAAAATATAATTGTAAACTATGTACGATGTAACTCTATTTTTTAAACATACAATTATTTTGTATACAAATACTCCTAGTTTAAATTTATTTTTATACTTAGAGCCATTATTACAATTTGCCGTTAAACATTAGTTTAGGTAAAATTACCTTTAGCTAAAGGGAACTGTAAAGTTATCTTTAACTTATTTTCGTTATTAAAGTCGAACTTCTATAAATTGAATCACCATTATCCTGAAAAAACTTCGACTTATAAAGTATATTCACTATTAGCGGCTAATTTAGTAATTTTAGCCAGGAAAAAAAATTTTTTTTTGAAAAAATTCAAATTATAGAAACGTTGTTCTTCTTCAAGTTATAGAGCAATTCATGTTAAAGAAGGAAAACCTGATAGAATTTCTCTCCAAGATGCTGTTGCCACGAGATGTGCTTCAACTTATAGAAAATTCAAATAATAGAAGTTCAAATTATAGAAGTTCGACTGTATTTTTAAAATATGTACCATGAATTAGCTTTTTATGTTTTACTCCAATAAAAGAAATTTTAAATTAAATATACAGTTGGGAAAAATATAATAGCAACAATGATCATCATGTTACTGAAAGTACACTTGAACTGAAAGAAATATCAGTGGACATGTTATCGATAGTACAGAAAACAGAGACTATCTTCAACATGAACAGTCTCCGGACACTCATACGACTAAAGAAAAGACTGCAGACATAAAAACTAGAAGAAGACGCAAGAAAATTGAAGATGATTCCGAACTTTTGCCATTAACAAAACAAGGAGGCATAAAACATGAGAAGGCTAAGGCTCCCTCAAGCCGACGTTGTAAGTTGGAGCGCAAAGGCTGAGAAGAAGGAATCTATTGTTGATATCCGGCTAACACAGATCGAAGCCAACGAAGACTGGTCCGAAGCACAAAGAAATTACCCAATATTGGCGAAGATTATTGCGGCTAAGGAAGAGGGCAAACGGCCTACCAGAAATGAGATCCTCCAAGTCGGGCATCATGGGATCAGCTAATCCTAATAGGTAGCAATCCGGATCCACACAATTGGGATAATGAGTATTCAATAGAACCTTTAGGGCTTCCTTTCTCGAAACTGTCTACGTGCCATAGTTCTTTTTTTTCCTAAAAGGCTTAAATAGACTAATGAAGGATAGGTTTAGGTATTAGGTTAGAGGACGTGTACTTGTCAATTGAGACAAGTACAGTACTCAGAGGTCAGAGGTACCCATTGTACGGAACGTCCTCAAAAATAGAGGGATAATAGAGGGGATAGGAAAAAGGAGAGGAAGTAGGAAAGGGAAAATGGGAAGCGAAGGAATTACACAGACCAAACAAAACAAAAAAGTGAGAGCGCGGCTACACTGATGATGCCCTAGCACTTCTCAACCAGCTCAAGCTACTGATGAATCTGTGGGGAGCCTTGATGTTGACTCTCGACACATAATTCAAACCCTCAAAGAAGGCGCTGCCAAGGGCTCTCAACCTACTAAGGGCTGGGTAGTTACAGAGGAGGTGCTCGGACACCAACTTCTCCTCATCGCAACATATCCAGAACATACCAATGAAGGATATCAGTTGCCGATCAGAAAAAGAACACTTAACTAAAACACTCCAGTCCCTAATCATAGAAGGTCATATTAGTACATCAAAAACTCAAGATTAGAAAGTATTGTGAGAAAGTTCATACTCCACCCTAATCCCACGGGTCAAAGTTGTATATAAAAGAGAGAAAACCGCACAAGATATATAACATATCCAAGCGTATGTAACGACGCAAAGAAAAATTTTCCTGGTGTAGATCAGGCATATAGATTTCTCACAAAAAGAGTATTCCAGCTTATAAGTTGTTTATAAATTTAATTTACTATGGAGCTTTGAATATTATTATTTTTCCCGCTGTTTTTGAGTTGTTGTAAAATTGTTGTATTTTTTATTCAAAAATAAAATTATAGAAAACACATAAATTTAAAACTCTGACAAAACTTTTAATTCGTCAAAATGCTTGCGCCAGTATGTTATTGAAATGATTGCATCTAGGATTGGTTGCAGAAGTCCATCGTTTTGAGGTAATTTTCGATGTATTCTTAGTACGTCTTAGCGGTATTCGGCGACAACCCAACCAATGTTGACTTTCAAATACATTAACGTTAGCGTATGTAGCTCGACAAAATGTGTGGCAAGATTTTGGTCGCCAATTGAAGTCGCTAAAACGTGTTTTAACTCTTCTCGAAAACTTATCGTGGAATAAAATCAACATCGGTTGTGCTGTATGGCTCGTGTCACTATATGATTAAAACTACATACATACTGTCTTTAATCGGAAGCTAAAAAAAAAATCGGGAATCATACGAACTCAGCGCTCAGAATTAACGGTAACGGTAATTTTCGAAGTAATACGACCCAGAGACACTTATATTATAATCCACAGATATTTTTTTCAGATTTTAATTAGATTTCCAAAATCTGGTCCGGATATTTCGAATATGGTGCTGAAGAGTATTTTTTCGGCAATGTATAAATTAGAATGATGCACATGCCTGACAACATCTCTAACGCTTCCAGTTCCTTGTAACTTCTTTATAATTTATCCAATAAGCACGAAAAACGGCAGCGTTCATGCCACAGCTTTTGAAGCAAGTTTCAACAACATCTGGCTATGATCGTCGGTTGTTAAGTAAAACAAACATTTCCTAAATAGTGACACTTCAGATGAGAGACTCAACTTTATTACTCGATCCTTAAATTACAAAGACGAACTCTCAGTGTACAATACCATTTTTTAATTTTTTCATTCTAGATCTTTCTATTTAGAGTTGTTTTTGAAATTTAGTTTTTTTTGTCTCTATTCTTGTTCTCCCTTATGTTTTTTTGCTTTTCCAACTCTTTGTAACTTACGTTTTGTGTGTTTTGTTTTCGTCTGTTTGTTAATTTGCTTTTTATCTGTAATGATATTTATAATTAAATATAATTGTAATTAAATATGTATGTATGCGAAATAGTAGAAAATTCAGTTTTTTGGAATTTTTATTACCTTTCCATTTTATCGTGTTTGAAATATAGTTAAATGGAATTTCTCCGCAATATCTGTATAACATTAATACGTTTTGGCCGTGCTGGACTTGAATTCAAAAAAGTT
This sequence comes from Sarcophaga rosellei, assembly GCA_930367235.1. Classification (NCBI taxonomy): domain Eukaryota; kingdom Metazoa; phylum Arthropoda; class Insecta; order Diptera; family Sarcophagidae; genus Sarcophaga; species Sarcophaga rosellei. Next base: position 28,974,185 of record OV884020.1, on the reverse strand, counting down.
TTAAAATTTGTGAATATAGTGTACGATATTTTATCAGATTGCAAACATAAAATAAATGAATTTTAAACACCAACAGAAAAATAAATTGTATATTATTAATTTCATTTTCATTTATTTTTTAGGATTTCACTAAAATTTTAATGGATATTAAACACCAACCGAAAAATAAATTGTACATTATTAACTTCATATCTTTTTAGGATTTCGCCAAAATTGAACCACCTGATATTCTTCAGAATACAATTAACTCAGTTTGCGACAGTGAGGAAATTAAGAATTTTAAAATATTGAAACAATTAAAAAATGAACAAAATAGTGGTCTTTCAAACCACAAGCAATTAGTTCAAAAATTGGAAGAAACTAAACAACGCGTTGAAGAGTAAGTACAACAAATGTTCACAGAACACTTTTGTAACCCATTACATTTCTAGGCTTAAAATACAGTTAGAGCGCTATAATGCTCGTCAGGAAATTGAGGAAAAGTTAAACGTTTGCAACGCTAAAAAACTTATGTTTGAAATTAAGGAACAAAGCAAACAAATTTTGGAATGTGACGAAGATTTGAAAATGGCTAAAACAAGTTTTACAAAATATAAAGCGGAGTATAAATCTATTGTTAATAAAAAAAATATGATTGATACTACAACAGAGCATATTAAGAAGGAAATTGAAGAAAAGGTAATGTATTAAATGGTTAGTAGAATAAATTATATAGGTTGTCAGAAGTGAGTGTATGTTCACCATACTGAGTTTCGCCATCCACAAAAAAACTATACAAACAAATAAAAAAAAAGGTTTTTAATTTATTATTTTATTCTTTACAAATAGCAGTAAATAAACAATAATTAATGAGATGAATTCAATGAGTTTGAAAGAAAAAACGAAAGTAACCCACATAAACTCAGTTTTGCACGTTTCAAGAAAATCCAAGAAACTAACCTAATTTCAATATGTATTTGGTCTATAGACCCTTATTAGAAATAACTTGATTTAGGCGTTTGGTATGCTTTCTACCAAATTTTCGATAACATCTTTTGGAATTCGATTCCATTCCACATTTATACGATCATAAAGTTTTTCCATGTTTGTTGGGGCTGCTTCGTACTGCCCGAGCCGGCTTTTCACTATTAACCAAAGATTTTCAATCGGATTAAGGTCAATACTTTGCGCTGGCCATTCCCTCAATTGCAAATGTTGTTTCCCAATCTATTCCTTTACAAATTTTGCTGTGTGCTTCGGATCACCATCCTGTTGAAAAACAATGTATTTTTCGGTATAAGCACATTTATCAATAAAATTGGGAAGATGGGTTTGCAGAATCTGTAGATAGTATTATTTTCGTATGTATTTTTCGGGCTTTATTTCGAAAACAGTTCAAAATTAAACGCAATACATAGAAAAACGAAGTCGCAGCAGTCCAGTAGGTAGTGCGTTCGCTTATTAGACGTAAAGCCAGGGTTCGAGCCCCCGGACAGACATCAAAAACGGAATATGAAAAAAAAATATCTCTTCGGCGACTTCCTCTCAGCAGATTTCTGGCAAAAACTCCGAGAGTAAAAAAACCTCTGCCATGAAAAAGTTTCTAAAAAATCTGTCGTTCGGAGTCGACGTTAAACTGTAGGTCCCGCCACTCAAGTATAAAATTAAGGCACACAACAAGAGTGGTGTGAGAAGCTAGGCCGTAATCCTGACTGAAGGGTTTTACCAATTATGTATGTATGTATATAGGAAAACATGATCGACGTTATTACAGACTACACTATAAGGTGTACTTTGAATAACATAGTGTGTCCGCAGCATAAGATTGAGTAAGTCCTTTCTAATATTGTTTGGATCCACTTTGAATCGATATTGCTTTTGCATGTGTGCAGAAATAAAAAATAAAGAATGAAAAAAATGTAAGAAACTCAAAAGTCAACAAAATTGGAACCATATTGTAAACTTTCAACCCTTTATATTGATAAACAACCATTTTCAATAATTTTTTGAAAAATAATTGCAGTATTTATATAAGAAGTCATTCATTTATATATGAAGTCGCCGTAGTCTAGTAGATAGTGTGTTGGCTTATTAGACGCAAGGCCACGGTTAAACCCCAGGTCAGACATCCAACCGGAATATGGAAAAATATTTCTTCGGCGACTTCCACTCAGCAGATTTCTGGCAAAAACTCTGAGATGTTGATGTTGGCACAAAATTGTTGTATTTAACATATTTTTTAATAAAGGGTCCGCCAAAAACTTTTTTTTTTGAAAATGCTGTAAAAAAAACTACTGAATATTTTCTCAAATTTCTTTTTTATTTGAAATGACAATCGTTCCGCTTAATAATGGAAAATAGTTTCATTCAAATGGCTGCCTCGGCTGGCCATGCAGTAGCCTAAACGATGCAGATTGCCTACAGAAGATGCGATGCCTACAGAAGATGCAGATTGTGGCAAAAAAAATCATCTTTTCAGATGAAGCTCATTTTGATCTTGGCGGGTATGTAAACGAGCAAAATTTCCGCATTTGGGGCACAGAAAAACCGCACGCATACATTGAAATGCCGACGCACCCAAAACGAGTCACTGTTTGGTGCGGATTTTGGTCCAGAGACATAATTCGAAAAAGAGCAAGGAGTGGCCGTTACAGTCAATGGCGATCGTTATCGGGCCATGTTGAACGAAATTTTGTTCACAAAAACTTAAGAGGAGGATATTGGCAACATTTGGTTTCAACAGGACGGCGCTACGTGCCATACAGCCGAAGCTACACTCAATGTTTTGCGCCCTGTTTTTGAAGATCGCATTATCAGCCGCATAGCTGATGTCGTTTGGCCACCTCGGAGCTGCGATTTGACACCGTTGGACTATTATTTGTGGGGTGTCGTCAAAGATAAGTGTTACGCCGACAAGCCAGAGACAATTGACGCTTTAAAGGACAATATTCGTGAAGCCATTGCTGAAATACAGCTGCACACAAACGATAATGTGCTTAAAAATTGGACCGATCGTGTTGGCTACTGCATGGCCAGCCGAGGCAGCCATTTGAAGGAAATTATTTTCCATTATTAACCGGAAGGATTGTACTTTCAAATAAAAATAGAAATTTGATAAAATATTCAGTAGTTTTTTTTTTAAAGCATTTTCAAAAAAAAAAGTTATTTGGCGGACCCTTTACTTGTATTGCCATTTTATTGTTATGTGTATATCAGCAATTTATTTAAAAAAAGATTACATTTTCCATTTTTTCACGTTTTTTTTTATTTCAACATAGTTTCTTTTGCCTATTTGTTTATTTACAACATAAATGTCAAACTAATTTCGAAAATTTGAAAACAAAAACCATTGAAATGTAATAGAATAGAATAGTGCAGGGCACTCGCATAAAAGATGTTGCACTGATTCCGTTTCCTACACATCATGGCAGCTTCTGCAGTAATCCTGGTAGAGCTTCTGCAGTAATTCGAGCTTGTCAGCGAAACTGCAAATAGAGCAGTGTCCCGTTAGAAAAATCTCCGCCTGAAATATGCAGGGCTGGTTAGGTAATCTGTATGAGCCGTCAAGTGCCAGTTTATCGGAATATAACTCAGTTCCACCTTCGATTTTTGAACCATCGGTGAAAATCGTTATATCGATGCCCATTCAGAGACACATCCACATTATCCTTGATCATGAACAACATCAGATCCTCGCTTACAAACTTAGAATGGTGCAGATTAATCAGGACCACCTCCAACCGGTTTTAATCCAGAGTGCGCAATCGGACGTTTTTAGCCTCACACTTTGTAGTTGGATTAGGGAGAGTGTGGTTTCGTGCTCCAAAATTGCAGAGGGAACCCACACCTTGACGATCGTTTGTGCAGGGGCCTCTTTTAGTGGCACCACGTCGAGCTGAGCACCCGGCCACAACGCTCATTGGTTGTGGATGGAGTTTATGAGAAACGCGAAAGCTTCTCGGTTACTGCATCCTACTACTTTCAATGCTTATTATCACTTGGCGGCATCAAGCTGATCGATTGCAGGATTGCAGTTGGCTTGCTTCGTTAGCGTCTTGGACGATGCGCCTTCTGATGTCAACGGTTTAGCATTTCATTGGTCTCATGTAGAAAGGTCCTAACTCGCATTTTTTTCGAAATTGATTTTTTTGTGATTCCAATGTGTATTTGAGTAAAAATGTAACAGATGCAATTTTTTCTGCTTGTTTTTGGTTTTCCTATTGTAAATATATCTATCACAAATGTCAACAACAAAAGATTGCAATAAAGTGTTCGCCTGAAAACCAAAAACATTTATATTTAAATAAAAATAACAAAATAAAGTAAATATAAAATGAAAATAATAAATTATGTTATATGAGGAGTTTCCACAGCTCGCAACATGTAGCCCGGCATTTGGAAGCAGTAAATCAGCTATGGAGGAAACGGGGTATGCAGCAGTCTATAGATGGTACTTTCTGGCCTCCAGAAAGAAATGAAGTTGAATGGGAAAAATTATAGTATTTTGTATAAGTGTTGTGAGAAAAGTTTCATGATTAATATGTTACAGAACATCTCACACTAACTGTTAACTTTATTTAAGAAATCCAAATTTGAGGTTCCAATTATTTTTTCTTTTTATTAAAATTATGTTCTCATTCATTATTTTAGGACCTCCTTTTAAAAACTGCAGAAGTAAAAAAATCAGAAATAATTCGAAAGATAGAATTTTTAAAAAAGAAAATATATGAAGAGAAATCGAATTTCAAGGTGTGTAAAACAATCAAATGAAATCTAAAACAGATTTTTAATAAATAATGTTAATTTACAGAAGCGCAAGTGTGAGTGGAATGAGAGGTTGAACGAACTAAAGCATGAAACTAAAATGTTGCAAGTTTATGCTCAAGATATAAAAAATTTAGAAGATAACAAATTATCGGATATTAAGTGTAAGGAGGAAACCGAAAAAAAATTAAATGAATATAAAAGTGAAATAAGAAGGCTAAACAATGACCTAAGAAATATAAATAATAAACTGGATGAAAGTTTCCCTGAAATTCAAAATCTAAAAGAATGTCTTAAAAATTTAGAAAATGAAACTGAACAAAAAATGCAGGTATTTTATATTTACTCTCATTAGAATACTTATGTTTACTTCATATGTTGATTTAATTATTAGTTTATTAAATCTAGATTTCCTGATGTATACAAATCCATTATTTGGTTAGAGAAAAATATGAATTTATTTGAAGGACGTGTTTACAAGCCGATGATTATTGAGGTAAATTGAAGTTATTTACAAAAGCATATACATATGTACATATCAGTTATAACAAATATTATGTATTATATTCTCTTGAAGCTTAAAGTGCGCAATCCGAATTCTGCAAAATATCTAGAGAACATAATTCATATTCGGGATCTCCTGGCTTTTTCCTGCGAAAATCCTTCTGACTTATCAGTCCTTACTACAGAGCTATGCACCAAACAAAAGCTGATGGTAAATGTAGTTCATGCACCGCAACGAGATGAATCGATTTTTATTCCAAGAGTAAATTTTGATGAAATTCGGTATGTCTTATTTTAAAAATCCATTATATTCTAATTACATTTTAGTTACTTTTGCGTACATTGATTATTTAATTCAATAAGAAACTGATTAAATTATTAAAATAGAAATAAATATTATTTTTTAAATAATGAGTTAATATTTTTCACTTTAGAAAATATGGATTCGAATCATACCTAATTGATCAAGTTAGCGGACCACCGGCTATTTTAGGTTACCTATGTTCTGTGTATAACTTGCAAAATATTCCCTTTGGTGACAACAAAGTCAATAATTTTACTGATCAAATACCAAAGAATATCCGATGTTATTTTGGAGGTATTTTTTTTATTTTTATAAAATAAAACTGAAGCAAATTTTATATAAAATTCTTTTCTAAACTCAGGTCACTTATACTATACTCTAACATTTTCTAAGTATGGAAATCGTGCACAGTCCCTTATGCAGTCATATATAAAGGGAAAAGGATTTTTATCAAGTAAAGATGAAAACGAAATAAATAATATAAAATCAAGGTATGTGTTACAATTTTAATTTATAACAGCAGCAGTTTGTAAATGAGATTGTTTGATATGTCGATGCTTCTAAATGTTCAGAAACAGGAAGAAGGAGAATTTTCACATCCTTTTACAAAATAATTTTTTTAATTAAAAAAAGTTTAACTTCTACCAAATTATATATGTAAATAATAGACGGGCCATCCAGGATCGTATGCTAAAATCGAAAATCAATCAAATCATGGCAAGACCTTATGCAAATAACTTCGAAAATTAAATAAAAAGACACGTTAGCCAACTATTTCCACCAGAGATTCTGTGTGTTAGTGATTGTCTGATTGTTTGTATGAATTATATATGATTAACCACGGTAGAAAAAATAAAATGAAAATTATAACAGAAAAAGAGTGACGAACACTGTTCTCTAAAAAGAAGCAACGGATCAAAAATAAAATTTGCCGGCACTACCTCTCTTTGCTATCTCAATGCACTGCATCAATAGGAATTATCTCGTGATTCTCAAATAAAACAAAAATCTCCTATGGGACTCCAAACGGCATAATAGGCATTGAGTCCTTTCTTCATCCTTTCCCACGTGCTCTTCTTTTAGTGCTGTTTCTTATCCAGCTCAACCATAAAGCCTTAGATCGACCCTGTCGAGAAGAATCAACTCCATCTAATGGACGATAGGTTCCCTGTAACCATAATCATCACATCAGCCTCGTAATGAACAATTTTTCTTTTCTCAAAAACAAAGAGTCTCGCCATTATAGACAAGTCCCGAATAGTTTCGAATTGATAATCCTGTTTATCAGCATATTGACTACTCAGTCCTATAGGAAACCCAACCTAGACGTTAAAACCAGCCAATCTCTTTGATAGCCTCATGCTCAATATTATTGAATACCCCTGCAATGTCTAAAATGGACGCAAGTGTATAAAGCTCATAGTGTAGACCCTTCTTGAGATCGTCAGTGAAGTCTCCAAAGGTTTACGTCCATATGTAGACAAGCTAAGTTGCATTAAAGTACTTCTCCAGTTGATTTCTTTTAGATAAGAACACAAAAAAATTTGTGACAAAGAATAAAAGCTTTTTTCTAGAAAAGAAAATGATAAAAGTAAACCTAAATTTCTTATTACGCTGAAGATATGAAAAAAGAATTGATAATTTATAACTTATCGCTCTCTGTAAACTCTCTGTAGCTGAAAAACCTGCTAAATAAATTTTTATTAAAAACGCAATAAACAAAGTACAATTTTGCCGCAAAACTTCAACTCAACTTCACAAAAAAAAATATTGTTACGTTTTTTAATTTTGTAAAACATTTTTTTATCGTGGATTTGAAGACTGAAATTAAAATAAATGATTGTTATTTGCCTCTATATTTTAAAAAATCCTTTTGTTGTTTAACACACTTTAACTTATAACAATACCAATTTCATTTACGATACTTTTTAACCAAAGATCAATCTTTCTTTATTTAAAACCACTGTGCTTAATACGCACATTTTAAGCCTACACTCATACAGACTTACGTCTCAACGCTGAGTAATCACGATTGAGTGGCACTAACAATAATTGCGCTATCAGCAACGTAAACTGTGGAGATGCAGCTATTAGGCCAAAAGACATTCTCAGAAACTCATAATGTCCCGTGACAATCTAGAATGCTGTTATTGAAAATAATGGGTTCCATTTCCTTTTGTTGGGACCCCTTCTTCAAAACAATTGATGTAATGCCTTTCCCCAATTTATTAAACTAGTCTTCTACGTTTAACATAGGAAATTTGTCAATTACACCACTTAGCGTTGTGTAATCCATGACTATATACCATTTTTGGTATTTGAAATATCCTTTTTCTTATTGTAACTGTTATTTCCTGAAACGATACGCGAAAAATTCAACATTATAATTTTCTAGAGCAAATTCTTTGAACGTTGGTATTTTGCAGATCTTAGTGATTCGAATATAATTATTTTACGCTTTTAATTTTACGTTTACGGGTGATCTCCACTTTTTGTTATACATACCTGGGTTGCTTAAGCTAACTTTAGCACCTGTATCAATAACGGGTATTTTCTTCCTGCCTGGGGTATCGATTACTACATTGGGCATGTTTAAGACCACCCATTCGAGTATTTCGGATAAGAAACCTCCATGGCTTCAACCTCTTCATACCGAGAACGTCTATAATATCGTCATCCTTATTCTGTCGTAAAATTTCATGATTGAGAAGGATTTGTCCATCCAAACCTCGGCCGAAACCTGATACCTAAACATTATTAGATTTAAATGTGCAATTTCCAGGTTTTGTGCTGACATTAAAGTTTTTGTTTCCTCCATTACTACAATAATTTCTGTTATTATTATTATTATTTGTTCTTAAAACCGCAGTATCAGAAGTGCAAGACCTTTAAATCGTTTTTACACTTTTTCAAAAAATGTACGTATTATAAAATATTATGCAGTGAATTTGAAAGAATGGTTATAGTCGCTTTATCGATCACATAATATGTATCTACATATGTATATCTAACATCATAAGTTGCCTAGCGAACTTGTCATGTTCATTCAAAAATAATCCTTTTAATATTGGATGTACTGTTCTAGCCCGTGGTTTAAACTTCAGGTCAGATATTTACAACAAAACCAAATACATATGAAAAAATATTTCTTCGGCGACTGCTTCTCAGCAGATTTCCGGCAATAAAAAAATCTATGAAAAAGTTTCTCAAAAAGTTGCCGTTCCTAGTCAACTTAAACTGTAGGTCCCGCCACTCATATGTAAAATTACCACACACACAACATATGTGATGTGAGGCGCTAGGTCGTAATGACCAATTACATATGTATGTGTGCGTAGGTTTTATTACGGAAACCTCAACCAATTTAAATAATCGCAAAAACAAACAATTCTGAAAAAAAAATTTAAATAATTACAATCATATAATTTTACGTCTATAGGCTTTCGGAAATTATTCCCAAAACTGACAAATTACGAAATCAACGCGCCACCATTGAAGCTGAAATACGCAAATATGAAATTCTTTATAAAGAGCATAGTCAAGTTTTGAAAGAATTAGCTGGTAGAGCTTCAGAATTGGAACAGAAAATTAATCAATTAAAGCGACAAAAACAAAAAATTTCTCTACTTCAACAGGATATGGTTGGTACGTATTGTAATAAATTATATTTCTAATGTATGAAATTATATGCAGTAAATAATTTTTACATTTTTTTTTTTAATTATTAAATCAATATTTTAATTTGTGATTATAAGTATATATTACTGTTTAAAAAACATTGGAAATCTTTGTGTTAAAAGCTGATACTATGCCCCTGTTTAACTTTAGTCGTATTTTCTTCCAAATATTTGTCTAATTCTATTTTCAATTGCTTTCAAAATTGCTGATGCAGGCAAGTATCAATATTTTATTGTACATGTATGTTCATACGAATTGGAGACTTACATATATTCGAAAGCCGGTCTTTATTGTTGTAAACATGTTTGCGAAATTTTGTACTTTGTCTGTTTTCCTGTATGCCTTATTTAACGTCTTCAGTGGAAATGACAAGTGTCGTCTGTGCCAAATTCGACTTTGACGGGCTATGCTTCAAAAGTAGTTGTAGTGCAAATAAAATAAAATCCATATTTTATAAATATATTCATTAAAATTAAAATACTTTAGACTGCTCTCGTATGTATCTTCAGTATTAAATCGTGAACCAAGCGGTTAAAGAGCGTTGAATTGTAATTTATAATATTTGGAAACCGTGACCTTCTCTGGGGTTTTAACTTGGATTGCTCGGTTTTGTAATCAGACACTTGTAACCACTCATTCTGTCAACTTCTTAATAATTGCTGGACATCAGCGGGGCAAGCAGAACATTACTGTTTCACATACCGTACTTCGAATGGTTTTCCAAGCTTTGAAAACATTTAAGTTGTATTAACGTTTTATGATAGCCACACGCTCCCAATTGTTTCGAAATTCAAGTAGTCTTGTTATTTCGAAACCATCGCTTAACGTGAGTGTTCATTTGGATGAGTCTGCAGTGGTGTTATCTGCGCAAGTGATTTAAATAACAGATTTAAGTCTATGTTCTGTTTTTTATATTATATAGTATTTAAAAATAAATGTTTAAAAATATTATATAGCGTGTTATTAAAAGCTTTTTAAAGATTTAATGTGTAATCAAATATGTATACATTGGCTTTGTTTAATTAGGAATTCCGGAAATGGAAAGAAAGCTCAAAGAGACTGGCTTAAAGCTTTTAAAAGATGTAATTCAATTGGAACATTCAAAAGTGGGAGCTTTTAGTATTTTTCAGAAAGCAATTGCTAACAAAACTTATTCCAAAACAAAGTTGTTCATATTTAAGCAAGAAAACGAGGAATTGAATAATTTAATACAAACAGTAAAAGAGAAACTAGATACTGCACAGGTATTTATAGTAATAATATATATACATAATAACATACATTATTTTATTTTTTTTTTAAGAAACGTATTGATATAATTTCAAACAAATGCAATTCCTTAAAACGAGACTCTAAATCGAAGTTGGCAGAAGCACGTTCATTGTTAAACAATTGTGATCCCGATGATATTAAATTTCCTTACAGAGATTTTTATTCTACTTTACCAGATAACATTACTGAACTTAAAGATTATATTCATGATTTTAGTGGCCGCTTAGATTGCATGGATAATCTAGATTCAGAGGTATGTTCACAAATTTAGAAATGTATTTATTTTGTTTGAATAATTCACTTTTTAAATAGGTTGTACGTGAATATGATGAAAAGAAAAAAGAGGTAGAAAATTTAAAGGGACAAATACAAAACAATGAGCTTGGTGATAAAAATTATGTTAAGGAAATCAGAGCTGTCTATAATAAGTGGTACCCTAAAATTTTTGAAATAATTTCAACCATAAACAGTCACTTTAGTGATTTTATGCAGTCTATGGGCTATGTGGGTGAAGTGAAATTAATAAGAAAGGAAGAGGTATTTCGGTTTGTCTTTATTGAAACGAAAAAATAAATTTTTTATTCATTTAGTTTGATTTTGATTCATATGGCATAGAAATTTTGGTGCAGTATCGAAAACATGTCGCACTACAGCCTTTAAGTCGTAACGTGCAGTCTGGCGGTGAAAGAGCTGTTGCTATTGCGGTCTATACATTATCCATGCAACATATAACACATGTACCTTTTCGATGCGTGGACGAAATAAATCAAGGTATGGATGCCCGAAATGAAAGAAAAATTTTTGAAATGTTAGTTGACGAAACAACTAAAACAGGACGAGCTCAGTATTTTTTCGTCACTCCAAAGGTGACTACTTGTAATTTTTATTTTAATTACTATATTACATATATATCTCATATATTATTCACAGCTGCTCCGCAATTTGAAAACACATGAAAGAATGTCTGTGCATGTTGTTTATAATGGAAGAATGGTACAATCTCAGAATGCATTCGCTTTTCAAATTTAAATTTCTACCTTTTTTAAATTGTTTTTGATGGAATTAATTATATCTTACGGTAATTGTCTACAAATTCTATAACATTGACAACACAAACGAATTTCTTATGCCAACTGCAAATTGGATTGGTGAAACAAGATAAAAGATATTTTCCTTTCATTTTGAGTTTATCGTAGACAGAAGTCGCTTAAAAAGTGATGCAAAGACAATTGAGACACTTCAAATAACTAATTGACTAATTTACTATCAGTACTAATAAATATTTTTAATTTTATTCCGTTTCATTAAAAAAAATTACAGAAATTTTGAAAAACATTACATTGATTTATTTTTTAATATTGTTTATCATTTTACAACTTTATTACATAAAAATATATAGTACTGATCTATTTTGAAATTTAAAGTCTTCGTTATATAAGTTGTAGAATAATAAATATGGTGCAGTAATAACCAGCTTATATTTGTTTAACCTACTGTAGAAACACAACCGATTTGAGGGGCGTACATGATATGAGAACCAGCAAAACTGGTCCTAAGAAGTTGATCACTATTGATCTCAATAGCGGATCGCACGCTACGCTTACGAGAGTTCTACTTTACAACTTTGCTTTATTTTCGAAATGCGATCATTTTTATTTTAATGGACACTTTTATCTTAATAAACGAAGGCATTAGAAGACACTTCGTTCGTTAAACAATGCTTAGTAGAATGGTGAACATCGATTAATTAATGTTAGGGGATAAGTAGTACGAAGAGAACATCACATACCAGAATATTGGAAAAAATCACTTCATCCAACCGGTATAAATACGGGTTTGATGAGTGATTGAAAGTGAAGAAGCGAATAATCTCTCTAATAGAGCCAAATTATTATATACCATAAACTGGGATAACCCAATGGCTAAAGACGAAGCTGAGAAAATGGGAGAAAACTTCACATTGACTACTATTGAACAATGACACAATAGAAAGAATTACAAGCGAATTCTACGCTTGGCTAAAGCCCCAGTTATGCATCCGTAACGGAATGTAACCGCAACAGTAAGAAACAGCTGATCGTTTATGTTGTGTATAAAGCAATACGAATGGTTATAGAAATGTAATGTAACGTAACCGAAACGTAAGAATCTGTAAAAAATAGAATTTTCTTACATTTTAACGTGACATCTGTTTAGCAGTGTTAACAACATGTCAATATTAAAAACCACTGAAAATTGAAATTTTAAACAAAATTTACATTTTGTACATATTTTATGTTTGTCTGTATGGGGAATTCTCTTTAAATAAAACTTTACATATTTTAAAAACCCAAATTATAATTTATTTCGTTATTAACTTTTATAATTTAAAATAAAAATAAACACTATTTTACTGTTATGTAGGTAGTGTTCATTTTTATTTCAAATTAGAAAAATTTAGTTATCGATTTTTAACTAAGCATTCGAAAAGCATTTCAGTTTGTATTTTACTTTTACTAGAGAAGATAACTACGTTTTAACGTTCGTACAAATTTGGTTTCCGAAATACTTGACCTGTCTCTGTAGGATAAACGATTTCACTTGTTTGTCTATTTATATGGAAAGTACAATCGAAAGCACTAAATTTTGTGTTTGTTTTCCTCTACAAACAAACACAAACTAAATTGAGTGTTTTTGTTTGAGTGAAAGTGAAATTGTTTAGAAAGAAAAATGGAAAATATGCTTAATTTTTCTAGAATGTCATTAAAACTTAAAAGGTCATATTTGTTTAACCGCATCCAATAAGTATTTCATAAGGATAAATACTCAAAGTCTATACCTAGAGGTGTTCCCTTAGGATCAAATCTTGGACCCCTTTTTTTAACCATTTTTGTAAGAAAAATCACTTAACGCATTGCAATATGCACATTGGATGTGACAAATCGCAAATAAATGAATGTGTTTCTAAATTTAATGACGACTTCAGAGAATTCAGATCTGGGCTGAAATAATGGTCTTTATAATTTTATAAAGCTTTGTTATCTTATTTCTCATAACTGTTCACGTTTTACTTTGTTTAAGTTAAGAACCAAAATATTTAAAATTAAATTTAAATACTTCAGGTCATTGAACGTTAAAGCTTATCCATGAAATACCTTATTTTTGAATCAATCGAGGACGATTGAAGTTAAGGGCGGAGGACTTAAGAACCAAAATATTTAAAATTAAATTTAAATATGTACTTCAGGTCATAGGACGTTAAAGCTTACATAAGCAAAATAGCAACAAAGTTAATAACCTTATGATGCAATACTTTTAAACATAATTGGAATATTGCTGACTCTGCATCTGGGTGAAGTTTATTGAATATTGCATTATTTATTATTTTAAGTAAAAACGTAATCAAGTTTCAGTGTGTGATTAACATTAAAAAATAAAGAACGCTTCAGACAGTAGTCTGAAGCAATTTTAAAAAAACTAAAAATTAAATGTTAGTTTAATTGGCGCCCGAGCAGGGACCGCGGTTACCAAAAGGATAAGTAAAAATCCAGTACGGCAAAAAAATTAAATCGTCCTGTAAGTCTGCACGTTCCCACGGTATCCCGAAGAATAGTGAGCAGAAACAAAAGGGCCCCGAGTAGCTGGTTCGAACAGAGGAAAGGGTGTTGGAAACCAACTGCCGCTGCTCCACTTATAACTAACTAACAAATTATTTTATTTAAATAAATTTTGAATTGATAAAAAAAACATAAGTTTAAATATTGTGTGGAAAAATGTAAAAACTAAATTATAAAATAAAATATAAATATTATTGCGTGAAAAAAATTTGAAGTGAAGTAAAAGCAATGTAAAGAAAATAATAAAATATTATATAAAAGATAAATCAATATTTTGTGAAAAATTTTTATTTTTAAATTTTTTAAAGAAAGTAAAATAAATATAAAGGATACAGGAGTATAAACTAACACTAGATTTAAGAAATATTAAACAATAATCTAATAAAAATCCCACGGGATTCAATATAAAATAAAATTCGAGGCTGCGATTCCTACGGGACCCTCCAGTTTTATAATAATAAAATAAAAAAAATATATTAAATAATAATAACACTACATAATTGAAAAAAGTTAATCATCTCATATTCCTTGTTAAAATGTCAGACCCAAACAATTTAATTAGGCCACCTGTAGTGAACGTACAGGAGAATCAGACACCATTTAATATGAGGAACTTAGAAATAGAAATTAGGAGAATGATCACTGAGGCAATACAACAATAAATTAGAAATCCTTACAATGCTAGGGACCAGGTGATTGACCAAGATCAAGTAATTGATCCTCAACATAGGGCACAACTAAATGACTTGGATAGGATATTTGACGTAGTCAGAAGCCTACGGGAATTTACAGGGCAGCCAAGGGAATATAGTTCCTGGAGGAAATCTGTTGAGCGGATTTGAACATATATAAACATTTAAAGGGGACACCCAAATACTTTGGAATCCTTAGCGTAATAAGGAATACAATTGTTGGCAGTGCAAATGCCATATTAGAATCCTGCAATACACCCTTGAATTGGGAGAGTATTTCTCGCTGCTTAACTCTGCATTATGCAGATAAGAGAGATGTTAGTACTCTCGAATATCAGTTAACTTCATTAATTCAGGGAACAGAAACCATTCAGGAATTCTACCAAAAGGTCTATAACTATTTATCCCTTATACTTAACAAGATTAGCGCTATGGACAGAGGACAGAAATCGTTGCACCTATTGACACAAACTTATAGAGATAAAGCATTGGACACCTTCATAAGAGGGTTAAAAGGAGATCTACCTAGACTTTTGGCTATGAAAGAACCAACAGATTTACCTAAAGCTTTACACTTGTGTCTAAAGCTGGAGACCCCAGAACTTTAGGACTACCTATGCTCACAATAGGAAATTTATGCCTATTCCAACCCGGAACCAACCTATATTCTATCCGGAATTAGCACACATTCCTCCACCACCTCGACCAAAGCAAATAACCAGGCAATTCCAAACACAACAACCTCCTCACGGATTGAACTATTATCAAAATCAGGGAGCCATTCCCAAATACAACCAAAACCACCATACAAATTACACCCCACCAAGACCTTTTATACCAAAACCACAACCAAGACCAGAACCAATGGACGTTGACCAGAGTGTGAGAACTAGGAACATAAATTATGTGAACAGACCACGGACTCTATGGCAAACGACCACATCCAGAAACTCGTAAACAAAGTAGGAATTTCCATTTAAAACTAGGATCGAACAACGATTCAAATATACAGGAGACAGGCGAAATTGACAACTATATTGATAAAATAGACTTAGAAGACGACATTGATGACCAAGCGGACTATACAAGAAAACGAAAGTTCAGAATGGTTATAGACTACAGGAAGTTAAATTCTATCACTATTTCAGATAAATATCCATTGCCTGAAATTAATGAGGTGCTTGCACAATTAGGAAAAGTCCTTATTTTACTGTATTAGACTTGAAAAGCGGGGTTCATCAAATACCTTTAAAGTCCACAGATATTGAGAAAACAGCATTCTCCATTAATAATGGGAAATTCGAATTCACAAGATTACCATTTGGACTAAAGAACGCTCCATGATGATGATATTTTGCGTCCACACATTGGAGAAAGATGTTATGTCTATATAGATGACATAATAATTTTTAGTCCAAACGATTATCAACATTTAAAGGATATTTCTGAGGTATTTAATACCTTACACCACGCAAATATGAAAGTTCAGCTTGATAAATGCGAGTTTTTTAAAGACGAAGTTGAATTTCTATGTTTCCTTGTGACTCGTAGGGTATTCAAACTAACCCTAAGAAAGTCGAAGCAATTGTGAATTTCCCTTATCACAACACATTAAAAGATCTTTGATCTTTTTTGGGATTATCCGGATATTATCGTCGGTTTATAAAGAACTACGCTAAAATAGCAAAACCCTTGACAAACCTCTTAAGAGGGGAAGAGGGACGAATATCCCGAAATCAATCAAGTAGGAAAGAAATAGAATTTAATGAATCCGCAAAAATGGCATTTGACAAATTAAAAAGATCATATCTTCAAGAGATGTCATATTAACTTACCCAGACTTTACTAAATGTTTTGAATTAACAACAGATGCTTCAAACTACACTAGTGGCGCTGTTCTTAGCCAGGAAAAAGACCAATCACATTCATTTCTCGATCTCTGAGTAAAACAGAAGAGAACTATGCAGCCAACGAGAGGGAAATGCTAGCTATAATTTGGGCGTTTGATTCATTGAGAAATTATCTGTATGGCCACGCCAAAGTCATAATATTCACTGACCACCAACCTCTTACATACGCTCTAAGTAACAAAAACAATAACGCAAAAATGAAGCGTAGGAAAACAATATTGTAGGAATATAACTATGAACTCCATTATAAGCCCGGTAAAAGTAATGTGGTTGCAGATGCTCTTTCTAGACCACTACAAAACGACACTCCTGTTAACTCTTTAACGGCTACAGTACACAGCGATGATAGTTCAGGAGAGAATTTAATTCCTTCAGTTGAATGTCCTATAAACGCCATTAAAAATCAGATTTTTATCCTTATGGGAGAAACGACTGAATACCAATTTAAATTACCTTTGCCACAAGAGCTTAAAAATGTTGAAAGAATCTCAGTTTTTAAATCTGAGTTGAAAAGATATTTGACTAAAAATTTTGAACATTTTTTTTGCATAATATTATTGTACATACATGTAAATATTTTCATAACACATAATATTTTAAGTTACTTATTTATTTTGTATATTTTTAGTCTATAAATAATGCCAACTCGCCTCTACAATGTCATATATGACGCTGAGGCAACACAAATTTGTTAAAATTGAAATTTGAACAATAAAAATTGAAATTGAAAAAAAAAACTTTTCATAGACATATTATTACAGCCCCAAGCTTTTCGGAAGACACTCTTTTGGATATTCTAAAGAGATATCTTAATCCGAGTGTAGTGAATGGTTTGTTTACTTGCGAAAGAATAATGGGTAGGATACAATCAATATACCCCCTTCACTTTTCTAAATATAGAATCAGATACACACAAACCCAAGTAGAAGATTTGGTTGACTCTTCTAGACAGGAAGAAGAATCTCTGAAAGTACTATTTGTATTGTGGTAGATATTTAGAATTTATTTTGTTGCGTTTTAAAATTTTTGAAACTTCTGGTAACGCCAAGCGTTAAGAAGTTTTTAACTTGCGTGTAAAAAGGGGATTTACCTTTTATTAGATAGTATTTAAGTGTTAAGTTAAAAAAAACATTTACTGAACTAAATAAAATAATGAAAAATGCTTTCATATTTCTTTTTTATACGAAATATTAAGTTTTGCGCTTCCTTTTGAAGAAGGGAGGGAGGAATGCATGCAAACAAGGCAAAGTTTCTGATTGTGGTCAACGTGGCGACCTCCAGGACGATCCTTGTCTTGCTGTATTCAAGTTGACACGCAGCCTCCTCGTGGCCCCTCCTGGATGGCATTCTAGCACCCGCTAGATGTTAATTAATGCGTGCAGCGAAGTCCAATCCCCTGGACGTTAAATTTGGATTGTGCGTAGGGCTTGGAACCCACCACGTAAAAATCCCCCTCCAATGAAAACCAGAAATACAAAATCCTCCGATAAGATCCCCTTAAAAGTTGACGACCACGGCAAACGTATAAAGGACTACGATTTACGTATTGGCACTTGGAACGTCCGCACCCTTTACAGGGTAGGCGCTTCCGCCCAGCTGGCGGATGCCCTCATTAAATGTAGGACTGACATCACTGCCATACAGGAAACGCGGTGGACAGGAAAAGGATGCAAAAGGCTTGCATCTTGTGATGTTTACTACAGCTGCCATGAAGATAAGCACGAATTTGGATGCGGCTTTGTGGTTAATAAGAGACTTCGTCACCTTGTCTCTGTGTTCACACCTGTGAACGAAAGAATAACCACAATCCGCATCAAGGCAAAATTCCACAACATAAGCCTAATTTGTGCCCACGCCCCGACGGAAGAAAAGGACGATGCGGTTAAGGATGCCTTCTATGCTAAACTCGAGGACGTATATGATAAGTGCCCGGCCCATGACGCCAAAATCGTCCTCGGAGATTTTAATGCGAAGGTCGGGCGGGAAGGTATCTTTGGCCCCACTGTCGGACAGTTCAGCCTCCACGCGGACACTACCTCCAATGGTATGAGGCTGATCGATTTCGACGCGGCGCGCAACATGGTAGTATGTAGCACCAGGTTTCAGCATCTCGACATTCATAAGGCCACCTGGATGTCCCCCGATCGATCAACATCCAACCAGATCGATCATATTGTGATTGACGGAAGGCACGTATCCAGTGTACTAGATGTGCGTACGTTCAGAGGTCCAAACATCGACTCTGACCACTACCTTGTCGCAGCTAAGTTTCGATTGCGCATTAGCGCATCGAGGTCTGCGCGCTCTAGTACATTGCGAAAGCTGGACGTCAAGAAGCTGCGATCACAAAGGACAGCTGAGGCGTTCTCCGCTCAACTCTCCGATAAGCTCCGTCATTCCCTCTCTAATCTCAACGACATTGGAGGACTGTGGGTCAACATCTCCCACTCCTTGCGCACTACTGCGGAAACAGTCCTTGGTTTTGAGCGCCCACCCCAACGAAATCAATGGTACGATGAGGAGTGTCGCGTGGCAGCTGCAGCGAAAAACGCCGCATACAGAAAAACTCTGCAGTCTGCCGCTACGCGAGCCATTGTCGAAGACTATAGAGAGAGGAGAAGGGAAGAGAGACGCCTTTTCAGACGCAAGAAGAGAGAGCAGGAAAGGCGTTAGCGTGAGGAAATCGAGGTGTATAAATGCAGGAATGACGCTCGAAAATTCTATCAAAAGGTTAAGCGTCTAACCGAGGGTTATAAGCCCGGAGCGTCTTCCTGCAAAGACGAACACGGAAACTTGGTAACAGATCCGCAAGGGGTGCTGAGGTTATGGAGGAAGCACTTCTCTTCTCTGCTACAAGGCGATGACGACACCAATTCCGCCTTTAGAGAAGTTGTTCCGAACCCGATCGATGATGACGGCGTAGAGATTCCGCCGCCTAGCCATGAAGAGGTCAAAGACGCGATAATGCGTCTTAAAAACAATAAAGCGGCGGGTCCTGATGGCCTCCCTGCTGAATTGTTTAAGACCGGATGTAATGAGTTGGTAGGGCGCATGCACCAGCTTATTTACAAAATATGGCTAGAGGAAAGTATGCCCAACGATTGGAACCTCAGTGTCCTCTGTCCTGTCCTGAAAAAGGGAGACCCTACGATATGCGCCAACTACAGGGGTATAAGCCTTCTCCCTATCGCATTCTTACAGGCGTATTGTGTGAACGACTGAAGCCACTCGTCAAAACACTGATTGGACCTTATCAGTGCGGCTTCAGACCTGGCAAGTCCACCATTGACCAGATCTTCACACTACGCAAAATCCTGGAAAAGACCCATGAACATCAAGTCGACACACACCATCTTTTTGTCGACTATAAGGCAGCCTTTGATAGCCCCATAAGGGATCGTGTTTTTGGCGCAATGTCTGAGCTCGGTATACCTGCGAAGCTGATAAGGCTATGCAGAATGACGTTGAGCAATTCCTGCAGCTCCGTCAAGGTAGGAATGGACCTCTCCGAACCTTTTGATACCGTGCGAGGTTTCAGACAAGGCGATCCCTTATCATGCGACCTCTTCAACTTCGTCATGGAGAGTGTTCTGCGAAAGGCGGGAGTGCATCGCAATGGCACTATTTTTCAAAAAAGTGTCCAGTTGCTTGCGTACGCTGACGACATTGACATTATAGGGCGTACCAAGCGAGATGTTACTGCTGCCTTTAGTGCTATTGAACGAGAGTCTAGTAAGATGGGTCTGGCAGTAAATGAGGGCAAAACAAAGTATATGTTATCGACAAGTAGAGACGCGCGGCGTATTGATTCTCAGATTACGGCCGATAATTATACTTTTGATACGGTCAAGGAATACATCTATCTAGTCTCCGCCGTTACCACCAGAAATGATGTCAGTCTGGAGATCAAGCGTAGAATCACTCTTGCCAACAGGTGTTATTATGGTCTCAGTAGGCAATTGAGTAGCAGAGACCTCTCTCGTGCGACGAAACTAACACTCTGCCATGTCGTTCGAATGGAGGAGGATGCTCCGGCGAGAAGGGTATTTGATGCGGGAATCTGCGGAAGTCGGCGAAGAGTACGACCTCGCCGGAGCATCCTCCTCCATTCGAACGACATGGCAGAGCCAGCGCAGCCGCTGGATATTAATACGCTGCGTCTACGTCGTTGAGCAGCTCATACAGCTCACTGTTGGATCGGATACGGAAATCATCGCCAACTCGCACTGGACTGAAGATCTAGCGTAGGACTTTTCTCTCGAACACTTTCAAGGCTGCTGCATCTGTTCTTAATAGGGTCCATGCCTCTGCGCCATCTTTATTGACTGAAAAAGTGTAAAAATACTGTGGTTATGATAATGATAATTTTGGAATGTAATTAAAATTCGACAGGGACCGTACATAAAGTACATTAATATTATACTGAAAAAATTGCAACACACCAAACGAATCGTATTTTGGTGCTTTTACTAAATCTGAATTTGAAAAAAATATTCTAAATCGAATATTAACTGTAATTTTTTGACGATAAATAACAATAAATTTGAACAAAATCTTTAAAAGAACATTTTTGGAGTTTCCGTCGGAAAATAAAACCCATTAGTTGAGTATCAGTTTATGAGTTATTCAGATAATATGAGTTATTTTGTCAAATAAAAAAAGAAAAAAAAACTATTTTTGCCAGTTCAATCGATATAATCGAATGCGTATAATGTTCTTCGCAATCATTTTGTCAATAACCATTTTTAAAAGGAATAACAAAAACTTTAGTTACTGTAAAAATTTAACGAAGTCTGTAAAATGCGTTGACAATTCTTTAATAATCTTTACTGACTATTTCCAGTTTTTTGAATTTAAACGTTAGGTGTATTTGATTAGATATAAAAGTTAATTTGAGAACAATATTCACTTCTTATATTATATAAAATCAAAAAACTCAAGAAAAAAATACCCAAACAAACGGTACAGATAGAAACAAAAGTACCCCTCCTTAACATAACGATTTGTCGAAGTTCAATTTGTTTTCTGAAAATATAGCAATTCTATTTTATTAATATTTGTTCGATTTGATGGGAACGAAATATTAGCATCAAAGTGACCGCAATTAACAAAAATTACATACAAATTCGTATTATCATCAAAGAGTTGACGATTAAAGTGCTTAACAACGGCAAAAATTTGCGATAAAATTGCTGAAAGTATTGGACCAAGATTATCAGTTCTATATGTGACAGAAATCTAACACAATAGTGGTACGTGATCTCCTTAATTTTCTCAGTCAGACGTAGATCAGAAATGGAAACCGCATATTCGTGAAGGAAAACGGATAGCTTGATTAAAATAACAGATTCTGTGATATAATCATAGCTGCAACATTTGACGATTTATAGTAATTTTGACGATTTTGAGCTCCAAAAATATCATATTGACGATTTGACGAAATTTGCCCTTATTTTACATCATTTTCTTTACTTTAGTACATTAAAAGCCATTTAAGCTTTGTTTTTACATTGCAATTGCTACTATGTTAGCAAAAATAAGGAGTAAACGATGCTCCAATGCTTCTATGGAGTTGGATACACTACCGTCATTAACGAGCTACTACGGCCTCTCCCGTGCACGGTCGAGATACCTCAAAAGAGACGTTGAGGAACCGTCCGTCTCGGTCCGTTATAAATGGTGTAAATAGTAGTGTCAGTTCCATCCAACATTACACTGAATTTTCATGCTCAGAATGTCAAGAGCTTCCGACTTCTTAATATTTACACCACCCATAAATTAAGATGATGCAATATTATTGCTGCGCTTATGTGTCAATAAACAACACTGGGATAGATTGCTTAATCCTTAAACAAATTTTTCCTGAAAATAATGTAAATGTTTTATTTTTGAGCTTAGATATGTACATTGTACATACATCGACTTTCTATGTTTTACTACAATAGAAATAATTTTGGTTTTTAAAAACTTTTAATTTATTTATTTATTTTTTCTGACGATTTCAATAAACGTCTTTGAGGATTTTTTCCCAAATATTTGACGATTTGGTAATTCATTGATCTGACAGCTATGGATACAATAAAGATATAAACAACTAACATTAACAAGACTTTAATGGTTATATTTACATTTTTGGATCAGATGGCAGATGATTTGTGTGATGGAGCGAAAACACAGCGTTGCAGTTAATCCATTAGAGATCAAATGAAAACCGGCTTTAAGTTTTTGATTTCAGATTTATTTATTAATAAAAACAAGCATAAAAAGACACAAAATGAAAGAAAAATTATAATTTTTTTTGGAAACGAGTTTTAGGGGTGTACTCAAATGAGTGCACCACTTTTTAAGTATGAAATTTTTCGAAACATTCTTTTTTGACACAAAGTGTTTTACAGCATTTCTTGCACTGTCAACGTACTCGGGCATGTCAAATTACGCACCGTAACTGTTTTTCTATTTCTGCGGGATAGTACCCAACTCCATCTTGAGGTAAACCTTCAACTATTGACCCAGACTGCAGTAATTTGTTTTGTCCACCTTGGCATAAATATGTTTCGGCGAAATTACATGTAGCCTCCAAGCGTTAGAAATTGTCATATCAAGCATGTATGTAAATAATACCCACCACCACTTCTTACCATGAACAGCAATCCTATATAAAGAGATGGATTGATCGAACTCGTCAACCATTCTTCATTTCCTTCGTGATAGTCAAAGGACATTTTTGTTCAAGTTTTCCCTGACAGTTCCAGTTACACGATTTCCTAACTTTTTAAGATCGTAACTGGTAAAAGAAATTCGATGGTTTTCTGGGGTACAATTCAGTTTTCACGTGAGCCCAATGGATCGGATGATTGCCATATCAATTTCTTCATCTTCACTATCAGCTAAAATGCTATCAACGGCATTGGAGTCCTTTGAAACTCTGCTGGTCCTTAAAACGTATACCACTCATATTTTTAATCTAACAAAAAAATAAAACATTCTTAATAATGGATGCTATCATTGTACTCAAACGAGTACAGCCAACTTTATACCTTTCTATTTTATTTATTTTTAACTATTCTTTGAAGCCTGTATGTTTCGTTCTTATAAAAATAATTCAAGATTACTAAACAAATTTTAGTATTATTTCAAATATTTTCAAAAAAGTTTACTAAACCACGCACTTTATTCGCGTCACAATACAGACTGATAGTTCCGCATAAGCAACAGAAACTATGTACATACAAATTCTTTTTCTGCAGCTCTTATTGTTGTTGTTGTGAAACTAAATAACGGTACAACGATTGTTTTTTTCTTTAGTTTTGCTTGGACTAAACATAGAGGTGGCTGGTAGTGGTGTGGGGAGCACTGGCCTCTCTAATTACTTGAAATTTTATGTTTCAGGAAATAATGAGGGACCTATTTCAGTATTTTGGAAGAAAATTTTAATATGAGCGCTTTGAGTATATAATACGATTTTCGATTATAAAGTACATAATATCCTATATAAAAGTCAACATATCACCACCCAGACCACAGCTTCAAACCCTATAAAGCTTTTATGGAGTATTTAAAAAAGAATTATAAGAATTGCAGTACGGGTCTCAGCGGTATGTACTCGGAGATTTTCCAGTCTCAATGCTCATTGCTCGTCTGATTCTGAGGCTCGTAATGTTCTTTTCTGCGGTGCTTGAGGTGTAGGTCAACCAATTGCTTGTCATTAATTTTGAATAATTTTCAATGGCGCCATCTCATTCGCAACAACTTTGCTAAAGATCATTGCATGATCAAATGCACAGTTAACGATTTAATTCATTTTAAGTAATTTTCAGTGGCGCCACCTGTCGGAAATTGGTCATACCAACACAAAAACATTCGTGCGCTCATGCGCAACAACTTTACTAAAGATCATAACGTGATCAAATGCACAGTTTACGATTTAGTTCATTTTGAGTAATTTTCAGTGGCGCCATCTGTCGGAAATTGGTCATACCACCTTAGAAACCTTCGTCCGATAACGACTCTACGAACTTACCCACCAAATTTTATTCGTCTACGATCAATATGTACCTAAATATTAAATTTTAACGATTTGCCCCTCTCCCTCTTAATATTTAGGGATATGAAAAATAGATGTTGTCCGATTCTCAGACCTACCCGATATGCACACAAAATTTCATGAAAATCGGTCGATCCATTTCGGAGGAGTTTAACCACTAACACCGTGACACGAGAATTTTATATATTAGATAATATTTTAAAAATATATTTATTATAAAAAAAATAAATTAAACTTTTAAACAAATTTTTTGTAATTAATTACTCGGCGCGACAGTGAAAATACACCCGAGTAACTACATAGTGTAAGTTATTCAATAGATTGAGTAGAACCAAAGAATATGGATATAAAGAATGCGCATTATGCAGAAGTAAAATTTCTTATGGCGGGTTGTAACATCATGACCCGCTCTCACCAAAATCTTTTTAAAAAGCCATTTCTGGATGAGGAGGGTGGAAGACAGATGGAAAATAAACACAAACAAAGAGCGTAACAATGTGTTGCTCTCATCATGAGAGCGTAAAAATGCATTCAGTTGCTTTGCTTGTCAGCTTCTAAAGAGGAATGTTCGTGTCGCTTTTTACAGACTTCAATTTTACACTCAAAGAAATATAGTATGATTCACTAATATCAATGAGAAATGATTTCGATTTTTGGAAGAATACATGCCAAGTTAAATACGGTGTTTTTAGGTTTTTAGCGCAGTACAATTTTTCTATATTTTTCGCTCACATATACATATTATTGGGTTAATAAGTAGACTTGAAAATATTACTAACAATTTTCCTCTGGGTTAACACAAGCCTCTCATAATTTTTATCATGTTCTCTTTGTGTCGACGTCTGAGAATAAGTGATTTGAGTACAGTGTTACCGTTTTTGGTTATTTCTAACCAAAATTGGTTATTTTTTTGATCAATGTGTAGTTGTGTAGATTTTTTGGTTTTGGTTATTTTTTTTCTTATAAAAAAGGCTGTTTTTTGTTTCTTTTTTTATTAATTATAATTTAAACTTGGAAAAAAATAAAACAAAAGTCTACGAATTTAATTTGGTTATATTTTTTTTATTTGGTGATTTTGTTCACAAATGTTGGTTACAATTTTTTTTTCGTGGCAACACTGTTTCAGAAAAATAAATAAAAAATTAGTCAAACAACAAATACACACGATGAGAACAACGCGTTGTTACGCTCTTGGTTTCTTTACCCTTCCCTTCTATCTTCCCCCCGCGTCATGAAATATTTTTGAAAAATATTCCAAAATATGCCAAAATGCACATTCTTTATATGTATATACTTTATTTTCTTTGGTAGAACTCAAAAATCCTTTTTTATTTTTTCTAGTCTAATATTTCCGTTTTTCGAAAATAATATTATTTCGCTTTGTGAAAACATTAGCCAACTTCTGGTGGTTGAAATTTTGAAAATTTTTAACTTAAAGTTCATTTTCATATAAATATAAAAAATATGACTCAGTTGTTATACTCTTTAAATAATAACTACTGTATGTTTTGTCCGATTTTATAAAACAAAAATATCACCGCTTGTTTTATAGTTTTTAATTAAATTTTCCAATTAGGAAATAATATTTTCAAAGTTTACCCCATCAAATCTCATAACATATAAGTTTGAACAAAATCTTCTTGTATACCGTTTGAAAGGCTAACCTCTCCCCTTTAGAAAAACTTTGGATTTTTAAAATTGGTTCAAACATATTTGGGTAATCTATAATTTTGTGTGAAAAGAACAAAAACCGTTTTTGTCAAATAAAACAAGTTTGGAGGGTTCGAGAAATATAAAAAAAATTTTTTTTTAGTTATACTCAACTAACTGGACAACTTAGATTAGGTAATTACTCGGTTGTATTTAATTTTTTGTATTTTGTCGCATAGTGTTATTAAAAGCACAAATTGAACTTTTAAAAACAATTTTACTTAATTTATATCTGGTAAGTAGTTTTTGAAGTACTGTGTGTCTCCGCCTGCTGGGTATACACGGTACAGGCAATTGTTTGAGTCAGTGTATATTGCAATCCTTATTTTTAGGTCGTATTTGCTTGTATATATTTAACTTTTTTCATTATTAGGAATTTATTCATTTAATTTAAAAATCAAATTATATAAAAAAATTCAACAAGTTTTAAATTAATTTAGGTTATACAGTATGTATTTGGTGGTTTTCATTCATTAGTAAGAAACAAGTTATTTGAAAAAAAAAAAAAAAATAAATAAATAAAAAAATTAAACTTAATTTTAATACTGTTGCCAATAATTATTGAAGGGTAATATTTTGTGTAACCGGAACTAATTTTTTTATTTAATTGCTTTGGATTTTTATAGCAAAAAATTTGAATTTTGAAATAAATAAATAATTTCCTTATAATGCATTTCTTTTTTAAAATACAAACAAATCACACCTAATAGTAAGGATTTTGAGATATGTATGTATGTATTCAGCAAAAACCGAATATTAATGACACACAGTTTTTCGTACAAATTGTTTAATATTTACGATATATGCATCTAGTACAGTAAAATTAAAGCATACATATGTATATAAAATATTTAACAAAAAAAACTCTCACCTATGTGCAATTATAAAACAAAATTTTTATGATGTTTAAAAAAATAAAAATTTTTTATGATTGTGCTAAAAAAATTAATCCATTCTGTTTATAAAATTTTGTGTTAAATTTTCGATAAAATTATTTTCCATGTCCATTGCACCTTATGTTGTCATCACAATTATGCTACATATTCGTATATGCATAAATGGTAGTCTGATTTCTTTAGGTAAATTAATTACATGGTTTAAAACAATCAACTCAACAAAAATGTCACTGAGATGTGGTTTAGAATGGAAAATAAATTATTAAATATAAGACAGACTTTTTATGATCTAAAGTTGGTAATCAATTCCAAAATATTAATTTATTACATTGAACATAAGGTCGGGATAAATTTTTTCACTTTCACTAATTATGATAATACTATATTGAAAAAAAAATCATATGTATATATTACGTATGTAGTAGGCACAATAACTTTTAGCAATTTTTCGAAAATAATTTGTAAATAAATTCCATTTTTTATAACAATTTGGATCATCTTAATAAATATAGAGTGTTTTGTGAATTCGGCCAGGCCGAATGTAACCGTTTATCTTATAATTTTGTTAGTTATCTTTTCGTATGCCCCCGCATAACGGTATACTTTATTTACATTTATTATTAAAAACTCATTTGTCAATTTCTTTCAGGACATTTTAAACTGTGTTTATTGACATTCTGCATTTTAATTATATGTTTAGTTATGTTATACATTTCGTAAATATTGTGTTCCTATTATCTTTCTTTTATGAACGTAATATTTTGGCGTAATGTGCGATAGATTGAACCTTGAATTGGTTGCAAAAAACTCAATGATTTCTTTAAAAAAAAATTCAAACCAATGGGAGAATGAAGTAATCGAGGTATTTATATGCTTTGACAGTAAAAAAAAAACTATGGTGGTTTAAAAAGTGTATTGCTTTTATTTGAAATTTTAAAGGGCATTAGCAAATTTTATGAAAGACGAAAGCCTTCAAGCAAATGCCACATAAAAATTCCAATTTAGTGCAGCAATGCGTTATTCGCCAACTTAATGTTTGTATTCAAGTTTCGTTGACACTCGGTGGAACCGACAGTAAATAAATGTTTTGTACACTCAATATGTTGGGACTTAGTAGGCCAGTAGATTAAACGATTTAGTATATCCCTAAAAGGACTCTCATAACTGCTGATCTAAAAAATCCCAACCATATTGAGAGCAGTGCTTTATAACACGTACGTATATACTTAATTAAAAATTAACGAATACCAAAGGTAGTGTAGAACACCCACATCTATACGACCGTGTAGTACTTTCTGAACTGAAATTAAATTAACAACGAAAAACAGATTTATTGTTAATACTATTAACTAAAGCATATCAATTGTTCATATGAGAAAACATACGATTAATTATTAAAAAAAAAAACAATTTATAGCTGGTTTCGTCGGCATTGAGTGTTGCAATTGTATCTCTAGCCAATTCGGCCGTAACTGTGATTTAACCTTGCATCTGCGGTTACTATCATATTTATGTGAATGTATCAATTTTATTGCATATTATTTAAACGTTTGTTATTCAAAGTATATACACACATATATTACAATGGGACATCGTTAGTTAAAGTGAAAGAAGTTTTTCTAATTACCAAAAAAAAGGAAAAATAAATTCCATAATTATTACCATTATTTTAATAAAAAACAATGAATTTTATATATGTATGTATGAGCAGCGTAACATACACACATAAATACGTAATGGGCCATAACAACCCTTCAGTCAGGATTACGGCCTAGCTTTTCACACCACTCATGTTGTGTATGTTAATTTTTATACGTGAGTGGCGGGACATATAGTTTAACGTCGACTACGAACGACAAATTTTTGAGAAACTATTCATGGCAATTTTATTTACTTTCAGAGTTTTTGTCAGAAATTTGCTGAGGGGAATCGCTTCAAAACGAAATGTGAAAAAAATATTTCTTCGTCGACTTCCTCTCAGCAGATTTCTGGCAAAAACTCTGAGAATAAATAAAATTGCCATGAAAAGTTTCTCAAAAATCTGTCGTTCGGAGTCGACTTTAAACTGTAGGTCACGCCACTTATGTATGAAATTAACACACACAACATAAATTATTCGAGTGATTCATTAAATTTACAGTCTTGGTTGCTGTTGCATGTACAAAAAAAGAAGAAAAAAAAGACAAAAACAGTAAGCAAAGCAAACATGCAACCTTCTAGTGAGTATTGTAGTGTTTGTAGGCGAATCATACTTATTTTGTGAAAGATTTTTACTGTTTTTCACAAAGCAAGAGAAAAATAAGGACAATGTTCTGGTGACTATATATCTTTCCCCAGCAAAAGAACTAATACTAAATATAAAATTGTAAGGCCCAACGTATTAAAATGTTATCCCTCCTATTTAGTACGATATCCCTAACGGTCACCCATACCATTTAATCTATTTAACATTGAATGTACCACTTTTGTTTAGCTGTTTTTTTGTTGATATTTGCCGCAATGCATTCATGAGCAAGTTTTTCAATTGACTTTTGTTTCAGGTTTAGATTCTATATTACCGAGCTCCCTAATAATCTACTAAATACTACCTTGGAGTCATATCGGGACTTTGTGCAAGCGTATACGAACTCTGGTAGGCAAATCACATCATCACATTAGCTGCAGCATGATTGGCTTCATTGACTTGTTAGAAGTAAAAACCATTAAGAATTGTTAATTCTGCCGAACTTTAGGTGAATTTGTTCTTTCTTATTCATTATTTCCTCAGGAAATTCCTACTGATTCCCGGTGCCTACACACATGCCCACCGTATTGTAGTCGTCTGAAGAAAATTCATTATTCCAAAACCCTTTTGACATGCGTTGGTATGGAGGAAATATAAAGAGCTCTTGAGTGATATAAAGGGTCCGCCAAAAAAATAAATTGAAAATGCTTTAAAAAAAAAACTACTGAATATTTTCTCAAATTTATTTTTTATTTGAAAGTACAATCCTTCCGGTTTATAATGGAAAATAATTTCATTCAAATGGCTGCCTCGGCTGGCCATGCAGTAGCCTACACGTGTAACCTACAGAAGATGCTGATTTTGGCAAAAAATCATCTTTTCAGATGAAGCTCATTTTGATCTTGGCGGGTATGTAAACAAGCAAAATTGTCGCATTTGGGGCACAGAAAGCCCGCAGGCATACATTGAAAAGCCGACGCACCCAAAACGAGTCACTGTTTGGTGCGGGTTTTGGTTCAGAGGCATAATTGGGCCATGAGCAAGGAGTGGCCGTTACAGTCAATGGCGATCGTTATCGGGCCATGTTGAACGAATTTTCGTTCACAAAAATTTAAGAGGAGGATATTGGCAACATTTGGTTTCAACAGGACGGCGCTACGTGCCACACAGCCGAATCTACACTCAATGTTTTGCGCCCTGTTTTTGAAGATCGCATTATCAGCCGCATAGCTGATGTCGTTTGGCCACCTCGGAGCTGCGATTTGACACCGTTGGACTATTATTTGTGGGGTGCCGTCAAAGATAAGTGTTACGCCGACAAGCCAGAGACAATTGACGCTTTAAAGGACAATATTCGTGAAGCCATTGGTGAAATACAGCTGCACACAATCGATAATGTGCTTAAAAATTGGACCGATCGTGTAGGCTACTGCATGGCCAGCCGAGGCAGCCATTTGAATCAAATTATTTTCCATTATTAACCGGAAGGATTGTACTTTCAAATAAAAAAGGAAATTTGAGAAAATATTCAGTAGTTTTTTTTAAAGCATTTTCAAAAAAAAAAAAAAGTTATTTGGCGGACCCTTTAGTTAAATATGGCTTTATCAAATTTTTTGTTTGTTTTATAATAAAATTGATATGTATTATTAATAAAATAAAATAAAAATATCAATTATTTAAAAAAAAAAAATAAAAAATTGCTTATATGATATTGCTAAAATATATTAGGGTCCCTAGACTTTTGCTGTCCATGTATATATACAACATAAATATTAATAAAATGTCTAGCTTACCCGGCAAACGTTGTTTTGTCATTTAATCGTAGATCGAGTCTTAAAAAACTTCATAGTTGTAGCCAGGTATCTCTTTTGATACTTATGGTAATTGCAGTATATGGAAATGGTGGAATTATTTAAACATTTTGTTAAAATATATAAACATTTTTATTCATTTTAACATAACCTATTTTACATTAAATTTAACAACCACTTTAATATTATGAGATTATTTTTAAATGAAAAACAGAAATTTTTTCTCCCAAGTCAACCATTGTAATATTTCTTTATAAAAATTCTGGTCAAGGTCGCGAGATCAAAAAAGTTGTGCATGTTATATAACAGTGTTAAAAAATTCAGTACTTTTGTACTTTTTTTCTGAACTTTTTCATTTCAAAACTACCGCAGTACCCCCGCGACGCTTTCAGTACTTTTTTATTGTTACATATTTTATGTCTTGCGCTTTTCAACTATGAATGCATTAGCAACATGTTCAACGTAACGCTAAAGGTAGAATCAGGCCTTAGCCGCGGTTAGACAAACGTCCACAAAACACACTTTCGTTTTTAGAATACGAAACGCAATGAAAACGGTTGCAGAACCGTAATATAATATTGATAAGCATTTGTATTGCTCTACATATGATTGAAACTAACGTATGTTACATTACGTTCCATCAACGTTAGACTAAACGGGGCTTTTAGGTTTTGTTACGTTCCGAATCAGATGTTCTTGTCTTGTATGTGAGAAACACGATTTAGTCGTTAGTTATTCTGTCACGTGCCGTATATGTATTAAATATAAATATATAAATAGTGTATTAGGTAATGTGCTGGCTTACTAAGCGTGAGCGCACGGTTCTAACCCCATGATCCCATCAAAATGAATTATGAAAAATATTTCTCCGGCGATTTCCTTCTGGCAAAAACTATGAGAGTAAATAAAATGACCATGATAAAGTTTCTCAAAAATCTGTCGTTCGGAATCGACTTTAAACTGTAGGTCATAATCTTGATTAAAGGGTTATATTGACCAATTAGGTATGTATGTAGTGTACCCATTGTAAAATATTCAAAATCATGTCTTATGAAATAACTAATAATATTTGTCGTTTTTATTTACAGAAAATTTATCCTCCCGATAGGCTCATACCTTCATTTTATGGTGATCGTTTCATACCGCGGCGACTTTTTTTAAAAGGCTGTGAGAAGAATTTAAAATTTTCTGTTAAAAAACCGATAATAGACGTTCTCTCTCTGGTAATATTGAACAAATGCCCATTGTATTAATTAATTGTTAAATTACCTTCTGCTGCATTATTTATTCTTTTCTAGGGTGCTGACAGCGGTTACTGGAGAACTAACACATTTTTGCCTGCAATTAATTTAACGTTGGAAATGACACAGAATCGAATGCTCGAACTAATGGATCCAATTGTAAAATCGACTTGCTGTTTAGTACGGACACGTTTCAGAGATTGTAAAGATAAGAATAATATGGAATTCGACTGGCCGTGTAGACCGCGGTCAAAACCATCCGCTTCAATTGACACCACTTTTGATCTGCCTGATTATGATTCTAGATGCGGTAAGGAATTATAACATTTTACTTATTTCTAACTTACTAATGAATTACGGTTTGTAACACACGTTCTCTTTTAATACGATCTAAATATAAATATATATAATATCCTTCTACTGGCTTAAGGTATTGTCAAAATTGATCGAAAAGCCTATTAAATAGATATAATTGATGATTTTGGACTTAAATGCCATCTGCACGTAGTTGCAATCATTTGAACTTTTCGAAAAACTTTAAGATTGTATATATCAACGATTTGTAAAACTTTAAGTGTCAGTAAAACATACATTTTTATTAATAAAAAAAAGGAAAATAACTGAAAAGTAATTCGTTTAAATAAATGATACTTGACAAGGCTTTGTTACGAAAAAATTTAATTTATTTACATTTCACGTATTCGCTAAATAAGCTAATGAAAATATTGTTACATTTTTACCTTTTTGAAAACGTTTAGAATATGAGTTCGTTGATTGCAAACAAAATAAAAATAAATTGGTGTTTAGTTTGAATTAAATTCTTTATTGTTCGCACTACTATTGTGTGCCACGGTTTACAACTTGACGTATAAAACAACAATTTGTTTAGTTCGTTATTCTTCTTTACACTTCTGCACGCGTAAGCACTAACAACTGTTCGGTAGACCTTTACAAAGGCGATCTTCAAACCCCGATTGTTTTCTTCACCCACAACGAGTCTTCACACAAGACTCCTTGTCTTGCCTTTTTATATGCCCACGTAAACAGTTTGATGAAGGTTCTTGAAGTCGAACGTTCGTGGTTTCGTTGCCTTGAGAACTCTATCGCGACTTTATTGCTGTTTGTGTATTTTGTTTACGTTGTTGTTGCTTTCTTGTCTATCCCCTATTCCTTCAACTTACTGTTGTTGGTATATGGTTTTTGTTTTAATGTTAAACGATGTTACACTGTGGTCCGAAACCCAGTAGGCGGGTGTATGCAACTATTGACACTCAATGATTTGTCAAAATGGGATCCCAACATTTTGATTATTCCTTGACTGCCCACACATATGATGAAGTTCGAAGGTTCTCGGTTTCACCCATGCGTGCAGCTTGTTCAATAAAAAATCTTTGCCTGAAATTATTCTTTTGGTGATTGAGCATTAACAATTTTTTGTCTTAATACTCCCATACCTCACTCGTGGTTACGTTCCAAAAAAAAAAAAAAAAAAAAAAAAAAAAAAAAAAAAAAAAAAAAAAAACATGACGCAAAGTGGACTATGAATTATTTATATATAGAAAATCATGTAAAGATCGAAGATAGGTTCCAGGGTTACGCAAATACTACTTTTTAAAAAGAAAATTGAACAAAGTAAACAAATTAAAAAACAAAAATTATATAAAGTTTTATTGCACACATACAAAAAATAAACAAATTCAATTAAAATAAAATAAAAAATTCACTTCATTTGTTACGCACTAATTGAAATTGAACTCTAAAATTAGAAAAAAAAGGTGAAAATAAAAATATTATTTTCAGTTAGAAAGGAATTCGCCAAATTTTGATAGCATGGCGCCATTAGAAACAAATATTTAAAAAAAATTAAATTAAAAATTCGAGACCAAAACAACTCAACTAGTACTAACTCAGAAGCGGCGCAACTTCGAAAAAACGCAAAGCGAGGTGTGGGTGTATACTATGTATGTGTTTTTAAATATTTAGGGCCATTGTTACAACTTGCCGTTAACTAAAGGGAGGAGTTTAACGGGCCTACAAATTGTTTTTCATTATTATGAGTACCCAATAAGATAGAAGTGAGCGTTAAGCTAAAGGGAGGATCATCCTCCCGGTAACTTTTAAATATATGTTTTTATTTGAACTTGTCATATTGTATATTATTATCAATATGGGAACTTCAAATTTACGAACGACGGGCGTCAAAGCCCGTCGTTGCCACTGCGTTAAAACAACCTGTTGAATTGAGAAGTTTTATCGATATTGCTCCGGCACAGCCATATTTTTGAACACAGTTGACTTTATTTAATCTGTAAGTTGTAATAACTAAAATATGTTAAAAGTAACTTTACAGTTCCCTTTAGCTAAATGTACATTTAACTAAACCTAAGTTTAATGGCAAGTTGTAACAATGGCCCTTAATTGAATAAATGATCAGAAACACTTATTTCATGGACAATTTTAAAATGATCATTATAGATTAAATAAAGTATGTATATTTTAATTTTAGATCAAAACTTAGTTGATTGGTCAACGCGTGGTCAAATTGCCGTTTCATTTGGGCATGATGTTGTTATTTGGCAAAGTAAGGAAGATATAACAATGGCGTTCGAAATTAAATGTCCAAGCTCTTTAGCATACAGTCCGAATGGAGAATTGTTAGCAATTGGCTGCAAGTCTTGTGAGTACCCCGGTAAGATATGCCTGAAAGATATGCAGTTTAAATATATGCTTACATATATATCGTAAATTTTATGTAATTAGTTCTCGAACTGTGGGATGTTTCATGTTCTCAGGACTTTTGCATAATTAGCGGTAGGGTATTCAGTTTAAAACATGGTGCTGTTCAATGCATTGAATGGACATCATCCGGGAAACAAATTGTATGCGGCACCCGTAATGGCTCAATGTATGTTCTGTCGGTGCCCGATATGAACACTATCAAAAAGATAAGAAAACGTAATTTACCTATAACCATAGCACGTTTCTCGCCAAATATGCGTTACTTGGCTACTGGTGACTCTGAAGGAAACATTTACATTTATAACTGGAGTACGTGTAGTGTTTATTTGTATGTAAGGTCGAGGCGAAAACTCAATGTTATATTTGACTGGCATCCATGGACTGGTGTTGATTTAGCTATATGTAAGTAAACAGATGCAACAAGCCTACCTAGAGTCTAAATACAATAATATATGTACATATGTATATGTATGTAATTGCAGCTACTGACTTACCAGCTTCTATTATGTTATTACATGTTCCCACCAAGAAAATCGTGGCATATTACCAACAAAATGGATCAAAAATTTCTATTAATTGTATATCATTCAGCAAACTTACAGGGGAATTGTTAGTTAGCATTTCAAATCAAGGTAAAATAACTATAATAATTTATTACCTACATACCTTCCCGACTCTAAAATATTTCTCTCTTAAAGTTATTAGACATAAAGTGGAATATTAGTGTATAAAGTTTAGAATTTATGAATGTGTAGGAAGTTTTCTTTAGCCACACATAAATTATTTCTTCTTTACATTATTACAACTTGCCGTTAACGAAAGAGAGGATTTTAACGGGCAGATAAATGGTTTTTATTATTATAAGTGGACAAGGTAGAAGTGAGCGTTAAGCTAAAGGGAGGATTATCCTACCTTTAACTTTTAAAGTTAAGTTTATGTTAGAACTTGCCATATTATGTATTATTTTCAATATGGCTATTTCAAATATGAACAAAATGGGGAAACACAACAATAAAAAAGGCCCTTCGTTGCCACTGCGTTTAAAAAAACTTGTTTAATTGAGCAGTTTTATCGACATTGCTCCGGTACTGCCGTATTTTTGATAAAGTTAACTTTATTTTATCTGTAAGTTGTAATAACGAAAATAAGTTAAAGGTGACTTTACAGTTCTCTTTAGCTAAAGGTACCTTTAAATAAACCCAAGCTTATGATGATAGTAACGGCAAGTTGTAATAATAGCCATTAAACTGTTTCTGTTATTGTAAATAACATCTCAAATAGCATATATTTTAAATACGAATTTGGCTATAAGAAAATATAACCTTTTGAAGATTATCACTTTTATTTTTTAGTCTCGAAATATGTATGTGTATATTATTATTTATCAATATTTAAATAACAACTAAGATAATTATTAATTAAGTTCAGATTATAAATAAAAGTCGGTATTACTTCTAAACATAGGCAATTGATATTGAAAATAAGACTTACATACATACAAATACATATATTAGTGTTCCGTTAATTTATACAATTTAATTCTGATATTGTTAATATGGGTAGTTATAAGTATATGTATGTTAATATATGTATGTTACCACTTTCAGATGGTACTGTTTGTAGCGATTATAAAGTTGTTGTACTATCTTCGCTTGACCGAATGGTAGATATACTTCGAATTCCTGATGGTGGAGCTAGATTTTTAATGTGGAGTCCTGATGGCACAAGAGTTGCTACAACTGGAAACGATGAAACTCTCACAATGTGGAACTTTTACTCAGCGAAAAAAAGCAAATTCTTCGGAAAACTCAATGGACCTAAAGAAAAAACTTCAATAGAATCTCAATTTGGTAATCAATTCCTCAGGTGGTGCAATTTAAAATAACAAAATATGTTCTCAAGTTCTTATACTTTATAATTGATTTAATTTTTGAAATCTTATTGTATAAACATTTTATTTTTAGCGGAAATGTTCAAAGTTCTATGATTAAAAACATTTTGAAACGATTACTTAGAATTTTTGTTTCATATTACGAAATAATATTTATTAGGATTAATGTTTCCTATCTAAAAATATTAAATAATTTTCATAATATTCTGTATAGTTTTCATAAAGGCATGCATGATAGAATGGCTTATGTGTTTGACAACCAACTCGAGCAATACAATTCATAACATGAAGAAGGCGGAATAATGTCCATAATGGTTTTCGAATCTTAAAAATTAAAAAACTTGAGTTCCCTCCAAAACGAATCGCATTTTGTGTATTTCGTAAACATGATGATTAAAATTTTTTAGCATTACATGCATATTTTATAAATTAAGTGTTATTTTTTAAGACAGTGGCTAATTTTACCTGGCAGTATATGGTAGTAAAAAAATATATATGTATGTATGTATATGTATATATTGTAAGTCTACATAGATTTTTTTTCGATTAATTTACATATTAAATCTTCATTTAGGAAAATGAACTAATAATAAGTACGTACATTTGTTATAAATCAAATTATAAATGTATTTCGAATAGATTAATTAAAACTGTGTAACTCATGATTTTTACTGTAGCGTCTGCTCATGAGTCTTGATAATAAAAGCCGAGATCAATGTTATTTCCATTATTACAACTTGCCGTTAAAGTTGGGTTTAGTTAAAGCTAAGTGAACTTTAAAGTCACCTTTAACTTCTTTTCGTTATTACAACCAACCCTTAGGGTCATTATTACAACTTGCCGATAACTAAAGGGAGGATTTTAACGGGCAGATAAATTATTTTCATTATTATAAGTGAACAATAAGGCAGAAGTGAGCGCTAAGCTAAAGAGAGGATCATCCTACCTTTGACTTTCAAAGTTAAGTTTATGTTAGAACTTGTTTAATTAAGCAGTTTTATCGACATTGCTTCGGCACTGCCATATTTTTGAAAAAGTTAACTTTATTTTATCTGTAAGTTGTAATAACGAAAATATGTTAAAGGTAACAGTTTCCTTTAGCTAAAGGTATCTTTAACTAAACCCAAGTTTAACGGCAAGTTGTAATAATATCCCTAAGTGTGGTAATACCTCTTGAGGAAATCTGGAATTCAAAGGACGGGTCCGAAATAGAGTCGGGCACAGTAAATGTGTATTCGTTTGCGGAACCCATGTCACTGTACCGTATAGCTTTTTAACGTAAGGTGGTATATTTCAGGGTTCGTTAAGGCCATTAAACTGCCCAGTAAACATATATAGAAGAGCTCAACGGTAATAGTTTATATTAATAATCGGGTAACACTAAAGGCTTTTTTTATTCGGAAAATACCTTTTTAGTTCAAATTTGATCGCCAAGTGTAAAATACTGCTAAACGACATGAGGTCAGATTATTAAAATAGTCTATGCTGGGTATATGGTTATTGGGATGTTTCTGGTGACGAAGTTGTGGATAATTGAGAAGATCAGAACTAGGTTCGGGAGTAAAGCCAGTAGAGAGGGTAGGGATACCACCACCCTTATTATTGAGAAAAGTTCAATTCACTCATTAATCCTGCATGGATATCTAGAACGGACTATAGAGTTACAAGAGCCTTATGGCCAATGCAAAATCTTTAGTATTGTTTCCATTTTTCTTTTCTTTTCTGAAGAGCCCACTCTTTCAACCTAATCCAACTTATTTAAATTTAATTTTATTACACCTAGCCTAAATAATTAGTATTATTCTTCTTTTCTATTAAATTTATTCATCAGCAATTAACAAATCTGGGTCTGATCCGGTTTAGCTTGACCCGATATCTTCACATTCGTTCGTTTCAGTATTTGGTTGCAAACAAGAAGTTTTTTTAATTGATACTCGAAATTTTCTATCAACGATCTATATGTATAAGTTTAAGGTTAAGTTATATAGTATTCTATATATATTATTTTGAAGAATTCAGTGTCGTTTCAAGATATGTTACGGATTGCCAGGAATTGCAACTTTTACTCCCACCCTTTTTATTTGCATATATGGTTGGCAACAATGCACTTTATTGCAACCCTTTTGATCGATATAATTGCAACTCTTTCTTTTTCTGTAATCCTTTTGCTATGTATGTTCTTCGTCATTATTTTCTTGGCGCGTCTTGATCGACCAATCAGATTTTGACACTTGGCGTCTGTTTCGTTAGGATTTTACCGTAGACCAATCAGAATGTGACATTTGTCAATAAATCAGGGATGAGGGATATAGGTAGGGAAAGATAATGCGTTTTGGCGCTCAGAAAAAGAACATTCCAGAGTAGATAAAAGGTAAACAAGATGTGAGATCGGTCAGTTGGTGTGTGGCGGTCGAATCGCATAGTAGTTCGGAGAGAAAAAAAAGGTGTTGAAAAAAAGGAAGGAAAAATTTTTAAAGTTCTTTAATACCAAAATAAAAAATGTACTTTGAGAAAAAACGAAAAAAAAAAAATTAAGAAAGTGACTTTACTATTAAAATGAAACAAGAATAATATAAAAACGCAAAAAAAAATGAAGAAAGTGTTTTTTTTAACTTACAAAGTGAATTAAACATAAAAAAAATTAAGAAAGTTTTTTTTCTCTGAATATGAAAAAACATAAAAACAAATAATAATAAAAAAAAAAAAATGAATTAAGAAAGAAAAAAAAAAATAATTAATTAATTAAGAAAATGTCTTTTACGTTGAAAATGTAAAATAAAAAAAAATATAATGAATTGAAAAATAAAAAGTTTAAAGAGTTCCTTTTAAATCGAAAAGGAAATGAAAAGAAAATATTGTAAAAATAATAAGCTATTGTACACTATATATATATTAAAAAAATATAGGAAAAACATAACAACTAGTGCGAACCTAATGGAATAAAACCCATGTGAATAAATTTTTTTATATAAAAAAAAACTACTTAATTGAATCCAAACCTACACGGCATAAGTTTTTTGTTAAAACCAAAAACAAAATAAAAAAAAGAAAGAAAAAAAAAACCATTTCTAATTGGAAAATAAAATTCTCTTTTAAGCGGTAGATCTTCTTAAACAATGATCTAACCAAAACTCAAATATTTGACGCACTTCAATGATAAAAAAAAAAACTCAAAATTAAAAATTTATTAAAAACGAAAATTATTAGTGACATATATATAAAAATATAAAACAAGAGAAAAGAAAACAAATAACCTTAAATAAAAAGCTTGATATAAGGCGCATACGACAAAATAAACTTTTACTTCGAGATCAGCGTGGCGACCATAAAACGCCATTATTAAATAAACCAAGGAGAAAAAACAGGAAGGGGGACCTCATCATGGCGTTCATCATGGCAGGAGATCGGTGCACCGCAGCGCAGCCCAGCTTAGTCAAAATCAACATAATTTTTTTTTTTTTTATTATGTGTTTATTTTATATTACAACATACTTTTCATATGAATTCAATTTTTTAAATAATATTGTTAAACACATACTAACCTTTTCTTAAATATTTATATTATATATATATATTAAATATATATATTAAATATATATACACCTGTTGTAAAATATATGCTAACCTTTTCTTATCTACGATCTTATCAATATTAAATATATATATATATATATATATATATATGCACTTGTTGTAAGATATACAGTGGTGGCCACGAATTTAAGACACGACATATGACTGACTTATTTGTGATAATTTTTGCATTTTATCGAAAAAGTTTTGGGTCCATGATATTTTTCTTAAGAATTTAGTAATGTTATGAAGAAAAATTAATAATATTTTGTTATCTATATTCGGTTATTTATTTTTATTTACATATTATATACATAAACACAAATT
Organism: Sarcophaga rosellei; assembly: GCA_930367235.1. NCBI lineage: Eukaryota > Metazoa > Arthropoda > Insecta > Diptera > Sarcophagidae > Sarcophaga > Sarcophaga rosellei. The sequence goes on along the minus strand of OV884020.1, from coordinate 28,933,030 downwards.
TTATACTGGTCATGAATTTAAGACATTGGCATAATATAACATTATTCTCTAAATTAAGCTCAGCTTCATAAAAAAAATTCTAATATTTAGTGGGAAATCCTTTATTTTTGATCACAGCAGCACATCTCCTGGGTAAACTTTAGACTAATGCCATACAACGTTGCTTTGGAATCGCATACCAAGCCTTTTGGATTTCTTCCCACAAATCGCTGGAATTTCTTGGTTTAACTGTTCGCACATGTTTCTCAACATCATTCCACAAGTTCTCAATTGGATTGAGGTCCGAGGATTGAGCTGGCCACTTAAGGACAACGATATCCTTTTAATCTAAGCAACTCTTCACTAGACGTGAAGTGTGCTTAGGGTCATTATCATGCATAAATTTCCATATTAGAGACATGTTGTCTTCAGCGAATGGTATCATAGTGTCTGTTATAATATTTTTGTAAACATGCTGGTCCATTTTAGAATCTATCTTGTAAATGGGACCTACACCATGCCAGAAAAATGCTGCCCACACCATCACATTTCCACCACCATGTCTGACCGTTTTTAGGGTGTACTTTGGATGATGCTCCAGGTTTGGAGGGCGCCATACGTACCGCTTTCCATCAGAGCCGAAGCGGCAAAACTTCGACTCGTCGCTCCAAAGAATATTTTTCCAAAATATCATGGGTTTCTTGAGATGTTCTCTCGAAAACGCTAGTCGGGCTTTGGTATTTTTTTTGACACAAGTGGTTTACGTTGTGCAATACACCCACGCAAGTTTCTTCATTTAACCGTATATTAATGCCAAAATCCGATGCAATGTTATTTTTTATTTAAGTTGAGCTCGCGAAAGGATTACTAGCAGCTACTCTATAAATTAAAATATCCTCCCTGGGTGTAGTTTTTCGGGCTCTAGGTTGCTGTTTGATATTTTTGGTGGTACCATGTTGCTTGATGTGTTCCATCGCGTTGTAGATCTTCCATCTAGAACATTTAAGCAGCATGGATATCTCTATTACTGTTTTTCCAGCAGATTTTAGTTGTTGGATCAGTTTTCGCTCGGCATCGGTACTCCAAGTACCTCTGGCCATTTCTAATTAAATATTTCGATGTATTTCAACATAAAATAATAAAAACATTCGTTACTCACCGTTTAGCTTCAAAAAACACAAAAAAAATCGCTTAAAAATCAGAAAATTTTGAAATGTCTTAAATTCGTGGCCAGTTTCAAATACTCGTTTTTACATTAATATGATTAAAAAGCAACAAAATGTAAAAAGAAATAAAAGAAAATAACGGTACTTTTTCTTAACATTACAGGGTACATATAAAAATAAAGAATATCTAATTTGATATTACAGGGTTGTCAAAATTATCACAAATAAGTCAGTCATATGTCGTGTCTTAAATTCGTGGCCACCACTGTATACTAACCTTTACATACATACCCTGCCGGCAACTCAACTATCTTTTAATGCATTATAAGTTAGCTTTTTCTCAGCTAGTTGTGGTTGACTCTTAGATTATTTTTAATGGGGCCAACTGACTATTTTAACATGGCGGTGTCATTGGCAGTAGTCAATTGTCCGACTCTGCATAACTTTTCAACTAACTTAAAGGCAGTTATATAATAGTTAACTTAAAGGTAACAAATTTTTAACTGACTTAAAGTCAGTTATATAATAGTTAGTTTAAAGTTAGCTAATTTTTAACTATCTTAAAGTTGGTTATTCAAAGGTAGCTTAAAGTTTATATAAACTTCGAAAAAAAAACACAACTATTATTGAAAACATTTTAATTTTTTAAGTCTTTTATTTATTTAATATAATAAAAATAAACAAAATATGTTTACTTATCAAAAACAAAACAATTAGGAACTTCATTCATAAAATACTTATAATTAAATTAAAATATACGCTAAATTAATTTTTATTTTATTTTTTATACATTCTGCGTGAATGTGCCGTTTTTTGATTACTTTCAACGCATTTCTGATGTCTTTTTCGGCATCATTAGACCCAATCGATCGACAAGCATCTATTTAAAATATAATATATGAAATTGGAAATATACATTTCTTTTTAATGTATTGCTTACCTGTTAAGGCTTGAAAGAAGGCTTGGAAATTTTTTAGTCGCTTTTTTCCATGCACTCCATCAACATTAACTTCCATACATACAGTGGTCGAAATAACATCCGTGAATGTCTTTGGATTTTATCTGAAAATGAATATATTTAATAAAATTTAAATTCATTTAATATGAATTTACTTACTGTTCATTTCTTTAAACTTTTCTTTTTTAAAAAGTCTTTTTAAATTTCTTTTACTTGTACCACTCATTTTAAATACTAAAAATTATATAATATTTAAAGCTACAATAGCACTTAAAAGCACGCACTGGACTGATTTTAATTTCACAATGTAAAAAATAGAGAATAAAAAAAAATAACGGTTTCAGTTTGAATAAATTCTGCATAACATTTCAATTAGCTATTAGTTAATTTAAAAATAGTTCAGAAAAAGGTGCAATTGAAAAAACAATATTATCAGAAATAGCATAAACGTTTTAAATTGTGGGGAAATTCTGCATAACATTGTAGTTAATTTATAATTAGTCTAAAAACAAAATCATCAAAAGTCTGATCTGGTAAAAGAGAGAACAGAGAGAAAACAAATCTCACGCACAAGAAGCTCTCAATAATAAATAAACGTTTTGTATTTGGGTGAGTTCTGCATAACATTGCAGTTAGCTTATAGTTAGTGTAAAAGAGTTATCTAAAAGTGTGTTATTTTCGTAGTCGAATACCAAATTCTAAGGAATTGCTGCATTAAATTGTAGTTAGATTATAGTCAATCTACAAAAGTTAACTTAAAGTGGACTATTTTCGTAGTCGGCTACAAAATTGCTGGCAGGGTATATACTGTATCTATTACTAAACACACATATTGTCATTATTCTTTTTTTTCTACCTTTTTTTTTAGTCTTCGCAAAATAAATCTTAAATGTTGTGTTTTTTGAAAATTAAATTAAATTAATATGCCTATTTAATTGCCTAAATTCGGGAGGAATGCTGGGAACATGGTAGGGTAAGAGGTACGTGGTATTTTAGGGACAGATGTAGTATTTTATTAGGGTGTCCGTCTGTCATGGCGTGTGACTTTGTCACTGGGAGGGAACCTATCACCCTGACGGGTTAACATCTAACCGTCAAACCATTTTAGACTCGGTTTTTTTTTGTTTACGGATACTTTCGCGTTTGATACTATTGTATGTTTTCTTTATATTTACACAGTCTAGGGTTTTTCTTTATGGCATGCAGGCTGTGTTTATATGTTCACGCGTCGTAAAATTCGGGTTGAGAACCACATAAATCTGAACAACCGGGTAGATCTTTGCATGCCCTTAACCTCGATATTTTATTCGGTATATTTGAATTCTGATTATTCGAGTACAACCGGCGCGTAACATATATTTAGTCGGACCAAAAGAATTAAATATTTTATGGATCTTAGTCTTTTAGTTGACATGTATTGCTTTTGTTAAATTAATTTTTTCACAATTTTTTAGTCCGTTCCAGTAATTTCTCTAAAGCCGATTGCAGTTTTGTGCGTAATTATATTTCGTTGTCACCAACTGATAGCGTAAACGTGTCAAAGAAACGTCATTACAACCCTTCAGTTACGATTATGACCTAGCTTCTCGTGTGTGTTAATTTTATAAAAGAGTGGCGCACCACTTATGTGTGCGTTAATTTTACACTTGAGTGGCGGCAAATTTTTTCCATAGTTCGTTCTATAGAAATCTAAAGAAAGTGGACGATAGTGCCGTGAAAATCTTGCAGGAATACTGAAATTCAGATTACAAAGCAAAAACTCAGAATCTATATCACCTTTAACCAGATTAATAACAAAACAAACACCTAAAACAGCCCTTCTACGTTCCAAAGTTGGAAGTTTTATCAAACCTAATCTAGCCTCATATGACGGCAATCCATTGGCATAATCCCATCCTAAGCCCCGTAAGCAGAATAATACAAACTGCCTCTGCACAGACTCTATTGAATCACTATGACAACGATAGTATGGATTCCAAATAATAGACGCATACTCCAAAATAGTGAAATGTATAGCAGTCTAGTTATACAGTCGAACTTCTCTATAGTGAACTTCTATACAATGAAGCTCTCCCTATTATGAATTGATTTCAAACACACAACTTTTTCCGTTCCAATTTCATTGTTTTTGATCTCCTTATAATGAATTTCCATACAATGAAGTTTTCTATACAATGAAGCAATTTTGCAGGTGTAATATTTGACTCACATGCGTTTTTGTCCCCATATAATGAATTTTTCAAACAATTTTCTGTTACGCATACTAACAACTCTGTGTACCAAGAAAGATGCCACATATAATGAGGGGATTCCCAAAAGAGGAGAATAAGAACAAAAAAAAAAAAGAAGAAAGCCACATCAATAACAATTTTGACATCAGTTGCCGGTGTTCAGTGATCGGAAATGACGCAGCGAAGTAGCATTTCTCTTGAAAAAAAATTATTAATTATTAATAAAGTTAAAGAAGGATTAAAAAAAAAGATGTTGCTAGGCAGTTTGGAATTCTAGAAGACGAGCAATTGAGCACTAAACGCAAAAGGCTTCGAACCTGCCTTTTTGAGGATATTGATTTATTTTAAATAAAAAGTGGGGGAAAAATATAATTTCTGTATAATGAAGTTTCTATATAATGAAGTGATTTTCTGGTCCCGTCAGGATTCATTATAGGGAAGTTCGACTGTATAAGGATCAATGAATTCCCTAGCCCACTAGACTATTGTATAACCTAATAGACTAGACTATCAGCCCAATCACGAATAAAAATTCCGCATGAAATTTCTCTCTTTTCCCTTCTCTCCTATTATGAATAAAAATTCCGCGTGAAATTTTTTACTTTTCCATTTCTCTGTTTTAATCCCATTTTTATGAACCGTGTGAAGGGAGAAATATTGAAAAGGGAAAAAAGTAGGTATTCCCAATGTATTTTAGTTTGGGGTTTCCTCAAAAAAAAATTCCCTTATAAAACACAAGGGAGTTTGCTAAAAATTAAAGTATATTTTTGTACAATTAAATTAAAAAAATATTTAAATTTAAACGAATAAAACTCAAGTTCAACATTTGGTTACATTAAATAATTTTCTTTTTCTGTCATAGAAAATATGTTTATTTTCTGAGGGTGCTATAATTTGCACATATGTACGTTCCATCGATGCACCCTACAACGCCAGAAACATTGTTCGTCGTGTAGAAAGCTAGAGCAATCTTTCTTTTTTCCTCTGTGGTATTCGGTATATTGATCCAAAGTGGACAGAGATGAGTCTAAAAAATATCCACTACTTCTGTAAGCACTTTGCTCAAAGTCGGCTGGTCTAAAGACACGTTGAAGTCTTTTCCTACACCAGTCTGGTACCCACCTTCTGCGAAAAAACGTAAGCTCGCACTTCGCATTACAATTTGTTGGCTTACTGTGAGTAGTTAAAATATCTAGTAAATATCGAAAGGCCGGTTTATTTACTCTGTAGTACTTTTGAAACCTGTTGCAAGCCAAAAATTTAACCACACAAGTTAATTTTTAATTACTTACTTACAAAGACTGCGCCTACTCAAGAGGATTAGATTCATCCCTTAATTGTCTTCTAGAAATACGTTGGCTGATTTGTTGTTGCTTTTCTAAACCACCAATTTCCTCCATAAGTACACACATGATGGCACTACTCATTTTTTTCTTGTATTGTATTAAACTCTTATTTATTTTTTAACTTGTATTAATTTTATTTAACTTTAATTTTATTTAAACAAATTGTCAAAAAATGTAATATCAACAAGAGACACAGCTGACTTAAAAATTCGAGGATTACTTTCTTGAGAAAATCGTTTTCCGTGAGAAAGAAATTCCTTGAGAATATTCGTGATTGGGCTGTATATCTTATATATAAAAATGAATGTGTGTTTGATTGTATGTTTGTATGTTTGAAGTTTATAGACGATTAAACGGCTGAACCGATTTTCTTGAAATTTTCACAGTATCTTCCTGTATGTCTGGAAGGAGTTATAGGCTACTTTTTATGTTGATATTCTAAATGAGCGAGGGGCCATGCCCACGTATGCTACATACTACATACTTAATATTTAATTGCATTTGAAATATATTACTCATACGCATAGTAGTTACCCCTACAAGTATGGGAAAGAAAAAAATTTTGTAACCAACATTTGTGAAAAAATTCACCAAATAAGAAAAAATATAACCAAAATTAAATTCGTAGACTTTTGTTTTATTTATTTTTTTTTCAAGTTTAAATTATCTATATATATAAAAATGAATGTACTTTATGGAATCGTAAACTATGCATTTACTCTTTAGCAAAGTTGTTGCGCATGAGCCGACGAAGGTTTCTAAGTTGGTATAACCAATTTCCGACAGGTGGCGCCACTGAAAATTGTTCGAAATTAATTAAATCGTAAACTGTGCATTTGATCCTGTGTTGAAAAGAGAAGAGCATTACTAGCCTCAGAATCAGCATTGAGACTGAAAAATCTTCGAGTACATGCCGCACAGATCCGTTCGCATGAATCACTTGATCGAATGCGTACTACTCAGGCCCGTTCGTCTGAATCATCTGGACATCGGGAAACAAAATCAATAAAATGATTCAAACTTAATTGGATATTTGTCTAATGTCTTTCCTTCAAATTTATTTTAGTTTGTAGTGCAGCAAAGCGCGCAGGGTACAGCTAGTAAACTAATATAGATTATAGAATCAGCCTTATTCTGATTGTCGTCGTCGACGCATGACGACCTCGACAATTTAAAATTGGTATTCTGTTTGTCGATATTGACAGTTATCGATGACTGTCGACACACATTTGGTATTCTGTAAGTCAATACGTTGTCGATATTGTGTTGTGTCGACTCTGATTTTGTTGTCGTCATTTTTGGTAACGACTTTAATTTATTCGAAACGGAAAAAACAGAAAAATTAAAAATCACAAATACAACACAATTTCAAAAATTAGTGGAGGAATTGGAAAAGAATCCTTCCCTTGCAGAGGGATTTCGCAGAGGCACTGTTCCTAGTAATTTTAAAGAGCAGTGGGAAGACATTGGGCACACATTAAATTCCCTGGGCCCTCCGATAAGATCTGGAGATGGATGGCAAAAGGTAGGGAAATAATAAGCTTAAATAGTTCCATAAAAAAATTAAATTTGTTAATAGGTTTGGCGAGACTTGAAGTTCAAAGTCAAGAAGAAAATGGTCGCCAACAAAATTGAGTGCCATGCAACCGGAGGAGGAATATTTAGGCAGTTCAGTTTTATCCCAATAGAGGAAGCTGTTGCAAATCTGCTGCAATTTCGAAAGCAATTGCACCCTGAGGGTGATGTTCTGGGAGCTAAAGAATTAATGGAGGAACAAATAGCTGAAAATGTGCCTCCTAAGCAAAAAAAAAATAAGAATTGTGTTAGCCATGGCGAGCTACTACTTCAACATAGTACGGAGCAAGCGAAACTTTTAACCAATATCTCCAGTTCGCTAGGATCAATGAAACGCAGTCTCAGGGATTTTGACAAGCGCCAAAAACAGTTGCTGGACGTTGAGGCAAAAAAAATTAAATTATTGGAGGAAAGAAATAAAATTGACAGGGAGAGGAATAAAAGAGAGGAGGAAATCCATGCAAGCGACTTAAAAGTTAGAACACTTAAAGTATTAATAAAAGGAAAGGAACTAGAACTGCTTAATAAACGTTTGGATGAGTAATATGTTTCAAAATTAATTTTTATTTATCCATATTTTAGTTACTGTTTTTTTTTTAATTAATTTTTAATTTAGTATGTAGTATTTATAAAAGAAATGAATAAAACAATGCGTTAGAATTATAGAAAACTTTGTTTTATTCGGTTTCTTATTTCAGATGCTTCATTACTGTCAGTGATATCTCCGTCGTATACTTCACTTTCCGTTTGAGAAATCTCGGCAGTGCTTATATCGTCATTAGTTAAATTTAAGCCATATTCTATGCATATGTTGTGCAGTGCAGCGCAAACATTAGCAATTTTTGTGGCTTATAATGAAGCTGGCGTGCTCCAAGAAGACAGCGAAATCGGTTTTTTAAGACGCCTATTGTTCTCTCTACTACGTTTCTGGCTCTGGCATGCTTTGTATTGAAAACAGCCTCAGTACTTCCCTCAGAAGTAGATCTATATGGCGTCATCAGATACGGTTCTAAGGGATAACCTGCGTCACCTGTTAAAAAAAATCTTATATTATTAGACAAGACTAAAATACATAGATAATAGTATTATACCTAAAAGCCATGAGTTACGTTCACCAGCAGTATACCTTTCTTGTAACATTCTCTTAGCGTGACTAATGTTCCAAATCAAAGAATCGTGAACGGAGCCAGCATATCGTGCATCTAAAAACCGTATCCGCATTTTGTGATCACAAATCTATTTCTAAGTTAAGTCTGATTACAAAATGCAATAAAATGTTTAACAAACTTACAAACATGACATTTAAACTAAAAAATCCTTTGCGATTAAAATACAAATGCTGCTCATCTTTCTTTGGGGCAATAATTTTGATATGTGTACCATCGACACAACCAATAATACCAGGAAAACCAGTTTTTTCGAAAAATGCAAATTTTGCTTCATTTTTTTCAACATCTGTCATTTCAAATTTAACCCACTGCCGACAAATTGTCGTTCCCAAGGCATCCAGTGTTTCCGACAAAATTTTGGAAAATATTGGTTGAGATAGCCCCAAATTGAAATCGTTACCAACACCTAGTTGGTATGACCCTTGTGCTAAAAATCGTAACGTCGCTGCCAACTTGGTTGTCTTGGAAATGAAATTAGATCTCACTCCGCTTTTCAAATTTGGTGATATTGCTTCTAAGACATAATTAAAAGCAGTCTTATTTAATCTAAAATAGCTTTCAAATCTTTCAAAGAAATAAATTATAGGTTAATACAATAATTAAAGTAATACACTGAAATTGTTTCTTACTTGCTGTCCGGTAGGTTGAATATATTACATTTCTGTCTTAGAAGCTTGCGTTCAAATATAAGATTTTCTTTTTTTGTTTTTTCGTCACCACTTGAGATTGAATTTATTTCACAAACAAAATACATTTTTATTATTTTTTTTTAAATAACAATCAAACCAAACAGCTGATTAACATATTTAGAGATGTGTATTTGATTTGTTGCCATAATCGATAAATAGTCAATGTCGTCGTCGTTTTCTTATGGAATGATAAATTGCTGTCGGCGTTGAAACGAAGTGACATTGTCTCAAAAACGACGACGACGACGACAACCAGAATAAGGGTGAATATTGTATATATAGTAGTGTGCTAGATTAATAGCCTGTGGATCATGAGTTTGTTTCCCACCAGAGGTAAAGATCTGTTATACTACACCGAGCATAATTTGTAATTGTGTTCCAATTAATAACAAAATAAATATTGTTACGTTTTTACCTTCTTAAAAACGTTTAAAATATGAGTTCGTTGATTGCAAACAAAATAAAAATAAATTTGTGTTTAGTTTCAATTAAATTCTTTATTGATCGCACAATTCTATGTGCCACTGTTCACAACTTGATGTAACAACAACAATAATTGCTTGTTCGCTACTCTTATTCGCTTACAACGCAGATCTTTACAACGGAGGTCGTCAAATTTTTCCACAAAAACAGCTTTGATATTGATGGGAAGATTGAGAGAGGACACTTTCTTAACACCGAGAGTTGCTCTGGCCAAAATGAAAATATAAGCCCATGCATGAACAGTAGAAGAATATGCACTCCATTGATCTGTCATATATACATACATATGTGTATGATATCTGTTCAAAGAAATAGCGTATATATATCTGAAATATTAGGTTATAATGTCATTTTAATGTATAAACGCAACAGCAATAATCATGAATTATAAATTTCTTAATAACTCCGTAGATAAAATTTGTTATTGCCATAAACAAAACAGTTTATTGCTATTTAATAAATGATGGCAATTATGTTTGAATCAGTTGCTAGGATGGAAGATTTATTGATTTAACAAAATTCCACTTTTAATTATATTTTAAATAGTTGACACTAGAGACGCTGCTTTAGATTGTTAGAGAAATGAGTAAATTAGATGATTTGTTGGCGAAGAAAAAGACAGTGGTACCTGTTTTAGATTTGAGCAGAAACGTTTTACAGTCCAGCGAAGAGCTGAAACGTTTATTGGAGAAAGTGCCAGAATTCAAAATGAGACCAATAAAAGTCAGAGCCGAAGACATTAAAACTAAAGAAAAGGACTTTTCTTTTAAACTGAATAAAAAAGAAACAAAAAAGCTTTTAAAAAAGAATGGCGAACGAGACCCCATGTACACATATGCAGATCCAGTACCTTCAGAAATGAAGGCTGTTATCCTATATGAATTATGTGTTGTTCCCATTGATTGGAAGATGCTTACAACATTAAGACCAAAAGCAAAAATCGAAGAAGAATACTTTTCTCGAATGGTTGAAATGGGCAAATTGCAACTAAAGACAGAACAGCGAGACAGAAGGGAATTTATGCTCAACAATGGTGTGAAAAAAATGAAAAATAAATCAGGTATTGTTGAGACTCGTCTACAAACCTGCATCGAATGCAGTGAAGAATTGTGTTGTGGTATGATTATTTATTTATTTCATATATATTTATTCGTTTCTAAAAACTAAATATGTTTTCTTATTATATTCAAAGGACAAACTTGTACTGAATTTAGTTACGATTTATTTTTGAGAATTGAACCTAAAATACCCAAGGCTAAACCAACTTCTAATACTAACAACAAGAACAAACTAAATGGCCGGAAAAAAATTGTTAACAATAGTTTCCGTAATAAGTCAAAGAAAAATACGAAATAGATAGAAACATATCGTTAGTATAATTCGCAAATGTGTTAAGTCCCTTTTTTCAAATTGTACAGGAGACACAAAAAACATTGTAGCTTTTTCAGTTTTTAAAATTTTTAAACTTTTTAAACGCAATTATTTTTACAAAATAGCTCTCTTTAAATGACTTAGATCAAAAATTAATAATAATTAATAATTAATATTCGTGAAATTAGCACGTGATTTTAATATTTTTCGTATTTTGTGGACTTAGCGTTTTTGCTAACCACAAAATTACAACAACTTTAAACTACATACTGACATTTTTGTTGTCGTAAAATATGTATTTTGTATAGTGCTACCGTTTTGCATTAAAATCTCAAGTTTGGAAAAAAGTGGACTTAGCGTCTTTGCGAATTATACTAACGATATTCAGAATTAGTTTTTAAGCCATTTAATGTTATGTATGTCAGGTTAATTACTCTTCCATTATCCGCAATTAAAAACTTTACTCTAGTTTTTCGGTTACACTTTATTGTTTTTATAAATAAATAAATTCGTGTTTTGTTGTTTCCATTTTAACACATACAAAATAAATTTTTTTTATTAAATTAATTAAAATAATATGTATTAAATAGAACACTCCAATTTTTTACATTATAATCAAAATAAAACAATATATGTATTTATTCCACGGTGCGACAGCCAAAATACACCCAGCTAATGACATAGTGTAGGTTGTGAGTTTTGTTGAGTAGAATCCAAAAATACTTTTTTTATTTATCTCGAACCCTCAAAACTTGTTTTACTCGACAAACACTGTATTTTTCATCTTTTCACACAAAATTATTGATTACCTAAATATTTTTAACCTATTTTCAAAAGGGGACAGATGAGCCTTTAAAATGGTATTCACAAACATATGGCTCAAACTTACATGTTTTTGATTTTTTTGGTCGAGTAAACTTGGATAACATAAATTTTTTTTCTCATTTTTTCACGCTTACCTATTCTTAATTACAAAATTTAATTAAAAATATATGAAATAAGTGATGACATTCTGAATAAGCATTATCGTGTGAAGAGTTTGACATTCCGTTTGATCAAATCGGACAAAAATTACATTAGCTATTATTTAAATAGTATAGCAGTCGTGTATTAATTCTTATATATGTATGTCATCTTATCAAATAAACATTCAGTTCCAAAATTTTCAAAAGTTTTGATGGATCTTCATTGTTTATCGCAAAATGTGTGAATTTCACGTTTGCACGACTACCAGAAGTCGGTTAATATTTGTGTTTTATTATTTTTTTTATTATTTCTCTTTGCGCAAACATTGTCCAATTTCTGTTACAAACGTGAAATTGAAATATTTTGCGATAAACAATCAACATCCATCAAAAATTCTGAAAATTTTTGATCTAAAAGTTAATTTGAAAAATACAATATGAAAAATATAACTCGACTGGTAGACTCTTTAAGTAATACTACAGTAGTTTTTCTCCGATTTGATTAAACGAAGTGTCAATCTCTTCCCAAGATAATGCACTTTCTGAATGTCATCAATTATTTCATATTTTTTAGTTAAAATTTGCTACTATGAACGTAAAAACTTGAAAAAATATGAAAAAATCATATTTGACAAGTTTACCTCATCAAAAGCCATATCATATTAAGTCAATTAATATAAATATGTACATACATATATCATTTCTCCTTTCTAATAAGGTTTAATTTTTAAATATCGGTTCAGAAATGTTTGTGTAATCAATAAACTTGTGCGTAAAGTCAAAAAAATCGGTTTTTGTCAAATAAAATAAATTTTGGAGAGTTCAAGAACAGGGATCGTAACTGTTATAACTTTGATCGTAAAAGTCAGAAAATAAAAGTTATTTTTTGACTTTTATTTTTTCGAGCAGAAATAAAAGTTATTTTTCAACTTTTATTTTTTAAAAAGGAAAACAACCTCCCTCGTAAAGAAATAACTGAATTAAAGTCTTCTATAAAAATTCTAAATGACATAAGAGTACAAAACAACTGTATGATTAATGGTGTAATAGTTAAAAGTGAATACGAATAGCCTTTAGACATTGTAATAGATTTAGCTAAACAAATTGATACCACTATTTGCGAAAATGATATCGAAGAATGCTATTTCATAAACAATAATATTAAAACTAAAGATAATGTAAATAAAAAGAAATCAATAGTCGTAAAGTTTTCGAATAGAAAATCCAAGAAAGTATTTATGGATCATAAAAAAATTTGAAACAAATTGAAAGCTTAAAAACCGCTTATATAAATGAATTTCTTAGTAAAGTATCTTTAGAACTTTTTAACCATGCAAAGACTAAAAATAGTTGGCTATAAGTTTGTGTATGCAAGTGGTAGTAACATACTTGCAAAGAAAACTGAAGAAACAAACCAGATAAGAATAAGATCAATGGATCATGTAGACCAGTTATTAATTGCAGCGGCTGGAGGTCACTTAAGACGAAATAGTGCAAATCGAGACGAGTGATGATGATGCTGATAACCGTGATGGAGATATAAAGTTCTTTTAATCAACTTATAAAAATTTACTTTTCTTTTAATAAAATAATAAAATTGTTAAAAGTCTTCTTAAAATATGTTTATGGATTTGAACTACTTTGAAAAATTTGATCACTTTAATTCAGTAATTAATGAATATCATGCTAACAGAATGAATATATTATCTGTAAATGTTAGAAGTGTTTCTTCGATTAATAAATTTAATAAGTTTAAATATATAATAAGTAAATTTGCAAGACTTCCTGCTATAATTGCCATTCAGGAAACCTGGTTTAATGATGAGCTATCAAATTTATATTCCATACCTGGCTACAATGCTGTTCATTGTTGTAGAAGGGTTGGGTTTGGTGGAACATCTATTTTCGTTAAGTCAAGCCTTAGATTCAATGTAAAAATAAAGTGCAGTGCAGATTTTGTCGACACCTTGTCAATTGAGATATATAATATAAAAGTAATGAATAGACCTCTGGTAATCACATCTATTTATAGATCACAGAAATGTGTTTTTCAAAACTTTTTGAATAAAATTGAAGAGATGATATTATCGTTTCAAAATGCTCCGAATATAATTGTAGGTGATTTTAACGTTGATATGTTGAGTAACAGCGGAAATCAAATTCAATTGCTAAATATGTTTAATGAATTAAATATGTATTCTTGCCACAATCTAATTACAAGGCCACAAAGTAAGTCATCTATTGATCTAGTATTTACTAATGTAAACCTCAATGTGCTTGTACACTCCATTGAAAGTAATATAAGTGACCATAATTTTATTAGTTGTGGGTTTGAAACTGATTTCTTAAAAGTTAAAACAACAACGGAAAATTACTTAGACACTTGTCTGGCAAATCTGAATCATTTGGACACTTCCTCAAGTAAATGTGAAAGTTTTATAAATATCTTATCTAATGCTGCAATAAATAACAAGTCAATAAATAGTTAATAGACGAATGCATTTACGCAAAGCACTGACGCCTTAGATGCCTGATAATCTTGTCTTATTAATTTGCTACAAGAACAATCTACTGAAGGCTAGAAGGAAGAAGCAAGGTCATAAAAATATGTAACAACTATTTAATGAACACATACTATGTCAATAAATTAAATTCTTTCAATGGTGATATGAGGAAAACATGGAAATTTTTAAATAAAGAATTGGGTAGAAATTGCCGCGGTAAGACAAGCATTGTGACAGAAAATGGAAATATATTAAGTGAGGATAAAGATAAGGCTATGGCTTTTAATACGTTTTTTCTATGAAAATATACAATACATTGTTGCTAATAACGCCACAAGCCTTAATGGAGGTGTAAATATATTTCGTACATTAATTCCGCAGCAATCGACCTTTGTTTTGCAAAAAGTCAACAGAAATAATGTTGAGGTAATTTTGAATAATTTGAATTGTAATAAGGGACCTGGATATGACAATATTACTCCGAAAATGTTATTAGTGAGAAAAGAATTAGTTAGTTAAAAAATATAGGAAAATCTAATACCACTCTAGGAATATTGCAAGACTATTTACATAACAGAACCCAGTTTGTACAAATAAGTGAGTCGAAAAGTTCAAGGCTGCCAGTTAACTGCGGAGTCCCACAAGGTAGTGTACTGGGTCCACTACTTTTTAAAATTTTTATAGATGACCTTAAGAATATCAACTTTAATGGGAAATTATTTATGTATGCGGATGACATATGCTTGTTCTATCCACATAAATACACTCAGGTTTTGAAGACACAAATTGAATATGATGCATCTATTTTAACGGAATATTCTAGATATAATAAATTAATTATAAATCCATGCAAAACAAAGTTTGTAAGATTCAAGCCTTACAGTTTAAGTAATGATGAACCTGTGTCCATTTGTGTTGATGGAACTGTTATAAAAGAATCTAATGAAGTAAAGTACTTAGGAGTTATTTTAAACCACAACTTATTATGGGACGAGCACATCCAAAATTTGAAAAATAAAATCTCATCAGGAATTGGAATTCTTTATAAGTTTAAAAATAAGCTCCACTGTAGTACGAAGTTACTGATATATCAAGCATTGATACATTCACACTTTACATATTTGCCTTCGATATATGCCTGCAGAGTAACTAATAAATTAAAATCACTGCAGTCGGCCCAAAATAAAGCTTTGAAACTAGTGTTTAATCTGCCTTTGTAATATTCTACGCTTAATTTATTCAAGAATTATGTCAAAAATACGTTGCCCATAAGAGGATTATATAAACAGAAGGTTTTAATGTATATACACAAATCCTTAAGGGAAAACGAAATTGGATCAATACAATTCGTAGATAATTTATCTCGAACAAGAAGAGTCACTAGGCAAGCTCATAATCTCTATTCTGCAAGATGTAGACTTGATTTAACGATACAACGTATAACATTTTCTGGACCACATGAATACAATCAGCTACCTAATAATTTGAGAGATATACAAGTAATTTCAACATTTAAAAATGAAATTTAAAAATTTTTGCTTCAAAATATAAAAACACTTTTAACATAACTCATTACTAAATTATATGAATATTGTAAATACACATATACTATATAAACATATATATGTAAATATTGGTATCTGTGATTGATCTCCTTTTATTTATTTAATTTTATTTGTTATTTTATTTTCTTTTCTTTTTGTTATTTATTTAAATAATTGCACATGTGAATATTGTTGCCACATTACGCTTCTGTAATGCCTGTAGGGCGCTGAGGCTCGAAATCAATAATTTTAAATTTATAATGAATTAAGAAATAAATAATTAAAAAAAAAATAAAAGTTATTTTTGTTTTAATTCATGATATTTATTAAAAAATTCTTTAAAACAATTAATTAATTTGTGTACACACTAAAAAATGTTCGGCAGATCTTTACAACGACGATCTTCACAAGCAACACGTATTCGCACAAGACCGAATTCTTATTGCTTGTTGCCTGCTTGTCTTGCCTTTTTATATGCCCACGTAATAAGAGTGATAAAGGTTCTTGAAGTCGAAAGTTCGGGGTTTCGCCTTATCGAGAAATCTATCGCGACTTCATTAATGTGCCTCCACCGAAATTTCGCGACATTCGTTGATTTTTTTTTACGTGAATCCATCCAATATTTTTGGGAACCATCTGGACCATCTAAATCAACTTTTTTCCATCAGGAAAAATAACTGATAACGTTGAAAAACTTCAACGAATGTCGCGAAATTTCGGTGGAGGCACCGTAATGATTTGGGCTGGGATTTCGACTACGGGAAGGACTCCCATTTGTTTTATATCAACTAAAATGAATAGCGAGAAGTATATTGAATTATTAGAAAGTTCAAAAGTTCAAAAATAATAATTCAAAAATATAAATAAATAAATAATAAATAAAATATATAAAATAAAATAAAATAAAATATTGATTTCTCATCTTCGGCCGAGCGCAAGAGTATCCTTCCTTTTCCTTCCTTTTCAATCGAATATGGAATTATTAGATGACGTTTTAATTAATTTTGGTGATGATTCGTTAGGCAACAATTGGATATTTCAGCAGGATAACGCCGCAATCCATAAATCAAAAGTAACAAAATCATTTCTGTCCTCCAGAAACATATCAGTTTTGGATTGGCCGGCATGTAGTCCAGATCTAAATCCGATAGAAAATGTATGGGCAATACTATCGGACCAAGTTTTCAATAATAACACTCAGTATAAGGATGTAAAATGCTTAAAAAGTACCATCATAAGAGAATGGAGTAGGATTGGTCAAAATTGCATTGAAAATTTAATAAATTCTATGCCCCGTCGACTTCAGGAAGTCATTATTAATCACGGTGGACACACTAATTACTAATGAATACAAAAATTACTCAGTAGTTGTTTTTTATCATTATTATTTTAGCTTTAGGTGAATATTATTTAATTTTGGTCTTATAATTTTTTCGTTTGAAAATGAAAATCATTTTGTGCTATCCTTTTATTAAACAAAGAAAAAAATATTTTTTTTACATAAAAAGATTTATATTATAGTTAGTTATATTTAACCTAAAAATTGGTCTAAAAGATTTTAAGTTTTTCGAGAAATACGTTTGGTCTTATAAATATTTCGGGGAGTGTATTGCGTGAATCCATTGAGCCCATTTATTTTGAATGAGCTTCTTGATGTGAAATGAATTTCGGAAATAAGCATTGTTCGTCAGTTTTATTTTTTATGAAGAAGTGTTCAAGTTCAGTTTTATGTTGGCGGTTGCCGTTTGCGCTCCAGAATCAATTTTTAGGGTAATTCGCGGCTTGTTAAGCACAATTTGCAAAAACGTAGATTACATGTTTAACATCATCAAATTTCTGAGAGTGTTTGTAACGTTATTTACCGATTGTGGTGTGGTAAATTGTGATCTCTACAGAGCTCAGATTGAAAGCATAATTGATTGATGGCTGTGAATTTTGTGTTCAATTAGTTGTTAAAGCGCTAGCGTACGATATTCGATTAGTGCTCAGGTTGACCATAAAAATTAATAATATTATTTCTGTAGAATATTTCTTGCAGCAGGCTGATGGTGGTAGCCAGCGTTGCCAGTAATTCTTTTTTAAAAACCTTTTATTTCTGGAAAAAAACCTTGTTTTTAGCAAGAAAAACTTTTTTCTACTAAAATACGAAAATTTTAAAAAGAAAGTACCGGAGTCCGTTGTCTCTGTTACTTTCTCTGTTGGTGTTTCTTTGATATCTTGCCCTGGAGTAAATATTTCGAGTTGTTATTAAATTTATTGAAAAAAGTGGAAATTGAAATTTAATGAAAAAACTTGTATTGTTAGAAAACAAATTTAATGAAAACTTTATTCGATCTCAAAAAACTCGGAAAAAAAGGGGAAACTTGGCACCTGGCAACGCTGGTGGTAGCACATATAATCCAGCGCCGACATATATTTATGTAGTTGCCACTGCTGTATATTCATTGATTGCTTGCCTGTTATTAATTATTGCTTTATATTTAGAATTTCCAAGTATACTTTCAGGCGCGTTAAAAATATTAATAAAAATATTGATCATTAACGGTTTTTTGTGTGATTTCTTTTTCTTTAACTAGATTACCTGTTACTACTTCAGAACATTCAATTCTTTATTAATCCTCGCGTATGCTTCATCAATATTTATCAGGGGTAAGTTACTTTTGTTTTTCATCGAAATTCTTTATTTTAAGGAATTTATTGGTAGGTGCGTTTTCTCGTGACGGAGTTGGTCCGTCCGTTGGTGGAAACCGATGGTATTTTGAATGCCACTAAATACTGTGAGATCCTAGAAGAAAATATGCTCCCACATCTTCTGGAAAAATGCCCCCAAACAGCAAATTCCAACAAGACAATGACCTGAAGCACTCTAGTCGCTTGGTTCGTAACTACCTAAGCGACCATGATGTGCAAGTTTTGGATTAGCCGTCACAATCTCCCCTTAGAAAACCTATGGGAGACTTTTGATCCGGAAGCTAAGAAGAAAAATCCTTCAAATTAGGCGGAATTAGAAAAAATTTAAAGTCAGAATGAGAAAAAATACCCCTACACACCATCGTGCCCCTAGTGGATTCTATGCCCTCCAGACTGCAAGCGGTAATAGAAAATAAAGGCTACGCAACCAGTTATTAGTTTTAAGTATATTTTTAACCAACATTTTGTAAGAACTTACATTTAATTTAAATAAAGTTATGAATAACATAGCGTTGCATTTTTTTTGCTCGCTGAAATTTGGCACTTTTTTTCTTAAATGTTAAAATAAAAATAAGTGGATAGAAAAATTTTGATATTGTAACCTGCATTTGTTAACTAAGTTTGTGGAGCATAAAAATAAAAAAAGTTTTTAATTTCCGTACTTTTTTTTTGAAAGAGGCGCACATAAAGATCAATCGGCTTAGCGTTGCATTTTTTTTGCTCGCTACTGTATATAATATGGCAAGTTCAAACATAAAGTGACCTTTAAATGTTAAAGGTAGGATGATCCTCCCTTTAGCTTAACGATCACTTCTATCTTATTGGATACTCATAATAATGAAAAACAATTTATCTGCCCGTTAAAATCCTCCCTATATGTGTATATCGTCGTCGAAAATCCAAAAGTACGTAACATCACTTTTTTTAATTTTACAGGAGAAGCAAAAAACGTTATACATGTTTCACGTCATTTTGAATTGTTGATATAAAAACGTTATTTTTGGTCGCAAATATCTAAAAATTGGTAGAGATATGTTAGATAACCTTACGAGTCATAATCAATCAAAAACTCGATTTTGATTTTTTTGATGATATGTACTTACTTTTGGATTTTCCACGACGATATACACTTCTGCCGTTATTACTAAGCCTACTAGTAGCATAGACCATTCATAGAAATCTCTACAATTATTTTTTATTCCTCAATTTCATTATCACTGTTGGAGTTTGTATTACAGATAATTTTTAGTTTTGTTTTTGAATTATTTATTCATTTTAATGTATGAAATTTAAAGCATTTATTTGTTTGTTATTTACTTTATTTGCACTAATGTTGTCTGATTCTAAATCAAATAAAACAGTAGGTGACTCAAATAGAAACATGTCCGTACAACACAAGATTCACTTTCACTGATAACACTTCGTTATTAATTTTATCTGCTATCTCTTTCTCTCTTCGCTCTATTTATTCTGCCTTATTTTATTTCTGACAACGCACAGATGGGCATTTTGCCTGAAAACCTCGCCAAAATTAATAGAAGTGTTTTATGAGTTAATGACTGGAATTTTTTGATAGTGCTAGTGATAGTTAGGCCCAAGGATGAACCCAACTGATTTTGGTTCAAATCGGTCCGTGATTTCGCCTAGGCCCCATACAAATTCCTCTCGAAATTGCACTTATTTACACATAATTGTTGTAATTTTGCAACAATCATGATAAAATTTAGCATGTATCAGTTCTGTGTACTAAGAAATCATGGTGTTTGGTGAAAATCGGATCACATTTGACCCTAGTCCCCATATAAAAACCCCTTTAGAAATTCACGTTTACGCTTATAAATGGCTTAAAAACATCGGTATCGTGATGAAATCATCGGTATTAACGTGTATTTTGTAAATCTAAATCATATTACCAAATTTTGTTATGGTCGGACCACAATTTCCCCTAGGTCCAAAATAGGGCCCCTTAAGGAAATATGTTTAGCAATTATAATTGGCTTAAAAATTTTATTACATACATACATACATACATACATAATTGGCCATTACAACCCTTCGTCAGGATTACGGCCTAGCTTCTCTACACCACTCATGTTGTGTGCGTTAATTTTATACATGAGTGGCGGGACCTACAGTTTAAAGTCGACTCCGAACGACAGATTTTTTGAAAAACTTTTCATGGCAATTTGTACAAAAAGAAATGCTTTTTGTATTTTGTTTTCGATGTCTGGCCTGGGATTCGAACTCGGGCCTTTCGTCTAATAAGCCAACACACTACCTACTAGACCACGACGACTTGAAAGACTATAAATTATAAAAATGGTACTATTTAGAAAAATCAGTCTAAAAAAGTAGGAACAAAAATATAACCGATAAAACCTAAAAATAAAATCACAAAATTTAGAAATATGAAGTTAAAGGAAGCTAATGTCGTAAAAAATTTTACTTTTGAAAATAATTTATTTATTTTGAATTTAATATGGTAGGGAATTCAAAAGACTTGAGGTGTGTACAAAAAAAAATTGTCGCTGAGACAGAAGAGTTTTGCATCGTTGCTGAATAATCTTCATACCCCGGTAGGATCTAGCAAACTTAATTCGACAAAGTAAATATTTAGGCTGTTTCGATTAAATTATTTTACGAAATAGAATAAGGCATTTAATTTTCGAATGATTATCAAATTTTATACTAAGTATTTGGCAAGCTAAATGAGAAATTTAATCACGACGCCCTTTGAGAAAACATATCTAGCTGTGTTATTAAATGTTAGTTTCTGGTTGTCATCACAATTACAGATTTCACATCCATATAAAAGTACCGGAATTAAGTACGTTTTAGCAAGTTGTATACGAATGACAAAAGAAGTTGAATCTATGACAGCCCACAAGTTTCTAAGCATACTACAAATTCTACTAATAACGACACTAATGTCGTTAGACCACTATAACTTGTCATTAAAGACAATACATAGCTTGGATCCAAACTTGAGAAAGTCAATTTTATTTCCCTTGATACTCAATTCAGGCATGAGAAATGATCTATTGGTTCTCGAAAGTACAATACATATAGATTTAGAAGAATTAATGCATAATCCATGAGGCCCAGCTGTCAATCTTTACTAAATCACGATTAATATAATCTAAACAAGAATTAATATTCTCATTAGGAGTACATACTAGTATAAAGCTGCACATCATCAGCATACATATGGACATTACAGTTAACCAAAACATCTAGTAGATCATTTATATGCATACAAAGCAACAGAGGCCCAAGTATTGACCCCTGCGAAACACCTCTACTAATCTTAAGTGGATCTGAAATCTGTTTATTAAATAAGAATAAATTAGATTACAGGCAGAATTAGAAGAACAAAACAGTTTCTGGAGCTTTTTCAATAGAACCTTGTGATCGACTGTATCAAAAGCCTTGGTGTGATCAAGCAGAAGTAAAAACACTACAGTATTTTCTAGGTCCGACCTAAGATCCTCAACTACATTTATTAGATACCGACTGACTAACAGTTAAGTTATTTTGACTCTCCAGATAATTATTAATTTGTCTGGCTATGTTTTATATCACCTTGCAGAAAAAAGGAAGGATAGCAATTGACCTGAACTCATTGTTAATTTTAGAAATGGAAAGGACTTTAGCTAGTTTCCAAGTTTCAGAAAAATTAAATTTAGTCAGAACTGTATTGAACAAGTGAGTATAGTATGGCAAAAATTTAGGAGTCAGAGCTTTTAAGCATAAAGGATCTAAATCTTCAGAACCAACTGCATTTGATTTTGCCGCTAAAATACTTTCCAAAACCTCAAACTGATTTACGCAACGAAAACTAAAGGAATATTATGATGGAATACAACAAAGGTTATCATACAAGTTACCGATAGACGTTGGAACCTTAGAATTGAAGAGCTGGTCGCAATTTCTATTTCACTAATTGCATTCCATTTAGATTTGTTGTCCATCACGTTGGAAAACTTACCAGCATAATACAATGTTCTATCCGTGCGAATTTATGTAGAGCTTTCAAATCATCAGTCGTAAACCTCTTCCATCTCCTGTAAGCACTATCCCTCCTCTTAAAGAGTGCTTTTATTTCCGTATTAAACCATGGCTGTTGTTTTGGTTTGATACGCTTGGTTTTGACAGGAACGCAGCTGCCATAGAGCAGACGCACTTTATCCTGAATAAGCGATAATTGGTCATTCGCATTACCCAGTGTTTAGACCTGGTCCCAATATATATTATCTAATTCAATATTCAGAGTTGTATAATCTATGTTCTTAAAATCACGATAAGTAATATATTTGTCTACAGCGCAAGTTACATATATATTATAATTAGGGAAGAGAAGATCATGCCATAAACAAATAATTTGCAAATATGCTTAGTAGCATGCGCTTTAATTATTATAAAAACGGCAGCAGCAAAACAAATAAAATATTCATCAATTCTTTATCAATGGTGCCACTGAAATGTTTTTTTTTACATTTTTAATAGCTATATCGTATGTATCGCATTTTTCATGGTACGAGTATATCTTTCATGATTTTGGCTAAATACCTTCTGGTTTTGTATTGATGATGTATTTATTGTAGTTATAATGCTATCTATTATACTTGTACCATGGAATTTTTATAACTTCCATTTCACGCATGTTCTTGTATCGACAGCACTAATCCACACATTGTTAGCACTAATTCTTTCATATCTTTGAGTAGAAATATAAATTAGTTTAATAAACACAATAGACGCAACACAGAAAGTATAACAATTTTACAATTGCACCTACGGTGTTTTTAATTTCTGTGCTGTAAGTCTAAACTCTGTTTTTTACAAAATGGAATCATCCGCTACTGTGACTGAGAAATATATTGAACGTACAGAAGCTGCTTTTAAACGAAAGATGGCAAATCTAAATGGTACATATGTCCAAGCAAAACTTAAACTGTCCTTCAACATTTTTAGAGATGACCATGAACAGTTACTCGATGCCATTGGAGAATGCACACTTAGTGAACATGATATCCCCTAAGTAGCTAAGCACCGATACAGTTTATAAATGCTGTGATAAATATGTTTCTTTTAAGGAAATGTTGAACAATTTCTTAATAGTTATTTTCCATCCCCTCTTCTAATAGATTGTTCCAAAGCATTAAAAAATTAGGAGTGGCAACAGGCCATGACGAACGATACCGTGTTTTTGAAAAATGTGTTTTGAACCTTAGAATCTGTGGACGTTGTTAGTCCACTCTGTTCATCTAAACAAAGAAAAAACTTTTAACCGACCAATGAGAACTAATCTCACCCACACTGCCTTTGCTTTATTAAACGGCAACTACCCCAGCTAAACTAAATAAACGTCACTTACTTACTCAATGCTTTAAGTTGCCAATATTAAGTTCGTCGCAAAAGAAAGATATTATACAACAACAATGTTTATGTATAAACTGTCTCCGAACTGGACATAAGCAATCTACCTGTAAACTAAATACAAAGTGTCATATATGCGGTGAGCTGTAGCATACCATTGTACACAACGAATTTTCTACAGAGACTATTTCTCAAGGGAACTCTTTCAGATCGAATGAAGAGCTTAATACTGGAAACCAAGCCATTGAAAAACATCAACCGATTGTACATTCCGTAAGTACACATCTTTTAAACTTGAAACTAAATCCAGCGGTATTACGAACTGTGAAAGTTAACATTGAAACGAAAAATGGATAAGAGCTAAAGCCTTGCTGAATTAAGGATCTCAAGTCTAATTTATTTCTGAAGCATTGTGCCAACTACTAGCTTTGTAGAAGAATAACTGTGAAATAAATTACAGCCTGTACATCTTCGAGGCCTTTCAGAATTTCATCCAGTGGATGATAGATCTCCTCCTTGGAAACAACGTATACGGTGAATTGTTTTTGACAGGAACGAATAAGTTTTCTTTTACAAGAGACGTATGGATGGTATCCATAACTGCTGGTCACAAGAAAATTTTCACATTACTGCAATTCTATGCCCTTTAGAAAAGCAACTTCGCCTTTTTTGGAAACAAGAAGAGCTTGAAGAAAATAAGTCATTAACCAATGAAAAAGCCTCTCGAAAACGAGATATCCTGTGTGTCTTCCATTTAAGAAATTACTTCAAGGTCCATGGTTCCGTGCGTTTCCCTTCACTTATTACCACATTCTTTACGACCAGAGCCCAGTTTGTTGATCAGTATAGGAAATTCATGGGAGAATATGAATTATTACAACATACGGTAAAATTGGGTTAGTCCGCTCATGCTATACAGAATGTCAATTTTTTTTGTTGTTTTTAATTGGAGTTACCGAAAACCACCACAGTCTTCACTCAATAATCCTCAATTAGGCCAGCTTTAGAAAATGATTTTTCAGCAATTATTATAAATTGGTGAAAGCATCGTATTGCATTTGATGTTAATTTAGAGGTGTTCCGGCAAATAAATATGTGGAAAAATAATCAAATAATCAGTTCATTCTCTGGAAATACAATTCAGATAAGGTTTGTATGTCCTCACTGAAAACTATTTAATATGATACTACATCGGGCCGTCTCTTAGCCATAAGGGTACTATAGCAACTTGCAAAAGATGAGGTAAAAAGTTACCCACTAGCAAGTAAAATACTTCGCAGCAACAGCGACGTGATTTTTGGCGTAAACAATTTCGAAGATGCTTTCAAGTAACAAATCGATCGATTTAGATTACGGAAATGGAATTCAATTCTATGCAACTACAACAAAGTATTCCTGAGCAAGACCGTTAAAGAATAGACTTGTTTCTTATATTTACAAGAAATATGTTCGGTAAAGCATTTGGTCAACAACAATTGTAGCTAAGATTATATTTCAAGACCGTTGAATAATTAAAATCGACTGACAGTCATCGACTAACGTTTACATTGAACGGTTGACGTTCTTTCATCTCATTGTGATTCAGTTTTCCGTTATTGTTAAATTCTTTTTTTCTAATATACAGTGATCAACACAAATTTTCGGCAAGTGATTTTAAATTATTTACACGATATCGCGGAGTTGATATGTCCGGACCGCCCAATTTGGGGGCAACCGCTTTTCCTTATTAGCGGATTCCCCCCGCTCAAAAAGGAAACATACACATCAGAATATTTTTGAAACATTCCCTGAATTGCCAAATATTCAAAAACCCGATCCGAAATGTAAGTAGTAATATCGGTAATATCTGGTGATAAAACACTACAACATATTTCTTGCTTCTCGGTTTACCGATCTTTAAAATTAATTTGCTCGGATATTCTGACAGTATCAGAACTAAGGCATGACAATCTGTTGCTCCTAATAGGCAACAAAACTGATGCTGAAAAATTAATTAAATACAGAATTCTACCTGGCATCTGCAATATCTCCTGCAAATATCATTCCAACCTGAATTCCTCGAAAGGCACAGTTTATGCGCAATATTTAAATGATGTTCCAGAGTCAGAGATTGTCTCAGAACTCAGCTCCCAAGGTGTTACTGATGTTTATAAATATCAGAAGAAAAATGAAGATTTTCGATCATTATTCAACTCCTGAAAAACTAGATATCTCCTGGCATAGAGTCAAAGTTTGCAAATATTTTCCTAATCCCATGCGCTGTAAAACTTGTCAATTACTCGGGCGCACAAAAAAAATGGCGCAAAAACAACCCATTAAGTGAAAACTGTAGTTTACTCCCACATACCCCTGACAATTGTACGCGGACTTTTTGCATAAACTGTTCTGAGGAACATTCGTCTTATTCCAAGGAATGCAAAATTTACATACAAAAAAAGAGATTTTAAAAATAAAAACAAAAGAAAAATGTGCTTTGAAAGTCGCTAAAGAAAAATATCAGTCAATAAAATTAAGTGAGAAGTCGCCGTGGTCTAGTAGGTAGTGTGTTGGCTTATTAGACGAAAGGCCCGAGTTCGAATCCCAGGTCAGACATCAAAACGAAAACATGAAAATATTTCTTCGGCGACTTCCTCTCAGCAGATTTCTGGCAAAAACTCTGAGAGTAAAAATTGCCTTGAAAATTTTCTCGAAAATCTGTCGTTCGGAGTCGACTTTAAACTGTAGGTCCCGCCACTCATGTATGAAATTAACGTACACAACACGAGTGGTGTGAGATTGTACAATGGGTCAATTCGACCACCTCTAACCTAATCTAAATTAAGTGAACCACAAATTGAAACCTATTCTGATCAGTGGTGTTGTCGAGCCGGAACGCTTCGGAACGTCGTTCCGGTACTTAATTTTTGGACAGGAACGCGTTCCGGAACTAAAGATGATTTCTGATAACTGGAATCGTCAGCCAGGACGTTTTGAAAAAAAAAATTAAAAATAATTGCTGATTTTTTTTCCTAATTTTTGACGAATTTTTATATGTATTTTTATGAACAAGGGTTTGAACCGAACCGGAACGAACCGGCTTGTTTTTCCGAACCGTGAACCGGAGTCCGGAACGTTTTTTCTGCTGAACCGGAACGCGTTCCGGTAAAAAAAAATTAGCACAACAACACTGATTCTGATGTCTTAAACAAAAAAACAACAAAAAGCAAAACAAAAATAACAATTCTCCTAGCAACAGCTCCGCAATAGTCAATATTGAAGAAAACAATTCAACAAAACAAACAATTACCCAAAAATATAACAGTACTGAAACAACAAAAAATACAATTGATAACTCATTTACTTCTACTAAATCTTCTTTTCAAGAAACAAACCTACTAAAAACATCAACAAATAAAAATAACAAATCAAAAACTTTGCCTACAATAACAACTCGCTCTATGACCAAATCTTTAGCTAGCACATCAACAACAACTACTTTAAAAAATAAAGAAACACGCAGCACAAAGCAAAGCAAAAACATCGCTTTGCCTAAGACAACAATAACAACAGCAATCAACAAGTCTTATGCTGAGCAAAGAGAATTACAAGAAATAATGTCAGTGGACGACGAATAATTCGTCCTCTACTATTAAAATGAATTTTAAAATTCTTCAATTTAATGGTCTAATTAATAATTATCACGAACTACAACTAATAATCAAAGACCATCATCCAGACATTATATCGATCCAAGAAACACATATACCATTCACCAATACCAATAATATAATATACCCTAAACAATACAATGGCTTTTTCATAATTTAGCCAGTAACAGTACTGCTAAACAAACTATTGCAATTTTAATAAAAAAAATCAACAATCAATACTCTAGAAAAAGTATAATGCTATATTTAAAAGAGCCGTAAAGCTGCATGCATGCAAAAGTTTACATCTAACATCAACCCTTCCTCTTCGCTTAAACGTATTTGAAATGATCTAAAGCTTCTTACTGGTGGTTTAAGTACACAGTCTATCAAATATCTTAAATCGGGATCAAATCTGTTTTCTTCTCTAGCTGATATCGCCAATTGTTTTGCTAAGCACTGGTCTATACTGTCAGAAGACTCCAATTTTTCAGCAAATTTTCATAAGCATAAATCAGATGTTTGTAGTCCTACCTACAATCCAAACTCTTCCAACACAAATGCTAACAAAATCGAACTACCTATTAATATGATTGAACTTGAAGATGCATTACATCTAGTCAAAGGAAAAACTCCTAATGATGATCGCATATCGTATCCGATGTTAAGAAACCTACCGAAATGCTCAAAAGACCAGCTGCTCTCTATCTACAACAACATCTTTTCATCTAACTTTTATCCCCAGGCTTGGAAAGTAGCAACTGTAATTCCTATTCCAAAGCCAAAAAACAATCATACGGCTCTCACTGGTTACCGTCCCGAATCCCTATTACCTTGTATCAGTAAAACATTGGACAGATAATATCTAGAAGACTAATGTGGTTTTTAAAAGCTAACAATCTCATATCCATTAATCAAGTAGCTTTCATGAAAAGGCAAGCTACGGACGACGTTCTTATATACCTCCAGCATTTCATTTCAAGATTTTTATCAAGCAAAAACCATGTTAACATTTTATCCACCGATTTTGAGAAGGCTTTTGACCGTGTTGGCATCCATGTAATCCTTGAACAACTAGCATAATGGAACATTGGCAAAAAAAATGTATTCAATAATCAAATTTTTTCTTAATAATCGTAAATTCAGAGTTAGAGTGTGCGGTCAACAATCAAAAACTTTTGACCTATGTAATACCACAAGGTTCTGCCTCAACAGTGGTGCTTTTTATAATTGCCTTTAATCAGCTTAGCAAAATTATTTCCTCTCATAAACAGATAGAACATGTTATCCATGCATATGACGCAGTGATCTTCACTAAAATAAAGGATAATAATAAAGTTAAGGACACATTCACAAATATTCTGAGGGATATTGACAACTGAAGTCTCATATCAGGTGCCAAACTTTCTATTGAAAAATGCAGTCTTTTACATATCTGTAATAAAAGGAACTGCAACTTATTTGACGTCGAATACAAAAATATAAAAATTAAACCACCTATGAGAGTTTCACTTTTAAAGAACATTGTTTAGAACTCAGGAAAAGCCTCAACTCCAGATTGAACATAATAAAGTTACCGACCACTAAAAATTGCAACATTCATATCTCCACAATGGTTAATATAACTCGCTGTATCCTTCTAGCAAAATTATGCTCTTCCAATTTATGGTTGGTGTGCTCCATCACATATAAAATTAATTAAGGCACCATATCATGCTGCCGCTCGTCGAAGCATTGGAGCTTTCCCTACAAGCCCAAATACCAATATATTAACTGCAGCCGGTTTACAGTCCATTCACTGCCGTACTGTTTCCTTAACCTATAAACTTATTTCAAACCTTCTTATCAGTAGAAATAAAGTTTTATATCGAGAAGTACTAAAAGCTTTCAAATATAAAAGAAGTAACAGAATATAATCCCAATAATGTCTAAGAGACGCTGGGACCAAATTTTTATGTATATTAATATTTTGTACAAATAAAAGAAAAATAAAAAAAAAATAATCAATTATTGGTAGTTGTTGTAAATTAATACAAAACCTTGATTTACAAATAAACCCTATATACTCTAAACAACAGTCGGAACCACCTTGGCTGTTAGAAGAATCTTCTTGTATAAGATCTATGATAAATCTCACGAAAGCTTACGGTTTATAAACAAGCATTTAGTAGCCTAGTTGACCATTTTCCTAAAAATAAATGGAATTTCTTATTCACGGATGGTTCTAAATCATCTTTCGCTACTACCTTCGCAGCAATTCATCAAAAAGGGCGACCTTATTGAAACCGGACACGCTGTTCTGAATATTGAAGGCTGTTAATACCAATGCTGAATAGCAAAAATCAAAATTTATTATATGCAATGATAGTCTTTCTTCTATACAAGGTATTTGGAATACTAATTATGATTCACAGTTAATTAACGAGATCAGAAACTATTTAATAAAAATTTCAAATAGAATCAACCTTTTATGGGTCCCATCGCATGTAGGTATCCTCAGAAATGAAATTGCAGATGCCGTTGCTGCTGATGCTAATAATCGACCTCTT
Organism: Sarcophaga rosellei; assembly: GCA_930367235.1. Taxonomy (NCBI): domain Eukaryota; kingdom Metazoa; phylum Arthropoda; class Insecta; order Diptera; family Sarcophagidae; genus Sarcophaga; species Sarcophaga rosellei. The sequence goes on along the minus strand of OV884020.1, from coordinate 28,902,805 downwards.
CTTATATATTCCACATGGGAAAAGAAGGATATACGCAATGTTCTTTCATGATATTTAAATAATCTTCATGATAGTAATTGGTCGACCTATCACCACTCCTACAAAAGTGTCAACCCCTTGGAAGGAAACCAAGTTATCCGAAAACTTGCAAGAGAAGTGTTACTACAACTGTTGTTCGTCCGAGATTAGGCCATTGCAAATACTCTCACACACATCTTCTAAATAAAACATCGCCTCCTCTCTGCACTAAATGTAATAAAAATATTACCGTAAATCACATTTTAGACGAATGTCCAGCTTTTAACTCTTCCCGGATTAATATTTTTGGAACTAAAAAACCTTCAAGCTTTATAACTCCTGTCTGTGATAATAACATAAATTTAATTTTTAAATTCATTTTAGAAAATAGTCTACTAAGCCTTATATAATTTTATTTTATTTTTTCGGATATCTTAGAGGAGATAGAAGCGGTTTATGACTGATGATTTGAAAGCTTTACATAAATTCGCATGGACGGAAGTTACCAAGTGCATATGGATTACGAAAAAATTTTATTACGGCGGAAAGTTTTCTAAATGGAATGTAATTCGTGAAAAAGGAATTGGCCAAAAATGTCCCAAAACCGATATTGATATAGACGTGAACAAGCTTAATGGCCAGTTCGTAAATTCTGAGGTTCCAAAGTCTATCGGTAACTTGTATGATGACCTTTGTTGTGTTCCACAATAGTATTCCTTTAGTTTTCGTTGCGCAAATTAGTTCGAGGTTTTGGAAAGTATTTTAGCGGTAAAATCAAATGCATTTGGTTCTGAGGATTTGGATCCTTTATTCTTTAAAGTTCTGACTCCTAGACTTTTGCGATATTATACTCACTTATTCAATAAAGTTCGGACTGAATCTATTTTTCCTAATGATTGAAAACTAGCTAAAACCCTACCCATTCTCAAAACTAACAATGAGTTCAGGCCAATCGCTATATTTTCTTTTTGTGCAAGGTAATGGAAAACATTATGGCTAAACAAATTAATAATTATCTGGAGAGTCACAATTACTTGACAGCTAGTCAGTCGGTATTTATGAAAGGTAGGGGTTGTACTACCGCTCTAATAAATGTAGTTGAGGATCTTATGTCGGAACTAGAAAATAGTGTAGCGTTTTTAGTTCTGTTTTGCTTGATCACACCATGGCTTTGTTACAGTCGATCACTATTGAAAAAGCTCCAGAAACTGTTTTATTTTTTTAATTCTGCCGGTAGTATAATTTATTCTTATCTAACAGATTTCAAAAAGGTCATTTTAATGGCAATATTTCAAATCCACTTAATATTAGTAGAGCTGTTCTCCAGGGGTCAATACTTGGGCCTCTGCTGTTTTGTATGTATATAAATGATCTACCGGATGTTTTGGTTAACTGTAATGTTCATATGTATGTATGCTGATGATGTACACCTTTATACAAGTACTCCTAGAGAGAATATTAATTCTTGTTTAGACTAGTCTAATAATGATGAGCAAAGATTGACTGCTGGGCTTCGGCTAATGGACTATGCATCAATCCTTCTAAGTCTAAATGTATTATAAATACTTTCGAGAACAAATAAATCATTAGTCATGCCTAAATTGAGTATTAGGGGAAATAAAATTGAATTTGTCAAGTCAGCAACCAATCTGAGTATTGTCTTTAATGACAAATTATCGTGGTCTAGCCATATAATATCGTTGTTAGTAGAATTTGTAGTATGCTTAGAAACTTGGGGACTGTCATAGATTCAACTCCTTTTGTCATTCGTATACAACTTGCTAAAACGTACTTAGTTCCGGTATTTTTATATGGGTATGAAATCTTCGTAAACTGCAATTGTGAAACTTAACCTAGCATTTAATAACATACATAGCTAGATATGTTTTTCTTAAAGGGCGTCGTGATCACATTTCTCATTTAACTTACCAGATTCTTAGTATAAAATTTGATAATCTCTTGAAAATTAAATGCCTTCTTCTACTTCCTAAAATAATTTACACGAAACAGCCGGAATATTGATTTTATCGAATTAAGTTTGCTAGATCTCACCCGGGTATGAAGATTATTCAGTAACGATTCAGGACTCTTCTGTCTCAGCGACAGTTTTTTATACACACCGTTAGTCTTTGGAATTCCCTACCAAATAACATCAAAAATCTAGACAATGCAAACGCGTTCAAAAAGGAGGTATTTAAATTATTTTCATAATTAAAATTTTACGACATTAGCTCCCTCTAACCTCATTTATAAATTTTGTGATTTTATTTTTAGGTTTATATCTTTAGGTTTATAGCTATATTATATTTTTATTCCTACTCTTTTAAACAACTTTTATAAACTGATTTTTCCAAATACACTTTTTATATTGTTATAATTTATTGTACTCTTTTATGTATTTCTACAGTACTGTCAGATTTTTAAATTCCTATATATCGGGTTATCCATTTCGTGGTTTCAAAAGTAAACGTAAATAAAACACATATAAAATATATTTTTCATGATATTTCTTTTTTATTGTAAAGTTTGAACGTTGACATTATGTGTGAAACACTACATCATTTAAATGACCTCCACGCGAAGTGTTGCAGCCATAACTTGACGAATGTTGGTTTTTAAGTGCTCAAGAGTTGAAGGTTTATCTGCATAAACACGGTCTTTCGCGTAGCCCCACAAAAAAAGTCTAATGGTGTCAAATCGCATGATCTTGGTGGCCAGTTGATATTGCCACGACGAGAAATTACGCGGCCAGGAAATGTCTCTTGCAATAAAGCCATATTCGCTCGAGTTGTGTGGCATGTGGCACCGTCTTGTTGAGACCACATATTCTCCAAGTCGTATTCTTCAATAGCATTCAAAAAAGTCGGTTATCATATGACCATAACGCTCCGAATTGACGGTGACAGTCGTTCCATCGTCGTTTTCGAAGAAGTAAGGTGCAATCACACCTTTGGACCAAAGAGCGCAGTGATTTTTTCTGGATGTAATGGCCTCTCTTTAATTACTTGAGGATTCTCAGAACCACAAATACGACAATTTTGTTTATTAACATACCCACCGAGTGTGAAATGTGCTTCAACGCTGAAGAAAATTTTGTTCGAAAAATTGCCGTCCACCGCCTGTTGTTCAAGCACCCATTCCACGTATATGTGATAGTTAAGCGATCCGTTTTCGTCAATGTCAGACTTTCAACTGAAAAGAAAAAAATTGGTTCCACAACTTAGTTTGACAGATGTCGAATTCCAGTCCCATACTTTTGAAACCACGAAATGGATAGCCCTTTATTATATTTTTCTTCATATGTATTTATTTAATATATTATATATAATATTAATATATTATATATAATATAATAATATAATATATTAATATATTATATATATATATATATATTAATTTTGTATTTTTTACCAATTTTTTTTTTTATATTTAATTAATGTTAATTTTTTATATATTTTATATCTTATTGATTCTAAACATAGCACTGTCACTTATAAGATTTATATCTTGTTCAGTATTGACATCTCGAACAAAATTAAAAATGTAAAAAATATATTTCGTCGACGACTTCCTCTCAGCAGTCATACGGCAAAAAGTCTAAGAGTAAATAAAATTTCTTTGAAAAGCTTCTCAAATCTGTAGTTCGAAGTTGTAAATGACGAAATTATTATTTATTTATTTATTAATTACAATACAATTACAAATTATATTCTAATTATATACGAGCGGAGTAACTTGACCATATGCTCGGTGTAGTGTAACAGACCAGAGCCTCTGGTGGGAATCGAACCCACAACCCTCACGCTAACAGTCTAGCACACTACCCACTAGACTACCAGGGCGCCCAAAATTATTATAATGGATATTTATATAATTAAGTATTGAAATTTGCATAAAACTGAGAAAAATTATTAAGAGTACAGTTAGCAATATGACGTTCTTGATTGTAAATGCCTTAAACAATAACATCTTTTTAATTTGATAAAAAGCAGCAGGAAGAAAGTCTACATACATCGGTGTATGCAGACTTTTTTCATTGACTGTACTTATTTACATATTTGTCTCCACATAGTCTTCAAAAATAATTCTTAAGGAAATAAGTTAAAATATATAACTTTCGTTAATTTGAATACATTTTCACACGTTTTGTGAGACCTTAGCGTTAATATGGTGCTTTCGTGTTATTATCTGGCTAGGTGCATAACGAAATTTATTGTGCTGGAGGGCGTATAAAGTTAGGCATATACCATTATATTATATCAATGTATTTTTTAGTTGATTTTGATTTCCATTTTTTTTTTGGCAATTTCTCCGTCCATTGACTGAAGTCGTCGTGTTGCTCACTTCAATACTGAAAAAAGCTGTGTCAACATAAAATACGTGTATGTTTGTCGGCTTTTATGTAGTATATACCAAGATAATATAGGCCCCATCATGCTTTCTAAGCGTATACTGACTTCGATAGATTGAGGTGTAGAAGTCCAATGCTCGTAACTAATTTTCGACCAGTTAAGTAACTTTTCAGAAGCTTGCTCCTGTTTTCGTGCTTCCTTCTATATAAAATTTGTATATATGTACAGTTAAGCGGTACCTGTTATAATTACTTGCATAGTTAATAAAAATATTAACCAAGGAATTAAAAAATAGTACACATATTAAAATACTACTATTATAATACTATTAATACTATTAGATTATCCGTAAAATATCTCGAAGATCGGCTGTTTTACCACTAGTAGATCAATTTTAGATATACAAGGTCGCTTTATGAATTTTCCATTACAGTTGAGGCTAAAACCTCGAAATAGGCTTTCTGGACCAATGTAAGTCTTCCACTCTAACAAGAGGTCATTGACCAGGAACACATGTATCAGAAGAAGTAACACAAGGTCTCCAACTTTTACATTTCTCTGATGGTTCGCCAATTAAAAAGAGGGAAAGAGTTAGAGCATTAGTATATTGTGGATCTGAAAATAATGGACACAAAGCCCTTGCGTTTAAGCAGCTTTCAATCGGGGGCAATAGAGTGCTAAATTCTTCGTAAGTAAGTAAGCGGTCCCTCATTTTTCGTCTCAAATGATGCTTTCGACTTTCTCTCGGCCACTACTTTTTTGTAAAACAGTTTATAATTTTTTCTTAAATACGTCCCGTAGCCGGACAAAAATCTAAAAAAGTAAAATGTAAACCAAATATGTAATGTTGTGCAGTCCTTTTATATTTTGATAACTGAATTGTATTCATGTCTTTTATTGTATATAAGTACGTATGTATGTCTGCACTTGCAACATAGAAATCATCATCATTAACATACATAAGTAGTAAACTGGCACAACAAAGACAGAACTCAACTAACTAAATTAAAGAATTTCAAAGAATAAAGGGGAACAACTCAAAAACATATTATTTTTCGAAAATTACTGTAGAAATTGCTAAGCAAACTACGGTTCTTATTTATATTTCCTCAGAAACCCACAAAACTCAAAAAAACTCATGCTGTATAAAAGTATCTTAAGTAGAAAAAATCCATTTATCTTGATTGTACACTCTAATATGCTTTAGATTTAAGATTGCGTAATTAAAAATAGCTCTAATGCTTAGCAATAACTAGTAAGTACCTAATCATCAACTATAGGAACATCACACTCAATGAATTACTATTACGTCTAATAATATAAGTGTGTATTTCGCTAATTAGTATTTTTCTTTTTATTAACGCCTTCATTGATGACTAAAGACTATTAAACTCATTTGGAGAAGAAGTTGTTGATTCAATAAAATTATTTGTAAAAGATTCATATGAACACACATACAGAATTACTAATATTCTTGTATACAAACTGGATACATTTTTTAAACAAAAACTGGTTCTGAACAAAAAATTTAAAGATTTCCAGAATAAAGAATGTTGCCTGCCGTAAACCTTATATTTTTTTTAAAAAGAAAAAAAAATTAAGTGAACTCTTCAATATTTTACAGAAGATGATATTGTTTTTGTTAATTTAGTTTTAAGTTATTCAATATGAGCATCTTTTAAAAAAAAAATGTCATAAAAAAGCATTAATGACAACAAGTCAAGAACTGTTGGTATTGAGAATTATTACCCTACGCTTACGATTGTATGAAGTATTGAATATCTTAAGAGCAATACCTTCTGTGCTTTCACAGACGTAAGTATGTGTATATATGTATATGTACTTATGTATATATTGGATGTTTTTCAAATATTAATGTATCTTATGTGTCAATATAGATACATATATATGCATGGAGGGGATAAAATTACAATTTTTTTAGGAATATTTGTAATAAAGGTGCAGCCATAAACATGCAAAATATTGAATTCCATTTAACAGTCTCGTTCGATGATGCTAACATATTGGATGTCTACAACTCAGAATTTCTCATTCATTCAGTGTTTTGCTTTTTCATGTATATAATATTTACATATATAAGTATGTACATTAATGCTTGTGTTTTTGTGAATGTTCATTGTCAACCTGTCCGCTTACATTGGCATTAAAGATTATTTTCATTGTTTCGTATAAGCATCGCCAATATCATTGTGGTCTTTCGTTAAATGTAACGTGACCAGACATCTCACATACTTTGGACAGATTTTTTGAATTCTATCTTTTAAATTATTTAGCAGCCTTCAACCAATCGTAAAGAAACTAATAGTGGTGCTTTTAATATTTTATAAATTATGGAAACATAAAACAAAACATTATTTTATATATATATTTTTTTTGGGAAAATTCCAATAAAAGAAACGCCAAAAAAAATTGCCATGAAAAGCTTCTCAAAAATCTGTCGTTCGGAGTTGACTTTAAACTGTAGGTCCCGCTACTCATGTATAAAATTAACGCACACAACACGAGTGGTGTGAGAAGCTAGGACGTTGTACAATGGGTCAATTCGACCTCCGGTTACTGTACTTGTCACAGTTGACAAGTACACGTCCTCTAACCTAACCTAACCTAACGAATTTTATGATCTTGTATATAAAAATTATTTTAGAACTTTGTAAAGAATGGTACCTTTACATAGAAACGCGTATCATATACAAAGCATTTGCTTATAAGCCTGTTTGAACTTTTTAAACCTGTGCAGTAAATCTTTATGAAATTTTCAAAAATAATATATTCTATTGTAGCTTATTTCCGTCGTCCCAAACAATAACAGCCTAAGTCGATTTAGGCCAATTTGATGTTCTACTTACAAAACTTTATACTTAGGTTACGTATTTTTAAAAAGTTACTAATAAATAACATGTTAACCTAATTAATATAATATTAATTAATACAATTTTTTAACCCACTTTCTTAATTTTTTCGGAATCACTTCCATATATAAGTTATCTTTCTAGAAAGTATCATTTCGTTTTAGGCCTGAAACCGCAGATAAATTACATACATATGTATGTACGTGTTTTCAAAAAAGCTTTCTGGTCACATTAATTAAATATTAAGTAGAGAACGATATTTCTCTTGTCTGCCCGTAAACTTATATCTTTTTTTGCACATGTATTTTGGAGCGTTGAAGATACCATATTCGAATAAAATAATTAAGTTCTGTGGTTAAGAAAACATTAATAAATTTTGTTGGATTCTTTTTAACAGCAAACAAATATTGTTGATACAACAATAAAAACTACAAAAATTTGTCGTCAAAATTGTTGTTGAAAAAAAAGTTGGCAACCCTGGTAGTTAACAGACATAAATTTTTTGCATATTGGATCTCGAGATTTTCAAACGATAAATTTTAACAGATTTAATAATTTTTAAGAACAATAAACTTTCTAATTATATAAAGCTAATATAGAAGTTTGTGGATATAGTGAAGTATGAGTGGAAAAGGTCGCAGAAGCGTTAATAAAAGTATATTAAATTGTGGTCAATGTAAAATACAGATAAAAGAAAAAGACAATTTTATTGAGTGCGACAAGTGTCACAAAGTATTACACTCTCATTGCTCTCGCTTAAATAGAAGAGAGTTTGAGTTTTTTGTCAACAATCAAAATGAGACTTTTACTTGTTTTTTATGCGAAAATGCAGATAATGAGGGAATTAGAAATGAGCTGCAAGCAATCAAAACAAAACTCGAAAAGCTCGACCAGCTGACTAATATACAAGAAACAATACATTTCATGTCCCAACAATATGATGATATTTTAAAAGGTTTGGCTGATAATAAAAGGAGATTAAACGATGTCGAAAAAGAAAATATTTTATTGAAAAAAGAAATTAAAGATTTAAAATCGTCGGTGAAATTTTTAAACGATACTCGTGTAAAAAATGATTGTATTGTAAGTGGATTGAAAGTTAATGATAATGCTACAGCTGTTGATTCAGTATTGGAGTTGGCAAAAAGTGTTGGTGTTGATTATATTTCAATTTCTCTACAAAATTTCCGAATGGATAACAAATTTTTGAAGATAATATCAGTATATCGTTCGCAAAAATGTGCGATCGACCAGTTTTTAAGGAAAATTGAAGAGCTAATGGATGATAGTGCACAAAATCCTCTCATAATGGTTGGTGATACGAATATTGATGCATTTCATAACCCGCAATACCCAGATTTGGCAAACTTATGATTGCTACAGTTGTCATTATCTTATAACAAGACCGATCAGTGGAACTTGCATAGATCATGTATTTAGTAATATTCATGGGAAGATTTCGGTCGACTCGGTTGAGTGCTTATTGACAGATCACAATATCATTTGCTGTAAGGTGGAAAATAGCTTCGTTCCGAACAAATATATTGAAACTGACAAAATTCAATGTGACTTCAATAAAGTCAAAGATTATTTACAGTGTAATTTAAATAAAATCAATACAAATTCTAATTCATCAGAACTAACAGAAAGTATGATAATTTGTATCAATAACGCTGTTGCTAAATCAACAACTTGCACTAAGGTCAAAACAAAGTTTCGGTTTGAAATTTGTCCTTGGATAAATAAAAATTTACAAAGTTTGATATTATACAAGCGTAAGCTACTAATTAAGCGACGGAAGTACAAGGACACTAAAGTCAATGATTTGTTGAAAAGAATTAGTAAAATTATTAAGATTGCAAGCAAAATAGCAAGGAATGATTACTATTACGACAGTTTGAGTAGAGCAGGAGGAGATACAAAGAAGTGCTGGAAGTTTTTAAATAACATATTAGGTAGACAGCCAAAAAGTAATGTAAACCTTATGACCTCTGCAGGTGCCGTGATTCTTGATGAACAAGTTAAGGCTAATGAACTAAATAACTATTTTGTATAGTCAGTAAAAGACCTAAGGAGCCAAATACAAATATATCCTGGTGATGCCTGTAATCAACTTAGAACATTATCCCAGAGTTCTCAGCGATTTTTCTTCGAAGCTGCCACTATTAAGGATTTAGAAGTCGTAATAGATAATTTGGATACTAAGAAGTCAACTGGTTGTGATGGCATTTCACCTAAATTAGTAGTTGAATGCAAAGAAATAATTTTACCAATGCTAATTAATATTTTTAATAAAATTACCAGCTCGGGTACCTTCCCTGACTGTTTAAAGATTAGTAAAATTGTACCCATTCCAAAAGTTCCAAATGCTACTACTGTAAACAAATTTCGTCCAGTTGCTCTTCTTTCAATTATTGATAAAATATTTGAAAAACTTATATACCAACAACTTCTACAGTATATTGAAAATAATAATTACATTTACAAGCATCAGTTTGGATTTAAAAAAGGATGTGGAACAGAGGAGGCGGTTGTGAATGTAGTTAATGATATATGTAATGGTTTGGATACAGGCTCAAATAGCGTAGCTGGTATATTCTTGGATTTTAGTAAAGCGTTTGATCTAGTTGATCACAAAATCATGTTACAAAAACTTAAGTACCATGGTGTAAATGGTATAGAGCTGAATATGTTTGAGAGTTACTTAAAAAATCGGAAGCAATATGTAGAAATTGATCAAATCAAAAGTGATATGACAAATGTTGAGTGTGGTGTACCACAGGGTAGCTGCTTAGGCCCCCTACTTTTTTCTATTTACCTAAACGACATAAGTAATTTGGATTTAACTGGACATTTGTACATGTTTGCTGACGATGTGTGTCTCTTTTATCCGTACAAATATGACTTGTCGTTAAAAGTAAATATGGAACGGGATATATCTTTGATTGAATTTGCTCGTCTTAACAAACTGGTGCTAAATGCAGGAAAAACTAAACTAATACGTTTTAGACCTCACGCTGTCAATAATAATTTCAGCATTTATGTTGATGGTAATATCATTACTGAGACAGATTCTGTTAAGTATTTAGGAATAACTCTGCAGAGCAATCTTGCTTGGGATTTACACATTCGCGAACTGAAATCAAAAATAGCTCCAGCCGTTGGCATATTATATAAAATGAAATATAAACTCAATGAAAACACAAAACTTTTATTATATCAAGCTTTAATACAGAGTCACCTAAATTACATGGCTATAATTTATGGTTTTAAAAGTACAACAATTCTAAAAAGTCTGCAAGGTATGCAAAATAAATCGCTGAAAGTAATATATAATTTGCCCATTAGATTTCAAACTTTATCACTTTTTCGAGACATCTGCAAATCAATCTTGCCAATTCACGGGATATATAAGTATCAAGTTTTGATGTACATATTTAAATCCTTACACAACATTGGCTATCGAACCGTTCGATTTAATCAGAACCAAGCAATATTCAATACTCGGAATCAGCAAGACTTATGGACTCCAAGATGCCGATTAGAAACTTCGAAGCAACGCATTCAATACATGGGTGTTGTTGAATACAATAACCTTCCTGTAATTCTGAAAACTTGTAACAGAATTTCCACTTTCAAAAATTGTCTTAAAGAATATTTAGCAGAAAATCTTGAAACACTCTTACAGTAAAATCTTTTAGTCAAATCATAATTTTTCTTTAAAAACAATATTTTTTATAATTTTGAAATGTATGTAATTGTACAATAGTTTGTTATTGCCAACTTGTCTCAATAATGCCTTATTGGCGCTGAGACCAATAGAATTTCGATATTAGGTTGTACTTGAAATGTCAATAAAAAAAAAAAATAAAAAAAAATGTTATTTTTCGGTTAGCATTGTTTCTACAGACGATTCATTTGTATAATATATTATACAAAAGTAGAATGAACAGTGTGACAGCCTTAACTTTGTCTTATTTCGAATGACAAAGCCTACAACCAAAGTAACGACGATAATATTATAAAATTATAAGTAAAAAGCCATCCATATTTATTTACAAATTTGTAATGATGTTACTTGATTGAATGATTATTGATTGAATTGATTATTTTTATCAATAATCAATTTTAACTCTTGTTACTGTAGACACCACTCTACCGTCTTTTTAATGGTAAAAAAAACTATCCGCCAAATTAAACTCGAAATTTTTATTAGTAAAACTCTGCTTAATACCTTTCACAAATGTTTATAAAGCACATTATTCTACGTTAATATAAAGGGTCCGCCACATAATTTTTTTTTTTGAAAATGCTTTAAAAAAAACTACTGAATATTTTCTCAAATTTCTTTTTTTATTTAAAAGTACAATCCTTCCGGTTAATAATGGAAAATAATTTCATTCAAATGGCTGCCTCGGCTGGCCATGCAGAAGCCTACACGATCGGTCCAATTTTTAAGCACATTATCGATTGTGTGCAGCTGTATTTCACCAATGGCTTCACGAATATTGTCCTTTAAAGCGTCAATTGTCTCTGGATTGTCGGTGTAACACTTATCTTTGACGGCACCCCACAAATAATAGTCCAACGGTGTCAAATCGCAGCTCCGAGGTGGCCAAACGACATCAGCTCTGCGGCTGATAATGTGATCTTCAAAAATAGGGCGCAAAACATCGAGTGTAGCTTCGACTGTGTGGCACGTAGCGCCGTCCTGTTGAGACCAAATGTTGCCAATATCCTCCTCTTCAATTTTTGTGAACAAAAATTCGTTCAACATGGCCCGATAACGATCGCCTTTGACTGTAACGGCCACTCTTTGCTCATTTTCGAAGAAAAATGGCCCAATTATGCCTCTGGACCAAAATCCGCACCAAACAGTGACTCGTTTTGGCTGCGTCTCGTGTATGCGTTCGGGGTTTCTGTGCCCCAAATGCGACAATTTTGTTTGTTTACATGCCCGCCAAGATCAAAATGAGCTTCATCGGAAAAGATGATTTTTTTTGCCAAAATCGGCATCTTCTGTATGTCGACCGCAGGCCCACTTAGCGAAGCGAAAACGCATTGGATGGTCAATTGGCTTCAACTCCTGAACCAATTGGACTTTGTATGGCGTCATGGTCTTTATGCAAAATTCGTCACAATGATGTCTCCGAAATGTTCAATTGTTGAGAACGACGGTGAATTGATGTTGATGGCGCTTCACGCACACTTTCTGCCACAGCAGCAATATTCTCGGCTGTACGCACTGTTTTTGGCTTTTCACGCTTTGGTTTATCGATGAGGATGCCAGTTTCTTTCACTTTTTTCACAAGATAACGAACATACGGAGCTGACGGTGCTTCTCTTCTTCCAAAATCCGTACGCAATTTTCGTTACAACGTTAGATGGCGGACCCGGTATTTAAAAAACTTGAACTAAAATAATACATACATAATTGGTCATTGCAACCCTTCAGTCAGGATTACGAACTAGGTTTTCACACCACTCAATTGTGTGTATTAATTTTATACATGAGTGGCGGGACCTACAGTTTAAAGTCGACTCCAAACGACAGATTTTTTGAGAAGCTTTTCATGGCAATTTTTTACTCTCAGAGTTTTTGCCAGAAATCTGCTGAGAGGAAGTCGACGAAGAAAATTTTTTTGATATTTTCGTTTTGATATCTGACCTGGGGTTTGAACCGTGGACTTACGTCTAATAAGCCAACACACTACCTACTAGACTACTAAAACAATACGAACACAAATAAAATTATTCACTTAAAACAAAGATTGTTCTTAATAAATAAATAAATAAATAAGGATTTAGTATGATTTATTATTTATAAACGGATACACAATAGTACATATGCAAGTAATGGAATAAAGACTTACTTCATATTTAGTGGAGTAATAATTATTTCTCTATTCTTTTGCTTTCCTGCATCCCATGAATTGAATTGCACAAAATTATCCTTTTTCAGATATTCAAATCCAAGTACTTTCCAACTGCGAGAAAAGCACGTCAGTATTTTTACAGTTATCACGTGAAACTCTTCATTATGCGATTTAAAGTATAGGTTGCTTAAGCGATTGCGCGACTGCGCTAGCCACATTCTATCTTCGATATTGTTTTCAACAAACCAGGTTTCTTTACATTTAAATGTGGGTCTCTACCGCATTGACATCACTACTTAATCGACATTTCGCCCTCTGCATAGCTAACCATGACGTTTTGAAAAATGTCGCTGTACATACAATTGTTTATTATGGCATTTATTCTATCTAGTGGACCAATACCGCACACAGAAAATCATCTCCTTACTGTTACTTCACCCCTCCCTGTTTTACTGTTCTTTTGTTTCTTAGAATTTTATTGATTACATTTTGAATTACAATTGAGCGGTAATCCGCTTAGGGACAATAGTACGACTTGGCTTTAACTAAAAGCAGGTTTTTAACGGGCAGATAATTCATTTTTCATAATTTAAGTGAACAATAAGGTAGAAGTGAACGTTAAGCCAAAGGGAGGATCATCTTCCCTTTAACTTTTAAAGTTAAGTTTATGTTAAAACTTGCAATATTATATATTATTTTCAATATGGCAACTTAAAATATAAACAAAATAAGCAAACATTGCTCCGGCATGTCATATTTTTGAAAAAGTGTACTTTATTTTATCTGTAGGTTGTAATAACAAAAAGAAGTTAAAGGTGACTTTAAAGTTCATTTTAGCTAAAGTTACCTTTAACTAAACCCAACTTTAACCGCAAGTTGTGTTAATGCCCCTTAACGTGCTCGTTGGTGAGTTTAGTGCTTTTTGTACTTCTTTATGGTTTTAACCTAGTGCCTACTGCTCACCAAAGAACGATTCTGGTTGTAGAATTTAATGGCAATTGGAAAGAACGTAAAATTTTCAAACTTCTTATGAATTATAATATGGTGCATGTAATTTTTTTTCTGTTTAAGGAATTTACCACTAAAAAAATTCTTAGTCCCGCTGAAAATTTAGTTTGAGCCTTTTTTTCGCCAGGTTTCAAAAATTTTCTTTCAAAAGCTAAATTCTTACAGTCAACAGACAGACAGTAAATAAGCATATTTTTCTTTTGAAATGCAACAACAATACACATACGTATGTATATTAACTCTTTATTTTTAAATGTATGTGTAGTGTATATTCTTTATAAAATTTAAAAACATTTATGAGGTGCCCAACAATATTAAGCTTATTATAAGTATGTAGTATGTTTTGCTAGCACCCATATGTATGTGAAACCGTAGTTTTGTCTTAAATTTCGGAATACGTTCTGTCTGCGGCAAGTAACGATGCTGTTTTGTTGGCATAAGCTGTACTACCAGTTTTGCACAAAACTTGACATTCTGAACATATTTAAAAGCATACGAACATAAACGTTTAAATGGATGGCAATGCATTTAAAAATACAAAATATCGCTAATTTATTGCACCTGTTACTTGCTGTTTTGACTTCTACCTGACATCTATAGGTGGAATGCAACTGCAACTGAAAAGAAGACGATGAATGCCTGCCTACCTTTTTTATTTTTGAAAATCTTTGAAGCCTGGATGCTGATAAATGACTGTGTAGCTGCAGAATCAAGTGATGCATGTATACATATAAGAAAATTTGCAATTAGTAGCTTCACCAAAACTGTAGGGACAGACAGAACAAGTTTTATATATTGTTTGCGCGAATCTTCAAAGGTAACGTTCTTGATCGCTCCAATGATACACTGTTGTTGAGCGGACAAGTAGAAAAACAAAAGTTTAAAAAAATACCTGTACAGGTAACCCTCGATTTACGCGGTTTGTTGGGACCGAAGAAATTATGTTTAAATCGAAAACGCGTAAAATGAGGTTAAGAATTCATATAAAAGCTTATTTTGGGACCAAAAATTACGTATATCGCGTAATTGGAAACATAAAATACGTGTAAAACTCACTTTTGGTACTTAAAAATCGTGTAAAAAAACACACCAAATTATTTTTTATTATTAAACTTCTATTATTTAATTTGTACTTTTCATTTATTAAAAATAAATTTCTGTGTTTTCTTAAATACTATAGTTATCAAAATTACAAATAATATAAAACAAAGAACATAACGTCATAGCGTCAGTGCTGCATTTCATGTAAATCGAGGGTTACCACTATTTTTTAAACGCGTTATATCAAAATCGCGTAAAAAAAGTCGCGTAATTAGAAAAATGGATGTTATTTTTGAATCGCGTTATATCAAAATCGCGTAAATAAAGTATCGCCTAAATCGAGGGTTACCTGTATATCATACATACATATGTATGTACATAGCTGGAAGTGCTTGCGCCGAGAAGGCATTAATATAAGTCATGCATGCATGTCATGTATTTACATATACTATATACATATAGTCGCCAGTCACTAGGCCAATTAATCACTATTTATGGTCAATTTTTAAATGCTTCAAGAGGCCATGTGTACTGAATGCGATTATATGATTACATTCAAGAGATACTCGCTATTATTGCACTGTTATATAAGTTAAAAAAAAAAAATTAAAAAACTGTTGTGATTATTATTCTTATTAATTTTAAATAAGCCGATTATTGCACTCGGTCTTTATTTACCAAAAATACCAAATCAGTATCAATGTACATATATCCTTTATTATAGAATAGAAGTATTACAACGATGCGAAATTAAGTTCAGTCTGAAGGATTTGTCATATTCCCATGTTTAAACTTACATTTAATGTGTGTGCATTTATGTGAATTACAAAATGTTATCTTTCTTTAATGATCAATTGATGTACATTTAAGTATACTAATTCAAGATATAATATATAGGGTGTTTTTTATAGAGGTATAGAACTTTAAGTTGCAATAAGACAACGATGGATTATTCGATTGACATGAATTTTATTTATCCGAAAGATAATCTTGTGGCATTACATTTTAAATATGATTTCTGGCATATGACCGCCACGGCTGGCGCGGATGTAGTCCAATCTGGACGTCCAATTTTCTATGACTTTTTCCAACATTTGTGGCCGTATATCGGCAATAACACGGCGAATGGTGTCTTCCAAATGGTCAAGCGTTTGTCCCACAGAAAGTAGTCTAGCGGTGTTAAATCACAAGATCTTGGAGGCCAATTCACAGGTCCAAAACGTGAAATTAGGCGGTCACCAAACGTGTCTTTCAATAAATCTATTGTGGCACGAGCTGTGTGACATGTTGCGCCGTCTTGTTGAAACCACATCTCCTGGACATCATGGTTATTCAATTCAGGAATGAAAAAGTTAGTAATCATGGCTCTATACCGATCACCATTGACTGTAACGTTCTTCCTCAATGCTACGCTCTACAGCAGCAATAGCTTCTTCTGTACGCACCGTACAGCGTCTCTGGTGATGCGAGTTATCAATAAGGCTAAATGTGGTGCGAAAACGTTCCATGGTTAATCGAATTAACTGCTCTGATGGACGATTTTGTCGACGATAAAATGGACGTAGTACGTTTTCCGCACATAACCATTATTTTCGAAATAAAATTGCACTATTTGCAAGCGTTGTTCAGGCGTGAGTCTATTCATGATGAATTGCCAAACCAAACGGAGAATAAATCCCTTGACAGCTGTTAAATCGGTCGCCATCTTGAAAAGTAATGCCAACTTAAAGTTCTATACCTCTATAAAAACACCCTTACAATCCTTCCGGTTAATAATGGAAGATAATTCCATTCAAATGGCTGCCTCGGCTGGCCATGCAGAAGCCTACACGATCGGTCCAATTTTTAAGCACATTATCGACTGTGTGCAGCTGTATTTCACCAATGGCTTCACGAATATTGTCCTTTAAAGCGTCAATTGTCTCTGGATTGTCTTTGACGGCACCCCACAAATAATAGTCCAACGGTGTCAAATCGCTGCTCCGAGGTGGCCAAACGACATCACCTCTGCGGCTGATAATGCGATCTTGAAAAACAGGGCGCAAAACATCGAGTGTAGCTCGGCTGTGTGGCACGTAGCGCCATCCTGTTGAAACCAAATGTTGCCAATATTCTCCTCTTCAATTTTTGTGAACAAGAATTCGTTCAACATGACCCGATAACGATCGCCATTGACTTTAACGGCCACTCCTTGCTCATTTTCGAAGCAAAATGGCCCAATTATGCCTCTGGATCAAAATCCGCACCAAACAGTGACTCGTTTAGGGTGCGTCGGCTTTTCAATGTATGCGTGCGGGTTTTCTGTGCCCCAAATGCGACAATTTTGCTTGTTTATATACCCGCCAAGATCAAAAGGAGCTTCATCTGAAAAAATGATTTTTTTTTGCCAAAATCGGCATCTTCTGTAAGTCGATCGCAGGCCCACTTAGCGAAGCGAAAACGCATTGGATGGTCAATTGGCTTCAACTCCTGAACCAATTCGACTTTGTATGGCGTCATACCAAGGTCTTTATGCAAAATTCGTCTTAGATATGTCTCCGAAATGTTCAATTGTTGAGAACGACGATGAATTGATGTTGATGGTACGATGGCAGCCATTTGAATGAAATTATTTTCCATTTTTAACCGGAAGGATTGTACTTTCAAATAAAAAAAGAAATTTCAGTATTTTTTTCAGTAGTTTTTTTAAAGCATTTTCAAAAAAAAAAAGTTATTTGGCGGACCCTTTAGATGTGTTTAGAGAGAAAATGCTTTGAAATCGTTTGAGATCTACTAACTGGATAGGGTGAGTGTCCATTTGGCCCTAATTCAGGAAGACGTCCATCTGCTATATGACATATATGTTCCTGTCAGAACTAAACTTGTTAATGGAAACCACCAACCGCGGTTTAATGCTGAAATAAAAGCGTTAATTGATAAGCGAGACATCGCGTGCAGGCGATGGTAGAGGTTCAGAAAGTTGTAGGTACCCACAAGAAGAACACAGAGTCAATTTAAAATTCAAAGGCCTATTATATTAAATTTTTATACTTAATATTTAATAGGATTTTCTAGTATTTCATGAGCAAGTTTTTCAGTTGAATTTTGTTTGCCGTTCAGCGACTGCCTAACCGATGTTCTAAATGACCTCCTCAAAAAAAATTTGGAGTTTGTTGGTATACAAAGGAATTAAGCCTGTGGGGCTTTGGTAGGCAAATCACATCTTCATATTAGCAGTAGTATGATTAGGTTCATTGACATGTTTGAAGTAATAACCATTACGAATTCTTAGTTCTTTTGAATGGTGAATTCATTCTTTAGAATGTTTAAATACTCTCTGTTATTCATTATTTTCTCAATAAATTCCATACAAACTCACACATTGTGCCGACATACATCCCCACAGCATTGTACTCCCGAGGCCATGTTTAACTATTTCCCCCAAAGGGGAACAAAGGGGAAATGATGTGCTTTCTTCAGACGACTCAAAATATAATAACTTGATTTTTTATATCGAAATTTTCACTTTCACTTTTATAACAAAGAAAAGAAAAAGGTGGATCCGGGTTCTGAACATGCTTTGAAAAAGGAATCACGGAGACTTTTCAACGTGGCGAGTATATATAGTATATATCTAGAGATACGATAATTACAAAAGAATTCTGCATTCTAAGAGGGATTCATGGAGATATTGCTATGACAACATGGAAACTATCAACGAAACCTCCAGGCTAAGGATAGTACTCTCAAGTGTTAATAGTTTTTCTATTTTGGCATACAATATATAATTATAAACTGACGACAATATCTGCAGAGATCTAGAAAATCTAAATCTTTTAATGTAAATTTAAAATAGCCTCGATTGTTTTAAGTTTGCTTGTATACTTTGGCTAGAAATCTCCATAAAGTTATCATCTCAATACTTTTTAAATAGAATAGAAAATGGCATCAGCACTACTACTGTGATTAAGGTACGAAAAAAATTTTCGCTCGTGATTACATAAAACACTCAGCTTACCCTCATTTCAGAAATATAATCATCAACCCTGAATGCGTGTTTGGAGAATATTTGGCCACAATGCGTTAAATTTGCAAATACTGGTGGGAACCCAAATGTGGTCGATGTACTGTTGAAATAGTAACACTAGCACAACCTGTTGGGGGTGACTGTTTCAATAACCTTACCTTTGATCATATAAACAAATTGATTTGTTAGAAGTTCCATGGGAAGACTTTGGAGCAAGCGATAACAGTGATGAGAGTAAAACTCCATCTTCGATGCCAGTTCAATTCTGGATGGCCTTCAAAACAAATAAGTTAGCAGAATATTTTTAGACAAATAAGCATATTAACGATGGAATCGTGAAATTTCAATCAAACCTCTAATTATGCGTGGCTCTATACAAGAATTTGAGCAAACTAGGATCGCGACGACCCGTAGATAAATTCGCTGTTAAAATAATTTAACCAGTAGAATCAGAAAATTCAGACGTGCTAAGCGTATGTTTTGATGAAGCTGTTATTGAACCAGTACAGCGCAAAAGTCTAGACTTACCATCATAAACTGACACCAAATTAAAGGTGTTGTTTTTTTTATAGAAATATCTTTTAGACCACTTTCTTGGTTGAAAATCCAATTATGCATGATTTCGTTTTATAGGGCGTTCTCTTAAACGTATGTACCATGTAAAAACAAGATTAGGGGTACATACTTTATGTTCGTAAGCAGTTTTGTAAGTCACATGAGGATGACAGCGAGAGTATCCCATTTTTTAGGCGAATATGACAACGGTAATTCAATATGTGACGAGCCTGGAAACTCGAAGCTCTTTCAAAAATTTTTTTGGAATATTTTGGTCTTGACAAATGGTTTCTTCTGTCCTTATGTATGGAGGTGTTGTAATCATGCTTAAGATCTTGTTCATTAAGCTAAGGCACTTCCCCATAAGCGAATAGTACAACAGCATCTTGGTTTTAAAAGAGAATTTTACAATGAAATCAGCAGTTTCAGTCAAGTAGCTAACAAACAATTTTTCAAAAAGTTTGAAATTACTTTGTTCTCACTAAGTTTGCCTCAACGTGAAATTTTCAAGTCAGAATAGGTATCTGAAATTTTCACAAACTGTGAAATTTTCACAAACAAAACTTGGCTTAAAATAATATAACAAGATATGTATTTACTATAGAGGACGACGCGGCCATATATCACAATTTTCTTACCATATCTTTGGAATTAATTTTTATTACTTAAATGTTACTAATATACTTATTTAGAAGGATTAAATATGCAAGATCCAACCGCGGTAGGATAATTATACAACATAGATATGACTCTTTTTTCACAACGTGGGTTTTTTTATACATACCATCAGTCCTTGGAATACTTTACCAAACTATATTCAGAACATAGGCAATTCAACTAAGTTCACAGAGAAGTTATACAATTTTGTTTATCTGGTCTTTACCATATTTTGATTATTTTGTACATTTTTATTTTTATTAGTGATTTTTAATTTTCATTTTTCTAATTTAGTCTATAAATTTTATTGTATCTTTATTTATTGGTTTTTAATCTCAAATTCACGATTTTTCGACTAATATTAAATGTTTTTCAAATTAAATTAAATTTTATTCGAAACAAATTAAATTATTTGTAACACAAATTAATTAATTTCTAATACAAATTCATTGTTTTTCATTTGAAATTAAATTGTTTTCATTTATATTTAAATTTATTTTTTTTCAATTTCAATTTATATAATTTTAAATTAATTTTTTATTATTTTAAATGAGGGAATATCTTAATCTTTGTACAAAATTAAAAGGTGACTTATATCATTTTTGCCATTCATTAGTATGTTTAAAAAATGTTCAACCGTTAACACTACAAACATTGTTACCAACGCATAGTTTCAGTATTTCTTGAACATTGAATCTACAATTTGATGTTGTTGGTAATGAGTTCATCAACATAAATAGTGAAAGATAAAATTGCCGAGTTTGGGCATACATTAGTTTTTCTTCCTCCATACTCCCCCATGCTACACCCAATAGAAAAAGTATTCTCAAAAACTAAACTGTGTGCAATTTGCTAGCTGATCCCGATATTAATATGTACTTGGTATCTGTAATTAAAATCTCCGTCGAATCGGTAACACCGTCTGATTGTAATAATTACTATGTCAATATGACCATGTCATTATAATTAGCTGCATCTGCAGAATATTTTATATTAAATTTATAACTATATTACTATTTATAATCTTAATTTACGGTATAAAAAGTTTTATATATTTTTAACTATTTTGCGTTAACTAAAAAACTAATTTGAAGTTAAAATAAGTTAATTAAAAATTAAAAAAATTTAATTTAAAATTAAATATATTTAATATGACCCACAAAAAGTTTAATTTGTGTTGAAAATAATTTAATTTCATTCTAATAAAATTTAATTTGTTTTGAAGAAAATTTAATTTGGTTTAAAAAAAATTGAATTTGTGTGCAAAAATCTTTAATTTGAGACTAAAAACCTATATATATGTATATATTTTTCTTTATTTGCGTATATTTCTTAATATTTGTATAAACTGTTCTTTGTATTTTGTCTACTTCATTTTTTACGAAAATGGAAATGGTGTTTTGCTTTCACATCGTTGAAATTGTAAACAAATGCTACAAAAACAATGAACTTGTTTACGTGATAAAAAAGTAAACAAAAATATACCAACAAAAACCAGTATAAAAACTGGAATAAACATACATACATAATTGGTCATTACAACCCTTCAGTCAGGATTACGGCCTAGCTTCTCTACACCACTCATGTTGTGTGCGTTAATTTTATTCATGAGTGGCGGGACCTACAGTTTAAAGTCGACTCCGAACGACAGATTTTTTGAGAAGCTTTTTATGGCAATTTTTACTCTCAGAGTTTTTGCCAGAAATCTGCTGAGAATAAGTCGCCGAAGAAATATTTTCATATTTTCGTTTTGATGTCTGACCTGGGATTTGAACTCGGGCCTTTCGTCTAATAAGCCAACACACTACCTACTAGACCAATATTATATATTATACAAAAATGCATGAACAACGCTGCTATAACAATACACAAACAACAATAATGTAAACAACATGCTTACATTTATAGAGACTTCGAGAAGTCATTCGTCTTTAAGAGCATTTATTAGACTGTTTACCCTGCTATATAAAATGCAAGACAAAACAGGCAACAGGGTCAGTAAAATTCAGTCAATCTTGCGTGAAGACGCTGTGTGTGTAAGAGAGTAATCGTGGTTTCAAGATCTCCGTTATAAATATCTGTCGAACAAATTCACTAGCAATTGTTATTAGTTACGCAAAAGAGTGCAAAGCGAATTAACAAACAAAGCAATTGTTGTTGTTTACATCAAGTTGTGAACAGTGGCACACCGAATTGTGCCAACAATAAAGAAGTTAATTAAAACTAAACATAAATTCATTTTTATTTTACACTCAGGTCTTGTTTTATGGGATAGATGCGTTCCAAAAAAATCGCATAAATTGAATTCGCATAAAACGAAATAAAAATGAATGATTCGTTCCAAAATCCTGAAAAACTATATACAGTGCTGTTCAAAAAAATAGATTCACCTGCTCTCCGTAAGGTTTACTAGACATCTCTTATGCAAAGGAGTATATGTAAAAAAGTAACTGCACATTGTTTACTGGCCTCTTATGAATATAATTCCGGTACATTTCAAAAACTTGAAGCGTGAATCTTCTTTAATTAATTGCAAGATGTTGACCATGGTGAATCTATTTTATTGAACAGCAGTGTAAATTCAAAATTTAATTGAAAAATCAAAGCAAAATCGCATTAAAAATCAACAAAAGTAGCAAAAACTTCTAAAAAAAAAACAAACAAAAATAAAATATTAAATCATTATTTACAGAAAAAAATTATCCAAAAAATAATGAATAAATAATAAACTGAAGCTTATATTTATGATTGTACGCTCAATCATTCTGCATCGTTTACATAGTACATACCTATCAGGTAGTGTATACATATGTAGGGGACTAGATCAACGAATTTTTAGAAAGTTTGTTTCTTTTATTGCAGGATATGTAGTCAGTTATTAAACTTTGTGACTTTGAGTTTTTAAATTGCCTATGCAACTCATGATATCCGGAAAGCAGAAATCATTAACTTCGTTGAGGATATCACAAATTTGTTTTGAATTGAACTGAAAAAAAAACTTTAAAAACTATCAACAAATATCAAAAAATTTCATTTAAAATCGCATAAATTCGTATTCACACAAAAAAAATCCGCATAAAACGAGACCCGAGTGTATTTCCAATCATGAACCCATATTTTAAGCGTTTTTAAGAGGTAAAAAACGTAACAATATATTAATTTCTGAGATTATAAATGTTCTAATTCATTTCTATTTCTGCATTATTCCTTACATTTTATTACTTATATTATCAATGTTTTTTTTATTATTTTTGTCTTTGCTGTACTCCCATAGCACTTTCATTTATAAGATCTTGTTGCGCTATGATTAATATTAAATAAATTTAAGTTTTCTGTGTATTACCAAACCTATTTGAAATCGATCACTAGAAATAATAGTAAAATAAATTTACTGCTATGTATTTTAAACATATTTAGTAAAAAAATGACAAGATAAAAAGAAATAAATAAATGTTATTTTGGAGGCTTAAAACAGTGGTGGTCAAAATATTTGCAACTGAAAACACATATCCATATGTGATTTACTTTATTTATTTTTTGGTACTTATTTTCAAAATTTTTTTAGTTCTTAATACTGTTTTATTAATCACATCAAATCAAATTAAAACTGATATTTTTTCTTTCCGGGCTTAAAACCTTCGGTTAGACGCTAAATCTTTTGATAGAATTTTCGAGCGTCATTTCTATATTTGTACATATCCATTCCCTCACGCTCCTGCCTTTCCTGCTCCCTCGTCTGCCCTTCCTGTAGTCCCCGACAATAGCTCGCGTAGCGTTGGACTGTAACGCTTTCTTGTATGTGGCGTTTTTCGCTGCAGCTGCCTCGCGAAACACTTAATCGTACCATTGATTTCGCATCATACCATTAATTTCGCAATAGTGCGCAAGGAGTGGGAGATGTTGGCGCATAGTCCACAAATGTCACTGAGATTAGATGGGGAATGACGGAGCTCACCCATGAGTTGAGCGGAACGCCTCGGCTGTCTTAGTGATCGACTAGAACTTATGACAAGCAATAAGACCACCCGATTGAAATACGCAAATCGAAACATGTAAACGGACTGGCAAAAAGATAAATAATTCAGATAGATGTTTTGAAGTGTTGAAAAAAAGGTCACTGTTGACTAGTCAAACTTGATGCATATACCATTCACGATTGACACATCAAAAGTGTTGGAAAAAAGGTCACTGTTGACTAGTCAAACTTGATGAATAAATTAATATACCCCATTGCAAAAAAAATTGTTTTTTGTTTTGATATATTTTTATTATACAATAAAATACAAAACAAAAATAATATATATAAATCTTATAAGAATAGTAGTAATAATAATAATATTACTAATAATAATAATAATCCCATATACGTGGACCGGGAGCACTGTAACATATGTCATAGTAATTTATATAAGAATAATTTACAATAAACAATGATGGACACATATCTTGACCTCTTTAAAAATATGGCTGCAAACTGATAAGTTGAAAGCCAATGTAGAGCTATACAATCAAAAGGTCCTGGATGTATACCAGGTGGGTATGGTATAGCACATGCTGGATGTAAATCGGTTTCGGGTGCCACGGGAAGATTGTACAGAGTTAATTTTCTAGAAAGAAGAAAAACAGAAATTAAATTTCACTTCATTTTTTTAACATCACAGTTCAAAAAATGTCAAACTTACCCGTGACACGAAACTATAAACCAATAGTAATAATGCTTCTTTATTATTATTTATAAATGAAATTTTTTTAGGTATAAAGTAACTTTTATTTTAATTTTAATTTCCACGTCTTTTTTTATAACACAAAGATGACAATTAAAATTTTCGTCATAAGACGATATAAATTTTTGGTTTCAAAGCCTACTACGATTGAATTTTTGAAATGAATAAATTTACCGGTCATTTGACAGTCAACAGTGATGTGTTTTTGATGTATTAACAAATACAACTCTGAAGCATAAAAAGTCAAATAAAAATTACATGTGTAGTAGTAAGTAAGTTGTGTATGTGCTTGTTTCGGTCATTCATTTCCTGTAGGGATGTTTTTAAAAGTTGTATTGGTTTTGCGTTTTCAGTTTACGTAAATGCCAGTAATCAAGAAGAAGAATCAAAATACAATATATTTTCTATGTAACTTGAGTCGACAATTAACATTTCAAAATTATAATTGTTCGCACAGATAATTAATTAATTTACTTTTTTTCGCAATATTTTTCATTGTGTTGCTTGAAAATCAAATTATAAATACTGGTGCTATCTTATCACTTTTTGACGTTTGGAATACGCAATACAACATAGCATTGAGCGTTTACAAACAAAAATTGTATTCAATACAACATACACGATACAAAGTCGTGTGAATTGGCCAAATATTTTATTAATTTTATAGAATTTAGGACAGGACAGGAAGATTAGAAGATTAACAGGTACATGGGTTAGTTGTGCATGGGATAGTTTCGAGTGACCCCCACGAATCGTTAAAATGTCAATTAGGACTATTAAAATTGCCTTCTTTCGGAAAGTCGGCTGTCATCGTTTTTCTTGGATTAATGTATTTACACCATCTTGACGTTTTATCAAAGAAATTTAAATTGCTAAGGTAGTGGTGACTTAAGAGTTCGTAGGTGTCAGCAATACTATAGTTGTAGGTGGAAAGGAGTGCAGCGTATCCTGTTTCTTCGGCAATTTTTTCCGAGAACTCATTTCTTTTTACTGCACAACTCACTGGTATCTAAATCAGAATTATTTTAGAATAAGTACTAATTAGAATGGTCTTATAGCCTATTTACACTACAGCGAAATCTAGTGGATTAGATTTCAAATCTTGCTCAAAATCTATACCGTTTACACAGGATTTATTCGAGAGGAGCAAGATTTTATTTTAATAACAAAAACAGCTGACTGAAATTTAAAAGAACATAATATTTCCAAATTTAGTTTAATACCAAACAAAAATGAAAAATATAGGACATTTAGTATCGTTTTCATCAAGACCAAATAAGATCCAATAAGAAATATTGTTTTAGAATGAGCCAATAAACTTTTCAGTTGTTATGCTTAAAGCTAACATCCATGAACAAAACTGATACAATATTTAGAAAATGTATTTTTAAATTGAAATGTCATTTTTTTCCTGCACAGCGTTGTATTTTTAAGTACTATTTGGCAAAACACATAGTTGCATTTCTATTTTTACTAGATTTTGAGTAGATTTTACCGAAATCTACTAAATAAGTAGATTTTGTTTTGTATGGGAAATCTAGTTAAAATCAACTAGATTTGGCTCGAAATCTCATAAGTACTAGATTTCGCTGTAGTGTAAATGGGGTATTATGGGTGTGGGATATAAATGACAGTTTGAAAGCAGCTTGCTTTTAAAGATGAGAGAGAGAGAATCAGTACAAATTGAGAAGGAACCGTTCTATTGCACAATTGTGTTGATAGGTTTGTTTATTGCAATTATCTCGGAGGAGAGTATAGCAGTGTATTCCGGTAAAATTTTTTTTTCTAAATTGTTGCGTTGTTTTTAGTCGCACTAAATCCAACTGAATTGTCTCCTTTCAAATCATCAGTGAATATATAGTCCTTATATATTGTTGTTGTATTCTTTCCAATAAGATTTTGTAATATGAAGACTGCGTAAACAAAAGTAATGTTGTAGTTATGCAGGTTTGTATTAACAGTTTCAGTTTGTATTTATTGCGTAAATCGCAATAAACGCCATTATTGAGCTCAATATTTCATATAAAGTTTCAATTAATTATTACGCAATAAATACGCAAATTGTTGCAATATTGAGTAACAGTTAATATTATAACAACGACAAAAAAAGCAATGCTGTTGAAACAACCAGCTGTTTTGTTTACCAGCTGTCAAATGAATATTGAATAAGCAGCAGAACTGCATATATTGTTATGTCTAAACACTTAAAATATTGTACTCAATAAACCGAATATTGACTTAATACAAGTGCATATCTGAACATAGTATAAGGAGAAATTGGTTATATTTTGTACTAAAAAGTGTTGCTCCTGAATATTTACACTAGTCAGAAATGTTTCGGAATAGAATTCCTGCATCAATTGAAGGGTTTTTCTTATGATCATCAACATATGTATGGATGTCGTAAAGTCAATTTTCTTTTGTAAGGAAATTATGGGACAGACTTTGTTCTAGACTATCAGGAATAAAATTACAGTTAAAAGTGATACTTGCGGAATTCCGTTCTGTAAATTCTGGTTATCAGAGTAATGTGTCCCAAGTTTTGTTATAATTTTCCTGTTGGACATGAAGTTAGAACTATTTTTAAACAGTATAATAATAAAGCATGGTCTTATGAGCACAATGTAAGAGATGGAGAAAGTAAATAATGAGAATATGTATACTTATTTCCTTAAAGAGAAATGTAGCAAGTATAGAATATACAAGAAGAGAGATAGGTACCGAATATAGAGTAGTGATCGATGGTAATTAAGAATAAGAAAGATTAAATAAGAAAGAGAGACAAAGGGAATATTTATTTCTTGCTGCGTGTACCTGTTACAGTTTTTTAGGAACCAACAGGACTTTATCGTTTGCTGCTACATTTCATTGTTGGATGATGCGTAGGAAAGAAATAAAACACTCTGTAGTTCAATGTCACTAACTTCTTTGTCTGTTATATCAATATCACTGGTAATCGATGAATAGTCTTTCAATTCATGTTGCGCATTAACTTCTACTGCTAATTGAAACCGGTTTTCAGTGTTGTTGTTTGCTGGTGTTGTATTAATGTTGATGTTTTTTTGTAATTCTGTTGTCTCCTTATTTTTCGGAGGAATGAATATGAATTGGAATATGTAACAGAATGACGCGCTTTCTATAAATCTTCTACTCACATTTTCAATAGCGATAATGCTCAGCATTTCTCTTTCATTGAGAAATATTGGACATTTCATATTAGTCACAGCACGGTTACATCGGTCCTAGCAGTTGATGAAAATATCTTGGAGCAATTTGAGCACAATCTGAGATTTATGCAAACATAAAGTAGAACTGAATAAATAAGTATGTAATACCATATAGATACGCATATTGGGAAATGATAGCGAGGACGAAAACAATTTACAGCTTTAAAGGCGGTATAGGACAACAATAGCATCTATACCAGCAGTCGAGGAACCGGGGTAAATTACCCCAAATGGGGTAAAAATGAAACTTTTGTGGGTAAAAAATATTGTTACGTTTTTACCTTTTTAAAAACGTTTAGAATATAAGTTCGTTGATTGCAAACAAATGTGTGTTTATTTCCAATTAAACTTTCTATTGTTCACACTACTTTTATGTGACGCCGTTACAACTTGATCTTGTTCGCTAATCTTCTCTGCTCACATTTAACGAATACAACAATTGCTAGTTGTTATTGTCCTGTGCTCACACCCTTTGCGTAAGCAATAACACTTATATGGCGAAGAACTTCAAACCACTACTTCGCAAAAAGGGACATGCACTAAACACGCGGCTATTTCGTGAATTATGTTAGGACGGTGAAGCTGAATATACGGACCTACTTTATTATATAGAAGCAAGGTGGAAGGAAGTAAGTTTAAGAACTCTTCCAAGATAGCTTCATTTTCAAGCTTATCTTTGTTTTTGGAAGATTACGAAAATATTACTTTTACTGACATCAATGATCCAATTGTAAGACATCTTGTCAAACTCAGAAAGCGGTTTTCAGATTACTTTCCAGATCTGGATACACGTACTGTCAGCTGCATTGTATATCCTTAAGGTTAGGCAGAAGCAATTCTTGAACTTCGATCTAATACTGAAGCACCATTATTACCACCAAATTGTCAACCATCAATTGTACCCCAATGGGTTTCAATTTGTTATATATACATATATGATGTTTAAATTAAATTTTTATTTATTATTTTCTTTTCAAAATTATAATATGAAAGATGCTAAAAAGATGAGATTTCGGTTTTTTTGCCTATTCGTCATGGGGTAATATCAACTTCCACAAAAATATTTTGAGGTAATGATTAAAAAAGTTCTCGACCGCTGATCTGTACGTACACGTTGTCGGCTTTGATTGATGAAAATCAAAAAATGTTGATATTTTCATTAGATGGCTTTGTATTTGATCGTCTCCATTTGTGATTAACAAGCATTATCTCATTTGCTTCGATATTGTCATAATGAACGCATCCATGCGCTGATAAACAAAAAAATTTTTTTTTTATTGTGAATAGTGTAATAAAGGGTCCGCCAAATAATGTTGCCAATATCCCCCTCTTCAATTTTTGTGAACAAAAATTCGTTCAACATGGCCCGATAACGATCACCATTGACTGTAACGGCCACTCCTTGCTCATTTTCGAAGAAAAATGGCCCAATTATGTCTCTGGACCAAAATCCGCACCAAACAGTGACCCGTTTTCTGTGCCCCAAATACGATAATTTTGCCTGTTTACATACCCGCCAAGATCAAAATGAGGTTCATCTGAAAAGATGATTTTTTCTTGCCAAAATCGGCATCTTCTTTTCAAAGTAATGTCGCAATATCAGACAATGACAAATCAGACATGAGCTAAGTGTTACCATTCACGAAATAAGCACAAGTTGAAAAAAAACGTTAGATGGCGGACCCTTTAGCAAACAAACAAAAATATATGAAATAAATTTTAATTTATTTAAAAGATTTCCACGTGAAAACTGATTCCGTTTTTTATACCAATTTTTCATCCAAAGTTTTTTCTTTCTTTTCATATTTTCCTTTTTTTTAATAAAATTGCACACGATGTCAAAAACAGTAAATCGTCATCCGATGAAAACATTTTACGAAACGAACACTACAAAATCAAAATGTAAATGATGATTGATGAATTTATTTGTACGTCTTCTTTTAAACGTCAATCACGCGACACTCGCACTTCTGCATTATTTGATGAAATTTGAAACATTAAAATATTTTGGTATATTTTGCCATCATTGACAGATTACTGGTCTATGGAACCTTTCATATTAAGTCAAAGACTCATATTAAAGAAATACACAGGAGCCCTCATAATATGTATATATAAGCAATACAACATCTAAATAATTCATGTTAAAATGGTCTCAATAATACTGTGTTTTGAGTACAATATTTTAAGTATTCAGACATAACAATGTACGCGGTTCCGCTGCTTTTTCAATATTCATTTGATTGAGTTGATTTTGTTTGTTTGTCGTTGTTGACTCAATATTATAACAGTTTGCGTATTTATTGCGCAATAATTAATTTAAACTTTCTATTAAATATTGAGTTCAATAATGGCGTTTATTGCGATTTACGCAATAAAAGTGCATGTCTGAACATATTACAACGCTAAACAATAACACTGTGCTAGTTGAAAAAAGTGACAAGCGGGACACCTGGCGGGTTAACCTAATTCGGGTACGCTGAATCCAGTGGTGCTAACCATTTTTTTAGGTTAGCCCGTGTTTTCGAAATATACCGTTATTTCGAAAATGGAGGAGGTTGCGCAACATATTTTCGCGTAACTCAAAAACGGTTTAGTTCATTATAATAAACTAAAAAACCGAAATTCCGCAATGAAATTTTCTTTAAGTAAGGTTAAACTTTTTCCAATATGCGCAGTCGTTGTAAAAACATAATTTTTTTGGTAAAAAAAATATTTTTTTTAGCAAAATTTCGAAAATTTTGCTTTTTAAAAAGGCATAAAAAAATGGAAAACGCAGCTGAGCTTTTTTATTTTTATTTATTTTTTTTGTCGTTGACGATTTCTGTTTCTACCTGTTCCAGGTAAAAATATCTAAATATTTTGATATTTTCTGGTTGGATTGACGTTGGGTGCATAGTGCGTAGTCGTGTTTACAGCGCATTGCAGAAACGAGTTGCGTAGTGTGTACCTAGCATTAGAATTAAGAATAGTCATAAATTTTTACCGCACAAAACGGTTTTGTAAAAACTTAAGTAACGTATTCTATCAGGTAGAAACAGACTTTGGTTTTTTATAGAACCACTTTTTCTGTATGATTTATGCACACATAACACTCATCTTCAACATGGAGTATGGGATCTCTCCAAATCATTGGAACACCAAATGGAATGGCGTCTCCATTTTTTTCCACTTATTTAAATAGTAAATGCACTTTGTACACACTATTGATGGTGACCAACTCTTTCTACATATGACACTTAAAGAAAAATATGTTTCATACAAGTTAATTGTTTCAGTAGTCATTTTACGGCGACTTGGCATATTTGTATATTTCCCACACACATAACAAAAGTAATTAAACTTGTTATACGCCTCCATCTTAGATGTTTCAATATAACTGTAAAATAAATTTGTTCACTAAAGTACACTCGCGTAGGGTTTTTGGGTATTTGTTTTGTATTGTTCAAAGATCGATAGTCAACTGTTTCATTTGAGGACCGTTAGTCAAGTGATCAACAAGGATCAAACAATTATGTAGGAGATGTCGATGTGAGTTGGGAATGTTCACTCGTGTGAACAATAACTGTCAAAAAACCAAAGTCTGTTTCTACCTGATAGAATACGTTACTTAAGTTTTTACAAAACCGTTTTGTGCGGTAAAAATTTATGACTATTTTTTAATTCTAATGCTAGGTACACACTACGCAACTCGTTTCTGCAATACGCTGTAAACACGACTACACACTATGCACCCAACGTCAATGCAACCAGAAAATATCAAAATATTTAGATATTTTTGCCTGGAACAGGTAGAAACAGAAATCGTCAACAACAAAAAAAATAAATAAAAATAAAAAAGCTCAGCTGCGTTTTCCATTTTTTTATGCCTTTTTAAAAAACAAAATTTTCAAAATTTTGCTAAAAAACTATTCTTTTTGGTCAAAAAAATTATGTTTTTACAACGACTGCGCATATTGGAAAAAGTTTAACTTTACTTAAAGAAAATTTCATTGCGGAATTTCGGTTTTTTAGTTTATTATAATAAACTAAACCGTTTTGAGTTACGCGAATATATGTTGTGCAACCTCCTACATTTTCGAAATAATGGTATATTTCGAAAACACGAGCTAACCTAAAAAAAATTGTTAGCACCGCTGGATTCAGCGTACCCGAATTAGGTTAACCCGCCAGGTGCCCCGCTTGTCACAAAAAAAAAGTGTAAAATTCTAGCACAGTGTAATTTATCGAAGAACATGATAAAGGACAAAATACAATGAAACCATATATAAAAAGTGAGGCAGTGAAATGGAGGTCATACTTTGTTGTGGTGTAATTATTAGCTATTAGAATTTGATTGAAAACCAATTTTGGAATTTTTTATGGTCTTGGTGCATCAACAGTTTTTCAACTCACAAAGAAGCTTGTGAGTTTAATTTTAGGTAGAACTTCTATAGAGCTTTTATTTTAATTTTACTTCAGTAATTAAAAAGCTGTTCCACTGAATACAATAGCCACTAAAGTTCCAAATTGTTGTTATTTAATTAACACATTAAAATTTGTTGCCTTCTTGCTTACTTGTCTATCCACTTTTTTTTTATACTGCTGTTGCTGGTAAATTGTTTTTTTTTTTTTTTTGTTTCTGTAGCTTTTGTTTAACATTTTAATGTTAAACGATGTTACACCACTTCCATTTTCGTAACAATATCTATTTGGCAATATGTTTTAAGACATCTAATGAATCATTCTCAACAAACAAAATGATAATATTGTCCCTAATAACCTTATGCTCGTGAAGGGCTTAATGTACGTTTGATGCAGAGTACTGATACTTATCTGGTGTTTAAAATTTACATTTGGGATATTGAGGGTATTTACACGGTGCGTTATAATTATTTCATTATAAATATTTTCCATAACAAGATTCATTTCAATAATGGATCGTAATTCGTTTGTCACCGTTTACCATGGTGCATCGGAAAATGTTATATGTAGTTTTTCTTCGTACTACAGGTAAAAAAGATCAGGTAAAAAACAGCAGGGGTCAAACAATAGCACGAAATATAAAAATGAACGTACATTATATTCATTTGTCTAAACAAAAGTATCTGAATTGCTTTTAGGCATTTTTTCGACTGAAATAGGTTTGATGTCATCTGAACTGTTTGTGTATTTAAGGCAGGAGTTATTTTTTTTACAATAAATGCTTTAGAGCAAGTTATTATATTCTGCTATTATTATTTCTTTATAAAGGAATACTCTGTTTAAAAGACATTTCTTTTTTGTAATTATGTTTCCCAATAGGATATATTTTAATCTTTTCTTAACAAGTTTTTTCTATTTTCTATTTTTTAAATGTAAACTATATAATATAAGAAACAAATTTATAAAACTAAGCAAATTTTTGATCTTTACAATCCTTCAGTTGAAGGTACAACTGGAATGTTTATTGAACAATTTAAGCCTTTATGCTATGTTCGCACGAGCCTTCGAATTACTTCGCTCTCTGTTTGAATTACTTATTTGAATTATCATGTTCACACGGTAGTTTTGTAATTCTTTTTTACAGTTCTTCTTCTTTTTATTACTAAATTATTATTAATATTTTTCATACAGCTTCTTCAAAAGCTGCAAATACTTTTCAAAAGGTTTTCTACACACATAGTGGCTTCCTCCGCTAATTTCGCGAATAACTTTCTTATAAATAATACTTTTTTAAAATATTATTTTTGGATTCCATTATTGTTTATTGTTTACAATATTTTTTGTTTATATTTTTTGTGCTTTGACAGTTGGTGATGGCAAAAATACGATAACATTTAGAGATTACATTGATTTTTAAGTAATCCACAGGGTAATAGAAATTGGATTACACACAATTTGGGTAATTCGCTCACAAAATTTTGTATGGCGAATGACGTAATTTAGCACATAATTGTGTGTTGAATTGCGAATGAGAGAGCGAATTACGAAAAATTGCTGCCGCGCGAACATGGCATTATTAGTATACATACAACACATAAAAGTACCAGCAGTGTCTAACGCGGTCATATAACTAAAAGTATCATTTTTACATCTCCGCCAATATCACTGGTTGTAAGATTCTTGCACCGCATCTATACAAATCCAATTCATTCAAATATTACTTCTAGAATCTTATTTGTTAACTTGTTATTGTAATTTTTCAGAAAAGTACAACCATGTGCTGAACTAAATTAAAAAAGGATTGTGAAGGATCTACGCCGGTATAACGATTTTATGTTACTATATAAACCTTATAATATCATAGAGATAACTAGACAGAAAAGTTTAAGAGGAGGGGAGTTTCGACGCCGCTAATGTTGCAGGAGGGAAGTGGGAAGATTTGTTTGGAAGGGTATACCCAGGGTAAGAAATATATAGAGAGACAAAACTGTACTCAAAAAGTTTGAGGTAATCTAAATTGGGGGATTTGAGTCATTGTAGGTAAATCCTGTATAGATTGAAAGCTGTGAAATAGATCGTATGGCAGCAGCATTATTTCACTCTAAAATAAGCATTAATGATTGAATATGAAAGTATATTGTTTAATAAGCTAATTTAGAAGGTGCCAAAAAATAATTTTGTTTAAAATAAATATGGAAATAAAATAAATAAAGAAAATTATTTGGATTTTGATTACCAAGTGAATTCAAAAATAAAAAGCAAATTGCAATTTTGTAAATGAAAAGAAAAAATAATTTATTTATTATCTTGCTTTGTCTTGCCTATCTGCATTGCAGTTAATATTTGTTGTGATTTTCTTTAAATAAGTGTCGCATCTCAGTTTTGTAATGCATTATATATGTTTCAGTTAAAATGTGCACTTAGGCCTCTCTTAAACCTAGAACTGATAAAAGATCGTTTTTTCTAAACACACGGATTTAAAAAAATTTGTTTCAGGTTACTTCAGGCTGAATAACAATAAGTAAACACAAACACAAATAAATCCTACATATCCTTCTGTAAAGTAGGTTGGTAATAAAAAAATAATTATTTATACATTCATTCATTTGTTCTTTTTATTTGTTAAACAAACTCAAGTGGTCCGGCGGCAACCTAAGTGAGTTGAGGATAAGAGATAAGCAAACTGTCGCCAGTCATTTGTTGCATGTGTCCCGCTGATTCGGGTTACGTCCAAAAATTTACTGACATATGTATGTATGTATTTATATTTTTAAAACATTTTGTCAACAGTTTTGCCCATTCGTCTGTCAATGAAATACATAATTCTACAAATATATGTAAGTTCTGAGTTGAAATTTAATACCGAATGTAAATTTACAATTATGTCGGATCTATAAACCGACTCCTTTAAGTTTACAATAATTTATTGTTTTCATTTATAGTCTTGAAATGGTATTTTAAGAAGTGTGTGCGTCTATGCATAAAATAATCAAAAAATAAATGTGGGTTCAAAAACTGCACTTACATTAATTGCATATGAACCAAATTAATTTGAAAACTACGGGTTTAGCGAACTGAACTACATCAGAGATCAGCAATGAATCGTTTTTTGCTACTCATAATTACTCATGACATTTCGAGTCTGAGTAAGTCAACAGTATTGAAATTCAATTACTCCGATTCATTCGCGCTCACTACAACATTGATTTAGAATTACAGGTTGCAATGAGTATGAGCACAATGTTGACATCAAACTCATAACATTCGAAATATGTATGTTTGATTCATACGCCTACTCATTCAGATTCATAAATTTAGAAAAATACTTATAATACTCATAAATGATTCGAGTGATTCGAATCTTTCATCAAAATTTACTGTCTTAGGTATTGTTGCATTTACAAAAAAAGAAGAAAGACAAAGACAGCAAACACACAACCTTCTAGTGAGCATTGTAGTGTTCCTATGCGAATCATACTTATTTTGTGATTCTTGTAAATGTTGAGTAAAGGTCAACAGCATCATGCGTATTGTTAAGTAGGAGTACGATGAGTATGAATGCATATAAGTATCAGAAATTAATAGTACGATTCGAATCCTTTCATCTTGTTGAATACTCATTGCTAATCTCTGAACTACATCGACCAACTAAAAGATTCATTTGACTAAAAATTACTTAATCTTTACAAATGCAGTTTGAAAATTACCAGATATGACATCAATTTGGATCTAATGGACAATATGTTTTCGAGGCGTTTAGTGAATTTGAAAACGCGATAAATTTTTTTACCAATATGTATTGAGTTCAAAACTGCATGGTCTCCACTGATAGGTCTCAACCATTATAAAATCTGTCTATATTATTATTAAAGGTGAGATAAATTCTACCCTGGATGAGTTAAGTTTACGACTATGAAATGTCAGGTAATATTTAAACTAAGATATACGAATTGCCAATTGTAATCGTAGCAGCCATGTGTAATGTAGTGAGCTTTTAATTGGCCATTAATTTTCTTGTTTCTAAATTTGTTTTTTAGGGGCAGCATGATCGAAATAAGTTCATAACTTAATTAATTTTGTAACGTTCATTTTGAGAATTTCAAGAAACAAAAAAAAGTCTCGTTTTCAAGCAAAATATGTAGATTCACAATCCATTATTTCATTAAAAATTAAGATAATTAACCCCTTGCACTCCCTTGTCGCCCCAATTGCGACATTTGCTTTGACAATCAGCTGTTGATTATTCAGTAAATATTTTTGGCAAATTTTATTGTTTTAATATTTTTCTTTAAATTTAAAGTTTTTTTGTTATTGTTTTGTTTTTATTGTATTAAAAAAAAAGAGGTAAGTGAATTTTATGTTTTGGAAGAAGTATTTAATATAATTTTACTTAGTAAAAACACTTACGCGCCAACCACTTTTAAAAGATAAACAAACAACGCGAGTGTTGTCAAAGCTTTTGTTGTGTCATACAACTTTTGCTTTACGCTTTTCTGCCAAAGTTACAAACGTCACGCAAAGCAACAAAGTTTTATCTGACACGGCCTTTAATTCTTAGAAACACAAAAGTGTTTAAGTTTGCGTTCCAAAGTGCGTAATCTGCATTTTGCTTATACAATGGTAAGTTGTTTGGAGTTACTGGATCCTACTATTGCTTACTAGGCTGGAGTGGAAAAGGTCTAAAAAAGAGAAATATAAAATGTCCGGATAACGGCCTAGTTTCTCACACCACTTATGTTGTGTGCGTTAATTTTTATACATGAGTGGTGGGACCTACAGTTTACACTCGATTTCTTAGAAACTTTTCATAGCAATTTTATTTACTCTCGGACTTCTTGCCAGAAATCTGATGAGAGGAAGTCGCCGAAGAAATATTTTTTTATATTTCGTTTAGTTGGAGATGCCTGTCATGGGGTTTGAACCGAGGCCTCACGTCTAATAAGCCAACAGACTACCTACTAGACCATGGCGAATTGTAAAGAAAAATAATTAAACATAATTGATGAAAAAATATATGAGAGGGACAGAAATATCTTAAGTAATATTAGGTGTTCGGTCCCTTTCACATGAAATTGTTAAAAGTAAAATTGCGTGTCATCTCTGTTAAAGTCCTATTTACACGATTAGGGTTTGTTTACATACGTAAAGTCAGAGAGAAAGTCGTCTAAAGTATCACCAGTAAGCAAGAGCGTGGTTAGTACCATAGGAAGTGATGAGTTTTTAAGAGAAATAAAACTATTTTTAACGTTTACGTTATCAAGGATGGTGAACCCCATACCTTGGTGCAGAAAAATAAGAATAGACAAATTTTTTGTGTAATTCTCTACGTAAATTATTAACCATTCCATAAGAACTGCTGTGCAATCTCTAACTTTCATAAAATAGAGTTGACGTGCAGAAAATGAAAAGAAGCACGACTTTTCAAAGCTCATTGAGTGGGTAACATGCATAATTTTTAATATCCTTCGTGAGAATACTGTTAAACAAATACATATAAGTAATACAATAATAATAATTTTACAATAAATATTTGTTATCGAATATATTGTACGCTTTTACCTTTTTAAAAAACGTTTAAAATATGAGTTCGTTGATTGCAAACAAAATAAAAATAAATATGTGTTTAGCTTTTTGGCACTGTGGTATCACAATGGGCCCTGTTTGCGGCCTAATTGTGTCCGCTCATGATTCCATCGAGGGGACAGCCACTTCTACCTACCTACCATGTGTTTAGTTTCAATTAAACTCGTTATTGTTCGCACCGTTTACAACTTGACGAATACAACAATTATTGCTTATTTGCTACTCTTCATTGCTTACAATGCAGCTCTTTTCAATGGCGCTCTTCAAACCACGACCGCTCTCTTCGCACGCAACGCGTCTTCACACAAGACTGACTGAATTCTTACTACTCGTTGTCTGCTTTGTCTTGCCTTTTTATATGCCCACGCAAACAGTCTCATGAACGTTCTTGAAGTAGAACATTCGTGGTTTCGCCTTCTCGAGAACTCTATCGCGACTTCATTATTGTTTGAGTATTGTATTGTATTGTATTGTTTTGCATTCTCGCTTACTGGTCTATTCCCTTTTCTTCCATACTGATGTTGTTGGCTTACTTGTAACAAGTTCATTGTATTTATTAGTGTAGCTTCTGTTTATCGTTTTAATGTTAAAAGATATTACACTGTCCCCATTCTCGTAGCAACATTAACATTGTCATCCTGTCATATAAATCGCGAAAGAGAACTTTCTGTCATAAATCGCAAATTAAATTTAAATAGAATTGAAATTAATTTATCTCCCTTACCAATATAAGTGAGCCCAATTTTACGTTCAAGCCCTTTAAATCTTTACACTGCGCTTAAACAAAAGTGATTGACTGGCTTTTGTTTATAGCGAAAACGAAATGACTTAAGCACTAAGTTTTAAAAATCCAACGGAAAATCACTTTCGGGAGCAAATGCAACTTCAATATCAGCTATTTTGCTATTCAGACTTGCTGCATTCAAGTTCTGTTTATTATTAGAATTAGCACATAAATAAACAATGTACATACTTACAATATCAACAAAAAAAGTAACAAACAAAATAGTAAAAGAAGTGGCTACAATAAATTCTCTGCAAAAAAAAGCCAAATTAGTGAATTTTCATGTAATGAACACAAATTGTTAGTTTAAAAAGATAATGAATATGCGAGTCTGTACCTTATTAGTGACACGGTTATTTAATTGTTTTAAATAAAAACATAATTTGTTGTAAAAAATTTCTAATCTAGAGCTAAATTAGCAATTGTACAACTTTATAATTGTGCACAAACAATTCTTATGTTGCATGGTTGGTTGGTCGAGGGTTGATTGAAGAGCACAAAATTTTGATTTTCATTCAATCGACGAAAAATGCGATGCTACAACAACAATTTATAAGTAACTTTGGTTGAAAAAGAGAAACGAGTGAAGAGGACGCAACTTGTTGTACAACTAAACGGAACGTGTAGGGGCCGCATTATGAAAATCCTATTTTAGCTTGTTTGTCTTGTAGCTAATAAATGAACATTTCGTATTCATTTGCTGCCAGAAAGATTTATAAATCGACACAGAATTTGACAAAAATTTTTAAGTTACAACCACCGCACAATAGCAACAAAGAAGACGGATGAAAACATCGACTCTTTCACTCAAAATGCGACATTTATAACACATAACATAACACAATAGACGACGAAAACAATGCAAAATGGCTTAGCATTTAGCAGTAAATGAAATAGAACCAACTATCGGACTACCTACCTAAGCATGCTGTTTCCTTTGGACAATGGAACAAACAAAATACATATACATCAGCAATGTTTTTAGTGTCTTTTAAATTTGAATTTACTCCTAGATTACCTGAACTCCTTTTATTTTTTACATTTACATTTATGTTATCTGTAACATCGACAATCAGTCCTTTACCATTTTATGTGTAAAAAATTTTCTTTTAAAAATAAAGACAATAAATTATATTTGCAATGAGAATTGCCTGTCAATCAGGATGCAGATGTTCTTTTCTCTGGTCGGATTAAGTTGTAAGGAATGCTTTTTTTCTATGTATTGTCTTGTTAAGGGTGAAACACGATGTTGAAATATCGCTTACATTTTATGTAATGCCACCGAATACATGAAATACCGT
This sequence comes from Sarcophaga rosellei, assembly GCA_930367235.1. Classification (NCBI taxonomy): domain Eukaryota; kingdom Metazoa; phylum Arthropoda; class Insecta; order Diptera; family Sarcophagidae; genus Sarcophaga; species Sarcophaga rosellei. Next base: position 28,862,399 of record OV884020.1, on the reverse strand, counting down.
TTTTTGTTTCAAACCTTTGCTTTTTAACCATGGGAAAACATAAATCAATTAAACATTTCTTGTTGCGAGTTAAAAGCAACAATATAGGCAACTGAAGCGTAAATTTAGAAAACTAAAGAAACTAGCGCATGTACCATACATACATACATACATTTTAATACAGGCCAAATGGGCGATTAAATTACCATTGTTTGTTGTTTTTTCAATGCTATTTGATAAACGATGTGCTATTTGTTAGTGATAGTTGCACCTGGAGAACATTATTATTCCTTAGATATTCTTGTGCTTTTCATACAATGAGTAATTGTTTAAACCATTCTTTAGTATTATAAAATATCCGAAAATGATATCGCTGCTGATACGCTTCTTTTATATTATAATCCCAAACCCGTCTTGAGAAGAAAATGCTCCGCATTTTTGAATTTCGATTAGATTTTAATTTTCTACAAATAAAAAATTTTGTGTACAATGCTTAGATTTCTCCATTTTTGATTGTTTATTTGATTGCCGTCAAACCAGGCAAGGACATCAAGCAAGTATCATCATATCGTCCAATAAGTGTACTGCCAATACTTTCTAAGATTTTGGAAAAAATGCTGCTTAATAGTTTAATACCGCATATTGATGCCAACGTCATAGTTCCCGACTATCAGTTTGGCTTTAGGCGAAAACATTGTAGGATTCAGCAAGAGCACAGAATTACCAATTTAATTAGCCGTGCTTTTGAGAACGAGCAGTATTGCTCTGCGCTATTTATTGATATATCTCAAGCCTTCGATAAGGTCTGGCACGAAGGACTCCTATTTAAGATCACGCAGTGTTTACCAAAGAATGTGCATAAATTGTTAAAAAGTTATTTATGGAATATTTCCAAATAAAATCAAAATATGTCACCTCTTCCCGCAGAATGACATCTGCTGGCGTACCTCAAGGAAGTATTCTAGGGCCGTCCCTATACTTATTGTTCACTGCAGATATGCCTACAAGTACAGTGACTCACACGTCTACTTTTGTGGATGATACGGTGTTTTTAAGTATTCATAGATATTCTACAGTTGCGTCACAAAGACGTCAATCTCACGTTACTGAATTGGAAAATTGGATGCTGAAATGGAAGATAAAAGTCAACTTTTCTAAGTACGTGCACATTACGTTTACACTGAGAAGGGGAAATTGTCCGCCCATCATGATTAATTTTGTGACAGTACCAGAATATAATAGTGTAAGATATTTGGGCATCCATCTCGACCGTCGCCTTACCTGGGCTTGCCATATAGCTGCCAAAATTACCCAGATCAAACTCAGAACAGCACACCTTTACTGGTTTATTGGACCTAAGTCAACCCTTGACTTAGAACTAAAACTGGTCTTTGGCTTTATGGTATCCAACTGTGAGGAACAGCCTCACAATCCAATGTAGAGAAACTTCAAAGGCGGCAATCTAGACTTCTTAGAATAATAACAGTTGCTATTTGGTTTATGAGAAACAGCAACATCCACAAAGATCTGAAGGTGCCCCTAGTTCGAGAGGATATAAAAATAGCAAGTGTCAATTACGTCTCTAGGATTACAGAACATCCCAACCGTCTTGTAAGAGACTTACTTGTTACAGATGTCTCAAGCGGGTTCAAACAAATGATCTGATCAGATAAATTTCATGCTCATCTTTTGATGAGCACTTTTAGTTGTACGCTGCAGTGGCAATAACAACTTTTATTTTTGTATTATTTTAGGTTAAGATTTGAATACTTATTGTAAATTCCGAAAGGAAAGATTCAATAAATAATATATGAAAAGAAATAAGCACTATATTCTAAAGTATTTTATAAGGTTAACAATAATTCATAATAAAATGATTTGAATCTGTTTTGAAAGTAAATAGTTAAGATTTCGATACACCTTTCTTATGAATTTGATAGGCACTCATAAGCAATTTATTAAAATTGGAAACAAATGATTTCAATCAGTCGGAGATGTACTAACTCATTTAAGTAATGGCATTGTTCTTTACTAGATAATATACGAACCACGATCGCCTATATTGTTCCCACTTCTGACACCAATTGTTGCGTTTTTGCCCTTTTAAAAACGTTCAAAATATGAGTTCGTAGATTGCAAATAAAATAAAAATAAATTGGTGTTCAATTTTAAATAATTCCCTTATTGTTCGCACAATTCTGTGCTTTGCTTTATGTCTTTGTCTTTTTCTTTCAACTTTTTTGTAAATGCAACAACAACCAAAACTGTAAATTTTGATGAATGATTCCAATCACCCGAATCATTTATGAGTATTATAAGTATTTTTCGAAATTTATGAATCTGAATGAGTAGGCGTTTGAACCAAATTTATTTTGAATGTTATGAGTTTGATGCCAACGTTGTACTCATACTCATTGCAACCTGTAATTATAAATCAATATTGTAGTGAGTACGAATGAATCAGAGTAGCAGAATTTCAATACTGTCGACTTACTCATACTCAAAATTTAATGAGTACTTATGAGTAGCGAAAAAAGCGATTCATTGCTGAACTCTGATACATATCGGGTTATCCATTTCGTGGTTTCAAAAGTAAACGTAAATAAAACACATATGAAATATTTGTTCATGATATTTCTTTTTTATTGTAAAGTTTGAACGTTGACATTATGTGTAAAACACTAAAAAGAAAATTTTGTTCGAAAAATTGCCGTCCACCGCCTGTTGTTCAAGCACCCATTCCACGTATCTACGACGTTGTGAATGGTCAGGTGGCTTCAGTTGTTGCGTGAGCTGGACTTTATATGGATGTAGGTGTAGATCTAAATGCAAAATACGCCATAATGTGCCGTAAGACAGTCCTAATTCCTGAGAACGACGAGGAATCGACAAATTCGGGTCTTCGGCAACACTTTCACTTACAATAGCGATATTTTCAGCGGAACGAGCACGATACGTGGCTGTGGCAGAATCGCCATTTTTGTAGTAGCTTTTGATAATTTTTATGCGTTGTGTGACAGTTAAGCGATCCATTTTCGTCAATGTCAGACTTTCAACTGAAAAGAAAAAAATTGGTTTCACAACTTAGTTTGACAGATGTCGAATTCCAGTGCCATACTTTTGAAACCACGAAATGGATAGCCCTTTACATATACCAGTTAGTTTAAGGTCATATTTTATGCAAAAGAGATTATCAAATTTAATATTAAATATCTGCAATGAGGAGTGTTTTACACTTTGTCTTTTTTTCGAAAATCTCGCTCCTATATAAAATTACGTAAATTAGGTACAGCCCACAAGTTTCAGAACATATTCGTAGAGCTAGAACAATGATATTAATGCGGTTAGACGACGTTAACCAATCATTACAGACAATATTCAGAAGCAGATTTGCAGAAGTCTTTTTATTTCCTTTGAGAATTACTTGCGGTTCGACAAATGCATTACGAGTTTCAAAGAGTAAAGAAATTTAAATATAGAATGACAAATGCATAGACATTGGCTATAGCCCAGATGTTAATTATTTATTAGTCATGATTGATATTAATTAATATTGTGTATGCGGGTACTGGCATATAATGTCAATTCAATTCTGTAAGTGTCTATTTAAATATTACTTTAATCGATTACGTAGCTTTTGAAAATTCTTTTCTTTTTCTGTACTATATTTACAATATACTTTATTGTTATTGTAGTGCACTTTCTGTTATATAAACTATTATTCAGTGTTTCATTATCATAAGGTCAATTCATTTATTTACATTTTAAAGAAGCAAAAATAAGTATGTTATTAAACTTGCCTTTATTATTTAATCTAAATATTCTATTTTTCATATTACTAATTATGTTTTGAGCAGCATTTTGATAAAATTTTCAGATTAAAATTTTTCTATCAATTTTAAGTGGAGCAAGTTATATCTGTCATACGATTAAAATTTGGGGAACATGTTGCCTAATCCACTACATCAATATTTTTTGATATAAATCAATTTTTTCTGTGGGAACTTGTGTCAATTGCCGCATTGTCCTCGCATATATTTTTTTTTTTTTTTTGAATTGTAGAATATTTTAAAAAATATCTGCAAAATTAAAGTGACCTTATAAATATGGGATGAACTAAAGTTCTAACAGTTCTTAAATATCGGGCAGATCGTTGAAATGAGTACATAAGTACGTACATATATAGAAAAAGCATACAGAACCACTGCTTCAAATATTCAAATGTTAGCATTTAGATGAACACGTAATCTCTTTATAAGGTAAAGATAGAGGATATTAGACTAAAAGCCATGTTTACTAAAGCAGTACTACAGCTCTTAACTTCCATAAATCCTGACGGCATATCAGATAAGAAATTATTACTTTCGAACTAATGACTTATTTACGTAAATAGGAACTCGTTGTTGGTTTTATGAATTGAAATGAATTTTAATTATTTTCATTAATCAGCAAAAGTGGATTTAGGTAAAACTGAACGAATGTTTCAGAGAAAAACAACAAAAATTACCATACACGTCATCATTAACAAATTGGTTGTTAAGCATATTTACTTCAACGTCAAGACTATCTTTATACTATGTTCAGATATGCACTTTTATTGAGTACAATATTTTAAGTGTTCAGGCATAATACTATACGCAGTTCAATTGTTTATTCAATATTCATTTGACAGCTGGTAAACAAAACAGCTATTCGTTTCAACAACATTTTTTTTATATTTGTTTTTGTCGTTGTTGACATTTGAGTTGTCAAATATCAACAGAAAGTGTGAGGTTAATTGAAATATGCTTACTTAACACACTTATGACAGTGCTGCATTTTAAGATTTACTCAATATTATAACAATTTGCGTATTTATTGCGCAATAATTATTTGAAACTTTATATGAAATATTGAGCTCAATAATGGCGTTTATTCCGATTTACGCAATAAAAGTGCATAGCTGAACACCGTATTAGGATATTCTTAACCAATTAGAATTTCATTTCATTTAGATTTATTGTCTATTGCTTAGGCCATGAAACACTGTTCTCGTAATTTTAATCCGTATATTAACCACCATAAATGTGGATTTATTAAGAGGTTTCTGATCATCCATTCTAACCTGTCAGTTTAACGTTTGGCTTTTTAATAGCATGATACCAGAAATTTTAATTTTAGACGTTTAAAAATAAGTTCTGTATTGAAACTCTGCAAACGGAAATTTAAAAGTCGAGATATTACAAGATTTTGAAGAAAGTTGTCAATTCAGATGTTAGTTGGTTAAAGCTAATCACCCCTATCGTGAACATTATGGGAATAAGTTATTTGGGAGTAAAAATGTTTATTGTGAATTAGTTATAAATGATCTATAAACAAAAATTGTTTATTGTGAATTACCTCTCAACAAGTTTTCAAAGAAAAATAAAAAAATCTTAAAAAATAATCGTATAAAAAAATCGGATAAAATAATCGTATTAAAAAATATCGTATATCTTCGTTTTTTGGTGCTGGAAGAGGAGAACCAATCCATGGAAAGCTTGCAGCGAAGATCTAGGTATACTTTTATAATAATTATAACATATACATATTTTTTAATACATCTAATACAAAGACGGCGGTTATGACTCTTAGCCGTGGATGATAGTATCTACAAAAATGCCGCAGAGGGATCAGCAGAAGCAAAATTTAACGAAGTACATTCTCGAGCGCGGAATATTGTGTGAAGGATCAACGGAGTTCCTAAAAACAGACGGCGTTGTTTGCTTGGAACACGAGAGTTACACTACTCCCCAAAGAAAAGTGCTCAAATTGTCAATATTATAAGTGCGGCTCAACACTTATAGACACAGTCTTATATGAAACGCACGAGCTGGAAAATGTTGATGGAGTTATTCAAGGAACACGTCTGAAGCTGAAAGCATTCGTACTAGTTCACTTTGATAGTTTAAAATAAAATGTTTATTTCTTCACTTTTGTATTTATTTTCGTAAATAAAAATTGTGTACATATACATATGTACATACATAAAAACAAAATAAAACCAGTCTTCTCTGGAATACTTAAATCTAAAAAACAGTCTTCTCTGTAAATATCACACTCCAACCTATACTACAGTAGTTTTGATTTAACTGCCTTTTATTTACGTGCGCATTGCCTATATCTGCACAAACATTTTGTTTCGTGTCTTTATTTCTCCAAATTCTATACAAAATTCTTTTTTAAGCGCACTTTTTATACCTGCACATTTAATATATGTATGTGCCTCATATTTTTTGAACTTTAAAACTTTTTTCATAGCAAAAATTAAAGTTAGCTGCGTCGAACAAAAAAGAAATCTTTATAAATATTTTTATTTAAAAAAAACGCAAATCTCAATTAATTTTGTTGTTGAAATTTATTTAAATTTTTTGTTAAAAGTAAATATCTATAAATAAATGAAATGTAAGAAGTATTTTATTGTTGATCTTACTAACATTTAAATTTAGTTATTTGCTTTAACTGGGCTTAGAGAGAGTAATCTGTAACTATTCCATACCTGTTCAATTAGGCAGGTAAAAATATTTAATTTAGCTGAATTTTTGGCTTATCTGCACAAAAATTCTTGCAAAAGTTAGTTGTGCAGGTAAGTCAAAACTACTGTAGTATTACATTTGCGTTCCTTAAATAAAACAATGTACTTAGTTTTAAAAAATCAACACCAAACTTACTTCCCTTCTTGTTCCCATTGGTAAGTGTTGCGAATTAATTTTACAAAATAATTCTTGGGAATAAACATTGGCGATACAATATTTTTTGTGTTTGTGAATTCACTCCAATCTTTTTGGGAATGATTCACAATAGGAAATTATGAAATTTGGTAATTTTTTTATGGGAATAGTTATTTGCGATAGGGGTGAATGTTTAGGATGGTCGCACATTGCATAGATTTCAGCCTTTATTTTATAAGAACAGCTGAATCTCCTCTTCTTCGGGGATCCTTGCAAGTATATAACCCGCAATCGGAAATTTGATTTTAGATTTTCTATCATTAATCATGTCATATTAGCTTTAAGACAATTAAAATTAAAATCAGAGGCTTCACTTGACTGATTTTGCGTGAGAGCAGTAGATACAAAATAATAATCAATGTAAAATGTATCCTATATATAATGTTACATACGGTGGAACACGTAAAAAAATCACCACGAAAAATCTGAATTAAAGGTCGCAAACACGATCTTCGTTAGTGGTATTCACTCAAGTTACCCAAGTGACGAAGGTTTTAAGGTATTTGTTTATTTTCTTCGTGAATATTTTAAACAGGCTTGCCCTAAGAAAAAAAGTTCCAACAAAATGCTTTCTGCAAATTTCCCAATCCAACGGTTTTTTAAAGTATATTTTAATTGAAAATCGTTTTACATCTGCTGACAGTGCTTTTTTAATTCCAGAAAAACTATTTTTGTTTTATGGTGGTCGCTCAAATGTGTAATTGACACATTTTGCGATAAACAATCAAGATCAATCAAAAATTTTTGATCTAAAAGTTAATTTGAAAAATGTATATATTAAAGTAGTCGCCGTAGTCTAGTAGGTAGTGTGTTCGTTTATTCGACGTAAAGACCGGGTTCGAACCTCAGGTCAGACATCAAAACGAAATCCTGAAGAAATATTTCTTCGGCGACTTCCTCTCAGGGGATTTCTGGCAAAAACTCTGAGAGCAAATAAATCTGTCATGAAAAAGTTTCTCAAAATCTATCGTTCGGAGTCGACGTTAAACTGTAGGTCCCGCCACTCAAGTATAAAATTAAGGCACACAACATGAGTAATCCTGACTGAAGGGTTGTAATGGCCAATTATGTATTATGTTATGTATATATATGAAAAATGTAACTCAACTGTCAGACTCTTTAAATAATAACTGCTGTAATTTTTGTCCGATTTGATCAAGCGAAGTATCAATATCTTCTCAAGATAATGCGTTTTCAGAATATCATCACTTATTTAATATTTTTTAATTAAATTTTGCTACTATGAACGTACAAACTTTATAAAAATATTCGCATTTGTCAAGTTTACCTCACAAACCCCATAGCATATTAAGTCAAATAATATATATATGTGTATCGTTTTAAAGGCCTATTCGTTTAAATTTTGGACATCGGTTCAGAAATGTTTGTGTAATCAATAAATTTTTGCGTGAAGTCCAAAAAATCAGTTTTTGTGAAATAAGACAACTTTGCAGGGTTCAAGAAATATAAAAAAAAATATTTTTGAGTGCTACTCAACAAAATTCACAACCTACGCTGTGTAATTAGCTGGGTGTATTTAATTTTTTTCATTTTGTCGCATAGTGTAATTGTTGCATTACTTATACAACACTTTTTCTTGCAAATGCATTCACATTCATGCGTCCGTGCTTGTATTTAGTAAGAATGTTTAAACATACGAATAGATTAACGTATCTATTTTTGTATATTCGAATTATTTTTGTACAAATAAACAAACAAAATATTGAACGATTAACGATCGAAAAATTGTTCTTGGCAAGTTGGTCTTGATCACACGCAGTGCGTTTGTTTACACAGCATTTAACATTTTCTAAAAATTGAAATCTCGCTTCGTTATTCATTTACAACACTTTCACCGTTTAATTACTCTTCATTATTCCAAAGAAAACTATAAATTTCCAATCAATATTTAACCGTTTTTGTTCACAACAATAAATATATATTACAAGAAGGTGTCATACAATATTTGTAATACTTTTTGTTCATTCAATGTCACTATTTCAACTAATTTAATAAGATTCATAAACACATACTTACATGTATAGTGTATGTGGATGAGCTCCAACAATGCGGACTCAGTACCCGAAACGCATACGTCGTTCTAAGTTCTCAATATGTCGACAAGAAAAAATTTACAGACGCGGAATACAACAAAAGTTACTGAACAGCGGAACTAATTTATCATAAATTTAAGTGCATGCGCGCATAATTTGAATAAGCGTGCCGAACAAAAAGGAAAGTCTTAATTGTTATTAAATTCTGGAGGCACAACAATAAATATTTAAAGTATAATTTCGTAGGGCAGCGTGAGAGTTTTTGAAAGAGATCACAGCACAAATGTGATAGACCAACTACGATCACTACATTGTCCTTTCAAAAAAATTTTTATCAGCCACCGGGAAAAGCTTATTTTATGACACTGCAATCACAAAAAAGTACTAAAAGCCAACAAATTTGGGGAAAATCATTCATATACGTATAGAGACGTATATGAAGTATAGAAGACTACGTTTACTAAGCAAACATCGAAGGGTATTCCTGTTTGGAAATAACGATGCTGGCAATTGCTCATCTGCTATCCCAGACGAACTGTATAAATATTTTACAAATATATCTGTAGACCCATCAAACAATTCACTTTCTCAATTCGCTGGCAATAGACCATCATTAAACAAACACACTACTTCGGTGCATAGCGAATTGAATTTTTCCTGTGTAACACAAATTGATGTTGCATACTCTTTTTATTCATATCCAATGCCGTCGGATATGATAATATACGTCCTAAGTTTTTAAAGATAATTATACCACTCTTACTTAAATTACATTTTTAACATAATTACCACTACGATATATACATACATAAGTATGTATCTACATAACTTGGTCGTTACAACCCTTCAATCAGGATTATGACCTAACTTCTCACACCACTTATGTTGTAAGTGTTAATTTTATAGATGAGTGGCGGAACTCACATTTCAAAGTCGATTCCGAACGAGAGATTTATGAGAAACATTTTCATGGCAATTTTATTTACTCCCAGAGTTTTTGGTAGAAATCTGCTGAAAGAAAGTCTCCGAAGGAGTATTTTTTCATATTTCATTTTGTTGGATATATCCGACATGGGTTTTGGACCATAATCTCACATCTAATAAGCCAACGCACTACCTACTAGATTGCTACGACCTCAATTATGACTACCAGCACGCTAAAACCATTCCAATACCGAAACTGGACAATTTTAATCACCCTATAGGCATTCTTTGCCGCATTTCAAAAGTGTTTGAAAAACTAATGTATGTATACTCAAATGAATAAAATTAAATAATAATAAATGTACAGCTATAATCACATGCTAAATAATTTATTTATTAGAATTTAATGTGCTTACAGAACTCTCACTCACAAAGAAAAATGAAATGAAGTACAGTGAATCTTGCAAGTACACGAAATTAATTTGTGATTTGAAAAATAATCTGGATTTCAATCAAACCACAGTCGAGTCACTTTTCTCATCGATGTTACTGAAAATTTTCGACGCGATGCCGGTAAACTAAGTTTTCTTCATTCTACTGGATCATTCGATCAACTAAACTTCTTTCATCATTATCAATGGGTCGCATCCAATCTGTTCTTTTTAATGGTTTTCAGAGGGTGCAGCACTGGAATCTATTCTAGGAGCACTTGTCTTTTCGTTGTACTCAAATGACTTACATATATCAACAACTTTCCCACTGTAAAGTACATATGTATGCAGATGATCTACAGTTTTATCAAAATCCTTTGGTAGGCTCTATTCAGGACTACGTTGAGAAAATAAATCTTGACCTAAATAGTAATATTGTTACCAAAATGGAAATGGTGTAACATCGTTCAACATTAAAATTATAAACAAAAGGTACACAAACAAGTACAATTAACTTATTTACAAGTAAACCAACAACATCAGTATGAAAGAAAATGGGATAGACAAGCAAACAAGTTGTTGATAAACAACAATGAAACCGCGGTTGAGTTCTCGAAAAGGCGACCCTGGAACATTCGGCTTCAAAAACATTCATCAGAGTTTTTACGTGGGCATATAAAAAGGCAACATAAGACAAGCAACGAGTAGCATTCTGTCAATCTTGTGTGAAGACGCGTTGATTGTGAAGAAAACAGTCGTGGCTTGAAGATCGTCGTTGTAAAGATCTACCGAACAGTTGTTAGAGCTTACGCAGACGGAGTGTAAAGATGAATAACGAACAAAGCAAATTGTTGTTGTTACATCTAGTTGTCAACAGTGGCACATAGAATTGTGCGAACAATAAAGAATTCAATTGAAACTAAACATACATTTATTTTTATTTGTTTGCAATCAACGAACTCGTATTTTAAACGTTTTTGAAAAGGTAAAAACGTAACAATATACATATATATAGCAAAAATCTAAGTGTCTAATAATCTCAGTCTCTTCATACGAAGCTAAAATCAAATGAAAAAAAATATGAAAAAATTACGCTATTTCAGGCGGGTAAAGATGCGCCGCGAAGTTATTGGGAAAAATCTATTTAGAATACACATACAGTCGTATGGCGCATGAAAACTTTGAGAGCTCATAACTCAAAACACACTTTTCGACTTAGAATGTTATAGAACGGAGGCGTCGATATCATATCATATCTGATTCCGGGACCTTCAGATGGTTGTGAACTCTTTGCAATTTGTGATTCTATAAGCAGAGCAAAACTTAATATCCTATTTAATAATATAAATAAAAATAATAATAAAATCAGAGTATTTGCCAGAAATCTTCTGAGAGGAATTCGCCGAAGAAATATTTTTTCTTTATGTCTAATAAGCGAACACACTACCTACTAGGCTACATAGACTTCAATATATACACACAGAAAAAATCATTGTAAAAACGCCGAAAACAAGGTTAAATCAACATTTTTCAGCTATGATTTTGCTTCATAGGCGTTTCATGTTAATTCAACATGACTTTACAGTAAACCAAAAATAACTATTTTTCAATTAAAAACAACTTGAAAACATTATAAAACAACATTGCTACTTAAGTTGGATCAAAGTGAGATCATGTTGAATTTACTTTAAGATACCATTCAAATCAACATTAATTACTATTAAGATTACATGATTCTCACATTGAATCAATATGATCTTATGTTTAAAATAACATTAAATCATTTTATTTCAACTCTGAATTTCATATTGAAATAAGATGCAAACATATTATTTCAACATAAATTTTCATGTTAATTCAAAAGGATTCTAGTTTTGAAATAACATGAAAATCATATTGAATTTCTGCTTATATTAAGACCGCCCAATAAAAAGAAGTTATTTTTGTTTTTATATATATTTTTAAATAAAATTTATATTTATTAATTTTCATTTTAAAAATACATTTATTTATATAAAATAAAAATTTAGGTAAATAAGTATATAAGTAATATTTGAAGGTTTAATTAATTACAAACATTTATTTTTTTTATTTATTGTTTTTTATTAAAACTTACTCTTATTTCACTGGGGAAGTTATTGACAAATTCGTCCACTATTATTGGCAAATATTTTGGTGATAATTTAACTTCGTTATAAAATACATCCTTCAAAATTATATTGAACGAAATGAATCGGCCAAATTATCATAGTTACAGATTTCCCCTTAAGGCTTTCTTCTAAAATCTGCTTTAGACTCTAAAATAAAACGTAAAACACTTATTAATAATAAAAACAAAAAAAATAATTTCAAACTTTACCTTAAATATCTTAGAGCTTCCAACTGATGATTAAAAAGATGATGTCGGAGTTGATGTTGAGCCAATAATAGATTGATTTTGTAACCACGAAACTACTTATTCGGCTATAGTTTCAGATAGTGTACCGTCATCAAATCTGTACTGATACATCAATCAAAGAATTAATTAATTTTGAACTAAATATTTGTATATGTATATGTTTACTTACCTCAGTTTTACTCCAACAAAAAAGTTTTTTTCGGAATCAAGTACGAATACCAATAGGGGGTATTATGACTTCCTTAATATATTCCTTTGATAAATACCTTAAACTATCAAATGTAATTTGTGCATCTAAATAAATAAATATTATTTACAATTGTCAAATTATCTTACAAAAATCCTTAAATACAGTTACTTACTTGTCAAATATGGTTTTTCTTCAATTAAGTTAAAAGTTTGCAGTACCACATCTAATTGTGAATTTTCGCTAGTATTCTGAACTGGAATATTTAATATAATATTAGCATCTTCGTCACTTAAGAAATTTATGTTTCCTTCAATTGATATAATTTCTTGCACAACACTTGATAAATTATCATTATGATTCTTTGGCGAAGACATAATTATATATTTATACTAAAAAATTTAATTTAATTTACTGCAAAATAACGCTTTTATAATACACCACAATACTTATTCAAGCTTTACTAATATATGAATGAAAAGTCTTTTATGTTCCAAAATAGCGGTACTTTTTGCAGAATTCAACATGATTGCATTTCATTTCAACTTTTTTTCATGTTAATTGAAAATTCAACAACTTTGTTTCAATCTTGTTCGAAATGTTTCTATCATGGTATAAGTTTGATTTAACAGAATACAATGTAGATTCAACATGAATCAATGTCAATTTTAAATTAGCTGATGTTGATTTAACATAACAAAATGTTGGCTTAACTTGAACCGATGTTATTTATAATTTATATAAAAAATATTATTTGTAAATGTTGTTTTAACATGACCCAATATTGATTTAACATGAACAGTGTTGTTGATTTAACATGAAACAATTTTATACGCTATTCGTTAATCAATTAAAATTGTCACATGTTGTTTTAACATTTTTCTCAACATCGAAACATGTAAATATAATGTTGAATTAACAATGGCCCATGTTATATCAACTAAACGCGATGTTGATTTTACGTTAAAAACTTTTGTTTTTACTATAAAAATACATTACACCAATACCCCGGTTTGCGTCGCTAATTGGAACTGAAAAAATGAGACGCAAACCGAAACGACGCAAACTGAAGCAGAATTTTCAATTTCAACTTTCAGACTGAACTTCACTCCACGACATATAATTCGAAACTAATAACTGTAAACAACGCACACCTGCAAATTTGCTTTCTACTAAACGGGAAATCCCCTTTTTCTGCTTTAGCTTTGTAAAAACATTTTCATATCAACGACGCAAATCGAAGCATTTACGACGCAACTTCGAAGCCATGCGACGCAAACTGAAACAAAAACGACGCAACATTGAAATTCCAGAAACTTAAAAAAAGACGCAACTTCGAATCGCCGCAAACTGAAGCGACGCAAATCGGGGTATTGGTGTATATTAAATCAACATTGAAAAATGTTATTTTAACATTATAAAATGTTAAATCTTATGTGTACAATTTTATTTTAAAGTGTAAAATGTCAAATCAACTATTTCAGAGATTAAATTAACATTTTTAATTTTGATTCAATATGAAACAATGTTAAAAATACATTTATTAAATTTTTTTTCGAAAATTTACTATGATTTGAAATCAACATTTTTCCATGTTAATTTTACATTGGGTTTTTTTTCTGTGTGTACATAATTGGCCATTACAATCCTTCCGTTAAGATTACGACCTAGCTTCTCAACACCACACGTGTTGTGCGTGTTAATTTTATACATGAGTGGTGGGACCTACAGTTTAAAGTCGACTCCGAACGACACATTTTTTTAAACTTTTCATGGCAATTTTATTTACTCTCAGAGTTTTTTCCAGAAATCTGCTGAGAGGAAGTCGTTTTTCATATATCGTTTTGATGGCTAACCGGGGATTTGAACCCTGGCTTCGCGTCTAATAAGCCAACACACTACCTACTAGACTACGGCGACCACACGGCTATTTCAATACCCAAATATTTATTTGATTTAATCCAATCTGCAAGAATATTATTTTATTGTGATAAATTAATTAAAAATTTTAAATATTCCTACACTATAACTGTAAAACTTGCCTTGTTGTGCAGAAAACTAAACAATGAATAAATAAATGAAATAAATAAAAATAAATTGTAGTAAAAGATATCGATGCCTGTGTTAACCCTAAAAAAGACCAAATCTGGTCTTGGGTTTTAAAGTAAAAAAAATGTTTTCTATATAATTGTAATGTATTCCATTCTTTATTTCTAGGAAATCTAAATTACAATTGAAAATAAATTTCTTATGTCTTATGTACATTGAGTTTTACTTCATGGTAAAGTGTTACCATTCTATTTGTTATTAATAATACTACACTACAATAATGCATACAGATAAAAGTTGTATTGTGTAGAGCTGGAGCCTGTGATACCTACTTTAAAGAAATGAAAAGTACTCTATCGAAATGTCAAAAACCCTCTTTTCTATATCAAAAATTTTTAGATCACCGTAAACCGCCATGGGTTGTATGCATGAGTGGTCATCTCCGTGAAACACTTAAATATTAGTAACTAAACCGTCCAATATAGAGTTTACTAAGGGATCTCTTTTGCCAAATGTTACATAATTCAGAAGACTGGTACTGCCCTCATATTTGCCATTAAATTTGAGGATTCACTGGATTTATTTTCGGGCCAATCGCTCAGTGTTCTTAGGATCAAAAAACTTTATGAAATTGTACTACAAATTGGCATAAATTTAAAAAACCCCTCAACCATATATGCGATTGAGTTCACCAGATGATATTGATGTTTCTGTGTCCAAGTTCCGAAAGTCGTTTTAACCTATTTCCGTTATTGTGGAAAGGCTAGTTTCTGAATAAAGAATAGAAATAAAGGAATAAGAAATGTTATCAGTCGTAGAAATTGAACAAAATGGCTCAGAGAAGCAGCAGTTAAAACAAAGGCATCACTTTCAAAATATTTGGAAGATCTTGACTTTATAGACTCACACTCGTTACTAATAATGTCAATCTCAGATAATGTCCAAAATAGTATCAATTCTAAATAAGAGTAAGTGTCTCCCGGAACATTCCTTTGACTTCAGAAGGATATATAGCACTATTGAACAATTATTGCGAACAATTGAAAAATCATTCAAGCGTTGTTCCCTATTCATCGATGTTTTTCAAACTTTTGACAAAAGTCAAAGGCCTATAACATACATATGTAAATTGGCTAAGATCTAACTTACTTACTTCCTTAATTGGTTATTACCACCCTAGGATTACGACCTAGTTTCTCACACCACTTATGTTGTATGTGCTAATTTCATACATGAGAGGCGTGACTTACAGTTTAAAGTCGACTCCGAACGACAGATTTTTTAGAAACTTTTCATTATATCAATCTTATTTACTGCTGATAGGAAGTCCCGAAGCAATACTTTTTCCAATTCCGTTATGTTCGAAGTGTCTGACCTGGGGTTTGAACCGTGACCTTATTACTAATAAACCAACACACTACCAACTAGACTACGGCGACTACACTATAGGTCAATCATGTTGCGTGTGTTAATTTGATCCACAAGTAGCGTTACGGTTTAAAGTCGACTCCGAACGGCAGATTTTCATATCAATATTATTTTCTCCTTGAGTTTTTGCCAAAAGACTCAGGAGAGGAAGTCGCCGAAGAAAATTTTTCACATCTCATTTTGTTTGGTCTTTTGGCAAAAGACTCAGGAGAGGAAGTCGCCGAAGAAAATTTTTCACATCTCATTTTGTTTGGTCTTTCGTCTAATGACCCAATATACTACCTACTAGACTACGGCGTCTAACTAACCGCGGGTTTGTTTGTTTAAAGGCTTATGTATAACAGGGTACTATTTTAGGGCCCGTTATATATTTACTGTATACTTCGATAATGCATACCCCAACACGAGCAGAATTATATATTCCAGCTAGAAAAGTTTTTATGTCCATATAGGGCAGAGATAAATGAAATAATGTGTTCTCGTAACGTCTACCCACGGAGGGAAACATATGCCCCAGTTCAAAAAACCAAATAGTAGGTCAAAATGCAAATGTAAAATATCATGGCAAGAAAGAAATTAAAAACACAAACGAAGTTGAAATTATTTGAAATCATTGATTTCTTGAGTTAAATTGCAATTCCAAGAGAATATTGTAAACTCTTACTGTATATTTCAGATATAAAACCTTTATCGTCTTCAGTTATACGTTTATGCAAAACTTCCTCAGTTTCTCATTTCTAAAAAATTTAAATACAAAAATGTAAATTTTCGGCATGATTACAGCAGCAGCTTGCTGTATCGGAAACTCGACCCTACATAAAGTATTATAAAACCGTAAATTGCATATTGTTCTCCTCTACTATTTCTCAGAAATCAATAAATGCAGACAGGCTTCAAAAGTTACAAAACAATGGCATGAGATGTATACTAAGATCTGATAGACTAATTCACGTGGTAAATATATATGTATGTTGAATGGGTTACAATGCCTAGCACTGGTGTTTATATATGAAATCAAGAATGGTATGCTACCGAGCTATTTGCGAAATCAGTAAAATATGCTGCAGACGTGCAACCACACAATTTGTTATAATATTAAGTTTAGGTTCAAATTTAACTCCATAGCGATTGTGTAAAATAGAAAAAAAAAATTTTTTTAGACTCAAATATAAAAAAAAAATTAAATTTATATTCTAATTCAAAATAATTGTAATATTTTCCAATAAAAGAAATCAAATTTCTGGGAGAAAAATGATTAGAAGCGACAGGAAGAAAAAAATAAAAAAAGACACAATTAAGTGCGCGAAAATTCTATAACAACAATTTATTAATATGAATTCGAGTGATGAAAGTGATAATGACGAAAGCGATGGTATTTGGCAGCAGGTATCCTCAACAATTGGAACTAAACGAAGGCTAATCAGTTCACCGTATTTACATATGCATAAAAAATTTCATGGAAGTGATGGACCAAGTACTTCAAACAACAATAAATTTCAGCTACTTTCTGAAAAAACTGCAGCAGATGATGTTGAAATTATTCATGATGATCAACAGGATGACAAATCACCAAGACCGCCACCTATATACATTTCAGATATCTTGGATATTACTAAAATGATTAAATGCATAAATAGGGAAATAAATGATTTTAATTATAAATCCTTAAGGGACAATAGTGTCAGGTTAATGGTTAGAAGTGCAGATTGTTTTAGGAAAATTGTTAAATATTTTGAGTTAAAGAACATTAGTTATCATACCTATCAACTAAAACAGGAGCGTTCCTATAGAGTGGTAGTGAAGGGTATTCATCATACAACGCCAGTTGAGGATATTAAGGCCGTACTTTTAACGTTATAGCACGTTCATATATAAGAAGGTTATGGTTATCTAAAATTAACCTTGGAGATAACCTTGTGGCGTTCACATATGACAAATATAACCTAAACATATGCGAGAATGACAGAAATTGACAGCTGTATGCATTTGTAATGTATTGTATGTATGTATCTTTGTATGTATCTTCTCCATAGCAAATGTTTTTTTTTCTATTGCTGTCAAATTTTAGTCAATATACTATTCACAATAGATATAAAGCGTTGCATTTTTGAGTATTTTATTGAATACTTTTCAATGCAACAATGCGTATTTTAGTAGGTTATGAGGTAACCTACAGCTGAACTTGGTTATCTTTTCATACAAATTGTATGGCTAACCTCATACATTTGTGGCTTGGTTACGAGATAACCTCGATAACCACGATAACCTAGCTAACCTGCTTATATGTGAACATGGTATTAGGACATAATGTTAGAAATGTAACTAATGTCAGGAGCCGTATCGCCAAGCTACCATTGCTTATGTTTTTTGTGGATCTGGACCCCAACCCGAATAATAAAGATATATTTAATATAAAATCTATTAATAATGCTATTGTCGTGATAGAGGCTCCAAGAAAAACCGATGACTTAGTTCAGTGCCATAGATGTCAGCAATTTGGTCAGACTAAATCTTATTGCAAAAGACCATTCAAGTGCGTTAAATGTGGTATGGATCATCCTACTGAAAAATGTTCGAAATCAGTCGAAACGCCACCAAAATGTGTAAATTGTCTACAAAATCATACTGCTAACTATAAAGGTTGCGAAACTTACAGAAAAATTATCAAAAATAGGCCAAACTCTACCAACAGACGAAATGAATTCAGAGCTCAACATACAGCCAATGATACTAATAGCAATCACTATTCCCAGTCAAATACGTTTAACCCAACTAATAATAAATTTACAAACGACGGCGTTACATATGCTCAAGCAGTAATAAACAGTTCTAGTAGTCCTGAAATGAAATTAATGGAAAGATTGGAACGTATGATGGACAGAATGTTTGACATGATGACAAATATAATGGAGAAATTATGCAAATAGATTTAAGAATATCCACATGGAATGCAAACGGTGCTTCCAATCACACACGAGAAATTGAAATTTTTCTCAAAGATAATCATCTAGATATCCTCTTACTATCCGAAACTCACTTTACATCTAAAACTTACTTTCACATAAAAGGTTACGATATATTTGTTGCAAGCCATCCAGATGATAAAGCCCACGCTGGATCTGCCATTCTTATTAAGTCAAATTTAAAATACGAATCAGTACAAAATATAACTGAGCCTTACATTCAAGCTTGTGGAATTAAAATTAATTGTAATAATTTCTCTTTGCCTATATATGCTATATATTGTCTTCCTAGGTATAGACTATCCCTTCAGAATTATGAAAATTTTTTTAAAAATCTTGGGACGAGATTTATTGTTGGTGGCGATTACAATGCTAAACACCCATGGTGGGGTTCCAGACTGGCAAATCCTAAAGGCAAGGAACTTTACAAATGTATTAAAAGAAATGGTTATAAAACTATGTCCACTGGTAGACCTACTTACGTATTGGCCCACTGATCGCAACAAAATTCCAGATATATTGGACTTCTTTGTGTACTCAGGTATTGCTGACAATCTGCTTGACATAAAAGATTCTGATGACCTTAATTCGGATCATACACCCATAATGCTAAGTTATAGTACTAATGTGCCGACCATTATTAGAAATAATAAAATAATTACACATAAAACTAATATAAGCATGTTTCAACACTGTATGGACCGCAGATTAGATCTTAATGTATACATTAAGACTACAGATGAAATCGATTTGGCAGTAGATACATTTACCAAGGCAATACATGATTGCGCCCTACTATCCACTCCTCCAACTCCTCCGATAACAGCTAATTCATTTGTTGTTTCCACTGAAATAAGAGAATTAATAAGAGAAAGGAGAAGATTACGAAGAATATGGCAACTAAACAGGAACCCGATTGACAAATCTAATTTTAACTGATCCTCGAATTATCTTAAAAAACGATTAGCGGAGTTACATAATTATAAAACATCAAATTTTCTAAAAAATCTGGATAATACTAAAGAAACAGGCTATAGTTTATGGAAGGCGACCAAATATTTAAAACATCCAAGTAAAAGAAATGTCCCCATTATTGCTGAAGATGGAAGTTGGTGTAGAAACAGCAAAAGTAAAGCCGATGCATTCTCGCAGTACTTGGAAAAAATCTATAAACCATTCCCACTAACCAACACCGTTCATGAAAGCGTAATTTTAGACTTTTTAGAATCTCCTTATCAAATGGATTTGCCTATAAAGCCATATTCACCAAGAGAAGTGCAAAACGCAATTTCCAAACTTGAAAACAGAAAATCCCCTGGGCCTGACAAGATTGATTCGGTAGTTGCTAAATCGTTATCGAAGAAAAGTATTGTATTTTTAACACTACTATTTAATTCAATGTTGCGTTTATCGTACTTTCCTTCTAAATGGAAACAGGCGGGAATAATAATGATAAAGAAACCTAACAAACCTGAAAAACTTATTTCATCTTATAGGCCTATAAGTTTACTTACCACCTTCTCGAAACTCTTTGAGAAGCTATTTGTATCTCGACTACTTCCAGTTCTGGAGAAACTTAAAATAATTCCTGACCATCAGTTTGGATTTCGCCATAAACATGGAACCCCGGAGCAATGCCATCGGATCATTAAAGTTATCTCCGATTCGTTTGAAAGAAAAATGTATTGTTCAGGTGTTTTTTTGGACGTGAAACAGGCATTTGACAGAGTATGGCACGAAGGGCTATTATACAAACTTAAGCATAATCTACCAGCTCCATATTACTCTGTTTTAAAGTCCTACCTACAAAATCGCAAGTTTCATGTTAAAGTTGATGATGAACTTTCTAAGATTCTCAATATGCACACAGGAGTACCTCAGGGCAGTGTTCTAGGTCCCATATTATACACTATCTACACTTCGGACATACCATTAGTAGATAATATTACGTTAGCTACCTATGCAGATGACACTGTAATAATAGCTGCTAATGAAAATCACATCGAAGCATCTGCCATGGTTCAAAGAGAATTAAATATATTACAAGATTGGCTTACCAAGTGGAAAATTGCTATTAATACAGAGAAATCTAATCATGTCTCTTTTACATTAAGAAAAAATGAATGTCCTCCAGTGTACATAAATGGATTACAAATACCAAAAACGAATTGCGTTAAATATTTGGGTATGCATCTCGATAAACGACTTACGTGGAAAGACCACATTAAGGCAAAGAGAAATTATCTAAATATTAAGACTAAAAAAATATACTGGCTACTAGGGCCTAAATCTCAACTTAGTCTAGAGAACAAGATAATTCTTTACAAGGCTATTTTAAAACCGGTTTGGACGTACGGCATTGAGCTGTGGGGAATAGCCAGTCAGTCAAATGGCGAGATATTACAACGTTACCAGTCAAAAGTTCTAAGACTCATGGTCAATGCTCCCTGGTTTGTAACCAATAATCAAATTCATAGGGACTTGGAAATTCCATTTGTGATAAATGAAATAAATAGTTTTAGCGCTAGATACTTAAACAGACCTAGTAATTAATCATTGTAATGTACTGGCAGTCACCTTGTTAGATGAAGGAGACGAAATTAGAAGATTGAGTAGGATACATTTGTTAGATTTTCAATTTAGAAAATAATTTATATGTCTTGTAAATAATTAAATTATATTTAGAAACTAATCTAGGCTTATAGTTTATTAAACTTAATGTAGTTTAATAACATATGTTATTTTTCTTTAAATTTATCCAATTTACTTAATTTTGTATAATAGATTGTAAATAAATTGAAATAAAAAAAAAAATAAAACTCCACGAATTTTTTTTCCAGAATTTTTTATTTTATACTGGTCCAAAGCTGTTTAACTCAATTCCGTCTGATTTAAAAATTGAGAAAAATTTTAGTGTTTTCAAAATTAAAATAATAATACGTAATACCTTAGACAAATGTTTAAATTCTTGTCATATTTAAATAGTAACTTCTGCTAAGCAAATAAAGAAAAACAACCTGCGAGTCCAACAGCCGTATTTGAAATTTAAAAATATTAAGAAAAATACATACCTACGTTATACATCTAAATTTTCTAGCTTGCAACATTTGGGCTTCTCCTGCGATATTCTTAAAAAAAAGCGAATAAAATATATCCTTTAACCAATATAATCTAGGACAAAAAGTTACATAATTCCTGGTCCAAATAGTTGTTATTATTTCTAGTTATTCAAAATTAAACTATAATGGTATAAACACATTTGACACACCGTTCGCCGCATATAAAAAGGTTTATTTTAAATATAGCGCCTCAACAAGCGTTCACTTTTAATTATTTTACTTATTATGTATTTAACGTTGCCTACTTAAAAATACTTAAAGCTCATGCTGCTTGACTAAGGCGGCAATTTCAAAATTGATGCAATGCAATTGACTCATCAAATGTATTTTATAGCATAGCATAACATAACAAAATTCAATTTGAAATTGAAGATTAAAATAAATAAATACAATAAATAAATTTATATATGTATGCATGTACGTTGTATATGTGTGTACATAAAATGTTAAAAAGATTCTCTGTTATATTTCAGTATATCGAGTAACAGTATTGTAAAAACAGTGGCAAATGCCGCCATAATGTTTCATATTCATTTTGTTCCCAGAGAATGCGTACAGCGAAATGGAACACATCCATGAACACAAGTTTCCAGTAAAATGACAATTCAGTCGTTTTTTAGATTTCGTTGGGAGTGTTTGTTGTTGTTCAGACGCGGAAGGAAATAAATTTATAATTTATTGTTTTTAATTTTCCTAAATAGTAGTAGTAATAGCATTTACTTACGTTCCACTAATTTATTATACAATTAATACAATAATAATTAAGCGAATTACTACTAAACCTATTAGTTCATTAGTTGTTACAGTTGTATAAGTTGAGTAATTTTTATTGTGTGTGAGAACTAAAGAAATTTAAAAAATTAATAGAAGTTTTTACTAAAGGTTTCTTACAAATCTAATTGAAATTAAATCATATATTTTTATAAAAAAAAAAAAAAATAAAGTGAATACAATCGAAAACGAAAATAAAGTTGGAAACAAATAAAAAATAATATATAAATTATATGTTTATGTTTACAAGGAAAATGTTTGAAATCAGTGTATTTTTGTGAATATTAGAATATATAATATTTATATAGTATATATAAATATTAAAGCTTCAATCAATATTGTGGATTACTTGCCCATGGGATTACCATCGTCTTTTTCCTTACAATCAAATTAAACTTCAAATTCGTTCAACGAAATGTAAGGTAAGAAGTTTTTATTAATTTTGCTAAACCTTTTGTTAAATGTATGTATGTCCGATTTTTATTATTGACTATTAAGGGAATGGAAGAAAACATTTTATAGTGGCTAACACAAGCAAGTGAATATCTGGAATATAAAATTTATACATCGTTTAGCATTTAGAACTTAACACTTTTATTCCCCTTTCTCAAATAATAATCATTTGACTGTTTCTTTTTTGATTATTTATTGCTTACATATACTATGTGTATATACACATACATACATACATATGTACATAGTCATCAGCATCATAATGAACTTTGTCGGAGTAGTCAGCAAGTCTCATCTTCAGGTTACTTTTCCAAATTAAAAAGATTTAACCTAGTTTCCGACGAAACCATACGAACAAACCAAACCGTGCAATACTCTGTTAAATAGCCAACCTAACCAAAGGCAGCAAAAATTACCAACGACATACTACTGACAATCACTTATGGATGGATCTTTGGTATCTACGTATGTACATGATTAAGAGAGTCTAAACGAACATACATACGTAGGTATGTATGTATACAAGAAGCAGTAAGCAACTTTACAACTACAATAGCAGCAAAAACAACAACGATGATAATAATAACAGACTATAGCAGGCGCATCAGAACCAACACAACCACTAGTAGTTTTATTTAATTCTTTCATACAATATTTTTCACTTTTTTGAGTTACTGTGAGTACTGTGGGTATTCGATAATAAAACAAGAGAAAAAAACATCAACTTTTAACACCTTTCCCTATTCAAAGAGGTATTCGTGAATTTTCTTCTTTAAATTGCTAAAACAATAACAAGAATAAGATTTCGAATTGTAATATCGTCCCTTATGAAAAACCTACAAGACGTGTAACTCCAGGTAATATCAGAAGAATACAGAGTTAAAAGATCTGCAAATCGAGGACTCCATGTATGGTTGGTCTGTCCTTATTCACCTTATGCAATGAATAGAGTCAAGTTTTAGTGTTCATATAAGCATACATATAGTAAAAAAAATAAACAAAAATAAAAAATAAAAGAGTTCTGTACATAATTCAACTTTTGAGTCTGATGGGAAAATGAAAGTATCATCAAGTGATCACTTGGTTCGCTTCACATCCAAAACTATGATGATGTACTCCAACTAACACAACGGAAGGTACCAGTATATGTATGTATGTATGTACAAGTTTAATAAGTATGTCGTTTAACCACGTTGTTGTTGTTGTTGTTATTGTCGTCGTATATTCCAATCTACACAAAGAGATTGTTGCTTCTCATAATGGTATTAACACAAACAACAACACAATAATGACTGTAATAGTATCTAGCAGAGCGCATATTGTCTTGTTTGCCGTTTCAGCATTAACATTGTCTTTCTTCTTTAAATAATTTAATTTTTTTAAAAGCAGATGCTAACACGGCCAGCAAGTCGGTCTTGCCAGCACGCCGTAGCCTTTAGCATTTAGTTTGGAAACTAAAGTTTTCAACTATAGCCATGGCTTTATAACAGAAACATCTGTAGACACAACTTAAATATCAAACGATCAGTTGTGAGCTGAGCGATGTGATCATTTTTTGTTTTTAATTTTTCTATTTCTTGTAATAATTGTAAAATCATTTTGGTCGTTACTTACGTTACTATTGTACAATCCAAACATAAATGTTTTGAAGACGACAGCTATGAATGTTGAGAAAGATAATAATGATGACTACGACTTTTAACATTTTGAGAAAATTTCGCAAAAGAAGATGCTGTGAAAGAAAAAAATTAAAGTAATAAACAAACATTGTCTTGATTAAAGTGTTGTATTGTTGTATTTTACTTTAATGTTTTAGTCGATGACGTCGAATGCTGATGCTGATTGTGCTGATCTGTATGATTGTACAACCGACCGCCTCCTTTTTACTATACATAGCGTGGGTTGTACAAATATTTGCTCTGTTGATTGCTTTGATTAAAAAAAAATGTCGATTACAACTGAGCCTATATAGCAACAACAGTTTGTATTGTTGTTTACATGCCTTTAGACACTCTAACAATAATACTCGTTCAAAAGGAGACAGAAATACAATTCGTATGTTCAATCGTTAACTGATTGATTTACTGTTGTTTATAAAGGGATGTTTGTTATCAAAGATGGCTAAGTAAAACGATGGTACAAAAAAGGTTAAAAGTAGAAAAGATACCATCAAATCTATAAACAATATTTCGTTGTATAATAAATCTATGAAATTCCCATCTGAACGCACTTATACGTACAATATTAGATTCGATGCGTGAGCGTTTGTATTACAAATATGTACCTCATAAAGAGATTGACGTTACCAACTATAAAAATAGCTTCCTATACCATGCAATACCATAATATAAGAAGCAAAAGAAACAAGTTTACTTCAAAGTTTTCAGAGTTCTGCTCAAAAAACAATTCACTTTCAAATTACATAAGAATGTTGTTCACGTTAGGGCGACCGATGTCGTAAAGAAATGCATCGAACAAATGTTCACGTACCATAAATTTCTTTGCTTACACCAATCACAATTTTAATCTATCAAAACACCCACATCACTTAATAAATAAAAACTATCTAAAAATATTTCTTTTAAAATTTCTCCTAGTATACATACACACATATTTTTGGAAAATGTTCACTTGAAATATGTGCATATATTAAAAATTTGTGTACATAATACATACATACATATGTATGTATATAGGTAAGTGATTGAGAGTTCTTCAAACATTGTTTAATTACTATTTTTTGTTTTTGTTTGAAAATTGCAATCTCTGCGCTGTTGTGTATAAGAGGAAGAAATAAAATAAAGTGTACGAACCCCACTCTGTAAAAAGCGATGTACAGGTAAATAGTTGTGAATAATTGTTCGAAGTATAATATCCGCTTGCCAGTTCTAAAAATATTTATAATTTAATGTACGAGTACATTACTATTTCTATATACAGTGGTGTTAAATAAAGTATTTCCAACTTCTTCAAAAATCATGATTAATATCCCAAAAATCTAAATTGAGGAGCTCTTTATGTAACTTTCATTACCAAAAAGTATATGAAGATGTAAAAAGTACATTAGAACAACATTAGAACTATAAATACAAAATTATTTTAATAAGTTTGTAACTTGATATCAAGTTACAGTATTCGCACCAGACATCAGCAATGAGTTTTCAAAAAGATGAGTAGATTCCAATCACAATCATAATTTCTGATACTTTACGCATTCATACTTATTTTAACATCATACTCATACTACTCATATTCAAAGTTTGAAGTACTTATCGTACTCATACTTAACTCATCGTACTCATACTAATATTCAAAGTTTGAAGTGCTTAACAATACGCATGATGCCGTTGATTTGGATTCTCCTTTACGCAATATTTATAAGAATTACAAAATAAGTATGATTCGCATACGAACACTAAAATACTCACTAGATGATTGTGTACAGTTTGGTCCATCACTTCTTTTAGAAATACCGAAATATTTCGGTTTCAACTGCATTTAGTTTTGTCACAATTTTTGTAATCTGCACAAACCTAAATATTATTACAAATACAATTTTCAAAATATATCTGTAGTCCCATGCAATAAAAGCCTATGTTTTTGATCTTAAGTTTGCCACATAAGTATCCTTAATTTCGCAATAAATGTATCACTGCACTTTCTCAATTTTTTCAAAAACACTTCTGCATATAAAAGTATAATTTTCAACTTCCTACCCAGACATTGTTAAAAGAAATTAATTTGTTGTCTAAGTTTTTCAATTTTCAAAGGAATTTCCGAACTACAGTAGAAGCTGTTCCACTTAGGAACGTGTAGAGCATAATTTTTAAGAAATGGAATAGAAATTTCATTCCTTGATATCGAGATTTCTCCCTAGATCATTTTGTGTATTTTCTGTTAACCACGTAACATTGCTCTGTTAACTTTACCATTAGGTCCGTTAAAATTTTTGGTTTTTGTCTTTGCTAGTTAAATTCCAATTTGTCTTCCCACACATTGCACTTATAACATGCAATTATAATTTAAATTAGAGCAGTTATTTGGTTTAGCATTTAAATAGACTCTTCATAAATTTAGGAAGTGATATGTCTTTATTGGTAACGAAATTGGAACTTCACATTATATGCGCTCCGGCTACTGGGCGCTCTTCTAGTTTTAGGAAAATAGTTGAAGCTCATCTACGGTCACACGCTCCTAATTATTTATAAATTTTATTTATGATTATTCAATACTTTTAATAAACACGAATTATAAATCGTTCTTATGTTTGTCGCTTAATACAACTGCATTTTTTTTCTTTTGCTTCGTTATGCTTTTTTGTTATTATCAGCCATTCGTTTCATTCCAAACAGGTCCGTTTACTTGCTTCTGGACAATGTGGACGTTAAGACATTTTATGTGCGAATGATGAGGCACTTTCAAGTTATTTATTTAAAAAGGGCAGCATTTCTCTCTGTAATAAGAAGCTATGTGTAGATGTTTACACTATGGCAAATGGGCTACAAGAGTATGTCGTGCGTAGTAGAATACTAAGCATACTACATAAAATAGCATCATTAGTAAAGTTCAAATTTCCATATCATAATATACCTAAAAGCTGATAAAGCTTTTCAATATGAGCTATGTAGAGCACTTTTTTTTTGCAAAAATCATAAAATTGCGGAAAAATTCAAATCTCACCGACAGGAAAACCTCAGCTGTTAAACCTAATTCCCGAGTGTTCTTAAATTCTTTATCCAATGCTTATCATGTGTGTGAAAAAATTCATATTTAAAAATCAAAGACGCAAACCAAAATTTTAGCACAGACAATTTTGCTATTAACAGAGCAAAAGAGCAGTACCCCAAACTAAATATCATAAAACACATTGGCCCATAATCATAGTCAAACACTAAAGTCGGTTCTTTTTAACAACAACTTTAAAATTTAAACCTGTTACTAACTGTTTCTTAACTATAGTGAAAATTAATAATAGTTTTAAGTTGAACCAGCTTTAAGTGGGTGATTAGTATAATTTTTGAAATTTTGCATACAAACTGGTATAAATACTGTAGAAGTGGCATCTCTGCACAGCTGATGCAATAAAAGCGCAAAAAAATAAACAAAATATAAATTGTTATTTTGAAAAAAACAATTGCATAAAATGAATCAGGGGAAATCATTTCCAATGTCCTCAATTGTACACATCTCTCCAATTATTTTTCAACACTTTTTCCACAATTTATGAAAAATTCAACACAATTCATACATTTTTTGTTTTGATTTTGTAAATTTGGATAAATGACAAACAGCTGATAGAGTTAAAGTGATGTTAACTTTGTTAAAAACAACTTCAGCTTGTTTTAAGTATAAAACTGACTTTACCGGAAAAAGTAAGCTTTTTATCGTCAATAGTAGCTGAAAAGTTGACATTTTAATAAATGATACTTAAAGTATACTTTTTTGATGACTATGATTATGGCCCATTGGTTTTAGAAACTTTTAGTTAAAAAATGTACATTTTTATCTCCAGCAGGATTTTTACTAGGGATGCCAAACGGGATTGATTTCTTAAAATTCTGGATTTTGGGAAAGAATTGAAATTTTCTCCTAAAAACAATCTTTTCAACATTTATCACAATTGCATGTGCATAAATTAGAAAAACTAAACAAAAAGTAACAAAAAACGTCAATTAACAAAATTAAGAGTACATCAACTGTGTCCACATTAGCGAAGAAACAAATTTGTAACCTTTAAGAAGACTATTTGGAATCTTTTGCAATCTACACTTGTGGGTAAAATAGTCTCAATATAGCTATATATATAGGATGTGAATATTCATGTCAACCACCTGTTAATACAAACTAATCTATTTCTTTAGAAATTTGAAAATCGGCAATGAGTATTCAAAAAGATGAATAGATTCGAACCATACTACTCATATTCAAAGTTTTAAATACTCATCATACTCAGTATGCTTAACAATACGCTCTATATTGTTTGCTAGTATAAAAAAGTTATCTTCGTCGGCTATATCTCCGATCCCAAGGCTGATCCGACCGTAACAAAAACTGTTTTGGAATCCTTGATCTAATAGCTATCAAGCCCAGTAGGCCAGAAAGCCGCACCTTTATAAATTTTATTGATTTTTGCCCAATTTATGGAGGGCATATTTGGTAAAAATATTTGATTTTTCAACTTTATTATCTGCAATAAGCAAATTGTTATTTTCATATATTTTTGTTTTTTGTAAAATTTTTCTCTAATTTAGCTCTATTTTTGCTATTTTTAATTGATTTTCTTTCCCCCCATTTTAAAATTTGTTAATTCTGTTACGTTAACAGTGTCTCTTAACATAACATTCACTGTAAAAAAAAAGAATATAACTTTAGTAGCTAACTTTACACACATTCAGGAGGCACATTTTTGCACCGTCACAGCGAGTTTATTGCACCTTGAAGCTTGATGATCAACATTCATATGATTAACTATTGATAAAATATCAAATATATTGAACGACACTGCATTCTGTTTCTATTTAGTTTTTCCTGTTCCTCCCATGTTCTCCAGAAGAGATACACGTGGGTTTTTGTTTTTCTTTTTTAAATGCAACATTCATTTGTTATTAATACACAAATGAAGTAAACAGAACAACAATACACATAATAGACTACACAACTGTTCTCACTAATCTCAAAGGAATTACCAAAGAATTGGACTATTACGCACAATACAAAAACACTTGATCAGGTTTCAAGTAATATTGATTTGCTGCTCTTTTATTTCTGAAATGGAACGATTTTTCTCACAAATTATTCTTTAATATATGTATATACATACATCGTACGATAATGACGTATCAAATAACGAATATGTCAAAAAATTCCTATTAAATGCTATTCTAAAACAATTTTTTATATAACTAATATTTTTTGATTTGTGGGAAAAAATATTAAAAATATATCCTTTTTTTGATTTTGATCTCTCTTTTTTTTAAATGCATAATAATTCAGTCAAACATCTATAAATTATCCTTATCCAGAAAAAACTTCAACAACTAGTTTTAATACCATTTCATTTTTATTTATCACCAAATTATTTTAAGCTATTTGTAATTTTGTACAGGTACTACATACATATATGTATATTTATTTACTAAAATACTGAGTAATTTTTGACTGACTTTGTTTCTCTAGAGTGCGGTTCTGATTCGACGACATATTCATCAATAATATCTTCATCAGTTGGAAATTCAGAAGTAATCAATTCATTATCGATGTCCAAAAAGTCTTGAACAGTACGACTTATAGATTCTACTACATTCAAATGTAGCCAGGCTTCATAGTTACTTTTTAAAACATTTTCGTTGTCGTTAAAATCTTTTAATAATACCAAAGGTATGTTATCTTCTTCATCCCACACTGAATGTTGTCCAAAACCAGACTTTGTAAAGCAGTTTGAAATTGTCTGGCTAGTGACATCAATATCTCAAGCTCTTGATAGATGGTGAATGCATTCTAGCAGACTAATATCGTGTTTACAATTTTCTTCAATTCGAACTTCAATTTTAGCTTCTTTTAAAATTCTGTTTCGATAATGAGCTTTCAAACATCGAATTACTGCCTGGTCAAGAGATGGTAATTTTGATGCCATATTTGCTGGAAAAAGTTCCAGTTCAATAGATTTCAATTTATTTTGTATATCTTTAGAGTGAGCCGAAGAATTATTTACAAAGAATATCACATTTTCTTCCAGCAGCATAAAATTGTTTATCTAATTTCACCATCCATTCTTAAAAAATTTGGCTTGTTATCCAGTCTCGTTTGTTACG
Source organism: Sarcophaga rosellei (assembly GCA_930367235.1). NCBI lineage: Eukaryota > Metazoa > Arthropoda > Insecta > Diptera > Sarcophagidae > Sarcophaga > Sarcophaga rosellei. The sequence goes on along the minus strand of OV884020.1, from coordinate 28,831,083 downwards.
AGGTTTCTTACTTTTTCCTATCACTAAAATTTTAATTTTTTCTATCCTGTCACATGTTCCATCCCATATTTTCCACGATGACATTTTTCATTTCTGAATGAAAGTATTTTGTCAGGAATACATTTGTAAAACAATCTAGTCTCATCTCCATTGAAAATGTCATTTTCATTGTACTTTTCCAACAAAGAAGTTAAAACATCGGTTCTCTACTTTTGGGAGTATTCCTCGGAAACATCATTGCTTTCACCACATGCTTTTTTGTAACAAACACCATGCCTGAAAAACAACAAATGGCATACATGACTACTTAACATTTACTTTTTTCCCCCACATTATCTTTGCATACCTTATCTTCAATTTACCCAGTCAACCATTGCTTGCCTTAAAGTCATCCACCTTCAGTTCCTTTGCATACTCCATGGCTTTGCTCTTTAAAATTCCTCCAGATATCGGCATATTGCGGTCTCTTGTTGCCGTAAACCACTTAAATAGAGTTTTGTCTATGATATCGTATCTTGGTTTTTTTATTGTCTTGCTTTTTTCATTTGAATATTTATTTGAATTTAATAATTGAATTTAATTAATATTTCATTTGAATTTAATATTTTTCCCTGCTTCTTAAAATCATTGAAACCGTACTCGCTGAAATGCCATATTTTTCTGTCACGTCTTTTTTCCTTGATCCACTGCGTATTTCTTTCATTAATTTAAATTTTTCTTCAACTGTTAAAATACGTATCGGTGCCAATCTACTTTATTACAATATCGTTTGCTCTGTTTTTTAATTAGCTCAAAAAAATTTATACGTAAACACATGAAGTTTATTTAGATACTTTACCGAAATATAAACACAATAGTACTGCCTTATGTACTATGTATAAATTTGAATGTTGGCAATTTAATGTAATATTGCATAAAATGTTGCTTTTTTATAGCAAATTAATTTGAAAAGAACATACATATATTCAGTATTAGCGGCTAATTCGGTAATTTTTGCCAGCATAAAAGAAAATTTTTTTAAAAAAATTCAAATTATAGGAACGTTGCACTACTGTTTTTCTTCAAGTTATGAAAATTCAAGTTAATGAAGCAAAACCTGATAGAATTTCTGTCCAAGATGCTGTTGCCACGAGATGTGCTTCAACTTATAGAAAATTCAAGTAATAGAAGTTCAACTGTACTTATTTTATTCGAGATAGAGTGAAAGTACCGAGGTTTTAATTATAATAAAATTAATTATCGACAATCGCAGCAAAAAATTTTGATGAATACGCAGAGAAAAGTACAGCGTTTCTACTTTCTATGAGGTGGCATTGTTGAGAACACCGCAACGACTCTAATGAGAGCGAAAAGCCATGATAATTTGTTTGTGCTCTCCTGAGTCTTGTATTTTAATTACTACTGCATTCCACATCTAATTTAAAAAATCCAATTGTTTTTGTGTGGTCGAAATCGGATTGATATTTACGAATTTACTGACATGATAAAAAAATGTTCATAAGCATTCAGATACATTCACTATTCTGTCCTGATTAAGCAGTAAGCACCTCGGTTGAAGATATTTTAAAGCAAATTTTTTGGGTAATTTTCTTAACAACGTGGTCTTTTATTTTCAATTTACTGCACTATTTTCCATTTATTTTAAAAGCTCTATTCCTCCTGATAAAAGCTCTTTTATTCGAACATCAGCCTGTATTAGTTTTAATAAATGCTTGTCTTTCTACTTTTTGAGATTATAATAGCAGAGGAGTTATACTGAAAAACTTAACAGAGATAACTTTCTCTCTAGCTGAACTCGATTAGAACCGTTCCTAATGCTAACTTTAATTCGCAATTACTGTTTTTACGCTGACGATATTGGAATTTACTTGTATTCTATTCTCGATAATGAACAACGTAATCTTAACAGCTTTTTTAAATATTTTGTTAAATTCAAAACTAAATGCTGAATGCTTAAACATTTCATTGAAAAGTAGTCCATGTAACCTACAAAGTTAAAATTTTCAAAGTGAGAGTTCACATAAAATCGTATACTTTCAAAAGTTCAAAGTATTTGTAAATTATATGCAAGCTTTCAGTCAGGACATCAATCTTTTATATCGGGACCCTGATAAATTCACAACTATTATTTTATGTTTTATTATTTCTTTTTTCTGAGTGGTATAACCGCTTCTATTCATACTTGTTTCCATGTACAGTTTTGTAGTGTGTAATTCACTAACGTATTCACAATAACTAAGCTTCGTTACATACATCTCCACTCTGGAGAGCTTTGCTGAAAACCAAACATTTTCGTAAAATTTCGATTTCCCCTAACATTGTATATTTTGTCCAAATGTGTTAGCTTCGGCCCATATATTTCCGATCTGAGAGACGTTTGGTCACGCGTAACAGTCCTAAAGTGTTTAGTACCTTAGACCCATTTCACTATTCACTCACCTCTGAATTTTTGTGTTTTATAACGATTTATTTTGCTGTCTTCGAAATACATAACTATGTTATAACATAATATTCACAGTAAAGTTAAAATTATAACATTAACGGAAATAATTCTTCGTTATATAGCATACATAAGCATATCTTACAAAGCATGAGTGTCTCTTACAAAGCATGGCTGTCTGTTTTAAAAGTTTACCGAATTTATTACAGCAACCGATTTTTGAAATAAGAAATATGCTCCACACATTCCTGAGTGGAACGGATGCTCTGGTAATTCGGTAATTCTTTTGACAATTGGAAAATTGGACTTGCTGCAGATAATAAACCCAATAAACCCAGACATTCTGATACATTTTTTGTCGAAGTTTTTTAATTTTCAAAAGAATTACCGACTTACTAGAGCATCTGTTCAAAATTTAAAGGAATGGAATAGGTGTTCCATTCTCTGATATCGTGTATTTGCGTGATTTCTTCCTTGACTATTTTCTGTTAAAATTTTTGGTTAAATTTTAATTTATCTTCACATACATATAATTCAGGACTGTACCGCATACGTTAGTATTTCATCTATAAGGGACCACGTGAAGGCTACTGGAATAAAGCAATTTAACGATAGCTCTAGAGGTCGCTCTATTGGCCCAAATAAACTTCACCTTATTTACATGTGTGTATCTGTCTGTCATGTCAATTTCACTAATAAATTAATACTTTTAATTTTCTTACTATAAATTACTTCTTACTATAGATTACTAGATACATAGATTCCTATATTAATATAATTGTACAAATAAGTCTTAAATAATTTAAAAATTATATTGAATTATTTGTAATTTCTTGTTTAATACAGTAGCGGAAATTTAATATACGCATTGACGTGAAAGATGAAGAAGGGGATTTTAAATGCCGCAATTTGAAAGAATCCAAGAAACAAAAAATTTATTAAATGCTACATTTAATAAAAAAAAAACAAAAACAAAATAGGTATACATACATAAGTATATTAGTATAGATACGACTCACATAAGAACAAGCAACGAGAACTTCTTTACCTCAACAGCATTAAAGCAGAAGTGCACACATTAATCATGTTATATAAGCGGCAAAGTAAAATCCATTAGAAAAAACAGCGTGTAAGGAATCAGTGGGCAACTAAATAAAGAACGGAAGTCGCACCACATCTCTGTATTCATTTCGATAGCAGTGGTAAATAATAACGAAGAAAAAGAATACAAAAATCAGTGAGTCGCACATTGGGGAAACAAACAAAATTCGAAGAAGAGAATTTGTTGTTGGTATTTTACTTTTTGGATTGTTGTCACAAAAATACGTACGTACATGTAGACAACATTAAACGTAATTAGTGCCTCTGTACCAAAAAAAGGAAAATAGCTATAGAAAATCATAAAAAAGAAAGAAAAGCAAAGAATAAAAAAACTTCCACTCAGAAATAAAATCGAAAACGAAAACAATCAAATTTCTGCTTAAGCTAAGTAAAAAAGATAACAGATCCTGACTAGATTCGTATTAAAACAAAAAATCAGTCAAAACTTAATTAATAATTTAAAAAGAAAATCTGTCTGCATCAAAATGGCACCGTCCAAATGTCTCTGGAACTTATCACAGGCATCTTTAATCATAAATTTTTACAAATATAGCCTTATTATATGTATGGGTCTCTTAGCGACATTACTAGGCGTCAAAGATTTCGCTAATGCGGCTATGCTATCGTCAGGATCACCGTTTAGCAATATGGAATACAACACAGTTCCTACTTGGGATCACACTATCGATTTAAATGAAGATTTCCGTTTGCTGTGGACAATCATTAATCAGGATATAACATTCGAAATACAAGTGCGAACGCTAGGCTACGTAGGATTCGGATTCTCGAATGATGATAATAGCGTTGAAGCAGATATAGCTGTTGGTTGGGTAGATGGTGGTCACACTTTCTTTCAGGTATGATCACTGTTTTCTTTAAATATATCTAAAATATGAAAAATGTTTTTAACTTTAGGACCGCTTTGTTGATCAACGATCTTCCGAACCGCAAATAGATCCATCACAGGATTATATACTTATTAAGGGCACAGAAAATGGTACCCATACGGTACTAAGATTTCGCAGAAAACTCGACACTTGCGATAATAAACATGATATTATCATAAATGTTAGTAGATGAAGAATATGTAATAGCTTGGAATATTTTTTTTATTTTATTTTAAAAATTTCAGAACAATACAATGCGCGTTATCTTCATGTACAGCGATGAAGATCCTGCAAGGGGTGCTGGCACTCCGTCTAGCCTACCAAATCTAGACGAAGCTTGGCGACCTCATAAATCACTGTTATTACTACAAATGTCGCCTTTAGTATTACCATTATCTGAAATATCTACACGAGCCTTAGAACTTAGAAATCATGAAGTAGAACTACCTTACGGCGATGATTCTCTATTTTGGTGTACACCATTTAAATTGGATAAATTGGGAAAGAAACATCACATAATCAAAGTAATATTAAATAACGAGAAAAACATTTCTTTTCACGGCAATAAAATTTCTATTTCAATTTGATTCTTTTTCAACTAATAGTATGAACCTATTTTCGATTCTTCTTGGAGTTATCACTATTTACAACAAATGACATTGCACGAATGTCAAGGCAACAGTGCAGAACTCGAACAACTTGCTCGTGATGAAGGGCAAATGTGTATGGGTATACAGAGTTTACATCAAGCTTGCAATTCCATTGTTGCTGCCTGGACAAGGGGTTCATATGTAAGTCAATTCTACTGTTCCTGAATTTTATTAAGACAACTCTTATAATGTGTTTCGAATTTTTAATTGAATTTCAATAGGGTTTTGTATTTCCCCCTGAAGTTGGTTTTCCTTTAGATTCGAACCACCATAAATACTATATATTAGAAACCCACTACAATAACTTAAATGCTAAATTTGAGTCATATCAAACCCGTCGAATAACTGACAGCTCTGGTCTTAAAATAATTTTTACCGACAATTTGAGGCAACATGATGCTGGCATTCTTTCCATCGGTAGGTACATTAAATCTACAAATAAGCAAAAATTCCAAAAAAGCATAAAATCGACAGATATAAGTAACATTTGTACAGTGCGGTTAATCAAATTAGAGTTTTCATTAATTCTATTATATTTTTGAAATTGTTGTTTTTTTCTTTTTCACTTCGTAATATAGGCATAGATCCGAACTGGCGACACATTATACCACCAGGTCAAAAGCGTGTGATATCACAGGGTAATTGCATGGAAGATTGCACAGGATTGGCTTTCCCGCCCCAAGGAATAAATATTTTTGCAGTTATGATGCGCACGCATCAAATTGCTAAAGAAGTTAAATTGCGCCAGGTAAGCTGTAATTATTAATTAATAAATTTAAATATCTAAGGGCCATTATTACAACTTGCCGTTAAACTTGGGTTTAGTTAAAGGTGCCTTTAGCTAAAAGCAACTGTTAAGTTATCTTTAACTCATTTTCGTTATTACAACAAGACATAAAATAAAGTTAACTTTTTCAAAAATATGGCAGTGCCGGAGCAATGTCGACAAAACTCCTCAATTAAACCAGTTTTTTTTAACGCAGTGACAATATTTTGCTTATATTTGAAGTTGCCATTTTGAAAATAATATATAAAATGGCAAGTTCGAACATAAACTTAACTTTAAAAGTTAAAGGTAGGATTGTCCTCCATTTAGCTTAACGCTCACTTCTACCTATTATACATATTAATGAAAAACAATTTATCTGCCCTTTAAAATTCCCTCTTTAGTTAACGGCAAGTTGTAATAATGGCCCTAAGTGTAGCTGGCGTCAGTACTCTTAGCGAAACGATGTATGGTATTCCTGAAATACAAAAATCTCAAAAAATTTAATACCTTTGCAATATCTGAGATTTTCAAATGTATGGAAACAATCATTTGGCACTTGTTCTAAAGTTTTCGTTTGCTATTAAGAAAAAAAATCTAAACACATTTATTGTACATATATCGGCTGAAATATCTAAAGCTTTATGGTTTCTGGGCATACTGTGGCCACTTGTAAGCATTTAGGTTTGCTTAATACTTGGAACACATAGCATGTCAAAGTGGTGTTTGTCTCACTGCACTATTAAAGGTGGTAAAGTCCTTTGGTGGTTTTTAGTAATGATGTTTGTGGTTTTTGCACTTCGTCGCAATGCATCCTAGTGTCGCAATTATGTTTGGTTAATAGGTTGACTGGTTGGTTTGCTTATTTATTTATTGTTAAATCGATTTAACGTTTCAATACTTATTGACTAGAATCTAATTTGATATAAAAATTTAATTTGCAGATCCGTCAAAGCGAGGAGCTCTATCCCATAGCAAGCGAGGGCAACGTTGATTCAAGCTACCAAGACTTTCGACGCCTTTCCCATCCTGTTCGCTCATTGCCTGGTGATAGGCTAGTTGCTGAATGCATTTATGATAGTTCGTCACGAAAAGCAATTACACTGGGTAAGCGTTTATGTTTAGGCTACACTAAATAAAAGACTAAAGAAATAATTTTACACAGCATGGCATGAATGAACTCAAATGCTACCTACTATGTTAGAGGAACTTAAGAATACGTTATAACACATAACTACTTACATATGCACATGCATATGTACATATATACCATATACCGTGCAAATATTAATTCTAAGTTGTATGGTACTTGTGTCCTCACACAAATTCTGTTCAAAATTGCATGTGTGACTATGTGTACATATGTATATGTACGACATGTACTTGTCCACACACATACATACATACATATATTCACACTTCTGCTTTTACTATTTTCCAGTCTAACACAATTTGCCAAAAGGTGTTGTTAAACGTGTTTGCTCAATTTAAGTAATTACGATCATTATCCTGACATCTTTTTTATTTTCTTGTTTTATTTTTAACCGTTGTTGTTCTTGTTAAAGTATTCATTTCATGGTTGGTTTTTAATTCTTATTGCTGTTGTGTTTTTAATACTTCAGGTGGACTTACAATGAAAGAGGAGTCATGCTCCGTGCTAACACTTTACTATCCTCGACAAAAAATCCTTACAACATGTCACTCTCTGCCGAGTCTTCCAACTGTCCTGCTTTCACTAGGAATTGAACAATTGGCCATGTAAGTCATATAAAACTTTATATTTTTATTTAACATTTTTAAAGTTTACGTTTGTTTTATATTCAATAAAGGAATGCAATTTATTTGTGTCTTCGATTAATTTGAGTGTGATTTGTTTTTTTTTTTTTTGTTTCTTCAACAGGAGCTCAAATCCAGTTGTTATAGCATCACCAGCTGAGTTAGCGGGTATGACGCTGGAAACTCGTCTCTTGTCTTACGATTGGAAAAATCAATTTAATAAATTCCAAGAAGCAACTTTGTTTGGCACCTTTAAGCCAGTCTGTAGTGGAGCCCAAAATAAAATATTATCCGTAAGTATTTAGATTAATCTAATGCAATATAATATATAATCGAAATTAATAGAAGCATTATTATAAAATAGATATACTTTAATTTTTAATATCCATTATTACAACTTACCGTTAAACTTGGGTTCAGTTAAAGGTACCTTTAGCTAAAGGGAACTGTCGATAAAACTGCTCAATTAATCAAGTTTTTTTTAAAGGGCCTCTTTTTTGTTGTATTTCCTCATTTTCTTTATATTTGAAGTTGTCATATTGAAAATAATATATAATATGGCAAGTTCTAACATAAACTTAACTTTAAAAGGTAATTATAGGATGATCCTCCCTTTAGCTTAAGGCTCACTTCTCTTATTGGGTACTCATAATAATGAAAAACAATTTATCTGCCCGTTAAAATCCTTCCTTTAGTTAACAGCAGGTTGTAATAATGGCCCTAAAACAGTCAACTTAAAACTGAGCATTTAAGTTTAAATAAATCAAATTAATATTTCCCATTAATGTCAATATTTAATAAATTTTTTTTTTGTATTATTTGCAGATATCCGAACATTTAATCGGACGAAACAAAAATATCACCAAGACATACAAGGAGCCAAAACGTTGCAAACCTAAGCGACTCTTCGTCACCGAAACAATTCCCCAACTGGAATTACCAGTTTTAAGAGATTTTGAAAATAATCACATCCGTGAAGCTTCGGTTCGAAGCAGTCGCAGTTCTTTTATTGAAACGATGGCGCTTAGTGGCTCGGAATCGTCGTCGTGTAGACAACATTTTACCAGGCGTGCCATTTTTTTGGTCTGCCTATTATCGTTATCATTTTCATGGTTCGCCAGGTGAAACTGTCTTTAAATTAGATTTTAGGTTTAATAATTTTTGAATATGTTTATGTTCATTCGTTAGTATTTGTCCTCTCATTCGTTTGGTTTGTTATCGGAACCTAAACGTTAACTCAATAAGCAATATTTTGAAAATGACTGTTTGAAGCAATCGCTACTATATAGATTTATTTAAATTTAAATATACATACATACATATGTAAGCTAATAAGATTCTCTCAAAAACTAAACAATCCTTGACTCTTTCTTTCCTTCCCCGCTACTAACGTATTATACACACGTGTTGTTCGGCCCTTAGCCAGCACTTTTTTATTTATATCGATAGGCAATAAATTTTAATGCTGCGTAGTTATTTCACTTTTTATTTTCAGATGAATTTTTTTGTTTCCCTCGATTGCCTTTTTTCTTTTCCGTAACAGATGTAGTGAAAATATAAATATAGCGGTAGTGGTAGAATAAAAAATCGTAGAGGGATACTTAAATTAATTAGGAAAAAAAGAGACAGGGAGAGATGAAACTCTAATGATAATCATAACGATAATATTAAATGGCTTACCACGTTGTAGCTTGGATAGCGTTTTGTATGTCGTAGTGATAAATTTAATTATACGAAACTATTTATGTTGTAGACTATATTGGTGTTGTGCATGTCCATACATATATATATATACATACGTGTTTTAAGCAATAAATGTTGTATTTTAGAGATTATTAAATATACATATGTACGTATTAGAAAACGTAGTTGTTAGATTTAGCTGGAGAATATACACATAAGAATAAAGAAAAATAATAACAGAAAAAGAATGCAAGAAGAAATAGTAAAAAAAAGAGTATGTTGGTTTACCAAAGCACTGAAGTTGTTAAAGTAAAAGATTTTGACGCCAGTTTGAGCTGTGATATTTTTAAGCAACACTATTCTTAAGTGCGATATGTGTACAAAATAACAATTGAAAAAAAAAAAATATTGATTATAATAAGAAAAAAAAAAACAAAATAAAACCCAACTGAAATAAATAATTTAATTTCATACAATATTATACATTGTAGTCTTCGATAATATGTAGTTTGTAAATCTATATATATACAGTAAAAATTAAATGTGAAATAAAAAAAAGAGAATTACTCAAACAAATGTAAAAAATGGTTTAATTTTTAAGTTTTTTTTTCCTCTGCTGCATAAAAAGCAAATTAGTTTCTGAAACAGAACATATTGCTACGTTTTTAACTTTTTAAAAACGTTTAGAATGTAAAGTGGTTGATTGTAAACCAAATAAAAATTAATTGGTGTTTAGTTTCAATTAAATTCTTTATTTTTATCACTACTTTTGTGCCACTGTTCACACTTGACGAATACAACAACAATTGCTTGCTTATAACGCAGATATTTTCAACGGCAATCTTCAAACCACGACTGTTCTTCTCACACTCAACGCGTCTTCAAACAAGACTGACTGAATTTTTACTACTCGCTGCCTGCTTGGTCTTGCCTTTTCATATGCCCACGCAAACAGTCTCATGAACGTTCTTGAAGTATTAGAACGTTCGCGGTTTCGCCTTCTCGAGAACTCTATCGTGACTTCATTGTTGTTGCGTTCTCGACTACGTGTCTATCCCCTTTTATTTCATACCGATGTTGTTGGTTTACTTGTTACAAGTTCGTTGTATGTGTTTGTTTGATTTTTGTTTATCGTTTTAATGTTAAACGGTGGTACACCGTTTCCAACTTCGTAACAATATGATTTAGCTTTCAGAAAGCAAATTTAATGTTACAATTTGAAAAATTATCAATAGTCATGGATGTAAACTGGATGTAAGCTGTACACTTTGAACATTCTAGTTTTGTATTTAAATTCAAAAAAATAGGAAGAACTTGTTTGATTGTTTGATGACTAGCATATCCTTCATTTATTACAAACATTGAATCAATAAAATATAACTTTACAATAGGATTATAAAAATATACATACAGAAAATTCTAACTTTATATTATGCCGAAAGCTTGAGAAACGCTGAAAGAAGGAGGAGCAATACTTTTTTTCTTATGATTTCCGCCAATCTGTAGTTTGACCCATAGCGCTGTTTCGTTCTGATGCAAAATGAACAGTGTTGATATACGCAGATTTTCAAAAACTCCCATTGTGATCCCACAATTAATTCTACACGGGTGTCAACCACTCCCTACAGAGTCCAGAGTTCCGGGTCGAAAATAAATTCTGCTATTGCTGCAATCTTTATATTAGAGAGGTTGGTGAACGATGCCACAAAATTAGAGGTAGGAAACCTCCGTCTCTTCATGTCCAAAACAGGGCACTGACACATGAGGTGGAAGACAGTCTCTTACACCTCCTCAGACCTACATCTTCTGCAGAAGTCATTAGTCGGCATGCCTACCAAAAGGACAATGGCCCGTAAAGGGCGATGGATGGCCATACGATTTAAGGACAGGAATGAGTCAGTACTCTTCTTGTCCATATGGGTCGAGCAGGGTCTGGCAAATTGCACGTACTCTCCTGATGCCGAGATTGAGCCTCCACGTAGAACGAGTAGGCAATATACAAATTAACTGAAGCAATGGGAATACCTACGCCCTGTAACTAGCTAGCTCTGTACCGGCCCAGGCCAGATCAGCAACGCAATTTCCAATGATATCCCTGTGTCCCGGAACCCATATAAGAGTTACCTTTGAATGATTCCTCAATTTCTCGAAGAAACCCTCTGCATTCATGGATAAAGACGGACATTTAAATTACGTTCGTTAGGGACTTAATCGCAGCTGCTTTACAATTAAATCAGGGGACTATTATTTACATGATCTCTGCTTGGAAACCGCTATTCAAACGGTTGCAGCTTTGAACATGCCTCCAGTTATCATTATCAAGCGAAGCCATAGAGCGTACTAAAGTATCGGGAAGTTATCCGTCCATGAGCCATCAACAAACTCCAAAATCATTGCAATAAGCGGGATCAGTTCAATCGCCAACTAAAGTCTTCATCTCGAGAACAAAAGGCACCAATATTTTTGGAGGATTGTAAAACCCATCCTGTCTGCGTAACACGTCGGTCAACTTCACTATATTTTGTTTAAACGCGAAAAATTTTTAATGACACAATTGATTAAAAGATTATTGTATTGTGTTTTGAAACATTAAAATTACACATCATATGTGTGTATTGCTGACGTCTTTAATATACTTAAGTTGCTGACAATTCGGCGACATTTGTTGGCGTCGGCATCGGTAGTCAAATAGTAGTGGCCTATAGTCCTGAATGTTTTTAATGCATTATTCCCTCAAATCATTTCCCCCCATGCTAAAGAGATATAGTTAATATTCGGCGACTATTTTAAGAATTCTTTCCATTAACATGAACATGAACATGAATAGCAAATAAACTTTCTAGGTCTTATACAAAATTTTCGTTTATGCAAATACCATCTACAGCATACAGAAGATACATATTAGTTTAATTTAGATTCACGCCTGTTTTAAACATCCCTTTTTTACAAACTAATAGGCAATACACAGCATCTTAACTACACACGCCCATATCATTAAATAAATATAGCGCAACAAATGATGGCATACGTCGCAAGCAAACACGCGTTCGTCCTTACGGCACGTGTTCCTTAGACAGCAGATAAAGATATATAAAATAACACTAAATTGTTACACAAAATTTTATACAAAAGTTTTTATCACATATTTAATCTTAACTTCATTTTAGTGTTAAAAATTGAAATTTATATCATACATTCATATATTTATTTTAATTTGTTTATTTCTGTGTACAGTTTCAAAATGTACATATATGTACATATATTTGAACAAATTACAATACGACAAAAATGGATATGTCCACTTATGCTATAAACATTTTCAAGAATAAGCGGGGTTTCGCTACAAACAAATGTCGCCAAGTATTAAATTATTTATTTATTTTATAGACAGCAGTAACAATATCAACAGCTGATTTGTAATTTTGGCATTTTGAAACATAATTGGGCAATTCACACAAGCCCTTGTAACGTTCTGTTGAGTGTATGCTTGTTGTTGATAATTTTCATATAAAAATCCGATACACATTTTTTTCATACGTTTTTAAAAGTTATATTGGTTTCGTGATATCAGTTTATGTGAATGCCAGTCATCAAGAAGAAGAAAAAAATATACTAAATATCTTCTATGTAACTTGAGTCAACAAATAACATATCAAAATTATATTGTTCGCACAGATAATTAATTAATTTACTTTTCGCCATAATATTTTTTATTTTGTTGCTTGAAAATCAAATTATGAATACCGGTCTTCTTCTTATTGTCGCGTTTTGACGTTTGGAATACGAAATACACAATACAGTATTGCATTGAGCGTTCACAAACAAAAAGTGTATTCAATACAACATACACCATACAAAGTCGTGTGAATTTAACGAGTTTAATGATAATATTTTTTTCAGTTTTAGTTATCAATATTCTCAAATGATGTCTTCCCTACAACGAGGTGTAGTTTATAACATACTCTTATTAAAATTCGAAAGAAATATTGTTTCATTATATTCTTTCACTATTTTAAAGTCCTTCTGCCTGTCCTGGATTGTTGTATCTCAATTGTGTCATCAATTTATAGAATTTATTGGAAATATAGAAAATCGAATTTTATTCAAAAAACTTGTTTTGTTAGACATCAATTTAAAAAGTCTTTTTCGCATCTCAGAAGTGTGTACACATAAGAGGATAATAGCATAGTAAACAATGCCGTGGTATTTACATCACACGGCGGTAAACTGCAACGGATATAAGTATAAATTTTTATAATTTTTTATATTTACTTTCTTTTTTTTTTATTAATTTTACAGCAGAATTATAAAAAATGTTTGATTTAATAAAAACAAGTTTAGATTTGCTTATTTAATGCATATAGCATTTAAATTCAACAAAGTACAAGTAGCCAAAATTATCCATGCACATGGCAGACGTTTCGTACAATTGTGACAGTAGGATTAGCATATTGTAGTTTAGTATTGTAGGCTTTAACATAAATATTGGAGGAAAAGTAAAATTCTTTTCCGAAGTATTTATGTATGTATAGGTTTCAACCACCGAAAGAATGTACCGATTGTTCCTTTTTTATGTGATATCATTCACTGCCTGAAACGTCATGGCATTATAAAAATGGAGTATGCAAAAGAGAGAAGCTAGGCCGCAATCCTGACTGAAGGGTTGTAATGGCCAATTATGTATGTACATATGTATGGGTGCAAAAGGCAATCAACAAAAAAGAAAAGCAAAGCAATATCAGACGAAGATGATGTAGAATGAATGCGTGACGAAAGCATTGAATTAATGTTGAACAAACGAGAATACTTGCAAACCGTTCTCTGCTCCTGACATTAAGAATTCCTATGAAACATCAGCATATGTATGTTTTTCAAAGGTTTCTTGTTAGTAAGCCTTATTCCAAAACACTCACCCATTAAGCAAACTAACAAAACCCTTTATTAGTTTTCGTTAATCAAATCTGATATGAGGATTAATCACAGGTAGTAAGATATAACGACGAGATAATGTACGCCGGGGAATATGCTTTCCTAACATACCAATATAAATAATATTAATAGATACTGTTAATGTACATGTAAAATTTCCTATTGGGAATCAATTGTTTGTCAAAATGCGTATTTTTTGCCAACAACAAAACAATTTATTACATTCTCCCCTTCTAAATATAACTGGATGCAGAGATCAGTAATGAGTATTCAAAAAGATGAGTACGCATTCATACTTATTTTAATATCATACACATACTACTCATATTGACAGTTTGAAGTATTCATCGAACTCATACTTATAAATACGCACGATGTTATTGATTTCGACTTTCTTTTACTCAGCATTCACAAAATAAGTATGATTCGCATTCGAATACTACAATACTCACTAGAAGGTTGTGTGTTTGCTTTGCTTGCTATCTTTTTCTTCCTTCTTTGTTTGTAAATGCAACAACTAAAAGTGTAAATTTTGATGAATGATTCGAATCACAGAATACGAATATTTTGTTATAAAAAGCAATAAATATTCAATAAAAAATTATATTAATTCAGATTTACTAAAATATAACGCGTCAGTAATATTTATGAGCGCTTTTCATTCGCTAATAAGAAGAAAACATATGTATCCTTCTACCAATAAACAGAAACTATGTATAGGAAATACAAAGTAACCACTTATCTGTGAAATGTTTTCTCTTCTGTTCTTTTTAAATTGGTATTTAATTTAAAATAATCAACCCTTTCAAGTCGAGGTTTAGCATTTATTTTATTATTATTTTTAAATTTTGTACATTTATAATCAAATAATTTCAATATATTGCAAATGTATAATTACAAATCTGCTTTAAAAATTTAGCACCAAACTTAACGAATCATCATTTAAATGCTTTAATTTATGTTATTTTAAATATGTTTAAGACGGTCGTGTCGTACATTTTGCGGTAATTAAAAAATCTAGGATTCCTTTTAAATAGTTCTGCATAATAAATTCAAGCAATACAAAGCAATTTTTGGTAATTGTTAACTTTCAAGGATACAGAAAACGAGAAAGAAACATGAACATACAATATATCTTAATGCCCAGCAATGTTAAAATGACAGGTGCACAACTTGAATGTACTCACAGCATGTTCAAGTTAAGAGAAGTACTCCCCTTAACGTTGGTGTTATCGTTGTAGTCGTTATCCTTGTTTTGCTCCACAATTTTATTTACAAGTGTGTGTTAAGGACTTTTTAAAACCATAAGTATTACATTAAGCCGTCGGAATGTTTGTCTGACTGTTTGCCCATTTGTCAAAACAAAAACTACAATAACAGCATTAACTTGATTGTATTTTTTATTCGTAAAGCGTTTAGCAAACATCGTGGTGGTGAGGCGGTTGCACATGTAGACTAAACGAGAAAAAGTGCTGAGAGAAACAGAGAAATAAATAAACAATTCTTGAAATGACTCTTCTTTATAATGTGATTTATCGTATTAATAAATGTGTTTGTATGTGCTCAAAAAATTCCCTATGTTTGAGGGTCTATACGAATGTTTGGTTTACATACACTCGCCAGAATAAATCTGCGTACACTCTTTTATATATTTTAACATGATATTTTAGTTGTTAACCTTTGAAATTGGTTTTGATTTACAAGCATGATTAAAGTATGTAACGCATTGAGTTTTAGTTTCAGGGTCTCGTTCTGGTCGTACTTAAAAATTCTCCGAATGCGAAAGTAGAGTTGTAGTGCAATCGGTAAAGAAAAATCCCAGATTATCAATATCAATAATTATACATACATACATACATAATTGGCTATTACAACCCTTCAGTCAGAATTACGGCCTAGCTTCTCAACGCCACTCATGATGTGTGTGTGTTAATTTTATACATGAGTACCGGGACCTACTGTTTAAAGTCGACTCCGAACGACAGATTCTTAAGAAACTTTTCATGGTATGTACTTTTATTTACTCAAAGAGTTTTTATCAGGAATCTGCTGAGAGTAAGTCGCCGAAGAAATATTTTTTCATATTTCGTTTTGATGTCTGATTGGGGATAGGAACCGTGGCGTCGCGTCCAACACACTGCCCACTAGACTACGGCGACTTCAATTATTATTATTATTACATATTTGGGGTATTCACACGGTGTGCTATCAGGTCATATTGTCATAAAATACTAAAGTTTTATGATAGTTTAAAAAAATTGTTGTTGTGCTTCAAACAAAAAAGTCATAAAATAATAGTACCTTTTGTGATGTGTTTATTGTTTTGTCATATTTAAACAGTGTAAATCTAAGTCAAAGGGAAAAAGTCGTCATCGAGCCGTTGATAATATTTGAAGTTGGCGCCGTTGAATATTCGCAACATGTACGTGAAACATGCTATTAACTTCTGCAAAATTCTATAACTTCGAGATTAAATACATTTTAATAATTTATTTATAAAAGTTATTAACTTTTATAAAGTTAAATAAAAAAATTGATACATTAATATATAAAAGAAAATTTTGTTTGTATACTTTAGCTGATTGGCGGCACCGAACGTATTTAAAACAACCGCCGTCAGAAATTATTACCGGCTTAGTAATCAATAACAGCTGTTTATGTTTTTAAATATTTTTTTTTGTGCCAAAATATTTAATAATTTTTATAAAAATGATTTATTTAAATATAAACATGTAATTATTTTTTTCTTATTTACTTGAATCAGCCATAATAAAGTCCAATATGTATTTTTCGCACAAACCGGCTATTATTTCAGTTTTTTGGCTTGTTTTTGGCATTTTTAATTAAAAATATTAGTAATTTTTTATAATTGTATTTTTCTTTCATCAGCTGACTCAAATTTGAAATAGCACACTAACTTATGAGGGTTGCTCACAGCAGTCATATTTTTCGTGCTATTATTTTATGATAATATGACTTTATGACGACCGTGTGAATACCCCAATTATATAAAATATAATTCATATTAAAGACGTATTAAAGGCAAAAAATTAAAAACAGAATCTATGTAGTTAGGAGAAAGCCGATAGTGTAGTAACACTCTAATGGTTACATAATGGTATGGGACTGCTTGGCAAGTGAGTAGTGAAAGTAAGTGTCAGGATAAATTTTTTATTATTTTAGGTTTCCGAGCAAAAGAGTAACACTGATTTAATACATGCATTGAGAATTCTTACTTTTGTGTCATTATTAAAATTGCTTACTCGTCATATCTTTATTAGGCTGCCATAGGCCGCTAATGTTTTTTGTATTTGACTGTTACCGTCCTGCTTCGCCATCAGTTGAGATAACGCTATCCACATATGCAAAGCTGGTACATAGCATCAACGATTTCTTGTCCTGCTAATATAAATTAAATTTATTACTATTGGTTATTAAAACTGTTTGTCGTATATTCATTTTCACAATTCACCTGTTTGAGAGTAACACTAAATCAAAGTCTTCAAGGACTCATTTGCACTCCAACTTATTTTGTGATGCTCAGTATCCAGTATGTATTTGTAGCACCCAGTCGAGGACAACTTTAAATAGTAGAGAGGACGGGATGCATCCCTATCTCACTCCCGGTGCTGTTTGAAACGACTAGCTTAATATTCACAATCTCTCAAATTAGATTATTAATCTGGATGGGACACCGACTCTTTCTAGGGCTTTCCACATGCATTCTCGATTAACTTTGTCGAAGGTCGTTTCATAGCTTGTGAAAAAAATAAAATAAAATGTACCGTTGAGTTGGTCAAATACATATAATCCTTAGCGTGTTAGTATTGTTGATATTGGACCGGTTGCTGTGAAATCCAGACAGTTGCGTTTTTAAACTTGTATTTACGGACTTAACGATGCGGTAAAATAATATTTCGTTAAAAATTTACTGGATCAGGACAGGAAGTATTATACTGCGCTAATTGTTACAGTCGGTAAAATTAGTTTTTTTAATTTAGTTTAATCAATAGCGATTCTTTCCAATGTTTTGGAAATACTACAGTTGCCCATATTTCTCCGAATAGTGGGTACGACATGTCTCTGGTTGTTTTTTTGAATGTCTGATTTAAAACGTTCGCTTTGGATGTCGTCCATCCATGCAATTTTTCCGTTCTTCAGGCTTTTGATTGCTTCAAGAATTCCGTGCCTGCTTGGATGGTCAGTAAAAATTCTTCTAAGTAGCCTATTTCTTCTTGTAATTGTTGAAAAATCTCTATTTGTAGTGATCACATTCAAGATTCTTTCGAAATGCGCATCTTTAACTGGCATATTCAACTTGTGCATCTTTATTTTCATATCGCTCTTGCAGACAGCATCTTCTGCATTAAACGCTAAGCTTTCGTAATGGTTTCGTTTGTCGTCCCTTGCTTGTTTTTTATTTGTTTAGTGACGTCCGAAAGCTGATCTCGTTACAGTTAGGTTTGCCTTGTTTTGTTGCATTTAGGAGGTTCGATATTATTTCTCTTTGTATTAGCTGCTAGAACTTTTCCTTCCTTTGCGGCATTGCCAAGACCTCCAGTCACAGTTTTCGTAACTGAATCTATCAAATTTAGCCACAATTTTTAAACTTCGTGGAGAGCTATCTTATGCTTGGATCTTGCAATTATCCAACTTTAAATCCTTATCGCTTGCTATTATTACGAATTTCAAATAAAGTGGCTTTAGCCACTCCAATACAATCCATATGACGACGCCCCCACTTCCTTGAAATGGTAAAAGGATAACATCACAGGGAGGTCAGGCAGTGCCGCAACCTAGTGGGGAAAAGCAGAAATAAACGATTAGCAAGGTGCCCCACCACTACAACACGCACTCTTTGAGAGTAGTTTCTAAGCAAAGATATGTGGCAGCACCATTATCTAAGGATCTGCTACAGCAGACCAATCACCTGTTTAGCTGGAACAATTATAGATTTACGAAACGGAAGCAAGGCAGAATAACAACCAACCGGACAGCCAACAGGAGAAGATAGGAAATACTTTGTGGAAGCCATATGCTTCCAAGAAGGATAATGGAAAAAATTTGTTACACGTGTAGCACATTTCCAAGCATGCTGTACAATTGCTCCCTTTGTTCAAGTTCGGCTTTTTCTGTAGGCGCATAACATTGAATTTTTAAGTTTTTTCGGTTCTTAGTATATAATCCTGCAGATTTGATGCGATCTGATTGTTGTTCGTTTCTCGCCGTAACCATTTTATCTCATCTCGCTTATTCTCAAAACATCGATGTTCAGTCTTTGACATTCTGACATAATAAGTTATGCCTTTTTACCTGGTTGGTTAAGTGTTGTAACGTTCTATTGTGCAAATCGAGTCCGCTTTCGTAACGAATCGTTATTCGGTTCGGTTATTGTCTATATCTATTTAGACATTTCAAAGAAAAATTCCATAGAATGTGTTAGGCAAGTCGGCGCTGATATTGGCAGATTTAAATCTCATTGAGCATATTTGATATTTGGTGGAATAATAAATATGAAACCACGTAATAACGTGAAAGTAAATGCTTCAAACGATATTAAATGAAAATTAAAATTCCGAATGCCCCGAATAATGATTTCATCAATGCAGAAAAGCCTCCGACTTCTTATTAGAATATTCTATGCTATATAGTTCAAGAAAAATTTATGATTTCGCTTTGCATACGGAGGCCTAGTTATGAATACACCCTTTTGCTTTTGGTAAACTTAATTCCTATTAGTTTTGTTTATTCTTAAATAAAAGTTTTACAATGGAACTATGATCCTAAAGGCCATTATTACAACTTGCCGTTAAACTTGGGTTTAGTTAAAGGTACCTTTAGCTAAAGGGAAGTGTAAAGTTACCTTTAACTTATTTTCGTTAATACACCTTACAGATAAAATAAAGTTCACATTTTCAAAAATATGGCAGTGCTGGAGCAATGTCGATAAAACTGCTCAAATAAACGAGTTTTTTTGCCAGGCGCCGAAGGGTCTCTTTTTTGTTGTTGTGTTTCCTCATTTTGTTTATATTTGAAGTTGCCATATTAAAAATAATAATAATAATTGCCATATTAAAAATAATATATAATATGGCAAGTTCAAATATAAAGTTAACTTTAAAAGTTGCAGGTAGGATAATGCACCCTTTAGCTTAATGCTCACTTCTGCCTTATTGTCCACTTTAATAATGAAAAACAATTTATCTTATCTGCCCGTTAAAATCCTGCCTTTAGACTAATGGCCCTAAATATATCAAAGTCTAGTTAAGAGGAAAATTCAAATGATTACCGTTTATTTTAACAGCCAAAAGTAGAGTATACTTTTAAGTTTCGTTCTTGTACGTTGAATTTTGCAATCTAGTGTATTTATGTAATTATTTTTTTCTTTGTCAGCATTAATGTCGCATACATGGTACATATACGTACATACATATATGTATACATATTTTGAATAAACAACTTTTTTGAACAAGTAAATGAAAACGTTTTGCTTTGATCCAGAATATAATAAAACATTATAAAACGATTGCAGATATAAAAAAAAAAGAAAATCAAGCAATAAATTGCAAAATTTTGTTCCCTGCAATCAACAATTTTATGAAATACAGAAATATATATGAATGTTTGCAGTTCGAGTGCTATATTTGGGGCAAGGCACTGAGGACCTTTTATTAATTACTTTCTCTTTAATATATCATAGCACTGTAGGTCATTTCTACCCATTTTTGTGGCAAAAAATCACTTTTAAGAATGATTTTTTTGTTTTGTTATTTGATAAAAAAGACGTTACGTTTTTACCCTTTTAAAAACGTTTAAAATATGAGTTCGTAGATTGCAAATAAAATACAAATAAATTTGTGTTTAGATTTAAATCAATTCTTTATTGTTCGCACAATTCCGCGTGCCACTGTTCACAACTTAATTTAAATAACATCAAGTTACTTTAATTGTTAGTCTTCTTTAAATTCTTCCACGTACACACTAAGAATTGTTCGTTAGATCTTTACAATGGAGATCTTTAAACCACAATTATTCTCTTCACACTCAATGCGTCTTTCTACTCGTTGTCTTCTTTGTCTTGCCTTTTTATATACAGGCGTTAACAGTCTGATGAAGGTTCTTGAAGTCGAAAGTTCGTGGTTTCGCCTTCTCGAGATCTCTGTCGCAGTTTCATTGTTGTTTGTGTGTGTTGTTCACTTTGCTTGTTGTTACGTTCTCGTTTACTTGTCTATCACCTTTTCTTTCATACTCATGGTTTTTGTTTTTATAGCTTTTGTTTATCATTGTAATGTTCAACAATGTTACAGCGTTTCCATTTTCGTAACACTATTATACACACTATTTTATGATAATTTTTTTGACATTTCTTAATAAACAGTATTATAGTGAAAACTGGTCTAAAGATAATCTGAAAAGTTATGATTATAGAATAGATAGCAGCTTCAGGAAGAAAATTGTTAGATCCAGCAGATTTCCCTGAAAACATTTGTGAAGATATTTTCAAATTTGTATCCAAATTTATTTTAGAAGCCAATCTTATTGATATAAAGTCATTATGTAATAATTATAATAAATACACATCAGATACTTTAGCATGTGTAAGCACTTAACAATGTATGTATAAGTAAGTATAAGTACGTACACTGTTTGTCATTCGGATCGGAATAACGAGAAAAGTATACGGCAGTAGAAGGCAATTTGACGTCTAGAATTCTTCAATGGAAACCATTGAGACTTCTTTGTATGATCCACATCTAAATAGAATATTTAAGCTAAATTCGAACAATTGCCAGAGTACAAAGTATTAAATGTAAATCTTTTATTTTATGGTACTAATAAAACAATATAAAAGATTTTTATTTTCTGTTATTTATCCATGTGGCCTTATTCTAACGAAGCATAAAAAATGAATAAAATTTAACAGTTATTTTCTCAAATCTTCCTAAAATATTTCTTATTTTAGTAGAGCATAATATTTAACACAACAACAAAACAATTAAATTATAAACGACTATTTTAAGAAAAGAAGTGCAAATGTTTTTAAAAATCGTGACCTTATGACGATATATTGGTTTTTAATCTCAAATTCACGATTTTTCGACTAATATTAAATGTTTTTCAAATTAAATTAAATTTTACTCGAAAAAAATTAAATTATTTTTAACACAAATTAATTAATTTCTAATACAAATTCATTGTTTTTCATTTGAAATTAAATTTTTTTCATTTATATTTAAATTTATTTTTTTTCAATTTCAATTTATATAATTTTAAATTAATTTTTAATTATTTTAAATGAGGGAATATCTTAATCTTTGTACAAAATTAAAAGGTAACTTATATAATTTCTGCCATTCATCAGTATGTTTAAAAAATGTTCAACCGTTAACCCTACAAACATTGTTACCAACGCATAGTTTCAGTATTTCTTGAACATTGAATCTACATTCTGATGTTGTTGGTAATGAGTTCATGAACATACATACAACAATTAGTGAAAGATAAAATTGCCGAGTTTGGGCATACATTAGTTTTTCTTCCTCCATACTCCCCCATGTTACACCCAATTGAAAAAGTATTCTCAAAAACTAAACTTGCTGCACGCAATTTGCTAGCTGATCCCGATATTAATACGTACTTGGTAACTGTATTTAAAATCTCCGTCGAATCGGTAACACCGTCTGATTGTAATAATTACTATGTCGATATGACCATGTCATTATAATTAGCTACATCTGCAGAACAGTTACAATTAATATTTTATATTAAATTTATAACTATATTACTATTTATAATCTTAATTTACGGTATAAAAAGTTTTATATAATTTTAACTATTTTGCGTTAACTAAAAAATGAATTTGAAGTTAAAATAAGTTAATTAAAAATTAAAAAAAATTAATTTAAAATTAAATATATTTAATATGACACACAAAAAGTTTAATTTGTGTTGAAAATAATTTAATTTCATTCTAATAAAATTTAATTTGTTTTGAAGAAAATTTAATTTGGTTTAAAAAAAATTGAATTTGTGTGCAAAAATCTTTAATTTGAGACTAAAAACCTATACATATGTACCGTATAATTTCAGTCGAGTTCTATTACTCTTAATTCTTTATATGTATTAGTTATTTGAATTTATTGTTACTGAATTTATTATTAATTAATAAAGAACCAAAGCAGAAATTATTTTAGAACAACAAATTTTAAGAGCTTTTATGCTATCAAGATGTACACGATGAGTTGCCTTTATTATTATTTTATTTATTTGACAGTGCCTGCCTGCTTATAATACACCATTTGCTTTTTATGTATACATATTTAAAACTGGTTTTAGGGAGGATAAATGGACAAAGTATTCGTCGTAGTCTAGTAGGTAGTGTATTGGCTTGTTAGACGTAAAGCCCGGGTTCGAATCCCATGTCAGACATCAAAACGAAAATATCAAAAAAATATTTCTTCGGCGACTTCCTCTCAGCAGATTTCTGGCAAAAACTCTGAGAGTGAATAAAATTGCCATGAATAGTTTCTCAAAAATCTGTCGTTCGGAGTCGACGTTAAACTGTAGGTCCTGCCACTCACGTATACAATTAACGCACTCAACATGAGTGGTGTGTAGGGTTTCGTAAACGTTTATAACCGTAACCGTAAACGCGGTTATTTGTGCTCATAACCGTAACCGTAAACGGATGAAAATCGGACGCATACGCATATTTAGAATGCTTGTCATTTGTAAACAAAAACTTTTTGAGAAAGAATGTACAACGCATTACGCACCAAGTGGAAGCAAAATAAAATTGGTAAAAAAACATACACAGAAAATAAAACATTATGAAAAATTATTATGTATTAAAACTTACATAAAATAACAAATATTTACCCTAGAAAATGTCATTAAAAACACCAACATTATCAGTTTGGAGTTATTTCAAGAAATTGGATGAAGAAAATAAAGCCCAATGTTTAAAATGCTTTTCCAAGGTGACAAATGCAAAAGGAACAACTGGCGCTATGATAAATCATCTGAAGTTGATACATAAAATATCATTAAGCTCTTCTATGGGAAGTGAATTGCATCAACCAAAACTACGAAAAACTTCAAGTTCAGTGCTAGAGTTTGTTAATCGAGAGAGTTTGGTGGATATTGTCTCTAAATTGGCTGCAATTGATAACATCTCAATACACACTATAACAAATGCAAAATTTATTCGAGAATCAATTTCAAATCGCGGTTATTCTTTGCCCCACTGTGAAAGTGGTGTCATGAACTTAATTCATAATAACTTCGAATTAAAAAAAAATTTATATGATTAAAATCATTCAAAAGCATAAAATAGATGCTTTTGCTAATACTCTCATTAAAAGAGTTTTTCCGAATAGTAACATTCAAGATCCGGACAACGAAAGTCAGGATAAAGTAGCTGTAACGGATCACCAAGTTGATTTAGTAGAAGAACTGAACTCTTACATAACAAAAGCATCAAATATAAAACACTTGGGAAAATCTTCAGATAACACTTTGAGCCAAGAATTCAACATTTTCAAAAGAACACTGAAAAGAACTCCCAATCTTGAAATGCTCTAAAAACGTTTAAGCCAACATCAACAGGCACCTAGAGAACTTTCTCAGTTTCAGGAAATTTTTGCACCAAAATTCGCTCTCGTTTATCTTGTAAGTCACTGAATGCTTTAGTGTTTCTAAAACATTATTATATTAACCATGAAATGTATTTTAAAGCAATATATGTTAGAAATAAACTATTTCTACTGAAGTTATATATTTCTTTAAATTTTCCTTCGGTTAACCGATAACCGCGGTTATTTGGAAAATTACAATCCGATAACCGCGGTTACTGAAAATGCGGTTATTACGAAACCCTAGTGGTGTGAGAAGTTAGGCCATAATCCTAACTGATGGGTTGTAATGTCCAAGTACACTATGCGAAAAAAAAAAAAATGAAATACACCCAACTAATGACATAGTGTAAGTTGTGGGTTTTTTGAGTAGAACACAAAAATATTTTTTTTATATTTCTTAAACCCTTCAAACTTGTTTTATTTGACTAAAACTGTTTTTTTGGACTTTACGCACAAATTCATTGATTACACAAGCATTTCTGAACCGATGTCCAAAAATTAAACCTTATTAGAAAGGAGAGGGATGGTCCTTTAAAATGGTATACATATTGTCTATATATTATTCGACTTAATATTCTATGAGGTTTGATGAGGCAAAGTTGGCAAATGCGAATTATTTTCATATTTTTTCAAGTAGTAGTAAACTTTAATTAAAAAATATGGAATAAGTGATGACATTCTAAAAGTACATTCTCTTGCGAAGAGATTGACACCTCGTTTGATAAAATCGAACAAAAATTACCGTAATTATTATTTAAAGAGTATAACAGTCGTGTTTCAAATGAACTTTCAATGGAAAAATTATCAGAACTTTTGATGGATCTTGAATGTTTATAGTTGTTTGAGCGACCACCGGACCACCGGCACAAATATTAGCCGACTACTGATAATCGCCCAAACGTGGGATTGACACATTTTTCAGTAAACAAGATCCATCAAAAATTCTGAAAATTTTTCAACTGAAGGTTCATTTGATAAGATGACATGCATACTCGTATATAAAAAATATTACATGACGGTTACACTATTTAAACAATAAATGTGTTAATTTTTGCCCGATTTTATCAAACGATGTGTCAATATCCTCATAAGATAACGAACTTTCAGAATGTCATCACTTATCTCATATTTTTTAATTAAATTTGGCAATTGAGAATGGCTAAACTTGAAGAATAAGACAAAAAATCTTATTTTCCAAGTTCACCCAATCATAACACATAACATGTAAGCTTGAACGGAATGTCTATGTATACTGTTTTAAAGGCTAATCTCTCACCTTTCTAAAATACTTTGGATTTTGAAAATAAGTTAAAAATTATTTAGTTAATCAATAATTTTGGGTGAAAATATTAAAAATACAGTTATTGTTAAA
This sequence comes from Sarcophaga rosellei, assembly GCA_930367235.1. Taxonomy (NCBI): domain Eukaryota; kingdom Metazoa; phylum Arthropoda; class Insecta; order Diptera; family Sarcophagidae; genus Sarcophaga; species Sarcophaga rosellei. Next base: position 28,804,842 of record OV884020.1, on the reverse strand, counting down.
TAAAAGAAGTTTGGAGAGTTCAAGAAGTATAACAAAATTTTTGTTGAGTTCTACTTAATAAAACTCACAACCTACACTATGTCATCAGTTGGGTGTATTTTGACTGTCGCACCGTGTTATGTATGTGTAATAGACAAAATTAAAGGTAATCTACAGAAGATATATGCGTAGGTAGACGACGTTGAAAATCTTTGAAAAACTGGATTGTTATAATATTATATTTCAATTCGTTTTCAAGAAACGTCGTGCTAGTTTAATAAATGAAATACTTGCGTTATTTTTCTACTTTGCCTATGTATCTACTTTCTTACGTGCTGTTAATTTTAGATGTTTATCTGATTCACAATTTTTTTATGTAAACTTCTCTCTCTGAACACATTCCCTCATTCGAAATTATTACACATAATAAATTACTTTACTTGAGTACATCATGCCGTAAGAAAACAGTTAACCCTCCGTGACACACACTTTTACTTTGTCACATTAGTACCACACTGGGTCTGGCCAGACCCCATATAAATGTTAGTGTATTTGCATAAGTTAACATTATTTTTTTATGTAGATAGTTTTAAAAACGGTTTAAATTGCTTAAAATTATAACTAACAATTCAGGTGGTTTATTAATTTGATTTCTTATTTTAATTTTATAAAGTTTTTAATTGATAAAGAAATAGAATCAGTGTACACTGAGTAAAAATTTGTCATGTTATCAATCTAAGCAACTAAGACATATATTCTACTTTGGAATGTTTCTGACACACAGCATTTGAACATTTTGAACAAAAGAATTTAGTTTTCCTGCGAATTTTTCACTTCCCGTTGCGCATCCTACACAGGATGCAGTGGACCGAAAATTGACGCATCTATTCTTTTTTGGAACATAACTGCAAAGAGAACCCAAATGGTCGCGAAAGCCAAAAACAGATGAATGAACAGGTCGTGAAGGACTTTATTTCATTTCAATAGCAATGCATTTCTTGTTAGACCGGATGGTGCCAACGATTGCTAGACCAAGATTAGCCAGACGTTTTGCTTCTTCTAAAGATGTTAAAAAATTGTCAGCGACAATTGTGCGACCACTTTTATCGTACGGCTTTGCAAGTTGCAGCATAACGTTTCCCCTTGATTTATTTCACGTTGTTCACATTTCTTTCGGCCTGTGTATAATTTTCCTTGTAACGGATACTTTGTTTTCGAATCACAGGCACACCAAATTTTTATATGTACCATATTTTGCAGGTTTTGTTTGTATGTATTGTGTAAATTTAGTTTTTCCCCGGTATGGTAACAAGTGCTCGTCAATGGTAATACTCTCATGCGGACTATAATTCTTCGCAAGATTTTCGTTGAAAAAATTCCATATACATACATATCTCGAATAGGTGCAGCTTTGCCTTCGAGTAATCGAAATTACCGCGTTCTTCCGTCGTCAAACCGAATGTATCTGGTCACGGACATAAATCGATGAAGAGACATTGCGACCCTGAATATGGGTAAATTATCAGTACGCCACAAAACCCGTGGATTTTTATGTTATTATGGGAAAATCCCATTGCTAGAAGAATGCCGATGAAAGCGTATAATTCATCTTCTGTTAGACCCTTCCAAACCCTTGGTTTTTTATTTACATTTAGAGCATTCCATTTATTGACTGCGTCTCTTCCATACGGATTTGTCTGAAATATAATGATGTCTGTAATATTTGGAATAAAATTTTTTTTTGAAAACTTCAAGTGTAGTAAAGATTTGCTTTTTAGGCCCAGCTTGAAAACATTATGTTGACGAGTACGTAAGTACACCACTGGTCAGCTGGTTTCTATTCCATATGGTACCGTCCTTTCCAATAAAACTATTATTATTCTGTTCGCCTGTTTCAGAACCAGTCTTCCTCCTGTTCATCACTGTCGTCTTCTACATTTGGCTCGATTACCAAATCATTTTTAACGTCCGATGCGTCATCTCCGATGGAAAATAATCTTCATCATTTTCATCCAAAAATTCATAAACTTCTTCATGCTGTCCGGCTTCCTCTTTAGCTCTTTCACGCTCCAAGTCATTTGCCAAAGCCTCGGCAATTCTGGTGTAAAAATCCGTATCGAAGTTACCAGAATGTCGCGTATTGAAAATAAATTCTAATTAATCATTCTTTTTCCAAAAATTTTACAATTTTACCACTTTTTTGGAATAAATTTCTCATAAACACTTTGAAAGTTCGTGGCAAACTAAAACAAAACACTCAAAGACTGCTTCCGTGAAAAAATATAACGATTAAAAAGTGGGTCTGGCCAGACCCACTGTGGTACTAATATGACATAGGTTTCAAAATATCCTTCTAACTCCTTTTCTGTTTACTTTTTTCGTACCATTTTTTCACCACTAGAAAGCCAAGAAAATTTCAGGAGGGTACCTGAAAATTCAAATCTCTAGCCATATTGCAAACACGTTTAAAATGTAAAATAAATTGGAAAAGGTCTGACCAGACCCTTGACTGTGACGAAGGGTTAAGGACGGACACAAAGACACTTATTGCATGATGGGCATCAATTAAGATCAGTTAAGAAATGGTGAGTATTAAAGAGTACAATACAAAATGTATTTACTTTAAGTGGTGAGAATATTAGCATATACATATGTATACTAATATTAACTTATTCTAAATCTAGTTTGTGAGTTTAATGTTTCATACAACTTTTTAATAAAAAAAAAACCGTTTTAAGTATACGAGTACACTCGCTGTGCTGTGTTATTTCTTCTTTATATGATAAGTTTACTGTTTAACTATTTATCTACAATCATTCAAACAAAAACTTTAGATTTCCACTGAATTCTATAAGCTCATCATCAGTTTGTCTGATTGAATTTCTGGAGTGAAAAGAAAATATGTATGTTGAAATAAATAATCGTAACACTTTGAATCACAGTATGGGCAGATAATAAATTAGTAGTTTAAATCACATTGTTGGCATGATTTCGGCCAACAATCTATAGCTCTGAGAAACGGAACAAAAGAAAAAATACATACTCTATGAAGAAGATGTGAACTTGTTAGATTTTTTTTTTAATAATAATCTATTGCCTGGTGTGTTACCTCTCAAAGGTTATTATGGCTGGGTGCGGTTGTACAAAAGAATAAAAGTTTAATTTGAGAAAAAGTAAAATACAAAAAAGAAAAAGATAAAGTTCTCGTTATGTATCTGTTATTTGTGTTTCTTATTGTTTCTTATTATGTTTGTTATTGCTTATCTCCCACTTTTTATTATGTTATTTTGTTCATATCCCATTTTAAAGCCCTAACTGCCAACCCACGTTTGATTAAAAATAGAAATTTGACAGCGTAACAGCTGTTGCCTTTGAAAAATGATATTAACACTGTAGACACCATGAATGTGAATTTACTGTGATTTTACAGAGTAATATGGTGTTCAGATATGTACCTTTATTGCATAAATCGCAATAAACGCCATTATTGAGCTAAACATTTCATATAAAGTTTCAATTAATTATTGTGCAATAAATTCGCAAATTGTTATAACATTGAGTAAAACTTAAAATGCAGCACTGTCATAAGTATATTCAGTGGGCACATTACAATTATCCGAACACTTTCTGTTCATATTTGACAACTCAAACGTCAACAACGACAGACAAAAAAAAAACAAAATAAAAATAATGTTGTTGAAACAACCAGCTGTATTGTTCACCAGATGTCAAATGAATATTGAATAAGCAGCTGAACTGTGTATATTGTTATGTCTGAACACTTAAAATATTGTACTCAATAAACCGAATATTGTCTCAATAAAAGTTCATATCTGAACATGTCATATGAAAATATCGAATAATTACAGTAATAATTATTGAGTCACACACATATTATATTACTATAACCGCACAGAAATATCATTGTTTATTCAAACAATGAACTGTGCACATGAAGATATTGTTAGGATTTTGCCTTTTAAAAAACGTTTAATATATGAGTTCGTTGATTGCAAACAAAATAAAAATAAATATATGTTTAGTTTCAATTAAATGCTTTATTGTTCGCATACAACAATAATTGCTTGTTCACTATTCTTCTTTGCTTACAACGCAGATCTTTACAACGGATATCTTCAAACAACGACTGTTCTCTTTACAAGCAACGCGTCCTCACACAGGGCTGACTGAATTGTCTTGCCTTTTTATATGCCCACGTAAACAGTCTGATAAAGGTTCTTGAAGTCGAATGTTCGTGATTTCGCCTTCTCGAGAACTCTATCGCGGTTTCACTGTTGTTTGTGTATATCATTCCCGTTGTTTGTTGTTGCGTTCTCGCTTACTTGTCTAGCCCCTCTTCTTTCATACTCATGATTTGTTTTTTGTTTTTGTAGCTTTTGTTTATCATTTTAATGTTAAACGATGTTACACCGTTTCCATTTTTTAAACATATATGGTCAAAGAGAGATTAACTATTTCTTTGCCTCTTAAAAAGCAACTTTACAACAAATTTGTGCAATGACACAAATGAAGTTTCTCTTTAGTGCCGTTGAAATTTGAGTTTCGATATATGTATACAGATAACTAATGCTCAAAACAATCAAAAAAAAAATCAAATGTATAATTCCAGTTACTGTTTATGAACGTGTCCTATATAGCCAAGAGGTTCTTGATTTTAATTTTCAAAAATTTTACGAAAGCAGTATTAAACCCAATAGGCTGTAGCAACATTGACAACTAGATCTTCCAAGAAACATACGCAAGCAGCGTCATACTTAAGTTTATTAAGAATAATTTAAAAATTTGTATTCATTCTTTAAATTAGCAGCAATAAGTTAAAAAAATGCTATGCCAGGAGATGTATTGAAAATATCTGTCATACATATCACTCATAAATCCAAATTGGTATTATCTTCTTCAATTGAAAAAAAAAAATTATTTCCAGTGTATCCCAAGCCCCAACACACTAGAGAATTTAATGCATCATTGGTTAGAATGGAACTACCGTAGTCATATTCATTAAATTTATTCAATCAAATCTATAAACTAGCAAAACTAATTTGATCAATAACTTTAGTAATAAAAAAATTAACAAATAAAACCAACTTCCATTGTTTTCTGCACAAATAAGACTGTCGACTTGAGTTTAACCGATTTTTTTCATTTCATCTAGAATCTGTGCTTCCTCGCAAAATATGCCAAGTATGAAATACGTATTCTCTTCGAAAATATTAAAAAAAATCCAAAACTGCAGCACATCTACGTGGCAGTGACTCAATGAAGTTAGATAAAACTTAATTAGAGATGGCTTTCCATACGATTTCTATCTGTTAGAAAAGATTTTCCTCGTATTTGACGATCTACAATATCTCATAGATTTTGTATAGGATTGATATCAAGTGATTGAGCTGACCACTTTATTACACTGATCTTATTACTCACACACCACTCTTTCACACACTTATCTGGATGTTTCAAGTCATTATCTTGCCGATATATCCACTTGGAAGTCGCTTGATTTAGTAGGTAGTGCGTTGGCTTAATAGACGTGAGGCCGCAAATTTCTGACAAAAACTCAGAGAGTAAATCAAATTGTGATGAAAAGTTTCTCGAAAATCTGTCGTTCGAAGTCGACTTTGAACTGGAAATAAAATTAACACACACAAAATAAGTGGTGTGAGAAGTTGTTTTGTAATCCTGGCTGAAGGATCGTAATGACCAATAAAGTAAGTAAATATGTACAGCTAAGAGATCACTTCTGAACAAAATTCAGAGAAAACGTCGTGTTGAATTTGCCAAGTCCCATTTGAATAGGACAGCCAATCAATTGAAATATGTGATTTAGAGCGACGAAACTAAGATAAATCGCCTTGGTCCAGAAGGCCCATCAACCAAGAATTTAGTCCTCACTATGTTTCACGTGTAGTAAAGCATGGTGGAGGATCGATTATGGTGTGGTCATATTTTTCCTGGAATAGTATTGGTCTAATTCACAAAATTGATGGAATTTTAGATAAGGAAAAGTATGTTAACGTACTTGATAATGTGTTGTTGACGTGGGCTGAGGAGAATTTGATCCAAAGCACAAACAAACAAACAAATTTCTTGAAGATAATTCCATCAATGTTTTTGAGTGGCCATCGTCACGTACGGATTTAAACCCCATCGAACACCTATGGGGCGATGTGAAAAAAGCGGTGAGCCTCAAAAATGTTACAAACATGGCGACTCTTTTCGAGGAAGTTAAGAAAGCATGAGAGTCAATACCAGTGGAGCGATGTCGTAACCTTATAACATCAATGTGCAGGCGATGTGAAGCTGTGTTAAAGCAAAAAGGGCTTGCAACAAAATATTGACAATAAGTAAGAATATAAACATAATATCACAATGGCTTTTATCGCGACACCTAATTCGCAGTCAATATTTGAAAAAATTGTGTTCTTCTTTTTAAGTGTTTAGTAAAGGGTGATTTTTAAGAGCTATAGGAAAATTAAAAAAAAAACACATAAAATTCAGAAAAATTCATGAAATCTTTATTTGAATCGATAGTACGGTCCATATAATTTAATGTTTGAAGATTATTTCATGCAAATGTTGACCGCGACTGCGCCTCAAATGGTCCACCCGCTTATCTTACAAATAAATGCTTCAATGTCGTCTTCCAATGCGTCAATTGAAGCGGGCTTGTCTGTATAGACATGAGCTTTAACATAACCCCACAAAAAATAGTATAAAGGCGTTAAATCGCACGATCCAGGCGGCCAATTGGCCGGTCCAGAACGTGAAATAAAATGTTCACCGAACTCGCCCATTGTTACGCGTGCTGTGTGGCATGTGGCAACGTCTTGTTGAAACCACATGTCATTCAAGTCATGCTCTAGCATTTTGGGCAAAAAAAGTTGGATATCATCTCACGGTAGCGCTCACCATTCACAGTTACGTTACGATTCGCAGCATCTTTGAAGAAGTACGGCCCAATGATGCCACCAACCCATAAACCGCACCAAACTGTGACTTTTTATGGATGCATTGGTAGCTTTTGCAATGCTTCTGGCTGATCTTCACTTCAAAATCGACAATTCTGCTTATTTACGTATCCCGAATAGCCGCTTCAGTGGGTCGATTAAAATGACCATAAAATGGAAGAAGCGGGCGATGTACTTTCTTAACAGAGCACGCATTTTGATAATAAAATTCAATGATTTGCAAGCGTTGTTCGTTTGTAAGACGATTAATGGTTAAATTATAGACCAAACTGAAGATATTTGACAGTGAAACAAAACACGAAACGCGCGTGAGCTGTTTAAACCTGTGTTGCTAAAATGGTAATAGCTAAAAAATCACCCGTTAATAAGAGATTTGTTAAGTTTCTTTTTTATGAATTTATAATTTTTTTCTTTTTAAATTGGCATTTATTAATTATTACAATTAGTTATTATAACTAACAAGTAATTTACAACAGTTAAATAAGCATTAACTTTAAATAAATATGTATATATTTATGATGATATTATGTCATCAAGTCAAAAGAGAACTTCTAATTAGGTCGGATGGCTTCCTTCTTTTAAGTTTGCGTTCCAATCCAATGGGATCAGCAAGAGATAATGCTTCTGAATTCACGTGGTCTGAGTCGGGTGTTTTGTTGCAATGTTTTCAATCTCTTTTCTAACAGTATTTATACCACGGTCACGATGTAAATCACTCGTACGTATATACAATTGTGCTCTTTAAGTCCATATAGGTTTTAATATTTGATTATATATTAACAATTTGTTTTCGATGGACAGTTTGGATTTCCTCCCGCTTAGGCAGTTTAGCTTCTTCCATTTTAGCTGTAGTTCCAAAATTTTAATTTTAATATATCCGTTTCAACGTAACTTTGCATCCAGTGTCATACCAAGATATTTTGCCGTATCAGCATACGGTATTTGTAAACCGTCCATGAATATAGGGATACCCAAAGTTGATTTATTTATAAAGTCAACATGTGTTGACTTAGAACTGTTTAATTTTATGCAGCATTTTCTAGTCCATTCTAAGACCGAGGTGAGAGCGTTTTGTAACTTGTATTTCGCCTCATATTCAATTCTGGCAACTGACAAAATAGCCGTGTTATCGGCAAATGTTGTTCCAGGGACTTCTGGTATATTACTGGTGTATAAAACATACAAAAGTGGACCCAGAATGCTTCCTTGTGGTACTACTGCTTGTATTTCTCTTAATTGAGAATATTCATCCTCATATTTAACGCGAAACAACATTCCTTTTTTAAAGCATTTCTAATTAGGTGTCAATAGCTGTATGTACGTCTCCCTTTTACAGACAATAGGTTGAATAGATTTTAACGATGACTGGCAAAGAAAGATAAAAGTCGTATAGTCAACATAAGAGATTTAACTCTGACGATATGAGCATTCCTCAAGTAAAAATTTGGTTGAAGTTTATTTTCTTTTAACGAATTCGGTACACTTGCCGCTAAAACAAAGATAAATACAGATAGATTGGCGGATTGGGATAAGAATTAATTTATATTAAAATGATCTTATGTGATATATTTGTTAGTGCGTGAATACGACTAAGAACTTCAATATCTTAAGGCGCAGACTTTTATATCTTCAGGATATAGGTATATATATGTACATATATGAACATGTTATCGGTATGAAGCATTCCAGTCAGCAAACAATATTGATAAGCCTTCTATTAAAATGTCTTCGTATAGCGTTAAGGAGCTTCTGCTGACCACGGAAAGGGCCCAGAAGTTCTTAAGTTAAATATTAGGATCAGTCTGAAGCATCTTATCGGGTTTGATTTCAAGCACTCTAACTACTGCCCAATTATCTACACAGACTTTTACTCTAATTTTTAGAACCAATTGATTTCTTGTTCATACAACTAATTAAGTTTTTAAAATATTTTTTTTCTATCATATTTGTCATTATGCAGAAACAGAATCGAATTTACTGTAAATAATTGGACACCGAAGTAAGCTGTGAGTCACTGTTATTCGAAGAGATATCTTCAAGTATTAGTTTTCAGCAATACTAACAGCATAATATTATTAAGCTAAATATGTTATGTCATGTAAAGAATTAATTTTCTAATGGAAATAGTAAATTTGTTAGAAAACTAAGTTATGGGTCTCCATTGAAATGAAATGTATTACATCAACAGAAAACATATTTTTTTGGTGGTGCATTTATTCATGGAAGTCCTAAATTTAAGTGTGCAATTCATTAATACGCATGAATAGATATTTAAACCCAAGAATATCTTCTGCTTTAGCTTAAAAAGGATAAGGGGAAGTAAAAATTAACTGCTGTAGTAGTAATGGAAGATGTTCGCATCCACTGAAACTACTAAACATTATTTGCTTCGCCATCATCCCTTCGTGAACGAAATCAAGTGAACAATTTTATTGTTTCGATTAATTTCAACTGTTGTTTCGTGTTTAGACATGAAACCTCTTTCTAAATCGTATCGCTGCTACCAATTTGGTAATAAAAAAAGTGGTTGCTTATACAATATTTAATATTATTATTATATTTATCATTTATATTTAGGATACATAAAAAAAAGCATGAAAATATGTATCTTGACAGAATCTACAATATGTTCGCATTACAAATTTGTGAGTGTATTGGCTAAGTGAATTGTACATTTGTGAATTTATAAATATATGTACATACATTAGACCGCACAAAAAGGCTTTAACAAACGATAAGAGCAAATATAGCAATTCATTGATTCATGCCACAACCCCATTCCAATTATCCTTCGCTAGACGCTTAAGTATATAAGCAGCTATAAAACAAATTCCTTTAAGCCCGGATTAGTCCATTCAACTGGAAAATATGTTGAATTAACTTTATGTTTTCTTTTCTGCCAATTTCTTTCTTCTTCAAACAATAAAAAATAAAGAAAAAATATAACTAATAAACTATGAAAAGCACAGTTTATATAATCGAAAAGGATGATAAAGGATGAATATGCGCATAAACAATTTTGATGAATTACTTTCCTGAAAAAAATTCAATTATTTTTGTAATGCAAATTATAAATAAAACTTGTCCACACAAACTAATTTCTAAACGTAACGAAGCACAATGTACTGATCTCACACTATGCTTGTTCCCTTCGTTCATAAGGAAATTAATTTTTTCATGATATGCATGATGTTCAGATATGCATTTTTATTGAGTCAATATTCGGTTTATTGAGTACAATATTTTAAGTATTCAGACATAATAATATACGCAGTTCAGCTGCTTATTCAATATTAATTTGACAGCTGGTAAACAAAACAGCTGGTTGTTTCAACAACATTGTTTTTATTTTGTTTTGTTGTTTTTTTTTGTGTGTCGTTGTAGATATTTGAGTTGTCAAATATCAACAGAAAGTATTCGGATAATTGTAATATGTGCACTGAACATACTTATGACAGTGCTGTATTTTAAGTTTTACTCAATATTTTACCAATTTTCGTATTTATTGCGCAATAATTAATTGGAAATTTATATGAAATATTGAGCTCAATAATGGCGTTTATTGCGATTTACGCAATAAAAGTGTATATCTGAACGCCGTATAATAAACTGAACATTCTAGTCATAAATCACCGATACCTGGCCACCGCTGTCAATAGTTTTTGACCTTGCCAGGTTAACGGGTCTATGACCTGGTCGACCTTCCTCTCCCCTACAATCGTGGATATCAAATGAAGTCTTAAAATATAAATAAGACAAAAACACAAACTACTGGAGACAAGAAGCCCATCTCTCAAGGCCCAACTCTGTCTCCAAACCTCTACAGGAAAGTAATCACTAGGTAATAAGAAGCACAGCCTTCAAGAGGGTCTTTCTACAGAAGCCTCAACTTCGTAAAGCGGGGGGAGTGCGAAGGTAAACCCAGGCAAAAAACCGCTGCTGCCAAGGGCTATCCATCTTTTTACAAACTTAAAGCTGCGAGGCGTTACTGAACTAGGAGAGCAGTACTCCGCATTCTCTCCAAATTACACCCAATCAACTCTCTGAAGATGATAAAGGGAAACTGGAATGGGCACACAAGGAGGCCCCGCTAGAAGAGTGTAACATGGTACCTGATAAAGAGTGCTACAACTTTTTAGGGCTTAAATAGCAAATAAACACAAGCCCAAAGCCACATAAGCAAGCGTATTATGATGAACAATCTATAAGTTCTTAATTGGAATGCAGATGTATTGCCCATCAAACACCGATATATCGCCGATGTATCGTCCATTAAAATATAGATGTATAGGAAACGTCCCTAAACCGCATCACTTAAGTCATATAAGAAAATAATGGCGGATAGCCATGGTCCCTCCTAGCGTATCCATGATACATGGCTGAGAAACTTGGGGCCCAGGCCGTGCGCAATGCTACTGGCAGATATTGCAGATCCTGATGTGATCATGGAACTGATTAGGAGATCTAATGATGAGCTGCCTGTAGACAATTGACGTGCGGAAAACTCAATAATGGGTTCTGAAGGCGATCTTCATCTTCAACGATGAATCCCTTAGCATTCTTAAATCCCGAAAGGGTTGTATTTTTTAAGGATTTGGAAAAGTATACCTTGACATATACAAAGCCGATAGTGATGTCAAAGTTAATCCCACTCTAATTGTATAGGTCCCACCCATGGAAGGTACTCTAGAACATTCGCTCATGTCGGACGAATTGGCATCGGAGTGCTATTCGGACTTCCGCCTGGAGAGACCGACCATGTGTCCGGAACACCTGGATAAAAGTTCAGTCCAAGGAAGAAATGGACCAAGGTAATGTAGATTAACCGTCATTACTCCAAAGCTCCGATTATATAATGGGGAGTAAGATATAGTTCTGGTCCAAGAACCATGGATCTATAATGGTACAAGCTGCTGTGAATAATATTAGGCAGCAACCTCTAACCTTGGCGACAGCAATATTGCTAATGATATTTTAACAGATGCGGACCATAACGTAACAACGGGTGTAAAAAACTAGTAGCCTGCAAAAACAAGAAACAAACACCATGGTATCTTGGTGCGTTAGGGGGAAAACTTATTTTGCACGGGACGGACAGGATTGATAAGTGCATCAACTTCCTTCTGTAAATAATAATTCATCACCATATAAGAGAGAACATTGAAGATGGTAGAAAATCAAGTTGCATATAACAGAGAATAGAGAGAGCTTGACTTAAAGATTGGCCAATAATGTAATGGAATTATACTGGAATAAAATATTTTACAATACAACTTAAGTAGAATAAAAACCCAAATTTGTGTATATGATGGTTCTGCTGAGATACTCAGCTGCATATTGATCAAATGTACTAAAGCGTTTGCCGTTTTGATGTTTGAAAAAATATGGAAAATTATAATATTTATTCTTTAATTACAGAGAAAACAGACAATGATAAAAAATAAGGAATATATGTATACGTCATATATGTAATCATACATAGGTATGTACATCATACATCTAAATCCCTGAATAAATCTCAGCATCGTATTGTAATTGGTTCCAAAATACTTTCATCACTAGATGATATATATATATACATACATACACATACATAATTGGTCATTACGACCCTTCAGTCAGGATTACGACGCGTCTTCGCACACCACTTATGTTGTGTGCGTCTACTCCGAACGACAGATTTTGTTTGAGAAACCCTTAATGGCAATTTTATTTACTCTCAGAGTTTTTGCTAGAAATCTGCTGAGAGATAGTCGCCGAAGGAATATTTTTTCATATTTTCGTTTTGATGTCTGACCTGGGGTTTGAACCGCGGCCTTACGGTCTAATAAGCCAACACACTACCTACTAGACTACGGCGACTATATCATCATACATATTTTTACGAAAATGGGAACGGCGTAACATCGTTTAACCTTAAAATGAGCAAAAGCTACATAAACAAATACAGCTAACTTGTTACAAGTAAACAACATCAGTATGAAAGAAAAGGGATAGACAAGTAAGCGAGAACGCAACAACAAAATGCACAAACAACAAATTGTTGGCAACCCTGGTTGAATAAACAATCAAATTAATAAAGCTCAGTAAAAATTTAAATAAAAATAAAAATAGTGTTTTAAAATAGATAGAGAGTATTTAAAAAACATAAAAATAAACAATAATACGCGGTTATTTTCGAGGTGCAAAAATTTTGCGTGAAAAATAACTAAATAATGGGGGAATGCAGTAAATGCAGATCAGCAATTAGGGGCGAAAGTGGCATTAGATGTAATGGTGTATGCGACAAAGTTTTTCATTTTTCAAAAAAGTGTGCCGGTATTGATCAATATTCGGCGAAAATTATTGATGAAGACAACTATATTTTATTTGTGATGATTGCATGCAATATATCCAAAATGTAGACCTTGTTTTAAGGGATATCCAAGATGGAGTGAATAAAAACAAACAAACGTTAATTGAGTACAAAAATGAATTTGAAAGCTCGCTGAGGCAAAGTGAAAGCGAAATAAAGGCATTACTTGAGGCAATTGAAATGAGATATGATGAAAGATTTAAAAAAATAGATAAAATCCAAAAAATGTGTGAAAACAATGTAGAAGTGGCAAAAAATTTATATGGAAGCATAAACGAATTCGAAAACAAAAACAAAGATATGTATAATACCATAGAGAAAAGTAATATAAAAATGTGTAATGAAATAAAAAAGGTAATTAACGATACAAACGTCAAAACGAAAATGACTTATGCTCAAACAGTTGCAAAAAACACAGTGATGCCAGATGTTTCAAAAAATTTTCCTTTAATTATTAAATCAAAAGAAAAGCAGAGTGTAGTAAAAACAAAAGAAGAATTAAATAAAAAAGTAAATCCAATAAACTTTAAAATAACGAATCTTGAAAATACAAAAAACGGAGCACTGATTATTCAAAGCGAAAATACGGAAGAAAGGGTAAAATGAAAAAAGCAATACAAAATGAAATAAGTGAGAATTATGAAAGAACGGTTCCAAAACAAGTTGAAATGCACATAATAGTAACGGACATGAATTTTAAAATACCCGAAAAAGAACTAGTGAAAAAAATTAAAAAACAAAATGAAATACTGGAAAAAAGTGAGATGGAAATAATTAAAACATTTGAAACAAAAAAATACAATAAAACAATTTATAATGCAAAAATAAAAATCGACAATGAATCATATTCTCAAGTTATGTCAAGTCAAAAAATAAAAGTTGGATGGTACAGATGCAGAGTTTTCGATGGAACTAGTGTAGTACGATGTTTCAAGTGCCATGGATACAATCATAAAGCATCGGAATGTAAAAATGAAGATATTTGTTACAAGTGCCATGGAAAACACAAAAGTACAGAATGCAATAAAGAAACTATTAACAAATGTATAAATTGTATTAAAGAAAATAAGAGACTTAATTTAGGATTAGATGAAAATCATAACACTAATAATAGAGAATGCCCGGTATATCATAATAAACTGAGTTTAAAAAAGAAGAGGATGGGCTTAGTATCCTAACAACCAAGGCACTGGCATGGAATATATACCAATATACAAGGTCTTCTAAATAATTTTAATCAACTGGAAATAGTAATCGAGGAAAATAAACCAGACTTTATAATGTTATCCGAAACACATTTGACAGATGAAGTGAATGAATCTGAAATTGAAATAGAGCAATACTTTCATTATAGTACAGTATCAAAATCCAATAGAACAGGAGGTGTAATTATTTATTTTAAAAAATGTTGGAAGATCAAGAACATTAAAGAATTTGTAAAAGAAACAAAATACTGGATAAGTGCCTTCAAAGCAAACATCATTTATAATAACAGTCGTATACACGTCGCCAAGTAGTTCCAAAGGTGAATTTTGCAAAGATTTCCAAGAAGTATTGGAAGAAATTTGTGAAGAATGCTGTGATATTATAATAGTAGGAGATTTTAATGTAGACTGGATGAAAGATTTTTACAAAAATAAATTGGAAAGTATAATAAACGACAATGGCCTAAAACAAATAATAAACGACTATACTAGAATAACGGATAATTCAAAAACATTAATAGACTATGTGATAACAAATAATGATAATATTTTAGCTCAAATTAACATAAATAATAAAATAGCCGATTATGAATCTATTGACATATTTATTCATAATGAAAGTGTTAATAAGAAAAAAATATCGGAAGTAGAAATTTTTAAATATAATAAAAACAGGTTCAAAAGTGAGCTAAGTGCAATAATAGAATATAATGAAATAAAGGATTTAGACTATTACGTAAATCATCTCGATAAATGTCTCGAATATACTATAAAAAAATTTACTATTAAAAAACAAATTAATGAGAAATATAATAAAAATAAATGGTTTAGTAGAGATATTAGAATTATGAAGATGGAAAAAATTTATAAATATCAAAGAGCGATTAATGAAAATACTACTGAGGCTTGGAGAAACTATAAAATAATAAGAAATAAATATAAAGTACACATCGAGAAAGAAAAAAATAAATTCATAGATAATAAAATATGCAATACAAATAGCCAAAAAGAAATGTGGAGCAAAATAAAAGAACTAGTTCTAAGAAACCCCAGATCTGTGATAAAAACTGTGATTTTTAACAATATAGAATATAAGGACAATTTACAAATAGCCGATAATTTTAATAAATATTTTGTTAATAGTATTAAGGATATAAATAATTCCATTAAATTTGTGCAATATGAAAATAAAATAGCTGTGATAGACATTAAATTTAAATTTCGTGCAATAAATTTTCAAGAAATAAAACGTATATGTAAAGACTTAAATAAAAAACCAGATTACAATAGAATAAATAACAACATAATACTAGATAACTGGGACATAGTAGGCAATAAAATTCTTAATATAGTAAACAAATCGTTGGAAACCGGATTATTTCCTAATAACTGGAAGGAATCAATAATTACACCCATTGAAAAAGTTAAGAATACAATAAAATGCGAGGACTTTCGGCCTATCAATGGCCTAAAAACTTGTGAAAAAATCCTCGAAAAGATTGTCAAAAACCAATTAGAGGAATATATAGAAAAACATAAAGTTCTTTCAAAATACCAATCAGGATTCCGAAAAAAACATTCATGCGAGACTGCTTTAAATTACGTCATAAATAGATGGAAATACTTGAAGAAAAATAATAAAATTTTAGCTATTTTTCTAGATTTTAAAAGTGCTTTTGAAACAATCGATCGTGATATTTTATTAAAAAAACTATATAACTACGGTATACAAGATACTGAATTGAAATGCTTCCAATCATACCTAAGTAAGAGAAAACAAATTACGAAAGTTAATAACATGAAATCAATGGAATTAGAAAACGATTTCGGTGTACCTCAGGGATCAATTCTGGTGGCACTTTTGTTCATCATATATATCAATGATTTGGAGAATGTTTTGGAGAAGTGTGAAATAGTACTTTACGCTGATGATACTCTGATTTTTTCAGAAGCACCAACAGATGAATTGTGTTATGAAAATTTGCAAATGGACATGAACAGAATTAACAAATGGCTAAAAATGAATAAATTAAAATTAAACGAAAATAAAACAAAGATAATGCAAATCAATATGAACAGTAATATAACTTTTAAAATAAATGATGTGATAATTGAAAGAGTAAATAAAATGAAATATCTAGGGGGTTTAATAGATAAAGACTTAAACTTTAAAGAACATTTAGAATATATATGTAAAAAAATTGGAAAGAAAATAGGATTTTTTAAACGTATTAGAAATAAAATTTCATTAATAACAGCAATAAATATAGGCAATACTATTATTAAGCCTCATTTTGAATATGGATCAACTATATTATATACATGCTGCACAGATACGCAAATAGACAGATTACAAAATTTGCAAAACAAAGCAATGCGAACTATTTTAAAATGCAATCGTTTTACTTCCATACAATATATGCTGGATACTTTAAAATGGATGAACATTCATCAAAGAATAGAATTAACGACACTGACCTTCATCAAAAAAATGGAAATGGGCAATGCACCCGACTATCTAATAGTGCAATTACAATATGTTGGCGATTCTCAACCCTATAATCTACAGAATAATAATGAATTTAGATTACAAAGATCAGATACTAATACGACGCAACGTTCGCTATTCTATAAAGGACTCAGAAACTATAACATGATGCCAATTAGTATAAAAAATGAAACAAATATTAACATTTTTAGAAGAAAAGTTGTAAATTTTATAAGAAATTACATTGTAAATTAAATTAGAGCTTTCTATTAATTGAATTAATGATTGATATCAATATTTTATAAAGTGTAAAGTAAAAGTATTACAAATACTACTAATAAATAAATAAAAAAAAAATAAATAAAAAAACAATGAAGTCGCGATAGAGTTCTCGAGAAAGCAAAGTCACGAACGTTCGACTTCAAGAATCTTCATCAGACTGCTTACGTGGGATATTAAAAGTTAAGACAGAGCAGGCAACGAGCAGTAAGAATTAAGTCAGTTGTGTGAAGACACGTTGCGTGTGAAGAAAAGACCTGCCGAACAATTGTTAAGGTAGAATTAGTCTTTACTTTCTGTTCCGTTACGAAACAGCTGATTTTATTTCGTTAATAGAAAACATATATGAGTAGTTAGTTTTTTTGTTTCGTTCCGTTCTGTTTCGGACGAACCTGTGAAAAATAAAATTTGTTAAGTAATTGTAAGTGACAGCGGCAAACAGCTGACAGTTATATTTGAAAAATTAGAAGAAAAATTGAATAAAATAGGAAATTTTATTAATTATATCATAAATTTGTAAAAAAAAAAGTATTAAATAAATTATGAAAATAATTTAATAACAAAAATTTAATTTAATAACAAAAATTTGGTCTTTATTATTATTCATTTTTTTACAAACGTTTATTTTTTTTATATTACACAATTTTTATTTTAATTTTTTTTATTTGATAACCGTAAACAGCTGACAAATTGTCACAGAATAACTAACTGGCAAACGTAATTGAACGGAACAGAACGGAACAGAACAGCCACGGAAAGTAAAGACTAATGAGGCCTTTAGTGCTTACGCAAGCAGAAGTGTAAAGAAGAATAACGAACTAAGCAAATTGTTGTTGTATACGTCAAGTTGTATGCCGTGGCACACAAAAGTGGTGCGAACAATAAAGAATTTATCGAAAACTAAACACAAATTTATTTTTATTTTGTTTGCAATCAACGAACTCATATTCTAAACGTTTTTAAAAAAGTAAGGCAGGGGACGAAATCGAAAAATATTTAGGGAGTTCAATTGTTTCTGTTCTTGCGAAGTATACAACTTGCCATTTAACTGTGCGATTTTAAATTTATTTGTTGCTTATGCAACTCTTCATCTAATTGGGTTAATTTAAAAACGGTAAAGAGGCTAAAAAGCTTCAAAAATTTTAAAATCTGTTAAAATGCTAAAATAAATTCGTTAATTTTAAAATCAAATAAATTTGAATCCGCATTAAAACATACGCATGAAACGAGACCTAAAAATACATTGTCATTATATTGTAACCCTAACTGCACGATTATTTATCTCTGCAATAAATTACAGTTAAAAGGGGTTGAATATGGCTTGTAATATGGAGTGTAACTGAATGTACAAAAAATTAAATTGCTTGTGTGTGTAACCATATGTGTTCAATGTAAGTGTGTGTGTAAAAACTTATTTTAATACGCTAAAAAGGGTTTTGTTTAAGTGAAAGACTTTTTTTTTTTTAATGTGCGAACTCAAGCGAGACTAACTTATCTCATGCAATTGTAGAATAATATTAATATATCTTCTTATTAATGTTGATACTTTAAATGAGTTCAGGGTTTTCCGTAAGCTACGCTAAAGGTTTGCTTGCTTCCGCATGACCAAATCTCTTTGCCTCTTTAAAATACCAGCAGGCCTTACAGTTTGTTCCCTGTCGGCCGCCGTGAAGGCTACACAACTTCAGATATAACTTAAACACCGTCCACATCTGTGGCTGCCAAAATCATCATATTTAAGCACTCCTTGCATTGTGCCATTAACCCAATATCAACCATCAAAGTCTGTCTTGGTAAGAGCTCTTAAAATTATTGATTACAATTACGCAATAATTCGTACTCAAATTCATCTTTGTAAATCCTATATGAAGTGGTATTTAAAAAGGTACAAAATACAAAAAATTTGAATTAAATAGCATAGATGGAAAGCTCGAATCTCAGGATTTAATATTTAGGCCCGATTCTTCACACCAAGGTAGGCTGGAATAACCAACCCTAGTTGAGAAAGCTCGAAAAGCATTTCTCGCTGTAGGAGACACAGGATTATTCTGTATTGAGCTGTCACAATAAAAAGTGCAATGTTGTATACAGATAGCAGGTATGTTTTGCCCTACTCCTACGAATGTCCTTTTTGTAAACCTTAGTTTGATGGACTCACGTCAGACACTGGTCTTCAAATACAGGGATTTGTATTCTATGTCACAATATCTTAAGTTTTCTTTTCTCACCAGAGTTGCTAACATTGGAAGTAACAGTGCTGAAACAGCGTGATGGTAATACGTACCTTGCGTTAGAATATTTGCCGTTCGACTTCCCTCCATTGCCGCCAACGCCGTATGTACAACATCTGGCCAGAGACACCAAACAAACAGGTAAGTAAGTATTAATAGGATGCGATGCTAACACACACCATCTGGCATGGGGTAGTACTAATAGAGTAGAGGGATAGCTCTGATGGAATCTCTTAACACTAATTTCCTAATCACACTAAATATAGGTAACAAAGCAACTGCTATTAGGGAGGAAGTGTTCGACATAACAATCTGCTCCGAGCTACTTGTAGATGTTTTCCAAGAATAGAGGTTCCGCGATGAATACTCCTTTTCGGATCACCGATAGATAGCGTTCAAAATTGATCGACCATCACTAAAACCATAAGATTCCGAAGGAAAAGGAAGACAAAATTTGGAAGACTGGTGAAAATTAATCTAGCGCGATCTATTTCTGATTACCCGAGCATACAGGACATTGATAGGGTCCAATTGATTACTGATGCTCTATGTATGTAACTGAAACTCTGGATATTAGGGAAGATTCGAAAAACTGGAAAAGAGGACCAAAGACTTTTTAATAGTGCGCAAAGCTAAAACTCACAGACACACTGGGATGCGTATCACTCGAAGCGAAAATGATACGTAAAGGGTAACGGAAGTTTGTATTTTGCGAACAGGTATATAGCGTCAAGGAGATATTAAAGATTAAATAATTCCCATCCAAAAGCCACATGCAGTCTGAAGTACTAATGGATGTGTCGGGCAATCGGATGGATACATCAGAGGAAGCAGATGACCGATCTACATAAAGTCACCTACTATATAGAGAGATCCCTACATTAAGAGCCCCTTCAATACTGTTCGAACCGATACAACAATCCAACCCTTAGACGAATTTCAGCTGTACTAGTCGCCAATCTACTGGATTGACCATATCTAAGGAATAGATGGATAAATTGCGGTGCATATAGCATAACGATAAAGCATAGTGGATTCCAACTACTCACAGTCTCTTGATGATATATAGTGATGGAGGACTTAAAACAGCCTGCTACGCGGACAACATGCTAATACTTCTGAGGAATAAGAATCCCAACTATTTATGCAGCGGAGCAGAACGAGCTCTGAACATAGCATACAATTCGGCACGTACAAGGTGTTTCAATGTGAACCCTGATTATACCGAAATATGTCTATTTACAAGAAAGACAAAGATCGTTTATTATGAGAGTCATCGCTTTCTTAACAAGGAGAGGACTTGGTCTCTATATAGCTGAACCTGAAACCAAACGTTGACTCCGGCTTCTGGAGATAATTCGGTTTCTCAAGCGGAGGTACACGCAATCAGGGAAGGTTCGATCTGAGCTAGTAATTGTTTGGTAAGCTTAAGGCATAAGGATTTAAATATCTTTACGGATAGTCCAATGACTCCATAACATCTAGGAATACGAGAATACGGGATCAAAAATCGTACTGAAATGTAAAAAGACGATTAACAATTACTCCAGGCATAGCACGGTACGCATTATATGGGTTCCTAGTCATAATAGAGTGATTGAAAATGAGGAAGTATTACATACCATAAGCTTGGACAACACATTGCCATCCAGTTAATCAAATACCAAGCGGAGAAGGTCGACTATTGTGAAATAATGCCACAGCAGAAAGAATTACAGAAATACTTTGGGGCGATCCTAATGAGAAGAGAACCATGAGTATTTTACAACTAAATAAGGGGACCTATCACGCTAGTAAGCGTACTTATGTCACCTTGCATGTACACCTAAGCCATGATGAATTCAGAGCGCATGATGAATACACCCAAACGAAGGAGCCCTTCCTGTGTCTTTTACCTGATATCGTAAGATCGAGATCCCAAATTTTTGGGGATGACCTATATATATGCACGAGATACAGACTTCCTATAGAAAGTAAGGTGGTATTCCTAATGTTGGGCACACAATAAGTCTACGTAATTAGTTACGTGTATGCCAATTGGCATGAGACCCTTAGTTGGTCCCCTCTCCTTCAACCTACATATCTACC
The DNA here is from genome assembly GCA_930367235.1 of Sarcophaga rosellei. Lineage (NCBI taxonomy): Eukaryota > Metazoa > Arthropoda > Insecta > Diptera > Sarcophagidae > Sarcophaga > Sarcophaga rosellei. The sequence goes on along the minus strand of OV884020.1, from coordinate 28,783,231 downwards.
TACCTACTTTGACGGAACTGACTCCGAGTAAGGAATATTCTACCCTTAGATCTCTGTTTAGAGCAATTTTCAACTGATTGGCACCTGCCGCGATTACCTTGAACTACTTTTGCAGCAGTATGGGGCTAATCTCATATGGGTTCCTTGTCACAGGACATGGCATGTAACGGTGTAGCCGCCGTATTTGTTACGGTAGACACGCTACTACCTAATGCATCCATCCATTTATGAAAATAGGTAGACCTCTTATCTTCCGTTAACTATCGTACTAAACGGAGTGAAATTTTGGATTTATTAAGAGACTTGCTTCACCACTGCCCTCACTTGGACTAAAACAGATAAAAATGTATCACTCAATTATTTAACTTAGACCGTAGGGATACATGTATCACTATATCTGATATCACAGGTAATTGCATAATGTCTAGGTATACGGACGGAGAGACTTCACTTATCTTCTAATGACATCTGCAGGAGTTGTAGATCGGTGGAAAAAGAAGAAAGCATCCTCATGCCAATGTTTATTTCTCGCTCAACAGTCTTTTATCATTTGAAGCAATCTTCATCGATAATCCAACTGACTATAGTCTCACTTTTGAATATTATAGGAACGTTTTTAAGAATTTACAAAAGTACCTAAAAAAACAAATCGTTGCCAATGACAGTGATCGACCATAACGATTAAACCACAATTTCGAAGAAATGTCGTTACAGTATACATCATTCGCTGTAAGATATTGTTACGTTTTCACCTTTTTAAAAACGTTTGAAATACGAATTCTTTGATTGCAAACAAAATAAAAATAAATTTATATTTAGTTTTAGACAAATTTTTTATTGTTCGCAACTACTTTTGTGTCACTGTCCACAACTAGATGTTACAACAACAATTTGCTTAGTTCGTTGTTGCCTCTTCTGCTTGCGTAAGCACTTTACACGCAACGCGTCCTCACACAAGACTGATTGAATTCTTACTACCCGCCGCCTGCCCTGTCCTGCCCCCGTGAGCTCACGTAAGCAGTCTGATAAAGGTTCTTGAAGTCGAATGTGCGTGTGTTCGCCTTCTCGAGATCTCTATTGCGACTTCATTGTTATTTATGTATTTTGTTCACATTGTTTGTTGTTACGTTCCTACTTACTTGTCTATCCCCTTTACTTTCATACTGATGTTGTTGGTTTACTTGTAACAAGTTCATTGTATTTGTTTGTGTAGCTTTTACTCATTTTAATATTAAACGATATTACACCGTTTCCATTTTCTTAACAATGTGTTTAATTTTACCAATGTCTTTTGGCTGACGCTTTATTAAGTAATTACTAAGTAAGCTAGCTATTGGAAAAATATTAATTTACCTTTTTATATATGTACGTAATATTGTATTTATATAAAATATAGATTATGTGTAATACACTCTCTGTTATGTTTACTGAAGCTAGCTAAGTAGTGACATTTCACTGTTGGAAACAACATTATGCTGATCTATTTTTGGTTGTGGACTTTATTCCACCGCACTATATCTCTTTGCAAGGAGTTCATCCGAACATTAATCTACGTAGTTTGTAGAATTTAAACTAGATTTAGTAATGGTGCTTATGATCACGAGTTGATTCGAGCAATTTTGGAAAAAATTAAATTTCAAAATTATTATTTTGAAACACTTGCAATTTCTTAATATAGGTTTTGAAATTAAAGGTTGATCTTCTGTTGAGCAAGGGAAATAAAACTATCCAACATTCAACTGCATTTTTGCAAGTTTGCAGAATATTCTGTCTAAATGTCAACTTTAACGTAGTACTCAAATATTTACTGGTGTCAAGAAGAGGAATTTACATTCCGTCAATAGACAGTGGTATGGAAGCATTTAATTTTTTGAAAATACAAATATCAACAACGTCAAATAAAAATGGCGAGTGAGGTGGAAAGTAAGTTTATTTATATAAACACTAAATCTACCGATACTCCTTGTATTTGTATTCCTATTCCATTCTCTTTCGAATGTTTCGAAATTTTGGGGATAAGGACTATAACAAAACAATGAAAGAAGAATTTTTATTAACAAAATAGCACCAGAAATGATTACTGTAATATTTGCTTGGAAAGCAAACAATATACCTAAATATACCAAATCATACCAGACAATGCCAAAAATGTCCAAAACAGTGCTCTTATATCAGAAAATATGCAAATCAAGATACAGAAACTGTGCTCAGGACAAATAACTTCCCGCAGTAGTTAGGGCAGATTGCATGCATTTCTCCGTAAAAAAAATACAAGATAGAAGTAAATCTTCAAAAATATATTTTAATAGAAGTCGTAAAGGCAAATAGCGGTATTATAATGTCATATTCAAGAAATTCTAATAAAAAAAAATTAGTAAATGAGTAAGTTTTCCGTCACGGTAGGTTTAAATTTATGAATAGATTGAAAAATTTAATCAAATATCGGTTATTGGGCTGAAAAAGAAAATTGCTAAAAGCAATAAAAATCTATATTAGAGTATGAACTAAAGTATCTCCAATATGACGACTAATAAAGTCGGAAACAACAAATCAAGGCAGTATGAAGAAATAGGGGATGATTAATGATATTAATGCCTAATTTAATTAATCGAAATTAATAAAAGAACGAAAATTAGAAGACAATCCTTAGTTATAAAGCACTTAAAAGATTACATGCTGACTTGAATAATTTGCAAATCACTGGATAAGTAAAGTTATTGAAACGTCGTGGATTTTTAGATTTTCCAAATAACAGTAAAATAAGTTAAGAGTCTCCGACGCATTTCAATAGCCCATGAAAGTTAATCGTTTCTCCATCTTTGCGCCTGGAGCATTTTTCTCCAATGATCACACATATGTATGTTTTATCTGGCAACTGCTTCAAATATAACCTGCATTCATCAGCATTATAAAGTTGATCTTCACATATCTCTTCCATTTTTGCTTTTAACTTTTCCTTAAATGGGTCATTGTTGACCCATTAAAGAAAATTATAGGGGTTTCGCAACTTGTGTAATTTTCTTTAATTTGACCATTTACCGACATATTTTTTGTTTCGCGTGTAAAGGAATCACTTATAAAGACGTTGCGAAACCCCTATAATTTTCTTTAATTTGACCATTTACCGACATATTTTTTGTTTCGCGTGTAAAGGAATCACTTATAAAGACTTTTTCCATTCTTGGAAATTCAGATGCACGTAATGTTTTACGCTTTCCAGTACCATAAAGTGTATTATTATTTGAAAAGCAGTTCGAACATAAGTAAACAAACAAATAAATTGTAGTTCGGGGATTTCCCAATTTAAAAACAGATTAAAATAATAAAAAAGTGTTCACGTTTTAGAGCTTTCAGATTTTGTTCACGTTTTAGAATACTCTGAAGAAATATAAATTTGTTCACGTTTCTGAGACGTTCACACTTTCGAGTGTTCACGTTTTCGCGAGTTCACTGTAGTTCCAAATTTCCATGTCGGCTTATTATTGTCGTAATATCTTGCTTGAACACGGTCTCCCTCACTTAGCTGTCTGACTGTTATATCAGGAACAGAATTTTTATAAAACTTAGAAGGTTTTAAGGCATCTAGCCGGATTCGAATTTGTCTTCCAAGGTACTGCTCAGATGGCGATTTCCCATTCTGTATCGAAAAAGTATCTCCCGAACCTTTTTGGGTATGGAAGTCATATCGCCTTGAACTGTGTTTAAATCAGTAACAGTCATATTTGAATTCATTTGATCCAATTCATTGAGATTAATACCTAGGTGACGTATCCAAGTTCGGCCTATTAGGGCTGTACAACCATCTGGTACAATAAAAATTTCATCAAAAATCGAAACATTGTAGAATTTTATGTGTACCCGTATTTTCCCATCTGCTGCAAATGTGTCTTGCGGATAAGAACGGAAAATTATATTTGTAAGGGTTGTTTCCTTAGATAACCTTATGGATTTGAACAAGCTACAGGGCAAAAATGAATGGCCAGAGCCAGAGTGTACTTCGACTTTGACCATTTTCCCTTCGATCGATATGTTGGCGTAGTAGCGCTCAGAATTCCCATTTGAACAAGCATTGCGATAAATATCAACAATTTTGTACATTCCGCATTCAGAGCTATCGCTTCGTACTTGATTTATTGAATTCTCACGTGTACTGAATTTATTTTTAAGTCCGGCATTAGGACTATCAGCCAAAAGAGAAGCAATGCAGACTTTTGCTACATGACCTTGTTTCGAACATAAATTGCATTTTAGTTTTGAAGTGGAGCGGCACTCCTTCGCAAAATGATCGTTTCTACCATATCGTAAACATAAACCAACAATACCCAATTGCTTATAATTAATTTGTCGTTTTTGTTGCGATTGTTGAACATTTTATTTACAGTTATGCTGAATAAATTTGTTATAGCATGTGATGATTCTTTCGAATCTAATTTCGCTGCCTCGAGCACCAGCGCTTTTGAAACAATATCATTAAATTTAGATGACTCGGATTGAAGTAACTGCTCACGCATTCTGCCGTCGTTGATCCCACGGATAAATTGTGCCCTCAAAAAACATCGGCAATTGAACTTTTGCACCCACACTCCGATACAAAGTCACAATCGATAATATATGTACGAAGTGTTGCCACAAAATCTACCATTGACTGTCCTTCACTTTGATACCTCGATACAAATTTATGTTGTGCTACCAACACATTTCTTTTTGGAGCCAAATAATTTTCCAACAGTTTCAACAAATCATCATACTGCAGCTCTGTTGTCACCCTATCGAAATGCTTAGCACCAATTGAATTTAAAAGTAGCTTCGTACAATATGTCTTATTACCATCAACGCCTTTCATGTTCACATAATTTTTGAACCGCTGTATATAATTTCGGTACGTCTCCTTAGCCGGTTCAAAAGCTTCGAAATGAGGAACTAACGCCGTATGTAGAATGTTGGTGTTTCCTTGTACTGCACTTGAAGATGTACGAACAGATATTTTTTTAAAATATTATGCAACAAGTCCTGCTGCACTTTCATGAACATGGCGAATTGTTCGGCATCCATTTTTTAAATTTATAAGCTTGCACTTGCTTTAACAGGAAAAAGAAATATTGTTAATTGCACAAAAAATTAATAATTGAAACGATTTTACGCTCGTCACCAAACTGTTGTGTTTTTAAGGACAAAAGTAATTTTTGTAGTTATTTAAAATATATGTTTCATATTTTCAATATTATAAAAAGTAATAAACATTATAATTAGAATTGAACAATTGAATTGGAAACGAAGAATGAAAAAATAATAATGGGAAATTCTAGGCATACTATGAATTATAATATATGAGTAAATACAAATTCAAGGCATACTTAGAATTATAACAGTACCTTTAACTAAAGGGAACTGGAAAGTTACCTTTAACTTATTTTCGTTATTACAACTTACAGATAAAATTTTTCAAAAATATGGAAGAGCCGGAGCAATGTCGATAAAACTGCTCAATTAAACAAGTTTTTTTAACGCAGTGGTTGCATATGCTCATTTTGTTTAAATTTTAAGTTGTAATAATAATAATGAAGATAATATGTAATATGGCAAGTTCAAACACAAACTGAACTTTAAAAGTTACCGGCAGGATGATCCTCCCTTTAGCTTAACGCTCACTTCTATCTTATTGGGTAGTCATAATAATGAAAAACAATTTATCTGCCCGTTAAAATCCTCCCTTTAGGCCATTATTACAACTTGCTGTTAAAGTTAGGTTTAGTTAAAGGTAACTTTAGCGAAAATAAACTTTAAAGTCACCTTTAACTTATTTTCATTATTACAACCTACAGATAAAATAAAGTTGTAGCGAGGTGCTAATTTAATTTAGATTAATTGAAATTATGGGTTGGGCCTTAAGAGTCTCAAAGTCCTCAACCAAACAACTTCGCCAAGGGTCTTAAGAAATCCACAAGGGATAAGTTGCGTTATTGCTTTATAAATGATGTTTACAGCTTCAGTGCTGGACAAGTAGTAATTTATTAAATCAAAATACACTTAAGATTAAGTAAGCTTAGTTACAATAAGGATAAAGCATAAAAGAGAATAGGTGATAATCAAATTTACATATGATATAATTCCATCACTCAGAGTTATATTTATTATGTATGCAAAAGTTAATAATTATGAAAAGTAATTAAAAATTATTTGGTATCACTTTTGTAAATAATAATAAAAATCATATTTAAATTCAATTTAAAAATATGTGAAATGAAATAATATATAATATAATATATAAGATAATATAATAATATAGTCCGCTACAACCTCCCCCTCTGTTGCATTCTATCGTCCCGATTGTGCAACAGGACCTTAACATCTTCTTTCAATATTTAGTCTGCTTATTTTGTAATCGTACTGATCTTCTAGGTTGTGTATTTGTTTCTACCGGATCATCATTGTCTGGCATTTGGTAAAGGATGTTGTTTGTAGTGTTGATTTCTGTGGTTTGGTTGATTTCGTTATTTTTAGGACGACCTCTTTTTCTCAATGGATATATAGGTCTACTAGATGTGCCTTCATACGGGACCAGTGCTGATACATGATGTGTCGCTATTGGTGTTTCAGGATTCTCTTCTTTAGGTATTGTGTAGCATGATGCTCCTCTTTTAGCTATTACGATATATGGCCCATCACGACGAGGAGTAAATTTTGCGGTTACACGTTTACTTGCTTTGGATAAAATGTGTGTGTCCACTAGAACTTTGTCACCAACGCTTATATTTATTTGAGGTCTACGAGTACGATCTACCATCTTTTTGTTTTTATCTTGCATTTGCTCTTGACCTTCATTGGCTAATTTTAAAATGCTTGCTAGACGTAACAAGTATGGGGTGATTTGCGGTATGAAATTTTCGGCTGTTACAATTGCCTTAAAATCATATGTTATCTCTGTGTGTTTTTAAATCTCTGTTTTTCCTTTCAACAGGATTTGATTCTGGATGGTATATCGGGGTAAACGATTGTTGCATACCTAAACAAAATGTTAAATTCTGCATTATTGCGGATATAAATTGAACTCCATTGTCTGTATGAATTCTTCTAGGAGTGCCATATCTAAGGAATACTTCATTTAGTAAGGTTTTTGCGCAGTTTTCAGCAGAAGCTTCTCTCAGTGGAAACAGTTCAATCCAGCGACTGCATAAGTCTTCAACTATTAAGATCCATTGGTAACCATCTTTTGTTTTTGGCAAGGGGCCAAACAAATCTGCAGCAATTATTTCGAAGCGTTTATTACTGCTTACTGTCTGTAGCAGTCCAATTGGTTTCAAATTGGATGGCTTATATTTTCTGCATTCATTACAAGACTTAACATACTTTTCAATGTCACTTCTTATTCCAGGCCAATAAAATAGTCTCGTGATACGACTTATTGTTTTGTCTATACCATAGTGTCCGGCCGTTTTATCATCATGAAATTTAAATAAGATTTCTTTTCGGAGAGATTTTGGTAAAACGATTTGGCCGTTTTCCGAATCTTGTTCCGAGCAACATCTATACAAAATTCCGTTAATCATAATATATCGTCTATTAATATATCGGGTTGTGTTTTCATTATCATTTTCAAATGATTTTATTATTTTACTTATTTCTTCATCCTCAAGCTGTGCCCTACGAAAATCTTCAGAACCTTTCTTAGGGAAATCTACTTCTATGTGATAACATGTACACTCTTCTATACAATCATTATTCGAGCATGCTGGTCTGGATAAAGTGTCAGCAATAACGTTTTGTTTGCCAGGAGTATACGAAAAGTGCAGATTGTAACTTTGTAGCAATAAAGACCAACGCGCTAGTCTTCCTGTGGGAGACTTTAGAGTGAATAACCATCTAAGTGGTTGATGATCAGTAAGCACATTTATTTCTGCTCCTTCAATATATCCTCTAAATTTTTGTATTGCCTATACCACTGCCAAGGCCTCTCTTTCAGTAGTAGAATAGTTACGCTCAGAAGGAAGTAATAATCTACTTGCATATTCAATTGGTTTTTTTTCATAGTTCTCCCCCTGCAGCAAAACAGCTCCTAAGGCATAATTACTTGCATCGGTTCTTATACTAAATTTTCCGTTTTCTTTTACTTGTTGTAGAATAGGTGGTGAGGTTAGTAACTTTTTTAAGCTATCGAAAGCAAATTGTTCCTCTTTTGTCCACTTCCAAGTTGCATTTTTCTTGGTTAAATTAGACAAAGGCTTAGAAATTTCTGCAAAATTTGGAATAAAACGACGGAACCAAGAACAAGTTTGCAGGAAGCTCATTAGTTGCTTTAAATTTTTGGGTTCCGGTCGTTTGAGAATTGCTTCCGTCTTTTCAGGATCAACTTTAACCTAAATATTTAACTTCAGGTTTATAAAAGAAGCATTTTTCTCTATTTAAATGAAATCCAAGGGTTTTTTACTTTTCAAATACAAGTTCAAGGTCAACTAAATGCGTTCCAAAATCTTTTGAACAAACTATTATATCATCTAAATATGCAATTATAAGGACTTGCTTAATCGGAATTTATCAATAATACGTTGAAAAGTTGCTGGCGCATTCTTTAAACCGAATGGCAAACGATTAAAAACGAAAATACCAAAGGGTGTAGTAAACGCCGTTTTTGGCTTATCTTTTTCAGCAACTTGTATCTGCCAATATCCTGATTTTAAATGTAAGGTAGTCATAAAAGGTGTAGTTTTAGCCGCGTGTAGCACATCGTCTATACTTGGCAATGGATAAGTATCTGTTACTGTTATGGCATTGAGACGTCTGTAGTCTACACACAACCTAATGTTACCTTCCTTTTTGGGAATTAAAACAACTGGAAAAGCCCATGGAGACTCCGTTTCTTCGATTATCTTTTTTCCAGCATATCGTCTAGCTCTTGACGAAGTTTTATTTTCATGGCTGGAGACAGGCGATAAGGAGCAACTGCTATCGGCTTATGATTTCCTGTGTTAATGGTGTGTTCAAAACCACGTATTGGTTCTGCAATATTATCAAAAATTTCATTATTTGATTTTAAAAGATTATTTAGTTTTTCTCTCTGTTCTTCTGACAAATTTGGGGATTCATTATTTCTGAGCTGGAAATCTATAGCATTTAGTTCAAAATAAGGGATTGTTGGTGATTCCTCGTTGGATCTTACTTTCTTTAGCGGTGGAAACAAATCTGATACTACTGGGTTTTCATATGTTTCCGGTAAGCAGTTTGTAAATATTTTATTAATACCTTCTGGAGAGTATGTATTTTTCATTGGGGAAGTTCTGTTTGGAGTTTTATTAATTTCTACAAACCAATCTAAAAAATCATCTATGGCCTTTCTGGGTTTTGGTGTTCTGGGAGATTCAATGATAGTAGTCTGGGCTATGGACACTTTGTCTATTATTTTTGATGGTTGATTTTTGAATTCGAAAATATTTTGTGGTTCATCTTTGAAGTACCAAGTTCTTTGCGCTAAATCCATCACGATTCCAATTTGCTCCAAAAATCTATACCCAATAAAGTTCTATTATCTCGTGCCTTAGGGAAACAAATGAATCTTATACGTTTTAGACGATTTCCAATAATTATATTTGCTATTGTTGACAGTACTTTAGTTTTGGATACACTCCCATCTGCTAAGGTTATTTCTGCCATAACTTCTTGAAAAACAAGTCCCTTTTCCTTAAGTTTTGTGAAGAGATGATACCCAGCAACGCTTGTTCTAGCTGCTGTGTCCATATATGCAATTCCATTTAAACCATTTACGTTTATATTAACCGTTGGGACATTTCTACCAACTATTGTAGTGTGGACACTATTAAAATATATTTCCTTTGGACTGTCTGCATTTGGAATTGTTTTGTTATTGCACGTTGGGCAATTGGATCTGTAATATCCAGAGGCCCCACATCCATAACAATTCAATCTAACTTCTTCTATTTTTCCTTTTCTTTCCTGTTCAATTCTTTTATAACAAACATCAGAGGAATGGTTTTTTTTTCGGCAAAATGTGCACCGAATATTCGATTTTTCCTTACGCTCTTTATTTTCCAAAGATTCGTTATTTTCATGAAAAGTTAACTCAATTTCCCTTGCTTCACGGAGCAAATCTTGGAAAGATTCTATATTTTCTCTATTAATCCTTTCTTTATTATCCTTTAACTGTGCAAACAAACGTCTCTTTCTACAAATAAACGCATCAGTCGATTCATTCAGCTTTTGTCTATCCTGAAAGATTTCCGAAAAAATTCTCCAATCAGGTTTTGGAGGGGAAAAGGCATTTCTTAGAAGCTCTACAGCATCATTAAAAGTTTTGGCTTCGTTCTTAACTCCCTGCCACCAGGTTGATGCGTATCCTTCCAGAAGAAGACGCAAACTTAAAAGGGCAAATGAGTCCGATACCTTTTCAGCTTCTTTAAAAACAAGAATAGTGACGATAAAGTCTTCTACCTTAGTAGTGTTACGACCACCATTAAATCTTGCGCTACAAGAACTAAAAGTTGTATTGCTTTCCTTCCTAGCACATATATTTCCTAAAAGGTCTGAAAACTGACTTTGCGTAAGGCTAACAAACTGAGGATTCTGTAAAACATTTGGGTACATATTTGGTGTAGATGAAACAGAAGGACGAGGGCTACTAGCCAATAAAGGATCCTTTTGATGTTTCATGGAGTTGTTTGTTTTCTGCAAATTTGACTTTTTTCTCGGCATTTTCCTTTTTAACTTTCAGAATTTTGTAAGAGTATTAAACGTGATCTCGTACAGCCGTGTATGAAATAATAACTACAACGAGATGATGCTTAGCAAAATGTAAGGTTATGATGTCTGGTGTAACGACACGTGTGTGGTGATCAGATAAAATTGTACATGTAAAGTTTTTCTTTACTTCATTCTGCTAAATTTAATTAACGTTGGGCGCCAATGTAGCGAGGTGCTAATTTAATTTAGATTAATTGAAATTATAGGTTGGGCCTTAAGAGTCTCAAAGGTCAGCTTAAGTCCTCAACCAAACAACTTCGCCAAGGGTCTTAAGAAGTCCACAAGGGATAAGTTGCGTTATTGCTTTATAAATGATGTTTACAGCTTGAGTGCTGGACAAGTAGTAATTTATTAAATCAAAATTCACTTAAGATTAAGTAAGCTTAGTTACAATAAGGATAAAGCATAAAAGAGAATAGGTGATAATCAAATTTACATATGATATAATTCCATCACTCAGAGTTATATTTAATTGGGGTATTCACACGGTGTGCTATCAGGTCATATTGTCATAAAATACTAAAGTTTTATGATAGTTTAAAAAAATTGTTGTTGTGCTTCAAACAAAAAAGTCATAAAATAATAGTACCTTTTGTGATGTGTTTATTGTTTTGTCATATTTAAACAGTGTAAATCTAAGTCAAAAGGGAAAAAGTCGTCATCGAGCCGTTGTAATATTTAGAAGTTGGCTCCGTTGAATATTCGCAACATGTACGTGAAACATGCTATTAATTTCTGCAAAGTTCTATAACTTCGAGATTAAATACATGTTAATAATTTATTTATAAAAGGTATTAACTTTTATAAAGTTAAATAAAAAAATTTAAACATTAATATATAAAAGAATATTTAGTTTTTATACTTTAGCTGATTGGCGGCACCGAACTTATTTAAAATAACCGCCGTCAGAAATTATTACCGGCTTAGTAATCAATAACAGCTGTTTATGTTTATGTTTTTAAATATTTTTTTTTTGTGCCAAAATATTTATTAATTTTTATAAAAATGATTTATTTAAATATAAACATGTAATTATTTTTTTCTTATTTACTTGAATACATACAGCCATAATAATGTCCGATATGTATTTTTCGCACAAACCGGCTATTATTTCAGTTTTTTGACTTGTTTTTGGCTTTTTTAATTAAAAATATTTGTAATTTTTTATAATTGTATTTTTCTTTCATCAGCTGACTCAAATTTGAAATAGCACACTAACTTATGAGGGTTGCTCACAGCAGTCATATTTTTCGTGTTATTATTTTATGATAATATGACTTTATGACGACCGTGTGAATACCCCAATTATGTATGCAAAAGTTAATAATTATGAAAAGTAATTAAAAATTATTTGGTATCACTTTTGTAAATAATAATAAAAATAATATTTAAATTCAATTTAAAAATATGTGAAATGAAATAATTGGGGTATTTACACGGTCGTCATAAAGTCATATTATCATAAAATAATAACACGAAAAATATGACTGCTGTGAGCAACCCTCATAAGTTAGTGTGCTATTACAAATTTGAGTCAGCTGATGAAAGAAAAATACAATTATAAAAAATTACAAATATTTTTAATTAAAAAAGCCAAAAACAAGTCAAAAAACTGAAATAATAGCCGGTTTGTGCGAAAAATACATATTGGACATTATTATGGCTGATTCAAGTAAATAAGAAAAAAATAATTACATGTTTATATTTAAATAAATCATTTTTATAAAAATTATTAAATATTTTGGCACAAAAAAAAAATATTTAAAAACATAAACAGCTGTTATTGATTACTAAGCCGGTAATAATTTCTGACGGCGGTTATTTTAAATACGTTCGGTGCCGCCAATCAGCTAAAGTATACAAACAAAATTTTCTTTTATATATTAATGTATCAATTTTTTTATTTAACTTTATAAAAGTTAATAACTTTTATAAATAAATTATTAAAATGTATTTAATCTCGAAGTTATAGAACTTTGCAGAAGTTAATAGCATGTTTCACGTACATGTTGCGAATATTCAACGGCGCCAACTTCTAAATATTATCAACGGCTCGATGACGACTTTTTCCCTTTTGACTTAGATTTACACTGTTTAAATATGACAAAACCATAAACACATCACAAAAGGTACTATTATTTTATGACTTTTTTGTTTGAAGCACAACAACAATTTTTTTAAACTATCATAAAACTTTAGTATTTTATGACAATATGACCTGATAGCATACCGTGTGAATACCCCAAATATATAATATAATATAAATATATAAGATAATATAATAATATAGTCCGCTACAAAGTTAACTTTTAAAAAATAAAATAAAAAATATGGCAGTATCCAAACAATGTCGATAACATTACCTCAATAAAACAAGTTTTTTAAAAACGCAGTGGCAACGGTGAAACTTTTTTTGTTGTGATTACTCATTTTGTTTATATTTGAAATTGCCGTATTGAAGTTCAAACATAAACTTAACTTTAAAAGTTAAAGTTAGCTTAACGCTCACTTCTACCTTATTGTCCACTTATAATAATGATAAACAATTTATCTGCCCGTTGAAATCCTTCCTTTAGTTAACGGCGTGTTGTTATAATGGAAGAAGGAAAATTTATTTTATATGTAGTCTGGTAACTCTAAAGGCTACCGCGTTTCTTCGTTGTTATATTGCGTGTACTAAGCACTTAAACAATAATTTTTCGTTGCTTCAGCATCTGCGATTTCGTGAAATCAATTAATGAATTTGCACATTTTTACCTACAAGTCATTCAATAACAATTATTTACTTTTCCCATTTATTACGCTACTGCATTAGTATTAAGAAATATGTTTTAAATGAGAAAACGTGGGTACGGTAATAAATGAAACACGCACATTTTCCTTTAGAAGGGGTAAATAAATTTGTGTACGCTTTAATGAAACGAATTTTATTTATTAGTTAAGGTCGAGTTAGACGTAAAAACGTATCAGTTTTACACAATCAGTACTTTAATGTGGATTGAATTAGCCTGCACAGTAAAAATATCTGAAGGAAAAGGCAGAATAATATCGTAGACAGGCAACAGCATTAATTCGCATTACGATTTTACACTGGCAGACAACAGTTTCCGTATTCAGCAAAATCAATTTTCAAAATTAGTTTAATGTATTCCCAGTAAGTAAATGAAGACATAAATCTTCAATAGGAACCTAATTATAGAAGTTTTTTTAATGCAGTGGCAACCGCGGGCTTCGTTTTTATGTTGTATATCCTCATTCTGTTTAAATTTGAAGTTGGCATAATGAAAATAATATATAATATGGCAAGTTCAAACATAAAGTGATCTTTAAATGTTAAAGGTAGGATGATCCTCCCTTTAGCTTAATGATCACTTCTATCTTACTGAGTACTCATAATAACGAAAAGCAATTTATCTGCCCGTTAAAATCCTCCCCTTAGTTAACGTCAAGTTGTAATAATGGCTCTTAGTGTAATACTTTATGAAATATATAATAAAAATAAGCGAACTTATAAATTTGAGAAATATGTTAAATTTACATTTTACGGCATTCCTTGGACATCGTTAAGATTTTATAAAAACATAACATTCAGGGATGTCATAGAATCCAATAATGTCGGAATTGGATTTGAATACGACACAAAAATCAATTTGGTGTCATACAATCCAAGATTATCGGTTTTGTTTTCGAACTTGAATAAGTATCGGTTTTTGGTGTCACAGAACGTCTTGTTATCGGTTTTGTTATTGGAAATAAACCAAGCATCTAACAGCTGTCAGTTTGTTGTATGAAATAAAAACAACTTTAATTTTACTTTATAAATAGCTTTTATTTTACCAATCTTTTATAAGGTTATAGCTATTTCGTCTCTGATTCTCTGACCTTCACTTTGCAGAGTCGTGCTTGATGATAAAGTAACATTGTCTTCACTCTCAGGCAATGATAAAGTCAGCTCATCCGCACTGGTTTGCACATTATAGCTCCTGCAAATGTTGTGCAGAGCGCAGCAGGAATTTATAATTCCTACTGCCTCTTCCGGATGGTAGTGCTCATTAAGCACTCAACATATTCCATATTCAACACTCCTATTCATATTATTTTTCGATTATTATCTTTATATGAGTCCTGTCCATGCAATCAATTATTGAAGGGATTTTAAATTTATTAAAGAAATAGTCCCTTGCTCTTTGTTTATCGTTGGAGCTCATTTCTAGTTGCACCCATTGAATCGCTTCATAGCATTGAGCACATTGTCTAAAATTGTATAAACTGTGCTTCTACCCAGCGATATGCTAGAGTCATTTCCAAAAGATACTTGGTATGACCCTTCAGCTAAAAATCGCAACGTAGCTGCAAGTTGTAGCAATGGTGTGATCTTAGAATGGGAAAGGTGTTCTGTTACTGTGTCTATGACCATACAAAAAGCGTCTTTGCTCAACCGGCAACATGCTACAAATCTGCAAAGCAGCTTTTCTTCTATCCAGGAAAGACTGTATTATAGTAGCCAGAACAAGAGTGGGAACAACAAGGCTTAGTACACAACATCTCTATGGAAGAACCCAACCTAGGAAATGTGAATTGCGCGCAGAAGAACTAACCATAAGTCATATTTTTAAACATTGCCCGATAAGCTCAACAAAGAAGAAATCCTAAATTGCAGCAATATAAACTCAGCAAGAAAAATTAAAAATATTATTCAATCTGCAAATGTTTTACATGAAATCTAGATTCAACACATATAGTATAATGACCATGTAGTCCACACTATTCTGAAATTGTATTTTACAATTTTATTTTTGTAAAATACGAATTTTAAATAAATAATATATGTATATATTTTGTGAAAAAAAAAATTAATAAAAATTGGAAATAAATACACAAATGTAAACAACAGCTGTTTCGAACATCGGTTTTATTTCAATTCGAAAATAACAAAACCGACTTGGTTTTGTGACACCAAATGAATCCAATATTGGTTTTCAAAAACGACAAAAGGCAAAACCAACTTGGATTCTATGACATTCCTAATTGACTCCATGTCCAATTTAAATACAAAATAAATAAATCACTTGCAGGCAACATGATTCAATTTTCTACTCACTATTTAAAAGGGGTATGTATACTCACCTCAAAAAGTATTTGATTTTTCTAGCACAGCCAAAGAAATGACAGAAAAAAATTCTAAAATTCGCCCTCAGTAATGATAAAATGTAATTAAAACCAACCCTATTGAAAACTAAGGGAAATGAAAAGAACTGGAAATAAAGTGATAATTTTGTGTACATAAAATATTTCATCTTCTTATTTTGGCGTATTTAAGCAATTCGGTTTTACCAAGGCGTTGCAGTATTGCATATGTAAAATACAACGTAATGTGCTGGTCTATACCGAGCTGCACAGCTCGCAATAATTTGATATTGTAATTGCTTTACAATAATCAGGGGTGTCATAGAATCCTGTAGTCGCCGTAGTCTAGTAGGTAGTGTGTTCGGGAGAGTAAATAACCTGCCATGAAAAAGTTTCAAAATCTGTCGTTCGGAGTCATCGTTAAACTGTAGGTCCCGCCACTCAAGTATAAAATTAAGCCACACATGAGTGGTGTGGGAATCTAGGAATCCTAACTGAAGGGTTGTAAGGGCCAATTATGTATGTATGTATGCCATAGAATCCAACTTGGTTTTGCATTCTGTCGTTTTTGAAAACCAATATTGGATTCATTTGGTGTCACAAAACCAAGTCGGTTTTGATATTTTTGATTTGAAATAAAACCTATGTTCGAAAAGCTGTTGTTTACATTTATGTATCTATTTAAAATTTTTGTAAAATTTTTTTTTGACAAATTATAAAGTGTTTTTATTAAAATAATAAAAAAATAAATCTGTTTAAATAAATAAATAAAAAAATTAATACTGCTGTTATCGCATTTTTGTTGTTATAGGACGAGCGCTCAGAAAAGGTGAAAAGACGAATGTTGAGAGATTTCAGCAACCCACTTGAGTTTCTTTTGCTATCTTCTTCTATAATCTTTTTTAGTAGCTCCCCAGTGTTTTCTACTTTGCGCCTTTTTGGTGTGCTCATCTGAAGTGGAGACAGTGTACGTTTCAACGACGTTGACGGTTCTTCATCAAACAAATCTTCGTTTAGGCCGAGTTCAACGTTTGGGGGATCTACAGACTGAGAAATATTACAAATTCGTGAAATAGTCTCTTCAGTGTCTGTCAGCTGATATTTAGAAAAAGGCCTCCCACCCGTTGCCCTGCCCTGAGCTTTGTTTTGAGCTAGTTTCCTTTTGACGTCACTTTTCCACTCAGTCCATGTCTATAGGAAAGAAAACACTATAATTTAACACATTGCAATATTATTTTGCGGTACACAATTTATTTACCTTTCTCTATCCATTGACATCCTTTTGTGGTGACCCTGCTCTATTGAGTGTTTCTACTAATTGTTGCCAAAGGGAATCTACGGTTTTCTTATAACGTTTTGTGAATTTCTCACAAGATCCGGATACTTTTCCATATTTTCCATTCTACAATTATGGAGTTTTGGGTTTTATTTTGGTGTTCTCCCCTATATGTAAATAAAAATACTAATGCATTAATTTTTGTTTTATAATCACCCCTATCGTGAATATTATGGGAATAATTTATTGGGAGTAAACTTTTTTTCACATCCCAAAAAATCGGTATTGCGAATATATTGGGAGTAAACGTTTTTATTATGAATTAGTTATAAATGCTCTATAAACAAAAATTGTTTATTGTGAATTACCTCTCAACAATTTTTCAAAGAAAAATACAAATCTTAAAAAATAAATAGCGTATATCTTCGTTTTTTTGGTACTGGAAGAGTAGAAACAATCCATTGAAAGGTTGCAGCGAAGATGTAGATATACTTTCATAATAAATATAACATATACATATTTTTAATACATCTAATACAAATATAGTTTAGGAGACGACGGACATGCTACTGAGCCATGGATGATAGTACCCTGCAGAAATGCTGCAGAGGGATCAAGAGAAGGACCAACGGAGTTTGTAAAAACAGATGGCCTTGTTTGCTTGGAGCACGAAAGTTACACTACTCCCCAAAGAAAAGTGCTCAAATTGCTAATATTATAACTGCGGCTCACCACTTGTAGACACAGTCTTATATGAAACGCACGAGCTGGAAAATGTTGATGAAGTTATTCAAGGAACAAGTCTGAATGAAGCTGAACGCATTCGTACTAGTTCACTTTGATAGTTTAAAATAAAATGTTTATTTCGCCCCTTTTGAACTTACTTTCGTAAATAAACACATCTCTGAATATAATAAATTAATAATTGTATACACATAAAGCCATTAAAATAGGTACTCCTCTATTATTATAAAAAGTGGCAGCTAAATGCAAAATATAAAACAAAAATTGAAAATTCCTTTGAGGAATAAATTAGTGGGGCGATCAAAAAAGATCTGTATCCAGAAAAATGTTATGATATCCGTTGTGTATTCAACAAAATAACGACCACCAAATTCTTCTCCAGGCTTGTTGGTGATGGGTTAGCTGATAATGGCGTTGATATTATAGAGTGACAAAGTTTAGGAAATATTAAAACAAGTTTAAGAGATATGGAATGCACACCCGCTAAAACTCTACGAAAGATAATTGCGTCAATGTTCAGGAGTCGAAAGTTTCAAAAATAATGGCTGTTATAGTGACTATCAATTGGTCATTTATAAGAATTTAAGTTTTAATCTCCTGGTTTCCTGTACCAGAGATCAGTAATGAATCGTTTTTTCGCTACTCATAAGTACTCATGAAATTTCGAGTATGAGTGAGTCAACAGTATCGAAATTCAACTACTCTGATTCATTCGTACTCACTACAACATTGATTTATAAGTACAGGTTGTAATAAGTATGAGTACAACGTTGACATCAAACTCATAACATTCGAAATATGTTTGATTCATACGCCTACTCATTCAGATTCATAAATTTTGTGTGAGTGATTCTTGTAAATGCTGAATAAATCAGAGTCGAAATCAACAACATCATGCGTATTGCTAGATATGAGTGCGATGAGTACTTCAAACTTTGAGTATGAGTAGTATGAGTATGATATTAAAATAAGTATGAATGCGTAAAAGTATCAGAAATATGAGTATAATTCGAATCTACTCGTCTTTTTGAATACACATTGCTGATCTCTGTCCTGTATATACCAGGGACCGAAAATAACTGTTATTTTTGAATTTTTGATTAAAAAAAGCAACCGCATGGAAATGTCGGAGAACAAAAGCAAGTATATCATTTTGATCGTCTTGGACCAAATTTTTATAAAATGCGATGCTTTTTAAAAACATGATTTTTATTTTTTAGAAAAAAAAAATAACAGTCATTTTTGACTTTTATTTTTTCGAGCAGAAATAAAAGTTATTTTTTGACTTTTATTTTTTCGAGCAAAAATAACAGTTATTTTTGACTTTTATTTTTTTGAGCAGAAATAAAAGTTATTTTTTAAATTTTATTTTTTCGAGTAGAAGTAAAAGTTATTTTTTGACTTTTATTTTTTCGAGCAGAAATAAAAGTTATTTTTGTTTCAATTCATGATGAATTCATAATATTTATTAAAAAATTTTTTAAAAAAATTAAAGTAATTTATGTCAGAAAATTATTAGAATTAAGTTTTGGGTATATTAAACACTAATCTTTGGTTTGAAATAACCAAAATAACTTTTATTTCTGCTCGAAAAAATAAAAGTAAAAAAATAACTTTTATTTCTGCGCTTAAAAATAAAAGTTGAAAAATAACTTTTATTTCTGCTCGAAAAAATAAAAGTCAAAAATAACTGTTATTTTTGCTCGAAAAAAATAAAAATCCAAAAATAACTTTTATTTTTGCTCTTAAAAATAAACATCCAAAAACAACTTTTATTTCTGCTCGGAAAAATAAAAGTCAAAAATAACTGCTATTTCTGTTCGAAAAAATAAAAGTCAAAAAATAACTTTATTTTCTGACTTTTACGATAAAAGTTATAACAGTTACGGTCCCTGGTATATACTTTATTTTTTAAATTTAATTTGTAATAGTTTTGTTGGTTGACTTCTAGCCTTATTTAATTATCAACAGGAATTTCAATCCATAAAATATCGGAATTTTTTTTTGTTATAACCATTAAAGTGTACTTATTTTAATGGTTATATACGTGTAGACGTTTCGTATTTAAACTTAAGGTATGTCGATTGACAATGAAAATTTAAATTTTCATTGCTTCAAGGGCAGTGAAACATATTTCTTAAAATTCTATTGTTAACACAATAAACCAGTATTTATATGTATACATATGTAGATACTACCGCTATTTCGTAAGAAGTAAATATACCAGGGGTATTTGAAACTTTGTAAATTGTTTGCTTGCCGTTTAAATAATTACCGTATGAGCCGTAAATACAATGTAGAAAACAATCGTTTTTATTCAGTTATTATATTGCTGTTTTACTCAATTTTCCTCCTTAATTTCTTGTTTGGTCTCTT
The DNA here is from genome assembly GCA_930367235.1 of Sarcophaga rosellei. Classification (NCBI taxonomy): domain Eukaryota; kingdom Metazoa; phylum Arthropoda; class Insecta; order Diptera; family Sarcophagidae; genus Sarcophaga; species Sarcophaga rosellei. The sequence goes on along the minus strand of OV884020.1, from coordinate 28,762,959 downwards.
GTGCTTCATTTAAAAGCATTTAAATCCACGTGACTCTGATTAGTCATCAAAGATAAAAAGGGTTGAAACTGTCCTCAATGAATGGGAGAATGAAAATAGGGTTGATTGAATGAATAAGCAATTTGATACAAACGTTTACTTTTTCTCGAACAGTATACATTTACCGAGCTCAAAACTGTGTTAATTTCATCATACCCACAGGCCTATTAATTTTTATTTAAATGTTTTAAATTCAACAATTCCGATTCATCGAAACTACTACAGACGCAAATACACAAGGTTGAGGGCAGACTCACTAACATTTACTACATACGTATTCAAACGTGTTTAACCATATGTACATACTGTTACAAAAATGGAAACGGTGTATCATCATTTAACATTAAAATGATAAACAAAACCTAAAGAAACAAAAACCATGAGTATGAAAGAAAAGGGGATAGACAAGTAAGCGAGAACACAACAACAAAGAATGTAAATAAAATACACAAACAACAATGAAGTCGCGATAGAGTTCTCGAGAAGGCGAAACCACGAACTTTCGACTTTAAGAACATTCAGCAGACTGTATACGTAGGCATGTAAAAAGGCAAGCAGTAGTAAGAATTCAGTCAGTCTTGTGTGAAGACACTTTGCGTGTGAAGAAAAAAGTCGTGATTTGAAGATTTCCGACATGCGCTGTAAGCAAAGAAGAATAGCGAGCAAGCAATTATTGTTGTATAAGTCAAGTTGTAAACAGTAGCACACAAAAGTAGTGCGAACAATAAAGAATTTATCTAAAATTAACACAAATTTATTTTTATTTTGTTTGCAAGCAATGAACTCATATTTTAAACGTTTTTAAAAAGGTAAAAACGTAACAAAAAGGTAAAAACGTACAATAATCATGTAATGACTGCTTTCGAACTCAACTTCAACTTGAAAAAGTGGCAAAGAAGGTCATTTAACATCAGGTTACAGAACTGAGAAAAATGTAGCAAATGTGAGGGCACTAAAGTGGGTAGCAGCGAAAATTTCCGATTTAAAAGAAAAAGGGGTAAAATTGCAGCAACTTAATACAATCCATTACAGAATCATATTAAATTTATTGTGGTAAACAATGACGGAACACAGCTTTGACGTTGTTTACATAACTGAGAAATCTATTAAAAAAAGCAATAATTTGGATAAGAAATGATTAAACTCGCCAATATAAGATGAAGACGATAAAGAAAGATTTTGTTTGGAGTGAAACTGGAGAATATGTACTGCATAGAGGTACGAAAACAGCCCATATTTTGAACCTCAAAAAATTTAAATCATATCTGTACAGCAGGTGTCAAAATAATAGATAGAAAGTCGGCCGTTTTATTGCAGATATTTATAGTGAAGACGGTTCTCAACTGCTCAACAAATATATTTATATTTACTTTTTTCAGTGCCTTTTCGCTCTCATACACGGGAAGAGTTAAGCAAATGAGCAAAACGTCAAAATGTATCATTCGACACTGATGCACTAGTGACCTATGACATATATTGTACAGCATGTCGTGTCTTTTGATTCTAGGTCTGATATACAGTGAGCGCCAAAAGTGAGTAAACACCACTGAAATAATTCATTTTCTTAGGATAGCGAGAAAAGTAAATGAGAATAGTCGAATAAATTTCTAAAAATAAAAACGTTTATTTATTACTTATAAAATGTTAAAACAAAAACAACAATTCATGATAAAGGAACTTTTTTATATTTAAGAACATAATAGAAAACTTTTTTTATACATACTTAAGAACATAATAGAAAATTTAAAATTATAGTGGGTGTTGACTCACTTATGGCGCTCACTGTAAGTAGTTTCGTGAATGTTTTTAGTCATATTTCATTTTGGAGGGCAGATTCTAATGTTGTATCCACTATATTTGACTTTAGCTTTTTTAAGAAATTATTTTTTCCACATCTACAGTGAATATTTTATAACACTCAATACCGACTGGATAGAAGTTGTAAGGTTAGCAGTTCGTTTGAGGTTCTCATTAAATTTGCAAAAAGAGAAAAATCCTTTCCATCAGGCGTTCTCAAGGCAATGCGTGAGACGTCATTGTCTAATAAGGCAACATACTCCTACTAGACTACGACAACTGTAATCTTTAACGTTGTTTTTGCAATTATTGGAAAAGAATTGGTAAAATCTAATCTGGCACCGTATATAAGCTGACATCGGTGTCATTAGACGCATTAAAGAACAACATTTGTGTTGGTTTGGATATGTTGCACATATTAGTGATGATACTTCTATGTAAAAATCTTTCGATTTGTGTAAAACTTGGAGAAAAACTGCATGTGATTAAGGTATTTGATGTTTATTTGTCCATTCTAATGGCCATATGATTGTATAGAAAGCACTAAGCAACTCAATGGCAACTAATATATTTTAATTACATTTCTTACTTAATTAATTGCCCATTAGATAGATACCTTACTGAAGTACCTTACATTACAGGGTTACGAACAAGCTTCTCAAATCATCCATGTTGTGCGTGTTAACGGAATCTACAGTTTAAAGTCGACTCCGGACGGTAGATTTTTGAGAATACTGTCAAGAGGAAGTCGGCGAAGAAATATTTTTCCATATGTCGTTTTGTTGGATATGCCTAAGCAGTTGTTTGAATAAGGGTCTCGTGTCTAATACCATAAGCCAACACACTACCCATTAGATTATGTTGATTTCATTTTAATTATATTATAACTTGTACAAACGAAAAAATTGTCAAGATTGAGTTTTGTTGTGTAGGTACACATGCATATTGTACACTGCGTTACACATGAAAAGGTGCAGTGCCTTAGCAATCAATTTAAGTTTGCTGCTCTCAAGATAATTTTTTATTAAAGGTCTGACAATTGCGAAAAAGAGTGTGAAGAAAGAAAACTCAAAAAAGTTCCGTTAGATTTTATTTGTGTTTGTTTTTGTAATTTGTAAAAAAAATTGGGTGTTATTTTTGCGCCACTTGGATATGTGCGGTGATTAAAATGTCATTGTACGGTCGTTTCTGTCAACTCTAACTAGAAAATTGTTAATTCTTTTTTTTAAATTGGGAACAAAGGTGAATTTCTATAAGTTTACATTAAAAATGGGCCGCGGTAAATCTTTAACAGCGGAATAAAAGTCTAAAATAGACGCCTATAACGATCTAGGTCTGTCTGGCCGTGAAATTTAAAAAAAAAAATGAATAAAAGTAACGTTAGCACTTGTGTGGAATAACCGAAGAGGAAAAAACAACATGAAAGGAACAACAGCCACGGAAAGGTGAAACATTCTAAGAATAGCCTCCAAGCAAGTGACTCTGCTGCAAAAAGTGGTTCCTGTGCTAGAGTTTCCTCCATTAGAAGAATAATAAATTCAGCGGAACACCTAAAAATACTCAAATTGCAGAAGAAACCACCACTAAACCAGCAACGTAATGAATTGCGGTTAAATTTTTGCAAGGAGCGTATGACTTGGAAGACTGAATGGACTGAAGTAGTACTTTCTGATGAAAAAGTTCAATTTTGAAGGACCAGGCGACTTCAACCATGATTCCATGATTTGAGAAAGGAAGAACGTTTTTTAGCGCGTAACCATAGTCGAGTAGGTGGTGTTATGGTCTGGGGAGCAATATCGTACTATGGAGTCACAGACTTGGAATTTCAAACGATGAAAATGACGGCAAATTATAAATCAAACGGCATCTGCGAAATTTCAAGACTAGTTTAGACCCATCCCATGGATTTTCCAACAGGATATTGCTCCTATCCACACGGCAAGGATTGTTAAAACGTGGATTAGCGAGCAAAATGTTGAATTCTTGCCATGGCCACCATCCTCGCCGGATTTAAATATAATGGAAAACCTAAAGGGACGGTTGTCAAGGAAAGTACGAATCTGGACGACAATTTGAAAACCGAGAATCATTAATTGCCGCAATAAAAGAAGAATGGTTGGAAATTTCATTGCAATATTTATCGCAACTTTATAACTCTTTTCCAAATAGAATTTATGAGGTAATTTTGCCGAAAGGTGAAAGTACACATTATTAAAAATTAATAAGAAAAAAAAGTAAAAAGCAGAAGAAATCTTCAATGTTTTCGTGTTTTATTTAATGTTTTTTACGGTTTATTCTTTTTCTTTTAATGTGCACCTATTCAAGTGAAGCAAAATTAAATCTTGCTTTTCTTTACAAATTATAAAAATAAGCACGGATTTAACCAAGTTGAAATTTTTAAAACTTTGTTTGCTTACATTATTTTTCTTTACTTTTAGGCCTTTAATAAAAAATATAATCCCGTCAATGAATTATTTTGAAAGCAGCAATCTTAAATTGATTGCTAAAACACTGCACCTATTCATGTGGAACACAGTGTATATTAATGTTACATCGCACACTAACTGTCATTTTTTTACAAATAAAATAATTCTTATTTTATTTTTACCTTATAAATAACAATAATAATAATAATATTTTATCGTACTAATTAAATATGTACGTGCCTATGTGCCTTTGTTTACATTTGCATGTTAATAAAATATTTTGTCAATAAAAAAGACACAGACAGGAAATGATCGGAAAACTGAAAAATTAATGTTTGTAAAATTCTTTTCTCATATTTTATTACATTCAGTAGTATTTATTATAAATATGTACTCAAAGTAATGTTTTACTAAAAAAAAATTGATAATTGTTAGTCTAAACTCATATTTATGTTCTTTTTTTTTTTGTGAAAATATTTCTTTTGTATGTACATAAATACTTTTGAAACTTTTTTAAATTTTTACTTATACTGTCATTGTAATGTAATGTAATTGTAAAATAAATGTAAAAAGTGACAAAAAGAAAATTAATTAATAGACAAAAACCTGTTTATGTAAAATAAATAAAAATACGGAGAAAAGGAAAAAGAACACAACTGTATTAGAGTGCTATAAAATAACAAAATCGCCTAACTATGTTCAGATATGCACTTTTAATGAGTCAATACTCGGTTTATTGGGTACAATATTTCAAGTGTTCAGACATAACAAACTGGCTAATCAATATTCATTTGACAGCTTGTAAACAAAGGCAACTGGTTGTTTCAACAACATTGTTTTTATTTGTTTTTTGTTTGTCATTGTTGACATTTGAGTTGTCAAATATTCGGATAATTGTAATATGCGCTCTGAACATACTTATGCCAGTGTTGCATTTTAAGTTTTACTCAATATTATAACAATTTGCGTATTTATTGCGCAATAATTAATTGAAACTTTATACGAAATATTGAGCTCAATAATGGCATTTGTTTCGATTTACGCAATAAAGGTGCATATCTGAACACTGTATAACAGACGAAATGCGTAGATCGTGTTAACTGCACCGTGGGTGATTAAGGGGAATATTGCGGTCAAGGAGTTCAATAAGAATTATTTAAGGGCAAAGGCAATTATTAAGTCGAATCTAAGTGCTAGTGCGCCCAATTTAAACAAGTGACTGGAACAAAGTACATCCAAAGCCTTATTTGCGGGTCGAGTACAAATTTGAAATGACGAGACTTACATACCTAAATTTCAGCGAGACGTTGGTGATAGCCGTTAGAATAGATTTTCTCTTTAAGCAGATAAAGGTGACGAAACCGTCTTACCAATCAAACTGAGCAAACCACCTCCAACGCAGCAGAGAGAGAAACTCAAATTTTCCCATTAAGAAATTATTGTCTGTTATTGGAGGACATTTCTTTTACATCACAGCTTTAGAACGTGACAATATTGTGGGGATGAAAATTTAAAAAAAAAATTGACACTTTAGATGTGGAAAGGGATATGCGAATTTCCGCACGTAGAGATTGGAAACAGAACAGATTCTCCTAACAAAAAGTTATTCTGAAAGAATGTACGAACAGCTCCGAGAAGTCCTTGGCTCTCAAAACCATGCAACAGTTACTTGAATTTTGGTAGATCTTAATTCTACATCAGCGACAAATTTTTCATTGTAGAGTGCTTCTAGGACCATTAAAAGACTTGTTGTATCTAAACCAATTTTATAAAATGCCACTAATGATTGGACATAATTTTGAGGAAAGTGACCTATTTGTTGACTAATTAGAAACCGTCTTCAGCCCAAATTCATTCAACAACATGTCCTATTTGACTTCTCCCGTTTCTGTACCTCGTCAAGCTATTCGTTTGGAGTTTCAAAATATCAAAGAAACTATCTCCGGACTTAATCCGCACTAGTTTAGATGATTTTTAAGTCTGGCAAGAATCAAACTAAAATCGAATTTTACAGGTCCGTAAGTTAACTACCAACAATGGTAAAGGCTTTTGAAAAGATACTGATGTCTCAAAAACTGTAAATAATAAATGCCAGAAAATGGATCCTGCATCATCAATTTGCCTCCAGGAGAAAACATAGCACCACTGAACAAACCTACAGATTAGAACAAACAAAAAGAAAGGCATTCGATTAAAAAAAAATTGTTCTTCACAATTTATTGATGTTTCCCAAGGATTTAACAAAGTTTGGCACGAAGGCCTAATACGTAAATTGAACTTAAACTTATATACATAGTAATATAGTAGCATTATTAGCAAGTTACATAATCGACCAAATATTTGTTATAAAGGAAGATGACTTTGAGAGTTCCTCTAACGAATCGAAGCTGGTGTCCCACAAGGCAGTATTTTTGGACCCATTATATATTTGCTGTATACTTCGGTTGTATATTTTATATGGTTTATTTTCCATTAAGTATATGTACATATATGTCGCCCTAGTCTAGTAGGTAGTGTGTTGGCTTATTAGACGTAAATCCAGGACTCAAACCCCATATCAGACATCAAGACGAAATACAAAAATGGATTTCTTCGGCGACTTCCTCTCAGCAGATTTCTGGCAAAAACTCTGAGAGAAGAAGAGTTTAATTGAAATTAAATACCAATTCATTTTTATTTTGTTTGCAATCAATGAACTCATATTCTAAACGTTTTTAAAAAGGTAAAAACGTGACAATACGTTCACCAGTTTCACCTTTGTTACCCAGCAGATCGAGTTGTTATAACGGTCTATCGAAGGATAAAGTAATCTCTTTACCCTCAGTCCTGAGTTCTTATTTTTCTTACATTTATAGATTCCAAGAGTAGAATGTACTCTCTGTACCTGACCGTTTAATTTATTCTATTTGTCTTGGAGTCTTGTATATTTCAATTGCAAACGACTCAATAAAATTAGAAAAGGTTAGGCATGCTAACCCAGTTTCATTGTCTATAATTAAAATGTTTGGAACTTTAATGAACTGTAGTATTTTAGACATTTTTCTGCGCAGATGAATGGATGTGACTAATGTATCTAATTTAGAATAGAAACTTATAAAATGTTCTTTTTCTGGGTCTTGGAAAACATATCTAAATCAATTACTTTAACATTCATCTACATTGTCGGTTACGAATTTCTCCAAAACTACACCCATGCCTTGCTTTGCATCGTTGCGTTTTGAGTTTTTTCAAAGTTGCGTCACTGCTGAAGTAGTACTAATTTTCACTGTGCGTCGTTCGATTTTTGAAGTTGTGTTGTTTTGGTTTCGAGTTTTCAATTTATATTCTTAAATTTTTTGAAAATTTTAATTTTTTTTTTCTTAAAGCTGGCTCGACTTTTGGTTCTCATTGCGCCATGCTATCAAAACTTGGCGAATCCCTTTCTTACTGAAAAAAAAACAATTTTATTTTCACCTTGTTTTTTTTTATAATTTTAGAGTTCAGTTTCAATTAGTGTGTTATAAATTAAATGAATTTCTTATTTTATTTTAATTTAATTTGTTTTTGTATGTATGTCAGAGATCAGCAATGAGGATTCAAAAAGATGAGTAGATTCGAATCTTACGCATAATTTCTGATACTTATACGCATTCATACTTATTTTAATATCATACTCATACTACTCATATTCAATGTTTGAAGTAGTCATCGTACTCATACTTAACAATAAGCATGATGTTGTTGATTTCGACTCTCCATGACTCCACATTTACAAGAATCACAAACTAAGTATGATTCGCGTACAAACACTACAATACTCACTAGAAGGTTTTGTATTTGCTTTGCTTGCTGTCTTTGTATTTTTCTTTCTTTTTTTTATAAATGCAACAACAACTAAGACTGTAAATTTTGGTGAATTATTCGAATCACTCGAATCATTTAGGAGTATTATAAGTATTTTTCTAAATTTATGAACCTGAATGAGTAGGCGTATGAATCCAACATATTTCGAATGTAATTAGTTTGATGTCAACATTGTACTCATATTCAATGCAACCTGTAGTTAGAAATCAGTGTTGTAGTGAATACGAATGAATCAGAGTATGTAATTGAATTTCAATACTGTTGACTCACTCATACTCAAAATTTCATGAGTAGTGAAAAAACGATTCATTGCTGATCCCTGATTGTATATAATAAAATTTTATATTATTTTTGTTTTTTAAATGTTTACTTTGCTTAATTTTTTTTTTAAAAGTAGTATTTTCGTAACCCTGGAACCTATCTTCGGTCTGTACATGATTTGCTATAGGAAATCATAATTAACTTTGCGCCGGTTCAATTTGCGTTGTGATTTTTTATGTCAAAAATATTTATGATAACTGCTTGGATAACGTACGCAAATGCATAAAAACCAATACTTACTCCTCTGGGGAGCATAGGGACGCAACTGATGCCGCTAGTATATTTCGCAAATGATATTTTAGTTCTTCGTCACTGCAACAGAGATATATGTAGCAAGTCATAAGTTTTTACATGCGATTTTGACAAACTCAATAAGTCCATGATTGGTCATAAAGGTGTTTTACCCTAAAACAACGCATGCTAAATGCATTGCTCCTGGCCTGCATTAGGGTCATCGCCGTATTGGGGATCAGTACAGTGTTGCCATATATGAAGATTTATCTTCTTTTTGAAGTTTTTTGAGGTGATGTGAAGATTAAAAGATTTCTACATTAAAAATAAGATTTTTATAAATTTGAAGATTTTTCATTTTTTAATCAACTATTGAGTCGAATAGACGTCTTAGAATTATACTTTTTGCATGAAGACTTAGTAAAGTTCGATTCAGTGGATAGCATTTTAAGTAATTTAAGCTATATATTTAAGTGACATCAATAAATTGAATCGACTATTTCAGAGCCAAAGTCCTCAAATACATCTACTGTACACTGTAATTTTACGATTATATCGTAAAATATTTGCATACTTCGTTAAAAACGAATTTATTTCTATTGAAAACTTTAACAAGATTGACTTAAACAACTCTTTGTATATTAAAGATCCTATGGATATTTATTTGGGAACCCAAGTATCCATAGCTCTAACAACTACGAATAACTACCAATTTTATATTGAGTTATGCAACAGCGTGTTAAAAAAATTGATTATGAGAATGATTTCCTAAAATATGTTGAGATTTTAGCTCCTGATAATGTTATTAAAGGTAAAGTCAAAACTATTTCTCAATTAATTCGTTTTTTCCCGAATATTATAACTTCTGAAAAAGCTCAAAAAACAGATGATGAATGGCAAGAATTGTGTCACTTTAATTTTAAAGAACACAATCTAACAGAAGAAAAAAACATTGAAATATTTTAGGAAATCATTTTGACAACAAAACATTGCGATGGATCTGAAGTTTCCCTCACCTAAAAAAATTTATTTATGCCGTACTATCTAGTCCTATTGCAACAGCTAATGTTGAACCAATTTTTTCTCAAATTAATATTAATAAAAATAAAATTAGAAATAAACTAGAAATATCTATATTATGTGGCATTTTAAGAACAAAAGACTATCTCAAAAAAAAAATTTATCGCAATTATACAAATCTAATACAAAGTTTAATAAAGAAATGTACAAAGTAACTGTAACAAATACATAAATTGTACTTTTTTGTAATATATTTTATGAACCTATAATTTTATGAAAAATATATTATTTACGTTATTTTTTGTTCCTTTTCTAAACGTTATTTAAAAATTAATGTCTTGTATACATTTTTATGTTATGTTTTAATCATAATAAACATGTATTTAATTTGATAAATTGTAGTTTTTGTAAAGTGAAGATTTTTTTCTGAAAAAAATAGATTTTTTTACTCAATTTGAAGGTTTTCGTTGAAATTTATATGGCAACACTGGATCAGTATGACAATGTAAACAGGGTCATAGTAAATGTAAAAAAAGTATATCTCCATATGCGATCTTGACATCTACTGCTAAGCAATTTCCTTAATTCTATGTGCGCACACCCGGGTAGCCATTAAATTCGATTTGAATTATATTTTTCAAATTTTTAAAAAATTGTGTGAAAAGAAAAAAAAATTAAAAAAGAAGAAAGAGAAACTTCTTCACTTCTCTCTTCTTTAGAATTCACGATTTAATTAATCCAACTTGAGGCTAACTTAAATTTAATTCATATATGTAATTCTGCTTTCTTTGTAACACATACCTATACAAATATAACTATTAACTTAATCATAACAATATATAAACAGTACTATTAAATAAGATTATATGCTTGTTGTACTGAAGTTAATCAATAAATAAATAAATAAATAAAAAAAGAAAAAAAATAATCTCGCAGAGCTACTAAGAAAAAGTTTCCTTTAACAAAAACAAGAGCTTCAAATTGTGAAATCATTGTTATAACTCAAATAAATTTAATGCAGATTTTAAAAATTAATGTATGTATATGTATGTTGATATGTGTTTACGCTGGTCACCTTAATTGTAAATTTTAATGTGTAAATACGACTATTTTTTTTACTGTGAATTTTATGTCAATTTATGTATGTAATAAAGAAAAGAGAGTTTTTTCATTCTCAAGCAACGCCCGAAGCAAAAGGTAATGTTTTATTGAAAAAATTTTTCGTATTTTGAATTTTTCTCTGTTTTTAACATTTTATTTTTGGACCTCATCACTACTTCCCCGAAACATTTGGTCCTATTCGAGCCGGATTCTACAAAAATAAAATATTTTAATTGAAGTTTTCTTTTCAGATCGTTTAAAGAGACCGCCTTATTGTCCGCGAATTTAAATTAAAAATTTCGCCACAATACTCCCCTCTCCAAGTACATTCATACAACATAAATATATATTCGTCAAGGATATAACTTGAACTTTTTTATATAAAAAAAAGCGAAGTGCAGACGTGCCTTACCGCGATATCTTTTCTTGAGAAAAGTTTTGTAATCCCTTTTGTAAGTTTTTCGGTGCGAAATTAACTGTATTTGTTGAAGAAAGGATGATAAGATAATAAAAATGGAGAGGAATTTGAGAAACTTTAGTAAGAATTTAATTCGTTTCGCGGATTTTGAAACTTTTGTTCGGACTATTCCGCAGGAGGGACATACCGTTTACTCCCTTGCCACTCATTGGCAGGAGTTAATTCGTTTGTGGGAGGTCTTCCGGGTTAGTACGAGGACCTTCTAGAGACTGCCGAGGACGAAGGATGTCAAGGCAAAGTATATGTCGGGGTATACTTTACATTTCGAACTGATATCGTATCTTGATGGGTTAATTGATAATTTTATATCGAAAACCGCATCCCCTAGTAGTATCCCTATACACCTTCACGCGTGTGACACCTAAACATCTGGTCCTTCGAACCGGATAAAACCAAAATAAAATATTTTAATTTGAGTTCTCTTTACAGATTTTAAAGAGACGGCCATATTGACCCGGCAAATCAAAAGGAGTATCTTTTGTAATTTTTCCCAAATCAGAAGGTACGTTTATTTGTGCAATATTTAATTTTGCAATTTACTAATACTGTATGTTTTATATTTTCTTGGCTCAACTAAAACATTTTATTTTGGAGCTACTACACCAATTCCTCCCAAACAATATTGGCAAATATAATATTTACATATTTTATATTTAAAGGAATACAACTGTTAATGTTAAAACACATGAAATTTTGAGATAGAAGACAATACCTATTAAGGCAGATTGCATTTAAATACATATAATAAATATATTGTAATATTGGTTAAAAATAATTCATGTTACAATATTGTCAGATTTAGAGTTGGTAGACTGCTTGATACTCTTATTTAGCAATGCTGGATTGGCTTTCTTCACAGATACTATGGCGCCAATGCTGCGATGTGGTCTTAACTTTTTGCTGTTAACCACTGGCAATCAATAGCTATTGTCTCATAGTTTCATTTTATATTGTAGTAATTTTTTTTATTTATAAATGCATCTTGTTTGCAATTTATTCAACTTTTGTAAACCTCCAATTTTATACCAATAATATGAATAACTTAATAAAAAATTATTATAAAATATCTGTAAACTAATAATCTTTTTTGGTTCCTGATTATAACTAAAAACAAAAAATCTACCTGCCTAATGTTAATATGTTTATGCAAATTGAAGTAAATAGTACATCAGCGTGCAGTGATACCTCACTGCATTCGAATGCATATATCTTAATAAAACCCCTTTTGTGGGTGGGCTACAAATAACGCTAAGAAGGTTAGCCTATTTATTGAATACTTAAAAATCGCCAAATTTAATGATTGCTATTGATGGAGCTGTACCTCTAAATTTTGAGTTTCGAGATGTCCAGGGGGGTTACTCTGTATTGCGATGCGAAAGCAAGTTCGATGCGTAAGCTAAATGCGTTAAGAGTACAATTTGGTACTCTGTATCGCTTACGCAAATGCTTTCGCAAAATTAGTTGAAAAAGAAGCAACACTGGCACCACAAAATTCACAATAGCGAAGAATAACAAAACGAAATGTCAAAACTTGTAAACAAAAGCATTTTAAACAAATTATTTGCTGTTGTATTGTGACTAAAGAACAATAAATATTTCAATTTATTTTAATTTCAGTTTTTTTTAATTCTATGAATAAAAAATAATATTTTCTATGCCACAAATGACTATTTTTATTTAAATCGGTTAAAATTTCTGAATTTAAATCTTCTGCTTCTAGCAGATCTGTACAGTAATCACCATTTGCAATTATAGGCCGTTTTGTTGTATTGTTGGGATAGGTAACAACAATTACATTGACGTCTAACGAATTCTGACGCCTTTCAAGTTCTCCCACTATGTGTGGCGCCTTTTTGAATTCATCTAACTCATCCATGCCTAAAGGAAATAAAACAACAAAAATTATAAGAAGAAAAAAATAGAAAATATTTTGAGAATCTTTAAGTCCTAGACAAGGATTAAAGCAAACAATTGCGCTTCCACCAAGTCTATTTTAAGGCTATTCAGTAGTTAATAAGAGATAAATGTACTGTATGGGTTTATTAAGAGCTGAAACCTATGAACAAATTACAGTCGATTTCGACTATCTGATATCCTTAGATGGCCACGTCTCATCACTAGCCCCAAAATTGAATTTAAAACCATCTCTGAAAAATGCTACCCTACAGGGACCCTATATAAAGTTATAGGCTGCATAACTATATGAAAGACCCATAGAAACCATTAATGACCTGAGTTTCATTACTGCCTGTCAACAGACATCGGTTCTTTTTGTTTTAGTCCTTCTCCTTTGGCTTTCCCCTAAAAAAATAATAATTTCAATATAAATATAAAAATTTATTTGTGTTACTTGCATGATTCGTTTCTTTTGCGTTTGATATTTTGTTAGCGCAAGATATTTGCGCTTAACGAACATTTTTGACATGCGGTTTCGTATTACAGAGTGCGGTGATGCCACATTTGCGCAAGGGAAAAAATTAGATGCGTAAGGAAAATACGAAAGCGCAATAAAGAGTACCTATTGTTTGATTACGCACAATTTCCTTTTCGCATCGCAATACAGAGTAACCCCCCAGAATACTATTGCGTTAATCAGAAAAGGTATAACTACAATCGCATTAACATGATGCTTATAAAACTTTCCAGTAAAGCTAAAATGATATTATATGTGTGGCAATACTTAAAAAAATTTATACAGAAAATGAAATAGGAAAACTGCCAGATAGGGACAAGATAGGCTAAGAGAAAGTTGTCAGTTGTAAAATAAAATTAAAGGCGACATCTAAGAAATATAGAAAAGGAATAAAAAATATAAAATCTGTCTCTATCTTGGTTTTAATCGTTTACAACATCAGAAGTGGGATCAAACCGAAAAGATGACTGAATAAATATTAAATTCTTGTAACTAAAGAATATGTTGGAAGAAATAGAAGAAAAAAACACAGGCAATACAAATGAATTGGTGTTGGCTCTGTTGGAGTTCCCAGAAGAAAGTCACCGTTTGCTGAACGAAATGAAAAGAAAAGCAGAAAGCAGCAGTGGTAGTGTGGCTGAGATGGAAGAGCAATGTGGCGGCGATCATACCGTCAATACAATGGAAGAAATGAACGCCGTTGGTGGAACGAAAAAAAGAGTGAACAAATGATCGACACTAAGCTGTGTGTTGAAATGAATTGAAAATGAAAGAAATTGAATTAATGAAGAAAGAAATGAAAATAATGGAGCGAGAAATGGAAGTGCAAAGGAGAGAAATAGAATCGTTTAAAATTTAAAATGAAATTTTAAAAAATAAAAACGTTGGGGCTGAGGAAGACAAAAACGTATTAAAAGTCGAAGGTGAAATCGGGGCGATTTAGAGTCAGGATGGCCGAATTGTGGCAACACTGTTAAAAAATGTATACAGAAAATGAAATAGGAAAACTGCCGGATAGGGATAAGATAGGCTAAGAGAAAGTTGTCAGTTGTAAAATAAAATTAAAGGCGACAACATCTAAAGAAATAAAAAATATAAAATCTGTCTCTATCTTGGTTTTAATCCCTTAGTGTAGAAAAACAACAACCTCGGCACCGGTACGGTTTACCATTTTTCATAAAAATACAAATATAACAACGACGGCATTGTCATTGTTTATTTTTGTTCAGTTTTTTTTGAACAATTTTATGAATTTTTTTCAAAACACGAACATACAAGCGAACAAATAATGTCGCTAAATAAAAGGCTTCAAAATATAGAAAATATATTAAATATAGTAAAAGGAACTTTTGATACCTTCCTGAGTTTAGAATCTTTGGAAGAAAATACTAGAAGATGGTGGGTAAGACCTGTTAACCTTTCACGGGATACAATGGGATTTTTTACAACGTGTATGGAACAAATTGATGAGATGGACGAAGAACACTTTCATCTAGCAACCAGGATGAGTGTCATCCGGTACAAGTTGTTGCTAAATTTAAAAAAATTCAAATTGGAAAAATTTTCACTGGAAACCCATTGACCCTGAAAGCAGGTTAACACTTACTTTGCTGTAAGTATGTACAATATTAAAGGCTTTTTAAATTTAATAAATTGCTTAATTGAAGGTATCTCGCTCATGGCTGTAGTATCCACGTTTTAGCATGGGCTTATAAAATTGGTATATCCACTGTGAGGAAAGTTATATATGAAACTTGCGAAGTGTTATGGGATGAGCTTCATGAGTTTTATATTTCCAAGCTAAATAAGACTGACTGGAAAGAAATATCTACATCTTTTTACCACCAAACAGGGCTTCCACACTGCATAGGTGCCATAGATGGCAAGCACATCAGGATTACATGTCCAAGTAACAGTGGATAGCTTTACTTTAATTATAAAAAATATTTTAGCATTGTTTTGATGGCTGCCTGCGATGCCAATTATGCATTCACATTTATTGATGTGGGCGCATATGGAAGTCAAAGCGATGGAGGAATATTTAAAAAAAAACACATTTTTGGAAACAATTAATAAACAATGACCTAGATGTTCCAGCACCAGATGCCTTGCCCGAATCCAATATCATATTTCCATATTACTTTGTTGCTGATAACGCATTTCCGCTTTTGCCCAATTTAATGCGACCATTGGTATTTCTGCAGATAAAAAATATTTTAATAAAATCCTTTCAGGAACTCGATGCCGAATTGAGATAGCATTTGGTATTTTGGACAACCGATGGCGAGTTTTACATACAACTATTAATGCCAATCCCAAAAATGCCGACAAAATAGTATTGGCCGCTGTTGTACTCCACAATTTTGTAATATTGCATAACGACGAAAGGTATTTTGACCCCGAATTAACAGAAGAAATTACAAGTGGAAATTTAGAAAATATAAGACCCTTGAGATGCAATCATTCTACAACTGACGCTTTTAATTTGGGAGAAAATTTAAAAGAATATTTATTTTCCAAAGAATCGTAAATACTGTAGATAAAAACAATTTTTAAAATAAACGTAATTTAATAACATGAATTAAAATAAGTACATGGAGGAGTTGTAAGGGACTTTATATAATGTGCATTATATTAAATTTTTTCGTCCTAAAATTTCAGTCAACTTTGTGTATACCAAGGAAGAAACTGCTGATTCAATTTCTATTTTTTCCACCATAGATAAGTCTGCATCATTTATTTTGTTTGCAAGAGATTCAAACAACTGGCTAGTAGAATTATTTGGTGAAGAGCATAAGTTACTTAATGATACTTCTATAAAATCCTGCATTTTTTCATGCAGTTTTTCTACACTTTTTTTATTTCTTTTCTTTGGAGGCGAATCTGTGTTGTTGGATATTTCAGTGAGTGCATCACTAGAATTTGGGGGAATATTGCTAATAGTTCTGAAAATTTAAAATAAATTATGTATAACTATATTCAATACTAATTATTACTACTCACGGCCGTGCATTTGGAACATCGTCTAAAAAGCTTAAATTTGCAGCATACTTATATGGTCTAATTATTGTTTGACTGCTTCCAGATGGCAAATTTTCTTTTACTTTAGATTTTTTGTACGAATCTCTCAAATTCTTCCATCTATTTTTCACTACGTTTTCTTCATATTCCATAAAAACAATTTTAAATATTAAGAAATTAATAAAATTGGTCAAAACTGGATACTTACTTGGCTCTCCAACAGCATTGGCAACTTTTTCCCACAACTCTTCTTTAAGCCTAAAATTTTTGTAATTTGCAGACTGCAAATTATATAAAGGCTCAAATTTTTTTACTTCCTCGATTATTTTTTCATTTGTGTCCATTTTTTTAAAAAAAGTTTTAAACAAATTTAATATTTTTTCCTTTTGGCATTTATTAATAAATATTTTGAATTGATACGTTTATTAATCTATTACAAAATACATTTATTTTTGAAAAAGTGTGGCAATATTATTGAGAAGAAATGTGAGAGAACAATAAAAACCGACGAGAAAATAAAATTAATTTTATCCCAAAATGCCGTTCGACGGTAACTAATTGCCAAATTTGTATGGAAACGCCGGTGCCGACGTTGTTGTATTTCTACACTTACATATGCTTTATTTTTTAGGCATTATCCGAAAGAGAGGAATGTAAAAATAACTAAAATAATACATAAATTAATATCAATAAACGAAAACACGTATATTTTTGGCCACCACTTTTTCCAAGAAACACTTATGTATGTTGCCCTACAGAACAAAGTCATAAACAATATTCGGGGGCCCTGGTAGTCTACTGGGTGGTGTACAGACTACTTATTTATTTATTCAGGCGTAAATACAGTACAACGAGATATCATATTGTTTACTAGGATATAGGTATAACAAAGTTTGAGAAATAAAAAAATATAATAATCTTAAAAATAAATTAACAAAACAAATATTATTAAAAACAAAAATTTACAATTATATTAAAAAAATATGATTAATTAATTCCATTTGTACATTATTGTTCATTAAAAAATGTAATTATTGCAGTCTTGAAATGCTTAGCATTGTTTAGTTAGTGTATGTTGTTCGGGAGTTCATTCCAGAGACGAATTGCCTTAGTGTAAAAGTTTCTCTCAGATATTTGTTTACGGTATCTAACGCTATTAATTTTCAAGCCTCTATTAGATCTTGCGAAAACTGATCTATTGAACAAATTTTGAGTTTGTACCTACTTACTGAGTCACAACTAGAAAATAGTTCACATCCGTACAGTAAAGTCGGGATGAGATATGTTTTTGCGAGCAGCATACGAATATTAAATGGCTGGACCAGTTAAGGCTATTGTTAAAGATAACTCCTAGATTCTTAACGTTATGTAATAGCTCAATAGTAGTATTATTTATCTATAATGGTGGAAGCTGTGCTGTAGAGTTTACCTTGCCTATTGTCAAAGCTTTCAATTTCCTCGGATTGAACCAAAGACCATTAATCGACGCCCATTTAAACACTTTACGCAGATCACAATTTATTTGGTACATACAATTTGTAATATCAGACGGCAAGCAACTAATGTGCAGCTGAACATCATCTGCGTACATTTGTACATAGCAGAACTTCTACTTAGATGGAAGATTATTAGAATAAATTTAATATAAAAGTGGACCAAGAATCCCTGTGGCACACCTCTAGATCTTAAAAAAATGTTTGATCTGATAATTGATAGTAACAGTAGTACAGTATTCCACGGTTAAATACCTCACTAATAAATCCAAATCTTTTCGGGTATTTATCCGGGGAAGGCATTTAAACGTCCACGTTTATTTACCCCACAGGGGCAATTATACGAACACGCTTAAATACATTTTAAAGTGTAATTATCCGAATACCCATACATTTCGTATCGATAGGCAGCAATTGAATAAAAAACCAGAATTATAATTCAACTAAAACTTTTTATTAAGTAAAAATTAATGTTACAGAAGAAGTAAAACAATAAAACAAAGGCATTTCACAAAACGATAATTTAAATTTGAATAATTTTACCACAAAATTTATATTTTCGCTTATTTTCGAAAACTAATCGAACAAGTGTCAATTTAACAGGTGCTTTAATGAAGTTCTTGCCAGTTGAAAAAAGGTACTTTGGGTAGAAAAACGATGTTAAATCAACGAATATGCCAGTGTTGGGAAAAAATTTTTGAGGTAAATACCCGAATTGGGTATTTAAGCGAAAGTTATTAAACCGTGGGATTTTGTTTCAAAGTGTGTAAAAAATATACGGGGATTCACAGTGCGAGGTAAATAAACGAAAAAGGTAATTATGCGTTGGGTATTTAACCGTGGTATACTGTATTAGAAAAATCGCACATGCGTTTTAACTTTTGGCAGAGAATTTTATAATTAGCGGTGTCAAATGCCTTAGAATGATCGAGTAAAACCAAAAATGATGTCATATTGTTATCCGCCCTTAATCGCAACTCTTCTGAAACATCAATGAGAGCAGAAATGCGGCTGTGATTAGGTCTGAAACCAGACTGCCTCTCAGAAAGCACGCCATTGCCACACAAGTATTTAGTAAACTGCTTATAAATTAATTTCTCGAAAATTTTCGACAAGTATGACAATATTGCGATTGGGCGGTAAGTTTTATCCTGTTTAGGCACAGGTATTATTTTGGCGTGAGGGTCATAGTTTCGATTCCCACAGAGATTCTAGTCTGTTAGACTACTCCGAACATATGGTCTAAATTGCTCAGATCGTAATAATTAGATATCATTTGTAATTGTATTGTAATTAAATAAAAAAAATAAATATTTCTACATATGTATAAGCAATTGCGTAGCGTTAATCGGTTTTTTTTTAAATATACGATCTAATATAACTTATTGGGGCGATTCACACAACTTTGTATGCTGTATGTTGTATTGACTACATTTGTTTGTTTGTGAACGCTCAATGCTATGCCGTATTGTGTATTTCGTGGCATTCAAACAATTTGATAGCCCGAAACCAACAAAAACATATACACATTTTTTTCATTCACACAATTTGATAGCACGAAACCAATACAACTTCCAAAAACATAGGAAAAAATGTGTATGAGTGTATCGGATTTTTATATGAAAATTATCAACAACAATCATACACTGTTGTATGTTCTTCCAATAATACAACGATACAAAGGCTTGTGTGAATTGACCAATTGTTATTTCAATATTTAATTGACGGGATATAAAAACATGTACGTCAAAAAATTGTTTTCTGTTTAGTTGTTTTTATATATGTATATATATGTACGTCTATAAAAATCAACTTGCAAAAAAACAATGGAAAGATTCAAACACACGCTCAACGATAAAATCTAAACAAAACTAAAATCAAATTGATCAATAATCTGGGGAAAAATGTCATACGTTGACATTTAGGTGAAAGAATACAAACTTATGTCAGAGCATTCAAAAGCATTGAAGCGAGTTACACTCAAAGAATTTAAAAATGTGAATAAACGAACAGACCTTAAGGCAGGCAAATCCATACCTCTGCATCTTAAAGTATTTAATAAATACACATTTTTGAACGTAAACACCACAAGTGTAGTAGTACATGCTTTCTATCCTTCTCAACATATAATAGTGGGGGATTGTGTGTTTGTTCTTGCTGCTGTATTTGAACATGTCAACAATGGAAATTCCATTTTGTCTTGCGTACATCATGATAGAATTTGTCTTATACAGAATAGATTTAGAAAATATTGAATTAAAACGAATCAATGCGAAACTATGTATGTACGCGCCAAGAGTTTTAATGTGTCTCTTGAACGTTAGTATTTGACGATTATTAAATTTTTGTATCTTAATGTGGTGATATAATTGTTGTATTTTGGGATGTTTCGAAAGTACGAAATTTTGTTTCTCATTTGGATAGTTCACAGTTTTGACTTTTTATTACTTGGTTTAATAAATCACTTTTAAATGATGTTTAAAAGGAGAATTTTAATGGGCAGATAAATTGTTTTTCATTATTATGAGTATAAGGCAGTAGTGAACGGGAGGGAGGATCATCCTACCTGTAAATTTTAAAGTTAAGTATATGTTTGAACTTCTCAAAAAAATCTGTCGTTCGGAGTCGACTTTAAACTGTAGGTCCCGCCACTAATGTATAAAATTAACGCACACAACATGAGTGGTGTTGAGAAGCTAGGCCGTAATCCTGACTGAAGAGTTGTAATGGCCAATTATGTATGTATATGTTTGAACTTGCCATATTATATATTAATTTCAATATGGCAACTTCAAATATAAACAAAATGAGAAAATACAACAAAAACACTGCGTTTAAAAAAACTTGTTTAATTGGACAATGTTATCGACATTGCTCCGGTAGTGCCATATTTTTGAAAAAGTTAACTTTATTTTATCATTAGGTTGTAATAACGAAAAGAAGTTAAAGGTGATTTTAAAGTTCACTTTAACTAAAGTTACCTTTAAATAAACCCAACTTTAACGGCAAGTTATAATTATGACTCTTAATTATTTATAGTTACCAGAACAACAAAAAAAACTTGTACAGATAAGTTAATTTTTTTTGACAGGGAATAATAATTTTAAAAAATAGAGATATTGTTACGTTTTTACCCTTTTAAAAACGTTTAAAATATGCGTTCGGAGATTGAAAATAAAATAAAAATAAATTTGTGTTTAGTTTTAGATAAATTCTTTATTGTTGGCACAATTCCATGTGCCACTGTTCGCAACTTGATTTAAACAACAACAATTTACTTCGTTTGTATTCCTCTTTACACTCTTCCGCGTACACACTAATAATTGTTCGTTATATCTTTACAACGGAGATCTGCAAACCACGATTATTATCTTCGCACGCAACGCGTCTTTACACAATACTGACTGAATTTTTACTGATCCCGTTGTATTGCCTTTTATATGGATGGGTAAACATGTTGTTTACGTTATTGTTGTTTATGTATTTTATTTGCATTTGTGCTTGCAGTGTTGTTGTTGCCTGTTTACTTGTTTATCCTTTTTTATACTGATGTTGTTGCTATATTTTTGTATAAGCTTGTATAAAGAAGTCCATAGTTTTTGTACCTTTTGTTTATCATTTTAAATTTAAACGCTGTAACACCATTTCCAGTTTCGTAACAATATCAAGCTTTCATTTGATATTAATTTTAATTATCTTAGTTAGATAATAACGGGTGATTTTTTAGCTATTATCTTTTTGACAACACTGGTTTAAACAGCTCACGCACGTTTCGTGTTTTGTTTCACTGTCAAAAATCTTCAGTTTGGTATATAATTTAACCATGAATCGTCTTAAAAACGACCAACGCTTGCAAATCATTGAATTTTATTATCAAAATGCGTGCTCTGTTAAGAAAGTTCATCGCGCGCTTCTTCCATTTTATAGTCAGTTTAATCGACCCACTGAAGCGGCTATTCGGGCTATTGTGACTAAATTTCGCACCAAATTTACATTGTTGGACATTAAACCACCAACACGCTTACGTAGAGTGCGAACTGAAGAAAATATCGCAGCTGTATCGGCCAGTGTTAATGATGACCATCAATTATCGATTCGTCGCCGTTCGCAGCAATTGGGCCTCTGTTACTCAACAACGTGGAAAATTTTGCGGAAGGATTTAGGTGTGAAGCCTTTTAAAACACAGCTGGTGCAAGTATTGAAGCCGAACGACCTACCGCAACGCAGAATTTTTGGTGAATGGGCTCTTGGAAAGTTGGCCGAAAATCCACTTCTTTATCGAAAAATTGTGTTCAGCAACGAAGCTCATTTTTGGCTCAATGGATACGTAACTAAGCAGAATTGTCGATTTTGGAGTGAAGATCAGCCAGAAGCATTGCAAAAGCTACCAATGCATCCAGAAAAAGTCACAGTTTGTTGCGGTTTATGGGCTGGTGGCATCATTGGACCGTACTTCTTAAAAGATGCTGCGAATCGTAACGTAACTGTGAATGGTGAGCGCTACCGTGATGATATCCAACTTTTTTTTGCCCAAAATGCAAGAGCTTGACTTGCATGGTATGTGGTTTCAACAAGACGGTGTCACATGCCACACAGCACGCGTAACAATTGACCTATTGAGAGGCGAGTTCGGTGAACATTTTATTTTACGTTCGAGACCGATCAATTGGCCGCCTAGATCGTGTGATTTAACGCCTTTAGACTATTTTTTGTGGGGCTATGTTAAAGCTCATGTCTATACAGACAAGCCCGCTTCAATTGACGCATTTGAAGACAACATTGAAGCATTTATTCGTGAGATACCGGCCGAAATGTTGGAAAAAGCATGCCAAAATTGGACTAAGCGGATGGACCATTTGAGGCGCAGTCGCGGTCAACATTTGCATGAAATAATCTTCAAACATTAAATTATATGGACCGTACTATAGATTCAAATAAAGATTTCATGCATTTTTCTGAATTTTATGTCAAAATTATTTTAAGGTGATATGTGCAAAAATTTCTTGTGTTCACTGTATGTTTATGAATAAGATATTCTTGATATGGATTTTATTTATGCCGTGTAAATATACGTTTACATTGTACATAATATTGTTATAATTTCTGGTGTGATTATTTTTTTATATTTCTACTTCTGTAGAACATTTTGACATATATTTCGACAGTAACGTAATTTTTTTTGACATTCCATTAGATTGGTTTCACGAAAGATTTCATTCCTAGGCATATTATTCTTTCAATGATTTTTACCATGGCATCAACATCGTCGAGAAGATATTGTTTCTAGTTGAAATGCCAATCTCACGGAAGAGTTTATTTGAACTTTCAGTTGTAAAATCTTTAGTAAGTCTATCAACTTTTTTGTTGTCTTTAATGCCCTTCTTTTAACTATACTTTAAGTTTAGTACTCATTAGATGTTTCCTTAAAGTCTCTTAATTTTTTTTTGTGATATTAAATTTTAGGTTTTTTTTCTATCTGTTCCTATTTAATAAGTATGTACTTAGTAATAACAAAATATTAATTTGTTAAAATATCTTTCAGATAAAATTTAAAACATTGTAAATAATTTTATATACATGTTGTTACTATGATAGATACAGATTCACACAAGCCCTTCTATCGTTGTATGGCGCGTATTGTTGGACGAAAATAAAACAGTGTATGCTTGTTGTTGATAATTTTCGTATAAAAATCCGATACACTTATGGCCATTATTACAACTTGTCGTTAAACTTGGGGTTAGCTAAAGGGAACTGGAAAGTTACCTTTAATTTATTTTCGTTATTAAAATTTACAGATAAAATTTTTTAAAAATATGACAGTGCCGGAGCAATGTCGATAAAATTGTACAATAATACAAGTTTTTTTTTAACGCAGTGACAAACGTGGGCTTCGTTTCTTTGTTGTATGTATATGCTCATTTTGTTTAAATGTGAAGTTACCATAATGAAAATAATATATAATATGACAAGTTCAAACATAAAGTGATCTTTAAATGTTAAAGGTAGAATGATCCTCCCTTTAGATTAACGATCACTTCTATCCTATTGGGTACTGATAATAACGAAAAATGTATCTGCCCTTTAAAATCTTTCTTTTAGATAACGGCAGGTTGTAATAATTGCCCTTATACACATTTTTTTCATTTCACCTTATTTTCATTTTTTTTTACACATAAAAGTGTATGCTTGTTGTTGATAATTTTCATATAAAAATCCAATACATTTCTGCACATTTTTTTCATATGTTATTAAAAGTTGTATTGGTTTCGTACTATCAGTTTATGTAAATGTCAGTAATCAAGAAGAAGGGTAAAAATTCAAAATATTTCTATGTAACTTGACTCAACAATTAACATTTAAAAATTATATTTTTCGCACAAATAATTAATTAATTTACTTTTTTCCGTAATATTTTTAATTTTGTTGCTTGAAAATCAAATTATAAATACTGGTCTTCTTGTTATCGTTTTTTGACGTTTATAATACGAAATGTACAATACAGCACAGCATTGAGTATTCACAAACAAAAAGTGTATTCAATAAAATATACACGATACAAAGTTGTGTGAATTGGCAAATTATTATTAACTGACTATGCAAATGTACTTCAATGTTTTTCTATTTATTTAATTTCTGCTGAAAATGTGTATTTTTAATTCATCATATCTGTGGCAGCAAAAGACGATTGGAATAATTTTTTAATTTGTTTTGAACTGTTCACGAATTTTAGTATTCGTTTTTCTTTTTATCAAAAGTTTAAAAGAAAATTGCTTATAATAATCAAAGTAGACATAAATAAACCTTACGTACACAGATGGATGGGATTCCTAGTTGAGTGTGACTGTTGAAAGCATTAAAATTAAGTGTATTAAAGCAGAAATACGATGTGTTTTATATAATAAATTACATTAATAAAAATCTTAAATGCATTATGAAGGGAAATAATGCCTGCGACAAGATAAAAGATCTTAAAATCCGAATCTCCATTATAAAAAACACACCAACGCAACAATACGTAAGTATGTGTATGCGCATGGCGATACTTATGTGTGTATTTTAGTATTAATGAATAAATAAATATACCTATTTCTATCTTTAATTTTATTTTTTTTTTCTTCTATTCTTTCTTACTGGCTCTTCGTTATAGGTTTTCATTAAAATTCTTTTTAAATTATGGAAAAGTCAATTCAAATGAACTTAATGTTGAAACATTCAGTTTTATCTTATAGCTTGTATATAAATTAGAGTAAAAATAGACTGGTTTGTGTACGTAAATAAATATAAAAAATACACTGACTCAAACAATTTTCCGTACATCAAGCGGGCGAAAACTAATTTCACATTATTTCAAAGGCTACTTACCAAATGTAAATATAATAACATTGTTTCAAAAATTCAATTTCTGCTTATAAATTATTGGATCCAAAAAATTTGTTTACAAAGTTTAATTTATATTTTATTTAAAACACTTAGGGTCATTATTACAGCTTGCCGTTAACTAAAGGGCGGATTTTAACGGGCAGATAAATTGTTTTTTTATTATTATGAGTACAAAATAAGAAAAAAGTGAGAGTTAAGCTAAAGGGAGGATCATCCTACCTTTAATTTTTAAAGTTCACTTTATCTTTGAGCTTGCCATATTATATATATTATTTTCAATATGCCAACTTCAAATATAAACATAAAAAATAAATAAATAATACATTAATAGTTGTTCAAATCAAAATGGATATTGGCGTATTCATTATATTTATTTAAAACAAAAAAGGAAAAAAATAAAAATATTATAACCTCAACACATAAATTTTATAACCAAATAAAAAGGCACGTCGTTGCCACTGCGATTTTAAAGGATTTATTTTATTGACAGTGCTATCAACATTGCCCCGGCGGTGCCACATTTTTAAAAAAGTTAACTTTATTTTATTTGTAGGTTGTAATAACGAAAAGATGTTAAAGGTGACTTTAAAGTTCACTTTAGCTAAAGTTGCTTTTAGCTAAACCCAAGTTTAACAGTAAGTTGTAATAATGGCCCTTAACCTAACAGTTCAAAATACTAACTCAAAAATTATTTAGCATAATGTAGTGGTTTTAATTAAACTATCCATTCGATTTCCATTCTCAAAAAAGCATTATCCATTTTTGTTCGACCTCTTCCTTGAGAAATTAAAAGCGAATGCTTGTATATGTAGCTTATTCGTCTTTTAAAAACATTTTTAATTCAAATCCTGCTGGTATTTTTTTGAAATGCAATGTAATTTATTTTCAATAACATGGTGTACGCACAATTGTTTGTATCAGTGTATATACATACAGTGGTGTTGTGCTAATTTTTTTTTACCGGAACGCGTATATATAATTATATAGACGGAGCCGATCCTGGGTAGGCGGCCGCTCTCTGCGGTCTCATGTCCCAAATTTGACGACAGGGGGGAGGGAGATTTTACCCAGAAATCATCTTTAGTTCCGGAACGCGTTCCTGTCCAAAAAGGAAGAACCGGAACGACGTTCCGGAGCGTTCCGGCTCGACAACACCACTGTATACATATATATTTTTATGAAAAAAAAAATAAATTTTTGGAAAAAAATTGTATTGGGCAATTCACACAAGCCCATGTATCGTTGTATTCATTGTATTGTTGGACGAATATGCAACAGTGTATGCTTGTTGTTGAGAATTTTCATATACAAATCCAATACACTTATTCAAATTTTTTTCATATGTTTTTGGAAGTTGTATTGGTTTCGTGCTATCGTGCTATATTGATGTACATATATGCCAATAATCAAGAAGAAGAATAAAAATACAAAATATTTTTTAATGTTTTGAGTCCAACATTAAGATCTTGTAATAATGATTTCCGCACAGATGGTTAATCAATTTATTTTTTTTGGTAATATTTTTCATTTTGTTGAATGAAAACCAAATTCTAAATATTGGTATTCCTGTTATCATTTGGAACGTTTGGAAAAATAAATATATAATACAGCATAGCATTGAGCGTTCACAAACAAAAAGTATATTAAATACAACTTACACCATACAAAGTCGGGTGAATTGTCCATATATTTTTTTCCAAATACAAAACAAGACTTTAAAGAAATAAAAGAACATTATCTGTATTAATAATTACTCTTGTTATCATAAGGTTAGATGGATTGTTGTTTAAATTGTTTTTATTAAATTTGATTACAAGGTTTTATTTCTTTTTTCTATAGCTTTTATTTATGTAATTAAAATGGAAACTTAAACTAATTTTTACAAATTTACAAATTTCTGTGTTGTTCACGCTTCTGATTGATATTTCTTTTTATTTATCTACACTTGAAATTGCTCTGTATCCAGTTTTTGACTTTACTCCATGTGTAATTTTGTACAGAAACCAATTCCTGTATTTAAGTATTTGTCTACAACACAGATCGTGTTTAAACAATTTCTGGTATTAATTTTTATGTAACTATTGTATTCTGACATCATCTGACTTTTGAATTTTCACATCTGGTAGCTTTGATTTAGTATATCGAAAACAAGATTGTATGTATTTTATAAAAACCTACTTAAAACCAATTTAAAAAAGGTTTCAAGACGGTTTTAACACAATAACTTTGTATGGTAAAGCCAGGTTTTATTTTTGGTTTTAACATTAAAACCAACTTTTGCGTTAAAACAACTCAGTGTGAAAACACTATAAATTTCAAAAAGAATCGAGGATGTTCAAACACAACCAGGTTTTAGAAATACAGCTAGTAATCACACTAGATGAAACAAATTGATGTCTAAATTCAGTTTAAACTTCCGGCATTAATTTAGACGATAGTCAATTCTTTATCCTGCGCTGAAATTATTTGAAGTACATACTTATGTATATTAAAAGTATTGCTATTTAAAGCACGCTGAATCACTCATAGCAAACGGTAAAGTTTTCGTTTTTGCAAACTCATATACGTTCTAATTTTTAAAATTCCTCATCCAAGTCGAATCCGATAGCCCTAAGACGAAAAGTGACATTTGTTGACTTTTCCAGAATTTGCTAGGCATTTCAGGAAATAATTCTTATTGTGTACTAACCAAAACATTGCCACGATTACGGCTGCCTTAGAATGTGATTCGTTTTTGTTGTTACGGTGATTTTATTAATATATGAACTTTAACTTAGGAGTGGAAGAAGAGTGGTGTCGCGAGAGACGCTGTGTTGATTCTCATCTTCACTAAAAGCAATTTCATTAGTCTGAGCACAGAACCGGAAGGGTATTTTTCTTGCTGTTTTAACTTGGGTTCTTTATATCGTCTTCCATAGTATTTACCTCACAAGAATTTTTCAGTTTAGATACCCTTTCATTTATGTTGTGTAATTTAACCTCCAAAACTTTGTGTTATAAACTCAAGCCTTTCCTTAAATTCCTTTAATTTTACATCAATTTAAATCTCAGTAAATTTCTTAAATCTGTTATTAGGGGTCCTGTTTCAAATGTGATGAGTGATGGCTGTAGAGTGTTGTTATATGTACATTGTTTAGGTGTTTGTCTGTCGGTTAATCGGAAATGTAGCCAACTTAAGAGTAGTTATTGGTCTGAATAATTTCAGAACTAAAAATGTTTTAAAATTTAGTCATTTCTGTAATTCTATTAATTTTTTACTTTTTCAAATTATACATGGACATCAAAAAAGATCAAATTTGCTTCAAATTAACATTTAATAAATGAATATTAAGAATTGTTGATATTTTAATTTCTTGGACCTTTTTTCCGTCACAGCGTAAAAACAGGCACGTGTGTTTATATATATTGAAAAAAGGATGGCCACATTCGCCATTAAGAGTTGCTGTTGTTTAATTATTTCCTTATCTCTTTAATGTTCCATATATTTTTGTTGTTGTTTATTAACTGTACATATTCTTTAACTTATTCTTTAGCTTTGCGATGTCCTTGAAATTCAGTTTTCGTTGTTTTTATTAAAGATATTGCCGTATTTCGTCAACTTGCTTTGTTTGTGTGAAGTACACATTGAAATTCTCCCCCCTATATCTTTGTAAGAAATAAAGATAGCGGATAGATTTCGGATTTGTAGTGCTATTTGTAGCTTTTATTATAAAATAAAAAATATTTCGATTTATTAAATTGTTTTTAAAATACAACATAAAAAAGAAAAATACTCAAAAAATAACAAGCAAATTCCGTTTCACTAGAATAGCACATTTTTTAATAAATGTAGAAAAATTACTTTTTATGTATGTATGTATGTCAGTGTTGCCAGAAAATTAATTTCAAAATATGGTAAAACATGAAAAACATAATGCTAAAATGTTCTACGGAATAAAAAAAAAAAATGCTAAATTTTCTAAATGTAACAAAACTATTTATTGCATATATATGTTTTTGTTTTATTCCGAAAATAAAACTTATTTACATCAGTATATTACATTCGAGTTAACAATATGTTCATTTTTAATCAATTACAATTTATATATTTATTTATTTATTTATTTATTTATTCAAGTCAATGGACAAATTCCTTACTGACTA
The DNA here is from genome assembly GCA_930367235.1 of Sarcophaga rosellei. NCBI lineage: Eukaryota > Metazoa > Arthropoda > Insecta > Diptera > Sarcophagidae > Sarcophaga > Sarcophaga rosellei. The sequence goes on along the minus strand of OV884020.1, from coordinate 28,733,250 downwards.
ATAACAAAAATTGGTACGAATAAAATTAAATACAATTACAAACAGTTTCTACAAAAATAACGTAACTATTACAATAAAAATTAGGAAAAGTTAAGAATTAAGAAAAACAATAATATTCCGTTTTATAACGCAAGAATTTAAAGAAAAATCAACAAAGTCTGACAAATAATTAAATTGACGGCAAATTCTAGTTAATGGATCAGCAACAGCATAATTAGTTCTGCAGAATTGAATATAAATAAGATTATAACAGCGGAAGTTACGACGAGGAACATTGAATTTAACAGATCTTAACAGAAATTCACAGCAAATATTACCATTGATCAGGTTAGTCATAAAAGATATATTTAACATCGTTCGACGACTCTTAAGGGTAGGCAGTTTTATTAAAGCCAGTCTGCTAGTATAGGAAGGCATGTCCGAATAATTCCATCCAAGGCCACGCAAGCAGAAGAGTAGAAATTGTTTCTGAACAGATTCAATGTGTTCGCTGTAAACATTATAGTGAGGATCCCAAACGATAGAACCATACTCCAAAATAGGTCTGACAAGCGATATGTATAGCTGTTTAGTAATATATGGATCAGTAAATTCCTTTGCCCAACGTTTTATGAAGCCAAGAGTGCTTCTTGCCTTATTTACAGTCAAAGTGATATGATCATTAAAGTTTAATTTTGTGTCTAATAGGATCCCAAGATCAATAAAAGAGTCCACTATTTCCAGTTGATGACCTCCAAGCAAGTAATTAACCGCGACAAAATTACTTCTTGAGAACCGCATACATTTGCATTTTTTAATATTCAGCTCCATCATGTTGTACTCGCACCACAAATAGAAATTATTGAGATCACTTTGAAGATAAATATGCTCAATGAAATTATTAAAGGAGAGAAAAAGTTTTACATCGTCAGCATACATTAAGATATTGGCAAAATTAATTATGTTGGGAAGATCATTTATAAACAGCGAAAAAAGAAGTGGACCAAGATGGCTGCCTTGAGGAACACCAGATAGCACATAAATATATTTAGATAAGCTATTGTTCACACATACAGTCTGCTTTCTACCAGTCAAATACGACTCTAGCCATCTTAAGCTCCTATGGTTTACACCCATTAAATCCAATTTAGTTAACAGTAGTTTGTGATTCACTTTATCGAACGCTTTGCTAAAATCCGTAAAAATTACATCAGTTTGCTTCTGTTGAGAAAAGGCCACATTTACCATGGATGTTAACTGAAGCACATTAGTCGTTGTTGAGCAGCCCTTTCGGAAACCATGTTGATGAGGTGATAGTAACGATGAAGTATGATGGATCAAAAAATCGGCAACCAGTTTCTCGAACATTTTTGGAATAGCACTCAGTTTTGCAATGCCCCTATAATTTGTAACATCAGACTTATTGCCAGATTTAAAAAGCGGTATAATATACGAGTCCTTCCAAAACATAGGAAAATATCCATAATTAATCGAGGTATTAAACAATATGACTAATGGTGTGATGAATGATTCTGCACATCGATTTAAAATACAACTTGGAACCCCATCAGGACCAGGACGAAAAGACATCTTTAACCTTTTCAGGTTTACTAAAATATCGCAGTCACTAAAAGTTGGAATAGATATTACTGGAGCCGATGTCAGCGGGAAAGGGTAATTATTTGTATCCATGTAAGCGGAGTTAAAATAAGTACTGGCGAAGAAATCAGCAAACATATCACATATGACATCAACACTTCCGGATTCTTTATCAGCAAATTTCATAAAGGATGGATAACCAGTTGATTTTCTCTTGGAATTTACAAACGTAAAGAAAGATCTAGGATTCTTAATAAAATTATTTTTCATTTTGTCCATATATGTTTTATATAATAAGTGATTTAGAATGTTATATTCAGACCGGCAAATAGAATATCTTCCATAATCAATAATCGAGCCAGACCTTTTGTATTTCTTGTAATACTTGTTCTTTTGATTTTTCAGTCGTGACAGTTGTTTCGAATTCCATGGTGGACCAACCAGAGTATATGAAGGTTTTAAGGGAACACAATTTTCAATTATTGAATGCACTTTCTTATAAAAGTTAGAAATCATCAAGTCAATATCAGAATCATTGTTAACAGGAATAGATAAGGTTTCATTCCAACAAGTATTTTTCATCATGTCATTAAATAAAGGGTAATTGGTTCGATTAAAACAGTAAACTTTACTTATTTTCGAAGGCTTAGCTTTGAAATTCGTTGGAAGGGAAAAATTAGTTTTTAAGGTCGGATGATATCGATCCTCAGGCAAAGTTACAGGTTCAGAACGTAAAACACTACAGTGATTAACATCATTAACAAATATAAGATCCAGTATTTTTCCAAAGTCATTACAAAGTGAGTTTATTTGATACAGTGATAGTCCAAAAATATCGTTTAGGAATACGTCATGGCAAGTCTTAGTTTTAATCGGAATTAAATAAGGCACATCAGGTACATGTTTCCATATAATTGAGGGTAGATTAAAATCACCCATAACAAAAACAGAATCGTCTTTTTTGGCACATTGGACAACAGATGTTATTGCGTCAACATGATCAGAGTAAACAGCATAGTCAGAATCAGGGGGAACATAAGAACACGAGAAGTAGACTTTAGACGTTTTTAATTTTACAACAACAGCAACAAATTCAATATTGGAAGTGTCAGTTACAAACTGTTCTGATGGATATAATGAAGAGACAGCAATTAATACACCACCTCCTCTGCGTGTATTACGATTGTATCTATAAATTTGATATTTGTTACAAAGAATTTCTGCATTAAAAACACCGTCATTAAGCCAAGTTTCCGTAAAGACAATTACATCATACATAAAATCATGACTATTAACGAAGAGTTTGGACAATTTAGTATTCAATCCACGAACATTTTGATATACTATTGATAAACTATCACAGTGAATATTTAGTTTTTTGTAATCTGCGGTGTAGGTAGACGTACAATATTATTCCTTTGTCTTTCCGAAGAAACATATTCCCGGACATATGTTTTTGCAGGCCAAAAATTAAAATCTTGTATTTTTTCAAAGTATTCGTCCGGAACTGTAATTTTAAAAGACGCTATTGTTCTCGGTTGCGAGTATGCAAATTTATGAATCGATAAATTAATCCCGTCACCTATTTTAGATCTTATATAAAATTCAATGTCCTTTATGGCAGTGTCAGAAGCTAAACGTGAGATAAAAATGCTTCTAGCAGGTGGTATGACTCTTAACGGCTTAGGTGTGGTTATCAAGGTGTTATTAATATCAGTGACTTTTGCAGCAGCTTTCGAGTAACTTGAAGTAGGTTGTGAGTTAGTAGGATTTTCAGTAACGGACGAAATATCAGCAGCGCGAGGTAAAGGTGAAATTAAATTTGTGGACGGTGATGTACAATTATTATTCAAAGAATATGACGGTTGCAATTCACAAGATGGAGTCATTACAACATTCTCATTCGGATCAGCAGCAGGTGGTAGTAATGGAGAAACATTTTGAGCAGATCTCAGACCATCCCTTTTACGTTTAGGTGATGCAGAATGTTGGCTACTAACAAATTTATCCAAATTAGGATATTTAGCAAATAACTCACCAAACTCTGTAAACTTCTTTTGCAATTCCATGAGATCATTACTAATTGTGTTAAATTTAACCTTAGAGTCCTTAAATAGTTTGTAGAATTCGATATTGACTTTTCTACAATCAGGACAAGTCCATTGAAGGAACTTCTGTGGATCAGCTAACGCATCAGCATCACGAGCCTTAAGACCACTACAAGTTATATGATAGAGGCTCATACATAGCCAGCATGAGACCATCCTAAGATTCCCAGTAGTGGAACAATTTGCTTTTGAACACTCCATTATATTAATTTAAAAGTATAAACCGCAATATACGACCTTTAGCAAATTCACAAACCAAGGCAGTTGCAATAAATAGTAGTGATTACAAAAAGTAACAATGTTTAACATATAAATTGACTGTCAATACTTTAGATAAATTTGGCAGCACTTAATAAACCGGTAATTAGTGTAAAACAGCTGGTTGTTTTTAATTTGTTTACTTTTGTTTTTGTTTTATTTTGTTTAGGATAATGTTGCTATGTAGGTGTTAGGATTAAAGATACTGTGTAAGTTTGTTGTTGTTCAATTTCAGTTACTTAATTTTGTTTTAATTCTGAGGATGAGTCACCAAGAATAAGATTGTCCGTTTTATATTTGTTTTTGTAAATTATAAATAAATATTGCATGAAGAGTTAGACTCTGTTGCTATGCGTTATTTCACTTTGATAAATTTCAAATCGGTATTTTTATGTTATTTTGACTATTTTTATGTCACGATTTATTGCCCAAAATGCAACTATAGAAAATATTTTCAGGATGCAAAACTTCAAAAACACAGATACTACACAAAAATCTTGCAGGAGCACAAACATAAACACGTCCGATCACTTCAACAATCAGATTGTATTGTATTGATTGTATATTAATTGATAAAAATTTCTGAAATGAATGAAAAATAAAAAGTTGTAAATTATTTCAATAAATATAATATAAGAAAATTTTGTAAAAAATTATTCGAAATACATTTTACTAAAATACTCATTATGCAAAATGATTAATAGACTCTAATATTTCTGATATATCTTCATACATATTTATCATCATCTTTATCTTCATTTTCATATTTTTCAGATGATCTAATTTTGTTAGCAATTTCGTTTGTTATTTTGTCAGTGTAATAGTACGCATTTTCGAATTGTAATCCTTCTCGAATTTGTATTATTGAACATAACAACTCAGGTTTAATTCGATTTCGAATTTTATTTTAAATTAAAGCCATTAAACTGAAAAGCCTTTCAACTTCGGGTTTAGAAAATGGTAAAACGAGTAATGACAATACAAAAATGGACAATTCTTTAAATGTATTTTAGCCGACTGAATTTTTAAAATTATATACCTTACTCCAAAAAGATATCGTATCAGACTTTTCATCCCAACGTTGCTTAGTAATATAAGACCACTGATTTTGAATAATATTTATATCAGATGAATTATACTTAAGCTCTTCTAAAATATGTGTAATTGGGCTCCTTAAATGACTTAGAGTATTGTGTATAGAAAACATAGAAATGTTTTTTAATATATTAATATTATTAGGCAAATAAGTTCTTAATTGTTTAACAAGTTCCTTTAGAAACTCATTTACTCGCCACACTGATAGAAATTAACTTCAAATGTTCATAAAAGTTTTGTTTTGTGATAGTAATGAAATACTTTGGTGTAAAAAAATTCTTTTGGAGTAAAAAAAAATTTAGGAGTAAAAAAAAATTTTTTTGGAGTAAAAAAAATAAATATAAATATCAAGCAAATAATGCTAGAAAGCATAATTTTCAAAAAAATAAATGCATTTTCACGAAACATAATGCTAAATCTAGCACTGAAAGTGCTAAAATGGCAGCACTGATGTATGTATGTTCATTGTTACGTTAATTTTATGTCTATTATTGTTGTAAGTTTATAAAATTTTGTAAGTTCTGCCAGTGTTGTGTTCAATTATTATCTTATTAATGTTAATTTAATAGTTATTAATTTAATAATATTAATTACGAAAAATTTTAACCTTTTTTTAGTTTATATAATTTTCATACAGTTTTTTAGTTATTAAAGGGTCCGCCATCTAACGTTTTTTCTTTCAACTAGTGCTTATTTCGTGAATGGTAACACTTAGCTCATGTCTGATTTGACAGATAATTAGTTTTCTCCTTCCGCTGAACGAATATTGACCATCCAATGCGATTTCGCTTCGCTATGTGAGACTGCGATCGACTTACAGAATATGCCGATTTTGGCAAAAAAAATCATCTTTTCAGATGAAGTTTATTTTGATCTTGGCGGGTATGTAAACAAGCAAAATTGTCGCATTTGGGGCACTGAAACCCCGCACGCATACATTGAAAAGCCGACGCACCCTAAACGTGTCACTGTTTTGTGCCGATTTTGGTCCAGAGCCATAATTGGACCATTTTTCTTCGAAAATGAGCAAGGAGTGGCCGTTACAGTCAATGGCGATCGTTATCGGGCCATGTTGAACGAATTTTTGTTCACAAAAATTCGAGAGGAGGATATTGGCAACATTTGGTTTCAACAGGACGGCGCTACGTGCCATACAGACGAAGCTGCACTCGATGTTTTGCGCCCTGTTTTTGAAGATCGTATTATCAGCCGCAGAGCTGATGTCGTTTGGCCACCTCGGGGCTGCAATTTGACACCGTTGGACTATTATTTGACGCTTTAAAGGACAATATTCGCGAAGCCATTGGTAAAATACAGCTGCACACAATCGATAATGTGCTTAAAAATTGGACCGATCGTGTAGGCTACTGCATGGCCAGCAGAGGCAGCCATTTGAATGAAATTATTTTCCATTATTAACCGGAAGGATTGTACTTTCAAATAAAAAAGGAAATTTGAGAAAACATTCAGTAGTTTTTTTTAAAGCATTTTCAAGAAAAAAGTTATTTGGCGGACCCTGTATTTAAAAATATAAAAAAAAAATATTTTGATGCCGATTTATAAATAATTAAAACAATGTATAATACCTAGCGTTTTTATTTAAAAATACTTTTAAAACAAAAAAGGAAAACAACATTAACAAATTTCATGTCAAACGCATAGTTGGATAGTCAAATAAAAGAGACTGTTTTAACACTTGGAACCGAAACCTTTTGCTTTTATTACTGTTTCCAAATGAATAATCTCATATCTAGTGTCCAATTGTACGTTTGTATCGCGTCTAGAATCTGCGTGCTATTTTAATTAAGTACTAAAATCGAATTCGGAAAACATCACATTATAGCCAGTGGATTTAAACTTCCTGCTTTACATGCAGATAGAAACTCTGTATGATATACTATATGTATAATGATGCAGTTTCCTGTTTAACATCCAAAATGTCTTCGAAAATTAAGTTAAGGCGTACATGACGTTAAAATTTTTTACCCAATGCTAAGATTAGTATAAAAACAATGAAATACATTAGCATTTACAATTCTTTCGAAAAAATCTAGGTTCCGTAAACGACAAGCAGCCTTCACGAAGAGAAGCGGCGTTCAATCGCCTTGACGTGGTATGTAGGCGTATACTACAAGGAATGAGCTGACTATAACGCTAAAGAATTATCACCGGATTAAGATGTTATGCAACCTATGCTGACTTTAAGTCAGGATGGGGATCCTCAAATTGCTCAATCGTTAGTGAAGTCTCTTAGAACCCAGGCCGATTTCAAGAGCAATTAGGCCTTGGCATATCATACGATCTTGAATTAAAAGAAAGCCTTTATGGATAGTAAAAAAATTAAAATTAAATTAAATAAAATAAACTGCAGGGCACAGACCGCTGCTGAACTCGCGAACCGGAGTTCGTTACGAAACTCCACAGAGGCATAGCTTTAAACAACAGAAGCAAAACAGTGGCAAAGCCAATGGAAGGAGGGGGAAGATACCCAAAAATATTACTTGAGCATTGAGTGCAGGAGCGAAATCATGAACCAAAACAGTAGATGAGATGTTTTACATGCGTTAAGATTTTTATTTTGCATTATTAACTGACATTGTGATTTTTTAACGCTGTCATCTTTCTTGCTAACACTTAACACTTGATATCAATGCTATAACGCTAGCATTTCTTCAGTAATTTTTTAAATCAAACTTTAAATAAATTTTTTATTGCTTCATACAAAATACTGTATATTTGTATATGACAGCGTTGCATTTTAAGTTTTACTCAATATTTTAACAATTTGCGTATTTATTGCGCAATTATTAATTGAAACTTTGTGCTCAATAATGGCGCTTATTGCGATTTACGCAATAAAGGTGCATATGTGAACACCGTATAATACTATCATCGAGTTGAATGTATTTGTCATCAATATTGAAGTTCTAAAAGCGGTAGTTAAGTTCCAGATAAAATTCGGTTCGTTTATTTTAATATAAAGATTTTGCTTTCCCTTGCGGTCAACTAACCCTAAACAAAGTTTTAAACAACTCATTCAGCAGTATTATATATTTTTTAACCAAGTAAATTTAAAATAATATCTAATCCTACTCCTAATTAAGTTTTAACAATGTCGTGGATAAAAACTCTGCCAAAATTGTACAAAATATGAATCTTTAAAGTTCAGTTCAATTCAAAAATTCTTTTATTAACTACAGATAAACTACTGCAAAATCAAATTTTAAATTGCAAGCTTATATTGTATTCTTGAATTAATTTATGCCTTAAGCTATAAATACTCGCATACAATAGTAGAATCGTCGACAACAATCGAAATATGGCACACCAAAAAACAATCTTTCTTAACACCAAAATCGTAAAAGCAAAGCGAAAAGAACTTCAAAGTGCAGAATTCTTTTACGTAATACTAAACAAAGTGTTACTATTATAAAAATAAGGTGTGATGGAAGATCGCATCTTCAATTCTACACAGTCCATCAGCAATTACTATAACAGAGTCAGCATACAGAAAATAAAAAAGAAAGATACAATAACATCAGAACACCGACAATAATAAGGTAAGATTCCATTTTTCAAACAGGTACAACGTATCGCCTAAAAAGTGAGAAGATATTCAATCGAATAGCTTATGTGTTTTTCCTACAGTCAAAGGCATACATATTAGCGACGCCTTATTAATAAAATACAATAATATGAACTTTCATACATATGAATGTGTATAAAAAACATATTTTGTTTATGTTTATTAATAAGAAAACAATTACGAGCGGAGTGCCAAAGTTCATATGCTCAGTGTAGTGTAACAAGCCAGAGTCTATATTGCGAACTGAATCCACGACCTTTACACTAATAGATTAGCACACCACCGAGTAAAAAATGTGTGTCATTTAAATATGATTTAACGCCATTATTTCAACTTGTCGTTAACTAAAGGGACGATTTTAACGGGCAAATAAATTGTGGACAATAAGGTAGAAGTAAGCGTTAAGCTAAAGAAGGGATCATCCTACTTCTAACTTTTAAAGTTAAGTTTATGTTTAAACTTGCCATATTATGTATTATTTTCAATATGGCTACTTCAAATGTAAAAAGAAGCCCGCCGCACTGCGTTTAAAAAGAACTTGTTTAATTGAGCAGTGTTATCGACATCGCTCCGGCATTGCTATATTTTTGAAAATATATCAAAATACATTGCATGGTATACAAATTTACAGTGGTTAGAGTAGTACAATGCCAATGTAGTTAAGTTGGTAGCGTACTAGCCTGTATGTAGATGCGTGGGATGAGTTTGCCACTACAGACTGTGATCTTGTACACATACATAAATACATAATTGGCCATTACAACACTTCAGTCACGATTACGGCCTAGCTTCTCACGACCACTCATGTTTTGTGTGTTAATTTGTATACATGCGTGGCGGGACCTACAAGTTACAGTCGACTCCGAACGACAGATTTTTGAGAAATTTGTTCATGGCAGGTTAATTACTCTCAGAGTTTTTGCCAGAAATCTGCTGAGAAGATTTTCGCCGAAGAAATATATTGGAACCGTGGCTTCGCCTCTAGTAAGCCAACTCACTACCTACTTGAGCTTACAATTAAGGATTATTTAAAAAATAATAATTATAAAAAATATCTATATAACGTTAGGTGCCCTGATAGTCTAGTGGATAGTGTGCGTGAGAGTCGTAGGTTCGATTCCCACCAAAGACTCTGCTCTGTTACACTACAGTGGTCATTTGGTTTAAGTTACTCAGCTCGTATATAATTAAATATGATTTGTAATTGAATTGTAATTAACAAATAAATAAATATATAAATGATGCGGATGGTACAACAATAAAAATCACAAACGAATGCGTAAGTACAGTACAGTGATGGCAATCGATGTTAAATATTTTTTTATGTTTAAGATTTTATCGTTTATTGCTAAATCAACACTAAAAAATAATAATATATGTATTTAAAATATGAATAAAAAATTACAATTATAATTTGTTTGTCACTCGTGGTAAAAATTTATCAGAAAGTTTTATTAAAAATGAGTGAATAATGTAATCGAATGGGAATAATCTCTTTCGTGCTGCGCCTATCATTAGCACTTTTATTGAGTACAATATTTTATGTGTTCAGACATAACAGCTGCTTATTCAATATTCATTTGACAGCTGGTAAACAAAACAGCTGGTTGTTTCAACAACATTGTTTTTATTTTGCTTTTTTTTTGTCGTTGTTGACATTTGAGTTGTCAAATATCATACATACATACACAAGACAGTGCTGCATTTTAAGTTTTACTCAATATTACAATTTGCGTTTTTATTGCCCAATAATTAATTTAAACCTTTTATGAGATATTGAGTTCAATAATGGCTATTATTGCGATTTACGCAATAAAGGTGCATTTTTGCACACCGTATTAGTGACCTGATCTAATTTATTTTACAATTTAAATTTCATTAGTCCCTAAGTTTTTTGTCAGCAACTGTGTATTCGTATAATCATATTTAATATCAGGATATTGAAGAAACTTTATGGCAAATACAAGATGAGTATGGCGTTGGCTTATTCACTTTTAGTTGTACAAAGTAGTGAGCACCGCAGAGAGCGCGACTAAAATTAAAAAAAAAACAAAACTGAGAAAAGGAGAATACGAAAGGTTTGTGTCACGACCGACCCTTCATCTCTGCAGTCTTAACTGCAGTACAATACCTGTGGTATTATATTAAATAGCTAAAGTAACCAAACAGAAATACCGAGAAGGCAAAAGAAAAATATAGACGGACGGACAAACCTACGCCTAGAACGTGCCTGCATTGATGTGTTCGGTAAAGTTAATGTTCATGTGCAAAACACAATAGTTTGCAGTTATTGTTGTTGCCAGCTATTAAAATGTCTTGGGAAGCGTTGGCGAAAATCATAGGAACTTCTAAAAGCACACATTGAAGATTCACTTCTTACTATCGTTTCTTCTTCGCTCTTTGTTTGGACCAACAAATATTTCGCTTATGTATTGTCGCTATGCTGACTCTACATTCGTCACCATTGAAATCAATTTTATTTCCTTTGCTTTGCCAAAGGAGTTGGCAATACCATGGTAATAGTGATGAAAGTGGTAATGGTGTTGGTATTAAAGAACGAAGAAAGATTGTATTTTGGTTTTTAGTTGGAGCATCATAACAACCATTGTTTCGTCGTAATCAGATCAAGCAATTTATATTTTAGCAATTCCAAACGTGTTGCAGAAACAATAGCTGTTCACACTCAAAAGTATATGAATTGCAAAACGTGACATGTACTTTTTTCTCCTTTACACGTCTGAAAAATTCCATAATTTGAGCCTACTAAGAATATAAAAAGAAAACCAATAAGGAATCAAACAAAAAGAAGGCACAGCAAGTAAGAATATGAAGGAAAAATTAATAATTGTTTGTTATCACAATTAGTTCTAAATCCCGGAATGTTTTTATAAGTTTACAATAAAAAGTGAAAGTTTAGGACCATTTGGAATTTGTTTTACTCGTAATTTTTTAGTCAATGAGGATTGAATTTTCACTGTTCAGCTACTTTGTACGGACAATTTACTGCAAAGTTTTGTTGAATTTTCAAAATTTTATAACTCCATCCTATGACACAAAAATGCTCCGTATATAGGCGGTTTTTTTAACGTTTTTTGATTTATTTATATTTTTAAAACACTATACATATATACAGAATTGATCATTGCAGCACTTCATTCAGGCTTAGAGCCTAACTTCTCACACTGCTTATATGATATATATGAATGGTGGGTTAAAGCCGACTCCGAATGACAGATTTTTTTTTTAAACTTTTCATGGCAATTTTATTTACTCTCTGAGTTTTTGCCAGAAGACTACTGAGAAGAAGTCGCCGAAGAAATGATTTTCAAATTTCGTTTTGTTCGAGATGTCTGACCAGGAATTTGAACCGTGGCCTTAAGTCTAATAAACTAACACACTACCTACTAGACTACGGCGACTTCTTAACACACTAGTTTATTGTAAAATTACTCTACGATGTGTTTTCAGCCATATCAGCTGGGCTGCCAATTTTTTAATATTTCAGTCAACATTGAGATATTTTCCATGTTTTCGAAGAGATATTAGGAAATTCTACTTTTTACTGAGGTTTACTTGGAAATCAACCACAAGGTACCTAGATATTTGACTGGATATGAAATATACGTATTCCTAGAGAAAAGCATCCATTCCAAAAACAATCTCAACGTCCACTGTGTACAAATACAGATCCATTGCTATTCTATCAACAATAGATAAAAATTTTTTAAAAAAATGGTTCAATATGATAAGCTTTTGATATATTTAGAGGGGAACAATATGTTGTACAAATATAAATTTGGTTTTAGAAAAGGTGTTAGTACTCAAGATGCTGTCTTAAACATACTTGTAAAGGTTTGGATGATGGATTCAGTGGAGGTGCTGGAATATTCTTTGATTTTTCTAAGGCATTTTATCTTGTGGACCATGAAATAATGTTACAACAGTTAAAATATTATGGTCTTCAAGGTCGTGAGCTCATGTTATTTAAAAATTATTTCATTAACAGGAAACAGTTTGTACAAATTAATAGTTCAATAGTTTTATTGGTACTGCTGAATACGGTGTTCGACAGTGAAGTGGCTTATGCTCTTTACTATTTTCAATTTATTTAAATGACCTAAAAAATTTAGATCTAACCGGTCAGTTATTATGTTTGCTGATGACATTAGATTGTTTTATCCAATTAATTTCCATTTAGTTGGGCCTAAGTTAGTTAGATTTAGACCTCGTGCAGTAAATTCAGACAACAATTTCTTTGTATTCTTACTACTCGTTCGTTGCCTGTTTTGTCTTGCCTTTTTATATGCCAACGCAAATAGTCTGATGAAGGTTCTTGAAGTCGAACGTTCGTGGTTTCGCCTTATCGAGAAGTCTATCGAGTTTTCATTGATGTTTGTGTATTTTGTTCACGATGCTTATTGTTGCGTTCTCGCTTACTTGTTTATCCCATTTTCTTTCATACTCATGGCATTTATTTTTGTAGCTTTTGTTTATCATTTTAATGTTAAACGATGTCACACCGTTTCCATTTTCGTAACAATATTCTCCATGTGTCGTTCAAACGGCGCTAATTGGTATATTACTTTTATTGATATTCCGCTATGTTGTAATTCTGACTAAAGGATTGCAATGATAAATCAAGTAAGATATTATTTTTTTCTTTATTATCAACTAGCTGTACCCTGCGCGCTTTGCTGCACTACAAACTAAAATAAATTTGAAGGAAAGACATTAGACAAATATCCAATTAAGTTTGAATCATTTTATTGATTTTGTTTCCCGTTGTCCAGATGATTCAGACGAACGGGCCTGAGTAGTACGCATTCGATCAAGTGATTCATTGTTCAAGTGATTCATGCGAACGGATCTGTGCGGCATGTACTCGAAGATTTTTCAGTCTCAATGCTGATTCTGAGGCTAGTAATGCTCTTTTCTTTTCTTTTCAACACAGGATCAAATGCACAGTTTACGATTTAATTAATTGCGAAGAATTTTCAGTGGCGCCACCTGTCGGAAATTGGTTATACCAACTTACAAACCTTCGTCGGCTCATGCGCAACAACTTTGCTAAAGATTAAATGCATAGTTTACGATTCCATAAAGTACATTCATTTTTATATATATAGATAATTTAAACTTGAAAAAAAAAAATAAATAAAACAAAAGTCTACGAATTTAATTTTGGCTATATTTTTTCTTATTTGGTGAATTTTTTCACAAATGTTGGTTACAAAATTTTTTTCTTTCCCTTCTATCTTTCCCCCCGCGTCGTTCTTTACACTTTATTTTCTTTGGTTTTATACATCAAGAATCACAGATAGCATACTTGTAGGGGTAACTACTATGCGTATGAGTAATATATTTCAAATGCAATTAAATATTAAGTATGTAGTATGTAGCATACGTGGGCATGGCCCCTCGCTCATTTGGAATATCAACATAAAAAGTAGCCTATAACTCCTTCCAGACATACAGGAAGATACTGTGAAAATTTCAAGAAAATCGGTTCAGCCGTTTAATCGTCTATAAACTTCAAACATACAAACATACAATCAAACACACATTCATTTTTATATATAAGATTTAATTTAAGAAATTTTACGTGATAAGTTACTTTATGAAATGGTTTCAGTGGTATTCTAAGACAATAAAATTATGTGGAAATCTCTGAAAATACATCGCAAGTCGTTTAGAGTGATAGCGCAAATATCTTTCAGAGTTACTGATGTAAGAAATATGTATTTTCTATAACAAATGGTTCTTAGCTTTGATTGCTAATACTAATTGGAATTTGATATTCTTAATACTTCTATTACGAAATTGTATACTCTTGTTGTCTCCGATATCCTTTACTCGAAAAAAATTCCTCCAATACTGTACAATTGTCTCAACCTGCATAGCACAATCCACAAAATTATAGACGTTTTATAGCAAAATTGTGTTGCATCACGTTTACCAGCAATATTTGAACCAGAAGTCGGCACAAAGAGAACACGATTAAAATGTGACCGTAGTTGTGAGAAGCATGTGTATCAGAGATCAGAAATTAATCGTTTTTTCGCTACTCATAAGCACTCATGAAATTTTGAATATAAGTCAACAATATTGAAACTTAACTTCTCTGATTCATTTATACTCAGTACAACGATGATTTATAAGTATGAGTACAATTAGTATGAGTACAACTTTGACACCAAACTCATACCATTCGAAATATGTTTGATTCATATGCCTACTCATTCAGATTCATAACTTTAGAAAAATACTTATAATCAGACGTCGGCACAAAGAGAACATGATGAGTGTATTTGTGAGAGGCATGTTTTACCACAGAGGAAGATTGTTAGTAATATTTTCAAGTCTACTTATTAAAGACACCGTATTTAACTTGGCAAGTATTTTTCCAAAAATCGAAATCATTTCGCATTGATAGTAGTGAATCCTACTGTAATATTTCTTTGGGTGTATAATTGAAGTCTGCAAAAGCAACTGAATGCATTTTTACTCTCTTTTTACGAATATTGTTGACGTTCGTGTCCTATGTGTGTAAAAAACCGAAGATGTTCGGCCCCTAGGCCCCATAGCTGACCTCTGATCTAAACAATGTACATATTATAGTTATTTATATAAATAAATATTTAAAACAAACACTGTTTCCAAAATATTTACGATATTAATAGAGAAAATAAAGGCAATA
Source organism: Sarcophaga rosellei (assembly GCA_930367235.1). Taxonomy (NCBI): domain Eukaryota; kingdom Metazoa; phylum Arthropoda; class Insecta; order Diptera; family Sarcophagidae; genus Sarcophaga; species Sarcophaga rosellei. The sequence continues at coordinate 28,717,928 of OV884020.1, read as the reverse complement.
AGTAATCGATTTCAAAAAGGGAATGTTACCATATCATTACTTTAGAAGCCAGAATTCTAAACTCGAAATGTCATAATACTTCAGATATTCTCAGAATGGTTATCTTATTTTTAAAGGTAATCAGTGCAAGTGGTAGCAAGTAAGAAATCAATTACAAGTAATTTACGAAAAAAAAATTCTATTACAAATAAATATACCAACGAGACTCCTCATCGTTTATTTATTAATTTTCAATTAAATTATGCAATGCAATAAGTTCAAAATATTTATTTTTTGCAATTCAAAACCTGTAAAAAATTTCACCTTTCGTAACTTTAGTTTATATATGTATGTATATCAAATTGTATGTACAAAATTCCTAACATTGGTTTCAAGTGGAGTGGGAGACTTTTCAATTATTTCCCATCTCCTTTTTGACCGATGACACGTGAAGATCTTTATGTAAATTTAAGATTTTCTTGAACCATGGTGTTGCCATAATCATAAGTAAGGTAAACAGAGTTATTTGAAAAGATATGTATTTTTATCACTTTATTAGTCGTTTGAGTTACTAACACAATAAATACATTGTCCGTGAACCAAATTACCAATTTGTTTATCTGTGATCTTTTTCAAAATTTAAATGTAAACACATTATTATACGAAAAAATTCCCACTATTTTTAACAATTCCCTTTTTTACACATTTGTGCTGACAAGTGTTAGAAGTGTATCGGTTTGTGTCTTAGATATAAAACAATATCATTGCCATGTATACCGCGCTTCTGACACCAATAACTTTTGTTTATTTTAAATAATTTTTCTCTATCCAAAAATAATACAAGCAATGATCTATACTATGCCTGCTGGCTTGGCTATACAATCCACAACTTAAAATGTATTAGTCTGGCAGCACAGAGTGTCGAAAACCTTAACAAGGACAAACGCTTCGTTTTTAATGTACACCTAATTCTGTTTTTAAACGGTCTTTTTCTACACGGTTTTGATATAACACGGTTTGAAAATAAAATATTTTTAATTTTTTTTAAACGATTTTATTCCATTTAGCACGATTTAAAATTTTTTGTGCCTAAATTTTTTTGTCAAATTTAATTTTTGCAAAGTATGTTCATATCACAAATTTAAGGGAATTCCCTTTTTGCGCGTACAAGCAAATTTACTGGACAAAGTAAATGTAAATGGCACAAATTTACGGGAATTCACTTTTCGTGCATGTATGGCTCGTTACAAAAAGGTAGCTAGAATTGGCGAACAACGTCTCATAACAGAGTTCATTGTTAAAAATGTAGATGCTGAACGAGCAAGAAAAAGTCCAGTTCAAAATTATTCCAGCGATGATAGTGATTGTATACGCGTTCGAAGCAAGCGAATGCGAATAACTGATGATGACAGCAATTAAATTTATGTTCCTGTATTTATGATTATCACTTATTTTTTTACCTTATCCTTTTCGTTAACAACATAGCTGTTTAACTCAATTGTTTTTAGTTCCTTAACTTGCCTGAACATTTAATTTATATTATTTTTGAGCTTAGAAGGCATTTTTTTATCTTTAATAACTATGCTTGTAAAAATAAACTTTATATGTGTGATTTAATAAAATAAACATGAATACTTCTTCTTAAAAAATCCTTGTTTTTCACTAAATTTTAATAGGTTTTAGAGGTTATTAACCAATTACCTATTTTTGCATAAGATCAATGTCTTTTTTACACGGGTTTTTTCTGGAACCAATCTACCGTGTAAAAACAGAATTAGGTGTAATTGTGTTTTCTGACTTTTAAGAAGATAGAAAGTAATTTTTCTCTACGTTATCAACAGTTGCAAAATTTAAATTTTGAAATTGAACTGAACTTTAACTGAAGAACTTTTTTGCACCAAATGGTACTTTTGTACGAAATTATTTTTTTATTCTAAATACATGTACAGAATGGAATAGAAAAACTAACGATTTATACATGTTTCTCATATAAAAAACAAAAACGACAGATTCGGAACGTAACAGAACTTAAAAACTCCGTTTAAAGCTCAGTTACTCGACCGTAGCATAATATAACACTAACGTCTACTGAACGTAAAAATGTAAGTGCAATTATAGAACGTTAAAACGTGTCATATGTTTTAAGGTAAACAAATCAATAAAAGAAATAAAGAAAAACAAAGGTTAGGTTAGGTTAGAGGACGTGTACTTGTCAATTAAGACAAGTACAGTACCCGGAGGTCGAATTGACCCATTGTACAACGTCCTTAAAGAGGAAGGATAATAGAGGCAATAGGATAGAAAGGTTGTAGGAAAGGGAGAATGGGAAGCGGAGGGGTTACACATACCCAACAAAGAAGAGAGAGCGGGACTACCCTGATGAAGCCCTAGCGCAACAACTCAAAAATGCAACGGCATTGAGCAGTTTTATCGACATTGCTCCGGCACTGCCATATTTTTTCAGAAAGTTAACTTTATTTAATCTGTACGTTTTAATAACGAAAATAAGTTACAGGTAACTTTACAGTTCCCTTTAGCTAAAGGTACCTTTAACTAAACCCAAGTTGTAGTAATAGCTCCTAATATGGCGCCTTTTGTTTTTCTTTAATTCAGCTGTTAACCAGTGTTCATTATAGCGTTTTTAAATTCATTTCAACTATTTTATTATATTGAGTGCTTTTGTATATGGTTTCCATATAAATAGACAAGCAAGTGAAATCGTATATCCTACAGAAACAAGTCAGGTATTTCGGAAACCAAATTTGTAGGAATGTTAACACGTTTTTATCTTATCTAGTAAAAGTAAAATGCAAAATGAAATGCTTTTCGAATACTTTAATTAGTTCAAAATGGATAACTATATTTTTATAATTTAAAATAAAAATAAACACTACCTATGTAATGTAATAGCAACATAGTGTTTTTTTTTATTTTAAATTGTAAAAGTTAATAATGAAATAAACTATAATTTGGGTTTTTAAAATACATATGTTAAGTTTTATTTAAAGACAAAAATATATGTAAAAAACAGTAAAATATGAACACTATGCTATTTTCAAAATAGTTATAAAATAAATTAGCAATGTATTTGCATTAGTTTCGGTTCTAACAATATTCTAGAGCGGTTGGTTTGTTGTTGAAAATTGATAATGTCATCTAGGCATATGGTCGACAAGATCTTATCGTACTGTATCCAGTTTGAAGTCGCCGTAGTCTAATAGGTAGTGTGCTGGCTTATTAGACAAAAGGCCTCGGGTTAAAACCAGGGTCAGACATCAATACGAAATACAGTGCACTCGGGAAAACGTCAACTAATTAAAACCGCGGGTGTGGACGTTTACCAAATTGTTGACGTTTATGAATGTAAAAAATTTTAATAAAAACATATTGATAGTGTGCTTTAAAATGGTTTTATTGACTATAAACTAAAACCAAACATAAACAAATCCAAAAAAGAAACAAAAAAGGCTTTCAGCCTAACTAAAACTAAAAGAACACATTTTAAATAAGATCATATGTTCAATTTTCTAAAAAAAATCTGTTATTTTTTCCTTTCTAATATTTGGAAGAGAGCTTTTTCTCGCAAACGTCTTAATACATTTAAGTCATTTTGCTCAACATTCCTGCATTGAGCCCAATCCAAAGCCCGGTTAAATATTTCGAAAAGGCAACTGAATATAAGAAAGACTATACATGTCGATGGCTTAATATAGAAAGGTCGTATCTCGTTTTTTTTTCAAAATCGGGGTTTTTACATATTCTGGTAGACAAAACTCCCATACACATCCTATGAAAAATTCATATTCAATAAAATTCCTTTGTTGACGAATAGTTGATTTACAGTAATTAAAAGAAACATAACATAACATATTTGTTTTAGATTTTATTAAGTTTTTTCCTTCTCCTGTAAAGTACTGAAAATGTAAGATACGACCTTTCTATATTAAGCCATCGATATGTAAATACAGATTTATTTTCTACTCTACATACTTATAAGGGAAATCCCGAATTTCTGAACTAATTTCATAAAATAAATGTGTGTGTACACAAAACTGTGTATTTTAACTGTTGCTAAATTCAAAATTGCGTTTTATTTAAAGTTGACGTTTTAGAGCTTTGTAGTTTGGTTGACGTTTTAGAGTAGACAATGTAAAAAATTAAGGTTGACGTTTTGGGATGCTGACGTAAACGAGTGTTGACGTTTTCCCCAGTGCACTGTATGAAAAAAAATATTTCTTCGGCGACTTCCCCTCAGCAGATTTCTGGCAAAAACTCTGAGGGTAAATAAAATCGCTATGAAAGTTTCTCAAAAATCTGTCGTTCGGAGTCGACTTTAAAATGTAGGTAACGCCACTCTTGTATAAAATAAACACAAGCAACATGAGTGGTGTGAGAAGCTAGGCCGTAATCCTGGCTGAAGGGTTGTAATCATTGTTGCCAATTTGACGTTTTTCCCGTCAAATCTGACGTTTTTGCAATGCCAATTACGGGAAATAATGCTTTTTAGCGGTTAGCGTGAAATCTGGAGTTTTTACAGCGCTTTAGCGTTTTTCCAAAAAAAAATGCAATTATATATTTGTATTCGAGAGTCGAAGTAGAAAAAGTACAAAGCAAAAATCGAAAACGCAAAGTTGAAATCTATTTCAAATGAAGGTGAAGCTTAAAGTGTAGTATTTAAAATAAGAAGGCAGAAAAAAGAAAAAATGTCAAAAAAGTAAGTACATGACAAAAAAAAGGATAAAATTGTTACAACATAAATTATATATAATTACATATATAATTTTAAAATGTACATTTAAAATGAATTTTCTCTTTAAAAAGTTGTGGCACCTCAGTATCTACAAAAGTTTCGAAACGAATGGATGGTTTCGAAACTAAAAGGATAGCTAACAAAAAGTGAAAAAAATCCTACAAAACGTTTTTGCAAGCATTGCAAATGTGCCTTATCCGGAAAGTTGAGCGATTTAATTAATCACGGAGAAACCCAAAAACATAAAACCGCAGCCTCTTTATGTAAGGTTCATGTTGGCGGAAACTTGACTTTCAACCCGTGATAGCTGAAAAGTCCAAAAAGCAGGAAATTGAATTGGTATTATTTACTTGCCAACATTCGTCGACCAATTCTGTGGATCATTTAACAGAATTGTGCAAAGCCCATTTTGAAGACGGCAAACAACTACGGATGCACAGAAGAAAATGCACAAACATTATTAAAAATGTTTTGTCACCGTATTTTACGTATCAATTACGAATATATTATAAAATGCATAAGACTGGCACTATATTTTTGAAAAAACAATTCAATAAAAAACATGTGTAATTATTTACATTTTATTTTATTTAACGTTAATTTAAAATTTTCAAACTATGTATTTATTTGACGGGTTTCTGACGGTTTTGTAAAAATTTAATTTAGCGATTTCTGGCGATTTTTAAAGCCCAATTTGACGGGAAATTTTGAAAAAAATTTGGCGACACTGGTTGTAATGCCTAATTATGTATATTATGAATCCAGTTTATCAAAACTTGTTGCAATATGTCGCAATATTGATTTTAGTATATTCTCCAAATTCTCAGTCTGATTTGAATCTGGAGACAGTGCGGGTTTTGTGAAATTACGAAAATTCCGGGATTCGGGATTACCCGATTGGCACCCCTAAAGATGACTGATGAAGCAAGGTCTTGTTCATTATGAGCTCTACAAACCAATCCTAATTTCCGCTTTTAACATTTGATGACATCGAAACAATTAAAATACAGAATCAAAAATCATCAGACCACATGAATCAAATTGAAACAGCACGACACATTTCGAAACGTTTGTTCAACGTTACTCAAATCACAAAAATATCTTTAATATGAAGTAGGAAATGCAATATGTATACATATATGTATATAATATGTATGTATATAAGAAAAACTTTAAGCGCACTCTACTTCAAAATTAATCATTTGCCAATAATTTCGTAACAAATACGTACCATATTTATATAGACTTGTGTTCTTTTAGTCAAAACATACTTATATGTATGTATTTTCATCTTTTTAAATGTATAACAGTCTGGATCTGTACTTTCATTTAAAAAAACATACTTTTTTATTAAAAATGTGAACGGAATGATAAATTTTGTCTAACATTAATTCATGTACCTATGCACCTATTGTTTGTAAATATCTGTTAACTTCGTTGCCCTTTTATTTCAATTTACCCTTTTCCTTATAACCCCTCATATTTATTAAAAATGGAAGTACACACCAACACCAACAGTCGTTATTTCGATTGAAAGAAAAAAAAGAGAATGGGTTTCAAGACTTCTCTACGTTCCTATGTGTGAATTCTCTATTTTTACCAAAGAATAAAACATCTGTATCTACACATTTGAGTAAATATTTCAATTTGAAATAAAAATAAAAAAATTTGAGAAAAATAAAACAGTTAATAATTGCACGTTTGAAGAGAAAGTAATGGAAATGAAACAAAACAAAAAATTTTAAAATGAAAAAAGGACGAAAGACGAAAGAGTGATTCACAAATACCTGAACGTATTCACGTTCAAGTTAATCAAATGTAAGATGATTTTGCGCAGAATTTAAAGAGACTTGGGTTACAGACAGAATGATGAGTAATGTAGAAAACCGAATAGAATTGAAGTACAACAAAATCTTTTCAAAGAGAATTTCTTCCAAAATATGTATATTAAATTACTGTGCTCATTTGGTAGCATATTTACCAAATGTAAGGTCTAGTTGATGAGCACATAAAGGCATGTAGAATAGCTCTTTTCCTAGGAGTCATAAATTGTACATATCAACACATAGACACGGGAACTTGATGGAAATAGTTCACAATAATTAAAGATTTTTCGTAGAAAAAAAATTCGTCTTTCTATTGAAATTCAATTTGTTATTTCATTTAAATTATATCCCGTATAAAATTATTTAATTTTACAATGCAGCGAACTCATTTTGCATCTAAAAGATGAATTGAAAGAATTAATTATTAAATAAACTATGCGACAAAATAAAAAAATGAAATACACCCACCTAATGATATAGTGTAAGTTGTGAGTTTTGTTGAGTAGAACTCAAATATATATTTTTTTATATTTCTGGAGCAGTTATATTTTCAAAAGAACTTTTAGTTTAAAAATGTTCAGAATTTTTGATGGATCCTGATTGTTTAGCGGAAAATATGTCAATTTCACGTTTGAGTTGACCAATGAGGAATAATAATATTTGCAAAAAACGCAAGTATTAGCCGACTTCCCGTAGTCGTGCAAACGAGAAATTGACACATTTAGCGATAAACAATCAAGATCCACCAAAGTTATTAACATTTTTGAACTGAAAGTTCATTTGATTAGAATACATATATAAAAATTATAACACGACTGTTATACTATTTAAATAATAACTACTGTAATTTTTTTCCGATTTAATCAAACGAAATCTCTTCACACAATAATGCACATTTAGAATGTCATCACTAATTTTTTTTAAATTAAATTTTGCAATTAAGAGTAGCTAAACTTGAAAAGATGAAAAATAAATCATATTTTCCAAGTTAACCCGATCAAAAGCCATAACATTTAAGCTTGAATCATATGTTTATACTATTTTAATGGCTGATCTTTGCTTTGGATTTTGCAAATATGTAGGTTCAAAAATATTTGGGTAATCAATAATTTTGTGTGAAAAGATCAAAAATACCGTTTTTTGTCAATTAAACAAGTTTGGAGTGTTCAAGAAATATAAAAAAAAAATATTTTTGTGTTCTGCTAAACAAAACTCACAACCTACACTATGTCATTAGCGGGGTGTATTTTGACTGTCGCACCGTGTTATTAAGCGCTTCCTTTTTTTTGCTTTCATAATTAGTTTGCCTTTCATTGAAATCCTAAAAGCTTATGAATCTACAATTTACGTCAGTGTAAAAGTTTTATTGTCTCCTGCTTCTACGAGGAAGAATTCTTTTATAAAAAAACTTCAAAACTTTTTTCTCAGCTAGGCTATAATAGTAGCACTGACAGCTTCCTTTTTAGAAAAATTGCATATACTATGGGTAGCATAAACCTACACACATACATAATTGGCCATTACGATCCTTCAGTCAGGATTACGGCCTAGCTTCTCAACACCACTGTTGTTGTGTGTGCTTATCTGCACAAAAATTCTTGCAAAAGTTAGTTGTGCAGGTAAGTCAAAACTACTGTATTATATCCCATTAGCGACTGTATGCTTATGATCATTGACCTGTTGGAAGTAATAGTCGTTACGAATTCATAATAAGTATGTAATATTCTAAAATCGTTCTTTAGAATATATTAATAAACCGTCTTACTCATTGTTTCCTTAATAAGGGAACACTGCTTACAACAGATGCTGCCACAGACGAGTCAAAATATATGTATAATTTTTGGCTCGGACGGATGTACTTTAATATGGAGAAAAACAAAATTAAGAGCTCAATTCAAAGTACCGGTTAAACATGGTGACGGGGATGTGAGTCGGCACCAGAAATGGGATATTCCCTTGATCTGCTCTCGCAACAGTTTTGTGTCAATCTTATATAACCTACAAGGACATTCTTGGGAATTATGTAGCCGATAAAGATGCTCGATCAGGTATACTCATAGAAATATCAAATATATATATATTGGGCTGATGAGGAAAATCAATGACATCGTCATTGACATCTGCTCGGCCTTCCTTAAACTGGTTATACCACATTTGAACTTGTGTTCTGCTCATAGTAGATTCGCCAAATGCCACATTCAACATTTCAAATGTCCTTGCACATTTAATTTCATTTTTTACACAAAGCTTAATACAGTTTCTTTGATCCATTTTTTCGAATAGTAAAAAATTAAAGAGCACACCAAAACACGACTAACCTTTTTATCTGTCAAAAACAAAATGACAATCCAAAATGGCTGATATTCTCAGCATACATATATAACAGACATGTGTACCAACATAACAGAAAAAAAAAAATGCGAAAATCGAACATACATAACTCACGAAATTTGAAAATAACGGTTATTTTTTGATGCCACCTCGTACATATTCTTCCAATTCATTGTGCAATTACTAGACATTAGAGTGTCCCGAAATTTTTTTTTTAGATTTCCCTAACGCAAGACCTCCTAAAATTTGCGTAATTGATCGTAGATAACCAAAATGATTTTAAAAATAAAATGACGCTATATCTTCAGGGTTCTACCAATCTTCAATGTTTGATTATATTTCGCTACCCTTAATTTCGACACCTAAACTAAATATGCCACGACTATGTATAAAAAAACACTTTACTGGCGACTATGAATTTGCCAGACACAGTGGAGTTCATTTATAACTTACACCGATTATAACGAATTTAAAAAAAAAAAATTTCGGAAAAAATTGCAAAATTTTGGTAAAAAAAATTTTTTTGTAAATTTTAAGTTTTGGTCATTTATTATAAGTTTTATTTTCTTGTACATTAATTGCAAGTATAAAATATATTAATAAAATAAATTTGTATCTCGTTTTTTCATTTTTTATTTTAAGCATAGGGCTTCGGTATGTAAAAACGTTTTCATGTGTGTAAAATTACGCAAATTTTGATACCTCTTGCGAAAGTGTAGCTGAAAAAACTATTTTTGTCATACAAGGACGGGGCAGGCTACTAGACATGTAAATAAGTTTTGATTATCTGTTAATGACTTCTGTAGAGGTTGCAGGCCTGCCGTAGAAGGCGATACTATATAGCCCACTTTATGTTCCAATATCTATCATTGGCTCTATGTAGACTACACTCATTTGGAACACCGTTTGTATATAGTTTCACGACGCTATTATTTATTGACATCGGGCAAAATAGTAAAGAATAGTAGATATGATGGCTGTTGACATACATAATTCTGCTAGTATTTGGTTCTTTTATGAAGATTATTGTTTTTTTATGAATTGTTGTTGTTTTCTTTTTAAATTTATGTTCACATCAACGCCTTCATCTTTCATTTTAAAAAGAATTTTCTTTTTCTACATTTAGTTTTAATTTCATATTTATTCAGTTTTAACTCATTAAATAATCATTTTATAGGAATTGATGTTGATAGGTGTATACATTAGTTTTTATATACACATATAAATACAAATATGTATATTATATGAATCAGAAATCAGCAATGAGCATTCAAAAAGATGAGTAGATTCGAATCATACTCATAATTTCTGATACTTATACGCATTCATACTTATTTTATTATCATACTCATACTAATTATATTCAAAGTTTGAAGTACTCATAGTACTCATACTTAACAATACGCATGATGTTTTTGATTTCGACTCTCCTTTACTCAACATTTACAAGAATCACAAAATGAGTACGATTCGCGTACGAACACTACAATACTCGCTAGAAAGTTGTCTGTTTGCTTTGCTTGCTGTCTTTGTCTTTTTCTTTCTTCCTATTTTGTAAATGCAACAACAACTAAGGCTGTAAATATTGATGAATGATTCGGATCACTCGAATCTTTTATGAGTATTATAAGTATTTTTCTAAATTTATGTAAGTGAATGAGTAGGCGTATGAATCAAACATATTTCGAATGTTACGAGTTTGATGTCAACGTTGTACTCATACTAACCCGTACTTATAAACCAATGTTGTAGTGAGTACGAATGGATCAGAGTAGTTGAATTTCAATACTGTTGACGCACTCATACTCAAAATTTCATGAGTACTTATGAGTAGCGAAAAAACGATTCATTGCTGATCTCTGATATGTATATATATTTATACCGTTTTTACATTTTGTAAAACGTTTATTTTTTTTTTGCATCTAAAGATTGCAATTGAAATAAAAAATATCATTTATTTTATTTCGATATTTGGTTTCCTTTATTTATTTAAATCCATACATACATAAAAAAGGGATCGTGTATAAAATTGATAGCGCAGTATTATCAGTTAACGTGTGATTTTATATTTATATACACACATATATCTTATTTTATTCACATTTTATTTGCAAAGACAGTCAGGAAGATAATTATGTGTCCAATTTAATACATCATTACAAACCTTTAGTCAGGATTAGCTTCTCACAACACACATGTTGTGTGTTTTAATTTTATTTGCTAAGAAAGTCCGGAAGATAATTTTGAGTTAAATTGAATACATACTACTTTTTTATACTTTTTTATATATCTGTTTCAATTTGTCTTCTTACTTAGAAAATTACCACGAACAAAAATATAAAACTTGATGTCTACAAACAATATGGAAGATTCAGCATCAAATTTTTTAGCTTAAAATCGAATAAAAAAAATATAACTTTATTTAATTTATTTTAAATTGTTCACAATACATTTTGAAACCATATGGAAATTGTCTAAAAACAATTCATTAAAATATTTTCAAATAATGATAAAAATTTAATTTAACTCTGTAGCTTGTTGATAGAAACTAGAAAAACTTAAAACTACAAAACTTAAAACGATTCGGTAGTATTTAATAACAAATATATTCACATACATATATAGGGTCTTGTTTTAAGCTGTTTCTATTTTAAAATAAAAATAGATGAGATTGTGTGTAAGAGATGGAACAGAATTAGTGATGAAACAGAATACGTCCGCAACTTCAAGGAAAAACGCTCGACCCTTGAACTTCAATTAAACATAAATTAATTGTAGTATATGTTTTCATGTTTTTCTTGTTTTTGTTTTTATTTTTTTCTTCAAAATTTAATGAGAGCACAATTGTGATAGTAAGAAAAAACGCAGGTCAAAATAAAATATATGCTATTTAACGACTGCTTTTGCTAACGGTTTGTTATGTCTTTTTTTATGGAAATAGTCGTCAAGCCCCAATTCTGTTCCATGTCTTATCAAGTTGCGGACGTATTTTGTTTCCTTAAAGCCATATTAATGCCATTATGGGTGGAACGTGTCCGAAATGTCCAAAAAGTTAGTAGATTCGACAATTTTATTTGTTCACGTAACCATTCCATAAAATTATGTACAATTGCCAACCGCTCCAGAGCTCATTCAGCGAACAAACGTCGTTGTCTACGGCCATCCATTGTAATTTAGCATGTAATTTGTCAGATATAGCTTCAACAAGATGACCGTTATAAACTGTGAAAATTCGAAAGTCCCTTTTGAAAGACCATATATGTATGTATGTAGCTTAAATAAAACTCTTTTTATATTGTATACATTTACAGTAATTTTATATGCGGCAACACGACAGCTGGGTGAGTTCTTTGAATGTTTGCAAAGGAACAGAAGGACAATGAAACAATCTCGGAAAATAAAATTTTTTACATGTACATTTACACAAACGCATATATACACTAAAAGTATGCACCGTAAAAGGTTTGCAGAGAAAATTTTACATTTTATGTTCTCTGATAAAATAACAATAGGCTTGCCATTTAACACCATTTGAAGGACTGAATTTAGATATATTTTTCAAAATTTAAATACAAATTACAAGGAGTATCATTAAATTGTATTATTAAAACTTTCAAAAATTATAAATTAATAGAATAATATTATTATGATATTATAATTCTTTATATTATTATTGTGTTTTTTAATACTTTTATTTTGTGATAAATTGTTTTTGTTACGAAACTTTTACTTTTGCTTCTTATGGCAACACTGGATTTGACAACGTATATTTGCCAATGGCCAGGAATAGATGAGAACGTGAAACAATAACAACAATTTACACACACACATGTACTCGGTTCCAATGGAGGTGACCTAATCCAGGTACTGCAGAAAGTGAATTCAGTTACTGTCTTAGTTTCGACGCGCATGGTATTCGTCGGAAGGTTTCCATGTTGTTGATGCTCCACGAACAGGTTGCAAATTGTTTTGTATTCTTTTTGCGTGCATCAATAAACATTTGTGTTGGTTAATATGTACTATACAGATTTATTAAAACAAATAAAGAGAAAAACTTAACTTAACTTTCGGTGGAGAATTAAGTAAATGTTTGCAAACGGAGCGAAATAAAGATACATTGTAACCGTTTCGGGTGATATTTAAAAAAAAAAAACAAAAAATTGTGTATTTTCAAGAGTTTCTATTGTTTCTACTTTCCAAAATAGAAATCTTTTTATATATATACAACATACATGCATACCTACTTCATACATATTATTATTCAGTTTAGTATTTCCGTTTCCAACCATACATAATCTGTGTCATTCACTCGCTCATTTCGCCTGTCGGTGCGGTGCACACAAAGCAAAAAATAAATATGTAAGTGAGTGAATATCACAGAATTGGAAGTAAAAACACTGAATCATGTGAAATTTGTAAATAATCAATATAACCGAGTGGGAGACGTCAATTTCCACTTTTTTAAAAAACTTTGACAAATCGGCGGATTCATGATTTGTGTCTGCGCTTTTATTATCGTTCATATAGTAAATGTGTATCAGTGTACGAATTCGTTTAAGTATTGGTCAACAAACAAATTAAAAATCTCATTCTGTATGTATGCATGCAAGGGTGCATTTATTGTTGAGAAGAAAATCAAATAAATTGTGGCTTTAAAGTTTTTTTTTTTTTTCTGCAATAACGAGTGCTATTTCTGCAATCGCTTCAGTTATATTATTTTGTATATCTACTACGACTACTATACATAAGTGGTGCACGTCTGCTACAACACGACTACGGTAACAAAATTTTTAATATGCTTGTAGTATCATTCGGTCGGTTGGAATGTCGTTCGGTGTACAGCTTAGTCGGTCGGCGGTTATTTCGTATCTTAACGCACTTGTATGTGTAGATGTTTTCGAAGGTTATTATGTGTGGGCGGATGTTAAGGAGTCTCATAGCTCTTAAACCATTTTGTGGGGTTAATATTGTTGTAATTGCTTTGGCAAATAAAATAATTGTAGATACTCGACAATAAAAGTGCTTTAATGTCTAAGTCTGTGTTTGTTTTCCCCATATTGGTTAGTGAATGTGCTTATGTGTCGGCAAATACAATTTAAAAGATAAAATATAAATCTGAATATGCATGAGTGTACATGAATGATGTGCACATATGCATATGTGTGTGTATATGTATGTAAATACATGTATTTGTATACCATTTGTTTGCAGACGAGGCAATAACAATAATAACAATAGCAATATAACAGCAACATCAGTGATTATAACGGAATAACAATAAAAAAGGCTGGTTGCTGTGTTATACTCTTGTAGCCTAGCCTGTGGCCTAAAATATTTCATACCAACAGTTTCTCAGCACACAATAAATCTGGATTATATTACGGCCACTTTTGGGAATACATAAATATTTTATAATTTATGGTAAGTAGCTGCACACAAACGGCAGATTGTTAAAAAAAATGTAAATAACATACATAGTTCAGTAGTACGTACATATGTATGTATGTATGTCTATAAAATGAAATACAATCAAACAAGCAATTTGCAAGACTGCAATTCATCACTTTTAGAAGTATAGTTAACCGTCAAATATATGGTCTTCGAATAGGGGAAAAATGCTCATACATAACTGCGTATTTTTGACATTTAACAAGGGGTAAAAGTGTTGAAATCGTTTCTACGCAAACAAGAATTGTTTTCACTATTTAATGTTCCATCATTTGATATTTAACGTTGTTTTAAATGTTCAATTTGTACTAGACTGTTATTTGATTTGACTTCTTTCAGCTTGACATGTCATATGCAAATCACTAGTGACCACATCTAGTTCCTCGTTCTTTGCAATTTCATTCTTTTAGGGAAAGGGAGATTAGACAGGCATCTGTCATTCCCAAAACACAAAAGAAGTTAACCAAATACATACAAAATGAGTGTAATTGAAATACATACATATATTAAATGTTTAATTTGGAACGACATTTTACTTTCATTTCTAAACTCTAAATATGTATATTTAAAATTTAATACAGTTTTCGCGTCCTAATTTCGACGGAATTATAAACAGATATTTTAGATTTATATAAGAGAAACATTTTAGTTTATTAGTTATTAATATGACTCCAATAAGGCTTTATTTCTAAATTTGTGCAATAGTTTTTAAAACCAATCCCTCATCTCACACAATAAGTCAAAACTTTCTTACTTTTCCTTTCTTTTCTTTTAAGAACACAAGAAAGCATATCCTCCTTCATTTTATTAGACTCCCTAGTGAATCAATCCAGCTAAGCAAGTGATAGTTTTGAAATCTGTCAAAACGCCTTTTGTAAACACAGTTTGGCTGTAGTCATGAGCAATTTTGAAAATATGGGGCGCTCTCTAAAAATGTTATGATATTCAATGGTGGTGTTGACCAAAGATCAGCACTGAATCGCTACTCATAAGTACTCATGAAATTTTAAGTATGAGTGAGTCAACAGTATTGAAATTCAACTATGTACTCTGATTTATTCGTATTCACTACAACATTGATTTATCAGTACAGGTTGCAAATTGCAATGAGTATGAGTACAACGTTGACATCAAACTCATAACATTCGAAATATGTTTGATTCATACGTATACTCATTCATATTCATAAATTTAGAAAAATACTTATAATACTCACAAATGATTCGAGTGATTCGAATCATTCATACAAATTTACAGTTTAGTTGCTGTTGCATTTACAAAAAAAGAAGAAAGAAAAAGACAAAGACAGCAAGCAACGCAAACACACAATCTTCTAGTGAGTATTGTAGTGTTCCTACGCGAATCAAACTTATTTTGTGATTCTTGAAAATGTTGAGGAGAGTCGAAATCAATAACATCATGCTTATCGTTAACTATGAGTACGATGAGTACTTCAAAGTTTGAATATAGGTAGTATGAGTATGATAGTAAAATAAGTATGAATGCGTATAAGTATCAGAAATTATGAGTATGATTCAAATCTACTCATCTTTTTGAATGCTCATTGCTGATCTATGATGTTTACAGGATCAGGGGACTTCCTGGGTGAATTGTTTATAGAGTATATTGGAGAGCTAAGAATGTGAACTAAGTTATTTACGATAATTCTAATGCATTTTAGCTTGTTTAATATTACACATTTTGAATAGTACAGAAAATGCCAATTTAGATAGCTGTACTTACTTCTTACGTAATTGGTCATTACAACTCTTTAGCCAGGACTATATCCTAATTTCTCACACCATTCATGTCGTATGCGCTAAATTTATTAATGAATGGCGGGGGCTACTGTTTAATGCCGACTCTTAACGACTGACTTGAGGAGCTTTCATGGAAATTTTATTTGACTCTCATAGTTCTTCACAGAAGACTGCTGAGAGGAAGACGGCGAAAGAAATATTTTTCATATTTTGTTTTGTTCGAGATGTCTGAGCCAGAGGTTGAACCATGAGCTCTCATCTAATAAGTCAACATACTACCTACTAGACTACGGCGACATTAGTTTTAACCTAATGTCAACACACAAGATACTTTAGTAAGCTGGTGGATGTGAGTAAAAATGTGAGTATGCTGTGTGAAGCATAATCGCCCAAGCCTTTCGATATATTTCACAATTTCATTGCTCACACGGTAACTTACAACAATATTACGCCTATTTGTCCCAATCATATGCAATCCTGGTGCAGATAATTTCGCACCACTAAGAATGTTAAAATTCAATTAAGATTTATTGTGTTCTTATAGTGCGATAAGAGAACACAAAACGCGCTTAATTTAAGCTACATTGTTATTTATATGTTTTTTTCTGTTTATTTTGTGCTTTTATTACCAATATGTGTGATTAGTGATTAATATTCGATTTTATTCAATAGATATGCTTAAATCCTTCTTTTTAAGTCATGTTTATTATTTATTTATTTATTTCAGAAAATATTACGCGTCAATAAGCTTTGGTTTTTTTTCACTAATAACACTATGCGACAAAATAAAAAAATTAAATACACCCAGCTAATGACACAGTGTCAATGTCGAAGTAGGCTAGTAGGTAGTGTGTTCGCTTATTAGACGTAAAGCCCGGGTTCGAGCCCAAGGCGATACATCAAAACGAAAAGTGAAAAGAAAAATTATTTCTTCGGCGGCTTCCTCTCATCAGATTTCTTTCAAAAACTCTGAGAGTAAATAAACCTGCCATGAAAAAGTTTCTTAAAAATCTGTCGTTCGGAATCGACTTTAAACTGTGGGTCCCGCCACTCACTTATTAAATCAACGCACACAACAGAGTAGTGTGAGCTAGGCCGTTATCGATGTGGATACCGAAATGACGCAAATCTTGCATATAAGAAATTAATTTCCTGTCATCTTTGTCAACGGCTTAAGCCAACATAAAACCAAGATACAACATTTCCTTTATTCGTAACATATTGATGTCCTGCGGATTCCGGTTACCCATTTTACGTAGAAAAATTGCTTTAACATTGCAGGTTATGGTACTTACGATACCAAACATCTAAGTGGTAGAGCATGTGAAGGTTCAGCAATTATTGTACATAAGGATATTAAGCACTTTTTAATGCCAGAATAGAAAAAGGAACATATCCAGGCCACTTCAATAAATCTCTCTCTCTTCTTAAATGCAAAGCATACATTCTGGGGCTCATGTCTTCTTACTCCAAGAGGAAGGCAATTGTACGATGTAATATCATATTGCAAAAAGGTCGCCATGTATGCAGGTCAAGCCACTTACCGGTCCAGTGACCGAAATAAAATTCCTAACGTCATTGACCTCGCTGTTTTTAAGAATATAAAGCGTTTCATTAAAGTCTTCATTGGATCTTTCATCTGATCACTCACCCACTATATTGCATTTACATGATAATCCACCCAGATTAAATAATTGCAGTTTGTCCTATCCAAATGAAAGCACAAATTGGCCCAGGTATAAAATGTACATTAGTTCGTATCTGCTCATTAATATATCACATAGATTAGACATAAAAATTGAACCAAATTACTACAATTATGTCTTGCGCAGCTAAAATTTCTACACCTATAGCCTCTCGGAAGATGAATAATAATATTATTTATCCGGCTTCTAAAGAATCACTGGTACGAGAAAAGAGGAGATTAAGAAAACTATGACAAGAATACCGTTCTCCCAATTTAAAGATTATATTAAAAGAGTATCAAACAAAGCTACAAAACACCTTGAAAGAAGAAAAAGAGCCTAATTTCAACAATTATTTGTTGAATTTGGATGCAACTGAAAAGTGAGAATACTGTTTATGGAAATCAGTGAAAAGATTTAGAAGACCCACCACATACGAAGCTCCTATTCCATTACAAAATGGCTAATGGGAGAGTGTTGCTTTTGGTAATCACTTCGGGAATGCCTTCACTCCAAATTCAGTCCCTTAATAATTGACGATAATGTATAAAGCATTTGCAGTTTTTCACTTTGTGAATAGCTATTAAGGGACTAAAAGCAAAAAAGCTCCTGGATATGACAAAATTATCGTTTTGATGATAAAGATCTTACCTACCTCAGCTATACGACATATCTTGTTCATATTTAACCCCATTCTTCGAGTTGGTTCATTTCCAGCGTCATGGCCGATTTCAGTGATAATTTTGATATCCAAACCGAGCAAGGATATAACCCAGGCTTAGACTTTCTGCCCATAGGTTTGTTGCCTATTCTCTCAAGAATGTTCTCTCTCTCTCTCGAAAAATGTTCCTTGACGGCTTACTGCAGGAAATGGATCTCAACACCATAAGTCCCCATAATCAATTTGGTTTTAGAAAACATCATAG
This sequence comes from Sarcophaga rosellei, assembly GCA_930367235.1. NCBI lineage: Eukaryota > Metazoa > Arthropoda > Insecta > Diptera > Sarcophagidae > Sarcophaga > Sarcophaga rosellei. Next base: position 28,699,223 of record OV884020.1, on the reverse strand, counting down.
TACTACTGAACAAATCCACCGTATAACAAATTTGATACGAGATGCTTTCGAGCAAAACAGTATTGTACTGCGCTATTTGTAGACATCTCCCAAGCATTTGACAAGGTCTGGCACGATGGTTTGATATACAAAATTATAAATCTATAACCCGCTAACGTCTACAAGCTCTTCAGAAGTTACCAGGAAAACAGATATTTTCACACAAACCAAAATTTTTATTTATCTTCCCGGCGTTCCTCAGGGAAGCACCCTTGTCCCATTCTTGTATTTGTTCGAGGATGATACTGCATTCAGTAGCACTTATGAAAACCTTGTATTTGCTTCCGTACTACCACAATCCCATGCTAATCAATAGAGAAATGGTTGAATAAATGGAAAATTAAAGTTAATGCTAGCAGCTGTGTTCACATAACTCTCGCGATTTAAAGAAAAAATTGTCCTCCATTGAACATGAATGGTTTAAGAATACCGGAACAAAACCACACCAACTACTTCGGCATGCATCCTGTTCGCCTGAACTCACCACATTGCGACAAAAACAACTCAGATAAAACTAAAATCCGCACAACCGCGCTGGCTTATTGGACCACGATAAACTCTCGATTTAAATCTTAATGTGCTCTTGTATAAAGCAGGAACAGCCTCATCGTCTAATGTAGAAAAATTGCAGAGGAGACAGTCTTAACATTCCCACTATTCGCGAACAAGTAAAAAAAGCAACCACCAAAATAATAATAATAATAAGACTTTTTAGTCATCTAAGACCCTTTGCAAAAAATCTGCTGCTTTTGAGGGTAAGACGTCGTGACGTTGAAAGGCTGCAAACTATAGATTTGACATAATATTCTTTCCCTAATATAGTGTTCAGATATGCACCTTTATTGCGTAAATCGCAATAAACGCCACTATTGAGCTCAATATTTCGTATAAAGTTTCAATTAGTCATTGCGCAATAAATACGCAAATTGTTATTATATTGAGTAAAACTTAAAATACAGCACTGCCATACGTGTGTTCAGTGAGCATATTACAATTAACCGAACACTTTCTATCGATATTCGACAACTCAAATGTCAACGACGACAAACAAAAAAGAACAACAAAACAAAATAAAAACAATGTTGTTGAAACAGCCAGCTGTTTTGTTTACCAGCTGTCAAAAGAATATTCAATAAAGCCCCCTTCACACTATCACACAAGTAATATGTAAAGTCTGATGAAAAAGTAAAATGTAATTCCATCCGTATTTCAAAAAAGAGAATAATAGTCGTATGATTATTTTTTTTGTGTTTACACGATTGGTATAAGACAATAATAAAGTAAGACGGAAACAGCTGTTAAAAAACATAAACAAAGTGAAAAAATTTGCTTAAAGTTTCTATTGAAATTAAAATGCCGGGAATGACTACTACGGCGTAAAATTGGAACCAAATCAACAACTTTTTCTAAATCCATTAAATTATTAATTAAATATTGAATATAATTCTAAAAATATTTTCACAAAATAGGAATAATTGTTTGTGCCAAAAATGTTTTTTGTTTTTGTTTTTTTTTTTGCACATGTGTTTTACACTTTTTTGTTTTGTTTACATAAAAATACATCCCTGATCTAATGAAATCTTCTTGTTTTTTGAAACATTTCAAAAAATGAAGAGAGCCATACGACTGTCAAATTTTCATTCGTATTTTCTCTCAATGTGTGATAGTTTCATTACATATTATGTTTAGACGATCCCATCCGTACTCTTCTACATAAAATTTTGACAGATCATATTACTTGTGTGATAGTGTGAAGGGGGCTTAAGCAGCTGAACTGCGTGTATTATTATGCCTCAACACTTAAAATATTGTATTGAACATAGTATAATATTCACAAACACAAAACGTTGGTTATTGCATTGGCAATACCAATTAGATTTATTTTAGTTCTAAGATTTTAATACACATTGTTAATCTCTTCGGAAAGATCCAATAAAAAACCTTTGTACAGAATATCTATACGGTTTACAAAATTGGTATCAAATAAGTTTGACAATTTTATTGATTTTTTTTTTTGTTCGAACGTCCCCGGCCACACACTAACCCACCCTCACCCGACCGCGGAGGGCTCGTCCCCATTACGTAGGGACACGTACACACTACAGTCCGGACTGTAGCGGGTATGGGAAAAGTAATGGCAACAAGAACATAAATCAGCTACAGAACTTAATCACAAGCTGAATAAACAATTAATAAACATGAACTACCTATAAACTAGAATGAAAATACATTTTTATATAATAATTTACAAATTAATGCTAGCATATAAGCTACGTTTTAAATTACAAACACTGCAATTAAAATCAATCAAATCGTAATATACGTTAAAATCATTACATAATCTACGAAAAGGAAAATTACATCCGTAGTTAGTTCTATAGAAATCTAAGGAAAGAGGACCATAGTGCCGTGAAAATCTTGCAGGAATACTGAAATTCAGGTTACGAAGCAAAAACTCAGAATCGATATCACCTCTAACCAGATTAAAAACAAAACAAACACCTAAAACAGACCTTCTATGTTCCAAAGTTGGAAGTTTTATCAAACCTAATCTAGCCTCATATGGCGGAAATCCATTGGCATAATCCCATCCTAAGCCACGTAAACAGAATAATAAAAACTGCCTCTGCACAGACTCTATTGAATCACTATGACAACGCAGTATGGATTGGTTATTTGTAATTCATTACTGAACTGTCAACAACAACATTGCTGTTGCAAATAGTCTTAGCTCTTCTTCCAATCAGAAATATTGCTCCCGGAAACTAGGACAACCATCAACTTTCTTAAAATTGAAATATTTCAGAAAGTCCAAATCTATCAACTTCTTTGCGATTTGATAATAACTAGCAATAGGCGAAATATTTGTCAGTCAAAAGAGAGGTAAACTAGAAGAATGTAAGGGACAAACCAGATACAATGTTTCACTGTAATGTTCTTGTATGTATTTTCAATGGATCTAAAAACTGTTTTACGAGCTATAATTTTATATCAAACTTTATTTTATATTTATTTATATTATATTAGTTTAAACAGCGGGCACGTCTTAGTTTACGTTTAAAATTATGTACGGATTTTAGTCATTTCTTTTATTTACTTCAATTGAAAACTCGTATATAAATTATTAAATTTTTTTTATTAAAATGGTACTGAACCAATACTGAAAGAGTACTTTTTCGCATCAAATGGTACTTTTGAAAAAAAAATACATATTTACATTACAACCCTTCAATCACAATTATGACCTGGCTTCTCACGCCACTTATTTTGTGTGTGTTAATTTATTATAAATTAGTGTCGGGACCTACAGTTTGAAGTCGAATTCGAACGCTAGATTTTTGAGAAACTTTTTCATGGCAATTTTATTTACTCTGAGAGTTTTTGCTAGAATGAGGTTGCAGGAAGAATATTTTCTTAATTTTTCGTTTTATTGGCAATGTCTGACATGTGGTTCGAATCGTGGGCTCACTATGTACTAGACTATTTATTTATGCTTCTAAGTCTATTTTGAGGCTTCACGACCGCTTATGGGGGAGGGCGCAGATGCTCATTAATGGCGGTAGGGTATCCAATTCTAGTCTGTGTTTCGCTGTTCTATCGCTACTACTACGGATTTTGCTGTAAGGAGATAAAAGGACTTGTACCCAAAAATCGTGTATTCTTATTTAGTACTTGTCTTTCTCGCAGGACATAACCGTTTGTGGTCGATTGATCAGTTGATCGCACATTGCATTATAGACAGAATTTATTCTTTAACCGGACTATTCGTTTGTATAACTCTCTACCTGCAGAGTTCTTTCCCGTCACTTGTAATATAAAAATATTCAAATCTAATGTCCATAACCATTAAAATTTTCCTAATTCCAACATAATTTCCTAATTCCAGCATGAATAGGGGTCATCCTCTGAGTATTGGTCTTATAAGAAAAACAATCATTAACTGTCAGTTGTAAACTCTAAATGGAAAGCCCATTTTATTTGGGTATTGAAGGGAGTTTGGAAAGGGTTTGAAGTTCAGAATTAACTAAAACTCGTTTATTTTCATAACGATCTACGAAGTTATACTAAGACATGTCGAAACAATTTTTCGTCATGAGGAAAGTTCGATTTATATCTCTCGTCTTACCTTCATTTTTTTGCAAAAAATAGAACATCGTATAAATATTTGCAATATGAGGGTTAGATCCTTAAATAGCCGAAAATATGTTCCTAAATATTGGCCAAGATATATTTATAGTCTCCAGAAAAGTTTTGGATGTCACACGGTGAAAGGTGTATGAAGATAGTATGAGAAGCTATAAATTAACCTACCAAATGTTTAAAATATATAGCATATGCAGGCCCATGGCGTTCGCAGGTTCGCACAACCTGTTATATTTTTAATCTTATTTTATTTATTAACACAATTATTAATTTCACAGATATAATTAACAAAATGGAATAGGATATAAGGATAATAAATTTCGAAATATAATTGTACACAATTATAATTAGCACAATCAAATGGAAAAGACTAAAATGTGAGGTTTCGAGCACACAACCCAGACTGCTTGTTTTCAGTCAACCCAATCGACTGACTGATCAATTCTATAATCACGTTGCACCTCCATGCATTTGTTGGAAGACGTTGATCCAACATAATTAGTTTCCCGCCAATAATTTCTAATCGGACGTACGTGCTCTATTAAAAATATTAAAAGGCTTACGCCGGAGAATTAACTTTGCAGGTGGAGTTGATACTGTTGTTAACTTGTACAAATACACTGTGTTGTGTATATTTTAGGTTTGCTTATTTTGTTTTTGCTTTTATTTCATATTCTTACACGTGTAGTTCCGGACAAACATCGTATTTGATTTTATAAACATGAGCACTAATTAAGAAATTATGGCAATTTATAAAAAAAATTTAGTATTTAATCAAAGAAAACCTCGGGTTAAGGACCATTATTATAACTTGCCTTTAGCTTAAGGGAGGATTTTATCGGGCAGATAAATTGTTTTTCATTACTATAAGTGTACAATGAGGTAGAAGTGAGGGTTAAGCTAAAGGGAGGATCATCCTACCATTAACTTTTAAAGTTAAGTTTATGTTTGAACTTGCCATATATATAGATTATTTTCAATATGGCAACTTCAAACATAAATAAAATTAGCAAATACTACAACAGCAACAAAAAAGCGCGTCGTTGCCACTGCGTTTAAAAAAGCTTGTTAAATTGAGCATTGTTATCGACATTGCTCCGGCACTGCCATATTTTTGAAAAAGCTAACTTCATTTTGTCATTAGGCTGTAATAACGAAGTGTTATTTATTTTATGTTATAATTTTACAGACTATGGCTCTGTTTGTTAATTTAAATGCCGTGAGCAAGCATTGAAAATGCCCTCATAGGATTATTCTAAAATAATTGTCTCATCATACTTTTAGCAAGTTGCTTATTCATACACCGTGTAATAGAACAAGACAGATATAGTCTTGTCTAGGTATACCAAGAAATCAAACTTACAGAAGGACATTAACGTGCCATTGTTCACAATAGAAATCAAGTGACACGCTGACAAATATTTAAAGACGCTCAACTCTAATCGAAACCCACTAATGTGTGGATATAATCGACTAAAAAGAATGAAAGTGGCCATTCTCTCTTATCCAAAAGAAGGAATAGTGTATGCTCTCTGGGGGAATATAAAATTATTTTAAATTAAATTCATAGTAATAGTATTTAATCGTTGTATTCTGACAGGAGTTTTTGAAGGAATAGGAATTTTATCATGGAGGTGATGTGAACTGGCCACCGAGATTGTGCAATTTAATCCCGTTAGAGTTTTGTTGTGGGATTTTTTTTAATCGCAGGTATAGGCAAATAAACTCCTAACCGGTCCTCAAAGAACACATAACGCATATCAGTGGTCAAATTGTGCAGAATCTATCAGACAGAATCATGGAAAATTAAGCTGGCAGGGAGGATATTTGAACGCCGTTATATTTCACACAATGATTTTTCATGATATCTTTCGATGATATTTTATATACACGTAGTCTTGTTTAAAGATATGAAGCGCTTAATGTAAGACCTGATATTTTTGATAGGTTACTGTTGGTGGCATAAAGTTATGTTATAAGGCTGCTTTTGGGTTTTCTTCTTAATATTTTTATACTGCTTTGTGTATCAAAATGGTGCAAGGATTTTGAGCTGTCCGCGAAACCCTCCAAGAAAGATACAATTCTCTTCTCTAGAGAAAACAAGATTTCGATCTTCTCCCTTCCTAGTGTCAGATTCACATTAAGTATCTAGGCCTCATCCTCAACTCCAAAATCAACTGGAAATCCAGCCTTGGTGCAAGGGCATGAAAAGTTGGCTGCGGTGCTTACTGCTTCAAAATAGGAGATGGGGTTTTCGCCCACGCATAACACGCTCGATCCATTCTGCAGTCCTAGTGCCATTATTACAACTTGCCGTTAAAGTTGGGTTTAGTTAAAGGTAACTATAGCTAAATTGAAGTTTAAAGTCAGCTTAAACTTATTTTCGTTATTACAATTTCAATTTCTTTTCTTTTTAACAACCTTCGAAAGGTTAAAATCTTAACCATATGATAATTTACAGAATTTTTTTTATTTTGTCTTGGGCCGGCGGTGTGAAACTTCGAAAAATACTTTTGTTCCAACAAAAAAGTGCACGATTCACCATCACACTAAACTCACCCCCTACATTCTTCAACCACTCTTCGCCCGCGGGACTGCCGTAAGCTATTACTTAGCGGAGGGCTGGTTGGCTTTAAAACTCTATGAAACTTTGGTCTTAAACTCGTTTTTCCGGGCCATCTAAATCTGGGGTAGCATGTTAGAATATGCTCCTCATCTAAACAGTTTGGGCATATAGGGGAAGTTTCATGTCCAAATCTATGCAGGTACTTCCTGAAGCATCCATGACCAGTTAGGAAATGGATCACGTAATAGTTCAACTCGCAATGTTCGTTCTCCATCCAAGGAGTTATATCAGGGACAAGGTGAAATGTACATCTTCCCTTTAAACTGTGTAAACTGTGAAGTCCTTCGTTCTCATCCGCCAATATGTCTATCGCTTTTGTCTTTGCCAATACCAGTACTGCTTCATCAGACACTGTCCTGAAGCCGCTTCAGACGATACACCGAGGACAGTTTCCTCCTTGTCCTTCCCACGGAGAGTGCCTCCGACCATATTGGGCACGTATATAATATTATCGACGCTATAACCCTCTATGTTATTCCCCTCTTAAATGGATTTGGTACACCAATATTTGGCATCATCCTCGCCAGTGCTCGTGCTTATCGTCGATAATCACTCCCAGCTACTCGGCTCTCTTCGATTCGATCTTAGGGCCTCCAACGGTCACTTCCATCTTTTCCACTATCTTCCGGCCACTTATCAAGGCGGCCTCCGTTTTGTGAGCAGCAAGTGTCAATCATACCTCATCAAGCCATGCTCCAACTTTTCGAATCGGTATGTTCGTCTTCCCCTCTATTTCCCTTATCGTCTTAGCGACCGAGAATATGGCAATGTCATCTACAAATCCCATAATTGTAGTCCCGTTTGGCAATTGCAGTCGTTCCACAGTAGTGGCTCAAGTACAGAGCCCTACGGGTCACCCGCTGTCACTACGTATTCCTTTTCTCCGTCATCCGTTAGGGATATTTCCTTTTTGTCCTGAAAGTAATCATTCAAAATCTCCATTAAGTATGGGGGCGTAGCTATGTTGAAAAGGGCTCTCATAATTCGTCCCAGTTCGAAGAGTTAAACGCGTTCCTAACGTCAAATGTGACATTGCGTGCCTAGCAATGTCGACCACCCTCCTTATCATGTCAACGGTTGACCGTCCCTTCCTAAATCTGTATTTTTCCCATCGTGTCAAGTAGACAGATGGGACGGTACGACTATGGTTCAATTTAAGGTTTGCCAGGTTTTAGGATGAGAACCAATTTCTGCTACTTCCATCTACGTGGAAAAACACCCTCGACGAAATGCCTGTGGAACACATTGACGAACATATCCAGTCTATGCCGGATAGCCACCTTAAGTGCTCGTTCGGGATTTCATTTAGCCCCGGTGTTTTCCTGTTTCCTATTTTAGCGAATGCTACAAGTACCTCCTCTCCTGTTACTCCGGGTATGGTATGGGCCGCCTCCGGCTCACTACTTATAAAAGTGTAGGGATGGCCCTGCGAGAATAATGTACTAATAATCTACCGTAGCAAAAGGGGACAACTTATGGTGTTTTCTTTTCTACAAAGAAAATGTCACCCTCTTACAAGGTGCATTAAAAAAATTGCTGACCAACCCTGTTATAATGTAATTTTTATTAGAGATGAACATAACACAAATATGAAAAAAGGGTATGCCCCGTGCCCTTAAAAATATGTTTAATTTTTTGATTTGTTTTCAATAAAATATGTAAACATAAAAAGGTGTTGCCAGATCGCTAATTTTTCGATGTCATTTTTTTAGAGCTTTTTTTTATAACCAAATAATTTTTTTTTAGCACAGTTCTAACACTGAATGCAATTTTTTATATTACTGAGTATGTAGCTTTAATAATGTAATGTTCTCTTAAGATGACCCCACAAAACAATGAAAAAATTAACTTCAAAATTGGATAACGATACTAGGCGACTTTTTTTAAATTTCATCTGGTAGCCCTATAAATAAACAAAAGTCATTTGCTTTACAGGGCATTATCAACACTCTCGATTTATACAGGGCGTAAAATGCAATGCCCTCCACCATTTTCAAGTGCGAATTATTTAGAATAAAACATACCACCCTTTTAGAGGGAGAAACATTTTTAAGAAACAAACACAAAATTGCGTTTTTTAAAATAAAGTGCACATTTTTTGGTAGAAAAGAAAACACCATTAGTTTACGCTGTTCCCGAGCTCCGGTGCTTACAAAATCATTTTGTTGGCTATCTTGTCAATATCAGGAGCTTTAGTGGGGTTAAACTTTTGATAGTGTTCTCAATATCCCGAGTCTCGAATCTTAAATCATAGAAATTTTCACGAATAATGGTTGCAAGTTCAATTATTTCGGTAGATGTATTGGGACTAAAAATATTTTTTAAGTGATTGACAAATAAATCAACCTTTTTTGCATCATTGCTAACTCAACTGCCATTCGGGTCCCGCAAGGGGACCTTACGCATCACAGATGTTTTTAGACTATGAGTTGCGTAGAGAATATGGAGTGTTTTTTGCTACATAATGTTTTATACAGTGTTTCATAATTATAAGATCAATTTATTTATTCCTCTCTAAGGTACTCTTAGTAATTAAAAATGCATTGCCAACCACGAATATATTCGTAATTGGTGAAATGTTGCGCTTTGCTAGTATAAATGTATGTACATTAGGGTGACCCTTAGCTCCACATTCCATATATTTTATTTGTCGAAATTTTTCAAGCCTCACCCCCCAGTTTGGTGAATATTAGCAAAAAAAAAAATTATATTGTCAAGACCGATGAAATTTAGGGGAAACCATCAAATTTAAGTTTCATGACCCATAACTTGTAAGAAGATGTTTCCTGTAAGGTGTTAAACATTTTTTACATTTTTTTAATCCCCATCGTTAAGAAAATAAATTAGGAAGAAATAAATAATTTGGTCATAATCCTAGATGTTATAAGCGTAAACCTCATTGAAATATTTTTTTTAAATGTTTATATTTTAATTAAAAAAAGAAGTAGCTGTAGTCTAGTAGGTAGTGTGTTGGCTTATTATACGTAAGGCCAAAGTTCAAACCCCAGGTCAGACATCAAAACGAAATACATATGACAAAAGTATTTCTTTGGCGACTTCCTTTCGGCAGATTTCTGGAAAAAACTCTGGGAGTAAATAAAATTGCCATGAAAAGTTTCTCAAAATTCTGTCGTTCGGAATTGACTTTAAACTGTATAAAATTAACACACACAACATGAGTGGTGTGCGAAGCTATTTAAATTTTAGGGTTTCCCCTAAATTTTATCGGTCTTGCGGCACGTCTTAACCCCAACCGATTGATCTGAAACTCTGACAATATAATTTTTTGCAAATATTTACCAAACTGGGGCTTGAGACTGGAGAAAATCTGACTTTTAATTTTAAGGGCCACCCTAATGTACATATAATAACATACAGTGAAATTCAAATAAAAGCACATCGTTTTATTTCTTAAATTGTGTAACTACAAATAAATATTATTTTCTTTTATTTTTAATTAAATTATAGGAACTCTACATAGTTTAAATGAAAATTCTGTTAACTGCAGAACTGCTTAAATGAAAGAGATATTTTTGTAAAAGTACATTTTTATATAAAGAGGCATACCTTTAATTGCTAATATTTTACATCAACCTGCGGTGAGAAAGTTATAGCGCCGGCTCATTTTTATTCCAAAAACGTACATAACTGCACACTTAATACTATGTTCAGACATGCACTTTTTGGTTGTCTCAACCACATTGTTTTTGTTTTGTTTTTTTGTTTGTCGTAGTTGAGTTGTCAAATATCAACAGAAAGTATTCGGAAAATTGTAATATGCTAATTGAACGTACTTATGACGGTGCTGTATTTTAAGTTTTATTCAATATTATAACAATTTACGAATTTATTGCGCAATAATTAATTGAAACTTTATATGAAATATTGAGCTCAATAATGGCGATTATTGCGATTTATGCAATAAAAGTGCATGTCTGAACATAGCATAAGAAAACTTTTTTTAAATATTCACGTTATTTAAATTTGAATTAAAAAGGGGGATACATATCAATTTGTTTTATTTTGACAGCCATAATAAGTATTTAAAAAAGGTCAGCTCGCTTAATTGGAATGTTCGCTTAAGTGAAAATACCGTTTAATTGCAAAAAAGTGCCGTTTTTTAACATTTGCAATTAACCGAACTCGACTGTACATGAAACTTTCATTATATTGTCACGAAAATGGAAAAATCTAGATACTGGTGTTTTGCTTTAACATAGTTTAACATTAAAATTATAAACAAGAGCTACAAAAACACTGAACTTGTTTACAAATTATCGCACTACGTAATATTACAACAAACACCAGCGTATAAAATGTTAAATAGTAAACAAAAATATACCAACATACAGAACAGATTAAATGTAAACAAAATATACAAACAATAATAGCGATGCTTACATTTATAGAGATCTCGAGAAGGCGAAGCCACGAACATTCATCAGACTGTTTACGTTACCATAAAAGGCAAGGCAAAGCAGGCAACTGAGTTAGTAAAAGTTCAGTCAGTCTAGTGTAAAGACGCGGTGCATTCGAAGAGAGTCGTCGTGGTTTGAAAATCTCCGTTACAAAGATCTGTTGAACAGATTGTAATTATTATTGTTTATGCAAAGGGTGTAAGGAAAAGAATAACAAACAAAGCAATTGTTGTTGTTTACATAAAGTCGTGAAAAGTGGCACACAGAATTGCGCGAATAATAACGAATTTTAATTAAATTAAACATATTTCAAACGTTGTTAAAAGGAAAAAAGCAACTTGTGAATTTGGGCAGAAATATCTAATATAATACATTCACTATTGTAATCTTGACATCTGTATACATTCGGCTTAGGTCAATTCTAGAGTAAGTTCTACTAAAAACTTCTTATTTACATGAAATCCCATTTCTCTAACACTGTTTTTTGTTAAGTTATTAATAAAAAAACATATTGACCTTTTTTGTTTTTTGATCTTAAGCTTGCCCGTTTAAAAGTCATTGACATAGAATGAGAACATAATTGGGCTAAGAAAGCACTTCTACTTTATGTCACGTCAGAAATTTTAGATAAAAAATATTATTCTTAGTTGCTAAAAAAAATATATTTCTTACCCTCAGAATTTTTGCCAGAAGAAAGCTGAGAGGAAGTCATCAAATTAATTTTTTTTTTTCGTCATATTTGAGCACTGTTTAAAATTAAATAATACTTCAATTTTTTCTTTGTTGTAAATTTTTGTTTGTAGTCGCCGTAGTCTAGTAGGTAGCCTATTCGCTTATTAGACGTAAAGCTCGGGTTAGAGCCCCAGGCCAGACCTCAAAACGAAATATGAAAAAAAAATATTGCTTCGGCGGCTTCCTCTCAGCAGATTTCTGGCAAAAACTCTGAGAGTAAATAAGCGTGCAATGAAAACAGTTTCTCAAAATCTGTCGTTCGGAGTTGACGTTAAACTATAGGTATAAAATTAACATGAGTGGTTCTAGAAGCTAGGCCGTAATCCTGACTGAAGGGTTGTTGTGGCCAATTATGTACGTATGTAAATCCAAATGTCTGGTTATAACTCCAAGATCTGTAAAATTAAATAGTTTTAAATAATCAAGTAATAGAAAATGTTAACTCGATGAGAAATCTAAGTATCATATAAAATAATAGCATGACTTGGACTGACCATATAGACTATATTTCAGAGAAAACTTTTTCTATGCTAAGGAGCTTGTGGAAAACACATTATTTTACTCCATTAAAGGTGCGACTTACTTAATTGGCCATAACAACCCGTTTAACGGATTTCGGCCTGCCGCAACACATCCTTCCAGGCGCCTCTGCTTCTTGCGCGCCAAGCCAGTTGGCCACACCAATCGATAACAGGGCTTCCTCGATTTGGTCCTTCCAACGGATACAAGGTCGTCCTCTTCGCCGACTTCCGCAGATACCCGCATCAAATACTCGTCTCGTCGGAGCATCCTCATCCATTCGAACGACATGGCCGAGCCAGCGCAGCCGCTGGATGTTAATACGCTGTACAACGTCAATGTCGTTGAGGAGCTCATACAGCTCACTGTTGAATCGGATACGGAAATCATCGCCAACGCGCACTGGACCGAAGATCTTACGTAGGACTTTTCTCTCGAACACTCTCAAGGCCGCTGCATCAGTACTTAATAGGGTCCATGCCTCAGCGCCATAAAGAAGCACGGGTAGGATGAGTGTCTTATAGAGTGTTAGTTTTGTCGCACGAGAGAGGTCTCTGCTACTCAATTGCCTATTGAGACCATAGTAGCACCTGTTGGCAAGAGTGATCCTACGCTTGATCTCCAGACTGACATCATTTTTGGTGGTAACGGCGGAGCCAAGATAAATAAATTCCTTGACGGTTTCAAATGTATAGTTATTGGCCGTAATCTGAGAATCAATACGCCGCACGTCTCTACTTGTCGATAACATATACTTTGTTTTGCCCTCATTTACTGCCATACCCATCTTGGTAGACTCCCGTTCAATAGCACTAAAGGCAGCAGTAACATCTCGCTTGGTACGCCCTATGATGTCAATGTCGTCAGCGTACGCAAGCAGCTGGACACTCTTTTGAAAAATAGTGCCGTTGCGATGCACTCCCGCCTTTCGCAGAACGCTCTCCATGACGAAGTTGAAGAGGTCGCATGATAAGGGATCGCCTTGTCTGAAACCTCGCACGGTATCAAAAGGTTCGGAGAGGTCCATTCCTACCTTGACGGAGCTGCAGGAATTGCTCAACGTCATTTTGCATAGCCTTATCAGATTCGCAGGTATACCGAGCTCAGACATTGCGGCTGTTGAAGTAATGTAAGTTGTATGTTGAGAAAATGACTTTATGCACAGAACTTTATGTAAAGTATTTAAGTATAGATTTATATTTTAAGAAAAGTAAACTGTTCTTATACAAAGTCAAAGCACAAGTGATTTACTAAATTTAAGTAATATTACTTTAAAGCAATTGTACTAAATAAAGTAACGGGATCATCTCTCACTAAACTAGTACTAATGAGAGATATTATAAATAATTAATACACGAAAAGGAATTAAGATAATAGACAAAAATAAAACTGGTTTTTCTACATTCCTTAGATAACGTACTAAAATATTGTAATATGTACAGTTGAAGTTGTCTAATTAGTAATACTTAAAAAATTATGTTTACTGATAATATACATATATATAAAAAAATGTATTTATAAAAAATTAGAATTCTGTTGCCAAATATATTTTCGGCAACATTCTCCCCCTGGAGAACGAATGTTTTCAAAACAGTATGTAGTAAGTAGAAGACGGCCTATCGTTGGGAGTACTTTAGTCGAGTTATGAAACTCCGCTATGCTCCGACTCACAGCGCTGCCTTTGGCTCCGTCTTTTACGTTAACAGCAGCTTCAGGGTTATCCTCTGACATTTCCTTAAAAGGTTCACTGGAATTTTCTGGAAAAAGAAAAATGTTTGAAATTGGTCTTTTAAATATTTTATTTTTAATTTGGACTGATACCACCCTTATCTTTCCGTCACCTCCTGAATGTGTATCAGCAATTCTTCCAAGAACCCATTGACCTGGTCCACATCTGTCATCTGATACTAGTACCAGATCTCCAATATTGGGATTCGGAATGCTTCTTAACCATTTTGGCCGAGCTTGAAGGCGATTAAGGTATTCCCTATACCATCTTTTCCAAAAATGCTGTTTCATTCTCTCGATAGCTTGCCAACGTGAAAGATGGTTTCCCCTTGGAGCTAATAAGTTTTCTTCTTGAACACACTGTAGTGGTTCGCCAATGAGGAAATGTGCTGGTGTTAGTGCGTTAAAATCCGATGGATCTGATGATAAAGGACATAGAGGCCGTGAATTGAGGCAACTTTCAATTTGACAAAGTAATGTATTTAGCTCCTCAAATGTAAGTAGTCGATCATTGGTAACTCGTCTTAGATGATACTTCACGGATTTTACGCCTGCTTCCCATAATCCACCAAAATTTGGCGAGGCCGGAGGTATGAAATGCCAATTGGTATAATTTAAGCTCAAAGCATGTTGTAATTCCTCTGGCAATGATTTTTTGTTTTTATGAAAAAGAATTTGAAGTTCCTTTGATGCGCCTACAAAGTTTGTACCACAGTCTGAATAGATGTCAGTGCATGCGCCTCTTCGAGAAACAAATCTCCGAAAAGCTGCCAAGAAAGAATTTGTAGTAAGATCTGAAACCGCTTCTAGATGAATAGCTTTCGTGACCATACACACAAACAAGCAAATATAGCCTTTTGTAATAACAGCGGACCTTAAAGTAGACGATTTAATATTTAATGGTCCAGCATAGTCAACACCACTGTGTTTAAAAGGTCTAGTAACGTTCAGTCTCACCAAAGGCAAGCTGCCCATTATTTGTTGTGAACTTTTAGCTGCATATTTAAAACACTGCAAACATTTACGTATAATAGTTTTTGCTAGCTGAGTCCCAGATACGATCCAAAATTTTCGATTAACGATGGACATTATCCATTAAAGTAATTCCACCATGAAGAGAATTCTCATGTGCATCCAAGATGATTAGTTTTGAAAGAGGATTAGATTTTGCTAAAATTATAGGATGTTTAAGGCTATAGTTAAAATCAGAATTTTGTAAACGACCTCCAACACGAATAATGCCGTTGTCATCCAAAAATGGCATTAACTTCAATAAAGGACTGTGACGAATTTCTTGTTTTTTAGAAAGAAATTTCAACTCCATTGGAAAATCTATCAATTGAGTAATTTTAACAAAGCGCAATAAAACATTATTAATTTCAGAGATGGATATAGCTCCAGTGTTCCTTCCTAAAGGAGAGGTTTTACAATTATTTACAAATCGTAGACATAACGCGGTAATTCGAAGCAGTGTCCTTAATTTCGAGAATCTGGATAATAACTCAGGATAGGCTTTTTCAATACTAATATTAGTAGAAACTTTCGGACTCTTTTCTTCAGAAGTTTGTAAATTTAATAATTGCTTAGGCCATGAAGAAGGAGCTTCATATAAGAACTTTGGACCATACCACCAGATGTCGTTTTCTACTAAATTTTGACCTAAAATGCCTCTTGATGCACAATCGGCTGGGTTTAAATTGGAAGGTACATATCTCCACTGCAGAGGATTACTTAAACGTTGTATATCTGCAACTCTATTTGCAACATAGACTGTCCAGGTTGATGAAGGTTTCCGAATCCAGCTTAAAACAGTTGAACTATCACTCCAATAAAAAATGTTTTCTATTTTACAAATATCCAAGGAATTCTTGATATCTTCAGTAAGTTGAATCAAAAGTTTAGCGGCACATAGTTCCAACCTCGGTATAGTTACAGTTTTAATAGGAGAAACTTTAGATTTTGCTTGCAAAATATTAACGAAAATACCTTCCGAAGTAATAACTCTAAGATAAACTACTGCTGCATAAGCTAAAGTTGATGCATCGCAAAAGCAGTGCAATTCTGTTTTCACTCCTGGAGACCAATTTATCCATCTGGGAATTTTCAAGTTCACAAGGTCTACCAATGTCGATCTGTACTTAAACCATTCCTTTTCTATTTCAATAGGTATCGGAGTATCCCAATCTACACTATGTTCCCATAGTTTTTTAAAAATAGGCTTGGCTACAATGGTGGAGGGTGTAAGCCATCCTAAAGGATCGTATAGTCTAGCAGATTCTGAAAGAATGGTTCGCTTAGTAAATGAACTGGTATCGTCAAGGTTTACCTTAAAGGAAAAGAAATCGCCACATGTATCCCACTGGATGCCTAGAGTTTTCACCACATTGTCTTTATCAAATTGTAAAGTTTTAGAGTTTTCCTTATGTTCTTCGGGAATTTCTCGTAAGAATTGAGAAGAATTAGAGATCCATTTGCGTAAATTGCAACATCCTTTTTTCAGAAGATTGCATAAATCCTTTTGTAAGTTAATTGCACTTTCAAGATTATCCGCTCCCGAAATAACATCATCTACGTAAGAATCAGAAATAAGAACATCTGCTGCATGTGGAAAGTCGTCTTTAAAATCATATGCCAATTGCTGCAAAACACGTATGGCCAAATAAGGAGCTGACGTTGTACCGTATGTTACGGTATTCAGCTCATAAATAGATATTTCATCATTTAATTCATGTCGCCAAAGTATTTGCTGAAACTTCCTATGTTCTGGACAAACATCTATCTGCCGGAACATTTTTTCAATATCCGCGCTGAATGCAATCCTGTGCCTCCTCCATTTTGTAATAATTCCTGGTAAATCGTTTTGAAGCGGAGGTCCAGGACAGAGTTCTTCATTTAACGATTTGCAGTTAACCAAATGACAACTTCCATCAAAAACAACTCTTAGTTTGGTGGTTGTACTGCTCTCCTTTAGTACACCATGGTGAGGCAAGAAATAAGAATTAGGTCTGACATCTTCAGGATATTTTGCAAATTTGGTCATGTGACCCAAAATTTCGTACTCTCGCATAAAGTTCCTATATCTTTCAGCAAAAGTCGGTCGTTTCGAAAAAGAGATTTCCAATTGTCGCATCCGTCTGTAGGCGCTAACGATATTATTCGGAACAGACGGTGCAGTGTTATTTTCTACTAGGGACCTAAACGTTAAATGTACTATATAGCGACCAGATTGTGATTTATTAACTGTATTCGCAAAATAATTTTCACATTTCAGTTCTTCATTACTTATCTTTCGTTTGGTACTAACTTCCTCCTGCTCCCAAAACGACTTCAATAATGTCTCTAACTTGACGTTCAGTATGTGCAGCCTGTTGCAAGAAATGTTACCATTTTTTCCAGAAAACACCCATCCAAAATGAGTATTTTGAAAGAATAAATTGTTGTGAACAAAGGATTCGGCGGGAAGTTTTATTATGGAGCAGACGTCTGCGCCTAAAATTAGATCTATCCGATCAGAGTTGAAGAAAAGTGGATCAGCCAAATTTTCAGGATCAATATCAGGCAACGAAATAAGTTTAGACGATGGATCCGGTGTATACGAAGAAAGATTAGGCAAAACTAATGCCGTACATGAAAATACAGGTTTTCGTTTACGAGAATATAAATCAATATTAGCAGAGTATTTCGATACGTTTTCACCATTGTTACCAATACCGATTACCTTACAATATGATCTTTCTTTTCGGATGCCCATCAGTTGAACTGCAGCTTCAGAAATCAAACTTCCTTGTGAGCCTGGATCCAACAGAGCTCGTAAAGGAAAATAACCTTTGTCAGTTCGAACAAGTAATCGAATAGTGTATAACAATACTGCTTGGTAAGCAACTGCACTATGGACAGTAGCACCTGGTGTGCTTTCAGTCTTAGAATTCAGTGAAATAGCAGGAATAGAAGAGGCCTCCGACTGATTTTTGTCCAAATGAAGAACAGTGTGATGTGGATGTTTGCATATAATGCAGCGAAATGGTGAGCTGCAATTTTCATGGTTATGACCAACAGCAAGACAATTACGGCAAGCCTTTCTTTTTAACAAAAAGGCATTTTTAGAATCAAAAGGTAAGGACAAAAATTTAAAACATTTCGAAAGTGAATGTCCCTTATCACAAAATAGGCAAGATTTTGTATAATGTCCGGAAAAGTTGCCAGAATTACACGATGTCCTTTTTGGCGGAATTAAAATGTTTATGACTCTTCGAGTTTCTATATTTAGATGATGATGCAGCATCATCATTAATTGATTCCAATGTTCGGAAAGTTTTCTCCAAGAATGCAAATAGTTCATCACGAGAAGAAAGTTCAGTAGAGGATTTCAAAGATTGTTCCCAATCCTTTCGTGTCTGGAAGTCGAGCTTTTGTACTGTCATATGTGTAAGAATAGGATCCCAGCTTTGGGTGTTTATGTTGAGGTTTTGAAGTGAAGACAAAATTTCCTTGGTGGAATCCAATAAAGTTTTAATGGATTGAAATCCACCATCAGATTTCGAAATATGAAAAAGTTTTGATATTAAACTGCCAACAAGCATTCGCTTGTTATGATATCTGGATTCTAGAACGTTCCATGCCGAATCATAATTTGCATCAGTAGCAGAAATATTCTTAATTAAATTAAATGCTTCGCCAGAGAACGTACTCTTTAAATAATAAAATTTTTGAACCTTCGTGAGCGAATCATTGTTATGAACGACAGACGAATAAATGTCGCGAAATGGAATCCACTCCATATATTCTCCAGAAAACTTTGGTAAGGAAATCTTAGGTAGCTTAGCATCACAGTTAACGGTAATATCATGGCGACCGTTAGTTGGGACACAAGTACTTGACAATGGTCCGTTTATCATCGTGTTGCCTGATTTAGTATCTAATAATTTTCCTTTAAAACACAAATATTTCTCCGAAAATTCAAAGTAAAAATCTTCTTTCATGTATGGAACATCATTATCGTCTATAGACTCCTCATGAATTCGACGAACTATTTTATCATGTTGAGATTCAAACTTACCAAATATTTTATCTAGTTGTTGCCCTAAAGAATTTAAGAAGCCGCTAGTCCTCTCATCTTTTTCCTTTTGCTCGAAACGAGTTTCCAATTTAATTAATAATTTCAGCAGGTTCCGTTGTTCCTTTATTATTAGGTCTAATTCACTCATTGTTCATAGAATTATTTTGTTAAAATTTTAATAGAATTTTAAATAGTTCAGTTTTTTATAATTTTTATTGAAATATAATTTATTAGGAATTCTTATGTAGAAATATTAATTTTATTAGAATACTTATGAATTCCCGGGTTTCGGCACCAGTAAAATGTTGAAGTAATGTAAGTTGTATGTTGAGAAAATGACTTTATGCACAGAACTTTATGTAAAGTATTTAAGTATAGATTTATATTTTAAGAAAAGTAAACTGTTCTTATACAAAGTCAAAGCACAAGTGATTTACTAAATTTAAGTAATATTACTTTAAAGCAATTGTACTAAATAAAGTAACGGGATCATCTCTCACTAAACTAGTACTAATGAGAGATATTATAAATAATTAATACACGAAAAGGAATTAAGATAATAGACAAAAATAAAACTGGTTTTTCTACATTCCTTAGATAACGTACTAAAATATTGTAATATGTACAGTTGAAGTTGTCTAATTAGTAATACTTAAAAAATTATGTTTACTGATAATATACATATATATAAAAAAATGTATTTATAAAAAATTAGAATTCTGTTGCCAAATATATTTTCGGCAACAGCGGCACAAACACGATCCCTTATGGGGCTATCAAAGGCTGCCTTATAGTCGACAAAAAGATGGTGTGTGTCGACTTGTTGTTCATGGGTCTTTTCCAGGATTTGGCGTAGTATGAAGATCTGGTCGATGGTGGACTTGCCAGGTCTGAAGCCGCACTGATAAGGTCCAATCAGTGTTTTGACGAGTGGCTTCAGTCGTTCACACAATACGCCTGTAAGAACCTTATATGCGATAGAGAGAAGGCTTATACCCCTGTATTTATGCCCTTGTAGTAGTTGTAGAGGACACTGAGGTTCCAATCGTTAGGCATACTTTCCTCTAGCTATATTTTGTGAATAAGCCGGTGCAACCAGCTCATTACATCCAGTCATGACTTGACGCATAATCGCGACTTTGTCCTCTTCATGGGTAGACGGCGGAATCTCCACGCCGTCATCATCGATCGGGTTCGGAACATCATCTCTAAAGACGGAATTTGTGTCGTCATCGCCTTGTAGCAGAGTAGGGAAGTGCTTCCTCCATAACCTCAGCACCCCCTGCGGATCTGTTATCAAGTTTCCGTTTTCGTCTTTGCATAAAGACGCTCCGGGCTTGTAACCCTCGGTTAGACGCTTAACCTTTTGATAGAATTTTCGAGCGTCATTCCTGCATATATACAACTCGATTTCCTCACGCCCACGCCTTTCCTGCTCCCTCTCACGCCTTTCCTGCTCCCTCTTCTTGCGTCTGAAAAGGCGTCTCTCTTCCCTGGAGAGAGTGAGTTGTCGGCCCACAGTCTTCCAATGTCGTTGAGATTTGAGAGGGAACGACGGAGCTTATCAGAGAGTTGAGCGGGGAACGCCTCAGCTGTCCTTTGTGATCGCAGCTTCTTGACGTCCAGCTTTCGCAATGCACTAGAGCGCGCAGACCTCGATGCTCTAACGCGCAATCGAAACTTGGCTGCGACAAGGTTGTGGTCCGAGTCGATGTTTGGAGTTCTAAACATACGCACGTCTAGTAAACTGGACACGTGCCTTCCGTCAATCACCATATGATCGATCTGGTTGGACGTAGATCGATCGGGGGACATCCAATTGGCCTTGTGAATATCGAGATGTTGAAACTTGGTGCTGCATACTACCATGTTACGTGCCACGGCGAAATCGATCAGCCTCATACCATTGGGGGTAGTGTTCTCGTGGAGGCTGAAGTGTCCAAAGATACCTTCCCGATAGGCCTTCGCATTTAAATCCCCGAGGACGATTTTGGCATCATTGGCCGGGCACTTATCGTATACGTCCACGAGTTTAGCATAGAAGGCATCTTCAGTCACATCGTCCTTTTCTTCCGTCGGGGCCTGAGCACAAATAAAGATGATGTTTTACAATTTTGCCCTGATGCGGATTGTGGCTATCCTTTCGTTCACAGGCGTGAACCCAGAGACAAGGTGGCGAAGTCTCTTATTAAGCACAGATTCGCATCCGAATTCGTGCTTATCAACCTGGCAGATGTAATTAGGGATGCAACATCATTAAGAAAATCATGGATGTTGGCATCATCGATGTATTCGATGTTTTATTCTCATATAAATAAATACAAAAAAATACTATTTAAAAGAAAACCTCAGTTTTCTGACAAAAATTATTTAATAATTCATTTCATTTATCATAAAAAGTAAAACAAAACAGCCTCATATGTATACGTACATATATTTCCACAACTAAGAAATCATATAAAACTAATGGTGATTTCTTTTCTGGCAAAAAATGTTGCCTACAGATTTTGTAGCACTTATTGGAGGTTGCACAAACCCTCATAATGTGTTGCATTTTTAACGATTATAAAAGAACAAAAATCATTGCCCTTTATACAATTATTTTTGTAGTTTTATACCAATTTAGCGTTTTTTTTACTTAATTAACGATTTTAAAACTAATCATTGTATAGGAAATGAAAAAAATTTTTATTTTAATTATCCAAATAATTTCCAATAAAATGAGAACCTGGCGCAATTTAAATCAAATATTATATATATAATAAGAAAATTATTATTTTAATTATTAAATTAAATAAAGACGTAATTGCGTTTCAAAAATGTTGAGAAACAACATTTAAAGCCTTTATTTCACTCTTTTTTTAATATCAAAAATTATAAATTCAATTGTCTTTTATATTATTGCTTATACACAAATTTTTATGTCAAAATCGTATGAGTTCCAGGCTTGCTATAAAAGAACAAGACTGTTGAGTACAAAAATAAGTAAATTAAGAAAATGAGATATATATTTGTATTGATATTTTCTTTACATATATATATAATATTTTAACTTGCGGCAAGTAGTTTCGTTCTAATAATAATGGATATATGTCCTTCTTATCTGACGACGAAGAGGATTCGAACAAATCTTCCAAAACAATATTTTTTGCTTCCATTTCAACACTTTTAAAACAAATATTTTTTGTTTTTTTTTTTCAAAACAATAACTAGAACAGCTGTTTTAAAAGTGTTGCACTTTCAACCCTTTGATTAAATTGAGGGTCAAACATGCAGCATTTTTTTTGGGTTTTATGGCAAAATTTTTAGAAAAGAACATGTTATTAATTTACAAAATTGCATTTTTTCATAAAAGAACAACAAAAGGGCAAAAAGGCAGAATAAAGGCATAAGCTTAAATAAATAATTAATTAGTTGAACAAATAATTAATTAATTTTATAAAAGATGACATAATTTTGGTTTTAATTAAGTTTAAGTAATTTTGAGATAGAGTTAAGGAAACGTAGCTTTAAAAGCCTAGATCCCAAAAGTCATTTCTTTCTTGTGTTATTGTTGCACCAGCTTCTGAAAACAAGCGCTCGTTTGGCACAGAAGTAGCAACAATTGGGAGATATTGAAGTGCAATTCGCGAAAGATTTGGTAACAAAGATTTCATGTTCTCCCAAATAACGATTGCTCGCTTTTTATTTGTGTTACCGGGGATGATAGGTGCATTTGTACTACGTTTTACTAATGGTGTCTGTAGTAGAGGATGATTTTTGTTTCATATTTTTGTGTGGTTTTGTGGGTTAATAGTTTGTGGTATTTCCAAATATTAGATGGTATATCATTTTCGTCATCATCAGATGTGTCATTATTGGAAGTTGTAGAAGAATGAGAAGCATTATATTGTCGAACGTATTTATTAAGGTAACTAACTACTTTTTCTTTGGCCTCTGAGCTTTTGAAATGCATTAATTTAAATCTAGGGTCGAGAGTTGTCGATAAGGAAAGAATTACAGAATGTTCGATGTAGTCAAACCGTCTTTCTAGTTGTTTTTTATTTCCTCTTTAAATTTAAGAACAATATAATTTTTAGGCTTTATTTTTTCAATAACCTCACGAACACAGCTGATTAGTGGAATAACTTTACTCACAGTTATATAACTATCACCAGAAAATTCTTTTGTTAACTTTTAAAATTGATATAGAAGTTCTATAATTTCTTTTATTTCAGTTCCCATAATCTGCTAGGATTGACAATAATATTGCTCCTACATTAGATACCAATTCTATAAATTTTTGAAGCATGTAAAAGCAAGAATTTCATCTTGTGCGAACACCTAACACCAACTTTTTAATTTGGCCTTCTTTTAAGCCCATCTCCATTTGTTTCTTTCTTAGTTCGCCACTTGCATTAACACTTTTCTTTATGAATTTAATGATATCCCGTATTTCAGTTAAGTTCTTTGATTTTAACGCTGTCAATAACAACGAGTTTAACGTAAAGAACTCAAATAAACACAACCCTTAAAGCACATCAGCATAAGCCAATGTATCGTTTGTAAACGCCGATGTATCGTCCATAAAAACATCGATGTTAAACATCGAAATTTATGTGTAAAACATCGATGTATCGTTTGCATCGCAAGATGCTAGCCTTTTGCATCCTTGCCCTACCCATCGCATTTCCTGAATGGCAGTGATGTCCGTCCTACATTTCATGAGGGTATCCGCCAGCTGGGCGGAAGCGCCCGCCCTGTAGGGGTTCGGACGTTCCATGTGCCTATTCGTAAATCAAAGCTGGAGTACAGTTAATCCTGAAAATATACTGGACGGCATAGGCAATTTTCCTAAAAAAAAGTACTGAAATATCCCCCAGATGTCACGACAAAATTTGTGTAAGACGAACTTGTTACATTTGCGACCAATGTGAAGAACCGATATGCCCGGAATGTATGAAATCATTTCACACATAAACTACCATTAACGCTCAGTGGACGTCATTCCTTTTTGTGAATTTTTATTGTTTTCCCTTTATTTTTGCTTGAATTATAAAATCAATTAATTAGAAAAAAAAACAGAATTCAACCATTTCTTTGTCACCATTAAATTTTAATATGTATTTAATGGAAAATAAATCATATTATGATATATAATATGTTAATAAAGAAATAAAAACTTATTTGCCGTAGAAAATACATGTTGGTTTGATTATACCAACAACAAAGATAACGGACCTGCGCAATGCGCTATTTTTATTTCTTTGTTTCATGCGACATATCCCTATTTTGTGAAACGCTCAGGTGAAAATGGTGCATTGTTATTTCACACATATGTTTATTGTTAAAACTATTGTTGCCATTTGGCAAGGTGGAATATTTATCGTTGTTTATTTATTGCTACATTGTCTCCTGTAAAGATCTATCTCCAACTTTCTACATTAGTTGACACCAATATTTCAGTTGTTATATGTGCTGTATAAGGTTTGTAGTTTGTATGCCGACGTGAGACCCATTTCAAAACAGTTTTGAATCACTCGATATAATAGTCGGGCTTGGCACTATTTTGTGCTCGCTAAGCACATTTCGTTTTCGCCTAGTTTTCAGGACAGCATGGGACACATTTAGTCTTTGAGCATATAAAACTGGCACCAATACCACCGTCGACCGAAATAAATCTCGAAACAGCCACTGCTGCAAAGGCTTCCTCACTGGCATCAACGAATATGTGTAACTGAATTTGATACGGGGTTTTCATGAGAGAAGTAAAATCATGGTAAATAAAAAATATAAATGTTTGGTGGTTTTAGCTACCTCTTATTTATATCATCTGGAATCGGTTCGCTCTTTCAGAATGCACGTATCCATAGCCCCAACAATATAATGATTACAATATTAAAATGAATCAAATATCAACATGACAAAGCCTAACATTTGATATTTTGTCAGCTTCTCGTTACCGGAAATGATATCTTGACCGACCTTTTTAAATCAAAAATAAAACTGTTTGAGACAGATTCCCAACAGAGACCTAAAACTTTCTTTACACTCTCATTGGCTGGATTTACTCCGAGCCTAGCACCTGGATAACATCATTTGCATTCGAAGTAAAGCCTCTTAGATCAAATCATTCGTTTTTTGTGAATATTCTTCACTTATAGTGATAATTCAATGGCTTCAAAGTATCAAAGCTGTTTAAAATTGTTCATATAATGATGTTCGTATAGCTCTTGTATTGCAATCTGTAAAGAGCAGCAGATCCATTATTTTATATTTATCAGGTGCTGTTACCGTTTCTCCATAAAAAACGTTGAGATATTTTATCGCTCGCAAATATCCGTAATAACAGCAATTTTCTAGAAAACTGTAAGACGTAGTTGGCAGCGATAAAATACACTGAGGCCCTGTGCAAATTTTCGTCAAAGGAAATCGATTGGCTTGGCAGCTACAAAAACCAATCTCAATTTTATTTTCTTCTCGTTAGAGTTTATTAGTCCTAAATGAAGTAAATACAATTTATTTTATTTTTGATATCAAGTGAATATCTTTTGGTGACACTTACTAGAGGCAACAGAAAAGTTTTCATCACGTAGTAACTTTCAAGACAGCTTAAAGCCATTGAATAACTATCTGGTAGGTTCACTAGATAATTTTTCCATAAAAGACGCGTTTAGAAAGATTTTTCAACACGTTTTATTGAATCATTTAATATTGTATGCGCTCTGATATCGTCAACGGTCCGAATCGCTGAAACGATTCGTACGCCCATATTTTCAATATTAAAATAATTTTCAATCATATTGAAGACTTCTTCCTCCTCTTCAACACCTGGTAACAGCATGGTCTAAACTAGCTAGTAATCTTGAAACAATACTTCTACAGAGCTTAATAAATTTTGATGGCGAATTTTTAAATATTTGTTTTAGTTCAGAATTAGTTAGTTTTTACATTGGTAAATTAAAATTTAATACGACGTACACATTTCTTCTACGCTTAAGCGTACGTTGAACGTAGAAAACAGCTCACTTGCTGATCGGCCACCACACCATTGGAGGTTAAAATTGTTATTCCTCCTACGTATACTCATATATTCTGCATAGTTATGGAGAAACCATAATAGAATAGGCCACACACACATTACACCAACACACATTGTTGATGACACTTCTGTTTGGTAAATTCAAGCAACGATCAATTTGCTTGCGTTTGCAATTTAATAGTCAATGCTATCAACACTGTTAGTGTTGGACATATTCATATTTTTTATATTCTTAATAATTGTTTGAAATTCTTGCTATACCCTCCACTGTAGACATAATGCTTGATCAGCATTATTTATGTATAAAATCTGAGTAATTTTAGGGATAAGAATTAATTAATAAACTATAGCCAAACTGGCGCTTCTGGCGCACTTGGCAATAGCTAAAGTGCGCTTCTTGCGAACTTGGCAATAAAAACAAATAAACTTGTTTTTACTTATTTACATGTCGATCCTGCCACTATTCTGGAAGTGCTCCAATTATTAACATCCAGAATATAACAGTGGTCCTACCTAGGCCATGGTGTGCTAAATTCAAAAGCACCCAAGGAACCAATAATAACAACTGGTGTGCTCAAAAAGCACCCAAAACAAATTTTGTGTTACATCAGCCGTAACAGCCGAAAAACCGTCAGCAGCGTTGAAGAAAAATCCGACTGGCCAAAAGGCATGAGGGAGTGTCCACTAGTATGTTGAATGACGCACACCGCTCTACAAGTGCCTTATAAACTTCGAAAAAGCGTTCAACTAGAATGCAACGGAGTCAGGAGCAAAGCTATCCTTTTAATCAATAGCTTGTTCGATGCCACCCGCTGAATACGGCGCGAATGACCAAATTTCAGTAGAGACAGAAGGTATATTCTAAGGAGGTATATTCTCCCCATTCCTTTAACCATCGCACTTGATGGCGTAATGACGCGGGTATCCTTAACTGAAAGATAAATTACTTGCGGAT
The DNA here is from genome assembly GCA_930367235.1 of Sarcophaga rosellei. NCBI lineage: Eukaryota > Metazoa > Arthropoda > Insecta > Diptera > Sarcophagidae > Sarcophaga > Sarcophaga rosellei. The sequence continues at coordinate 28,671,986 of OV884020.1, read as the reverse complement.
TATAAGGTAATGCACAAGCTTATTTGTATTGACTCGTATGTAATCAGTTTTATCGCACTGACAATCTTTATCGCACTGATAATCTCGGCTCCGCTTTCAGCGCTCACTCTGTACGCACCCTAAGATGTAACAGCTGAAAACAACAAATGAGTTCCTGAGCAACATTTGAGTAGGAATAGTAAGTAAATGTTTTTTTTTACTTTTTGTCATTAGCTTATAAAAGTCGTGCGTTCCATCCGCACTCTTAGAAATAATCGCTCGAGGCAAAACATTTTCTTAAGACAAAAAGTCTAAAGAATTAATAATTCTAAAATAGTTTTAAATAGAAATTTGTAAATTAATGTAATTAATTAATTTTATGCCAGGGAATAAAAGCCTCTAAAGTTAATGTATGTAAATGGACCTTGAATATTATTTGAAAATTTTACTTGGTTAATAATAGAAAATAGACTTTAAAACAACAGTCAAAAGTAGACAGGGCTAATGCACATGTAGTGAATGAGATAAAGGTAGGCAGTAAATCAATTAGTCTTACTAAAGTAGAAAATTATTTAATAATAATTGTAGTTATATTATGTCTTCATTTTGCCTTATACATTTACGCACTGCATAGCAGAAGATTAAAGAAAAAATATTTAAGTAGAGGCAACGATCTAGATAAAGTTTAGAAATAATAATGGAATGGAAGGACATATTATAAAGGGTCCGCCATCTAACGTTTTTGTCAACTAGTGCTTATTTCGTAAATGGTAACACTCAGCTCATGTCTGATTTGACAGATAATTAGTTTTAGGTTAGGTTAGGTTAGGTTAGAGGACGTGTACTTGTCAATTAAGACAAGTACAGTACCCGGAGGTCGAATAATTAGTTTTATCCTTCCACTGAATGAATATTGTTGTGTATATGCTTGAACAACGCTGGGAAATATTGCGGCATTACTTTGAAAAGAAGATGCCGCTTTTGGCAAAAAAAATCATCTTTTCAGATGAAGCACATTTTGATCTTGGCGGTCGTTATCGGGCCATGTTGAATGAATATTTGTTCACAAAAACTGAAGAGGAGGATATGACAACATTTGGTTTCAACAGGACGGCGCTACGTGCCACACTGCCGAAGCTACACTCGATGTTTTGCGCCCTGTTTTTCAAGATCGCATTATCAGCCGCAGAGCTGATGTCGTTTGGTCACCTCGGAGCTTCGATTTGACACCGTTGGACTATTATTTGTGGGGTGCCGTCGAAGATAAGTGTTACGCCGACAAGCCAGAGACAATTGACGCTTTAAAGGACAATATTCGTGAAGCCATTGGTGAAATACAGCTGCACACAATCGATAATATGCTTAAAAATTGGACCGATCGTGTAGGCTACTGCATGGCCACCCGAGGCAGCCATTTGAATGAAATTATTTTCCATTATTAACCGGAAGGATTGTACTTTCAAATAAAAAAAGAAATTTGAGAAAATATTCAGTAGTTTTTTTTAAAGCATTTTCAAAAAAAAAGTTATTTGACGGTTAGGTTAATTAAAGAACATTTCGACTGTTCGTACAAATATCTGAACATTGACAGACCAACCAAGGATGAAACCATTAAATGCCACATTCAAAAATTACTAACCAGACTTGAACAAATAAGTCATACTTAACGTAAACTATTACAGATTGACGGAAAAGACAATTATGTCGCAGACGGATTGTCATGAATTACAATAAATTACTTTAAAGAAATAAACAAAAAAGTATCTTCTGTGCTAAGAGTCAAGACGAGGTCGGTTACAACAAATAAAGACAGTAGTAAAATGGTAAATTAGCATAAAACAAACAAAATTGAAAAGCCCAAAATATCTAGGTATACCAATTAAAATTACTGACGTCAGAAAATGTGATAAATTCAAGATTTTTCCTAAAAGTTATATAAAGAAAGGAAAATCTATTGTAGCCACTGCTGCCAGATTGTTTTCAGCCCACATCCCCAAATACAATTAAAAAAAAAATTGTTTCTTATTTTATTTAAAAATTAATTTACTTTATATGCACATATGTATGTAAGTACAAATTAATGTCGAGTTCAATATTATTTATATGTATGTATTTAAATTTATTTTTATAAACTAACTTAAAGGTTGTTTACTTTTGTCAAAAGTAAAAATTAATTAGATTAATTGCAATATTTAATAATACAAAAATTTTGTAATTAAAAATGCCACAGGTGAACGCAGTCCCTGTATTAACCAATTTCCAACAAAATCAGGGAAAAGGAGGAAGTTAGTCAGCGCAAGGTCTGCACAACAAAAGCACGACTACCCAGCACTGGAAAACGAGCCAGAAAGTTTGATGAACGATGATATCCTTGATGTCAATAGATGATAGCTCCGTTAAGCTAACAAGGAATGGGGAGCCAAATAACCTAGACCTAGCAAGAGACGGGCACTGTCAGAGAAACTGAACAACAGTCTCCTCTTCCTCAGTGGACCTGCATCCACGGCAAAAGTCGTTGAAAGGGAGCCTCATTCTTTCCGCGTGTCTACCCATGACGCAATGGCCTGTAAGCACGGCCACTGTAGTCGAGATGACATCACGACCAAGACCAAGTAATCGGTTGGTACGCCTTCTATCCATCTTGGGCCAGGTGAGTCTAGCGGTGGAGCAGGACTCCTCATTGACCCAGGATAGGTTGGCGTCCCGAAAGAACCTCCGCGCAATTGTCAACTTGACCGAGGCAAGTGGCATACCCAATTCAACAGAAGAGGATTCCAGAAGGAGCGCACCAGCTCTGGCGAGCTCGTTTGCCCTACAGTTTCCCGGAATTCCACTGTGGCCGGAGACCCACACCAGACAGATACTGGTGAAGCGCCCCGAAGAAGGTCGAGACAGCGGCGATATTCCCTAACGATCCTGGAGTTAATCCCGGAACCCGATAGAGATCCTATCGCGGCCTGACTATCAGAGAAGATCGAGACGCCAGTGAAAGGAACATCGTTGACGAGGATCCATTGCGCGGCTCGGTAAATCGCCATCACCTCCGCCTGAAACACACTGCAGTAGTCCGGCAGACGGAGAGAAATATTCAGGTCCAGTTTCCCAGAGTAGACACCGCTCCCAACCCCATTATCGAGTTTAGAGCCGTCGGTATATATATCCAGAACTTCCGGGGGGACGACCGTATTAGGATTCCAGTCATCCCTACTTGGAATCAGAGAGTGGAAACATCTGTCAAGACAATATTCAGCAGGGAAATAGTCTATGTTCACAGGGGCCACTGGATCAGCCTCCAGAATAGTGGAGTGACCATAGGGTACAATGTGCCAACGAGAGAGAGCATTAAGTCTAGTCGCAGCAAACTTGGCTACCTGCTTAGCGAGAATCACAGTAGGAAGCCAGTTTAGCATTTCGAACAAGGCCTTCGTGGGGGTGGTGCGAAGAGCGCCAGTTATATAAATGGCAGCAGACCTTCTGACCTTGTCAAGAAGTCTGACGTTGTATTTCTTGTCCAGAGCAGTCCACCAGAAAGCAACACCGTATAAGAGGTTGGGTTCGATGGCCGTGGAATATATCCAACGCATGATCCTTGGGCGAAGACCCCATCTAGTGCCGACCGCTCTACTGCAGCAGTAAGCAGCACATGCCGCCTTGCGTGCCCTAGCAGCCAGATTCGCCCTCCAGTCGAGTTTGGGATCTAGGATCAGGCCCAGATATTTAACCTCGCGACTCAACGTGAGTCTGGTCCCGCCTATGCTGGGAAGGGAGAAGGTCGGAATTTTATATTTCCTTGTAAAAAGAATCGTATCGGTCTTAGAGGGGTTAATAGACAGTCCAAAACCCCTACACCAGTCCAGCACGATTGACAGCGCCAAGTTCAACTTATCCGACAGTGTCTGCGGACAAATTCCCGACGCAGCAATGGCAATGTCGTCAGCGTAAGCTATGGCCCCATTACCAGAGTGTTCCAGCCCCCTCAAGAGTGAGTTGACTGCAAGATTCCAGAGAAGTGGTGATAGAACACCGCCTTGCGGTGTGCCTCTACGAACCATTATCTGACAATTCGTGGCCCCCACTGTGGAGGTTACTATCCTCGATTTGAGGAGAAGCTCAATGAACCTGACCAGATTCTGTCCCAGGTTCAGAGAACCAAGAGCCCTAACTGTGGCGTCCGGGTCGACGTTGTTAAATGCACCTTCAATGTCCACAAAAATGGCCAAAGTGTATTCCTTAACGTGCATGGACTTTTCTACCCGAGAGATAAGAGAGTGAAGTGCAGTCTCCACTGATTTACCTCTCGTATACGCATGTTGGGAAGCGGATAGAAGCGCTGGATCAATCGAGGTCCTGATATGAACATCAAGAACTCTTTCCAGCGTCTTCAGAAGAAAGGAACACAGACTTATGGGTCTATAATCGTTCGCCCCAGTTTGGGACGGTTTCCCAGCCTTGGGAATGAAGATAACCCTAGATATTCTCCAGCTCCAAGGGATGTAAAGGAGCCTGAGACTAGCGTTATAGATGGCAAGCAACCAAGGGAGGATTATCTCCTCCCATGTTGAATGTCACCCGGGATAATACCATCCGGTCCTGGTGACTTGAATGGTTTGAAAGACCCAACAGCCCACTGCACTTGGCCAAGGGAAAGGGTCAGGGGGGAATAGTTCCCAGATGGTGGTTCGTTAACCTGATAAAAGGCCTGGCCACCAAGTGTGTCACTTCCTGGAAAATGAGTGTCAAGGAGAAGCTCAAGCGTCTCCAAACTGGAAGTAGTCCAGCGTCCGTCAGGTCGTCGGATACAGTCAAGGAATTTGTGAGTGGAACTTAGAATTTTACGGAGACGGCCCGTTTCGGCAAAGGTTTCTACGCTCGCGCAGTAGTTCCTCCACGATGCGCTCTTCGCTCGCCTTACAGCGTATTTAAGTTCCCTCTTTTTGTCCTTGTAGGCTGACCATTCGCCTGTCGTCTTCGCCCTGTTAAAGAGCCTGCCACAAGATCGGCGTAGATCATCGATCCCACCGAATCATTAGCTTCAGCAATTTTATTGTACATTGTATCTTAGTTTCAGGACATTTCAGAATAGAATTATTTGTTATATATATTTAGTCTAAGAAGAGCTTATAATAAATAATTCATATTGCATTTTATTTCGTTTTTTTTGTTTTGGTAAGATTCATTATTGAAAAAACGCGTTCAACGCAAGCGGTACTTTGGTACACAAAGAATATTTAAGACTAGTTAAGCAAGTTCCCTGAATGGTTTACATTTAAATTTTGTCAAGACTCTTCTCCAAAACAATCGTTCCATTTTACAAATGGCATTTTTCTCCATTGCTCTTCATATAAGTCTATTGGAATATTTACTTTTAATACAGGATTTTATTATTATTATACATACATATATTTATTCTATCAATATCACATGTAAAAAATTTTACATTATTTTATTTAATTACATTGTTTGAAGTACTACTTTTACATAAGTATTGCAACAAATATTTGCTTTTTTAAATTTATACAAATATGCTAATTAATTGATATTTACATTTTTAGGGGAAAAAGATAGTAAAAAACCTCTTAATAATTTAAAGAAATTTTAATATTGACACTTCTGTTAGCTTCATTCCTGAAGTTGACGAAGTTATTAATGTCACAAACTTCTTATTATATCATAACGTGAAGACCTGTTGCGATCTTCAAATCTTAGTGTTATTTCTCTTATTAGCTCATTAAACATGATCTGTTTATATTTTCTGTGTAGTATACTTGTAGAGCAGAGCCCGGCAACACTTGCTATTGGTCAGTTGTTGCGAGAGCGAAAAATAAGAAAAGAGAAAAATGTATACTCTTACATTCACTACAATGCAGGCATGGAAAATTTAAATTTTTAAATGGTGGTATTTTAATTAAAAATATTAGTTTATTAAATTAAAATTTGTTTTTTTTTTGGAAATATACATATTTAATAGAAAACTTTCTGGGATATTCATACTGTACATCCCTGCATTAGCAGATCTTCATGTACAAATGCAAGAAGCATGCGACAACACAACCTCTTTCAATGAATGCTCAAACAAGACGGAGTGTGTTTTTGATCGTGAGTAGGTTGTTGTAAATTTAGTAATGGCTGACATGCACGCGTGCATAGGATTTGCCGGGCTCTGTTGTAGAGTATCTATAAGGTAGATTAAACTTAATTTTTAAGTTTTTATTTTGTACGACTTGGAGCTTTTTAATGTAGGTATTCGCACATCTCTTTGACCAGATTTGGCACCCATACGTCATAATTGGACTTATACACATATTATATAGTAGGAGCTTATACATATTAAGTTTATATATCAGTCCGTCATACCATACGGAATCAAATGCTTTTTCAATATCCAAAAGCACCACTCCAGTGATCTTACGTTCATTTTTATTTTTAGATATTAGATTAACTATGCTCTTAACCTGATGTATCGTAGAATGGTTTTTCCTAAAACCAAACAGCACTCTTTGTAGTATATTGTTATTTTCAGTGTATTCATTTAGCTTGTCTAGAATAACCTTTTCAAAATTTTTATCAAGGCAGCTGTTGCGCCATAACATCAACCAATCATTATTTCATAATATATTATAACATATGCCTAATGATTAATAATAATAATAATTGAAGTCTATAATAATAACTTGTTAAAATCATAGATTAGTACCGCCCTAATATTAAGTAGTTTAAGGTTAATGAACATATAGAATAAGATAAATAATAATAATAAACGGAGTTGCTGAATTCTTTTCGACTTCTCTTAACTGTTAGAATTAAGTATATACATACTAGAATTAAGAAAATGTTTTTAAAATAAAATTAGTTGATAATTATCATCATACTCGTACGGTCCTTTTATTTCGGAGAAAGTTTGGTCTTCGCGGTTATTATTTCAAGTTCCCAATTTGAGTTTTTAAATTATAAATTATATAATTTAAAATATTTCCTAAAAAAGATTAGGAAAAACCATTTTGGCGCCCGAGCAGGGACTTAAATAGTGATCGCGATCGAGAAGAAATAAAAGACCAAACTCGCGAAAAGTTTTATAAGTTGTTTAAAATTTAAATTCGCGAGTGTTAAAATTTTTTATAAATTACTGAAAAATTAACAAAATATAAAAACAAAGTGTTGTGCGGTGGAATAAATAAAATAAAATAGAAAAATAATAACAAATAAGCATACATTAAAATATATAAAAAACAAAAATAACAATAAATGCAGTGAACATAAATGTTGTGAGACTATACAACCATACATACGCAAGTGCAGAGAAAATAGCACAAAACAAAAAAAATAATAATAAAAATTAAAATAAACAAAAAAAAAAAAAAGAAAAGTACAGTGTAACCAGATATTACGAATACAAAAAGTGCAAATAGTGCAACATAAATCTCAAAATACACTACACTTTACAAGAACAGATCAATACACTACACAAACAACAAATAATCCATCGTTGGACGACTCCAGAAAAGGAATTCCGTCCACATGCCCGTTGCATCTGTATTCTGTGCCGATCAGAAGGAACTAAGGGGAGTATATCAAACTCTCAGGAGGTAAAAAGTGTGAAATATATTTGTGTTTTTTCCTTAAATTTGTAATTTAATCAAATTTAAGAGATTTTTTGTAAGTTAATCAAAAAATTTATAATCGCTTGAAGAGCAGAACACAATAAAATATATTTCACATTTTAAATTATTGAAATAACAAAATTTATAATTTCATATACATTTATCTACAATTTTATACACACTTAAATATTATCCTGTACAGGATTATAAAAAACCCACCCTTAAAAGTGTATAAAATCGCAAGTGTTAATATCGTTGGATTAATACGTATTTACACTAACAATTTGTTCTCTTTGTTAGTGAGAAAACATTCAGCATACCATTTGTGTTGCTTTTGTTTGCTTTCCTTTTATTTATTTTCGTTGTTTATTTCGATCAGTGTTCCGTTCCACGCGTTCCTATACTGCTTGTATATAAGTTACATATTACAGCTGTGTACAGTGTGACCGTTCACACTAGTAACAAAATTGAAATTTCAATAAAAAATTGATCACACAAATATCGAACATCGAATTGTATTTGATTATTGTTATTTCTAATAACACAGTGTGTTCACATTGAAATTTGTTTTTTGGTTTATTTTAAGAAATCGATTATTTAACGATTTTACTCGGTAATATTGAATATTTTTATACCGAAGGCTGTGTGTGTAAAGTGGTTATATTTTCTATTTTCTGAGGTCAAGTAAGTTATTCTTGTCTCAATTAAATTTTGGAATCGGAACTTTCGGGCATTGCGTGACCGAATCATATCGATTAAATTCTATTGTCCAAAACAAGTGAATACTAATAGATTCGAATATAATTCGACCAATAATTTATTTTGGTCAATATTAATTCTTGTTTTGAGGAATTTCAATATAAATAAACGAAATCATAATGACTACTAGAAGCTCTAAACGCCAAGATTCTCCTTCCGAAGCGGAAAACTTGGAGCAATTACTCGCGAAGAAAGCGAAGGTCATCAAGAACATCGACAGGATTCGACAATCCATTGTGGATAAGACTATTTCTTTTAATCCAATGGAGCTCGAATGTCGATTAGATATTTTGAAAACGTATATTGACCAAGCAATGAAGCTCCAGTCAGACGTGGATAATTTGGATCCCAACAATGACGATAGAGCCGAGCTTGAGGATCTCTGTGTGATCACGAAGAGTTTGTTTATGAGTCTGTTGGCCAAGAATCGGCAATTGAATGTGCCTGAAACTTCTTTTAACGTACAAGCTCAGCACTCAAGACTCCCAAATATGAAGCTCCCTAAATTCAGTGGAAAATATTCTGATTACAAGAACTTCATGAGCTTATTTGAGAACTTGGTCCACAATGATCCAACGTTAACAGATATCGAGAAATTTAACCATTTAATCTCATGCTTGTCTGAATCGGCCTTGGGTACCGTGAAGGCCTTTCAGATTTCTGAAAAGAATTATCCCAAAGCATTAGCAAGCTTGAAGAAAGTTTATGATAACGAATGCTTGACATTTTCCGATAACATTGCAAAACTTTTTGATTTGCCCGAAATTACCAAGCCTTCAGCTGCTGCTTTGCGAAGCATGATCGATACTGTTTCTGCCATCTATGATTCGTTGTTATCAATTGGTGATGACAAGAAAATAACGAATGCCATTTTAATACATTTAGTGATGTCGAAAGTGGATCCAATCACCAAATCGAAATGGGAAGAACAGCTTGATTTCGAAAAGCTCCCATTGTGGTCAGATTGCGAAGCCGCCTTGAATAGACGTTACCAGCATATTCCTGCTGACGAGTCTTCTAATTCAAGGCCGAGGGTTAACAAACCTAAAAATGAAAATTTTAATTTTAGAATGAATAAAACGTCACTAAATTGTACCAAATCGGAACAATCAGCTAATAGTTGCCTATTTTGTGAATCGGCGCAGCACGTACTCAACAATTGTCCTTCTTTTACTGCTGAGCCTATAGTCAAACGATTTGACTTCGTAAAATCCTTGCCAGCATGTACTAACTGTCTGAAAAGGGGAGACACAGTTGCAAGGTGTCCATCTTCTAAGTGTCGGATATGTAATGGTGCACATAACTCATTACTTCACCGATATAGTACAAGTCCTAATAATTCCGAACAGACTTCAGCTTTTCACGCTTCTGTGAATTATACGGCGGCGGCTGTAGGAAGCAGCTGTCAAGCAGGCAAAATTCCTGTTTCTGCGCGCAATGAGCAACACATCGCTGATACAGGAAAGAATGGAGACGATGTTCGCAGAAACAGAGGCGGTGCTCAACAGTCGGCCCATTGCATCGCTGTCTCCAGACCCCAACGACGGAGAAGCATTAGTTCCAGCTCGTCTGCTGATCGGAGAGGGTCTGCGTTCGCTGCCGTTCGAATCCGTAGACGACGGGAAAATCAACGAACCCAAATTATGGAGGCGTGGGCGACTACTTTGCGGACTCAAGCAGATGTTTTGGTAGGCTTGGTCTCGGGACAACATCCTGCGTCTTTAAGACAAAGCCAAATGGACCAGCGAAACACCCAACCTGAAGCTGGATCAGGTCGTCATCGTACACAGGGAAAATTGCCCGCCACAACATTGGCTGACCGGGAGAGTCGTGGCCGTAACCAGTGGCAAATACGGCAAGGTCAGAGTGGCGGAGGTCGCAACGCACAACGTCGTCTACAAGCGCCCAATCCACAAACTGGCTCCACCAATTGATTGAAGAAGCTCAGTCCTTCAATGGGGCCGGAATGTTGCGCCATAACATCAACCAATCATTATTTCATAATATATTATAACATATGCCTAATAATTAATAATAATTGAAGTCTATAATAATAACTTGTTAAAATCATAGATTAGTACCGCCCTAATATTAAGTAGTTTAAGGTTAATGAACATATAGAATAAGATAAATAATAATAATAAACGGAGTTGCTGAATTCTTTTCGACTTCTCTTAACTGTTAGAATTAAGTATATACATACTAGAATTAAGAAAATGTTTTTAAAATAAAATTAGTTGATAATTATCATCATACTCCTACGGTCCTTTTATTTCGGAGAAAGTTTGGTCTTCGCGGTTATTATTTCAAGTTCCCAATTTGAGTTTTTAAATTATAAATTAATTAATTTAAAATATTTCCTAAAAAAGATTAGGAAAAAACAGCAGCTAAGATGCTATTTGGAGATTTTACATATTTGCCCGGCTTTAATACTGGCACAAATTTAGCTGCTTTAAATAATTTCGGAAAATATCCGTGTACCATACACCAATTAAAAATTCTGGTAATATCAACAAAGAATATACTTATTTGTCATATTTTTTAGAATAATAGGGCTTATACCGTCTAACCCAGGAACTTTTTTGTTTTTTAAACTTTTTACAAAAAACTTGGCTTTATCCACATCCGTCAAATTACCGGGCGGGTTAATTGACAAATCTTGATCCTTTAACCAGCTTTTATGTTTGAAAACTACGTTGTCTTTTATCGAAGACAAGTTATACGCTGTTTTATGAAAGATTTCAAAAACTTTGGCTATAAGTTCACACTTTTCTTTACTATTATAAACTTCAATGCCATCTGTTGTTAAACTGCTTATGTTCGTGGTATTACCCTTCATTTCCTTAGTTAATTTCCAAAATTTTTTATTGCCTGTAGGCAACCCTTTTAGAAATTGATTCCAGCTGTTGTTTCCAATTGCCAATATGGAAAGTAAACAAATTATTAAGTTTCCTTCAGACAAATTATTTGTTCTTTGAAGTTTTCGCTGATATCTCTTTCTTTGGCCAATCAAAAGTAAAGTTGTGCTCGAAAGCTTTCTTTGCCAAATTGGTTGCGAACCGACTGGAATTTTCTCTGAAGCTTTCTGGGCAATGCTAGTAATCATAGATAACGTTTTTTCAGTATTTGTTTCTGTAAGTGACACTGATTGTAAGTTATTATTGTTTATTTTGTTATCTACCCATCTTCCTCTTTCGTTCCAGTTGGCTTTTCTGTATAAGGGAAATTGTATGGCTTTTTCTATAACTGCAAGAAGGAATGAGCAAGTTATTGGAGTGTGGTCTGAATTAAAAAGTTCTGGGTGTGTTTCCAATTGTGAAAAATGCAGATTAGCATTTGTGAGGAGAAGATCCAGTACTGACGGTTGAGTTGGATTCACAGACTGGCCAAATCGAGTGAATGAATTGGGTGGAGAATATGTAATATTGTGAATTAAGTTGATGAAGATAAAAACTGTTACCATCTGTGTTGTTAGTGCTTCAGTTCCAGCTTGTGTGGCGGGCGTTAAGGTCGCCAAATATGAAGTAATTATTAGAAGAACGAGTAATAATACTTAGATCATTTAAGTATTTTGGAGAATAAACAGAAGTAAATCTCACTGGTCTATTATTTATTTTTACTGTGATAGAAATATTTTCCATTTCCAAGTTCATGTGGAATTGAGTTTTTAATAGCTATCAAAACACCTCCACCATGAGAACTACGATCATTTCTATATACTTTAAAGTTAGCCAGTTTAAGGCCCCGATTATGGTTTACAACATTTAGATGTTGTGTATGTTACAGGTTTGTTCCTCAATTTATCAACTAACCCTTTGTCATTCTTTTGTAACTCTAATAGGTGAACCCAACCCATTTAGCTCCAATGACAATTTCTCCCATGTCTCTTTGTGCTGAGTCTTATTTGCTCCAAATGGTAACTTGCCACGGCCAATGTCAGGATTTGCTGTCATTTACTCGATCAGCTTTTCCTTCTGCTTCTTATTGGTTATTTTTGTATAAAATATTTGCAGATATCCATAACTTTTAAAATTTCCACAAAAAATTATATGCACTGTTATACACTCACCCTTCCTATAATGCGGTACTCTCAGAGCGCGGTTTCCATATAACGCGAGTTGAAATTGCGACTGCCCTCCTATAACGCGGTACTCTTACAGTGCGGTATCCGTTCATAAGTCCATAAGTTCTTTCCGCACAGCCTATGAATGCCTAGTAAATAGACGCAAACGCTCAGCCGAGATACAGTACAGTGCAACAATTTAAAAAAATATGTTACATATACTGTATAATTAATCTTGCCTTTTGTATTTCTTGGTCTCCATATAACGCGGTACGATTGATGTGATTTGTACTAATTCGGAGTTTCTTATAGCGCGGTTTCCATACTACGCGGTAGACGGTTTCCATAGAAGGCGTTACGAATTAGCCTGGTGTGTACGGTGAGATCCGAGTTTCTTATAGCGCGGTTTCCATAGAACGCGGTACGCACTCACCGCGTTATAGGAGGGTTGACTGTATATACTTACAAATTTTTCTCCATTTCCTTTTTTAAACTTATCGCGTCGACAATATAACAGCTAATAAGCTGTTGTAAGTTTTTCACAGTTATAACAACTCTTAAAAAGAACTGTTGTAAACCATAATTGGGGCCTAAATCTATGATGTGGTTTCAAAAATGTTTCATTTATGAGAACTACATCAATGTTTTTGTTTTAATACTTGCTCCAACTCTATAATTGCTGTGGGTGTTGTAATACCCTGTGCATTCCAATGCATAATATTTAACCTGGTATTGGTATTATTATATGACATGTCTAAGCATGTTTCCAAGCATCCTTAACGTGTCGTACTTGGTTTTACATTTTTCAAGAGCATTAATTGCCTCGAAGTAAATCTCTAGAATCTGTTCATTTGACAAATTATTATTCTCTTGTTTTTTTGTTGTTAGATTTTACCACAGACGCAAGAAAAATTTTGTTTTCAACCTTAACTGATGTTTTTTGAGAAAATTTTGGTACTTCACTGTATCTTGTATCAAACAGCTCATCATCTGTTGTATATAAAACAGGATCATTCAATTGGAGCATTCTGGCAGGGCGTCGAATATTTGTAACCCTTTTTCTAATTTCCAAATATTCTCCCCGTGACGGACAATGATATTTGGCACTTTGAACATGGGGTTATTTCCCCAGCACTTCTTATTTTTTAAAGACATTTTATCGAAAATCAAAGAAGGTGTGAAAATATTATATTTTTGATTTATTAGGAAAAATATGTAAACAGCTACTCAAGAAAACACGTGTGTAATGATACAGGATTTAACATTTTAGCAATAGAACAAAAATTTGGTTGGTCCATTGACTTACAGCATATATGTACTTGCAGAAAATTGTTTGTATGTTTTTAAAAACGTAATTTTTGTTGGAAAACGGTTTAACATTTGAATCACAAGATTTTTCAAATACAAGAAGCAGGTTTTTCTAACTTCTGAAGATTTTTGGATTTGAGCTTTAAATTCATTTTCAAAATCACATCCAAAATCCATATTGTCTAATGGCAAAAATTGTGTATCCACATCTAGAGATTCTTTAATTTTTTCTAAATCATCTTCTTTATACAATTTAGAAATTATTGCAGGCTTTAAAAATCTTGATAAAAGTGAGAAAAGAGTTATTCGTAGCTTCTCATAAACACTTCTTGCGTCGATTTTATTGCTTTGAAAGTACATGTTTGATCTATTCATTTCACTTAGAATTGGACACATAAACAACAAATATTGTCTGTTTACTTCGCTACACATTAGTCTATTAGTTTCTGCTTCTGTTGTTGCTATTATAGAAAAATGATATTTCAGTTATACCCACTGTTCAAGAAGCCTTTTGACTGCTAGGCCATGAGAAAGCCATCTTGTTGGCGATATTTGAACCAGTTTTCTAAATTTATTTGCATCAGTACCAGTGTTTATTAGATCAAACACTCGCTTGTACTTTACACTTCTTAATGGGCTATTGTTAAAATAATTAAGAATTTCTCTTACTAGAAATTTTAAATCAAGCGAAAACTGTTTAGAAGCATCTGAACAACACAAATGCAACGAATGACATGAGCACTTTACTTGAATTAAAGCACTTTACTTGAATTGGAGTACATAGAATTACCAATATCATTCACTAATTTTGATAGAATAGCAGGTGCTATTGTAGATTTGATAATTGCGCTGCATTTTGTGCGGTGCAGACGAAGTTTATCAAACTCCTTTATGGAAAAGTGATTTTAACATATTTGTGAGGTGGTCCACTGAAGAAATTGAGGAATGTCTTGTAAAGAATCCACATTTACGCTTATTGATAACTCGCATCCCCAGAGACGTTGTACGGTGCGTACAGAAGAAGCTATTGCTGTTGTAGAGCGTAGCATTGAGGAAGACCCGAATGAGTCCATCCGCCATGATTACGAACTTTTTCATTCCTGAATTGAATAACCATGATGTCCAGGAGATGTAGTTTCAACAAAACGGCGCAACATGTCACACAGCTCGTGCCACAATAGATTTATAGAAAGACACGTTTGGTGACTGCCTAATGTCCCGTTTTGGACCTGCGAATTGGCCTCCAAGATCTTGTGATTTAACACCGCTAGACTACTTTCTGTGGGGCTATGTAAAGTCATTGGTCTATGTGGTAAAGCCACAAACGCTTGACCATTTGGAAGACAACATTCGCCGTGTTATTGCCGATATACGGCCACAAATGTTGGAAAAAGTCATCGAAAATTGGACGTCCAGATTGGACTACATCCGCGCCAGCCGTGGCATCGTTGTTTTATTGCAACTTAAAGTTCTATACTTCTATAAAAAACACTCTTTACAATCCTTCCGGTTAATAATGGAAAATAATTTCATTCAAATGGCTGCCTCGGCTGACCATGCAGTAGCCTACACGATCGGGCCAATTTTTAATCACATTATAGATTGTGTGCAGCTGTATTTGACCAATGGCTTCACGAATATTGTCCTTTAAAGCGTCAATTGTCTCTGGCTTGTCGGCGTAAAACTTATCTTTAACGGCACCCCACAAATAATAGTCCAACGGTGTCAAATCGCAGCTCCGAGGTGGCCAAACGACATCAGCTCTGCGGCTGATAATGCGATCTTCAAAAACAGGGCGCAAAACATCGAGCGCAGCTTCCGCTGTGTGGCACGTAGCGCCGTCCTGTTGAAACCAAATGTTGCCAATATCCTCCTATCCAATTTTTGTGAACAAAACTTCGTTCAACAAGGCCCGATAACGATCGCCATTAACTGTAACGGCCACTCCTTGCTCATTTTCGAAGAAAAATGGCCCAATTATGCCTCTGGACCAAAATCCGCACAAAACAGTGACTCGTTTTGGGTGCGTCGGCTTTTCAATGTATGCGTGCGGGTTTTCTGTGCCCCAAATGCGACAATTTTGCTTATTTGCTTACCCGCCAAGATCAAAATGAGCTTTATCTGAAAAGATGATTTTTTTTGCCAAAATCGGCATCTTCTGTAAGTCGATCGCAGGCCCAACTAATTATCTGTCAAATCAGACATGAGCTAAGTGTTACCATTCACGAAATAAGCACTAGTAAAAAAAAACGTTAGATGGCGGACCCTTTAGTAAAAATGGCAATCCATAACTTTTGAGTTCGTTGTAACTGGTATTGTACCTGCAATAAACAAAATAATAATAAATAAAATCTTTTTTATATTCGGAAAGTAATTACTATATTTTTCCAATGTATTTTTTGCATAGAGATCTTCGAAATTATTTTTATGTTTTGTAGTTTCAGCATGTCTTTTGAGATCTTTTTTTGTGATTTGAAAGACGTCTTACAGGGGATTCTCTGGATTACTTGTAATTTGGTATGATCGTTGGGCAAACCTGACTGATTTTAGCCAACCTAAAAACAAATATTTAAAACTTTATTAAATTGTTTATATATTGCTTTTATTTACTTACCTAGCGCCCAATCATCGGTTTCTCAGGAAGTATTGTTTTTTCTAGTTAGTTTCGTTGCTTTCCGACATTCTTAACGACTTTTAATTTTGATTTCATAGTCTTCTTTTTATAACAACTATTCACAAAGAATAACAACACAAAATCTTAGGCTTCCCATGGTAAAATTTAACAAAAGAAAACAATAGACTTGGCAGAGTACAAATTCTATCACTATATTTTTTATTATTATCCATTATGTTACTAAATCGACTTTTATATGTAAAAGAATCTATAATTTTTTACCCTTAAAAACTCCCCAGGAGTGTTGGTTCATCCCCAAAAAATCCTTAGATCCCCAAACTGAAATTTTCATCCCTTGGCTGATTTTTAAATTATTAATTATTTAAAATAAATGAACAAATCAACCATAATAAATAATAAGAATGCTAAGGCAATTCTAGAAATAATGCTGAAATACCATGATGAACCAGTTGAAGGAGGTCATTGCGGGATATTTAGAACCGCAGAAAACATAAAAAGATACTACTACTTAAAAAACATGACAAAAGACATAGCCAAATACGTAAAATCATGTCAAAAATTTCACTTAGCAAAAATAACCAAACACATTAAAAGTCCGATGATTCTCACAGAAACACCCATTATGCCATTTGATACGGTGTATGCAGACACAATCGGACCATTTCCTAGATCAATAAATGGAAATGAATATGCAATCACATTAATATGTGACTTAATTAAACATTTGGTAAAGGTACCACTACCAGATAAATCAGCAAAAACTGTCGCTAAAGCGGTATTTAAAAACTTTGTACTTGCCTATGGTCCAATGAAGACGTTCATGGCGGACATGGGTACAGAATACAAAAACTCTATACTGACTGCTCTTTGCAACCTATTGAAAGCAGTGTTGCCAACTTAGTGCTTTTCGCGCTATTTATGGTGCTTTATGAAACGTCATACGCGTAAATTTTTTCTTATAGTGCCTTTTTACGGAAAGGCACTATTATGGTGCTTTTCAAATTTCATTACAGTGCTTTCAGTGCGTTTTGATGATTTTTAATAGCTTTTATATTGAAACTACAAAGAAAAATTTCCCAATTTGTGTGTAAAATTTGCTAAAAAAATTTTAAAGAAATGCTGTGTGGCTGGAACTTAAAACACATTTTAATATTCTTAAGGGCAATGGGTGTGTTTCACTTTTACTTAAGGATATGTACAGTAATAATAACAATTTTGTATATGTCACGTATTTAAGTTCCATTTTGGGAGAGGTTCAAAGGGTCAATTTAGCATTTGAAGCAAAAAATTATAATAATAATGATGATAACAAATTGATAATAAATTGTGAAAATTTTAATTATATAGAAGGTGATATAGATAGTAATTATAATGAATTTTGCTACCTTGGTTATAGTTTTCAAAACGCCTGCAATGAATACCAAATAACAGAAACCGAAAAAATATTATTAAACAAAAATGTGTTCTTTTCACTTAACACCTTATTTATGAAATTAGAGCTAGACTTCCTAGCAATTTACAAATTTTACAAAAAGTTTCCTTATTCAGTGTCGAAAATATATTAAATAATATAAATAATGATCAGTTAATAGAATTTACAACCAACTTTATAAATGATGTAAATATATTATCAACAATAGAAAATTTAAGGAATGCTAATTGGGAAATCAAAACTAGTACAGCTCTTTTTTGGATAGAGGTTAGTGACTCGTTAGGAGAAAAGCCATTTCTATTATTAGCCCAGTTTGTTCTTCGAATATTTAGATTTCCTTACTCTAACGCAGAGGTTGAGAGAGTTTTAAGCTCCCTGAATTTATCAAAAAATAAAATTCGAAACCGACTATCATTAAACTCGGTTAATTCGATTTTCCACATAAAATATGGACTACGTAGACTCAATTTTTGCTGTAATAATTATGCAATACGATCCGAGGTTTGAAAAAATATTTCTCCAAACAAAACTTATATCCTGTCGAAGTATTATTTAGAAACAGTATTGTGGCCAAACGTGGTTGAGGAGAGGAAAATGCAGATGATTTTAGCGAAATATATGTCGAAGATTTAAGTAACATTATTTAAAACCATTTTAATAAGGAATTTTGTATAAGGGTCGTATACCCATATACTTAAAATTTTTTAAATTATAAATGTTAATTTTATAAAGTATACTGAAATATTTATATGAATTGTTTTCTTTTGTTTTGTAACTATATTTTATTAGTTTAACCATAATATTTACTTATCAAATAAATAATATTAAAAAGTAAAAGTTTTCTAAACGATTTTTCTTACAAAAAAGCGGTAGTGTATTTTTACCCTTTTTAAGCTCAAAAAATACGCGCTTTTACCCGTTTTTTAATTTTTTGTGCGCGTTTTGATATACAATCGTTGGCAACACTGATTGAAAGTTGAAAAATTAACTTCAACAGCGCATCATCACCAGACATTAGGTACAATAGAAACAACTCGCAGAACATTTAATGAATACATACGCTCATACATATCAGTAGATAAAGACGACTGGAATGAATGGCTTAGGTATTTTACGTACTGTTTCAATACAACACCATCCACAGTACATAACTACTGTTCTTATGAATTAGTTTTTAGCAAGATCCCAAATTGTTTTAAAGATTTCAATGAGGTAGATAGAGTTGCACCGCTATATAACGCCGATGATTATGCTAAATAAGCAAAATTTAGATAGAAGTAGCACTTAAGAGAGCCAAACAATTATTAGATATAAATAAAATTATTCAAAAGAACAACTATGATAGGAATACATTAGATTGTAATTTTAGAACAGCTAAATCTCCTATTTCTTAAAAATGAAACCGGACACAAATTAGATTTAAGAAATAATGTAACCATAGTGAATAAGATAACTAATAAAAAACAAATAGTACATAAAAATAGACTTAAGCTGTGCTTATTGCACAATGTCTAACTAAATAACTGAGGCCTCAAGTAAAAATATATATCTTATATATAAAAATGAATGTTTGTTTGTTTGTATGTTTGAAGTTTATAGACGATTAAACGGCTGAACCGATTTTCTTGAAATTTTCACAGTATCTTCCTGTATGTCTGGAAGGAGTTATAGGCTACTTTTTATGTTGATATTCGAAATGAGCGAGGGGCCATGCCCACGTATACTACATACTTAATATTTAATTGTATTTGAAATATATTACTCATACGCATTGTAGTTACCCCTACAAGTATGCTATCTATGATTCTTGATGTATAAAACCAAAGAAAATAAAGTATAAAAAATGTGCATTTTGGAATATTTTAGAATATTTTTCAAAAATATTTCATGACGCGGGGGGAAAGATAGAAGGGAAGGATAAAGAAACTAAGACCGTAACAATGTTCTCAATTGTTCTCATCGTGCGCTTTTGTTGTTTGACTAATTTTTTATTTATTCTTCTGAAACAGTGTTGCCACGAAAAAAAAATTTTGTAACCAACATTTGTGAAAAAAAACACCAAATAAGAAAAAATATAACCAAAATTAAATTCGTAGACTTTTGTTTTGTTTTTTTTTTAAATTAATATTTAAATTATAATTAATAAAAATAGAAACAAAAAATAGCTTTTTTTTATAAGAAAAAAAATAACCAAAACCAAAAAAAAACTACACATTGATCAAAAAAATAACCAAAAAAGGCAACACTGTTCTCAAATCACTTCTTCTCAGACGTCGACACAAAGAGAACATGATAAAGCGGCTAGTGTTAACCCAGAGGAAAATTGTAGTAATATTTTCAAGTCTACTTATTACCCCAATAATTTGTATATGTGAGCGAAAAGTGTAGAAAAATTGACTGCGCTAAAAACCTAAAAACACCGTATTTAACTTGGCAAGTATTCTTCCAAAAATCGGAATCATTTCTCATTGATATTAGTGAATCATACTGTAATATTTCTTTGGGTGTAAAATTGAAGTCTGAAAAAAGCGACATGGACATTCTCCATTAGAAGCTGACAAGCAACTGAATGCATTATTACGCTCTCATGATGAAAGCAACACATTGTTACGCTCTTTGTTTGTGTTTATTTTCCTTCTGTCTTCCGCACCCCTCATCAAGAAACGTTTTTTTAAAAAGATTGTGGCAGAGCGGGTCGTAATGCTACAACCCGCCATAAGAAATTTTACTTCTACATAATGCGTATTCTTTATATCCATATTCTTTGATAAAACTTAATGGAATTGGATATCACTCATACGTCACATACGTATGAATGAATGTGGATTTGTTTGTTTGAAGTCTATAGACGGCTAAACGGCTGGACCGATTTTTTTGAAATGTTGACAGTACCTTCCTGTATATCGGAAAGGAATTATAGGCTACTTTCTATTTTAAAATTTCAAGAAGGCGAGGTGCTACGCCCACATATCCAATAAGTATTTAATGTCGCATATCTCATAAACTGCAATAGCTAAAGTCCTCAAATTTTGCATGGACGACTTTGACGTATATATAAGCAAAATGGACGGATTGGCTCTAGTGGGCGTGTCACCTCCAATATAAAAAATATTGAAATATTATATCTAAGAAAATATAACAGTTAGAGTCCTAAAATATTGTCGAATCCACTTTAGTATCAATATGAATATTTTAGACAAAAATGGGCTGACTAGGAAAAGGGTGTGGTACTACCCATATGAATTAAATTTAAAACTTCTTCTGTCTCGGAAATCACCTATATATATAAAAATGAATGTGCGTTCGTTAGCATGTTTGAAGTTTATAGACGACTAAACGGCTGAACCGTTTTACCTACTTTTTATGTTGATATTTCAAATGAGAGAGGTGCCACTCCAACATATACTACATAACCTACTATTGTAAGATAATAACAAAATGGATATATTGGAAAAACTATATCAGCAAGATACCTAAAATTTTGTACAAGTAACTACGGTTTTAATATAAATATTTTGGACAAAAATGGGCGAACTAGCAATAGTGGGTGTGGCAGCTCCCATATAAAGTAAATACGAAAATCTGTATATCTGAAAAACTGTAACAGCTAGAGTCCCCAATTTTTGTACGAGTAATTTTAGTTTAAATATAAATATTCTGGGCTAAAATAGGGAGTTCAGCAAAAGCGGTCGTGGCACCTCCCATACGAAGAACAATAACAGTTAGACTGCACAAATTTTTTACGAATATCTAAAGGTTCAATATCAATATTCTTGTCAAATTTTGGCGATCAAGCATTAGGGGCGTGGCAAACTCCATATGAACTAATTATTAAAATCTGTATATCTATCTAAAATCTATATATTTTAATACTTGCTCCAACTCTATAATTGCTGTGGGTGTTGTAATACCCTGTGCATTCCAATGCATAATATTTAACCTGGTATTGGTATTATTATATGACATGTCTAAGCATGTTTCCAAGCATCCTTAACGTGTCGTACTTGGTTTTACATTTTTCAAGAGCATTAATTGCCTCGAAGTAAATCTCTAGAATCTGTTCATTTGACAAATTATTATTCTCTTGTTTTTTTGTTGTTAGATTTTACCACAGACGCAAGAAAAATTTTGTTTTCAACCTTAACTGATGTTTTTTGAGAAAATTTTGGTACTTCACTGTATCTTGTATCAAACAGCTCATCATCTGTTGTATATAAAACAGGATCATTCTATTGGAGCATTCTGGCAGGGCGTCGAATATTTGTAACCCTTTTTCTAATTTCCAAATATTCTCCCCGTGACGGACAATGATATTTGGCACTTTGAACATGGGGTTATTTCCCCAGCACTTCTTATTTTTTAAAGACATTTTATCGAAAATCAAAGAAGGTGTGAAAATATTATATTTTTGATTTATTAGGAAAAATATGTAAACAGCTACTCAAGAAAACACGTGTGTAATGATACAGGATTTAATATTTTAGCAATAGAACAAAAATTTGGTTGGTCCATTGACTTACAGCATATATGTACTTGCAGAAAATTGTTTGTATGTTTTTAAAAACGTAATTTTTGTTGGAAAACGGTTTAACATTTGAATCACAAGATTTTTCAAATACAAGAAGCAGGTTTTTCTAACTTCTGAAGATTTTTGGATTTGAGCTTTAAATTCATTTTCAAAATCACATCCAAAATCCATATTGTCTAATGGCAAAAATTGTGTATCCACATCTAGAGATTCTTTAATTTTTTCTAAATCATCTTCTTTATACAATTTAGAAATTATTGCAGGCTTTAAAAATCTTGATAAAAGTGAGAAAAGAGTTATTCGTAGCTTCTCATAAACACTTCTTGCGTCGATTTTATTGCTTTGAAAGTACATGTTTGATCTGTTCATTTCACTTAGAATTGGACACATAAACAACAAATATTGTCTGTTTTCTTCGCTACACATTAGTCTATTAGTTTCTGCTTCTGTTGTTGCTATTATAGAAAAATGATATTTCAGTTATACCCACTGTTCAAGAAGCCTTTTGACTGCTAGGCCATGAGAAAGCCATCTTGTTGGCGATATTTGAACCAGTTTTCTAAATTTATTTGCATCAGTACCAGTGTTTATTAGATCAAACACTCGCTTGTACTTTACACTTCTTAATGGGCTATTGTTAAAATAATTAAGAATTTCTCTTACTAGAAATTTTAAATCAAGCGAAAACTGTTTAGAAGCATCTGAACAACACAAATGCAACGAATGACATGAGCACTTTACTTGAATTAAAGCACTTTACTTGAATTGGAGTACATAGAATTACCAATATCATTCACTAATTTTGATAGAATAGCAGGTGCTATTGTAGATTTGATAATTGCGCTGCATTTTGTGCGGTGCAGACGAAGTTTATCAAACTCCTTTATGGAAAAGTGATTTTAACATATTTGTGAGGTGGTCCACTGAAGAAATTGAGGAATGTCTTGTAAAGAATCCACATTTACGCTTATTGATAACTCGCATCCCCAGAGACGTTGTACGGTGCGTACAGAAGAAGCTATTGCTGTTGTAGAGCGTAGCATTGAGGAAGACCCGAATGAGTCCATCCGCCATGATTACGAACTTTTTCATTCCTGAATTGAATAACCATGATGTCCAGGAGATGTAGTTTCAACAAAACGGCGCAACATGTCACACAGCTCGTGCCACAATAGATTTATAGAAAGACACGTTTGGTGACCGCCTAATGTCCCGTTTTGGACCTGTGAATTGGCCTCCAAGATCTTGTGATTTAACACCGCTAGACTACTTTCTGTGGGGCTATGTAAAGTCATTGGTCTATGTGGTAAAGCCACAAACGCTTGACCATTTGGAAGACAACATTCGCCGTGTTATTGCCGATATACGGCCACAAATGTTGGAAAAAGTCATCGAAAATTGGACGTCCAGATTGGACTACATCCGCGCCAGCCGTGGCATCGTTGTTTTATTGCAACTTAAAGTTCTATACTTCTATAAAAAACACTCTTTACAATCCTTCCGGTTAATAATGGAAAATAATTTCATTCAAATGGCTGCCTCGGCTGACCATGCAGTAGCCTACACGATCGGGCCAATTTTTAATCACATTATAGATTGTGTGCAGCTGTATTTGACCAATGGCTTCACGAATATTGTCCTTTAAAGCGTCAATTGTCTCTGGCTTGTCGGCGTAAAACTTATCTTTAACGGCACCCCACAAATAATAGTCCAACGGTGTCAAATCGCAGCTCCGAGGTGGCCAAACGACATCAGCTCTGCGGCTGATAATGCGATCTTCAAAAACAGGGCGCAAAACATCGAGCGCAGCTTCCGCTGTGTGGCACGTAGCGCCGTCCTGTTGAAACCAAATGTTGCCAATATCCTCCTATCCAATTTTTGTGAACAAAACTTCGTTCAACAAGGCCCGATAACGATCGCCATTAACTGTAACGGCCACTCCTTGCTCATTTTCGAAGAAAAATGGCCCAATTATGCCTCTGGACCAAAATCCGCACAAAACAGTGACTCGTTTTGGGTGCGTCGGCTTTTCAATGTATGCGTGCGGGTTTTCTGTGCCCCAAATGCGACAATTTTGCTTATTTGCTTACCCGCCAAGATCAAAATGAGCTTTATCTGAAAAGATGATTTTTTTTGCCAAAATCGGCATCTTCTGTAAGTCGATCGCAGGCCCAACTAATTATCTGTCAAATCAGACATGAGCTAAGTGTTACCATTCACGAAATAAGCACTAGTAAAAAAAAACGTTAGATGGCGGACCCTTTAGTAAAAATGGCAATCCATAACTTTTGAGTTCGTTGTAACTGGTATTGTACCTGCAATAAACAAAATAATAATAAATAAAATCTTTTTTATATTCGGAAAGTAATTACTATATTTTTCCAATGTATTTTTTGCATAGAGATCTTCGAAATTATTTTTATGTTTTGTAGTTTCAGCATGTCTTTTGAGATCTTTTTTTGTGATTTGAAAGACGTCTTACAGGGGATTCTCTGGATTACTTGTAATTTGGTATGATCGTTGGGCAAACCTGACTGATTTTAGCCAACCTAAAAACAAATATTTAAAACTTTATTAAATTGTTTATATATTGCTTTTATTTACTTACCTAGCGCCCAATCATCGGTTTCTCAGGAAGTATTGTTTTTTCTAGTTAGTTTCGTTGCTTTCCGACATTCTTAACGACTTTTAATTTTGATTTCATAGTCTTCTTTTTATAACAACTATTCACAAAGAATAACAACACAAAATCTTAGGCTTCCCATGGTAAAATTTAACAAAAGAAAACAATAGACTTGGCAGAGTACAAATTCTATCACTATATTTTTTATTATTATCCATTATGTTACTAAATCGACTTTTATATGTAAAAGAATCTATAATTTTTTACCCTTAAAAACTCCCCAGGAGTGTTGGTTCATCCCCAAAAAATCCTTAGATCCCCAAACTGAAATTTTCATCCCTTGGCTGATTTTTAAATTATTAATTATTTAAAATAAATGAACAAATCAACCATAATAAATAATAAGAATGCTAAGGCAATTCTAGAAATAATGCTGAAATACCATGATGAACCAGTTGAAGGAGGTCATTGCGGGATATTTAGAACCGCAGAAAACATAAAAAGATACTACTACTTAAAAAACATGACAAAAGACATAGCCAAATACGTAAAATCATGTCAAAAATTTCACTTAGCAAAAATAACCAAACACATTAAAAGTCCGATGATTCTCACAGAAACACCCATTATGCCATTTGATACGGTGTATGCAGACACAATCGGACCATTTCCTAGATCAATAAATGGAAATGAATATGCAATCACATTAATATGTGACTTAATTAAACATTTGGTAAAGGTACCACTACCAGATAAATCAGCAAAAACTGTCGCTAAAGCGGTATTTAAAAACTTTGTACTTGCCTATGGTCCAATGAAGACGTTCATGGCGGACATGGGTACAGAATACAAAAACTCTATACTGACTGCTCTTTGCAACCTATTGAAAGCAGTGTTGCCAACTTAGTGCTTTTCGCGCTATTTATGGTGCTTTATGAAACGTCATACGCGTAAATTTTTTCTTATAGTGCCTTTTTACGGAAAGGCACTATTATGGTGCTTTTCAAATTTCATTACAGTGCTTTCAGTGCGTTTTGATGATTTTTAATAGCTTTTATATTGAAACTACAAAGAAAAATGTCCCAATTTGTGTGTAAAATTTGCTAAAAAAATTTTAAAGAAATGCTGTGTGGCTGGAACTTAAAACACATTTTAATATTCTTAAGGGCAATGGGTGTGTTTCACTTTTACTTAAGGATATGTACAGTAATAATAACAATTTTGTATATGTCACGTATTTAAGTTCCATTTTGGGAGAGGTTCAAAGGGTCAATTTAGCATTTGAAGCAAAAAATTATAATAATAATGATGATAACAAATTGATAATAAATTGTGAAAATTTTAATTATATAGAAGGTGATATAGATAGTAATTATAATGAATTTTGCTACCTTGGTTATAGTTTTCAAAACGCCTGCAATGAATACCAAATAACAGAAACCGAAAAAATATTATTAAACAAAAATGTGTTCTTTTCACTTAACACCTTATTTATGAAATTAGAGCTAGACTTCCTAGCAATTTACAAATTTTACAAAAAGTTTCCTTATTCAGTGTCGAAAATATATTAAATAATATAAATAATGATCAGTTAATAGAATTTACAACCAACTTTATAAATGATGTAAATATATTATCAACAATAGAAAATTTAAGGAATGCTAATTGGGAAATCAAAACTAGTACAGCTCTTTTTGGGAAGAGGTTAGTGACTCGTTAGGAGAAAAGCCATTTCTATTATTAGCCCAGTTTGTTCTTCGAATATTTAGATTTCCTTACTCTAACGCAGAGGTTGAGAGAGTTTTAAGCTCCCTGAATTTATCAAAAAATAAAATTCGAAACCGACTATCATTAAACTCGGTTAATTCGATTTTCCACATAAAATATGGACTACGTAGACTCAATTTTTGCTGTAATAATTATGCAATACGATCCGAGGTTTGAAAAAATATTTCTCCAAACAAAACTTATATCCTGTCGAAGTATTATTTAGAAACAGTATTGTGGCCAAACGTGGTTGAGGAGAGGAAAATGCAGATGATTTTAGCGAAATATATGTCGAAGATTTAAGTAACATTATTTAAAACCATTTTAATAAGGAATTTTGTATAAGGGTCGTATACCCATATACTTAAAATTTTTTAAATTATAAATGTTAATTTTATAAAGTATACTGAAATATTTATATGAATTGTTTTCTTTTGTTTTGTAACTATATTTTATTAGTTTAACCATAATATTTACTTATCAAATAAATAATATTAAAAAGTAAAAGTTTTCTAAACGATTTTTCTTACAAAAAAGCGGTAGTGTATTTTTACCCTTTTTAAGCTCAAAAAATACGCGCTTTTACCCGTTTTTTAATTTTTTGTGCGCGTTTTGATATACAATCGTTGGCAACACTGATTGAAAGTTGAAAAATTAACTTCAACAGCGCATCATCACCAGACATTAGGTACAATAGAAACAACTCGCAGAACATTTAATGAATACATACGCTCATACATATCAGTAGATAAAGACGACTGGAATGAATGGCTTAGGTATTTTACGTACTGTTTCAATACAACACCATCCACAGTACATAACTACTGTTCTTATGAATTAGTTTTTAGCAAGATCCCAAATTGTTTTAAAGATTTCAATGAGGTAGATAGAGTTGCACCGCTATATAACGCCGATGATTATGCTAAATAAGCAAAATTTAGATAGAAGTAGCACTTAAGAGAGCCAAACAATTATTAGATATAAATAAAATTATTCAAAAGAACAACTATGATAGGAATACATTAGATTGTAATTTTAGAACAGCTAAATCTCCTATTTCTTAAAAATGAAACCGGACACAAATTAGATTTAAGAAATAATGTAACCATAGTGAATAAGATAACTAATAAAAAACAAATAGTACATAAAAATAGACTTAAGCTGTGCTTATTGCACAATGTCTAACTAAATAACTGAGGCCTCAAGTAAAAATATATATCTTATATATAAAAATGAATGTTTGTTTGTTTGTATGTTTGAAGTTTATAGACGATTAAACGGCTGAACCGATTTTCTTGAAATTTTCACAGTATCTTCCTGTATGTCTGGAAGGAGTTATAGGCTACTTTTTATGTTGATATTCGAAATGAGCGAGGGGCCATGCCCACGTATACTACATACTTAATATTTAATTGTATTTGAAATATATTACTCATACGCATTGTAGTTACCCCTACAAGTATGCTATCTATGATTCTTGATGTATAAAACCAAAGAAAATAAAGTATAAAAAATGTGCATTTTGGAATATTTTAGAATATTTTTCAAAAATATTTCATGACGCGGGGGGAAAGATAGAAGGGAAGGATAAAGAAACTAAGACCGTAACAATGTTCTCAATTGTTCTCATCGTGCGCTTTTGTTGTTTGACTAATTTTTTATTTATTCTTCTGAAACAGTGTTGCCACGAAAAAAAATTTTGTAACCAACATTTGTGAAAAAAAACACCAAATAAGAAAAAATATAACCAAAATTAAATTCGTAGACTTTTGTTTTGTTTTTTTTTTAAATTAATATTTAAATTATAATTAATAAAAATAGAAACAAAAAATAGCTTTTTTTTATAAGAAAAAAAATAACCAAAACCAAAAAAAAACTACACATTGATCAAAAAAATAACCAAAAAAGGCAACACTGTTCTCAAATCACTTCTTCTCAGACGTCGACACAAAGAGAACATGATAAAGCGGATAGTGTTAACCCAGAGGAAAATTGTAGTAATATTTTCAAGTCTACTTATTACCCCAATAATTTGTATATGTGAGCGAAAAGTGTAGAAAAATTGACTGCGCTAAAAACCTAAAAACACCGTATTTAACTTGGCAAGTATTCTTCCAAAAATCGGAATCATTTCTCATTGATATTAGTGAATCATACTGTAATATTTCTTTGGGTGTAAAATTGAAGTCTGAAAAAAGCGACATGGACATTCTCCATTAGAAGCTGACAAGCAACTGAATGCATTATTACGCTCTCATGATGAAAGCAACACATTGTTACGCTCTTTGTTTGTGTTTATTTTCCTTCTGTCTTCCGCACCCCTCATCAAGAAACGTTTTTTTAAAAAGATCGTGGCAGAGCGGGTCGTAATGCTACAACCCGCCATAAGAAATTTTACTTCTACATAATGCGTATTCTTTATATCCATATTCTTTGATAAAACTTAATGGAATTGGATATCACTCATACGTCACATACGTATGAATGAATGTGGATTTGTTTGTTTGAAGTCTATAGACGGCTAAACGGCTGGACCGATTTTTTTGAAATGTTGACAGTACCTTCCTGTATATCGGAAAGGAATTATAGGCTACTTTCTATTTTAAAATTTCAAGAAGGCGAGGTGCTACGCCCACATATCCAATAAGTATTTAATGTCGCATATCTCATAAACTGCAATAGCTAAAGTCCTCAAATTTTGCATGGACGACTTTGACGTATATATAAACAAAATGGACGGATTGGCTCTAGTGGGCGTGTCACCTCCAATATAAAAAATATTGAAATATTATATCTAAGAAAATATAACAGTTAGAGTCCTAAAATATTGTCGAATCCACTTTAGTATCAATATGAATATTTTAGACAAAAATGGGCTGACTAGGAAAAGGGTGTGGTACTACCCATATGAATTAAATTTAAAACTTCTTCTGTCTCGGAAATCACCTATATATATAAAAATGAATGTGCGTTCGTTAGCATGTTTGAAGTTTATAGACGACTAAACGGCTGAACCGTTTTACCTACTTTTTATGTTGATATTTCAAATGAGAGAGGTGCCACTCCAACATATACTACATAACCTACTATTGTAAGATAATAACAAAATGGATATATTGGAAAAACTATATCAGCAAGATACCTAAAATTTTGTACAAGTAACTACGGTTTTAATATAAATATTTTGGACAAAAATGGGCGAACTAGCAATAGTGGGTGTGGCAGCTCCCATATAAAGTAAATACGAAAATCTGTATATCTGAAAAACTGTAACAGCTAGAGTCCCCAATTTTTGTACGAGTAATTTTAGTTTAAATATAAATATTCTGGGCTAAAATAGGGAGTTCAGCAAAAGCGGTCGTGGCACCTCCCATACGAAGAAAAATAACAGTTAGACTGCACAAATTTTTTACGAATATCTAAAGGTTCAATATCAATATTCTTGTCAAATTTTGGCGATCAAGCATTAGGGGCGTGGCAAACTCCATATGAACTAATTATTAAAATCTGTATATCTAGAAAACTATAAAAGCTGGAGTCGCAAATTTTTTATATCAGCTATAGGAAGGTGGTGCCTCTCACGTGAAGTTATTACAAAAATTTGTGTATTCTTATTAATTAATAATATTAGAAAAATTCTCTGATTAGCGAGTGTGGAAATTATTATATCTTGAAATATGCAATAAGTAAGGTATATGACCCTTAAATGGTTGAGTTTGAAATTTTCAACTCATGTACATAGTAAGTACTAAAATTCATAGTATTTAAATATTTATCTTGAAAAACATATACGTACATACATATGTAATAGTTATGTTATTGTTTACTTCTAAAAATGGGTAACTAATAAAAATATTATTTATTTGCAATCCCAGAGAGCAAATGTTTCTAAAACGCCGTCAGAACGAGAAAGACATTTTGAAGGTCTTCGACAACATGCCACAACCGCACGACCTACCGAGACATCGTTGGAACATGAAGGTCGGCTACAAAGCCAGCGAAATCGTATTGAAACATCACGAGCCACAGAAACACGTTCAGAACGTGAAAGACGTCTGGAAGGCCTTCGACAATATGCCACAACCGCACGAGCTACCGAGACACCTTTGAAACATGAGGGTACCACAACATCACGAGCTAATGAAACAGAAGACCAACATGAATCACGAGTATAAAGTCAGCGGATTCGAACACCAACAAGAAGAGCAGCAGAGAACAAATTCATAATCGAATGACGGTGAATCGACGTAATGTTTTTCATGGATACTCAGGTATTGCATTTAACTACAGATCTGATATAGATGACCACATAATCGCAATTCATGCTGATAGAACTCCAGAACTCCAACAATGGCGTAACAATTTTGATGGTGGGCGATCCAGTTGCATCACGAGATATGTATTTATTTCCGATAGGAGTAGCGAAGCACACCGGGTATTAGCTAGTATGATATATTTATAAATAAGGAGCATAGTATGCTCGAATAAAATTTTAATTAAGAAATTAAAAAGATAGTAATATATTTAGTTTAATAATTATTTGTTTTTATTATTGTAAAAGAATGTTCATAAAACTTACAGTTATATGAACATTCCTCCGTAAAAGGGAGGTGTAGCGTGTTCATGATGCCAGCATTGCCGACACATGTGTAAACCTTAAAATAATCCTTTTATTATGTTTTTATTACAA
Organism: Sarcophaga rosellei; assembly: GCA_930367235.1. Lineage (NCBI taxonomy): Eukaryota > Metazoa > Arthropoda > Insecta > Diptera > Sarcophagidae > Sarcophaga > Sarcophaga rosellei. The sequence continues at coordinate 28,640,604 of OV884020.1, read as the reverse complement.
ACTTTCAATAACGTACATACACACACATTGTTGGTGGCACTTCTCTTTGGTACATTCAAGCAACGATCAATTTGCTTATCGTATAGCAAGCACACAAAACAACATAAGCTGTTCATAGACACTAGCTTTGTAAATGGTAACGAGAATTTAGCAATGACTAACGAATATTTTTGAAGTTGTGAACCGCAATAGAATTATTTTAATGCAATCATGTCCTAATTTAGAACATCTTTTAAAACAAAAAATGGTAGCCGAGTGTAGTTTGTAGTCGCCGTAGTCTAGTAGGTAGTGTGTTGGCTTATTAAACGCGAGGCCAGTATTCAAACCCCAAGTCAGACATCTCCAGCAAAAAGAAATATGAAAAACTATTTCTTCAGCGAGTGTAGATGATCTGGCACAAACTCTGGGAGTAAAAAAAAATTGCCATGAAAACGTTTCTCAAGAATCTGTCATTCGTAATCGACTTTAAACTGTAGGTCCCCTGCCACTCATGTATAAAATTAACACGCACCAGTATATAAGTGGTGTGAGAAGCTACGTCGTAATCATAACTGAATGATTGTAATGACCGATTATGTATGTATTATTTTTTGTTATGTGATATAAAATAATACTTAGTAATGTCGTAAAATACAAAAGTATTTTATTATAATTATAAAAGTGTTATAATTTCTTTACTATCCATTTTTTCATAAAATCATTTTTTTTTTTTTTGTTAGGAATTAGTGTGAGACATATGCAACGGTCTATTTACCCAAACATATCATGAACTGAAACAATGCTACAGTTTTAATTTACATTATCTAGACCAAACAATCTAAAGGAAATGTTGATCTACTTCCCATGGCCGGTATGCAGCCCCGAATGCAGCCAATGAAAAATTATAAGGAATTTTTTGTTTTAATTTTTCATAAAATATTATTATTCATAAATATTTATTATTTTTATAAATAATATTATTTTAAACTATATTTAATTTTTATTATTTTTTATTGAGAAGCTAGGCCGTAATCCTGACTGAAGGGTTGTAATGGCCAATTATGTTATGTATGTATACTTACATATATATTATGGTTATTAAATTGAAGATTTGATAAATAAATGGTGGATCAAAAGAATCAAAAAAGAAAAGGAAAGAAAGCAAAATGATCAAATCAATATTCACTCGGTTCAATAACACTCGGTTACATCCCATAACATTCGTAATATCATCTTTTTGTTTGAAAACGTTATCAGTTAAATTGTTTAGTCACAGTAGCTTTAGAATTAAACGCATTGCTTATTTGACTTGAATTTATTCTCCTCCTCTCGGAATACGTGGCAACAGGCCACATTTTTTTAAGAAGACTCTATAATTTTATCAACACTAATACTACGTTCAGATATGCACTTTTATTGAATAAACCGAATATTGGGTTTATTGAGTACAATATTTTAAATGTTCAGACATACCAAAATACGCAGTTCAAATGCTTATTTAATATTCATTATACAATATATAACAAAACAGCTGGTTGTTTTTTTTTTGTGTGTCGTTGTTGACATTTGAGTTGTCAAATATCAACAGAGTGTTTGAATAATTGTAATAAGCGCACTGAACATACTTATGACAGGGCTGCAATAAGTTTTGCTCACTATTATAACAATTTCCGCATTTATTGCGCAATAATTAATTGAAACTTTATATGAAATATTGAGCTCAATAATGGCGTTTATTGCATAATAAAGGTGCATATCTGAACACCGCATGACACAGTTTGCTCCAAGTTCGAAGTGAACAAAAACGATTGTGTTTTTGTTTCTAATATTGTATTTAATTTCATTATGATTATAAGTGTTCAAAACAAATTTAATATCCAATGGAGTTTTAAAAAAAACTGGAATACCTGCAATTTTTTATAATAAAAGTGTATCTATTTTAGCACGTATGTCCCATATGTGTAAATACATATTTGTTATATTTCTATTTCTTACTACTATAATATATACATATAATATATTCAATATATTGTCCTAGATTTATATCTCCATCTTTATTGTTTTTTTTTCCTTTTTATAGTAAAAAAAAACAATCGGCACTGACTGCAGTTAAAAAAAAACAGAAGCAATAACAACCACAAAGAAATGCAATCTTTGAATATTGTCTGATAATTAAAATGACCAAAAATGAACATCGAGTATGATTTACAGGAAAAGGCCAACAACACTCTGCATGAAAAAACAAAGGAAGAATGAGAGGATGACAACAAACACGACACGTATACAGCACTTGATAACATAAAATAACATAATCAACTCCAACCAATAGCAACCACATTCACACAAATAAAATTGCTACTGCCAGTGTTGGTTGTTCATTTCATACGAACCCACGTACGGTTTTATATTTACGTACCACATACATACATATATCCATATGTAAACACTGGCTGACATACCCAAATAAATCCATGCACAAGAACTATCACTGAGTGCTCTTTTTTAGCTGTTTCCTCTTTTGTTCCAGAGTACAGTATCATCTATACAATAATATTGCACTCGTTTACGGTAAAATGCAAAAGTTATACAAGAGATTCAATTGGGCCACCGCAAAATAATAGCAAACAAACAAAAACAATACCAAACGAACAGTAGTAGAGAGTAGGAAAAATTTCGAAAATAGAAAACTCACTGGGTGAGAATAAAATGAATGAAATCTTGAATATTCTAAGCAAGTGAGCCTGTAAAAAAGGTAAAAAAAAAAAAACAGGAGTAAACACGTACACTTTCCATTCTAAATTATTTTTTTATGAGCATAGTTGGACTTTGCATATTTAGGAGCTGTGAGCAAAATGCTGTGATATCATAGGATTTGATAAGAGTCAACAAAGCAGAAAACCAATCGAAGGAACAAAGATAATAGTAAATAAAGAAATTTTTTTTATGTTCCACAAAAAAGTCTGAAAATGTAAATTTTAGTGAATGTGTTTCCGACACTTGATGTTTTATTGCGGTATGTGTTTGGCTCGTTGTTATTTTAACGATAACAAGAAACGAGATAAAACCGAACAATAAATACAAGGCCAAGGAGAAGTAAGATTGTTTTATTGCCTTAACACTAATAACTACCAAAAAAGCCTGTCAGTAATTCAGCTATCCAGGAGTAATACGAAAAGCTTTAAGACGAAAAGAGGAAACTTTGGAGAATTCAAACGTGCATTAAGCCTTCAGGCATTTAGATTTACACACAGGCAGATGTGTAAAGTGACTGTACATGTATGTTAATAATAAAGTAGCTGAACCGCAAACATAGACTGATGCAAAACGAAAGGACTGTAGAACGAAACGAAATACACGCACATTTACAGCTACATTATTGTTGTTGTTCAAATACATACATGAAAATGTTCGTTCATCTGTTATTCTGCTAAACAGACTCTGCAAGCAATAAATGTCGAATTAAATCCTCCATGTCTTCTGCCTAACCTAAGGAGGCTTAAGCTATTAATTAAAGGCAACTAAATTTGAGCAAAGGACTAGCCATACATCTGAACGTTTTGCACACTCTTTATATTTATACGCACTTAAGCAAGTAAAGTTGAACAAAAAGAAGTAAAAAATAAATATTTTTATGCGAAATTAAAAACGACAGGGAGACATTCCCAATTGCAAACTAGGCTACAATTCGAGCACAAAATATATAAACCAAGTAGTCAGACGATACCTTTATTCATACAAATCAGAACGTTTGCCAGTGTGTAAGGCAAAATGACCACACCAACGAAAGTAAAATATACGAGTTTATCGCTGACATCGTTAATAACATGTTTTTTATCCACCATTGTACTTGTTACCTGCTTACTTGAAAACTATGACTTAACGCTGGCTGACGCTACGCCGTTGGCAGCGGTCGAGGAGACCTTAAGTTGGGATCATGCCGTTGATTTAAATGAGGATTTTCGCATTTTATGGAAAATCGTTAATCAAGATATAACATTTGAAATTCAAGCGCATACACTCGGTTATGTTGGCTTTGGATTTTCACCCGATGGTAACATTGCTGGGTCTGATATGGCAATTGGTTGGGTTGACAGAGGACAAACATACTTTCAGGTGAGTTTAAAAATCTATTTGCATTCGTATTTTAAACAATTTTTGTGTTTCGTTTTGATTTTATTCCAAATTAAATAATGAAACTTGTCACCCTTTTTTAACAACAATATTTTGCTTTTGTTGGGTTCATATAGTATTCAATATGTAGTATTTGACGATTATGGTATATATACATAAGCCAAAATATAAAGCCGTTTAACAAACGACACGTAACGCCATGCTATTCTACAAGAGCTCAATTACATATCAAATTCTTATAATGGATTTTCTTTATTTATCGTAATAAAATTACAAATAAATTTTACACTAGATTTACGGACTCTTGAAAAATTTTAAAACATATTACTTTTTAAAATCATACGTTGGTTTTTAGTTAGGTAATGATATATGATATAATATTTTCACGGATGTGAGCCAATTTGACTCATAGAATGGTTTAATAGTTTAACAACCTGGGCAACAATCAAGTCGCCTGTGATTTTGTTTCTCTGATCGTTACTTGTTTTCTACATTATTACCCACTTCTGTCATCATTTCGATTCACTCATTGCGTTTTAGCCGTTCATTTATGGCAAAAAATTGTCTTCTGTTGAAAAACTTAAAAATGAAGGAAGAGCAATCAGATAATGAATCGGATGTAGACCAATGAGATAGCGAAATTGAATTAGATGAGGAAGTCAATAATATTGAATCTTCAAGCAGTGAAGATGAAGATCTTTGTTATATAGCTCCTAACAAAAAACAGCCAGGATTATTTCTGATTCTGAAACCGAAAATGATTTAGACGCCATCGATATAACTTCTGAAAAAGAAGTTTTAGCCGAAAAAGCTGCTGATGGGACTTTATTGGAAACATTGAACAAAGGCAGAAACGTAGGCAGATCACCGATTTATACCATATTCAAGGACGTTTCTGATTCAACTACGCGTGCTAAAAGGCATATTATGCTTGGCTCGCCAAGTATCGCATTAAATTTGATAATTTACGAAGATATGATGACATATATCAAATCATGTACCAAATGGCCCGAAAATATAGCGTTAAAGCAAGTTTACGCAGATGGCCTTTACAAATTTTCGATTTCAACATTTTAGTTTTAGCAGCTTTCAATGCTTGGATTCTGTATAAAGAGACGACTCAAGTAAATATTGCACGAAAAGATTTTATTATCCAATTGACTCAAGAGCTAAGAAATAAATATAGAGAAGAAGTCGAGAATACTTCTATTCCAATGACAGAAATTCATCCTACTGACGCATGGAAGAATTGTCAAGTTCAACAATTATGTAAAAGAAACAGATCTTCTAACTGTTGTACTAACGGTAATAGAAATGTTTGAGGAAAATGTGTTTCAAAAAGAGAGTATATGTGTAAAAAATGTTTTTCATGAATTTTTTGATAATAAACATTTCATTTAAATTGATTTGGAACTATTTTCTTTGGAAAAAAACATAAATTTTCTTGTATGAGCCAAATCGGCTCACTTCAGCAAAAATAGGTACATAATCAACATCCGTAAATCTAGTATGAAAGAGGCAATCTGTATAAAGAATCTAATTTTTATATTATATTTACACGGATTTAATATACTTTCGGCTTGTGAAATGTAAAAATAATAACCAAAACAGTACCATTACGATTTATTTATTTTCATTTATGGTATCTATGTTCACATATTCACACATTCGGTGAAAAATTTCAAACAAACTTGGACCACGGATCCCACGACATTTTTCCACTTGCATACATTTTTGGAGTCTCAATGTTTTGTGGTACTAGTGTTTAGGTTATATTAGCTAGAGGGAGAGGGCTCAACATTCCCATAACCAACTTGAGTCTAAAATAAATTTTGCTTTTACAGCAATCTTTATACTAGAGAGCAGTATCCTTTTTTCAGTACTTTTTCATTTCAAAAATACCCCAGTACCCCCGCGGTTCTTTCAGTACTTTTTTATTATTACAAAAATTATGTCTCGCGCTTTTCAGGTATTAATGCATTAGCAACATGTTCAACGTAATGCTAAAGGTAGGATTAGAATGTTAAAAACAAGCGTATATTCCATTACGTTCCGTCGCATTTTGACTAAACGGGGCTTTTAAGTTTTGTTACGTTCGGGATCAGCTGTTTTTGTTTTGCATGTGAGGATCACATATAAGTCGTTTATTAAATACAAACAAATGAATAGTTTAGCTTAATAGGCGTGAGTCCGCGGTTTAAAAATCATGTCAAACATCTGAAACAAAACGAAAACGAGAGTAAATAAAATTACACTGAAAAACTTTCTCAAAAATCTATAGTTCGGACTCGACTTTAACTTGTACGTCCCGCCACTTATGTTTAAAATTAACACGCAAAAAATTAGTGGTGTGAGAAGTTAGATCATAATCCTAATTGAATGGCTGTAATGACCAATAACGTACGTCTGTATTTGATTTACAAATGTACCATTCGATGCAAAAAAGTACTCTTTCCGTACCATTTCAAAAATTTTAACTTTGTAACACTGTTAGAGAGCTCACTCTTCCGATCAAGAGCAGAACACTGACACATGATGTAAAAGACAGTCCTTCCTTCTCCTCAGATCCACATTTCCTGCAGAAGTCATTTGCCAGAATACCGAGATTTTCGGCACGTCTACAAAGAAACAAAGTTACCTTTGAAATCATCAGCATTCATGGACAAGGACAGATGTAGCATTACTTATCAACAGCCCGATTGTTCGAGATTTTCTGGGAAAATCCCGCTATTCAACAATCATTGCGTCGCTTTCAAAATTGTGATTACCTACACAGAGCGAAAACTGCCTAATAAAATCAAGAAGATTTTCTCTACGAAACGTTTTTGGAGTGAGGGGTATTACAGCAGAAAGAAACGAAGATTTTTTCGTAGAGATTTCTTATTATTTTTATGTGATAAATCTTTTTATTTTTTTCAAAAAGTAATAGACATACATTTAAGAAGAACACTTGTTATTTACCATTTTTTTTACTCAAATTCCGTCACTTTTGCCACAAAAAATACAATCCATAGAGAAAAACTTATTGATTCTATTGTGTTTTCTTCTAAATTGTATAAACCAAGAATTTCTTATTAATTTCATTGGGCTACCTAATCAATTTTTTCAAAAAGGTTTTTCTTATAGACTTCATTAGGCTACTTATTAATTTTTTTTTAAGGAGTATGCCTTATTGATTTCATTAGGTTTCTATTTGATCATGTGTAAATTATCTTATTAATGTTTTAATAAGTGGCAAGTAAAGAAGTGGAAAAAAGTAATAAAAATATTTCTTCTTAAAAAAACAAAGTAACAAAGTAAACAGAGTTCAAATGAAAATATTGAATTGTTTTAATTTCAACAAAAAAAAGTGTTATAAAAGACGGGAAGGAAAGTTATTTTCTCGTTGGACTAATGTTGAAAAAGAAAAATCGATGATTATGCTGTCACTGCGGACGAATCTTTTAAAGATTTGCATAATGGTAAAACTCCTTAAATTAATATATGTACATCTTTATACGTCTATCTTTCTCTTTCAAAGATAAAAATTTCGAGCAAAAGTGCTGGTTGCAGTACAATTGCAGTTCATGGGAACAGGTGCTTTCTTTCTGGAGGAAAACAAAGAAAAATAGAATTGATGAGATACAAAATGCCAAATCTTTGACGAATATTTTTCAAGAGTGGCCACGATATAATGATTTCTTAGGTTATGTAAAAAGCAAAATCAATAAGTATTATTTGAAAAAATAAAGAGATAGTCTTATAAAATTAAGAAGATAATCTTTTTGAAAAAAACAAAAAGAAAGCCTAATAAAATTAAGGAGAAAACCTTTTTAAAAAAATCAAGAAGACTATCTAGTAAAATCCCTAAGTTTTCTTCTTGATTTTTTCAAAAAGGTTTTCCTTATAAAAACAATAAGAATCTCTTCTTGAAAAAAAACCATAGAGAAATCTTATAAACTTTGTTCTAATTTACTATGTATTTATTAGGTTCAGTTTTCCCTGTGTATTAGCAGGCTAAAAGAAAGTTTAATATCAAAAGCCTTAATAAACATACCACAGCCTCAAGGGTCCCATTGAAAATCCACGGATCTCCAAGCCAGAACAACCTAGTTGGAACTCTAAAATCGAATGTTCTATTCCGATATTTTTAAAGTAGCGTATAATCGAGTATGTCTTGCCAGAGTAGCAATTTATACCATAAACCCCGCCTCAGTTCTTGTAACGGGTCCTCTACTATGATATTGGACTGAAAGGGTGACAGAACACCATTCGACTATACACTTTCCTTGTTATATGAACCTTACCTAGAGCGGCATTAATTATGTTTTTGGTTAAAAGCTCAATAACGAATTTCGCAACAGGTTCACTAATATGGGGCTTATTAAGGGCTCTAACAACAGTCTTCCAATGAGGACCCCTCACGTCAATGAAAGATGCTAGTAGGTAGAGTTTGAGTGCTAGAGTTCGTTCACCATAAAGGAGCTCAATATAGCCATAGTAGACCTGCCCTCAGTGTAGGTGGGTTGAGCGCTGCTTGTAAACGCAGGAAGATGAATGGATTTTATCTCGAAGTCCGAAATCATCTCCAGTGTTTTGGAATGAAAACGATCATCTCCAGTTACCAGGTACATGTGAATACTTTTGACAGGCATATAAGATTCGCTGCAGTCAAGAAATCATCATATCTGATGCTTCATGTATTTTCTCAAATATCATCAGCACCCGTTGATTTAAAACTTTCAAAAGAGCCGATGGCCCACCAAAGGGTGTCTGCACTTAAATTAAAGGTAACTGTATGCGCAATGCTTGCAAGGGAAACTCCAAGAAATCATTTTCGCCATTCGTATTACGTTTTTAAATTTGAGTAAAATTGGCCTCGCTAAACAACCTCCGGCATTCGCTGCGCAATGCTGTTTCCACTCGGAATCTTTCCTCTGCAGGTTTTGTCGCCAATTCCTATTAGGTCGCCTTCTCCGATATCCCATTAAAGACATATGTTAGGTATGCGTGATCTGATAGAGTGCAGGGTTTCTAACTACCCTCCAATCCGTAGTGTTCCCTTTAAGAGTCACTTACTTGACATTACACTCAATTACCTCCCTACGTACCGAATTAAAGGACGTGGATTCGTTATCTAAATTAAAGACTGACAATTTAAAATCCATAAGAGATTCAAATATGGAATTACATCATTCATTAGTATACGAGCTTCCCCATATACTGTGATAAGCGTTGGCATCGATACCAATTAATACGGGAACTCATCTTTTCCTGGGTTCGACCATGGATCGCCTCAGATCGCGGAGTTGTGTAATCTGTAACAATGTTTAAAAATATAAAAAGTTTTAAAAACAAATAAAATCCAAAACATTCATACCAGAGATCAGCAATGAATCCTTTTTTCGCTACTCACAAGTACTCATGAAATTTCGATTATGAGTGAGTCAACAGTATTGAAATTCAACTACTCTGATTCATTCGTACTCACTACAACATTAATTTATAAGTACAGGTTGCAATGACTATGAATACAACGTCGACATCAAACTGCATTCATTCGAAATATGTTTGATTCATACGCCTACTCATTCAGATTCATAAATTTAGAAAAATACTTATAATTCCCATAAATGATTCGAGTGATTCGAATCATTCATCAAAATTTACAGTCTTAGTTGTTGTTGCTTTTACAAAAAAAGAAGAAAAACAAAGACAAAACAGCTAGCAATACAAACAAACAACCTTCTAATGAGTATTGTAGTGTTCGTACTCCAATCATAATTATTTTGTGATTCTTGTAAATGTTGAGTAAAGGAGAGTCGAAATCAACAACATCATGCATATTGTTAAGTATGAGTACTTCAAACATTGAATATGAGTAGTATGAGTATGATATTAAAATAAGTATGAAAATATAAGTATCAGAAAATATGAATATGATTCGAAGCTACCCATCTTTTTGAATACTCACTGCTGATCTCTGATTCATACCTTAAAATTTTGACATATTCTTTTAAATGCTACAGGCCTCTGTTCCAACCTGTTTTCAATTTCAATAAATATCAGAAAAATTGTAGAACAAATAAAATTAGTTACGAACTCTTCGGAAAGACGTGAAAATAAAGATCTTAGGGGAAATTTTCAAGTTTATTGCAATCACTTTGTGCACTTGCGTAATTATTATGTAGAAAAGGAAAATGGTAAACAAGTATTCATATTTGCAACATATTCAATCCCACTTATTGAAGAAATGTATGGAGTCAATAAAAGACGATAAATAAATAAAACAATTTGAATGTATGAATTTTTCGTTTTACACTAACTAGATGTACCACAACTATCATAATGACTAAATTTATTATTTAACGTGAAAATTCCCATTCATTGACAGCATAGTAAGTATTAGAGATACAATTAATGTTGTGCAATATGAAAGTAATATTTCTGAGATAGGCACTCGATTCTCATTTCATGCAATAAATTTAAATAAACTGAAAAATATACTTATGTAAGGATTTAAAAGACAAATATGATCATAGTAAAATTTCCTGTAAAATGATACTAAGTAGTTGGAATATAGTTGGAAAGACACTTCTGGACATAATAAATGAATCGTTAATGAATGGAATATTTCCTGAAAATTGGAAAATATCAATAATAACGCCAATTGAAAAAATCTCAAAGACAAAAAAATGTGAAGAATTTCGCCCAATTAATACGTTGAAAACTTGTGAGAAAATACTTCAAAAAGTTGTAAAGGAGCAACTCGAAGAATATATTGAAACGAATAAACTTCTGAATAGACATCAATCTGGTTTTAGAAAAAAATTCTCATGTGAGACTGCAATTAATTACATTCTGGACAGGTGGAAGAAAATTGAAAAAACAGAAAAATTGTTGCAATATTCTTAGATTTTAAACGGGCTTTTGAAACTATTGACAGGGATATCCTTCTTCAGAAATTATATAAATATGGCATCAGAAATAATGAAATAAAATGGTTTGCGTCATACTTGGCTAATAGAGGACAAATAGCGAAAGTAAATGGCACAATGTCCGATATAATGAGTAATGATAATGGAGTTCCACAGGGATCGATATTAGGTTCACTGTTATTTATTATATACAGTGGTGGCCACGAATTTAAGACACGACATATGACTGAGTTATTTGAGATAATTTTTACATTTTATCGAAAAAATTATGGGTCCATGATATTTTTTTAGGATTTTAGTAATGTTATGAAGAAAAATTAATAATATTTTCTTACCTATATTCGGTTAAGAATTTTTATTTACATATTATATACATAAACACAAATTTTAGCTTGTCACGAATTTAAGACATAGGCATAATATAACACTATTTTCTAAATTAAGCTCAGCTTTATAAAATCCTTTAGTGGGAAATCCTTTATTTTTCATCACAGCAGCACATCTCCCGGGTAAACTTTCGACTAATGCCACATAACGTTGCTTTGGAATTGCATACCAACCCCACACATCACATTTCCACCACCATGTTGTTTTTAGGGTGTACTTTGGATGATGCTCTAGGTTTGGAGGGCGCCAGACGTACTGCTTTCCATCAGAGCCGAAGCGGCAAAACTCCAAAGTATATTTTTCCAAAATATCATGGGTTTCTTGAGATTTCTCAATTATCACAAAATTATCACAAATAAGTCCATCATATGTCGTGTCTTAAATTCGTGGCCACCACTGTACATTAATGACATGCCAAACATAATAGATAAATGTGAAATGACTCTGTATGCTGATGATACGCTTATTTTTACGGAAGATTATACAGTTGAACAATGCTATCATAACCTGAACCGGGACATGAACATATTGATAACCTTGCTGGATATGAATAAACTTAAGTTGAACGAAAGTAAAACAAAAATCATGGAAATTAATACGAATAGCGACAAAATCTTTAAAATTAACAACGAAGTAATACAGAAAGTGGGCCAGATAAAATATTTAGGTGTAGTTAAGATCTAAAGTTTAACAGCCACATAGACTATATATGTAAAAAAAATCGGCAAAAAAGTAAGTTTCTTTAAACGAATTAGAAAACAAATAACAATAATAACTGCAGTTAATATTTATAACACTATAATAAAACCACATTTTGAATACGGATCGACTATTTTGTACTCATGTTGCACGACAAACCAGATCGAAATTCAAAATAAAATATAAAGCAATGCGCACAATATTAAAATATAAACTATATGTTACAAACACTAAGGTGGCTTAATATAAAACAAAGACTTCGGTTAAACACTATAAATTTTGTACAGAAAATTAAAATGGGAGCGGCGCCTGAAGCAAATAAACTACGTAAGAGAGGTTCAACCATATCAGCTGCGTAATGCTGAACACTTCAGGATTGAAAGGGTATCAACAAGCGCAGGACAACGGTCACTGTTCTATAAGGGTCTTCAGCTATACAACTCATTGCCGGATGATGTAAAAGTGGAGACGAATTGGAATTTATTTAGGAAACGTACAGTTAACTTTGTTAAGAATAATTTAGTATCGTAAATAATATGTATGAATTGTAAATTAAAGTATTTCAAATACTAATAAAGAAAGAATAATAATAATTTTTTGTTGTGTTTGCCCATTCTGTTTATATTTGAAGTTGCCATATTGAAAATAATATTTAATATGGCTGAGTAACTTAGACCTTATGCTCGGCCTAGTGTAATGGATCAGAGACTCTGGTGTCAATCGAACCTATGACTTTCACACTAATTGTCTAACACACTACCAACTACTAGGGCACCCAACCAGCGATGCCAACTTTGTAGATGCAAAAAGCGCCAGGGTAACAAGTAAAAAGAGCTAAAAAGGGCTAAATTATGTATGTAATGTTTTTTGAATTAATTTTATTTGTCCTTTGGATTTAAATTAATTCTGAAATAATAGTATATGTATTAAATAGTGTTCATAAATATAAAAAATATCATTAAAATTGTATTGTCTTCTGCCTCATTGGCTCACAAAACAGTTTTGATAAAGTATTTTGACTTTTTGTAGCTTTCATTAGAATTGATGAATTTTTTTCGTTTTAATCCATACTTTATATGAATTAAGCAATTAGATATATTTAATGACATTCTGTACCTTATTTTATTTTTCATAACAATTCATAACGCTAAATGTGCGTTCTACTTCTGCATTTGAGTAGGGCAGTGTCACAAAGGAAGAAAGTTTACCAAATGGATTTTCGGTTGTTGAGTTTTTAAATTGGTTGACTTCTATTCAAAAATTATTAGTTCTATCCAGCTTTTTCCATTTATATAGTTTTAAATTTTGTATACTATTTTCAAGTTCCTCAATTTCTTTATAGTTGTTTATAAACTCTTTATCTTCTATATTACTAGAGAAAATATTTGTTACACTAAATGCAGAAATTTTTTCTAACATTTGAAAGCTTGATGGTAATTTTGTCCTTATTTCATTAAGCTTTTCTTGATTAATTTTTTATCTATGTATGTCAGATATGTTAGACTCAAAGCTATAACCAAGTTTACAGTTTCTGTCTACTTTTATTTCTATTTCTTCGCCTGGTGTTTCAGCTTTTTTTCATTTAGTATAAATTTAATTCACTGTACAAGCTTCTGGTTCGACAGTATATTTAAAGGCAAGTAAGTGGAGTGAATTCCAGCAATTCAAGCTAATATGTTAATGTCTTTAAACTAGCAGTTGCACAAAAAGGTATATTTTGTATTGTACTTCTAAAACGATGGCAGGTCATTAAAAAATCCTTTTTTTTTTTTGCAAAAAGTGCCAAAAGTGCTAAAAACTAAACCAAAAAGGGCCATTCTAGCTCTTTTTTTAAAAAAAGAGCTAAATAGAAAAAAACGCGCAGCGTGCATTCAAAAAGAGCTAAAAATAGCGTAAAAAGTGCTAAGTTGGCATCACTGCACCCAACGTATACTTACTTTTCGTACAATGCTTAAGCTGTAACAACATATGTATATTACAACAACAACGTAAGTAAGTGAAAAAGTACGTATAATCAGATATCAGAATCAGATAATCTTAGACATTACATATATAATTGGCCATTACAACCCTTCAGTCAGGATTACGGCCTAGCTCTCAGACCACACATATTGTGTGCCTTAATTTTATACTTGAGTGGCGGGTCCTACAGTTTAACATCGACTCCGAACGACAGATTTTTGAGAAACTTTTACATGGCAGGTTTATTTACTCTCAGAGTTTTTACCAGAAATCTGCTGAGAGGAAGTCGCCAAAGAAATGTTTTTTTTTTCATATTTCGTTTCGATGTCTGGCCTGGGGCTCGAACCCGGGCTTTTACGTCTAGTAAGCGAACACACTACCTACTAGACTACGGCGACTTTACATGTTTAATTGTTTAAAATTTAATTAGAGTATCGTATAATTTAAAAAGACTACTTGCTTAGATAAAACAATTCGTCACATTTTTTTTTAATTTTGTTTTATTTTCAGGATCGATATTTAAGTCGAAATGGTAATCCGGAACCCATAGTTGATCCATCGCAGGACTATATGCTAATGCTGGGTTACGAAAATAAAACTCATACTGTCCTTAGGTTCCGAAGAAAATTGGACACATGTGATACTCTACATGATATACCAATAACCGTAAGTAAATATGTAAACAATACAAATACAAATCTATTAAACATTTAAAAAATTTAATTTTTTATTTCTGTTTTCAATTTATCATTTCTACTGTTAATAATTGCAGAATATTATAATTTAAGCTTTTACCATAATTGAAATAACTGAAGATTATTTTATAACCTCTAATCACAGCAATATATACGTCTACAGATATGTGTGTGAAATAAATAAATTCAAAAATTAATGCAAAAAAAAAAACAATAAATAATAATAAATATTAAATACAATTTATTCATCTGGATTCATGTGTAAATCATATTTTTCTAGACACGTATCAAGACGCTTTGAGCGTCCTTTTCACATGTTTTGCAAGTGCCGTACAATGACAGGTAATGTTCTGTGGACTCATCTTCTTTCTCACTGTGGAAGTTTCTGCAGAAGTCGTGCCCCGTAATAACTGTTACAGGGTTTCTAAGTACCCTACATTATCACACTCGCAAATGAGTAAAGTTTGTGTAAAACTATTTGCAACGCTTTCTGCAGAGTAATGTCAATCTCGCGTTTAAATTCAATTAAATTTTCTCTTGCCTCAGACCTCAACTTTGTTATTACCACTCTTGAAGGATCTAATGGTAAAAATAGTAGCGGAATCGCATAGCATCTATCCCTCCGGCTCAGCTTTAGTATGCTGGTGATATATTATACGAATATACGTATATAAAAACTGTCTCCGGTGGTGTTATATACCTGACGATGTGCTTATGGTGTTTATACCGAAAGCCGGTAAACCTAGTCACGTCGGCCCTAAGTATTATATACCGATATCGCTCTCATCCTTTCATTTGAAAGATTTGGAGAGACTTATCGATCTATATTTGAGGTCAAACATAGTCCGGTCTCTGTTGAGTAGGTTGCAACATGCTTACAATAGGGGTAAATCGATAGAGAGCGCTTGATGTGACAGGGATATACATGACCCAGGTTTTCTGATGCGGTTTATCAGTCACATGCTGGGAATAGACTAATCCGTTTGAATCTGGGTGGATGCTCTATCGTTAAGTGTGCAACCAGTCGTACTCCACAGGGTAGAGGGGCGTCTGGAAAGTAGGCGCTTTAAGGTTGTGGCATACACCGATGATGTTGTTATTCTGGTAGGTGGTAAATTTTATCCGACGCTGGGGCAACTGATGGAGTTTGCGTTTGTAACTTTTTCCTCTTGGGTTACGAACTGTGGTCTGGGTATAAATACAGACCTCGTTTTGTTCTCGCGTAAGTACAAAATTGAAACCTTCAGTGGTAGGGAGCTTTCGTTGTCTTCTAAAGTCAAGTAATTGAGTGTTGTTCTGGACAGCCAGCTGAACTCGAAAAGAAAAACCGATGAAGGAATGAAAAAGGGACTGAATTCTCTCTACCAGTGTAGGAACTCCACAGGTAAGAGCTGAGGTCTTCCGCCTAGGGCCATTCGCTGGATATATCTGGCGATTGTTAGACCAGTTATTACTTATTGTTGTGTTGTTTGGTGATTGCCTTAGATACGAATTTCAAAAGATGGATTTCTTGGATAAGGTTCTGTGGATTGCCTCCTTGAGTATCACTCGAGTGGGGAAGAGTTGTCCTCAAACTGCTCTTGATACTATGCTCTGCCTGACTCCGCTTGATTTGTATGTCATGTAGTGTCATACATCTGAGGGAATCGCGCTGCTTGAAACAATGCTCGGTAGGACATTCTAGGATTGTGACCGTCGTCTTTCCTGAGGGGAAGTACGAACTTTCGGAAAAACCCACCGACTATATTGAGCGTGAGGCTATGTTGATGCCTGGTTTGGGGATACTTATACCGGATAGGGCACTACGGAATGTTGGGGTACTCCAGGGGCAGAAAGGTATACCCATCTTCGCAGATGGGTCGAAGTTAGGTGGAGATATAGGTGCTGGGGTTTTCTGTAGGGAACTTGTTCTTGAACTTCACTTTAGCTTTAAGTATGACTGTAGCGTATTTCAGGCAGAGATTTTCGCAATCTTGAAGGCTATTGACGTTATAGCTGGTAGGTCCGTTTCCGATTCGGAACTTTATATGATCTTCGTTGACAGTCAGTCTGCCCTAAGGGATTATATCAGGTATATTCTGAAAACTACTTTTAATGAAAGTGATTTAATTCAATTTTTGTGATTTTAAACCGGTCAGCTTAGTGGCCGTCTATTTATAATTACTTGTTTTTGCCATTTCATTTGTATATCGCAATTAATGAATCAAATCAATAACTTAAAACGTTTTTTATTGATTATTATATCAAACGAAGATGTTTGTACCAAAACATTTATAAAATTAAGAAAAAGCTTTCTTTTTCACTTTCCATTTAAAGAAATTCTGTGATTTCGTTTAGTGATTTTGCATTTAGTTTTTAGTTGTCAGCTGTTTCAGAGATCTTTAAAAACACATCTAAACTAGGTTCAGATATGCACTTTTATTGAGTCAATATTCGGTTGAGTACAATATTTTAAGTGTTTAGGCATAATAGTATACGCAGCTCAACTGCTTATGTAATATTCATTCGACAGCTGGTAAACAAGACAGCTGGTTGTTTCAACTACATTGTTTTTATTTTGTTTTTAATTTTTCTTTTTTGTTTGTCGGTGTTGACATTTGAATTGTCAAATATCAACAAAAAGTGTTCGGTTAATTGTAAAATGCTCACTTAACACACTTATGACAATGCTACATTTTAAGTTTTACTCACTATTTTAACAATTTGCATATTTATTGTGCAATTATTAATTGAAACTTTATGTGAAATATTGAGCTCAATAATGGCGTTTACTGCGATTTACGCAATAAAGGTGCTTATCTGAACACCGAATAATCTTGCCTGATAAGCAAAATATTTCTGCCAAAGATTAATGTATTTGAATTTTTAAGTAAGTTAACTATTTTCAATGAAACTTTCGTTAAATAATATTTCAAATAGTGAAAAACTCAATTGTTTTCACACATAATTGTTCATTACAACCCTTCCGTCAGAATTACGACATAGTTTCTCCTATGTTGTGAGAGTTAATTTCATACATGAATGGCGGGACCTAAAGTTTAAAGTCGATTCCGAACGACAGATTTTTGAACTTTGTATGACATTTTTTTTTATTCTTAGAGTTTTTGACAGAAATCTGCTTATTTAGTATTATGTCAAATAACACCCATGTAGTTTTTTAAGAATATCTTGCAATAATTAAATGAATATTCTATATCACCTGACATCGAATTGAACGATAACCCAACTTCCATTACTATAAAGTTAAATGTAAAGTCCAATAATATCTGTTAATAGAGCTGATGATTTATATGCGCAACTTTCTAAAGAAATACATATATTTGTTTGCATCGCGAGGTGGTTGAGGTAAATCTTTATATGCATGCATGAATATTTATATCCTGCACTCATGCGGCAGCGTATCTCTTCAAGGCTCTATGATGAAATGTTAGACGCTTTGATCTTTTTTAAAAAGTACTTACAACAACAAGTATACATAAATAATATATATATATATAATTAAAAAGTACTTACGACAACAAGTATACATAAATAATATATATATATATACTGTGAGCGTCAAAATAAAGTAAACACCTTAAAATCTTGTAAAAACAGTTTTATTATTTTTACTTTGATGACAAAGTTTTGGAAAAAATTTTACATAATTCATAAATGATTTAAAAAAAATAAAATTCATTAACAAGATATTGAAAAACTAAGGAACTTAACAAATTAATTCACTTTTAGCGGAAATGTACCATATTTTTCGCATCAAAATAAAGTAAACAGATATATTAAAATTCTCTAAAAAATTGTATTTAATATTTTGTTTGTAATCCTTTTGACTTAATCACAGCTGATAATCGTCTAGGCATTGAATCCACAAGTTTTTTCATAAAATCAGGTGGAATTTTATTACATTCGTCCTGTAAAACTGCCTTCAGGTGATCCTTGCTAGAAATATTTGTATCTCTAATTTTTTTGTTGAGATACTCCCACAGGTGCTCGATGGGATTAAGGTCTGGGGATTGTGGTGGATGATCCAGAGTTTTTGGACAATGATAAAGCAACCATTCTTTCACAATTTTGGAGGAATGCTTAGGATCATTGTCCTGTTGAAACATCCAGTTTTGTATTAGTTCCAATTTCTCTACACTAGGGCCACATTTTGCTTCAAAATATCTAGAAAAATCTTCCTTTTTCATTGTAGATTCTATAAATACCAGATTCCCAACCCCTGATGCCGCCATAGATCCCCAGACCATTACTGATCCTCCGCCGTGCTTAACCGTCTTTGTAACATGTTCATTGCTGAAGGCTTCGTTTTTATTTAGCCATATTTTAGGTGTTTTTTTTTTATACCAAATGTCTCAAAATTGCTTTCATCAGTGAAAAGAATATTATTCCAAAAAGTTTGAGGCTGGTTTAAATTTTTTGACGAAATTTAAAAGTTTGACTTGGTTAACTTTTGATATGAAGGGCTTTTTACGTGGTACTCACTGGTTTTCCAGAGGTTTTTGCAATATTTTCAGCTTTTTTTACAGCACTAGAAGCTGGATTTGGCTTTACTTTTCTTACTATAGCTCTTATTTCGGTTTCTGTTAAACTCTTTGGCCTTCTTGCACCGGGTAAATTTTCAAGAGTATTGTATTTGGCATACTTGTCTATGATTACTTTTATTGTACACTGGTGCCTTCCAACGATTTCTCCTATTTCACGCAGGGATTTTCCTTTTCTATGTAAATCTAATATGATTACACGTGTCTCAACTGAGGTTTGTCTTCCCATAGTAAGTTTTTCGCTATTTTACCTCTTTCAAAAATAAACTTGAAACTTGCAACTACTTTAAAGGGCACTTTACCGTATTATACTTTCAAAAAATTTAAAAAATTACCACTACTACTTTTTCAATGAAAAGATTTTTCCATTGGATGATGCCACTGTTGACTTTATTTTGATGCGAAAAATATGGTACATTTCCATTAGAAGTGAATTAATTTTTTAAGTTCTTTAGTTTTTCGGTTTTTTGTTAATGAAATGTACACTCCCCGAAATATTTATAAGACAAAACGTATTTCTCGAAAAACTTAAAATCTTTTAGACCAGTTCGTACCATTTTTGGGTTAAATATAACTAACTATAATATAAATCTTTTTATGTAAAAAAAATATTTTTTTCTTTGTTTAATAAAAGGATAACACAAAATGAATTTCATTTTCAAACGAAAAAATTATAAGACCAAAATTAAATAATATTCACCTAAAGCTAAAATAACAATGATGAAAAACAACTACTGAGTAATTTTTGTATTTATTAGTAATTAGTGTGTCCACCGTGATTAATAATGACTTCCTGAAGTCGACGGGGCATAGAATTTATTAAATTTCCTATGCAATTTTGATCAATCCTACTCCATTCTCTTATGATGG
This sequence comes from Sarcophaga rosellei, assembly GCA_930367235.1. Lineage (NCBI taxonomy): Eukaryota > Metazoa > Arthropoda > Insecta > Diptera > Sarcophagidae > Sarcophaga > Sarcophaga rosellei. Next base: position 28,620,423 of record OV884020.1, on the reverse strand, counting down.
CACTTTTTAAAGATGTTACATCCTTATACTGAGTGTTATTATTGAAAACTTGGTCCGACAGTATTGCTCATAAATTTTTTATCGGATTTCGATCTGGACTACATGCCGGCCAATTCAAAACTGGTATGTTTCTGGAGGACAGAAATGATTTTGTTGCTTTTGATTTATGGATTCCGGCGGTATCCTGCTGAAATATCCAATTGTTGCCAAACGAATCATCCCCAAAATTAATTAAAACGTCATCTAATAATTCAATATACTTCTCGCTATGCATTTTAGTTGATATAAAACAAATAGCAGTCCTTCCCGTAGTCGAAATCCCAGCCCAAACCATTACGGTGCCTCCACCGAAATTTCGCGACATTCGTTGATTTTTTCTTTTACGTGAATCCATCCAATATTTTTGGGAACCATCTGGACCATCTAAATGAACTTTTTTTTCATCAGGAAAAATAACTGATAATGTATTTTTTTTACATAAAAAGATTTATATTATAGTTAGTTATATGTAACCCAAAAATGGTACGAATTGGTCTAAAAGATTTTAAGTTTTTCGAGAAATACGTTTGGTCTTATAAATATTTCGGGGAGTGTATTTTGCGCTAGTTATTAATGAATTATGTAACATATTTTTTTAAACTCTATCATTAAAGCATATTTAATAAAACCTTTTTTACAAGATTATGTGGTGTTTACTTTATTTTGACGCTCACAGTATGTATATCAATATATATTGTATATATTGATATACATATATATATATTGTATATATTGATATACATATATATATATATATTATTTATATATACTTGTTGTTGTAAGTACTTTTTAATTATATATATATATATATATATATATTAGGGTGGCCCCGTTTGTATGGAGAAAAAATAAGGTATAGAGGTTCCCGACTAAAATGAAAGTTTGATTCATTCTAAGACCACGTTTCTCAAAATTTTTGTCCTGGGTTCAATATTTGGTGAGCTGGATCAAAGGATAAAAAGGTCTTTTTTAGGGGTTTTTTGGATTATTTTCAGATTTCTTCCAAGGGAACTATATATAAATTTGGTATCATATGAAAGGTCTTTAGGAGGCGCTTTCAATAGGTTATCAGAAATTTTAAAAAAATTTTGAAAATTTCGGACAAAATTTTTGTTTTCTTTTAATTTTTTCATAGAATTTACTTAACTAAATTGTTGAAATTTCTTGATTATAAAGGCCATGTAATTTAACCAAAATGGTTTTTTCCGTTTTTCAAAATTCAATCTAGTTCAATTTTTATTAAAATTTTTTTAAACCTAATTTCTTCTCTATCTGACAACCTCTGTTAACTCAATTCATATATGTAATGGGCATCAAAATAACGCAAATTTTATAAGCTTTTCATTGATGTATAATTTCTTATACTTTTATTTTGTTATACAACGAATGTTTCAATTTAAACCAAAACATTTGCGATACATTCCTCTATAATGTAATTTTCTTGTTATTCCGTAATAATAATAATAATAATTTGCTTAATGTTGTTGTTTTTTGTTGTTTATTTTTAAAGTAATGAAGAAATTGTATTAAACCAATGATAACTAGAAATTTAATGCCAAAAAATCTCTTTTTTGTTTTTTACAAAAAATCTTATATATAGAAGTCAATGTTTTTTTTGCAAAATGTGCCGTTAATGTATTGAATTTTGAAAAACGGAAAAAACCATTTTGGTTAAATTACATGGTCTTTATAATCAAGAAATTTCAACAATTTAGTTAAGTAAGTTCTATGAAAAAATTAAAAAAAACAAAAATTTTGTCCGAAATTTTCAATTTTTTTTTAAATTTCTGATAACCTATTGAAAGCGCCTCTTAAAGACCTTTCATATGATACCAAATTTATATATAGTTCTTTTGGAAGAAATATGAAACAAATCCAAAAAACATCAAAAAAAGAACCTTTTTATCCTTTGATCCAGCTCACCAAATATTGACCCCAGGACAAACATTTTGAGAAACGTGGTCTTAGAATGAATCAAACTTTCATTTTAGTTGGGAACATTCGCAACTTTTATTTTGGGGCCACCCTAATATATATATATACATATATATATATCTGTTATACATATATATATTTTGGACTCTCAGTAATCTTCTTAATAGGGTACACATGTACAATGCATATACAATTCTACCAGGTGACAGGCATTTTGTTTTTGTAGTAGTAATCTTCCTGTCAAAAAATTAACGCTCAAACCTCCATTGAAAATTAATTAAAGCAATTAAACAAAATTAAATTCTTATGCTTTTTATGTCATGTATCCATGCTAAATCACACAATAGTGCACCTATAAATTTAAAAATAAAATTATTGCATGCAGTTAATAACATTTCCACTTTACGTAAAGAGCATGTGGCAATCGAGAAAAATGTAGCTGCAAACGTTATTTCTTATTTCTCATAGTTTATAGTGTTTTCACACCGAGTGGTTTTAACGCAAAAGTTGGTTTTAACGTTAAAATCAAAAATAAAACCTGTTTTTACCATACAAAATTATTGTGTTAAAACCAACTTAAAACCTTTTTTGAATTGGTTTTAAGTTGATTTTATGAAATACAACTTTGTTTTATGTACTAAATCAGAGCTACCAGCTCTGAAACGTTGATAACAGCTGATAAAAAACAAAATAAAAACAAAACAAATGTAAAAATACAGAAAGCCGGTTGTATTAAAAATGTAAAATTTTAAATAATGAATGCTGCAACAATAATAAATAATAATATTATAAAAATATTATTGTTGTATATTAATAATATTATTTCTTAAATTTTCATATTTTTTATTTTTTCTTAAACAAAAACAGCTGTTGCACAGTCATAAATGTATGAAAGTTAAAACCAGGGGTCTAATTCTCGCATTCGTGATCGAGTAGAATTATTCGTAATTTTTCTTCTTTAGATTACCGCATTCGATATCGAATAGGTTGTATCGAAATTTGAGATGATAGCATACGATAACGAGGTTCTAATCGAGTATCAGCTGTTTAAATTTTACTCGTCAGTTCAGTACTATCGAAAAAAATATTTTTATTTTACGCAAACAAGTTGTACGGGCAAACTTAAGACATCTGTAGTATTTCGTATTTTTTTCCTTATGAGGTTGATATTTTCCTTTTCATCAGAATCGGAGGAAGACGAATAGAAGAAAACACTTGCATCCATTTTTCCTTTTTTATTTTAACTTTTTAAAATTAAAATTTTTTTTATGTTACTTCAATATGGCAGTTTATTTACATTTTATCCAGTGTTCGAAAACGATTTTATTTAAACCTTTTCCAACACTTAAGATGTAATTCTATTCGAATGCAATTTCGATCACGAATGCGAGAATTAGGCCCCAGATTTAAGAAAATTTGCAGTGTGAACACAAAATCAGCTGATTATGGTTTTAATGCTAAAATCAGGTTTTAACTTTTGGTGTGAAAACAGTATTAGCCACCTAGTTGGGTCTCTCCAGTTCTTTTTTTTTTTTGGTAATTCATCACTCCCGTCTAAATAAATATAGTAAATGTGGGGGCTAATTCTCGCATTCGTATGCGAACGAATTTTTACTCGAACGTGCGAGTTTTTTGAGTTTTGGGATTCTGCTGTAAAGAACAATATAAAAAAATGTAGGTAACAAATTTATAATAAAGTCAAAATTTTCAAAAATTAATTATACCCAGAAGAAAATGCTTGGAAACTTCATGGTTAAGCACTCAGAATTGGCAAGAGAGGCCAAATACTCCTCAGGGAAAGATAAAAGCTAATCAGCTATGGGAACAGCTAAGCTCAATGCTTCCGGCCCACCAATCAAAGATGCAAAATTGTGGCGCAAGGTAGTTTAACAAACTCTTGCTTTAGTTTAAATAATAAATGTATAAATATATGTATGTCTTTAAGTATGCGCTTTCCTTCTCCTCAGAATCAGAAGACGAGTAAAACCAAAATATACTATCTATTATACGAAATATTACAAATATATAAATTTCTTTTATTATTGTAAGAAAACATATGTTTCTTGTTTACAATTTTTGAATTTTAGTCAGTGCTGTAAAACGAAATAATTAACTCGTTTCACAACACCTAAGCAACAAATCGATTCGCTTCGTATCGAGTAACATCATCAGAAAATTTCTCGCTATCGAAATTATTTTCTATTCGAACACAATTTCGATCACGAATGCGAGAATTAGACCCCTGGATTGTAATTTAAAACATATACTATGTATTTAGTGTTAAAGACTTAAATATCGTTAAACATCTTACAAAAGTTTTTTTTTCGAACGTCCCCGGCCTCACACTAACCCACCCTCACCCGACCGCGGAGTGCTCGTGCCCATTACGTAGGGAGACGTACACACTACAGTCCGGATTGTAGCGGGTAAGGGAAAAGTAATGGCAACAAGAATATAAATCAGCAACAGAACTTAATCACAAGCTGAATAAACTAACAATAAACAGTAACTACATATGACAAGAACGAAAATACATTTTTATATAATAATTTACAAATTAATGCCGGCATATAAGCTACGTTTTATATTACAAACACTACAATTAAAATCATAATATAGGGTGTTTTTTATAGATGTATAGAACTTTAAGTTGCAATAAAACAACGTTGGATTATTCGATTGACTTGAATTTTATTTATCCGAAAGATAATCTTGTGGCATTACATTTTAAATATGATTCCTGGCATATGACCACCACGGATGTCGTCCAATCTGGACGTCCAATTTTCGATGACTTTTTCCAACATTTGTGGCCGTATATATACACGGCGAATGTTGTCTTCCAAATGGTCAAGCGTTTGTGGCTTTACCGCATACACCAATTCACAGGTTCAAAACCTGAAATTAGGCGGTCACCAAACATGTCTTTCAATAAATCTATTGTGGCACGAGCTGTGTGACATGTTGCGCCGTCTTCTTGAAACCACATCTCTGGACATCATGCTTATTCAATTCAGGAATGAAAAAGCTAGTAATCATGGCTCTATACCGATCACCATAGACTGTAACGTACTGGCCACCATCGTTTTTGAAAAAGTACGGACCAATGATTCCACCAGCCCATAAAGCGCACCAAACAGTCAGTTTTTCTGGATGTAACGGTGTTTCCACATACACTTGCGGATTACCTTCACTCCAAATGCAGCAGTTTTGTTTGTTGACGTAGCCATTCAACCAGAAGTGCGATTCATCGCTAAACAAAATTCGCTTATGAAAATCGGGAACACAGAACCATTATTTTCGAAATAAAATTGCACTAGCTTGCAAATGCAAGCGTTGTTCAGGCGTGAGTCTATTCATGAAGAATTGCCAAACCAAACTGAGAATAAATCACTTGACATCTGTTAAATCGGTCGCCATCTTGAAAAGTAATGCCAACTTAAAGTTCTATACCTCTATAAAAAACAGCCTTTATAAGTTAAAATCATTACATAATCTACGAAAAGGAAAATTACATCCATAGTTCGTTCTATAGAAATTTAAAGAAAGAGGGCGAATTCTGAAATTCAGGTTACAAAGTAAAAACTCAGAATCGATATTACCTCTAACCAGATTAAAAACAAAACAAACACCTAAAACAGCCCTTCTACGTTCCAAAGTTGGAAGTTTTATCAAACCTAATCTAGCCTCATATGACGGAAATCCGTTGGCATAATCCCATCCTAAGCCACGTAAACAGAATAATAAAAACTGCCTCTGCACAGACTCTATTGAATCACTATGACAACGATAGTATGGATTCCAAATAATAGACGCATACTCCAAATATAATTTGTTTTTAATAGTTATCCGGAAGAATTTCTAGAGTCGTATCGTTACTAACACAGGCGGTACATTTGATGGTTTACGACTTTAATATAAATACGAAGTCGATTACGTAAACAAAGTGCAGTAGCTGGAATTTTAGGGCCAACTGATATATAATACGCCTTGTATATGAGATTGTGATAAAGATTAAAACAAGGCGAATTCATGTAACCGGTGGGATTATCTAAACAGCTGATACTTCTACGATTGTCAAAATTTGTGTGTGTTTGTTGTGCGTATGTGTTTTGCTGTTAATTTTTTTTTCTTTTCCATTTTTTTTCTTCCTATTTTGACAGCCGAAGGAGTGTTTTACAAAAACTAAATGCCTGTTGTGTTTGCATTGTTGTACTTGTTGTAGAGTTGCGGCTACCTTATATGAATTTGCCGTGGATTAAAAATAAATGACATATGTAATAATTTTTTTGTTATTAAGAAAAGATTTCGACATATTTCGGGATTTTTGGATAGTAGTTCATATCAGAGACCTCCTTTATGCTTTGTAAAATTAATTAATCTTCAGCAGTGTCTTTTTAAAATGTGTTTGAAATATCCATTACATAAACACGAAACAAGAACAAGAAATTTTGGTTTAAATAAAAGTATTATTTATTTTCATTTCACCAATTTCAAAATGCTCAAAACGATTAGTCGTTCAGTTGTACAATTAAATTTTTGCAAATTACGTTTGAATCTTTAGGTTATCCAATTCGATAAAAATTTAATTGCGACAGGTTTCTCAGCAATGTATGTGTTACACCAAATAGAACTTCATTTACGGTGTACTCCTTCATGATGACTATAGAATGAATTTTAGGATAATAAGCTGGAGTGAATCTAATTGACCAACCATTAATTTTCGTTATAATAGACACATTTTCAAATTTAGAGATGTTAAATGTGAATTTCTGCTAACGAGAGATAGAATTTCTGTGTTCATTTAAAATATCTCTCATGTCAATGCACAATTGTGCAGAGAGATGTCCCACACATTCTCATACTGTTTAATTTGGTATTTAAGTGCCAGTTAGCCGAACGTAACGTAACGTACCGAACGTTCTCTTTTTAGCATATGGAGAACAATGTAAACGCTTACCGAAACTGTCTCCCACATTAGCAAAACGGAACAATCTATATAAAACAGAATTCCTTCGCGTTTTTATGTGACATTTGAACATAAGTGATGTGTCTCTCCCTCTTTGGTACTTTCATGATTATTTATATAAAACTTTTAAATTGTTACATGTACATAATGAAATTTTTAATTTTTGCTTACATTTGATTTGATAATAAAAAAAATTATTTTATAAGACATAAATATTTGTGCACACAAAAATATTTTAAAAAAATAAATAATATACATACATATATGTATTTTGAGTGATGAAGTGATACGAATTCTCCTTTTTAGTACTTTCATATATATTAATCGTATATATTAACCTTTCAACTTTGTATGTTAAAAATGATTTTTCTTTAATTACACTATGTGACAAAATAAGGAAAACTAAATACACCCAGCTAAGGACATAGTGTAAGCTGTGAGTTTTGTTCAATAGAACTCGAAAATATTTTTATATTTCTTGAATCCTCCAAACTTGTATTTCACAAAAACTGTTTTTTTTGGACTTTACGCACAAAATTATTGATGACACAAACAGTTCTCAACCGATGTCTAAAGTTTAAACCATATTGAAAGGAGAGGGATGGGCCTTTAAAAGCATATACATAGATATATTATTTGACTTAATATGCTACGGTGTTTGATTAGGCAAACTTGACAAATGTGACTTTTTTCATATTTTTTCAAATTTGTCCGGTCATAGGAGCAAATTTTGTTTAAAAAATATGAGATAAGTGATAACATTCTGAAAGTGCATTATCTTGCGAAGAGATTGACACTTCGTGTGATTAAATCGAACAAAAATTACTTTAGTTATATTATATAAAGAGTATAACAGTCGAGTCATATTTTTCATATATACATATATATTTTTTCAAATGAACTTTTAGTTCAAACATTTTCAAAATGTTTGATGGATCTTGATTGTTTATTGAGAAATCTGTCAGTTTCACGTTTGAACGACCTCCAGAAGTTGCACAATGTTTGCACAAAGAGAAATAATAATATTTGCAAAAAACACAAATTTTAGCCGACTTCTGGTAGTCGTGCAAACGTGAAATTGACAGATTTTGATATAAACAATCAAGATCCATCAAAAATTCTGAAATTTTTTTAACTAAATGTTCGTTTCGAGAGATGACATATGTATATAAAAATTATAACACGACTGGTATACTATTTAAATAATAACTATGGTAGTTTTCCGATTTGATCAAAGGAAGTGTCAATCTTTTCACAAGATAATGCACTTTCAGAATGTCATCACCTATTTTATTTTTTTTTTAATAAATTTTGTAATTAAGAGTAGCTAAACTTGAAAAAACACTTAACAAGACTCATAATCTACACTATGTCATTAGCTGGGTGTATTTTGACTGTCGCACCGTGTTATTATTATAATTAGAATGCGTATAAAAAAAAAAACTTTGAAACACTAAATAACAAATACATATGTATTTTGAGTGGCAATGTAACGCAAATGCTCTTTTTGGTACATTCCTATTTATATATAAATCGTTTTTATGTTAATGCTTTTAATGTTCATAAAGAATTATAAGAGTATTTTTTATTATTACTACTCTAACTAGAGGTATTGTTTTGCAATTTAATAAAAAAGAAATCACTTTGAATAGAATAAAATTCGACTCTAGTTATATCTAAATTCCTCAGATTGAACCAAAAATTTAATATGCTATAATATTACAAGAATAAATATTTGTAATGACATAAAACTTAAGAAGCAAATATGACTTCTTCCAATTAAGGCCTAATTGGTACTTTTTCAATTTTGCTTCACCTTAACAACACTCATCACTGATCCGAATAACTGACTTCGTGCAAATGTATGTAAATATATCAATTTCTCTGCATTGTGTTGTGCTCGTGTGTGTTGCTTTGTGTTCTGTTTCGTTTTTATTTACATTCTTCGTTGACATATGTCTCGTTTTTAACCTTTCTCTAAGGTGTATATATTTAGATGTTAGACAAATTATGCTCTTTTAAAATATTAGGCGACTATTGTTCGTTGTAGAAGTCTTATCGGAAACAGCAACTCCTCGTCGACATGTTTATTACCATCAGTTAGCCATGCCTAGTGTTTGTGATTTGTGAGAATTTGTGGAAACGCAGATGCCTGAAAATTAACTCTAAATAAAAACAAAGTGCCGAAATTTGTTATTTGTTTGAAAGACCTATCGATGCCGTTCTTTAAGAACGATTTAAAACCATGTCATCTCAAAAAGTGCTGTGAACTTGTCATACAGATTCTCTTAAGTACTTAAGCGGTCCTTAAATCAAATATACCCATGATATCGGTCAATTCAAACTGCGCTTGAGTCATAGAACATTGGAAATTTCGGATGAGCTCGACCCAGAAAAACGGTGTTTTATTCCACACATTGAAGCCGCCATAGTCTAGTAGGTAATGTGTTGGCTTATTAGACGTGAGCCCCCGGTTGAAACCCCAGGTCAGACATCTCCAACAAATCGGAATATGAAAACATATTTCTTCTTTCTGGCAAAGAGTAAATAAAATTGCAATGAAAGAATTTTAAAAAATCTGTCGTTCTTAATCGTCTTTAAACTGTAGGTCCCGCCACTCGTGTATTAAATTAACGCACACATCATAAGTGCCGTGGGAAGCTGGGTCGTAATCCTGACTGAAGGTTTATAATGACCAATATGTATGTATATATATTAATGTCATCAATTGGTCTTTCGAAAGAATAACAAATTTCGATTATATCTCATACACATCGTTTTATTTAAATTTAAAGATATGAAACGTTTAAAAAAGAACCAATATATATTCGGTAGGCAATTATAATCGTTAGCGTGTTTTGCAATTGATTGAAACTGCAGAAAAGTTTAAACATTTTATCTTTTTTTTTTATAGAATGATACGATGCGTATAATGTACATGTACAATGAAAAGGATCCACCACATGGGTCTGTTGGTTCGAGCCCTCTTCCTAATCCAGGCGTTTCTTTTCATCCGTATCGACCGATGGTGATGATACAAAAACCACATATACACTATAGACATTTGGAACATGTTCGTCTACTAGAGCTGCGAAATGAAGACGTTGAATTGCCGAGATTTGATGATTCTTTAATTTGGTGTAAAATGTTTAAATTGGAGGATATGAAACATAAACATCATCTAATCAGGGTATGTACATATGTATATTTTTCTGTCGCCATATCATCCTAATTTGAATCATTTGCCCACCAGCTATGTATATAGTCAAAGACAATCGTTTGATCTTACTTAATATAATGGGTTATCCATTTCGTGGTTTCAAAAGTAAAAGTAAATTAAACACACATAAAATATTTCTTTCATGATATTTCTTTTTTATTGTAAAGTTTGAACGTTGACATTATGTGTGAAACACTACATCATTTAAATGACCTCCACGCGAAGTGTTGCAAGCATTGATTCTTTTGAGGTAATTTTCGACCACTTTTTGACACATATTGGGCGGCATCTCAGCCATAACATGGCGAATGTTGGTTTTTAAGTGCTCAAGAGTTGAAGGTTTAACTGCACAAACACGGTCTTTCGCGTAGCCCCACAAAAAAGTCTAATGGTGTAAAATCCCATGATCTTGGTAGCCAGTTGATATCGCCACGACGACAAATTTCGCGGCCAGGAAATGCCTCTTGCAATAAAGCCATATTCGCTCGAGTTGTGTGGCATGTGGCACCGTCTTGTTGAAACCACATATTCTCCAAGTCGTATTCTTCAATAGCAGGCAAAAATAAATCAGTTATCATACGACATAGTCGTTCCATCGTCGTTTTCGAAGAAGTAAGGTCCAATCACACCTTCGGACCAAAGAGCGCACCAAACAATGACTTTTTCTGAACGCAATGGCCTCTCTTCAATTACTTGAGGATTCTCAGAACCCCAAATACGACAATTTTGTTTATTAACATACCCACCGAGTGTGAAATGTGCTTCATCGCTGAAGAAAATTTTGTTCGAAAAAATGCCGTCCACCGCCTGTTATTCAAGCACCCATTCCACGTATCTACGACGTTGTGAATAGTCAGCTGGCTTCAGTTGTTGCGTGAGCTGGACTTTACATGGATGTAGGTGTAGATCTAAATGCAAAATACGCCATAATGTGCCGTAAGACAGTCCTAATTCCTGAGTACGACGAGGAATCGACACATTCGGGTCTTCGGCAACATTTTTACTTACAATAGCGATATTTCAGCGGAACGAGCGAAACGATGATGCACAGGCCTTTCAATATTTGTAACCACTCCAGTCTCTTCAAATTTCTTCACAATTTTGCCAATTGCTTGTGTAGTTGGACGATTATGTAAACCATAATTTTTTTCTATTTTGTCACGTAGTGTTATTAGTAATAAGGCTGAGGCCACAAATTATAAGATATCAAACTGGTTTAGCTTGTTTTGTTTTTAAATTAGATCAATCCGCGGTCAAACGAATGCCATCTAATTTTCACATTTTTTATGAATTATGTAATATCAATGTTAAATATATTGATGTTCTACTTAATTTAATTAATATAATAAATAAGCAAATAATTTGATTAATACATATTTTAAATTAAACTTAATACAATTATAAAATGAAAAACAATTCTGCGATCAAACCAATGTCTATGACTGCATAACATAACGGCGTTCTCTCGTTTTCTTCCGTTCATTCTTAAATTATATTTAAAAATAGTAAACTTTAAGAAAATAAATTCGTTTTCTTTCCTTCCTTTATTATCATTATTTGTTTATATTTTATAATTATTTCCTTTTTTTAATATTAGTACGAACCCATTTACGATTCGCCATCTAGTGTCCATTATTTGCAACGAATAACTTTGAGAGAATGTCATGGCATGCATCAGGAACTGGAAGAAATGGCACGCGAACAAGGAAGGCAGTGCATGGGTGCTCGAGATATACCATTAGCATGTAATGCAATTGTTGCCGCATGGTCGCGCGGTTCTAATGTAAGTAAAATAAATTAATTATTAATTTTAAAAATTTGCATAAAATATGTTTTGCTTATTTATTTCTCTTTTTAACCTTCACTAGCAATAAGTTGTAGAATCAAAACAAAAAAAAGGAACATAATATACTGAAAATAGGATTTTAATTTTAGATTTGCTTAAATAAATATTCGTTTAAAATTTCAATTATAATTAAAAATCTTGATTTAAATTTATAAACTTTAGGATAGGAAAAGATTAATAATTCTAACATAATAACGAAACTACACCTGCGTTCATATCAATAATCAAAAAATTGGAATCGTTCATTTTACGACATGTAATCTTTTATACACTGCGGCATTAATATTATTTACAATAAAATTTACGATTTTCTAATGAACTTTCTCTTTAAATATGAAAAAATTACAAAAGAAAATCAATAATTTATAAGAACACTAGTCCACATTGGTGGGTAATACAGTAAAATATTGTTACGAAAATGTACACCGTCACATCGTTTAACATTAAAATGAGCAAAAGCTACACAAACAAATACAATGAACTTGTTACAAGTAAACCAACAACATCAGTTTGAAAGGAAAAGGGATACACAAGTAAGCGCGAATGCAACACAAGCAATTGGAACAAAATACACAAACAACAATGAAGTCGCGTTACCGATCTCGAGATGGCGAACACACGAACATTCTACTTCAAAAACCTTCATCAGACCTATTACGTGGGTAATAAACTGACAAGACAAAGCAGGCAACGAGTAGTAAGAATTCAGTCTGTCTTGTGTGAAGAAGACTGTCGTGGTTTGAAGATCGTCGTTGTAAAGATCTACCGAACATTTGCTAGTGTGTATGCGAACAGAAGAGTAAAGAAGAATAATGAATAAAGAAAATTATTGTTAGATTCATCAAGTTGTAAACGGTTACACACCAAAGTAGTATGAGCAATCAAGAGTTTAATTGAAACACATATTTGTTTTTATTTTGCTTGCATTCAACGAACTCATATTTTAAACGTTTTTAAAAAGGTAAAACACGTAACAATATCTTACGTTTCCTAATATGTATTAAAAATAAAATTTTAGAAATTGAATTGAAATTTTTCTGACTTATAATAACTAATAGTATTGCAGTAATTGCAAAAGCCAAATAATCTAGTTAAACCGTTGAAATTCAAATGGAATGTTAGTGAAAATCATAAATTTTCCTTTTGAAAATATTACTTCTATTACACATGAAATTCATTAATTTTTTTCGGAAGTCATGTTCCGTTCCATAATTTTCGAATTTATAACTCGAAATATAATTATTAAAAATCCAATTTTTTATATTGTAAATTATACGATAGCAATATCGCGCAAATCAAGAGAATTGAAAAAATCAGCAGATTTTTATGTGCTCAGTTTGCCAATTATCTGAATGAATCCATTTTAATTTGTTTATACCCATCAGAGATCAGTAATGAGTATTCGAAAAACTGAGCAGATTCGAATCATGCTCATACCATTACTATTCAAAGTCTGAAGTACTTATCCTTGTTGATTTCGACTCTTCATGACTTAACATATACATGAAGCACAAAATAACTATGATTCGCGTACGAACACTACAATACTCACTAGAAGGTTGTGTGTTTGCTTTGCTTGCTGTCTTTGTCTTTCTTCTTTTTTGTAAATGCAACAACAACTAAGACTGTAAATTTTGATGAATGATACGAATCACTCGAATCGTTTATGAGTATTATAAGTATTTTTTTTAATTTATGATTCTGAATGAGTAGGCGTATGAATCAAACATATTTCGAATGTTATGAGTTTGATGTCAACGTTCTACTCATACTCATTGCAACCTGTACTTATGAATCAATATTGTAGTGAGTACGAATGAATCAGAGTAGTTGAATTTCAATACTGTTGACTCACTCATACTCAAAATTTCATGAGTACTTATGAGTAGCGAAAAAAACTATTCATTGCTGATCTCTGATACCAATATAGATCTTTCACTCATACATGCAGTGCTTTTGAATTGTTGTTGTATGTATATGTGTAGTATACTTGGGAGGACTTTTTCAAAAATTTTTTCTTTTGATTATGTGAATATGGAATTGAACTGAAAGGATTATTATCAATTGGCATCGTTAATGAAAAGTAAATGCTTTGAAAATGTTGCAATTGATGGTTAATTTTGTAATTGCTTTTGTACGTTAGTGGTGAGACATACTTATGTATATTTGTGTCAATTATGGATGGCAACTGAACTCTAGTTGAACATGTACTGTTAAGAAAAATAAAGAACTAAATCTAATCGATTCAAGTAATAATTTAAGAAATACTTAAAAATATCTTTTATACCAAAATGTGTCAAATGCTTAAGTAGCAGAATATAAAAAGTGAAGAGCAGTATTTATTCTTGTGCCAGTTTCTGAATATGTTCAATGCACTTGCTCACACAGAAGTTTTAACACTCTTGACAGTTAACTTAGTAACTTGTAAACTTCTATAACTCTGCTTACGTATGATCTCTTTTCGATATAGGTATTATTTTAACAGGTGCAACAGGTTAGTTAATTGTCACTTATTACAGTCACTAATAAAGAAGACCCAGAAAAGTAGGTAGTAAATCGAACGTATCATGGCATTATTTATGTTTACATACGGTTCTCAAGTGGTTAATAAGCCGCTAAACTACTAGTGGAGAAGGCTGAAATAAAATAAAAAATTTAAGGCTTTTAGTCGCATGCCAGTATGCATAATTTGATACAGTTGCTTAGTTCAGTCTTTCCCATAACTTTTTAAAGATATAGTCTTTTAAAGTTCTAGAATATGTCTGAGCCGTTTAGAACATTCCTTAAGTTTGATTGAGCGGATCTGTGCTGCTACTATGCGTTTCTCTTTTTGCACTTCTACAGAGAATGCAGCAGTGTTGGGTATTATTCTATTTATTTTTTATCTGAAATCGGACCTCTGAAACGGACCTACTGTTACGTGAAGGTACTAGAGTCCTACGACCTGACGATCTATTGCATTGCCATTCATTTATTGTATATTGCATAATGCTGTCCGCTGTCAGTTAGACTGCCTACCTAGTACCTTACGTGACAAGAGTTTTCCATTGAAATTCATTGCCGCAGCAGAGGTTTCTAGTATGTGTTCTAGTAAATAGTTCTCCTCATTACAGAATTTATATCTTGGGATTGAACTGAAATTCTAGTGTGTACAACGTTCTTCCTAATACTAATTTAAGACTTTTCCTGAATAGTCTAATGAAAAATATCTTCCTGTTATAATTACCGAGCAAACTTTAGATTATTTGGTCTGACTCGAGAAAAGTCCCTGCTGCTGTATACCTTATCCTTTGCAAATTAGAGCACTTCCTATTCTACAAACAAATTCTAGCCCTATTGACATCTTGCAAGCTCACCAACTTACGAGCTCATTTACCGGCGTATTGCCTCCAAAAGGAACTGAGTGTTCGAATCGTTGCTTGACTATCACATAGTACTGCCACGTCCCGTAGTCTTTACTTCCTGGTCAACTTTAATTGAATTTAATCTTTCCGCTATATATCCTTAATCCATGTCAGTGCCACAGAACGATGATCCATTCAGTTTGATTGCTCAGTCACATTGCGAAGCATTTGAGTCTGGTCCCGCTACCATTTGCAACTGTTTAGATCTATTTGAGCGCTCTTGTGGGATAGGCCCCATGACTCCACTGAAACCAAGCATTCAACTCCACCTGAGCTGTATTCAAGAACGTATTTGTTTAACCCTAGAAGTGCATCGTTACGCGATTGTCGCAATTCACCTATTTGCAGGGGTGTTGTCGAGCCGGAACGCTCCGGAACGTCGTTCCGGTACTTCCTTTTTGGACAGGAACGCGTTCCGGAACTAAAGATAATTTCTGATAACGAGAATTGGCTGACGTTTTGAAAAAAAAAAATTAAAAAGAATTGCTGATTTTTTTTTCTAATTTTGACGAATTTTTATATGTATTTTTATAAACAAGGGTTTGAACCCGAACCGGAACAAAAACCTGAACGAACCGGCTTGTTTTTCCGAACCGTGAACCGGAGTCCGGAACGTTTTTTTCTTCTGAACCGAAACGCGTTCCGGTAAAAAAAAAAATTAGCACAACACCACTGCCTATTTGGACAAAATTTTATTGTGCTGAATTATGGTACATACAATAAACAAATAGTCTCAATCAAATTCTCTGTCATCATACGCTTGCCTCCTTTTACATAAATTTGATTGTTTAAAATTTCTGCAAATCGAATATATGGCAATACGTTTCTATTTTCCACTCACTCGATTGTGCTAGGGTTGGGCAACTCACACGTGTTTTTTTTTCAATACCAAAATGGATTTTGTTAAACTGAGTGTAAAAAGGTAAAAATGATTTGTTCCTTAAAAAAAAAAAAGAAAATCACATCGGTTTTATTTATCGTGTGTACGCTTAGGGGTTAGGGAGTAGCTTACAAAATGGATCGCTGATGGTGCATACGAGAAAACACTGATGGAGTTTCGCGAAACAGATGGCAGATTTAAAGAATTATTGAAACTGGTTACACGGTGTTCAGATATGTACCTTTATTGCGTAAATCACAATAAACGCCATTATTGAGCTCAATATTTCATATAAAGTTTCAGTTAATTATTGAGCAATAAATACGCTAATTGTTATAATATTGAGTAAAACTTAAAATGTAGCAGTGCGCATGTTACAATTATCCGAACACTTTCTGTTAATATTTCACAACTCAAATGTCAACAACGACAAGAAAAAAATAAAAACAATGTTGTTGCAACAAACAGCTGTTATGTTTACCATTTGTCAAATGAATATTGAATAAGCAACTGAACTTCGTATATTGTTATGGCTGAACACTTAAAATATTGTACTCAATAAACCGAATATTGACACAATGAAACCGCGATAGAGTTTTCGAGAAGGCGAAACTACGAACGTTTGACTTCAAGAACCTTCATCAGATTATTTACATTGGCGTATAAAAAGGCAGACAACGAGTAGTAAGAATTCAGCCAGTATTATGTGACGATGCGTTGCTTGTGAAGAGAACAGTCGTGGTTTGAAGACCTCCGTTGAGAGACCTGCGTTGTAAGCAAAGAAGAATAGCGAACAAGCAAATTATTGTTGGATACATCAAGTTGAAACAGTGGCGCCTAAAATTGTACAAACAATAAAGAATTTAACTGAAACTAAACACCTATTTATTTTGTTTGCAATCAACGAATCCATATTTTAAACGTTTTTAAAAAAGTAAAAACGTAACAATATATTGAAAATTGTCTGCCTCTGGATAATTGCTCATCCTGAAACAGAATAGAAATGAAAAACAAAACATTGGTTTTTAAACAAATTTCATATGCCAAAGTCTGTTTGTAGGAAATGTAGTAGAATTGTTGGCGGTGAACACAAATTTCAAATATGAATAGAGTGTTATTAAACTTTTTTCTGTGGTACTGGTTAACAAATGTATGAAATATTGTGAACTCATATAAACTAAGCCAAACTGTATGTTAAATTAGTATGTAAGTAAGTTATACTACATGGTATGGTAGCAGGAAGGAACATTGCCCATTTTTTATTTCTGTTTTAAACACTTAAATTGCAGAACATTTTTTACTTCTTTTATATTATTTTGTTAGATTATAACAAATGTGTTTTTTCATTTTCCATTGAACAATATTTCATATTTTATTGACGGTTAGAGTTAGTCGTATTTTCGAACAATGTAAACAAGAGGAGTAAAAAAAGAGCTATACACTGCTAGGTTTAAAAAACAAAATACAATCAAACATAAACAGTCTATTATTTTTGTAAATATTTTGTAAAAGTAAATATTGAATTAAATAATAATGTTTTGTTCGCAATTCTTAGATAGGACCAAAATCAATATGTAGTAGAAAAACGCCAAAATTATATTAAAGTGCTTCGCATCTTTGAATAGTCAAAGTAAATTTTTAAATAAATACAGAATGATAAATAAAAAAATTAAATAATGACATTTGACTCTTTTCTATTTCCTATCATTGATCTTAAAGCTAAATTTGTCTATTTACCAAAAGCATATTTGAGTTAGTATACTGTATAACAAACAAAAAGGTTTTAAGCGGTAATTTCATAAGGACTCATTTTAGCAACTTATTACATCCATACATACATACATAATTGGAGATTACAACTCTTCAATCAGGATTACGGCCTACCTTCTCACACCACCATGCTTGAGTGGTGGGACCTACAGTTTAAGGTAGACTCCGAACGACAAATTTTGGAGAAACTTTTTCATGGCAGGTTTATTTACTCTCAAAGTTTTTGCCAGAAATCTGCTGAGAGGAAGTCGCCGAACAAATGTTTTCATATTTTCATTTTGATGTCTGGCCTGGGACTCGATCCCGGGCTTGACGTCTAATAAGCGAACACACTACCTACTAGACTATGGCGACTATTATTAAATTTAAATCAAATATTTTTGCACTCTTACCTCAAAAATTAATTTTTTGCTCTAACTCATATATACATGCATATTGGTCATTACAACCCTTCAGTCAGGATTACCACTTAGCTTTTCAACCACTTCCATTGTGTGTGTTAATTTTATGCATGAGCGGCGGACCTCAATTTAAAATCGACTCCGAACAACAGATTTTTTGAGAAACTTTTCATGGCAATATGTTATATTTCTTTAGGGAAATATTTTATCATATTTCGTTTTGTTGGAGATGTCTGACCTAGGGTTTGAACCGTGATCTCACGTCTAATAAGCCAACATACTATCTACTAGACTCAAAACCCCACAAGGTATACTTCACATATTTGCCAGGGTTCTTGGACCTACAAAGGATTTATAGAAATTTGTAGATGCTTATTTTCTGTACAAAATATTTCAATCTAATTTTTGCTTTTTGGTTAACTCCGTGACACACATTTTTACTTTTTCACATTAGTACCACACTGGGTCTGGCCAGACCCCATATAAATGTTAGTGTATTTGCATAAGTTAACATTATTTTTTTATGTAGATAGTTTAAAAACCGTTTAAATTGGATCAAATTATAACTAAAAATTCAGGTGGTTTATTAGTTTCATTCCTTATTTTAATTTTATAAAGTTTTTAATTGATAAAGAAATAGAATCAGTGTATACTGAGTAAAAATTTGTCATGTTATCAATCTAAGCAACTAAAATATATATTCTACTTTGGAATGTTTCTGACACAAAGCATTTGAACATTTTGAACAAAAGAATTTAGTTTTCCTGCGAATTTTTTCACTTCCCGTTGCGTATCCTACACAAGATTTCTTTACTTTCTTTTCACATTTATCTGTGTATTGTATAGTGGACAGAAAATTGACGCATCTATTCTTTTTTGGAACATAACTGCAAAGAGAAACCAAATTGTCGCGAAAGCCAAAAACAGATGAATGAGCAGGTCGTGAAGGACTTTATCTCATTTCTATAGGAATGCATTTCTTGTTAGACCGAATGGTGCCAACGAATGCTAGACCAAGATTAGCCAGACGTTTTGCTTCTTCTAAAGATGTTAAAAAATTGTCAGCGGCTATTGTGCGACCTCTTTTATCGTACGGCTTTGCAAGTTGCAGCATAACGTTTTACCTTGATTTATTTCACATTGTTCACTTTTCTTTCGGCCTGTGTATAATTTTCCTTGTAACGGATACTTTGTTTTCGAATCATAGGCCCACCAAATTTGTATACAATATTTTGCAGGTTTTGATTGTATTTATTGTGTAAATTTAGTTTTTCCCCGGTATGGAAGCAAGTGCTCGTCAGTGGTAATACTCTCATGCGGACTATAATTCTTCGCAAGATTTTCGTTGAGAAAATTCCATATACATATCTCGAATAGGTGCAGCTTTGTCTTCGAGTAATCGAAATGACCGCGTTCTTCCGTCGTCAAACTGAATGTAATGACATTGCGGCCCTGAATATGGGTAAATTATCACTACGCCACAAAACCCCCTGGATTTTGCATGTTGTTATCGGAAAATCCCATTGCAAGAAAAATGCCGATGAAAGCATATAATTCATCTTCTGTTAGATCCTTCCAAACTCTTGGTTTTTTATTTACATTTGCAGCATTCCATTTATTGACTGCGTCTTTTCCATACCGATTTGTCTGAAATATAATGATGTCTGTAATATTTGGAATACAAATTTTTTGAAAACTTCAAGTGGAGTAAAGATTTGCTTTTTAGGCCTAGCTCGAAAACGCATCACATCATGTTGACGAGTACGTACACCACTGGTCGGCTGGTTATTATTCCATATGGTACCGTCTTTTCCAATAAAACTATTATTATTCTCTTCACCTGTTTCAGAACCAGTCTTCCTCCTCTTCATCATTGTCATCTTCTACATTTGGTTCGATTACCAAATCATTTTTAATAAAAATTCTCTAACAATTTATCAGTTACCAACAGGGGCTTGCAACAATGCATGCTGCTATCTAAGAATATCATGAATCAAACCGTTTATATTATTGATAAAGCTGTCTATTGTTTGCACCTGTTTACCAATCGTGGCTTTAAGTTAAAAAAATTATAGCCAACCGACTACATAAGTGTTAATTTGCATTACTATTCAGAAATGTATGGAGAAAACTAATTGTGTTTGTATTAACGAGCTATATAGTGGCGGTGCCATTCTTTTGAATGTATACAAAAGTTGACTGAAAGTACTAGCCCCGCCCCCCCCCCCTCGTTCTCACAATAAATCTGGAACGATATCAGGTGTATATCAGGTGCAAAAATTCCGAACCCATTTGTAATTTATAATCAGGATCAAGTTTCATCACTGATTCAGGTGGAATTTCGAACTGTTTTGCTAGCAATTAGTCGTCGCACCCAGACGATAGGAATCTTTCAAAAGATTTTCGTGACAACGAAGGTAGTTTAACATTCGATTTTTAGAGTCACCAAAACTATAATAAATTGCTCAAAAAATAGACAATTCAATTAACATCATCGTCATGCATTTAGCAGCAGGCAAAATATTTGGAAAAGGCCGCATCAGTTGCACTACGTTAAAGCGCTTTTAACTATTGCTTAACTTTAAACTTTAAATAAATGAAACTAAACTAAACTCCATGCAGGAAAATACTATATTTTTCACAACTGTGCTATTTCCGACGATGAACTGTGTAAAAATTAAACGTGTAAATAACCTATGCATCCATAGCATTTTTGAGAAAGGCTTTACCTATAGACAACATTGTTTACAACTGCGTAAAACCGTGAATTCAAGATTAAATATTGTAAAATATTTAACCACATAAAACTTTACAATTCCTACTTCTCATTATTCTAAACCATTGATGCCCATTTCATAGTGCTTTTGCGCAAACTAAAAACACACATATTCTTATTCTCTTTGGTTAGTCGTCACTCAGACAGCGACGAATGCACATGCGTAGCGGGTGTACGATTTTTTTTGCTTAAAGCACTGAACAAAATTTACTATGATTTACGAAACATATTTTATGATAAAAAATATTGAAGGAATGTAGAGAATATTTAGAAGGCACTATTGCTCTTATCATAGTAATATGGATGATTTTAATGATGGGGAAAAAAAAATTATTTTGTAAAAATAAAAAAATTTATTTGGAAAAATTGAGGAATAAAACAATGAAAAAACCTCAGAAAATAAAATGTTAAAAATGGAGTTATCAAGCTTAATAAGCTTGGATATTGTTAGGCATGGTAGACCATTTTCTGATGGGGAGTTCATTAAAAAAATTTTAAATAATTGTTTTCAAAAACTTAATTTTAAGCTTATCGAAAATATTGATGAGTTTATTAAAATATAAATGAAAGAAATAAACCTGTATCTATTTTTTTTTTTTTTTTTTGTTTTTGTTTTTCTAGTCTTTTTCCATAGTCACTGATAGAACAAAATTTTGTAAACACGTAAATGAAGTTCCACGAAAGAGAGATCTCACTTTTTTCACTTAAATTTTGAAAAATGTATCAACCATATAGCTATAAAAGTGCTTTGGATTTTTTCCGTACATTTTATTTCAGTTTACACAACTTTTCTTTCAGTGCAGTTCTCTCTCGCTCACCAATACTACTACAGTTTTAGCTTTGGGCATCCCTGTTCTAAACATACCCCGATCAATCATTTTGTCAAAAAGTGATTTTGGCCCGCCTATACCAAAGATCAGCAATGAATCGTTTTTTCGCTACTCAAAATTTACAGTCTTTGTTGTTGTTGCATTTACAAGAAAAGAAGAAAGAAAAAGACAAGAAAAAACAAAATAAGTATACATGCGTGTAAGTATCAGAAATTATGAGTATGATTCGAATCTACACAACTTTTTGAATACTCGTTGCTGATCTCTGGTCCATATATGACAGGCGCCCATATTTACGCACCAAACTAATGCAACCACTTTATTATGCCGTAGTACGAAAAAGCAAGCTTTTCCAACCAACTCTATAAAAAATCTTTTGGCGATAGCCCGCTATAATGGAACAATATATATAGCTTACGCACAAACTCATTCCAAAACTGTTATTTTACGAAGTAAAGAAAACTATAAAGGGAACAAGAATACATAGACCTCAGTCGCCCATCAGAAGATGCGTAAATTATTTAAGTAAACTCAACTTACAGCTTAGTCCCAAAAGCTCAAAAATGGGCCGAATATCAAAACAATTACAAGCGCTTCAACCCTATGCGGGACAAGCCTCTATAACCCAAAATCTACTCCAGAATTGACTCCTACTAAATTCATCCGGCTCAGAATAGGGCACTGCCAAATGTCCAATATTCAACAAAACATGAGCACGTGTTTGTTCCACCTGTAGCACCTACCTCAACGTGTCTCATACTTAACGAGTGCCCCAAGACAATTCATTTAGAATCCACTTTTTCGAATACTAATGCACCATCTGATCTGCTAAGAAACACGCTTGACAAGAATATTAAATGAATATATAATTTTTTAACTGAAATTTGCCTACGAAACTTAAGTTAAATGTACATGTACTATACACATATCTAAAATAGAGTCGATAACTTTAAATGCTAGTACTCTTTTTTTTTGCTATTATTTTTTATAATTTAATTATTAATATTTTAAAAAATAAATATTTTATTAAATGTAAGCCATGTTCATATTTATTTTAGAGTTTAACGTTTCCGGACGAAGTTGGATATCCTATGGAATCTCGGCAGGCAAAGTATTATTTAATGGAGACGCATTACATTAATTTACAACCAGACTTGGCGCAAATGCCAACTCGACAAATGGCTGACAACTCAGGATTAAAAATACATTTTACACATGTATTACGTCCTTACGAAGCTGGAGTACTTTCAATAGGTATGTTTTTTAATAATATAAAATAGTTCTGTTCGCGTTTAAGCATTTACGTATTTGTGTTAAAAATTAAATATTCTGGGAAGAATTGTCATTCTCTTGAAAAAGTAATGCAAAAAACATCAATTACCTTAAAAAACCATTATTAAAACTTGCCGTTAACTAAAGGGAGGATTTTGACAGGCAGATAAATTGTGGACAATAATTTAGAAGTGAGCGTTAAGCTAAAGGGAGTATCGTCCTACTTATATATTATTATCAATATGGCAACTTCAAATTTGAACAAAATGAGCATACACAACAAAAAAACGAAGCCCGTCGTTGCCACTGCGTTAAAAAAACTCGTTTAATTGACCAGTTTTATCGACATTGCTCCGGCACTGCCATATTTTTGAAAAAGTTAACTTTATTTTATCTGTAAGTTGTAATAACGAAAAGAAGTTAAATGTAACTTTAAAGTTCCCTTTAGCTAAAGGTACCTTTACAGTACTTTGGTGGGTAAATGATATGTTTATAAAAGATTTAGAACAATAGCAAAAACCAGACTAACGGCAAACCGTATTTGTTAATATATAAATGACTTGCATTGTGTTAAATTTTAAAATTTCTATTTAAAATTGTTACTTCTATAGGTAGTATATAATTCGTTTGTCTCTATCTAAACTGTTCAGACACTTTTTTATTGTTTTTTGAGTTTTTTATTTAAAAATAATTTAACTTTATAAACAAAATGTATTTATTTAAATTTATTCAAACATGTCAAGTAGTTTTTAAAAAATTGGTAGAATTATCTCCGCCTACTTGGTGTATGGAGACTTATTTGAGCCAGTGTAGAATAGTTTCTAATTTGCTTTTTTTTAATATCTGCATCAATAAAAAATGAACTACAAAGTGCTTTGTATTTGTGACCATCAACGCGACCTACATCTGCAAAGAATTCGTCAACCAAATACAAAACAACGACAACTATCGCTTTCAGGAAGTTTATACATCAATTTGCAATTAGTTGCAGGACCCCCTTCACTAACCTGCAATAATAGAAAAGACTGTTACTGTTGAGTGCTCTACTTTTCAATACGAACTATTTCTCTTCAAAATCAAGCACTACGAATTCAAATTAAGTATTCAAACTCAACGAAAGAGTATTTCCTATTGGAGTGTTTTATTAAAATTAGTTATGCATGCTAGTAACGTACAATTGAAATATAATCGCTACATATACGAACTATTAGTATAAAATTAAATATTGCTACGTTTTTACCCTTTTAAAATCGTTTAAAATATGAGTTGCAAATAAAATAAAAATAAATTTGTATTTAGTTTTAAATCAATTCTTTATTGTTCGCACAATTCCGTGTGCCACCTTTGGCAACTTGTTTTAAACAACAACAATTTGCTTTAATTGTTATTCTTCTTTACACTCTTCCGCGTACACACTAATAACTGTGCGTTACATCTTTACCACGGAATTCTACAAACCACATTTATTCACTTCACTTGCAATGCGTCTTAACACAAGACTGACCCTGTTACCTGCTATAAAAGGCAATATCGCCGGGTAAACATGTTGTTTTCGTTATTGTTGTTTGTGTATTTTGTTTACGTTTGTCCTTGCAGTGTTGTTGTTGCCTGTTTGTTTACTTTGCCAATCCCTTTTTTATACTGATGTTGTTGCTATATTTTCGCTTATTCGTTGTTCATGTAAACAAGTCCATTGTTTTGTTTTTGTAGTTTTTGTTTATCATTTTAATAACACGATTTCCATTTTCGTAACAATATACATAAATACATTTGCATATTTATGTAATTACATATGGTCAATTCGCTGCATATGTAAGCATGTGTATCTGATCAATTCGCCAAATTTTTGATATTGTATTATGAAATCCAAATCAAAGACATCCTTGTATTGGGTTGTTCGGAAAGTAATTTCGTTTTTTCTCGACAGAGGATTTAATTGTAGCTTTTTGCACCCAACTTCGCACTAGGCCGTATAATTTTTATATGCTTTCAGAGCTCATATAGCAAGGCTTGTGTGTGAAAAATTCTAATTAATTCTACGCATTAGTTTTTTGTTTGTGCCCACTACTACTACACTTTACTACAAAAAGGGTAAAAATGCTAGTCAAACCAGAAAGGAATTGGCCTATGACCGAATTTATCAAATTCAACAGTTTATGAACACTTGATTGATATTATACGAAAACTATCTTTCATTTCCACAAAAAAAAAACAAAATTACTTTCCGAACAACCCAATATTTCCCGCCAATATAGCTGTAACTCAACCAAGTATAATCTTTATATTGCTTTCTAAACTTTCAAATTATTCCTCTTTTGACTGCATTTACATGCAGAAATTTTTTGGAGTTGTTGTTATCGAATCATTGTTGTCAACTAACATTTTACCATCAACAACAAAAGGTGATTTCTCTTAACATTTTAATGTCGCAATGTCCACGCCATAGCACAATTCATCAACGAAAAACCAAACACATTTATCCGTCTTTTAATTCAGTCGGCACTTAAGGCCGAGTCAGATAGAATCCGTCCTATGTTGTACTTCCACTTATTAAAACATTACCATCCTAAATTTTATTGCATGATGATTTGATTGATATTGATATTGCATGAGCTAATTTTTGTAATTGAATTATTTTATGAAAATCGTCTGGAAATACTTTGTCAGTATTCGCCTTCGTAGCAAATCACGATTAAAAATGCCATTTCTTAAATACTTTTTGGTGATGACATGCCCAACTGACTAAAAGTTTTCTCCGTCATTCCCGAAAACACATACTTAAATTAACATTACACTTCCTCTGTATATTTCCTTGATAACAAAGTTGTTTTTGCAGGATTTTCTTAAGTCGCAAGTGATGCAAATAAGCCATAAACTGCCTCAGTCCCCAAAGCCAACATAACCGATGGCATCAGTCAAATTCAGTCTGATTAATGCGTAAGAGTCAAGGAAAATTGAATATTTTGCTTACGCTCTACCCATATTAACTGTGGTGAACATTTGAACGATGTTAATTCCATAATGGCATTGATGGGTTATTCAAACTGATTAAAAATTTGGATGATATCCCACACACACCTTAATGGAGGACCCGATAGATTTTTCTAACTTATATGCTGTTTCGAGCAACAGAGACACTAGCATTAGAAGTTAATTAGAGAAAAGTCCAAACGTAATTTCCCCTCTTAAAATGTCCATATCCTGATTTGAGCTAAATAAGAGAGCGGTGTGACCCGTCTTTTACATCCAACCACCCATATATCTTGAAGCCATTTCAAATAAAAGTTCTTTGTGAACTTGTAAATAAAGAGAAGAAATTGGCCACTGTTATTTAATTCATTTCATTAATTTGAAAGTTCTTAGTCTAAACACCAATATAAATTCTATTCTGAGGGGACAGAATTTAAATTAAGCCGCACAAGCTGTCGTCGGAAAACGAACTCCGTAAGGTGAGGCACTATCAGGTTATTTATTAAATATTCATTTTCATTTTTTGTTCATTTACATTTATTCTATATAGATTAAATTATTTCTTCATCTGAAAAATGCATCCCTCATGCTTGCCAATAAATACGGTATGGTGTGGCAATGGCTGCTAAGTGGGATTTCCGAAGTATATATAAAATTTAGATCAGGAGCGCTGCTATCGCGTGGAATACACTCAAAATGTCGCCCTCACAAATAAAAATGTTCGCAGATAATATGACTTTATTGCATCTTCTTAATATTGTTAAACTTATATGTAGGTCTGTATGATTTTACTTTCGTATGATCTTTGGTGTCATTTCAACAAGCACAAACTTCCACTGATTCTGTCAATTCCAGAACTTATTTTCTGGATTTTGAAAGAATAAATGTAAATAGAAATACAACAACAAACAAGAATAAATGTAAACAACATGTTTACATTTGTAGAGATTTTGCGAAGGCAAAGTCATTTGCCTTCAAGAGCATTCATCAGACTGTTTACCCTGCGGTATAAATGGCAAGACAAAGCATACAACATTCAATAAAAAATTCAGTCAGCCTTGTGTGAAGACGTGCGGTGTTTGAAGAGAATAATCGTGGTTTGGAGGCCTGCGTTATAGAGATCTGTCGAACAATTGTTATTATTTACGCAAAAGAGTGTAAACAAGAAGTACAAACGAAGCAATTGTTGTTGTTTACATCAAGTTGTAAACAGTGGCACACAGAATTGGGCAAACAGTAAAGAATTTAATTAAAACTAAACATACATTTATTTTTATATGCAATCTACGAGATCACATTTCAAACGTTGTTAAAAGGTATAAACGTAACCATATGTTTAATATTCAGAGGATTATATTAACTTCAGAATGGAAAAAGCCAAGACGATAACTTTAGCTGTTTGTTTACGTTGCTCGCCGCAATTTTAAGTTTAAATATAAGTTTTTTTTATGTCTTTTTTTAGTCCTCGAAGCTAGCTAACTCAAGCTTTTAGAGTTTGTCTAACACCAAATGTGTTTATAAGTTGGAAGTTAACTTACCCACAACTGTTTAATTACAAAATGATAAATAAATTATTTTATTTTGTTTAGTGAATTATACATTAGGAAAAATGAACAATTTTGTACTTTGGACTCATAAAATAAATTCGTCATAGACATGTTTCAATTGTTTTCAAAAAAAGCTATAATATAAAAAGTGCTTTGCGTCTTGAGTATTTGAAATAATTTTTATTTCAACATCAATTTATTTCTGGGTTACACACGATGTGTTCGGGTGTCGAAAACCACCATTTTGATGACATAAGCTATAATATGTAAATAGCAAATTATTGAAAATTTTTTAAAAAAGCTTAATCAGTAGTACGTAAAATAGAAAATTGAGTTTAATTTTAATAATCCAATTATTTTTATTTATTTTTACTTCTTTATAACGGATATAAATAAATTGACTTTATAATTAGGTAACAAGGTACCCTGGTAGTTTAGTGCGTAATGGCTAGACTATTAATATGAGGCGCGATTCCCACCAGAGACTCAAGTCTGTCATGTTGCACTATGTAATTTGTATTTTAATTAATAAATAAATACTGAACCACAGAACTGAAATGGATTATTTAAAATAAATTATTGTATGAACGGTACAACGAATTAGTAAGATCCAGTTCGAAATATCATAGTTTGATCATAATATTTCGAACCAAAAGTGGAATTTACTTTCTATTTCCAATTTTTCAGAATTAAAATTAAAAACTAAAGCTTTTATCCACTTAAACAATAGTACTTTTCGTGAAGTCGCCGTGGTCTAGTTGGTAGGTTGTTGGCTTATTAGACGTAAGGCCTGAGTTCAAACCCCAGGTCAGACATCAAAACAAAAATATGAAAAAATATTTCTTCGGCGACTTCCTCTCACCAGATTTCTAACAAAAACTCTGAGAGTAAATAAAATTGCCATTGAAAATGACATGATGACTAATGACTAAAGGGTTGCAAAATAAATTAAATGAGAAAAACTGACGATGCTTTATTTGTTTTTATTTCGAATTTTCTATTTATTTAAGAGCCAGAAAGATTAGTTCTGTCGATAATAATTTCTATTAACATTTTTATAATCTGTATGGGCCGCTATGCGTGCTCAAGTAAGCTTTTGATATCAGAGCCACCACTCCGACCTAACCTAAGCTTCATAATCTGTTTCTGACACAATAAAATCTTATGCTGTGTTCATAGTTTTTTACTTGAAATAGTCGATTGTATTTTGAAGTTATAATAAACAGGGTTTGCGCAAAGTAGGATCCAATCTGTTAAAGTTATAATGAGGAAATCTAATGATGCCAAACAAAATGTTTTTACTTATAGACGACACTTCTCATAGTTTTACACTTTTATATATAATAAATATATATACTGTTATTATACATATATCAAATCAAACTTTATTTCACTTAAAAAATGTATTTCTTTCAAAAGATCTAATATCGTAATTTCATTGAATTTCGTTTAGGTATGGATCCAAACTGGCGACACATAATACCTCCGGGCCAACGGCAAGTGATTTCCGAAGGGCAATGTGTGGAAGATTGTACTGCATTCGCTTTTCCCCCTGAGGGTATTCACATATTTGCAGTAATGATGAGCACTCATCTAATTGGAAAAGAAGTTAAACTTCGTCAGGTACCAATACGAATTGTATTTATTTTTTCTTTTCTTTCCATAAAAAAAAAACAAAATTTGTAGAAACAAATGTTAGTCAGTTTAAAACATGGATTACCATAAATTTTTAGGTTGTGTATTAGTGAGTAAGAGAGCGAAAATAAGTTGAGAGTTTACAGTCATAGAAAAGTGTTAGTAATATACCCTATTTTGATTTTCATTTCATTAAATACATAAAGTTATACATCTTTGACTTAATAATTAGGGAAAGTTTTTTTTAGTTTTTTTAGTTTAGTTTAGTTTAGTTTTTTAGTTTAGTTGAGAAGCTAGGCCGTAATCCTGACGAAGGGTTGTAATGGCCAATTATGTATGTTTTTTTAGTTATTTGTTGGCATCTAATTTTGGTCCATTAATTTCTCTTCTACTGATAACCAACCTTTTAATTTTTCTAAAATATTACTTTACTTCTCTATTCATAGCATCTAAATTATTTACCTGACTATTAAAACAATCAAAATGTATTTTAAGAATATATAAGACATTGGATTTTAATACAAGTATTTTTTAACATAAAATATTTTTTGAGTGTAACCCTGAAAAAAATGTAATAGCATCCGCTAACATGTGCACTTGCCGCAGATCTGATAAATAAAAGAGCATAAGCAATGTGTGCGAATTCTCTCTGCACAATTGTTCTATGAAATGGTAATCCCTGGTTTAAAGCAAAGACTAAAAACAGATTAAGTTCTAGATATCTTTGACGAAATTGTCAACATTTGCATATGATATGTTGTGCATATTGAAAACCAAACGAATAGTAAACATATAAAATATACATACATACATACAGTAACCATATAAAATACAACAACAATGACAAATGTATTACAGATTCGACAAACCGAGGAGTTGCCGCCCATTGCACACGACAGCAATATAGACGTCGCCTATCAGGACTTCCGTCGTTTGTCTACACCCGTCCAGGTTATGCCAGGCGACAGACTTATAGCCGAATGCATTTATGATAGTTCGTCACGCAAAGCAATAACCTTAGGTAAGTATTGAAAATATGTACAAACTTTTATACAGTTTGGGACAAAATTCAGAATAGAAATTCTTTGAATTAAATTTTTGTTATTTAATTACTCTGATTATAAAACATATCGACTCAAATAAGACAAAAAGACATAATAAATATGTAAAGAATTAACGCATATTCTTTTTAAGATATGAAGATAAACTTCATATTTTAATAATCCCCCATTTCCCCCATCCCCCATTCGTTTCACGATTCTGCATTTAATTACGATCGAAAATTGGTATTCAAACTTTCGATTGAATCTAAGGAAGAAGAGAAGTGTATATTCAATACTACCTGTTTTTGTTCATTTTGTTTCTATCTGAAGTTGCCATATTGAATATGTAAAATATATATGGCAAGTTCAAAAACAAATAAATAAAAATAATATGCTATGTTCAGATATGCACTTTTATTGAGTTAATATTCGGCTTATTGAGTACAATATTTTAAGTGTTCAGACATAACAATATACGCAGTCCAATATTCAATATTCATTTGACAGCTGTTAAAGAAAACAGCTGGTTGTTTCAACAACATTGTTTTTATTTATTTATTTTTTTTGTTTTGTTTGTCGTTGTTTTTCATTTAAGTTGTCAACATTTCATTAAGTTATCAACAGAAAGTGTTCGGATAATTGTAATATGCTCACTAAACACACTTATGACAGTACTGCATTTTAAGTTTTTTACTCAATATTATATAACAATTTGCATATTTATTGCGCAATAATTAATTGAAACTTTATATGAAATATTGAGTTCAATAATGGCGTTTATTGCGATTTATGCATTAAAGGTGCATACCTGAGCACCGTATTATGGACATTGCTTCGATGCTGCCATATTTTTGATAAAGTTAGCTTTATTTTATCATTAGGTTGTAATAACCAACAAAATTAAATGCGATTTTAAAGTTACCTTTCACTAAACCCAACTTTAACGAAAAGTTGTAATAATGATACAACTTTAGCTAACTTGAACTTTAAAGTTATCTTTAACTTCTTTTCGTTATTGCAAATATTTTTAAAATAAAGTTAACTTTTTCAATAATATGGTAGTGCCAGAGCAATGTCGATAAAATCGCTCAATTAAATAAATTTTTTTTTAACGCAGTGGAAACGACGGGCTTCGCTTTTTTTGTTATATTTGAAGTTGCCATATTGGAAATAATATATAATATGGCTCTAACATAAACTTATGTAACTTTAAAAGTTACCGGCAGGATGATCCTCCCTTTAGCTTAACGCTCACTTCTACCTTATTGTCCACTTATAATAATGAAAAACAATTTATCTGCCCGTTAAAATCCTGCCTTTAGTTAGCTGCAAGTTGTAATAATGGCCCATAGTGTTGTTTTTGCCTTTTAGTTTATTTTTGTCAACATAACAGAATATATATTTTGATAACTCACAATTTTGTGTTCAGTTTTGTCCAACACTGTAAAATTATTTCCCTAAAATTATATTAAAAATAGAAGTTGAACGTTGAATGTTGTTATTACATTGATATTTACATTATTATTAGTCAGAATTACAACCTGGTGAATGTTAATTTTTATTGAGAAATGGCGAGAAGCCCTTTCATGCCAATTATTTGCTTTCAGATCTTTTGATTGATTTCATGTGAGGTAATAGAAATATGTATTCATTTTTCCATACCTTTTAACATGTCAGAGCTGAGATTTGTTGTTATTGTCTGTATATTAAAAAATATTCTAAAAAAAGTTTTTTCTCCGTATTTATTTTATTAATTTTTATCTAGTGTATGCTAAAATTGTTTTGTTTCACTTCGTTTTTCTGTTTTACTTTCAGGTGGTTTAACCATGAAGGAAGAAAGTTGTATTGTGTTGAGTCTCTACTACCCGCGACAAAATAAGTTGACAACTTGCCATTCACTTCCGAGTCTGCCAACAGTTCTACACTCTCTTGGCATTGAAGAACTGGCAACGTAAGTATACTTTCAAATCTACAACGCTATGCATGCATATTTTTATAGTTCTGTAAAATTAATTACTTATCACGGAGTTCGATCACTAGAGAGCCTACAATTAACTTCATAACACTGACACATGTACTTTACAGTACATGCCAGAGATCAGCAATGAATAGTTTTTCGCTACTCATAAGTACCCATGAAATCTTGAGTACGAGTGAGTTAACAGTATTGAAATTTAACTACTCTGATTCATTCGTACTCGCCACAACGTTGATTTATAAGTACAGGTCACAATGAGTATGAGTACAACGTTGACATCAAACTCATAACATTCGAAATATCATTGATTCATACGCCTACTCATTCAGATTCATACATTTAGAAAAATACTTGTAATACTCATAAATGATTCGAGTAACTCGTAGTGTAGTGTTCGTACACGAATCTTACTTATTTTGTGGTTCTTGTAAATGTTGAGTAAAGGAGAGTCGAAATCAACAACATCATGCGTATTGTTAAGTATGAGTACGATGAGTACTTCAAAGTTTGAGTATGATATTAAGTATGAATGCGAATAAGTATCAGAAATTATAAGTATGATTGGAATCTACTCGTCTTTTTTAATACTCATTGCTAATCTCTGGTACATACTGGTACTTAACGGTGCCCCACAGAAAATAGTCCAACGATGACAATTCTTGGCAGCCAATTGACACCAACATTTCGGCTACCTAAACGGCCATAAAACGTTTGACGCAATAAATCGATTGTGATTATGTGTGGCAAGTTGCACCATTCTGTTGAAACATCGTTCACATCAATACCATGAAGAGTGGGTACAAAAAATCGTGCGTACAAAAAATGGTGCGAAAGGTGGCTCCATTGACCGTAATGGTTACGGCGTCGTCATTTTCAAGGAAATATTAGCCAATGATGCCAACTCTCCACCAGCCGAACCAAACAGTTACTCATAATGGGTGCATTGGCTTCTGTAAGATCACGTGGTATGGGTTTTCTGAGCCCTAAGTACGTTAATTTTGCTTATTAACATATCCACCAAGAAAATGGGCTTCATCCCAAAAGATGATTTTTTTTTGTCAAAATCGAGATGATCGTGCAGTTTCTCGTTGAGCCAATCAATCCCAATGTTGTTCAAGCGTAAATCGATTTATTACGTTCAGTGAGGATAACGTACTGAATTTTGTGACGAATTAGAATGACATAAGTATTGATAGATTCGTAATAACCGATTGTTCAAATTTAAACCGATACTCACTCGATATTTTACGAAAGCTATGTATAGCATGTGTTTAAACGTCATATAAAATAGTGATGCCGTTTAATTTAAACAGTTTTTTTTTAAATTTTTCATAACTAAATTGCAATTAAATGCTTAAAGTAATAATTTTCTTCTTCATTTACAACAATTTTGCAATTTTAAAAAAGGCTGGAGCTTTTTTTTAACAACATTGGTTTTTAGAATATAAATGAAATCAGTTCTGCTTTAATAAAATTCTACATTTCTTTTTAAGAAATGGCTTTGAAGCTGGTATAAGCTGACACATACAGTTTAATATTCAATAGCCATTTGTTTTTTAGTAATTTCAGGAAGAGGTTTTTTAAACAAATTCCTTAAGGTATAATACACATGCATACATACATAATTAGCCATTACAACCCTTCAGTTAGGATTAATGCCCAGCTTCTCACACCACTCATGTTGTGTCTGTTAATTTTATAAAAGAGTGGCGGGACCTACAGTTT
Organism: Sarcophaga rosellei; assembly: GCA_930367235.1. NCBI lineage: Eukaryota > Metazoa > Arthropoda > Insecta > Diptera > Sarcophagidae > Sarcophaga > Sarcophaga rosellei. The sequence continues at coordinate 28,586,183 of OV884020.1, read as the reverse complement.
GCCAGAAATCTGCGGGTAGTAAGTCGCCAAAGAAATATTTTTTCATATTTCTTTTTGAAGTCTGACGGGGGATTTGAACCGTGGCTTCGCGTCTAATAAGCCAACACACTACCTACTAGACTACGATTTTTGAACATAAATGAAATTAATTCTGCTTTAATAAAATGCTATATTTCTTTTTAAGAAATGGCTTTGAATCTGGTAATTTTGCAGTAAACAGAACTAAAAAATAAGTATACATACATACATAATTGACCTTTACAACCCTTCAGTCAGGATTACGGCCTAGCTTCTCATCTCACACCACTCTTGTTGTGTGCCTTAATTCTATACGTGAGTGGCGGACCCTACAGTTTAACGACGAAAGTTTTTTTTTGCTTGTCCTGAATATTTAAAAGTTCTATTGGTAACATATTGACAATTTGTTGTAGAGTTACTTCTAATGTGTTTTTGCCGTAATTATTATGGAAGCTACCAGTTTTGCTAATGTTATATAAAAAATAGATTTAAAGTTTAATAAACGCTGTTCCTTTGCTAGGCTACTATTTTGAACTGTATTGTTGATTATTCTGTTGTTGTAATTGTACCTCTGAATCCATTGGCGATATTATTATTGTTGTTGTAATTGTGGGTACTAATATTGTTGCTATTGGTACTGTTATGACTGGCGATATCTATATATACGGTAGTCGCATAGTCTAGTAGGTATTGTGTTCGCTTATTAGACGTAAAGCTCGGGTTCCAGCCCCAGGCCAGACATCAAAACGAAATATGAAAAAAAATATTTCTTCGGCGACTTCCTCTCAGCTGATTTCTTTCAAAAACAGTTAGAGTAAATAAAATTGCCAGGAAAAGTTTCGCAAAATCTGTCGTTCGCAGCCGACTTTAAACTGTAGGTCCCGCCACTCATGTATGCAATTAACACACACAACATAAATGGTGTGAGACCCTACCACCAATTATGAGACGAATTATGCATGACCACCACATATTACAGAACTCAATTCAATTTAATAGTTACCTTAATATTCTGGTTACTGTTTTTGTGTATAAATATGTTGTGTTCAAAATATTTGCTTAAGAATATCTCTATTTTTTTACTTTCAACTAAATATAAACATTTTTTCATTTAAAAGACCACCTTTAAGTGTTCACGTTTACTCCATGGAGTATAAAGACTGAAGTTCTTAAGGGTAAATAATTTATTTATTTATACAATTACAGGGACTCCAATCCAGTTCTTATATCCTCACCGCCAGAGTTATCAGGAATGACCTTGGAGACACGGCTGCTTTCTTATGATTGGAAAAATCATTTCAACGAATTTCAAGAAGCTACGAGGAAGGGTTCCTTTAAACCATTATGTTGGGGAGCGAAAAATCATGTAGTGCCGGTAAGAATTTAAACTTCAACAAATTTACCCAAAACTGTGGTTTATTTTAATCAATTATTTAAAAAACTGATAGCTGATAATAATTAATAAGTTTAAGGTCCATTAATACAACTTGCCCTTAATGAAAAGAAGGACTTTAGCGGGCAGATAAATTGTTTTTCATTATTATAAGTGGACAGTAAGATAGAAGTGAGCGTTAAGCTAAAGGGACGATCATCCTACCTTTAACTTTTAAAGTTAAGTTTATGTTAGAATTTGCCAATTATTATATTATTTTCAATATGGCAACTTCAAATATAAACAAAATGAGGAAATACAACAACAAAAAAGGGGCCCTTCGTTGCCACTGCGTTTAAAAAAAACTTGTTTAATTGAGCATTTTTATCGACATTGTTCCGGCACTGCCATATTTTTGAAAAAGTTAACTTTATTTTATCTGTAAGTTGTAATAACGAAATTAAGTTAAGACTAACTTTACAGTTCCCTTTAACTAAAGGTACCTTTAACTAAACCTTAGTTTAACGGCAAGTTGTAATAATGGCCCTGAAAAGAGTAAAAAGTTCGAAGATGAATAACACAATTAAAAATAGACTAGGGAGGACAAGTTACCTACCTATTTTACCGCCAGTTTATATAACGATTTAATAATTTAAGATTATTTGCTTTATTACCGCTCAGCATGATAAAATTTTCGTTAAAACTTCGTTGCATAAATTCTCCGCGTGACACACATAAGGACGAAAAAATAACAGATATTAATATAATATAGTAAATAATTGTGTATAAATGATCTTATGATGTTAAATGATGTTATAGAAATTAGAAGGAAGCACGATAAATCTACCGTAGTGTTCGTCATACATACATACACCACGAATTTCGTATTGTGTTAATTTGTATACGTGTTTTATTTTAGATTCCAAAAGCTTGCAACGAAAAATTTATAGTTCGTCCCAATTGTGTTTCTAGTCTAAAAAAGTTTTTATTGTTTTAAACAATTCACACAATAATACAGAGTTGTGTTATATCCAAAATAAATTTAAATACTAGTATACATCCAAAAAACAACCTGACACGTACTCCTCCAAAGGATAACATCCAGAACGAAACCAAACAGTAAAAATCTAACACCGCCATCTCTTAAGGAAGAGAACACTTTCACTTTCGTTATAGAACTGGTTAGAGGAATCACCTGCTAGGCTTGATTAATAAAATTGAAACAAAGCAAAATAGAATACATTTTTCTTAGAAAAGTGTAAAATAATAAAACGTAATAATTTCAATAAAGATGGACAAATTAACCGAAAACTGTAATAAAATATTTATTTTTGGTTCTGATTTATAATTACGAATATTAAAAACTGAGTAATGGATTAAGTAGCAAAACTTATACGACAACAAAGAAAATAAAGTATGAAAGCAGGAACCTAATCGATTAATACGGTGTTCAGATATGCACCTAATCGCAATAATCAACATTATTGAGCTCAATATTTCATATAAAGTTTCGATTAATTATTGCGCAATAAATACACAAATTGTTATAATATTGAGTAAAACTTAAAATGCATTGTCATAAGTATGTTCTGTGCGCATATTACAATTATCCGAACACTTTCTGTTGATATTTAACAACTCTGATGTCAACAACGACACAAAAAAAATGTTGAAACAACCAGCTGTTTTGTTTATCAGCTGTCAAATAAATATTGAATAAGCAGCTGAACTGCTGAACACTTAAAATATTGTACTCAATAAACCGAATATTGACTCAATAAAAGTGCATATCTGAACATACTTTAAAGAAATATTTTTAAGAAATGTATGTAAAGAAAATATCAATACAAATATATATCTCATTTTCTTAATTTACTTATTTTTGTACTCAACAGTCTTGTTCTTTTATAGCAAGCCTGGAACTCATACGATTTTGACATAAAAGTTTGTGTATAAGCAATAATATAAAAGACAATTGAATTTATAATTTTTGATATTAAAAAAAGAGTGAAATAAGAGCTTTAAATGTTGTTTCTCAACATTTTTGAAACGCAATTACGTCTTTATTTAATTTAATAATTAAAATAATAATTTTCTTATTATAAAACAACATTTTTGCGAATATTTCATTTTAATATGGAAAAACTGAAGTTCGAGTTTATTGTAAAATCGCTGCAAAGCGACAGTAAAACAAATATTATTACCATAACCTCAATTGAGAACGAGAAAAATGAGATTTTTATTATGCCAAATGTATTCCAAAATATTGCGCTTCATGAGAAATTGAAAAACACGGCTACATTTCAAAAAGTTAAGACAACATTAACAAGAAGAGGCAATACGAGAAAGGTTTGGATTTCTTTAAATGCGGATACATTGAAGGAATACAAAGATGATGATTGAAACATGCATTTTAACAATTATCTACTAGAACAACAACAAAATGATAGCGAAGAAAAGGTAAATGGTATTTCAACAGATGCTTTGCAACAAATTTTAGAAAAATTCACAAAAGAAGATGAAGATAAACCCGAAATACACAATCTGAAAAATATATCAGAAAAACTTCTCATAGAAAGATTCTCCGGGAAAAATGCAAACGTTTTACAATGGATAGATATTTTTGACAGTGAATGTTCAAGATTGCAAATAAGTAAAGATATACATAAAATTGAAATATTAAGGCTCTTTCTTGAAGGGTCTTGTATTGATTGGTACAATTCAATGCTTATTAAATATACGATAAATTCTGGATGGAGCCAATGGAAAAAAATTTTCTGTGACAGTTTTGCAGACAAAGGATGGACTCCAGTGAGATATGCTATTGAATATAAATACATAAACGGTTGTTTGCTTGATTATGCTCTAAAAAAAGAAAGAATGTTATTGGAGGTAAATAAGTCACTCGAAAAACAAATTTTAATTGATCTAATTGCTGTTGGACTTCCGAACTATGTATGTGATAAAATGGATAGAAAAAATTTAAAAGATACAAAAGATCTATTCAATGAATTAAGAGGTTTAGAGCATTTAGTGAAGAAAACATTTGAAAAGAGGAAAAATGAACTTCAGGAGAAAAAGTCAAAAATTGTTGAAGTGAAAAAGCCATGCAAAATATGTAAAGAAGAGAAAAGAGGCGAACGTTACCATCCGGAATCAAATTGCTGGTTTCGAAAAACTGATTCAATGAAAACTGTCAATAACTCAGAATTAGAAATAGAATTAAATGAAGAAGAGCCAAAAAACTAATTGTGCCACCATTAATAAAAATCAAGTTACGTTTAAACGACACTTTAGATGTTACAGCAATTTATGATTCAGGGTCAAATGTGTCTTTAATCAATGCCAATCTACTGAAAATTAAACGTACAAAAACAAATGATATTCAAACACGAAACTTGAGGACGATTAATGGTGTAGGCTACACGAATGGCAGTGTTAAAATGCAAATAAAAATTTTCAATATTGAAAAATCCATGGATATTTTTGTTATAAATGATAAACATTTTAGATACGACTTTTTAATAGGTCTAGATTGTATAAAAGAATTTAAATTAATTCAAAATGATGATCTAAGTGTCACACAAAACTCCATTACAGAAGAGACCAAAAATAAGCATCACCCCAATACCCCTTCGTCTCCAGGCAAACAAAACAAATGTGAAGTAAATTTCAATCAACATATTAATACTGATGATTTCGATATAGCGGTAATGCTCTTAGACTTTAATCAGCGGATGGAAATTGATACATTAATTGAAAAATATAAGTCAGTGTTTGCAAAAGACAAATACGATATCGGCACTGTCAAAGACTATGAAGCTCATATTGAACTGATGATAGACAAATACTGCTCTAAACGCCCTTGCAGATGTACGATTGAGGACAAAAGAGAAATAGAAAATCAATTAGCAGAGTTATTGAAGAAAAATTTAATTGAAGAATCGTATAGCCCTTTTGCAGCTCCAGTAACTCTAGCATATAAAAAGGAGGAAAATAAGAAATCAAGATTATGCATAGATTTTAGCGATTTAAATAAAATTATTATCCCTCAATCGCAGCCTTTTCCACTTATAGAGGATCTCATGGTAAAAACTAGAAACTGCAAATACTTCTCAACCTTATACATAAACTCAGCATTTTGGTCAATTCCCTTAAGAATACAAGACAGACAAAAAACGGCATTCGTAACTCAAGAGGGGCATTTCCAATGGACTTGTCTGCCATTTGGTTTAAAAACGGCTCCAGCAATTTTTCAACGGATATTGAGCAACATCATAAGGAAGTACAAACTTTCAGATTTTGCCGTTAATTATATAGACGATATCTTGGTTTTTTCCAACACGTTCAGTGACCATATTCTCCACCTTTCAAAATTACTAGAAGCAATATTAACGGAAGGCTTTAGACTTAAATTCGCTAAGTGCACCTTTGCCGCAACTTCAGTAAAATATTTAGGACATATAATAGAAAATAATTCAATCAAACCACTTAAAGATTATTTAAAAGCTGTTAAAGAATTTCCAGTTCCGAGAACAAGAAAAAGTGTCCGCCAATTCCTTGGAAAAATAAATTATTACCATAAATTTGTTCCACACATAGCTATTATCTTGGATCCTTTACACAACCTACTAAGAAAAAACGTAAAGTTCACCTGGTCAGCAGAATGTGAACAAGCATTTAAAAAAATAAAAACGTTACTTTGTTCTGAGCCTATATTAAAAATTTTCGATCCAGATTTACCAATTAAAATATACACCGATGCAAGCATTAAAGGAATAGGAGCTGTATTAAAGCAAGATGATGAAAATGGAAATTGTAAACCAGTGGCATATTTTTCAAAAAAATTGAACGAAGCTCAAAAGAAAAAGAAGGCGATATATCTTGAATGTTTAGCAATAAGAGAAGCTGCAAGATACTGGCAGCATTGGCTCATTGGAAAAGAATTCACAGTTTACACAGATCACAGACCTTTGGAAAATATGAACATAAAAGCAAGAACCGATGAAGAACTTGGAGATCTTACTTACTTACTACTTATCACAATACAATTTTAAAGTAAAGTATAATCCAGGAAAATTCAATCAAGAAGCTGACTGTTTAAGCAGAAATCCCGTTTTGGAATCTTCCGAAAATGCAGAAGAAGTAATAAAAGTTGTAAATCTAATAAGTCTTCAAGATATAAAAAAAGACCAAAGTGCAAATACAGATCTGCAGAACAACAGAACTAAATTTAAATTAAAAAATGAAATATTTTACAAAACTTTAAAGAAAAAAGATAAAATTGTTTTAACAGAAAGCCTCAGTAAAAAATTAATAGAAAATGTACATAATAACTATTGCCATATTGGAAGAACGCAAATGTTAAATAAAATAACACCATTTTATACAGGAGTAAACATAACTAAAAACATTAAAAGCATCTGTGATAATTGCGAAGTCTGTATAAAAAACAAATCAAGAAAATCGACTAAATATGGCTTAATGTCACAATTGGGTCCAGCAACAAGACCGTTTGAGATTGTATCCATTGATACCATCGGAGGCATTGGAGGGTCGCGTTCTACAAAAAAATACTTACATCTTTTGATAGATCATTTCTCGAGGTATGCATATATTTCAACATCGAAGTACCAAAACGCTAAGGATTTTATAAAACTAACTAAAAGTGTAACACAAGATTATGAAATAGATATGATACTCACAGATCAATATCCTGGCATAAATTCAGAAGAATTTAAAGAATTTTTAAGAACACAGAATATACAAATGATTTTTACTGCTGTTAATGCCCCGTTTTCAAATGGTCTCAACGAAAGAATGAATCAAACGCTGGTTAATAAAATAAGGTGTGTGATAAATGAAAGTGAAAAGAAGACATCATGGACAACCATTGCAAGAAACTGTGTCGAAAAATATAACGAAACAGAACATACAGTTCCAAATTTGCTCCAAAATATTTACTAGAAGGAGAATGTGTCAACATTTTACCACACGAACTAAAATTAAAATGTACGGCTGAAGATCTGGAAAAAGACAGAAGATTAGCTCTAGAGAACACAAAGAAATCTCATAATTACAATAAAATATTATTTGATAAACATAGAAAAGAAATTGCATTCGATGTAGGAGATTTGGTTTATGTAGAAAACGGTAACCGCTTAAACAGAAAAAAACTAGATGAAATAAGAATTGGACCATATAAAATACTCAAAAGGATTTCTAATTCCATATACGAAGTAAACACAGGTCACAAAAAAATGGAATCAAATCTTTCATATCACAAAACTTACTCCAGTGCTGTATAATAACCAATGAACAATTGAGTTTAACAACCAAATTGTTCTTCTCCTAGGGAGGGAGATGTAAAGAAAATATCAATACAAATATATATCTCATTTTCTTAATTTACTTATTTTTGTACTCAACAGTCTTGTTCTTTTATAGCAAGCCTGGAACTCATACGATTTTGACATAAAAATTTGTGTATAAGCAATAATATAAAAGACAATTGAATTTATAATTTTTGATATTAAAAAAAGAGTGAAATAAAGGCTTTAAATGTTGTTTCTCAACATTTTTGAAACGCAATTACGTCTTTATTTAATTTAATAATTAAAATAATAATTTTCTTATTATATGTATAAAAACTAGATTTCAATAATATGCAATATTATTGTGCATTAAATGACATTTCACTATAAAATTGCCAGTATGTATGTTATATTAATAGGTGGCACAATATATTGAATAAAATCAAAAGTCTTTTGATTTTTAGTGTGCAAAACGGAATATTGTGTAAATTGTTGGCAACATTGTGCACAATAATTATTTCCCACCAAAATAGAGCATAACAGCTGATATCAAAATTCAATGCTCTGCGTATACATATAACAAGTTGCAGTAATAGAGTCAGGTAATATGGTGATTTGTTTTTCTGTGTATGGAGTTACTTTGTTAAGAAGAACGTCAAACGTTGTCCCATCCACACAAAAAAATTCCAAAAATCGTCAGGCTCACAATCCCGCAACTCCTTTAAAAGATTTCCATGAATAAAATTAGCTCTTACGGAACCATTCCTTCATCCATTTCCCTTTTAAGACTGTTTTCTCAATTTATTTGCTAAAATAATGGCTAGACAAGCCTCTTCGTCTTCAGTTATATCACTAAACATTGTCTTAACTGATGAACTCTTTAAGGGTCAGTTAGCCGAACGAATCGTACCGTACGTTCGCTTTTTAGCATATGTAGAGCAATGTAAAAGCTTATCGAAATGTTCTCTCTCATTAACAAAACGGAACGATCTGTTTTCCTACACGTTTTTACGTGATATTTGAACATGAGTGATGGATCTATTATATTGCTGTTTACATCTCGTGCCAACACACATTCCCACAATATTGTACTACCGAGGCCATGCATAACTGATTCACGCAAGTTCTTTGGATTGGGCACCTTATTTTTCTTCCTCCATAGTAAAGTATATCAAATGAAATTTGGAATAATGTGTTCTCTTCAGACGAGTCAAAATATACCATTTTAACTCATACGCAGGGCTGTTAGGTTTTTTTTTGTAAAAAATCGTCAAAATTAAGAGAAAAAATCGTCAAAATCGTCACAAAAATTAAGAAAAATCGTCAAAAAATCGTCATAATTTAAAACATGAATAATGTATTTTTCTATAAGGGTAATTCTATTTTTAATTTATAAAAACAATATTTAACATAAAGGAACAATAAATTCATCAGTCTTTAATAAACCAATAAAATAAAAAAACAAAAAAGTCAATAAAAAATATATAAAATATTTTCTTTTGAAAATCTTACTAGACGGAAAACTTAAAAAACTAGTAAGAAATATTAAAAACATTGCGTGTAAATGAACAGACTTATAATTTACATATATTTTTAATTAAAGTTCGTACAAATTATGTGAACAAAGTTTACTTATCAAATTTTTAGTAATATTAACATTAAAACAATTAGAAGAATTATTTTTTAAATCATTCCTTCAATGGTTTTTGAATCCAAAGAATTCCTTATTTTAGTTTTGTTTATATTGATTGTACTAAATATACATATGTTCAACGTCAGCTAATGAATTGGTAAAGTCATTAAGTTATTAACAAAATCAAATAAGTTTGGAAAAGCCGGTTTATTGTCTGATAAATTATGTTATTTAATCTTTTTCTAAAAATTTTTTAAATCAAGTAAATGTGCACCAAAATTTAGCAATCTTAATTATTTTATATAGAAGTCGCCGTAGTCTAGTAAGTAGCTTATTAGACGTAAAGCCCGGGTTCGAGCCCCAGGCCAGACGAAATGTGAAAAAAAAATATTTCTGCGGCGTTTTCCTCTCAGCAGATTTCTAGCAAAAACTCTGAGAGTAAATAAGCCTGCCATGAAAAAGTTTCTCAAAAATCTGTTGTTCGGAGTCGACGTTAAGCTGTAGGTCCCTCCACTCAAGTATAAAATTAAGGCATACAACATGAGTGGTGTGAGAAGCTAGACCGTAACCCTGACTGAAGGGTTGTAATGGCCAATTATGTATGTATGTAATTCTTTTGTTTCATTTTCTATCACCTAATATTTATCTTTAGTAACTAAATTAGGAAAACTTTTCAACAAATGCAATATAGAAGTATTTTTATTTAAGATTTCATTAGGTGCAATTAAACTTAAGTTATATATTATAGTATTTTGAAAATGAAACCTTTTCTTAATTTGATAACATAATTCTACAAAGTGGTTTTATATAAAATGTAAGTGATTCCGAGAAATCGTCAAAATATTAGAAATTCTATGAAAAAAAACGTCAATCGTCATATTAGTAAATTGACAATAAAAATCGTCAAAATGACGTAAAATCGTCAAATATAACACCCCTGCTCATACGGATGTACTTTAGAATGGAGGAAAAAGAAATGAAGTGCTCGATCTCAAGAAACGATTAAACATGGTGATTGTACTATAATGTGTACCGTCAGCAGGCGTAGGCAATTTAGAATTTTTTGAGGAAACAATGAATTAGAGAGACTATTTAAACATTCTAAAGAACAAATTCATTAAAAGACCATTTATAGCGATTGGAAATAGCGATATGTAAGCTTTATAAATGCCTGTTGAACCGTAGTTAATTAACTAGGCATGACCCATATTTGAACTGTTCCAAGTTTACTTGGCTGAGAATTTAATTCAACCTTTTCAAGTGATGGAAAATTATTTATAATTCTGTGGTCCCAAACAGCCTAAATCGACTTAAGTCAATTTGAGTTAAGTATGCCATCATATTCTACTAACGAAACTTGATATTTACGTGGAATTCCCCATAAAAGTCGTTATTGTAATAAAGCCACATTGCATTTATATATATATTAAGAACAGTTTAACTTTACTTCTAAACAAAAAATGATTGATGCAATATTGGTACTTTAGTAGAAAAGTGACTGTCTTTCAGAGTTTAGGTGACACTTCGGCCTCTCCTGATAATCTGTTGTCCACGGGCCAATCCGCGTCTTCATCTAAGGTGCGTTTCATCTTATCGGATGTATGTTGAATGAGGTAATCTGCATACCCGGAATATCTTCAATTAGAAGAATCCTACCATGAGGTCTAGCAACCTTTCATGGGAATGGATTAGTTGACTCTAATTTTGCTACTCGCCCGTGGCTGGAGCTTTATTTTCAAGTACAATCAAGTCTTTCCCTTGGTACATTATCGTTCATAAATGTTTTTCTTTAAAAGGAAACTTTCATTCCCCCTTCACCTTAGCAGCATTGTCCAAAGCAGCATAGAGTTATTTTTCCGTTTCCAACATATCGTCAGTAATGCATGTCATGCACATATGCTCATATGTATGTGTTTTATAAAAGTTTATTTGTGTTTCTGAGAAGAACAAAATGCTTAAGCCCTACATACATCTTCTTTTTTAATAATATTATAATTTTTTTTAACGACTTTTTTCGTAAATGAATAAAATATAATCTAAGAATTTGGTTAATGGGAAAAAATAGTCGTTCTTATGCGTCATTAAAATTGATGACAAGTGTAGCGAATAGCATTAAAAACAACACATTTTAAATTGTTTTAAATTAAGAAGTTAAAGTACTCTTTTTATTCTTATTAAACAATTTTTAAATTTAATACGCAAATCAACAGAATAACCGTTGTTCCACCTTAAAAAAATTTTAAAACTGTTAATTATCAGAACAGCTGAAAATCGTTTGCGTGATTTCAAAATCCTTTACGATTTGAAATCACCGTGATATCAGATAGGTCTGACAAGCATATATTCGTAGTAAATATAGTGAAATATTATAATTTTTTTAATCGATTAGAATGTACATGTCAGAGATCAGCAATGAGTATTCAAAAAGAGTACTTATGAGTAGCGAAAAAACGATTAATTGTTTATCTCTGGCAGATACATATATGTTGTATACACATATTTTTGAAACTACTAACATAATCATTGAGATTTTGTAGATATGTATGTACATATCTTCGTTTCTACAGTCGATTTGTCCTATTCAGGTGCTAATATATGTAATTATTTTGCAACTTCTACCTTTAAACAATATAATATTCAAATGATTTAATATATACTTCGCACATATGCTACAACATGTTTTTTTGTTTGTTCTTTTTTCTCATTTTACATGATAAAGAATACGGAATACCTGGAGGGACACAACGTAAATATTACGAAGTTTTATAGAAAGCAGAAGCATTGTAAACACAGGAGACTGTTTGTGACGGAAGAAACATTACCTGACATCAGTTTTCCTGTGCTCCATGAAGTCGACAACAACAATATCATTGAAGGTGCTGCTAGAAGCAGTAGAAGTTGTGCCACAGATGGATTAAGTATAACCCACGGCTACAATGCGATTGCAAAAGTATTATCATCTGCAACAACAATTCTAATGTTAGAAAAAACGGTCAGGTTAAGGTGGTACTTGTGCTTCCTGCAGTCATGAAAGATTTAAAATCTCACAAATTTACCGCAATTGTGTCGAAGAACATATGATGATACTGCCACATTGTGCATAAAGCAAAAACGAAAAACCTACGTATTATAAAGCAACTCACTTACATATAGACTCAAGCACACACAACCATATAGATTTGGTTATGGTAGTTGATTCAAAACAAAATGATAAATGAAAGGAACTTAACAAATATGAAAAAGCAGATGATTTATATTTTCACGTTGTTCGCTTCCTTTTATCTTTTGTATAAACATACCGTCCCCGTCCCTTTCCCATAAATTTATATGATTTTATGATTTGATATAAAATTTTTTTTGTGATTTGATTACAATTATATTTTTTAAGGAAAAATGTGTATATGTTTGTGTGAAATTGTATTTTCCTATATCAATCAATCAATCAAAAAAAAATTCACTTGCAATTGCTATATAAACCAACCAAAACCATAAATATTTAAATAATTTATTCGCCGATCTTTTCAAATTTAAATTTAAAAATTGAACAATTTTTACAATTTAATGGATTCATTACTTTGCTGAAATAAAGTAAAAATTATTTAAAATTATGTGCATAAAGATGTTGAAATAAATGATATCTAACAATTTTCAGGTCACAAATATACCTCTAAAAAGAATTTCAAGTGATTTATTTAAACTATTTCATCGTCATTTGTATTTGTATTGTAATGAAAAGAACTGTCAGAGAATTTAAAGTCGATATACTTTTCCCAAAAGTTATTATCACGACTCTGATATATTTCGATTTCGTTTATGTATTCAGTTCGGCAATTATGTTCCATTAAATAACAGAAGAGATTTCGTTGTCAACAATTCCTATTCATATGAACTTAATACATGTAGGGTCATTATTACAACGAGGAGGATTTTAACGGGCAGATAAATTGTTTTTCATTGTTATGAGTAGCCAATAAGAATATAAATGAGCGTTAAGCTAAAGGGAGGATCTTCCTGCCGGCAACTTTTAAAGTTAAGTTTATGTTTGAACTTGCCATATTATATATTATTTTCAATATGGCAACTTCAAATTTAAACAAAATGAGCATATACAACAAGAAAAAGATGAAGCTCGTCGTTGCCACTGCGTTAAAAAACTTGTTTATTTCATCAGTTTTGTCGGCATTGCTCCGGCACTGCCATATTTTTGAAAACAGTTAACGTTATTTTATCTGTAAGTTGTAATAACGAAAATATGTTAAAGGTGACTTTAAAGTCCACTTTAGCTAAAGGTACCTTTAGCTAAACCCAAGTTCAACGGGCCCCTAAAATTTTGCTTTTGACAAAAAGATTTTTCAATTTAACACATAAATTAGGTACATGACCGAATGTTATTTTATAAAAATATTGCGTTTTGCTCAATATTCTGGCATATAATGTAGAAAAGATTTTCAGAACACCACTTAGATTTGCTATAAAATTTTAAGTTTCAAATTATTTAATTTGTAAACAAAAAATTATCCCTTTAATGCAAGATCGTGTTCTGGAAATTGCTATGATTTCACACATTCATACGGGTGCGCATTTTTGTTTAGTAAATTATTTAATATATGTATTGTAATAGAAATATAATTTAAATATTGAACTGATTTATAGGATTTACTACAGTTGTATGCATTTAAAATGTGTAGAATTAAAATGAAGCATAGCTGACATTAAACCATAATTTGTGTTAAAAAAAAATTATAAATATAATAATTAATTCCAGGAATAAACGTTAGATTTAAGTTAATACGGATATATGAATGTCAAGTAAAGTTAAAAACCTTTGAAAAAGTTGTAGACTTCTTTAGTTTTAGTAACAAATTTAAAGTATTAAAAAAATAGGTGTGATTTTTATGTTAATCGTATACTTTACGAGAATAGATATTAAAATAATAAAGTAGTTTAAAATAAAGTGCTATTCGTATTTGATTACTTTGTGATTTGATTTTCCATTCAATCAATATTCCATATGTAGTAGGTTATAATTTTAGTGTAAAAACATTAAGTGGATTAAGGTAATTTGCATACACCAAATAAGTTAATTATAAAATATATTTAAAATTAAATTGGCCAGTTTTAGCCACTACTTAAATACTAATATTGTATATTATTTATTGAAAAGTGCTCAGATATCCTCCACCATTTACCTATCTATTATAAAAGATTTCTTTTTTCTTTTCGTTTAGTTTATTGACTTATTTAAGTCTTCAAATTATTGGCATGAAAAATTCAGCACTACACAATAACTTCCACGACATAGTGAAGGCGGGCAATGCGGTAATAAAAATGCTTTATATGATACAAGTGTTTGAGAATCAACATTTGGCCAATTTACACGACTTTGTATCGAGTATGTTGTATTGAATACACTTTTTGTTTGTGAACGCTCAATGCTATACTGTATTGTGTATTTCGTATTCCAAACGTCAAAAAACGATAAGAAGAAGAATATCAGTATTCATAATTTGATTTTCAAGCAACAAAATTAAAAATATTACCGAAAAAAGTAAATTAATTAATTACTTTATTAATTGATGATTCAAGTTACATAGAAAATATTTTCCTCTATAAATTCTTCTCAATTACTGAACTTTACATAAACTGATAGTACGAAACCAATACAGCTTCCATAAACATATGAAAAAATGTGTATAAGTGTATCGGATTTTGTTATGGAAATGATCAAAAACAAGCATATACTGTTGTATATTCGTACAACAACTCAATGAATACAATGATACAAGGGCTTGTGTGAATTGCCCAATTAATTTTCCATATTAAACAAATTTTTGGAATTTTGTTTTGCAAACATGAATAGAATCCATTATAAAATTTATAGCAAACTTAAAAAATATTTTGAACAGAATTTAAGGCTGATTATAAAAAAAAAAAATATCTGAATTGGGTCCTATGCCATTCTTAAATTTTGTTTCGTAATTTTTTAAACAAGGCTATACTGTGTAATGGTGTTTTACAAATGGTGGAGGAGGTTGAAATGCACTTTTTAAATGCAAGTAAATCATATTCTGCAATATAAGCAATGAAATACAGATACAATCAAAACTAGAAGTTAGCATAGTTGATATTAAATAATGAATAATTATTTAAAAACTTAATAAATATTTATAAAGGTATTTAATTATTTCATCTAAACATTCAAGTTTCGTCGTTAAATAGCTACAAAGCACAAGAGTTTTTAGAAAATAATAATTTGTTAAACATGATAAAAGTGAAAAAGAAAAAAAGTAAAAATTTATGAAATATAAGAACTCAGTCCTCATAGTTACAACT
The DNA here is from genome assembly GCA_930367235.1 of Sarcophaga rosellei. Classification (NCBI taxonomy): domain Eukaryota; kingdom Metazoa; phylum Arthropoda; class Insecta; order Diptera; family Sarcophagidae; genus Sarcophaga; species Sarcophaga rosellei. The sequence continues at coordinate 28,570,513 of OV884020.1, read as the reverse complement.
GAATATGCTTCATATACCTGCAATTATTGATAATTTAATATTTCTTAGTTATTCTTTCTACATTTATTTACATACTTACTTAAAAAAATTATTGTATATGTTATTATTATTTTATTTATTAATTTTTTTTTAATCTAACGAATGAAGAATGTAAGAATAATTTAAAATACAAAATATATTAAATGTATAGTTAAATATTGAAATAAATACATACATATGTATGTGTAAAGATGTGCATATTAATGCATACTTTGATCTGAAATATATTTTATAAAAAGAAGGCAAAAGTTATCTATTTACAAAACGAATATACATATAAAATAATGATGAAATGCTAAAGAAAAAAAAAACTAAATAAAATAATTTTCTTTAAAACACTCTCACATACATATTTATGTGAATAAATATGACAGAAACACGTACACATACTCCATACAAACAGACATTAATACATGCTTACAGACTTTAATACCAAAAAGGCAGAGAGGCAGCTGCACGTAAATTGAAAATTATATAAATTAATACGATATTTTTATACAAATCTATTAAGAATAAAGGTGAAAAGTTAATAAAAATAATTATAATTTATATAATAATGAAAATTTAAATTAAGCATCATATATATATGACTACTTTTATGTCATAGAATTATAGTCTTCACAGTCATCATAATGATGGCGATGATTCCTGTCCAAAAAGTGTTTAAATTTATTTATTTTTTTTAAATCATTTTATCGACTTTTATTATTATTATTCATGTATTAGTTATGAAAATTTACCAAATATTAGATTGAGTTCACTAGTGTCGCCTTCGTTTCTGTTCATAACACTAGACAAATGTCTGTACGTTTATGACGGTGGTGTATGGAAGTTTTCAATAAATTTGGAAAATTATAGAACGATTTTTTTTAAAGAAATATACATACATACATGCATTAATGTATATTAATATAATTATATTAATAATGCCTATATTATTATATATTTAATGAAGTACTATGTTCAGATATGCACTTTTATTGAGCCAATATTCTGTTTATTGAGTACAATATTTTAAGTGTTCAGACATAACAATATACGCAGTTCATCTGCTTATTTAATATTCTTTTGACAGCTGGTAAATAAAACAGCTGGTTGTTCCAACAACATTGTTGTTGTTTTTGTTTGTCGTTGTTGATATTTGAGTTGTGAACAGCGTTGCCAGAATTTTTTAGAAAAAAACTTTTTATTTCTGGGGAAAAAACTTTTTTTTACCAAAAAAACTTGTTTTCTACAAAAGTTCCAAAATGTTTAAAGGAAACACGGGAGACCGGTACCCTCTATTTTTTGCTACTTTTTCCCGGGACAAAATACATAACATTTCCTTTAAAAATGTAATTATTGCGTGTTATTATCATTAAATTTATTGAAAAAAAATTTTAAATTAATTTTGTCGAAAATCTTGTTTTGTTAGAAAACAAATTTAATGAAAACTTTTTCGCATCCTAAAAAACTTGGAGAAAAAGGGAAAACTTGGCAAATGGCAACGCTGGTTGTGAAATATCAACAGAAAGTGTTCGGATAATAGTAATATGCGCACTGAACATACTTCGGACAGTGCTGCATTTTAAGTTTTACTCAATATTACAACAATTTGCGTATTTATTGCGCAATAATTAATTGAAACTTTATATGAAATATTGAGCTCAATACGCAATAAAGGTGCACATCTGAACACCGTATAATATACAACTATAAATTAAAATGTCCATCTCTTTTAAATGTTCTCAAGGGAAAAGTGGATCAAACAATTTAATATTTCCATATTTGAATTTTCTAAACGATTTGTTTGATTATCATTTGGTTTTGTCGCACTACACCATCTAGAGATTACATAATTACTGCAAATAATTATTACGTTTTGTAGTTATTTTTAAATTTTAGATTTTATATTTCATCCTCCTAAGTTTGGATACGAAGCCACTAGAAAAATTGCTTGAAAAGAACATCAGTGGTACTCATCATTGAATCCTTTTTTTAAATTATTTGGGTATTTAGTTTTCATTTGCATTTGAAACCTGCAATAGAGACTTAACAAATTATTGGCTTATGAGCATTGCATTTGAACTGAGTTTTCCTTTAGACACATGATTTTCATAAGCGTACAGAACTTAATTAAATGAACATCGTAATGCCTTAAAGTGCTTTCGAAGTAGAAAAGGAGGAGTAGTTTATTCAATTTACGTATTTTTATACCTTGTTATTTTCATTTCATGTGAGAAGGATATATTTATTTATTTTAAAAATATTTAAAATATATTTACAATAATCACATTTTTCGAGATCTTACTTAAATAAGTATTGCAACAAATATAAACTAAATTTATTGTGTATAAATATCTATAGTTTAGTGTTTACATTAATGCAGAGTTAGGAAAAAAGATAGGGAAAAACCTAGTAAAGAATCAAAGAAATTTTAAAATAATTCTTCTATCAGCTTCATCACTGAAGTTGAAGAAGAAGTAAATGCTACAAATTCCTTATTATATCATAATTTGAAGCTCTATTTCGAACTTCAAATCTTTGTGTTAAATTAGATATTACTGATTTAAACAAATCTTGTTGAAAATATTGATGCAGTCTCCTTGTTGAGTATCTTCTAGGTAAATTAAAAATAATTTTTAAATTTTTATTCTGGATTATTTGCAGATTATTTGAAGGATATATTTACCAACAAAAGAAAACAAAAAAAAGATTTGTAAGTTACTTTATAGTAAGTCTAGTATTTTTTTCATACCATAGAGTTAAGGTTAAAAAAATATGAATCCAGAAATTAAAGGAAAACTTTATCGCATTAAGAGATAAGTAAGTAAAGCATAACGTTGAAGACGTCTGTTTTACAGTTTAGGTTTTCTAACTACCAAAATACCTACTATTTTAGTACGTACCTTAAAAAATTTTTTAATTATCGAATCCCATGTAAAAGAAGAATAAGTAACAAACCATATTGAAAGTAGATATTAAATCAATACAAAAAAACGTAGTTAATATATAACATATAGTTTCGTAAATGGAATTGTATACATACATACATGCATAGGTAGATAAAAAACATGCTCGCATAAACATAAACTGTATCTAGCTATTGTGCATATTTATGTAACATATGCACACATTCATACGTTGATATATGTACATACATATATCATAGGCAAAATAAAAATACATATATAATTAAAAAAAACTAATAGCCTTACTAACTAAACATAAAATGTTATTATTTTTCTTTTATTTTTAAGAAAAGATAAAAAACATTTGCAAAAAATACAAAGAAAATATTTAAACATTAGGATAACATCATTTAATTTTATTAAATGTATTTTGCTCTTCTTCTTTTTTGGTGCGCCATATTGTTTATGCCGATTAATCGGATATAAACGTTTTAACCGTCTATGCCTGAACTATGCACTGTTAAAAGTTCAACTCTTCCTATTATTTATCTTATTATTTTAACTAAATTTTTTACTACTCATGCAATATTAATGAAAATTGTGGTTTCCAAATCTTAATACAGGATACAGCCTATTATGTTTTATGGCAAATAGTTTAGTTTAAAATCTAGATGATTATTAATTTGTTTCCACATAAACATAGTTGGCCAATTCACACGCCTTTGTATCGTGTATGTTGTATTGAATACACTTGGTTGTTTGTGAACGCTCAATGCTATGCTGCATTGCGTATTTCGTATTCGAAATGTCTTATTCTTATTCTTCTTCATAATTTTTGGCATTGAAACAATTTGATAGCACCAAACCAACACAACTTTTTAAAAACATATATAAATGTTTTTCACTCACACAATTTGATAGCTCGATACCAACACAACTTTTTAAAAATATATAAAAAAAGTGTATAAGTGTATCGCATTTTTACTTGAAAATTATCAACAACAAGCATACACTGTTGCATATTCGTCCCACAATACAACGAATACAACGATACAATGGCTAGTGTGAATTGACCAATTATTTTACCTTGAAAATTACTGAATTCTTTATAACATATTCATTTCAGTAAATCTATTTCTTTAAATTTTATTTACACTACACATATAAATTACTTAATCTTATACAGTTAAGTGCCATCCTAATGTCTAAGTATGAAGAATTCTTAAACAGAATGCCCAAATAGTTTTTGCTGAAAAAAGATAACAATCTTGTGTTTAAATGCAGTCATGGTAGTCTTTTACAAAACAAAATAGAATGCTTAGCTACATTTACAACTGTGAGGTCCACATATTTCTAATCTTGAGAGAGAATATTGTATCGATTTCAGAAAGGAATTCGCAGAGAAATATTTTTTATTACACATTTTTACAAACTTATGTTAGAAAACTTTCAATTAATCCGAGAGAAAATATTATTTTTCGACTAAACCGGCTCTCATTAAAATGAAAAACTTTGTATATTTTTTTTGCATGTTCCCTCAAATTATTGATATAAATGTACAATAGTTTAATATATCAAAAGAAATTTAGGTATCAAAGAAGGATGTTCAAAATTTATTAACCATTTTAATTTAGGCGAAGTGCCCCAATTTTGCACACAAGTGTTTTTGAGTGGAGCCAAAGATACCATTTATGATTATGAGAAATAAAAATATATGTGGTATAGGCAATAATAAAATTTAAGTTATTTCTTAAAGTCGTTTAATTAAATTTCAATTCCTATGAATCGTATAAATTAATATATTTTATAGGCAGACCTTTTACTGGCATTGCGCGAACTAATGCAAATTGAAAACGGAACAGGGCAGTTGTTGTGAATTTCTTCATACTAATATTAACAAGAGTTGATTGAAGTTTTCTTCAGCAAAATTTTGTGAAAAGATAAGCAATAAATGAAAAATAACGATATATAAATACTATTATATAGGTACTATGCGTTTATAGTACATTAATACATACTTACATACATACATATATAATCAGAAAACAAAATATATCAACTTATTCACATACAAATTATATACTTGAATAGAAATAGTATATAACATACATATGTGTATTATATTCAAATATACATTTGTAAATGTAACTACATACATAAATAAGCAATATTTGTAGCAACTATTTGTAGAATACAATAATAACAAAACATAATTAAAAAAACAGAACCCCAAAAACACATCTTAAACAAAGTGAATCAAAAAATTAAAAACAAATTTATATATTTAATTCCGAAACCAAAAAAATGAAAAACTAAGAAAATATATACAAAAAAATATATATAAAACAAAAGAAGAAAAAAATAAAACTAGAAATAAAGTGAACAAAAACTAGAAAACAAGTAGCAATACATATATTTAAATTGTCGTTACCCAGCGTTGTAGTAAAGTAGAAATGTCGTTAGAAAATCTTATATATTCTCAATATATACATAGTATGTACTTATTTTACACATTTATATACATACATACCCATGGAAAACCTTAAAAATATACACAAAGAAGTAACACAACATTCCCATAAATATTTGACAAAATTCAAAATAGTAAACCAACATTGTAAAACAAATCGAAAAAAAGAAATACATACAATTTTATACATCAGTGTTAGCAATCAAAAACTAAAAACAGAACAAAAAAAAAATACTATTCTTTGCATGAATAAACAATACAATTGTAATAGACTCGTATTATGTGTAAAGAATAAAAACACACACAATAAAAAATAAAAAACAAAAAAAAGAAAGGAAAGCAAATATGAAAGTTATTTAAAATAAAGACGAAAGAATGAAGAAGAATAAAACACCCGCCTCCCTAAAAACTAAAAAAAAATGAAACAAAAACAGAATAACAAAACCAAAGATTCTCAAAGAGATGCAAAGCGGTAAATCTCTACAACTCATATTTAACTATTAAGATAATCAGTTCACACAGAAATACACATACATATATACACACGTACACTCACGTACATATATAGGCAACTAAAAAGGAAAAAAAGTAAACAAATTAACAGTTATTAATACAATATTATTATTAATCATCCGCATTGAGTTGCTTAATTTTTCTTTTTGTATCACATTTATGTATATTTCGAGTCACATCAAGTGCTAATCTCAATATGGTTCTCTGCAATTACAATAACATAATAACAGATCAGAACAGCATGAAATACATAATATCCATGATTACAAACAACTATTTACTAAATACTGTGTATTTTTTGCCACTACTATTACTACTACTACTACTACAACTACTAATATTTCTAATTATGATAATTATTGATAATTTTATTATGTATTATTACAGCAACAATTACTATGTATTACCTTTTTTTAAATTAATTAATTTTATTTTACTTGTATGTTTTAGTTCAAAAACAAAAAAAAAAAAAAAAACTCAATAAGTAAACTACTAATAAAATAAATAAATATTTACATGCATGTAATCAGTGTGTATGATTATACAAGAAAAATAAAACTGTGTTTCTCTTATTAATCAGTTCTACCCGCAATGTGAGTAAAGGAAATTAAAGAACAACGTAAAATATACCTTATATAAAAGTATTATTTTAATCTAGACAAACTTACATACGAGTATGGAAATATGCTATATAAATAAATACAAGCCCAACAATTTTGTAATTGCAGCATTATGCTATAAACACAATAGATGCCCCGCAATAGACACATCAATATCTCTTAAACTGAAGACATGTGTATCAGAGATCAGCAATGAATCGTTTTTTAGCTACTCATAAGTACTCATGAAATTTTGAGTATGGCGAGTCTTAGTTGTTGTTGCATTTACAAAAAAAAAGAAAGAAAAAGACAAAGACAAAGACTGCAAGCAAAGACAACACACAACCTTCTAGTGAGTATTGTAATGTTCATACACGAATCATACTTATTTTGTGATTCTTGTAAATGCTGAGTGTTGTTAAGTATGAGTACTTCAAACTTTGAATATGAGTATCAGAAATTATGAGTATGATTCGAATCTACTCATCTTTTTGAATACTCATTGCTGATCTCTGGTGTGGAAATATGCTATAAGCACAATAGATGCAACGCAATAGACACAGCAATCTCTCTTAAACAAAATACATGTGCATATATAGAAGTGCTTATTTTAAAGGCAGTGCGACAACAAGAAACGATTTTGCTGCTTTGTATTTAGGCAAATTTCTATTTAGCAATGAGAGAATTAGTGGTAACAGTGAGAGGTGAGTGTGAGACTGAGACATACATAAAATATCTTTGTATGAGATATAACGCGAAAAAATATTTTAGTTGCACCAGGGATAAGGAATTAATGAACTGTTTATTTTTTATTTGTATTGCTTTTCTTTGGCGCTGCTGCCTTTATTATAATTATTTGTACTTGCTGTGTTGGGTCTATTGTGTTTATAGGATCAGGCAAGCTGCATGCGCATTAATTAGAATAAAGCAGTGGTCTTCACTCACATTACCCAGGTAACGTTCATGGATTTGTTTAATCTCTTCGAATACTTGTTTATATTCTTCTTGTATTTGTTCGTGAATATTATAACCAGGTTTGCTCGAAGAACAAAAAGTTATACTAAAATGCTTAGTGAAATGTTGCCAAATCAACGGTTTTCCTAATCATTTTTGAAATGTTTTTAATTTAAAAGTTTTGTTTTATTTTACTATCAAAAACTTAATAAATTGTAATAAATAAATAACCCTAGAAATGTCTCTTGACAAAAATCCAATACTTTTGAGTCAGTAAAAGTTCAGTCAGTCTTGTGTGAAGACGCGGTGTGTTTGAAAAGAGTAATCGTGGTTTGAAGATCTCCGTTACAAAGATCTGTTGAACAATTATCTAGTAATTGTTATTGTTTATGCAAATGTGAACAGTATCACACAGAATAAAAAAGTGTGAATAAAAAAGGATTTTAATTGAAACCAAACTCAAATTTATTTTTGTTTTATTTGCAATATACGAGCTCATATTTTAAACGTTTTTAAAAGGTAAGTACGTAACAATATATTTATTGATAGCATAAAAACATTAGTTTGTTTAATACTTTAGTGTCTTTTTGATTAGTAGCAATTGTGAAATTATTAAATGCATTGGCAGTTAATTTAATTCCCTCCCTAAACGTTTGCTGGTGTGTGTTTTTTTTTTCTTATTTTAACTTGTTATTTGACATAGACGTCACTTGATTACAATTTAAACAAATAGAAAATTAGAGTTGCCGACTATTGTTCAAATCTATTTAGTCATTACCGCAAATGGAAAAATTGCAGATTTTTATAGCGAATGTCGTATCGTGAAAAGTTACTGAACAGCGCTACACATCAGTAAGATGTTTTACAACTCCACATCACATACGTTTTACCATCTCAAATATTTATAGTTGGTCAATTCACACAAGCCTTTGTATCGTTGTATTCATTGTATTGTTGGAAGAACATACAACAGTGTATGATTGTTGTTGATAATTTTCATATAAAAATCCGATACACTCATACACATTTTTTTCCTATGTTTTTGGAAGTTGTATTGGTTTCGTGCTATCAAATTGTGTGAATGAAAAAAATGTGTATATGTTTTCATATGTTGTGTTGGTTTCGGGCTATCAAATTGTTTGAATGCCTCGAAATACACAATACGGCATAGCATTGAGCGTTCACAAAGAAACAAATGTACTCAATACAACATACACGATACAAAGTTGTGTGAATTGCACCAGTTATTTTCAATTGTCATTTTTAATATTCCTGTTTTCATATGAAGTATGTTTTCATACTAAAATGCTTAGTAAAATATTTCCAAATCAACGGTTGGCGAAGAAAGGATATGATTATCTGAACAACATCAGAGACTACAGGCGAAAAAAAATATCTGATAAATGTCCGGGACCGAGTGTAAAGCGCAAAGCAATATTTATAATTCTGCCAAATGGTCGGTTATAATAATACAGTATAGCTTGAATTTTTTTTTTAGATTGTATTAAGCCAAAATTAATATAATGCCTGTTATAATAAAGCCGTTCCTTTGCGACTCAATAGAGAAGATAATGGCGTGCACCGAGTGAGAAAAATAGCTTCAGTCTATTCAGGAAAAGAAAAACTTTGAATACAAGAATTCTGAGTTGTCATTTGGTATTAGAAAGGCCGATATAGAAGAGATTTGCTTGAAAGATAAGATTTTCGATGCATTATTGCCGTTAAAGTTCAAAAGCAAGCACAACCTTTAACATATTTTAGATGCATATCGCTTAGGTGAACACATTAGGTAACAGACACAATCAAGGATGTCTAAATCAAATTCAGAGATCCACAAAATTACGAACAGGATTTAATAATAGAGGTTGTGACACATGTAGTCATAATGCCGTACAGGAATGTACAATGGGCTATCCTGCAAAATATATAAATGGCCTGTTGGCTATTTCGCCCGCAAGTGCAAAATGAATATTAAACGACCAATCTCAAAAACTACAATGCAGATTTGAAGCGACGGAGCAGGTTAACTGTTTCTAAATAATAAGTGATGATGAAATACTTATTATGAATATACTTATTATTATATATTGCGGAGAGCAGAATTTCAATGATTATAGACTCGGGAGCACGTTTTAAACTTTTAAGCTACACAGATTGAAAACTACTACAGGGAGAGAGTCCAAAGTTTTTAATATTCATACGAAATTCATGAATTATTTACCATCATATGCTTCTAAAAATGTACTTAATGTAATTTGTGCGTTTGAAGCTCCCATTTTATGTTGTCGTGTCACAATTCTAAAGTAAATTAATATTTGTTTGCTTACTCGTCGCCTGATCAGAACGCACGCTCAAGGCCTAACAATAATTTACTGAAGGTGTTTCGTTAAACTCTGCTTATACACACAATCCCTTTGTGATGTGCACTCTAACACGTTAATCGCCTTGTCTGTCATATGTGTCTAATCCTAAGAAGTTCTACATGAGGTAGAAGGCCACGTCAATCACAGATGTACGACGTAAACGACGCTGTGTTCAAAACAACAGGTTAATACTTAATACTAATACCGTTTAAGTAAATACATAATAGCAAAGTATTAAACAATACATGGTATTAAATAGCACAAAGTTTATATTAATTTACAGTCTAATTATAAAATAAAAATTGCTTAAAGAAGTTTAGTTTTACATATTTACTCCATATAAATTCAAAGACGTGCAGATGGCCACTTAATAGTCTTAGAAAGATTTCCTACGCATTTGGCAGACTTTTCGTTAAATTTTGACAGTGGGATTAGCATTTTGTAGTTTAACGACTACAAATTTGTATTAGTTTTGTCAGTGATGTAATTAGTGGTAGCACAGTACCTCCCCTTATATTAACCAAAAAAATGAAATTATTGATTACAATTATTTGAATTTATAATTAACATTAGTTATTATTATATTTAAAAGTATAAATAAAATAAATACATATTTAATTGTAATTTACAATTAACATAATTCATTACCAGTTTTGATTTTCTAAATATAAGTAATATTAAGATTCCTTTTCTATTAAAAAAATTCTTCACTTCCATGAATTTTTACATGTTACAATAATTAAATATATAATGTCAGTCAAGTCCTTGTGTTTGTCAAAATATCAGCTGTTACTTTTTCAACAAATCTTTGGTGATATAATTGTCTTAATAAATTTCCGTGAAAATAACCTCAAACCGCAAGAAGTTGTGGGAAAATAACCCAAAATTTACAAACTCCAAATCTAGTAATAGATTCCAAGTTCTTTTTTGGATTTGGAGGCTATTTTTTTTGCTTACAACGAAGATCATTACAACCGAGATCTTCAAACCATGACTGTTCTCTTCACACGCAACGCCTCTTCACGCAAGAATGACTGAATTCTTACTTCTGGTTTTCTGCTTTGTCTTGCCTTTTTACATGCCCACGTAAACAGTCTGATGAATGTTCTTGAAGTCGAATGTTCGTGGTTTTGCCTTCTCGATATCTCTATCGTTGTTTTATTGTGGTTTGTGTATTTTGTTCACTTTGTTTGTTGTTGCCTTCTTGCTTACTTGTCTATCCCCTTTTCTTTTATAATGGTGTTGTTGGTTTACTTGTAACAAGTTAGTTGTATTTGTTTGTGTATCTTTTGTTTATCATTAAACGACGTTACACCGTTTCTATTTTGGTAACAATGTTAAATAGAATTAAGCAAACAGCACATAAGCTAAGGTTAAAAAGGAAGGTAGAATGAAAAAGTTTGAGTTAACTACGAATTTTGCTTGGTTAAATGAATACCAAACCAATAGAAGGTAGTACAGAAAAGAAAATGAGAAAAATTTATATACGTATCTGGACCATATTTTTATCGACTAAAATTTTACTATGGAAGTGGAAAGCGTAAAAGAAAGTTGTTGGTAAGAATAGTACATTAGTGTTTTATTTATATCGCAGAAGATAAGAAGATAAACAGTATGTTAAAAATGTGCAAAAGAAGTTCAGTTCTTAAGAGGATAAAGACATATTTTTATGCTACCTCTACGACAAAAGACTTATGACCCGCACTTGTGGTAATTCAGATTGCACTATCAGAATATTTTACAACAATGGTCATACTGTCCACAGCAAATTATTGGTCATAGCTTCAAGGTTGTCTTATATTTTACCTGTCATTGGAGATCAACTGACTGGTATTTTGTACAGTAGTAGTCTTCTAACGACGCAGTACATTAAATATTCTCTATAATTTTCTTTGTGGTTACAGCCAACCCAAATTAATTATTTTGAGATGTACTGCCTTTAGGCTACCTACTACCAAAGAATATGGATATAAAGAATGCGCATTATGTAGAACTAAATTTCTTATGGCGGGTTGTAATATTACGACCCGCTCTCACTAAAATCATTTCTGGATGAGGAGGGTGGAAGACAGAAGGAAAATAAACACAAACAAAGAGCGTAACAATGTGTTGCTCTCATCATGAGAGCGTAAAAATGCATTCAGTTGCCTTGCTTGTCAGCAGGGGTGTTATATTTGACGATTTTACGTCATTTTGGCGATTTTTATTGTCAATTTACTAATATGACGATTGAAGTTTTTTTCCATAGAATTTCTAACATTTTGACGATTTTTTGGCATTTATTTATTTTATTTTATTTAAAAAAAAAAAAAAAATTTATCAAATTAAGAAAAGGTTTTATTTTCAAAATACTACAATAAATAATTTAAGTTTAATTGCACCCAATGAAATTTTAAATAAAAATACTTCTATATTGCCTTCGTTGAAAAGTTTTCCTAATTTAGTTACTAAAGATATCAGGTAATAGGATATGAAATAAAAGAATTACATACATACATAATTGGCCATTACAACCCTTCAGTCAGGATTACGGCCTAGCTTCTCACACCACTCATGTTGTGTGCCTTAATTTTATACTTGAGAGGCGGGACCTACAGTTTAACGTTGATTCCGAACGACAGATTTTTGAGAAACTTTTTCATGGCAGGTTTATTTACTCTCAGAGTTTTTTGCCAGAAATCTGCTGAAAAAAAGACGCAGAAGAAATATTTTTTTTCACATTTCGTTTTGATGACTGGCCTGGGGCTCGAACCCGGGCTTTACTTCTAATAAGCTACCTACTAGCCTACGGCGACTTCTAAATAAAAGAATTAAGATTGATAAATTTTGGTGAACATTTACTTGATTTCAAAAATTTTCAGAAAAATATTAAATCACATAATTTATCAAATTTTCCAAATTTATGTGATTTTGTTAATAACTTATGACTTTACCAAATTCATCAGCTAACGTTGAACGTATATTTAGTACAATTAATATAAACAAAACTAAAATAAGGAATTCTTTGGATTCAAAAACCATTGAAGGAATTTTATTTTTAAACGATTATTTAAAAAATAATTCTTCCAATTGTTTTAATGTCAATATTACTAAAAGTTTGATAAGTAAACTTTGTTCACATAATTTGTACGAACTTTAATTAAAAATATATGTAAATTATAAGTCTGTTCATTTACACACTATGTTTTTTATATTTCTTACTAATTTTTTAAGTTTTCCGTCTAGTAAGATTTTCAAAAGAAAATATTTTATATATTTTTTTATTGACTTCTTTGTTTTTTTACTTTATTGTTTTATTGAAGACTGATGAATTAATTGTTCCTTTATGTTAAATATTGTTTTTATAAATTAAAAATAGAATTACCCTTATAGAAAAATATATTATTCATGTTTTAAATTATGACGATTTTTTGACGATTTTTCTTAATTTTTGTGACGATTTTGACGATTTTTTCTCTTAATTTTGACGATTTTTTACAAAAAAAACCTAACAGCCCTGCTTGTCAGCTTCTAAAGAAGAACGTTCATGTCGCTTTTTTCAGACTTCAATTTTACACCCAAAGAAATATTACAGTATGATTCACTAATATCAATGAGAAATGATTTAGATTTTTGGAAGAATACTTGCCAAGTTAAATACGGTGTTTTAGGTTATTAGCACAGTACAATTTTTCTATATTTTTCGCTCACATATAGTACATATTATTGGGTTATTAAGTAGACTTGAAAATATTACTAACAATTTTCCACTGCGTTAATATGCCTCTCATAATTTTTATCATATTCTCTTTGTATCAACGTCTGAGAATAAGTGATTTGAGAACAGTGTTGTTATTTTTGGTTATTTTTAACCAAAATTGGTTATTTTTTTTGATCAATGTAGATTTTGTGGTTTTGGTTATTTTTTTTTCTTATAAAAAAAAACTATTTTTTGTTTCTTTTTTTATTAATTATAATTTAAACTTGAAAAAAATAAAACAAAAGTCTACGAATTTAATTTTGGTTATATTTTTTCTTATTTGGTGATTTTTTCACAAATGTTGGTTACAAAATTTTTTTCGTGGTAATACTGTTTCAGAAAGATAAATAAAAAATTAGTCAAACAACAAAAACGCACGATGAGAACAACGCATTGTTACGCCCTTGGTTTCTTTACCCTTCCCTTCTATCTTCCCCCCGGGTCATGAAATATTTTTGAGAAATATTCCAAAATATGCCATAATGCACATTCTTTATACTTTATTTTCTTTGCTACAACCTATTTGCCTCGTGAAGGCCTTGTCACTTCTTTATAGGATTCGTCAATGGTGTTTTTCATTTTTTTTATTAAAAATAAATTGTAGAAAGGATATGTTTTATTATTTCCTAGTTTGACATCAGCAGACAACGGAATTTGAATTCTGTCTCAATTTTTTACTTCGAAACCGTTTAATAAATGTATCTCTACTACTCTGGAGTACTATTAAAATCTTTTTGGGGATTTTTTTAGACTTGTGTTTATTTTAATGCAATTACATCCATTTGACCAATTTCAATATCAAAATATATACAATTTTAAATATTTTACATGTAACAATTCATTTTAGATTTTCTGTTCATATTTGTCTTTACAATTGTCATCAGTACAAAAGATGCTAAAATATACGAAGAATTAATTAAATTTGTCGAAGAGATAAAATTCAGAGACTTTTTAATTAAAATTCCAATAGTTTTTCAACAAAAATACGATTCACACACAACTGTATGAAAACAAAGAGAGACAAGAGACAAAATAGTCCCTTAAATTGTTTGTTTTTTTTATTAAAATAAAACTTTGCCAGAAATTGTTATTGGTAATAGTTTCGTATCTTTGCCGTTTAAATATAATTTTACCACAGGTAATACAAAAATGAAAATAAAAGCAAAAACAAGGTACAATTTCCAACTTTTATTTTTATTATTATTTTCTAGCATTGGTGATTGTAGATTCCATTGCTGGCTTGACCCTTTTTTAATCTTATTTACAATCCTCTACACAGATATCTACAAACTACTGCAACCATATATGTACATATATATTAGAATTACCAGTTTTTCAAAAGTGGTAAAATTTGCTGGATTTTCGAAACGTAACCGAAACAGTCCAATATATTGTTACGGAAATGGAAATGGTGTACCATCGTTTAACATTAAAATGATAAACAAAAGCTACAAAAACAAATACCATGAGTATGAAAAAAAGGGGATAGACAAGTAAGCGAGAGAGCAAGAACAAAAAATGTAACCAAAATACACAAACAACAATGAATAGATTTCTCGAGAAGGTGAAACTACTACATTTGACTGCAAGAACATTCATCAGACTGTTTATGTCGGCATATTAAAAGGCAAGACAAAGCAGGCAACCAGTAGTAAGAATTCAGTCAGTCTAGTGTGAAGACGCGTTGCGTGTGAAGATAACAGTCGCTGTTTGAAGATCTCGTTGTGTAAAGATCTGCGTTGTAAGCAAAGAAGAATAGCGAACAAGCAATTATTGTTATATACGTCAAGTTTTAAGCTGTGGCACACAAAAATAGTGCGAACAATAAACAATTTAATTGAAACTAAACACCAATTTATTTTTATTTTGTTTGCAATCAACGTATTTTAAACGTTTTTAAAAAGGTAAAAACGTACCAATGTATATAAATAATAGTAATACTCACAATATTATAAAAAAACTGTATATTATTACGTTTTCACTGCCCTGAAACACTATGATTCATTCTAATTGTCCCCGAATCTGCATGTTGCCTCTAAACAATTCCCATTCTAAATAAATATACACTGAGTACTCTGTCAAAAAAACTGCTGGCCTCCTCAGATTTTTTCTGGACAGTCTGATGAATGCCTCAGATGTTCTATTATTGTAATTTCCCAACAAAAGTTTTGAATGCCTTAAACCCATTTGGCTTGAGAAGAGTCTCTCTATCTTCACTTTTGTTATACATACCTTTTCTAACGTCCGATCTCACTCCACATCATCGGTGAGGAAGCTTCTCTCCTCACAAGCTCGTCTGCTTGATCATTGCCGAGAATTCCTACAAGACCTGACACCCAGCAGCGGTCAAGACGAACCTTAAGCTTTTTAGTGATAATTTAATTTTTGTTTTATAAGTTCCATATTTATCTTCCAGGACAGTCTCCCATCACTGTGTAAAACTAATTTGGTTGGAGGAATTGAATATTGGTATAAATATTAATTGGACAATTTCGCTCGTGCAGAGAAAAAGTTATGTGCTGTCATTTATTTATTTAGATTATTTATTTATTTATAATGCAAATAGCACAACAAGATTGATTTAAATTGCTAATGAGAATGCCAGACTAAACACAAAGTTCTAAACTAAAACAAAAATGTTGAAAAAATTTAAACATTAAAAATATAATAAAATAAAAAATAAACTCAGAAGGTTTTATTATAAATAAATTAAATTAAAAGATTAATAAATTAATTAAAGGTTAAATATTAAGATAAACAAAAAATTTTATATCGAGCCATAACCGCAAAAATATCTCAAGCGACAAAAACGAAATTTTAAAGGGGAAGCTTTTTATTATTTATTTCTTGTGCAAATTAAGTTAGAAAGTTAAAATTTTTTTTTGTTATAATTTCATAAATGTACAGAGTGTGGCCCTGAAATTTTTATAGATTATGCAATTGATGCCAAAGAATTTATTTATTACAAAAAATGATATGTGAAAAACATGTCGCTTGATATATGTACATATTGTTACGTTTTTATCTTTTTAAAAACGTTCAAAGTATCAGTTCGAAGATTGCAAGTAAAATAAAAATTAATTTGTGTTTAATTTTAGATAAATTCTTTATTGTTCGCAAAATTCTATGTGCCACTGTTCACAACTTGATGTAACAACAACAATTTGTTCGATATTCTTCTTTACACTCTGTTTGCGTAAACAGTAACAGTTGTTCGGCAAATCTTTACATCGGAGATCTTCAAAACACGATTATGCTCTTCACACGCAACGTGTCTTCATACAAGACTGACTAAATTCTTATCACTGATTGCCTCCTTTCTCTTACTTTTTTATATGCCCATGAAAACAGTCTGATGAATGTTCTTGAAGTCGAATGTTCTTGGCTTCGCTTTCTCGAGAACTTCTTCGTGGTTTCATTGTTGTTTATGTATTTTGTTTACGTTGTTTGTTATTGTCTTCTTGCGTACTTGTCTATCGCCTTTCCTTTCATACTGAACAAGTTTATTGTTTTAGTTTTTGTAGCTTTTAATTATCATTTTAATGTTAAACGATGTTACACCATTTCAATTTTCGTAACAATATATACACTGTATCAACAAATTGTCCGAATAACAGTCAATTGAAAATTGTATTTTCGAAAATACTAGGTAGATTTGAATCAGCTACAATGATGAAAAACTATAAGTAATTGAGACAACAAACATTTTGAAAATGACTAACAAAAATAAATATATCAACATTATACCAAAAAACTCAAGAAAAAAATGTCTTTAGGTTTGCTACCTTCCGAATCAGCTGTTTCCCTTTTTGTAGATAAGAAACATGTAGAAGTCGTTAGTTTTGCTGTACCATTCCGTTTTGGACGATTCTGTTAAAAACAATAACAATGAAAAATTAATCTTATTAGTTGAAAACAACGCTTTAATAAACAACAATTTTAATAAATTTAATTTTTTTTGTTTTAATCAGAGATCAGCAATGAATCGAGTAGCGTACTCGTGAAATTTTGAGTATGAGTGAGTCAACAGCACTGAAATACAACTACTCTGATTCATTCGTACTCACTACAACATTGATTTATAAGTATAGGTTGCAATGAGTATGAGTACAACGTTGACATCAAACTCATAACATTCGAAATATGTTTGATTCATACGACTACTCATTCAAATTCATACATTTACAAACGTACTTATAATACTCATACGCGAATCGAGAGATTCGAATCATTCATCAAAATTTACACTCTTAGTTGTTGTTGCATTTACAAAAAAAAAGAAGAAAGAAAAACACAAAGACACCAAGCAAAGCAAGCACACAACCTTCAAGTGAGTATTGTAGTGTTCGTACGCGAATCATACATATTTTGTGATTCTTTTAAATGTTGAGTAAAGGAGAGTCGAAATCAACAATATCATTCGTATTGTTAAGTATGACTACGATGAGTACTTCAAACTTTAAATATAATTAGTATGAGTATGATATTAAAATAAGTCTGAATGCTTATAAGTATCAGAAATTATGAGAAAGATTCGAATCTACTCATCTTTTTGAATACTCATTACTGATCTCTTGTTTTATGTATTTTTCACAAAGTTAAAAGACTTACAAATATATAAATGTCATTAATATGTAAATTATCAAAAGGTGACGTGTTGTTTATTTTGAAAACTTTTATTTATTTTTTAATTATTCAATCTGTGATTTAAATTTTGGCACAATTGCAATATTATTTTCAGTTCTTTGTTCATGAATAACAGCTGATAGTTTGCAACAGAACAACTAAGTGCATCGGTTAAGCAACAGAACGACGCAGAACCAGAACGTTAAGGTTAGGCAGGCCTTAAGCCCAAACAATTGTGAGTACAGCATAGATAGAGACAAACGTACATATCTCTAACAAAACAATTTTTTAAAATTTGATTAATTTTCGCATACCTAAGATTTTTACATTTCATGGATTGGTGGGAATTGAATATTAACACCAAAGCGAGCGCAAATAACATAAAATTTCGTATTATAGTCGAAGAGCTGCTTGTTAAAATGCAGAATGGAGCCAAGGTTATCAGTTCAATATGGAACTTAATACTTGAATGGAAAACTTATTCCATTTTACAGTACATATTAAGGTTTGATTATTATACATATTATCATATTTTAATTATATGCTGTCATATCTACATGCTAATTTTTATTACGTCTAAATATGAGATATCAATACTATTGTTACCTTTTTACCTTTTTAAAAACGTTTAAAATGTGAATTCGTTGATTGCAAACAAAATATTTAGCTACAATTAAACTCTTTATTGTTCGCACTACTTTTGTAGTCCACTATTTACAACTTGATGTATCCAGCAATAATTTGCTTGTTCGTTATTCTTCTCTGCTCACATCCTTTGCGTAAGCAACAACACTTGTACGTTAGATATGTATAGTGGAGATCTTCAAACCACGACTGTTCTTATTACACGCTACACGTCTTCTCACAAAACTGACTAAGTTATTACTACTCGTTGCCTGCTTTGTCTTGCCTTTTTATATGCCCACGCATACAGTCTGATGACGGTTCATGAAATGGAACGTTCGGGTTTCGCTTTCCCCAGGGTTCTATAGCGACTTTATTGTTGTTTGTGTATTTTGTTCGCATTGATTGTTGTTGCGTTCGCTTACTTGTCTATCCGCTTTTCCTTCATACTGATGTTGTTGGTTTATTTGTAACAAGTTCGTTGTATGTGTAGCTTCTGTTTATCGTTTTAATGTTAAACGATGGTACACCGTTTCCATTTTCGTAACAATATCATATCTAGGGGCTGCTTTTTATCACGTCGAAATATGAGATATCAATACTATTTTGACTAGATTATGTATCTTGTAATGCGGCATAATTCCTATTATAATATTTATTACTTTCATAATTATGCCAACTGTTTTTTCAATTTTGGTTTGAGTAAATATCTATCTCAGAGGATGCATCTTTAGTGGTGTACAAAACATAATATTAAATACATCTTATTTATATCAGGTTCTAGATCGATAAAAAAAAATATGGAAAGATGATCTTTTGAAATTTTACTATACTAATTTGATATATTTTGAACTTTATGTCCCAAAGATTCCATTTCAGATTCGATATCAATTTTATCGGTAGAAGACTATAAATTCTTTCCAACAGCTTTATATGCACTTTATTGTTTAGGTAAAAATGTTACAAGCGCTACATATGGTAAAGTTAATGTAAAGCAAACAATAAGGATATGATGAAATGTTACACACAACAATAAATTTATATACAATACGATATATCGCTTTAGTTTTAGGAGTGAATTGAAATGTGGAAGCTTTATATCCAACTTCTGTCGTGAGTTTCTACCATTTAGACAATATATTTGGAAGATTTCTAAACAGAGTTGTTCTAATTTTTTGTCTGCAGTGTATGAAAATTCCAAATCAGGATCGTATCAGTGTGAATACCATGGTATTGAGACATCGAATGAGTGGGGTATTTTCCCAACGTATGTAAGAATTATCGGCTTAACTCCGACTTTATTAACTGCTGGAGCTTTCTTTAGCCTGAGTGAAGACATAGATCTTGAAATCTCACGAATCTTAGCGGAAAATGGGGTATAGCAATCACAGCTTATGGTCAAAGTTACTCAGCTCGTATATACATATATAAATATTATTTGGAAGTTATTTTCCATTATTAACCGGAAGGATTGTACTTTCAAATAAAAAAAGAAATTTGAGAAACTATTAAGTAGTTTTTTTAAAGCATTTTCAAAAAAAAAAAGTTATTTGGCGGACCCTTTATGAGTAAAGAAATGGAAAAAAAATTTTGGTAAATGATGTAAATTTTAACATTAATGATATAGAGTATATCAATTGTCCGAAAGTGTACGTCATTATACATTTTTCACAATTTTAGGAAAAAGGTGGAAAATTGGAAATGTTTTTTAATGCATTGTCACCTTTACTTGGATATTTGCCTTGGCTTTTAATTGTTTACTTAATTTTTTTACTTTAATTCTTCATTAAGCTATTATAAGTAACTGGTAACTGTTCTTATTAGTATCGTAAGGAAATTACTATTTCATTTAAATTGTCTAGTGTTACCAAAGGAAAAGTAGTTTCGTTTACATTAAACTTAAAATTTTTTTCTGTAACACTATTGCGACAAACTACAATAGATAGTGACGCAGACGAGTACTGCATATAAGTATGTATGTACATACTGAATACTGTTACGTTGTCATATAAAACATAGGGTTGAAAACTAATAATGAATGTCAGAATGTATTTTTATTTCTAACCAGGTCTAGGCTACCTACCGTTCAATTTGTAACGTATTTGTCTTGCACTTCACCATTCCTGCACAAAATGTGAGTCACATGCTTATTTTCTTTCTTTATTGTATTTGTATATTTTCTGTGTGTATGTTCCTTATTTTTAATGCTCCTAGTTGAATTACAGTTACTTGAAGTATTTACTTAATCCTTCACATACAATTTTCATGTCTTTAAAATTAAAGTTTCAGAGCCTTTTTTAATATCAGGACACAGTCTCGTTTAAGTGCATGCCTTTGCGGATGGTTGAAAGTAAAGCAATTTGGCATTTTACTTAGAAAATTTAAAATATTTCTGTATTATTATGTTTACGATTTCAAAAGTATAGATATTTTTAAAACTTCTCCTCCTTAATGTTAATATTTCAGATAAAGTTTTGTTAACTACATATTTTTGGTTCGGATAATAGAAGTAACTTATAAAGGTTAGAGGACGTGTACTTGTCAATTAAGACAAGTACAGTACCCGGAGGTCGAATTGACCCATTGTAACTTATAAAGGTTAACAGTAAATTTGAAAATTTAACATTTAAATATTTATGTAAAATACAATTGAACTCATTTAGAACAATATGCAGTGCTTAACAAAACAATGGAAAATGTTGAGTTTTCTCAGTACCTAACTCACAATTTTTAAATAAGTTTTCAAACTGCTGATTGGTAAAATCCAAATTAATCAATTTTTTTGACATTTTAATTGTTTATTATTCTAATTTTTATATGCAGAAATTTTTTAAAAAAATAATTGGGCAAAAAAATTAAAAATAAAATAAAATAAGAAATATCGGTAATCGTGATGAACTTTTATTAATTTTTTAGGTCGTTAGTTAGTCTCTTTTCGTACAGAATCTTTTGTGATTTTATGATTCCACTATTTCCGGCCTAGGGTCTTACTGTGAGAAGCTAGGCCGCAATCCTGACTGAAGGGTTGTTATGGCCAATTATATATGTTTGTGTATAATTCCACTGTTTTGTCAACACCGAAAATGTGAATAGTTTTTTTTTTTCAATTTCTGAATTATGGAGGGTTTTAATATTTTTAAAATATTTTTATTTTAAAATATTAACATAAATTATATTATATTGTTACGAGATTGGAAATGGTGTAACATCGTTCAACATTAAAATGATAAACAAAAGCTACAAAAACCATATATGTACCAACACCAGCAGTATGAAAGAAAAGGGGATAGACAAGTAAGCAAGAAGGCAACAACACACAACGTAAACAAAATACATATTGAACAATATAACACCGATAGAGATCTCGAGAAGGCAAAGAAACGAATATTCGACTTTAAGAACATTCATCAGACTGTTTACATGGGCATATAAAAAGGCAAGACAAAGCAGGCAACGTGTAGTAAGAATTCAGTCAGTTTTGTGTGAAGAGAACAGTCGTGTTTTGAAGATCGCCTTTGAAAAGATCAGCGTTGTAAGCAAAGAAAAATAGCGTACAAGCAATTATTATTGTATTCGTCAAGTGTAAACATTGACACAAAAGTAGTACGAACAAAGAATTTATCTAAAACTAAATACAAATTTACTCATATTCTAAACGTTTTTAAAAAGGTAAAAACGTAACTGTAGGATTAATCTGAATCACTGAATACATTTTTACATTTTTTACCACCGCAGTGGTGCCCATGGGATTTCAAAATTAACAATTCAGTTTTTCAGTTCTTAAATAATATTTGAACAGTTTCCAATACAAAAATTTGTTAAATTGACAATTTTATATATATAAAAATGAACGTTTGTTTGTATGTAATTAAGAGAATCGTAAACTGCAATTGATCATGTTATGATCTTTAGCAAAGTTATTGCGCATGAGCCGACGAAGGTTTCTAAGTTGGTATGATCAATTTCCGACAGGTGGCGCCACTGAAAATTACTAAAAATTATTTAAATCGTAAACTGTGCATTTAATCAGATTATGATCTTTAGCAAAGTTATTGCGCATGAGCCGACGAAGGTTTCTAAGTTGGTATGATAAATTTCCGTCAGGTGGCGCCACTGAAAATTACTCAAAATGATCGTAAACTGTGCATTTGATCTTGATATAAACTTTAGCAAAGTTGTTGCGCAAAAGTCGACGGAGGTTTCCAAGTTAGTGCGATTAATTTCCGATTGATGGCGCCACTGACATTATTCAAAATGAATGACAAGCAATTGGTTGACCTACACCTCAAGCACAGAAGGAAAGAGCATTACGAGCCTCGGAATCAACGAGCATTGAGACTTGAAAATCGTCGAGTACATGCCGCTGAGACCCGTTCGCATCAATCACTTGGACAACGGGAAGTGAGATTAGAGACTGATCGAATGCGCACTACTCAGGCCCGTTCGTCTGTATCATCTTGACAACGGGAAACAAAATCAATAAAATGATTCAAAATTAATTGGATATTTATGTATTGTCTTTTCTTCAAATTTATTTTAGTTGGTGGCGCAACAACGCGCGCAGGGTACAGCTAGTTTACAATATTTTTAAAAGAGTCACACGCATTTCTTAGCAGAAGGTCATGCAATGTGATCTAAAGTTGTGAATATGACTTTTCATAATGTTAATAATAAGCGGTTATTTTATTTATTTATTTTATTTAGTATATACATATATTAAATTCTTTAATTTTAAATCAACTTTTCAAATGACAGGATTATAGCTATTAATATTGAATGGTTAAACGGGATTGTAATCGCATTTATACATGAAATATTATTATTGCACCATATTTTCAAAATTGTTTTAGAAAAGGGAAATCATGCAAAAAATTAATTCGAATGTACCAGTGACGGCAGTTGTACTTTTTTCTCTTGCTTTGGATACAAAAGAATGTCGATTATTTCTAGTATATACATATTTCGATATTATTTTAGACATTTACGTAAAGAGTAGTTATTGTTTTAAAAATGAAACGAAAAATTGCACTTTGGCAAAGTTAAAAGCACAACTGTACTTTTAAGATAACTTCTACATACATAATATGAGACACAAAAAAACATATGAAAAAAATGAGTTTTTTACATGAAAATTATCAGAACAAGCACTATTGTATTTTCGTTAAACATACACTCAATATAAAGATACAAGGGCTTTTGTAAATTGCCCAATTGTATACACTCAATACAATGATACAAGGAGTATATTGCCCAAATATATTTCTTTTTTAATATTAAATACCTTTATTCTCCATTCAAGTATTTTAGTTAACACTTTTTATTTAATAAATATGTATCTATGAATAGCGTCACTAAAAATATAGGGCAAAAGTGGAATTATAATTCTCTTATATATATTATAATCTCTTCTATAAAAATAACTAAACTTTACTAACTCCAAATTATATTTGAAATAATATTAATTCCCCAGTATATTATTTTTTTTTTGAATTCCATATGATACTAGTTAAAAATAACATGCTAAAAAATTTGATTATTTTAAATATTTTTACGAAAATACATATTGTATAGTCCAATGCATACATAATTCGTCATTACAACCCTTCAGATCCAGACCTACAGATCGCCAGATTTTTGAGAAACTTTTTCATGGCAATTTTATTTACTCTCGAAGTTTTTGCCAGAAATCTGCTGAGAGGAAGCCGCCGAAGAAATATTTTTTTCATATTTCATTTTGTTGGAAAAGTCTGACCTGAGGTTTGAACCTCAGGCCTCACGTCTAATAAGCCAACACACTACATACTAGACTATGGCGACTTCTATTGGACTATAAAATATCTGCATGTCTTTTTGGCATAGATGTTATAAGATTTTCTATAGTCTTCATGATTCAATTATAGCTCGAAATAGTTTAATTAATCCCGCTGATGCCTTATACTTATATTTCAAAATTCATACAAATTTGCAATAAAGTACAGATTTGGAAAGCCTTTTCCTGCAGCAAAACCCACATCATAACTTGTCCATCTTTAAGCATGTCCCAGTACAATATGTTGGCTAAAGTCATTTATTACAGCGTTGTTGTGATATTCTTGTTCCATCGGAATAAGCAAAAGCTAAATTTTTATTCATCGGAAAGTAGAACCATTGCTTCCGAGCAAATTAAATGCGAGCATTACAAGTTTAATACGTTTTATTTACATATAGGCAACTCTTATAATCGAAGGAAACAACTTCTACTTTAAGCTATCGATATGTATTTACATTTTTTTTAAATATATGTATATACGATATACTGCTCGTAAAATGATGTTTATTTGAAGGGTACTACAACTAAATAAAACACATTAATTTCAAAAACAACAACCACAGCCAGTCTCACTTCATAAGGGTAAGAGTACTTAAAATTGTTTTTTTTGTTGTATAAAAATAAAGTTCAAACGATATCCTCAACTCCTTGAGGCTTTAAATTTACAAATCCCTTACATTTAATTTTATTGTTATTGTATTTTCATTGTGGGGGTTTTTCATTTTAAAGACATTTCCTTGTACCGTAATGTGTTTGGTCGGAACGAACAATTTCAATAGAGCAAGGAAAGGCAGAGAAAGTGGTGTGGTGGCAACTCATGGCCTTTTCCCAATTATTTAAACAAAAGTAACAAAAAACAAAAACACAGAACGTTAACGTTAAAATAAAAGGGCACCAAATGCGATGAAAAAGAGAACGTAAACAGGCAAACGATGTCTGGAGTAAATTTTTATTGGATTTTCCTACTTGTGTTGGGTTCTCTATTTAGGTTGAGTAAAGGTCTTTGCTTCTTTCGTTTGCGAATAAGACAGAGAGAGAGATACAAGTGAGCCTGCCGAATAAAGTAATGCGTATATGAGTTGATATATGAGTTGATATTTCAAGAAAGCCACATGAAAAAAAGAAAATTCTTACTTTATTACGTACATATTTATAGATCCTCACAATTGAGATTTTCTGTATTTGCTTCAATTATCCAATTTGTTTAACTGCTTTGATTGTGACAGATTTGAAACAAACTTCACCTTATTTCATGCCAGCTATCCATATGCAACAATAAAACATGAACAGAAACATTAACACCAGCAGTTAAAAAAATTGAAATTAATTCCACGGAAATATTTTTATTGCATGAGAAAATATTTAATTAGGATTAGGAAACTAAAAACAGAAAAAACTGCAATTATTTAATCTCAATTTTTATACACATGTTAAGAAAAAAAGGAAAGAAATTTTAAGCAGTTAGGTAGATATTTATTTATTTTATGTTCTATACAACAAGACCTATGTATGTTCTTATAATTATAATATGGAACTAGTATTTTGTAAACAGTTAATAGAGAAAATAAAATTTAAAATAATAATAATAATAAAATATTGTTACGAAAATGGAAACATCGTTTAACATTAACATGATTAACAAAGCTACATTAACAAATACAACGAACTTGTTACAAGTAAACCAACAACATCGATATGAAAGAAACGGGGATAGACAAGTAATCGAGAACGTAACAAGGAATGTGAAAAAATACACAAACAACAATGAAGTCTCGATAGAGTTCTCGAGAAGGCGAAGAAACGAACATTCGACTTCAAGAACATTCATCAGATTGTAAAAAAGTACTGGGCCTAAATATGATTTAACAAGTAATAGTCGCATCTTTAATGGAGTAAAATAATGTGTTTTCCACAAGCTCCTTAGCATAGAAAAAGTTTTCTCTGAAATATAGCCTATATGGTCAGTCCAAGTCATGCTATTATTTTATATGATACTTAGATTTCTCATCGAGTTAACATTTTCTATTACTTGATTATTTAAAACTATTTTATTTTACAGATCTTGGAGTTATAACCAGACATTTGGATTTACATACGTACATAATTGGCCACTACAACCCTTCAGTCAGGATTACGGCCTAGCTTCTCAAACCACTCATGTTAATTTTATACCTATAGTTTAACGTCAACTCCGAACGACAGATTTTGAGAAACTTTTTCATGGCACGCTTATTTACTCTCAGAGTTTTTGCCAGAAATCTGCTGAGAGGAAGCCGCCGAAGCAATATTTTTTTTTTCATACTTCGTTTTGATGTCTGCCTGGGGTTCTAACCCGAGCTTTACGTCTAATAAGCGAACAGACTACCTACTAGACTACGGCGACTACCAACATTTGGATTTAGATGGGTTAATACAAAGTCCATTTGCAATTAGCCAGATGTGCACTCGATTAAGATTCTCGTTTAGTTTAGACTCATCTTCGCTTATTTATATATATTTGCCAGTTCTTATATAGATTTGTACATCATCGGCATATAAGTGTGCAGTACTAAAAGTTAGGTATTTGATTAAATCATTAATATAATATGTGAAAAGAAGGGGACTGAGGATAGAGCCCTGTGAAACTCCTTTTGAGATATGTAAAGGACGAGACAGCTGCTTTCGAATGATCAAGCAGAACCAAATATGTAATATCTCCTTGATCTATGTATATAGCCGTGTGTCTCCTCTGACGCTTCTAGTATAGCAACTGCGTTTTAGTCGAAAGTAAAATTGTTTTTCAGTAAGAAGACCTTTCCATTTACAAATTTATACATCTGCAGGTGAAGCAATAGGAAGCAAACTTTTTAAAAGTTTAGGATGACGTTTGTCTGTACCAACTGCATTAGACTTAATAGCCAAAGAAATATAGAGAACATCTACCTTATCAACACATTCAAAATTACATAAGCCAGAACAAATGGAACAGGACTGCTTTAAGCAGAAAATTTGATCCCTTTGTAAACTAGCGAACGTTGTAAATTTTTTGTTGTTTGTTATTAACACATATAGTCTTTATGGTTCTGCATGTTTCTTTTGATCTGGTTAAACCATTGTAGACAAAAATATATTGACCTACCTAATCAATTGGCCTACGATTATCTCCCTAACTGTTCCCCGGACAGAACCAACAAATACTTCGAAACAATTGCGTTTGGTATAATTCCGTTGATACATGCAGTGAGGTGCACAAATGAGTACATGCTTGTACTCTGAGCAATTGCATAAAAATAAAAGTGATAAAGCAATTAAAAAACTTTTTTTCTTTTTATTTAGTATTTAGTACTTAACAAAATAATATAAAACTCAAATCTTACATACATACATACATAATTGGCCATTACAACCCTTCAGTCAGGATTACGGCCTATCATCTCACACCACTCATTTTGTGTGTCTAGGGTTGCCAGCCTGGCTGGACTTGGCTGGATTGTCCAGCTTTTTTGATGCTTTCAAGCTAAAATTTAATTTGTCCAGCTAAATAGAAATTTTTTTAGTACACTGCAATACATGGGCAATAATTTTGCTGTTATCTTTGTCAAATCATGTTAGCCAACACTGATTGAATATTTGTTATACAACTAACTTATGATTTCCTTCTTGTATCATCACTGACAAAATGCCTCCACACTTAAACAGCTGATGTCTTTATATACATACAATGCATATTTTAATAAAAATTATTAACACAAAACCAAAATTAACATTTTCTCAGTATTTTTTATGTCCAGCTTTTTTTTGCTTTGTCCAGCTTTTTAAACCCCAATGTCCAGCATTTTGCGAATCGGAATCTGGCAACCCTATGTGTGTCTTAGATTTATACTTCAGTGGCGGGACATACAGTTTAAAGTCGACTCCGAACGACAGATTTTGCGAAAATTTTTCATGGCAGGTTTATTTACTCTCAGAGTTTTTGCCAGAAATCTGTTGAGAGGAAGTCGCCGAAGAAATATTTATTTTGTTTCATATTTCGTTTTGATGTCTGGCCTGGGGCTCGAACCCGGGCTTTACGTCTAATAAGCGAACACACTACCTACTAGACTACGGCGACTACAAACTCAAATCTTAAACTATCAAATTCTAAAAAAAAAAACAATCAAGAGTAAAATAACTCGGATGTAGTTAATTTTGCACCATTCCAAAATTTTAGGGAAGACGATAATTTTAAATATTTAGACCATAGACCCTTGTTATGTAAAACCTCATTTAAGCGATTTGGCATGTTCTCCACCAAATTGTCTATAATTTCTTTCGGAATATTTTCCCATTCTTGATGAATCCGCTGCCCAAGATCATCTAAATTGGTTGGGGTTGATCGGTACTTCTTGAGCGGCATAGGTGCTCTTGTCGACAAAATCGGAAAAATGGGTCTGGTAAATCCCTAATAATCTTCTTGTTTCATAACATTATTGATTCTTTGTAGTGGCCCGAGGTGCTACCATGTAAATCAACAGCATACCATGACATTTCCTGAACTCACGTCGGCGCCAGCAATATTACTTACCATTGGACTGAAAGTGGTTGAATTTTGTTTCGTCTGACCCGATCACATGTTCGCAGTCATCCACTGTCCAACTTCTGTGTTCTCTGGCAAACTTTAACCGTGCCTTTACAGTGCAGGTTTTTTTCTTTTTGACTGCTGAGGTATAGCCAATATCTTTAAGAACTCTACTTTCCGTCCATCGACTAACGGTTTTCCCGATTGTTATCATAAGACTAGCATCTGCATTAGTCAGTAGTTTTTTACGACCTCTGACTTGAGGCTTGGGAACAACAGAATAACGTTTTTGAACTCGGGTGACTACTGACTGACTAACTCCAAGTTCTTTAGAAAATTCCTTGATAGAAAAGCCACTTCCAGTTAAGGCTGCACTACTATCTTCAGTTGATTTCGAGAGTTTCTTCATTTTTTAATAGAAATTAATTTTGGTTCAATAAGTTGCAAAAAATATTTGGTCAACGAGATTAAGTAATTAATATTAAACTAATATTTTCTTACAAAGTCAAAGTAGTGCAAAAACATGAAAAAATAGCGGTAGTTTTTGATTTCGTTGTTTGCAAACATATCATAAAATGCAGACGTGCAAAATTGAGTACATGCGAGTTGTTTTTGCTTTCTTCGCTTGTTTTAGAAGAAGAGAAGAGCTTGTTTTTAATTTTATATTATTTTATTAATTACTAAATGTTAAATAAATGACAAAAAACTTTTGAATTTTTCTTCATTGCTTTTAGTTTTATTCAATAAAAAGCGTCCAAAGTACAAACATGTACTCATTCGTGCACCTCAGTGTACATACATGAAAAGGCAAAGGCTCTTCGCAAGACAGACTAGTTTTAGACAATCGAATAAATCTGGCCGCGTATTTAGAAGATTTATTTATTACTCGACAGAGAAGACTTTTCAAAACTACTTTAAAGTGAAATTGCGCAAATCATTATCACCAACAATTGCAAAATGGCTTACAATGCAGTACATCATGTTGACGTTTTGGAACAAAATGAATATTTACGAGGCTTCTTAAGAGTACAAGTGATTGAAGATCCTTCAAATATTACCAATACAATGATAGAGACATTACCTAATCGTGCAACTCTAATATATTTTGAATTCTTGTCATATGCTTTATGTATTTTGGTTTCATTCAATAGACTTTTTCTATGCGGAAAACCCATTTTAGATGTATAAAGTTAAACTTGAAGTTACAAATATCTTAGAAATATTTTATTCAATTTGTATAGAGATTGAGATAGTAAAATCGAAAAATGTTTTTAATATTAAAGAACTTGATCAAAATATATTAGTTAAATGATGTTTATATTGGTGTTGCTGCCTACTAGTTCTTATCACAGTGTTCTGATACAGAAATCATATTTTAGAAATACAGAGATTTTTATATAGAGGCTGTGCTTTAAAGTTTTTAGTTATTAAAGTTGACACAGTAAGTCCAAAAATTGCTCTTCATTTAAGCAAGGATTTATTTCTTTTAACATAATTTTACAAAACATTGAACATTAACATTAGACTTAACATGGACTTAGAACCAGATATAATGGCCAAAAGTTTTTACTTCAATGAATTTCTTTTTAAAGTCATTTATTCCCGAATCTGCAAAGAGTAATGTTTTAATATTACCCTCTTCATATGCGCCGGCTGAGAGGATTTAGAGGAAATTAAAACCTGATCACAGAAATAAATCGTCTTCTAAAGCAATTGCAGCAATTTTCTACAAAAAAGGAGGAGTAACCGGATATGGAAATGAAAAGTTTGAACCTTCTGTGGAAATGTATAAAACTAATTGGAAATGGTGATTTCATTACATTGTACTAGAGATGAGAGAGATTTTCAAAACTGTGATTTAATCACGGTGATTGATAATTCACTGGTAACTACAGTGATTGAAATTGCCGAATAACACTTACTAATAATGTCGTTCTTTCAAAATTGTTACATACTCAAATTTATTTCATTTTATTTTGAGCGAGGCAGAATTACTATTAGATGATGCTGATTATTTACTTTTGTCTTTTATACATGAACTTTCTGTGAAACTTAATTGTCAAACTTCATAAAAAAAAAAATTACATTAAAAATAATAACATTGATGACACCACTTTGATTTTGTTTAGTAGTCTTTTCGTAGTATGTATCTAGTTGTATCTTTCTTACGACTTAATAAAATACGTTATTGTCATTATTGTTTTTTTTGGAATACTGTGATCACAATCACTGTTTTAAAGAGCAGTGATTAACAAATCACGTTCACTGAGAACATCGTTCTTCAAAAATCACTGGATCGCTCACCTCTACATTGTACTATGGCCGAATAACCCAAAGTAGCGGATAAAAATTCTTACCGACAAGCTAGTCTAAAAAAATTTGGTATGCATATTTCTATCGTTAAAATGTTCTATTGGAATTAAAATTGGCGGTGCTCGCCCTTTTTTGTAGTGACTCACCCATACAATAGATTTCATTATTATCATTATTTTCGCAAAATTTCTATTTGTTAAATTATTTTCTTCAGTTTTAAGCAAACTATCGCACTTTGTATCATGTAACAACAAATTATTCACCATGTCAACAATCAACAATTAATAGGTTCTATCATTAATTTGCATGTAAACTCTTTTCTACAATTTTTTAAACTAAAAACTTATACTCATGGCCTGTTGTTCGGTTTAAAAAGTCACTTTTATTGTATGTAAGGACGCATACTATGCATTGATGTTCAGAAAACATTGTTCATAAATATTGATGGACGATACATCTAACTCGTTTATAACAAAACATACATATTGTCGTCAAAACTCCAAAAGTACGTATCATCAAAAAAATCAAAATCGAGTTTTTGAGTGATTATGTTTCGTAAGATTGTCTAACATATCTCTACCAATTTTTAGCTTTTTGCGGCCAAAAATAACGTTTTTATATCAATAATTCAAAATGGCATACCAACATGTAACATGTAACATGTATATATAACGTCTTTTGCTTCTCCTGTAAAATTAGACAAAATGGTGTTACGTACTTTTAGATTTTCGACGACGATGTGTTTATGTGCTTTAAGTCTTGTGTTTATTTGAGTTGTTTAATTTATATTAGTTGTTACAGACGACATCAATACCAAAGAAACTATCGACATCGTTTAAATGAACGATTTCTGTATACGTAACTTAATAATTTATGGTAAAAACCAAGTATTTATTTTAAATATTACGTTTGTAGTATTTATCATCAAATAAATTCATAAAAGCTCTAATTTACATACATTCAAAACCTTGTTACGAAAATGGAAATATCGTTTAACATTAACAAAAGCTACACTAACAAATACAACGAACGTGTTACAATTAAACCAACAACATCGGTATGAAAGAAACGGGGATAGACAAGTAAGCGAGAACGCAAGAACAAGCAATGTGAACAAAATACACAAACAACAATGAAGTCGCAATAGAGTTCTCGAGAAGGTGAAAACACAAACATTCTGCTTCAAGAACCTTCATCAGACTGTTTACGCGAGGATATAAAAAGGCAAGACAGAGCAGGCAACGAGTAGTAAGAATTCAGTCAGTCTTGTGTGAAGACTCGTTGCGTGTAAAGAAATCTGTCGTGGTTGAAAGATAGCCGTTGAAATGTGTCACCGTGGGTAATGTGTTCGCTTATTCGACGTAAAGCCAGAGTTCGAGCCCCAGGCCAGACATCAAAAACGAAATATGGAAAAAAAAAATATTTCTTCGGCGACTTCCTCTCAGCAGATTTCTGGCAAAAACTCTGAGAGTAAATAAACCTGCCATGAAAAAGTTTCTCAAAATCTGTCGTTCGGAGTCGACGTTAAACTGTAGGTCCCGCCACTCAAATATAAAATTAAGGCACACAACATGAGTGGTGTGAGAAGCTAGGCCGTAATCCTGACTGAAGGGTTGTAATGGCCAATTATGTATGTATATGTATGTATGTAAGCAAGGAAAAGCAATTATTGTTGCATACGTCGTAAACCGTGGCACACAAAAGTAGTGCGAACAATAAAGAATTTAATTGAAACTAAACACTAATTTATTTGTATTTTGTTTGCAATCAACGAACTCATGTTCTAAACGTTTTTAAAAAGGTTAAAACCAGGGACCGAAAATAACTGTTATTTTTGAATTTTTGATTAAAAAAAGCAACCATAAGGAAATGTCGGAGAACAAAACCAAGTATACTATTTTGATTGTCTTGGACCAAATTTTTATAAAAGGCGATGCTTTTTAAAAACATGATTTTTATTTTTTAGAAAAAAAATAACAGTTATTTTTTGATTTTTATTTTTTCGAGCAAAATTAACACTTATTTTTGACTTTTATTTTTTCGAGCAGAAATAAAAGTTATTTTTTGACTTTTATTTTTTCGAGCAAAAATAACAGTTATTTTTTGACTTTTATAACAGTTATTTTTGACTTTTATTTTTTCGAGCAGAAATAAAAGTTATTTTTTAACTTTTATTTTTTCGAGCAGAAATAAAAGTTATTTTTCAACTTTTATTTTTTCGAGCAGAAATAAAAGTTATTTTTGTTTCAATTCATGATGAATTCATAATATTTATTAAAAAATTCGTTAAAAAAATTAAAGTTATTTATGTCAGAAAATTATTAGAATTAAGTTTTGGGTATAATAAACACTAATCTTTGGTTTGAAAAACCAAAATAACTTTTATTTCTGCTCGAAAAAATAAAAGTTGAAAAATAACTTTTATTTCTGCTCGAAAAAATTAAAGTTGAAAAATAACTTTTATTTCTGCTCGAAAAAATAAAAGTCAAAAATAACTGTTATTTTTGCTCGAAAAAATAAAAGTAAAAAAATAACTTTTATTTCTGCTTTTAAAAATAAAAGTGAAAAATAACTTTTATTACTGCTCTTAAAAATAAAGGTCAAAAATAACTACTATTTCTGCTCGAAAAAATAAAAGTCAAAACATAACTTTTATGTCTGCTCGAAAAAATAGTCCAAAAATAACTTTTATTTTCTGACTTTTACGATAAAAGTTATAACAGTTACGGTCCCTGGTTAAAACGTAACAATATTTAAAATTACCATCCATCCATTGGAATATTTATACTGAATTACAGTGCATTTTGTACATCTAGTGTGGTTCTGTAATTTAATATTTTTTCTAAATTTCAGTTTATTATTCATATTTTGCAATTTTTTTTTTAATTAGTTTACTCGTTAAGGAAAATTAACATGAACAAATTTGACTGTGGATACTTGTTTATCTTATTTGTTGTATCAATTAATATAAACGAGAGTGCAGAAAGGTTAGTAAGCCATAGAAACACAAGAATTGGAGATGCCCATTCTCATTTTGCTGAGGTAGCATTAGACATCAGCCAGACATTCACATAGTCAGTCACCGACGAATAAAAAAAAAATTTTGTGTTTACATACATACATATGTATGTACATAAAAAATATAAAAAGTAAATTGATTTTTACAAATAATAAAAATTCAAAATTCTAAAGATTTTCCACATCTTTAACATTCTTTATTCGACTAAAACACTCAGCACTACAAACATGATACACAACAGTAGGCAACGGAAGAAGAATAAAAAGCCACAAGATAAAATTCTGTGCTTGAAAAGTATGGCTTCGACTCTTTGGTTATGTTGAGATTAAAAATAAGCAACAACATTGATTGTGCTGAGTTATCTAACTGTAAGTATTTTTTTTTTTTTCTTTTTACAACAGTAATAACAGCAATGTCAATAGAGAAAGCAATAGTTGGAGGAAAATATATATATTCCTTAGAGAAATGAATGAAATATCCTTTCTTAAATAATGTTGAATATGCAAAATGAAACAGAAGGCAGATGATGCCGAGTTAAGATCTGAATTTCTAAAGAAACCGAAAGAAGTAAACATAGAAGACTGAGAAAATCAAAAGAAAAAAATGAATAAGTTGAAACAATAAAAGAAAAAAAAATTCTTAAAACAAATATTTTTTTTTTGCCATGAAAAAAGATAAGTTTTCGTTTGTTATTCATTCTTTTACTTTAAATTTATTTATTTTCTGAATTTACACTGGTGATCAAAAGTGTTGGTAGTGATTACTGCATATCACATAATTATTAAATGTCTTATAATGTCTTATGGCAGAACAAAAGGGTATTATATTCAGGGGTGCCAGATAATTTTGAAGGAAAATCGGCAACTTTGTCAAAAAAAATCGGCATTTATCGGCATTTAGATTTTAAAAATCGGCAATTAAAAAAGCACTTGTTATAAATGTATGAAATCAAACATTTTTATTAAATAAATATATATCAAAACAAAAGAAATCAACTCAACAATAAACATATTGATGTTATGTTATACAAAGATAAAATTTTATGTCTGAATTTTCATTATTTTTAATTTTTATTTATACATACATATGTATGTACGTACATATATAGTAAATATATACTTTAATTAATATGAGATAAATTCAAGATTTTTGGTTAAATATTTAAGTAAAATTGGTTTTAAATTTTTAAGAATACATGGTTGAGTTTGTCAATTTAAAATATATTTCTTAATATCTATATCAAAACAATTTGAATTGATTTATTTAAAAAATCTTTAGAATAAAGAATACCTTCTAAAGATTAGTTTACAAGGGAATATCGAAATTTAGTTTTATTAAGATTGACCTGACTAATAATACGTTCAACATTCGCAGAAGAATGTGGCAGTATCATTATATTAAATAAATTTTTCTAATAATGGGAAAAATTGAAGTCGCCGTGGTCTAGTAGGTAGTGTGT
This sequence comes from Sarcophaga rosellei, assembly GCA_930367235.1. Taxonomy (NCBI): domain Eukaryota; kingdom Metazoa; phylum Arthropoda; class Insecta; order Diptera; family Sarcophagidae; genus Sarcophaga; species Sarcophaga rosellei. Next base: position 28,534,558 of record OV884020.1, on the reverse strand, counting down.
TGGCTTTTTAGACGAAAGGCCCGAGTTCGAATCCCAGGTCAGACATCAAAACGAAAGTATGAAAATATTTCTTCGGCGACTTCCTCTCAGCAAATTTCTGGCAAAAACTCTGAGAGTAAAAATTGTCATGAAAAGCTTCTCAAGAAATCTGTCGTTCGGAGTCCACTTTAAACTGTAGGTCCCGCCACTCATGTATAAAATTAACGCACACAACATGAGTGGTGTTGAGAAGCTAGGCCGTAATCCTGACTGAAGGGTTGTAATGGTCAATTAAGTATGTATGTATTGAGATATCGTTTTGCTCTTCGTATTAATAGCCTAAAGGCTTCTTTGTTTTCATTATCCTAAAACAACCTTCTCGTTAAGGGCCGATGAATATTTTAATTGATTAATTTGAACTTCGTCGGACTAAATCTCGCATTTCAATAATTTAGCTGTTCATTGGCCATAATTTTCTAAAATACTTTGGTGTTATTAATACGCATTTTTTGTTTAATTATGAAACCTATCTCAAACAAAATATTGTTACGTTTTTACCTTTTTAAAAACATTTAGAATATGAGTTCGTTGATTGCAAACAAAATAAAAATAAATTTGTGTTTAGCTACAATTAAACTCCTTATTGTTCGCACTACTTTTGTATGTTACCGCTTACAACTTGACGTTACAACAACAATAATTGCTTGTTCCCTATTCTTCTTTGCACTTCTGCTTGCGTAAGCACTGAAAACTGTTCAGTAGAACTTGACAACGGCGATCTTCAAACCACGACTGCTCTTTTCACACGCAACGCGTCTTCACACAAGACTGACTGAATTCTTACTACTCGTTGCCTGCTTTGTCTAGCCTTTTTATATGCTTTATATAGGTTCTTGAAGTAGAATGTTCGCGTTTTCGCCTTCCCGAGAACTGTATTGCGACTTCATTGTTGTTTGTGTATATTGTTGACATGGCTTGTTGTTGCGTTCTCACTTACTTGCCTATCCCCGTTTCTTTCATAACGATGTTGTTGGTTTACTTGTAAGTTAAGTTCGTTGTACTATGTTTCCATTTTTGTAACAATATTTAATCGCTTTTGTGTTATTACTTTTAATTTGTTATACCATACCGTATGTCTTTTGCTCCGTCTATAAGAAACGCAAAATCTCATCTGTTTCATGGGTGGAATTTGTGCATTTATTTAATTCTTTAAACTCTAAACACAATTAAACAAAATTAACGCTCAAATTTATTAATTATATTGAAGTGTGCAACTGAAAATGAGTTAATAAATTGAAACGAATTATAAACTTTTGCAATGAACAACAGATTTAAAATATGGATGATGGATGCTTCACAAAATTAATTAAAAACTTTTTTATTTACATTTTATTTGTGCTATAAAGCTAATCCGTCGAAAATGGATACATGTTTGCAATTCAGTGTATAGTAGCAGAATAATACATCCGAACATAAAGCAAAGTTTTGTTTTCAAGACATGCCATACATATATGTATATACAAACATATGTATGTGTATTATGCACCATAGCACCTGGGTCTGCAGTTATCGATTTAGATAAATGTTCGTTTTTAAACGGGAATAAATTTATTCAGTAACATTTTTCTTTTCTGTTGTTGGTCTGTTTTTGTTAAAATGTAAAAAATTGAAAATAAAAAACATACATATATGGATGTACATACATACGTCTTAATTGGTTTTCATAATCAAATTTCCATTTTGAACTAATACGTAGATAGTGTACGTTAAAAATAAAAACATAACGACCCTCTATTGTTGTAAGATGAACGATTTCAGATCGATTAGCCACATCTTTTATGCAAATTGCCGATAGTCTGAAATTGTTTATCTTACGTTCCTAAGTAGTTCAACTTTATAACTGATTACCAATATATACATAGGTGCAGGGCAGTATACATAGACAAATATTATATTTATTATATACTTAAGACTTGCTATTGAGGACTTATCCTCATACTTCTAACGTTCCTGACACTGCTTTTCTTAACTCGCATGAAGGCTCCTACGAAGTATTCTGTGTTTCATTAGAGCTAGATAACTGATTACGTCTTTGTGTAATTAAGGTGAATAAACATGAATATCTTCATGTGACTTTCACTTTACCAAGAGAAACGTCGTCGCCCGACGCCGAAATAAAATTTTACAAATGATTACAGCATATTCGTGGTTTATCAAAATCTCTGATATATATGTATGAGGTCCTCAAATTGTCAAATATAAAATTTGAAGTATTTTGAGATATACTTGAAGAAGCTCAAATTCCATTTGAATTCTTGACATACTAACACATTAACTATCGTGATCACATTCACTTAAAGCAGAACGACACTGAAGTCCTCATCTCCTCATGACATACAAAATTGCTCATAAACTTAACTCTAAACTGGCATAAACATTTTTTTCTCTAGATTTTAGAATTGTAACACTTCTTATTTCTTTATTTATTTGCATTAAATTCAGTACAACAGGAATAACAATCTTATTTAAAAGTACTGGGTAGGTAATGGCACTTCAACGTCAACAGTTCCACAACAATTAACAGTATTATCTACATGAGAACTGTGCCATGGTTGAGACCCTTAAATGCACTGCAAAAATGCCTTTCGGATATATGTCTGCTATACATAATTGTGTTTACACCTCGCTTTGCGTCGTTTCGTTTTGCGTTATTTCGAAGTAGCGTCGTTTCAATTTTTTTTTCAGTTTCCTTTTTTTTCTAAAAGTTTGTACGACCTTTGTTCCTAATTGCACCATGCTATCAACGCTTGGGGATTTCCTTTCTGATTGAAAATAATACAATTTTATTTTCACCTTGTTTTTATAATTTTAGAGTTCAGTTCCAATTAGTGTGTTATAAATTAAGTGAATTTTATATTATTCTTGTTTCTTAAATGTTTACTTTGTTCAATTTTCTTTTTAAAAATAGTATTTTCGTAACCCTGGAACTTATCTTCAATCTTTACATGGTTTGCTATAGAAAATCATAATTCACTTTGCGTTGTTTCAATTTGCGTCGTGCCATTTTGGAACGTAACCACGTCGCAAAGTGAGGTTTTGGTGTATGTTATAACCCCTGCTGGACATAGCAAAATGATAATTAGGTTGTTTTAAGTCGGTGGATACCATTTCAGACCATAATTGTGCGGAGAGGATTCACATGTATTGCTTATCCCATTTTATTTAGTTGTCGGAAGCTTAAATATTTTTTTTTTATTTCAGGCTTACACCAAAAAAATATTTTTCGGTTAAAAATGCTTTTGATAACATTGTTACGAAAATGGAAACGGTGAAAACGATAAACAAAATCCACACAAACACATATGTACAAGTAAACCAACAATATCGGTATGAAGTAAAAGGGGATAGACAAGTAAGCGAGAACGCAACAACAAGCATTGTGAATAAAATACACAAACAACAATGAAGTCGAAATAAAGATCTCGAGAACCACTAACATTCTACTTCGAGAGCTTTCGTCGGACTGCGTCGTGATTTGACTCAAGCAATTATTGTTGTATTCGTCAAGTGTGAACAGTGGCACAAAAGTAGTGAGAACAATATAGAATAATACAAAACAATATAGAATAATAAATAAATTGTAATAAATACACTTGAGAAGTTTAGGGACATTGCTGCCAGATAAATAAAGCATCAAATCATCAAATATTAGAAAAAGTCGATCATTGATCCCGTAAAAAAACGTCAGAAGAAATAAGGAAATAAATTGAAAGGATTTTTAAAAAAATTACTTTATTGTAGTAAAACATTTAAAGTTAATTCAATATACAAACATATTTTAATTCAAAAATAAAACATTAAAACACCTTTAACAACAAAATTTAATAAGTCTTTTTAACGCTTTAATTAAAAATGGACTTAATAAACGAGTGTTTTAAATAATATATAGTATATAGGTATGTAGTTTAAATATACATATGTATTAGAATTAAATAGTTTAATCAAATCAGGTACAACATTAAAGTGGAAGCAATTACAATTGCCAACTTTTAAGGAATTTAGTGTAATTTAAATTAACTTGGCTTTATGCTCTCTCTAAATTAGCTGAAGAATGTGGTAATACTAAAATTTCGTAATAAATTTAATCAAGGCTGGAAATTAAATTTTTTCCCAAAAATAGAGACATTTTATATCATTTTCAGGAAAAAAAATTTTAATGTCTAAGCAATATATGTATACCAGTGTTGTTTATTGACAGATAAGCCCAGCAATAATATTGCATCATCTACATATATCTACGGGTGGTGTAAATATTAGAGAGTCAGAAGATCTTGACGTTAGGGGCATGACAATTCAGTGTGACGTTAGCTAGAAGAAAGTAAAGTAAAGAATATTATGTAAGTTTTTAATGTCTAAAAATCTTTAAAATAAGGGTATAAATCGTCAACATAATATTTTTGCAGCATAAAATCATCAAAATCACGATAAATCGTTTAATTTGGCAGCTATGTATAGGGAATATGTTGTTAAAAGATATAAATATATATTTACGTTCACGTAGAATATGAAACGCATTATGTAAATAACTTTTTTAAGAAAAACTGTTACTGTTGTTAGACAACTGAGAGGTTTCCAGATTTTTAATTATGTTTTGACGTATTTTTAAATTATTTACAGATAATTTTTTCAAATAGAATTGGTCACTATTATTATTACGTAGATATTATACTATATATTAAGATAAAAATAGGAAGAGCAACGGGCACATACATTTGACAATAAACAGATTTTGAACATCATTCATAAATAATCTGATATGAATCATGCGGGCAATTCACACAAGCCCTTGTATCATTGTATTCATTGTATTTTTGGACAAATATACAACAGTGTATGCTTGTTGTGTATGCAGTGTATGTTCATGTAAAAATCCGATACACTTATACACATTTTTTAAATGTTATTGGAAGTTGTATTAGTTTCGTGCTACATATCAGTTAATGTAAATGCCAATAACCAAGAACAAGATTAAATATACAAAATATTTACTATGTAACTTGAAACAACAATTAACATTTCAAAAGTATAATTGTTTGCAGAGGTAATTAATTAATTCGTTTTTTATCCATAATATTTTTCATTTTGTTGCTTGAAAATCAAGTTATGAATACTGGTCTTCTTTTTCTTATCGGTTTTTGACGTTTGGAATACGATGTACACAATACAGCATAGTACTGAGCGTTCACAAACAAAAAGTGTATTCAATTGTTGTATTGATACAACATGACACAAAGTCATGTGAATTGGCCAAATATGTTTCATTGTATTAATATTATGAATAATGATGGAAAATAGAACTTTTAAAATGAATAGCACTGCATAGTTTTTCTGTCCGCGTGGGTAAAGAAGTCCAAAGACGAATAACAGAGATAAAAAATTGCGGTTAAAATACTAAAGTTCGATACTGAATGGACGATGCGAACTGGATGATATCATTTAAGGTACGGTCATATCTAAAAAATATTTGACCCAAAACGTAAAATATTTCCTTGTGACCACAAAATAAATAATTTTCAATCGTATTTTGGGCTCCAAAACATGAATGAAGGAGTGAACGACGAAATCTGTTCTCCGTGGTATAAATTAAAATATTTTAGTACGTTATATGCTATACTGGATTCAATAATTGGCAAAAATATATAATATCAACTCATTTTTTATTACATTGTTCCAATAGAGAAGTATTGGGGGAAATTACTTTTTATCCTCTCTTACTCTTTTGTACGTATCACAAGAGAAATGTTTGAATATTACAAAACCGTTATATTAAATTTGAATAACTATTATTATTTTCGTTAACATAATTGCATATTTTAAGGATTCAATTGCTTAAATCATTTGTTCCTCCTTTAAAAACTTACCTTTTACGAAAATTATTTATAAATAATTTATAAAACTTTCACAGCAAGTGAAGTCGCCGTAGTCTAGTAGGTACTGTGTTGGGAAATATGAAAAAAAATTATTTCTTCGGCGACTTCCTCTCAGCAGACTTCTGACAAAAAATCTGAGAGTAAATACACCTGCCATGAAAAAGTTTCTCAAAAAATCTATCGTTCGAAGTCGACGTTAAACTGTAGGTCCCGCCACTCACGTATAAAATTAACGCACACAACATGAGTGGTGTGAGAAGCTAGGCCGTAATCCTGACTGAATGGTTGTAATGGCCAATTATGTATGTATGCTTCACAGCCAGTAATTAGTCAACTATTGTGATTAAGGACTTTTTAATTCAACTGTAAATACGTATGAATGTATGTATCTTTAGAGAGTATTATTAAATTTCATTTTACAATAGCAATATTATTATTATTGTATTCTTCATCATTTAACTTCTTGTTCCTGTAGGCCTAAAGCCTGCCAACATATTTGCTAAGGACAAAGATACATAACGACAGCAATGAAATGCTTAAACTGATACTACTTTACAACCAAACGAATTCAAGTTATTATTAAATAGTAACTTAAAAACGCAGTTCAAGTCCAATCTATAATAATCCAACGAATATTTTGCATTAATTTTGTTGAAAACAATCAGAATTGGTATTCTCTAAGAGTTTTAGGTGGTTGAGAAAAATGAGTAAATTGAATAGAATAAACAACTGTAATCCTATTTTATGAAGACGTGACTTACCTATTTTCTACTATCTTAGTCTCATTTAGTGTTAATTGATTACGATTGCATTTGGGTTAGTAAAATAATTGGTATTGTTTAGGATGGGCTGTGCGGATCAGAGATCAGCAATGAGTATCCAAAAAGAAGAGTAGATTCAAATCATACTCATAATTTCTGATACTTATACGCATTCATACTTATTTTAATATCTTGCTAATACTACTCATATTCAAAGTTTGAAGTACTCATCGTACGTCTACTTAACAATACGCATGATGTTGTTGATTTCGACTCTCCATGACTCATTTACACATTTACAAGAATAACAAAATGAGTATGATTCGCGTACGAACACTACAATACTCACTAGAAGGTTGTGTGTTAGCTTTGCTCCCTGTCATTTTTTTCCTTCTTCTTTTTTTGTAAATACAACAACTAAGACAGTAAATTTTGATCAATCATTCGAATCACTCGAATCATTTATGAGTATTACACATTTTTTCTAATTTTATGAATCTGAATGGATAGGTGTATTTCGAATGTTATGAGTTTAATGTTTAATGTATTCATACTCATTGCTACCTGTACTTATAAATAAATGTTGTAGTGAGTACGAATGAATCAGAGTAGTTGAATTTCAATACTGTTGACTGACTCATACTCAAAATTTCATTAGTACTTATGAGTAGCGAAAAAACGATTCATTGCTGGTCTCTGGTACGGATGGCTCACAAATTCAGCAAGTTCACCCAGACACCGTATGGCTAACTGCGATACTACGGACATTTTCGTCCACACTTTAGTTTTCTGTGTATTGCATTACAGTAGAAGAACGCCTGACAAATCCTATAAGCTTCGACCGTAACCCATTTCCGTAGTAGTCCAATTCTTGAGAACTGTCTTAGTATAGTTTTCCGTATAACCGTACAATCACACGGATATTTTTTTATCGATTTATTTAGTTAACACAATGCAACAGGAATAAATTTTATTATATTGATTAGTAACTGTTATTAACAGTAATTTAAGTTTCATTTATTGTTGTTCCGTTTCTTTTTCCATATCCAAACAGCTCCAACAATGGTCGTGTATAGCTAATACTCTTGCACATGCGACACATATGTATATACTTGGTCATTACAAAAAAACCTATTAAATAAATAAAATAATAACAATGCTGAAATTTCTATAAATGCTAGCTGGGTTAGAGCTCATTGCTGTAAATAAGAAGAAAAGTATGCAGCTGATGCCTGGATTCTAATAAATTGAAAACGTTGTTTTGTTTGAGCATGTATAAGTTAGATAAATTACTTACTGTCATTTCGAAGAGATCATAATCCAATCTCATTCCTCAAAACATTATCTATCAAAACTAATTTATCGCTAAATTTTACTATTGAAGAAGCATATACTTACACGTGATGTTCATTTTGGTCGAAGTGGATTCATACGAATCTACATAAAGAGCTTGAAAACTTTTTAAAAAATTTATTTATGTCTTCTTATCTTCTTAAGAATTTGCAAAATATTTGTGCAGTTTATTAATAAGCACTGTTATTAACATTTATGTATGTTAATACATAAATAATATACAAGTCTTTCGCTTATCCAACTTCACCTGAACTGTTTTCAAGATCGTATTATTGTTACATTGAATGTCTTTAAACATATTATTACGTTTTTATCCGTTTGAAATATGAGTTCGTAGATTGCAATAAAAATAAATTTGTGTTCAGTTTTAATTAATTGCTTTATTGTTCGCTCAATTCTGTTCACTACTTGATGTAAACAACAATAACTGCTTTGTTTCTTATACTGCTTTACACTTATTTGCGTGAACAATAACAATTGTTCCACCGATATTTTCTTCACACGCAATGCGTCTTCACCAGCGTTGCCAGGTGCCAAGTTTTCCCTTTTTTCCAAGTTTTTTGAGGTCGAATAAAGTTTTCATTAAATTCGTTTTCTAACAAAACAAGTTTTTTCATAAAATTTCAATTTCCGCATTTTTCAATAAATTTAATAACGACTCGAAATATTTACTTCAGGGCAAGATATCAAAGAAACACCGACAGGGAAAGAAACAGAGTCAACGCACTCCGGTACTTTCTTTTTAAAATTTTGGTACTTTAGTAGAAAAAAAAAGTTTTTCTTGCTAAAAACAAGGTTTTTTCCAGAAATAAAAAGTTTTTTAATAAAAATTACTGGCAACGCTGGTCTTCACATAAGACTGACTGAATTTTTACTGACCTGCTTTGTCTTGCCTTTTATATCTCAGGGTAAACAGTTTCTGTATTATTATGTATGGTTTTTCTTATTCAAAATCTTGCAAAATTACCTTTTTTCATCTAAAGCACAGAAAGGAGATTTACACAAATTTCTGGCACGTACTTCCCATTTCATGCAATTCTACTGATATTTTTATTTTCTCTTGCAGATAATGACCTTTTTATACCTCCGACGCAATTCACTGGGATTTTGATATTATTTGCGACAACCACAGCTTCATTCATCACATGTTTTTATTAATTAAAATTGTGATGAAAATTATTTATTTGTCATCAATATTGTAATGGGAAAGTGAAGCGTTCAAAAGACACGTTCTTTCTCACACAGCCACTACTTTCCAAATGTCAACCTGACCCGCTGTCCTTCAAGGGCTTGGTGTCCCCTGTCAGGCTGACGAGGCTCTGACGACCGACCATGGGCAGTATAACCTTAATACTTGCACGGTTAAATCCCGGCAATATGCAGGCCTGGAGGCGATGTTGGCAGCCCCAACACCAGTATCGGACGGTATAGACTAATAAGCTGTACGTCTTAAATAACTCTTTTTACCGAAACCAGCGGCCTTATGCTCTCTAGATGAGTAAGAGGAACATATATAATACACCAATCCGCTTTCATTCACGAGCAACGAGCCATACAACATTCAAAACCCTTTAATATTAATTTTTAATGGCATCAGATTTTTCTGTCCTCGTCTTATTGGGTGAAAAATTGCTAAAATTTCCAAATAGTTTACAGGCGTATGTATCACGTTGTCGACTTCATAGAGAACTGGTGGGGTCCTGAGAATCTATTAAAATTAAAATATAGATCACATAGCCATAGTGAATATGAGTTTTGTAGCGTGTTTAAAATATACTTACTTACTTACTTACTTACTACCACTAATGTAACAGAAGCCAAAGAACATTTCATCGATCTGTGCTCCAATAAACTAGGCGTTAGTGCAGATATAGTTTCAGTCCAAGCACTGCCACATTCACGCACGTTTTTATTTAGTTTGGCATCTTGTCTACAAGCCGTCAATATATTAGCTGCGAAAAATAAATTAAAGGGAGGCTCGATTTTTATACAAAAGGACTACACCAAAGATGAACAAGATACGCGTTATAATTTAAGACATATGAATAAACAAATTACAAAGTTTAATAGGAATATAAAGGTGCGTCTTGGAGAGTTTTGCTCCTTCATCAACAACAGAAAATACACCTGGTTGCTTGGTAAAGTTGTCGCCTCTTCACATGATGACGCTGAATACATAAAACAACTGTTGATCCAAGCGAACGTCCCCATTGATGTTATTGTCAAGGAAAATAGTTCAAAATATTCTAATACGATTAAAAACAGTAAAGTAAATGGTCACTAGCAATACAATTTTTGTCGAATACTATCTTATAATGTTGCTAATCTTGCTAATAGTATTAATTTTGGAAATTTTGTTGCGTATATATATTAATAAATTTGATGTATTTTTTCTATTCGAAACTCTTGTCTTATCAAGCAAACAATCATTCTTTGCTAATTATTTCACAAATTACAATCTATACTGGATTGATGCCATTAAAAGTCACAACTCTAGCCGAGCTAGTGGGGGTTGTTTATATGGATTCAAAAAGGAAATAGAAAAATTTTATGAATTTAAATTCTCTGATTTCATTGATATTGTGTTGACTGGAAGACTGAATAATGATATTTTTTACTTTATCCCACGTTATCTTAATTGTACAAACTGGAATAGTGATTTTGAAGTATTGGAAGCTTTCTTAAACTATCTGTGCCCCACAAATTTTTGCATTGTTGGAGATTTAAACGCACGAAACGAATTGGAGAAGAACAACGTATATTGGATACATATTAAAGAAATTAGATGTTCTAAAGACAAGGCTGTTAATAGCCAAGGAAAAAGATTAATGGATATGGTTGAAAACATGGGAGGTATTGTGTTGAATGGCAGAATTGATGGAGATGGTGAAGGTCAATTAAGTTTTTATGGAAGTAGAGGTAATTCTTTGATTGATTATTGTATTGGCTTACATAGTTTCCTAATGTTTGTGGACAGTTTCAAAATTGCTAATAAACCTTACTCAGACCATATGCCTATAGATCTCAAATTAATCATTCCAAACAACAGAAATCCTACGTTAAAGTCTGAATTACGATCGCTGAGAATACACTGGAATAGAAACAATGCTGTCAGCTATGCCGAAAAATTGAACCAATTGGCATGCTATTTCCCTTCTGTTGAAAATAATTCGGTCGATATGATGGTTCTCACTGTTAAAAATAAAATATTAGACTCTTACGTTAAAAGAGCGAATATGTTTAGTTTTCAACCTAAGCAAGATTGGTTCAACTGGAAGTGCGCTCGTGCTCGTGGAAAAATGATGATGTATCTTGAAGTGTACAGAAAAAACCATACAAATACCAATAAATTAAAATACGTTGCAGCTAAGAGGAAGTATCTAAATATATGCCGCAGTAGCAAACTAGAACTCTACAACTCCAATTTAAACAAATTAAACCATATTAAATGTGGCAAAGACTGGTGGAAATTGTCAAAGGAATCAAAAGCTCGTTCCGTACGTATTGGTTGTGACTTAAGTGCTGATGATTTCCTTCAACACTTTACTAAGATTTTGGATAATACAGATCCCATTAAGGCTTTTCATTGGTGCTTGCCTTACAATGTAGATGCCTGCCATGATTCCCCCATTGAACTGTGCGAGCTTATTGCTGTTTTGAAAAATTTAAAAGACAATAAATCCCCCGGACAAGACGGCATCAGCTATGAATTCTTCAAATATGCACCTGTCAGCTTTATTAATGAGATCCTCTATACCTTCAACACTATATTCCTAAAGGAGTCTATTCCAGAAAGTTTTAAATCTGCTATTTTAATTCCGCTTCTTAAAAAAGGTAATCCGAACTGTCCATCAAACTATCGTGGCCTGTCTCTAATTGATACGCTGTGCAAAATCTTCAATAACGTCCTTATGAATCGTATTACTCACTGGATTAACAAACATAATATCCTAAATGAATTTCAAGCTGGATTTAGAAAGGAGTACTCAACAGTTGATAATGTTTTCAATTTAATAAATATTGTACATTTGAATAGGATAAATGGTAGAAATACGTATGCATTCTTTGTGGATTTCACCTGTGCTTTTGATTCGATCCCCAGAAATTCGTTATTTTATAAACTAGCAAATATTGGATTATCTTCGAAAATATTACGTTTACTACAACAATCGTATGATGGCACTACCAGCCGAATATTTTTTGGTAACTCCTTTGATGTTAACCTGGGAGTTAAACAAGGTTGCATTCTAAGTCCAATTCTTTTTGCTTTGTACTTGAGTGACTTAGTCGACGCACTTCCTAGGGAATAACTATCGGTGATATCACAGTGAAAGTTCTCCTCTATGCTGACAATATTGTTTTGTTATCTGATTCCCCCAGCAATCTCCAGACCATGATTGATGCTCTCCATGAATACTCGGACTTATGGCACTTAAGAGTAAATCTTTCAAAATCGAAAGTATTAGTTTTCCGTAACGGTACAAGAATACCAAAAAACTTAAAGTGGATCTATGGAGCAAATGAAATCGAAATTGTAAATTCGTATAAATACTTGGGAATAGACTTATGTTATAATTTGTCATTTAGCAAACACTTAGAAAATAAACTAACTACGTCGAAAATGGCAGTATCTTCGTTTTGGTCTAAATATATAAACCATCCCAAAATATCTAATCAAAATAAACTTAAAATCTTTACTGCCGTATCTCGGTCAGTTATGTTTTACGGTGCACAAATATGGGGATATAAAAAGTATGACGTGGTGGAAAAATTGTTTAGATTTTTCATTAAGAAGATGTTACTATTACCTAAGAACACTCCTAACTATATGCTCTTTTTGGAAACGGATTTAAAACCACTATACCTGGATACATTAAAATTGCACTTTAATTATATCAATAAGGTTCTCAATATGCCTTACAACAGATTACCTCGCAAGCTTGCAGAAATCATAATTGATAAGCAGACATTTTGGGCTGAGGACTGGTTGGATTTATGTAACCAAATCAACTTTGTTCCTGAAAATAGCTCGGTGCCCCTTAGCAGACATTGCAAGCCAATCTTGCAGCGCGTTAGAAGGTATGAATATGATAATTTAATTTCTGATGCCAGAAACTCTCAATTCCACGACCTATACTGTCAACTAAAGTATTCCTTGTTGCGAATAACTTCTTCGGAACTCTCTTCGCGGGAGAGAAGAGGTGGACTTTTGGATATAAACGCTAGACCGTTCAGAAGTTCTTCAATCGGAATCTGTACTCTTTGCAACTTAGATTCTTCGGAAAATACGCTTCACTTCATTGGTATCTGCCCTGTTTTTATTGAATTTAGAATAAAATTTTTCAACAAAACCCAATTAAACCAAACTGAGGTCATAAATTTTCTCAACGGTGACACTCACAGTTTTCGTTTACTTATTAATTATGTTGAAGTTTGCTTAAAATACAGAAAACTGATCTTAAATGAATTTGCTTAGATTTGTATTTAAACGAATATATAAAATGAAAATGAAATGGAAAATATTAATATTGATGTACATAAGTTCACATGTTAATAATAATTACATTGTAAATAAGATCATATTATATGAATTTTTTGCTGCCTTAATTTTTGCCTTTCTGGCTCACAACTATAAGTTAAGCCAATTATAGATCAATGCTATTCTTTTATACTAATTTTTAAGTTATTTATTTTTGAATCTATTAAATAAATAAAAAAATACTTACTTACTTAATTGGCCATAACAACCCGTTTAACGGATTTCGGCCTGCCGCAACACATTCTTTCAGGCGCCTCTGCTTCTTGAGCGCCTACGCCAGTTGGTCACACCAATCGGTGTTTAAAATATACTGCTCTTTTAATAACTATGATATTACCGAAGAATTTAATGTAAACTGGAAGAGAAACTCGAGACATAGAAATTAGTTGCAAGCGATAAGCAATTAACGAATCCACTCGTATAACATGATGATTGATGCTTTATTATAATACATAGGGCCATTAGGTACCCTTAACTAAACCCAAGTTTAACGGCAAGTTGTAATAATGGCCCTTAGTCGAATACTAATAATCAGTAATAGTAGGCTAAGCAAAATTACTGATCATGAAATGATAAATACAATGGAATAAAAATAAAAGTTTGTATAATTTACTAAGAAATGTTGAATTCAGCAAAAAAGGATGCCATACTAAATTTTGAAATAATTAAATTTAAATTTAATTTACTAAAGTTAAACACTTAATTGTTTGTTTTTATGGTAAATGGTTGAAATAAGCGGTGTATAAATGTTTTCTATTATTTTGGTTTTCATTTTTGCCCTTTTTTATTTGGTTTTACGAAAATTTGATTTCTTTTAATAATCTGTGAGCCACTGTAAAGGAAGAATATGGTCGAAATAATTTAATACAATAATTACATGTTTAATACGGTGTTCAGGTATGCACCTTTATTATGTAAATCGCAATAAAGGCCATTATTGAGCTTAATATTTCATATAAAGTTTCAATTAATTATTGCGCAATAAATACGCAAATTGTTGTAATATTGAGTAAAACTTAAAATGCAGCACTGTCATAAGTATGTTCAGTGCGAATATTACAATTGTCCGAACACTTTGACAACTCAAATGTCAACAACGACAAACAAAAAAACAAAAAAAAGTTGATGTAACGACCAGCTGTTTTGTTTAACAGTTGTCATATGAATATTGAATAAGCAGCTGAACTGCGTATATTGTTATGTCTGAACACTTAAAATATTTTACTCAAAAAAACGAATATTGACACAATAAAAGTGCATATCTGAACATAGTATAATTCTAAACTGATCAATAATTTAAAATATCTTTCTATTTTTATTCATTTATTGTATCTTCATTTACTTATGAACTCAAAATAAGTACTAAACTCTAAAACCAAATCAACAAAATAAATCTAACCAGTGTTAGATTAGTACATTCAATATTCTCAACTTATGAGCGAAAGTGACCCTTCTTGTTAGTATAGTATATCCACTACTATTTTGGATGCCACGTATTAGTGGGTTTCATTCAATGGCAGATGACATCTTTAAGTACTTTTCTACACGTCTCATGATTTGCAATTTAACCAACGGTACGTTAAGGTCCTTGAGTAAATTTGATATACCATAAGGCAGATGTTAGCATGCGGAGAATTTTATTTTGGCATCTTTAGACTGAGGCAGTACCCCATGACTGAATTCCACCACTATATAATATAGTTTTAATATACACTTATAAAGCAACAGGTTGCAGTTCAAATTTATTATTGAATTTCTGCTAATGAGCCAATTGGTTTGATTTTGTTCAATTGCATTTGCTTTGTCTCTATAATATTTCCACGTTAACCTTCGATCAAGATGTGTACCCAAATATTTTACATGTACTCGTTTATTCTATAGACGATCCTATGCGCAAGGTACATGTTGTATGTTCATTCACTTTATTTATTCACTTTTTAACTATTTTCGCAATAGAAATATTAAGACAACCAACGAACTTTCTTGTGTACTTAAAAAAACACACTAGCAGAAGTATAATTCAGATATAAAATACTACCAGAGATAGAATAAACACTTTAACAACAATGTATGGATGTCATTACAATAATCAAACTACATAAACAGATCCGAAAGAAAGCAATTATAATAATTTTAAGTCTAGAGTGATGTTATCAATATGAGTGTGCTGTTAACTTAAATAAAGTATCTATTGAAAGAAATTAATTACAACAGACAATATATTCGCATCCGTTAGCAATAAATGTTTTAAAAAGGTTGTTACATTTACCATGTATAAATCGGCTGTTATTATTAACGAGTATGCATAGTGATTTACGTTTAATTAATGAATTCCAATCGAATTCACATACAAAATTGTCTTAAAGTTAAAACATGTCCTTGTGGCCCTTCTATTTTTTTTATTTTATTTCATTTTCCTAAAAAAATTTGATACTTTAATTGAACTGCTAATGAGAAGTGCAGGAGAGTGTTTCATATTGGCAGTTTTGCATTTTCTTATGATTCTTATGTACGTAACGTACTTATGTACAGCATTATTTATAATTTTGCAATATACTACGAATGTTGCATGAGCTGTCTTAAATTTCTTGTAGAAAAAACATACCTTTCTTAGTTACTTGCTAAAAAAAAGGTATGAAGAACTACTCTCTTACAAAATTTTATTACAAACATAAAAAGTCATAATGTGTACTTAATTTTTTTTACACATGCATGCATACATACAGTAGCGAGCATAAAAAATGCAACACTAAGCCGATTGACCTTTATGTGCGCCTCTTTCAAAAAAAAAGTAAGGAAATTAAAAACTTTTTTTTTATTTTTATGCTCCACAAACTTAGTTAACAAATGCAGGTTACAATATCAAAATTTTTCTATCCACTTATTTTTATTTTAACATTTAAGAAAAAAAGTGCCAAATTTCAGCGAGCAAAAAAAATGCAACGCTATGTTATTCATAACTTTATTTAAATTAAATGTAAATTCTTACAAAATGGTGGTTAAAAATATACATAAAACTAATAATTGGTTGCGTAGCCTTCATTTTCTATTACCGCTTGCAGTCTGGAGGGCATAGAATCCACTAGGGGCACGATGGTGTGTAGGGGTATTTTTCCCCATTCTGACTTCAAAATTTTTTCTAATTCCGCCAAATTTGAAGGATTTTTCTTCTTAGCTTCCCGATCTAAAGTCTCCCATAGGTTTTCTAAGGGGAGATGGTGACGGCTAATCCAAAATTTGCACATCATGGCCGCTTAGGCAGTTACGAACCAAGCGACTAGAGTGCTTCAGGTCATTGCCTTGTTGGAATATGCTGTTTGGGGGCATTTTTTCCAGAAGATGTGGGAGCATATTTTCTTCTAGGATCTCACAGTATTTTGTGGCATTCAAAATACCATCGACTTTCACCAACGGATCAACTCCGTGATGAGAGAACGAACCTACCAATAAATTCCTTAAAATAAAGAATTTCGATGAAAAACAAAAGTAACTTACCCCACACCGTTAGCCATGTTTTACTGTTGGTAGCTGATATCTGGGAGAATATCTCTGATTAGGTGGTCTTCTAATATATTTTATCCCATCAGAACCAGAAAGATTAAATTCACTTTCACTACTAATGGTGTGGAGTAAGTTACTTTTGTTTTTCATCGAAATTCTTTATTTTAAGGAATTTATTGGTAGGTTCGTTCTCTCATCACGGAGTTGATCCGTTGGTGAAAGTCGATGGTATTTTGAATGCCACAAAATACTGTGAGATCCTAGAAGAAAATATGCTCCCACATCTTCTGGAAAAAATGCCCCCAAACAGCATATTCCAACAAGGCAATGACCTGAAGCACTCTAGTCGCTTGGTTCGTAACTGCCTAAGCGGCCATGATGTGCAAATTTTGGATTAGCCGTCACCATCTCCCCTTAGAAAACCTATGGGAGACTTTAGATCGGGAAGCTAAGAAGAAAAATCCTTCAAATTTGGCGGAATTAGAAAAAATTTTGAAGTCAGAATGGGGAAAGATACCCCTACACACCATCGTGCCCCTAGTGGATTCTATGCCCTCCAGACTGCAAGCGGTAATAGAAAATGAAGGCTACGCAACCAATTATTAGTTTTATGTATATTTTTAACCACCATTTTGTAAGAATTTACATTTAATTTAAATAAAGTTATGAATAACATAGCGTTGCATTTTTTTTGCTCGCTGAAATTTGGCACTTTTTTTCTTAAATGTTAAAATAAAAATAAGTGGATAGAAAAATTTTGATATTGTAACCTGCATTTGTTAACTAAGTTTGTGGAGCATAAAAATAAAAAAAAAGTTTTTAATTTCCGTACTTTTTTTTTGAAAGAGGCGCACATAAAGATCAATCGGCTTAGTGTTGCATTTTTTATGCTCGCTACTGTACATACTTCTTTAGAACATAAGCGTGATAAGGTTGTTAAGTCGGTTATAAACTCCTACTATACGACGATATAGTATAACTCTTTATACTAACTGTGATTCTATAGACATGTACAAATTTGATTATATTTTTATTTCCGGGTGGCGAATAATCAAATATATGTATATGTCAAACATATAAAGCCGGTAGAGTATATATGTCGGGGCTAGAGTGAGTCTTATGTTTTCCAATGTAAAGTTTCTAATAACTTACTGGATGAAAAATTTATTAGATTTAGATCCTTTAAATTATATTTTAATTTATTTTTAAATATTTACCATATTATTTATGTAATAAAGTTCCTTTGATTTCAAACTCGAGTAAAGCCAGTTCCAATCCGAGAAAAAATAAAAAATTGTTAGCTACCTTTGGGCTAGAGAGCTCTTATTTGTTATTGAGTTTGGCATACAAAAAGCACACTTATGTGTGATAGACAAATTTAAAAAGTTTGGTTTTGAGAAGAACAGAAGGTAGTTGTTCTATCGCTAACAAAAACCATTTGAATGTCTGGCTGTGCCATTTCTTCTGAAAGAGTACAAATTAGAGAAAAAAGTTCAACTCAATAAATACAATTCAAAACCCAAATCAAAGATCAGCAATGAGTATTCAAAAAGATGAGTAGATTCGAATCATACGCATAATTTCTGATACTTATACGCATTCATACTTATTTTAATGTCATACCCATACTACTCATATTCCAAGTTTGAAGTACTCATCGTAGTCATACTTAACAATACGTATGATGTTGTTGATTTCGACTATGCTTTACTAAACATTTACAAGAATCCCAAAATAAGTATGATTCGCGTACGAACACTACAATACTCACTAGAACGTTGTGTGTTTGCTTTGCTTGCTGTGTTTGTCTTTTTCTTTCTTCTTCTTTTGTAAATGCAACAACAACTAATACGGTAAATTTTGATGAATGAATCGAATCACTCGAATCCTTTATGAGTATTATATGTATTTTTCTAAATTTATGAATGTTATGAGTTTCATGCCAATGTTGTACCCATTACAACCTGTACTCATCTCAAAATTTCATGAGTACTTAAGAGTATGGAAAAAAAAGATTCATTGCTGATCTCTATTTCAAATATTCTAGTATCTGTTTAGCTGAAAAAAACTTGAATATTTATTGCTCTGGTAAGCTAGGGTGATAGACTTTTAGCGTGATTCGCACCAGAGACTTTGGTCTGTTACACTACACTGAGCATAGGGTCTAGGTTACTCAGTTCGTAAGAATTAGATGTAATTTGTTACTGTATTGTAAGTAATAAACGAATATACAAACTTGATTAATGAAACTAAAGCAAAGCATAGAAATAATAAGAAGATGAGAAAGATGCTTCGTGACAGTCCAATGTTAGCCGAACCTTGACATTCGAAAAACGTAATGTAATTTAACGTAAGGACATTTGTGTAGTTATAGAAGCCTAAAAAATGTACCTTTGTCAATCAAATATGTAAATAAAAACAAAATAATTTATAAATCTATGTTAAGAAATTTTAAATTTCCTTTAAAAAAGAAAATTAATTTAGCGTTCCTAGCACCATATGAAACACTTTTTATTCTTTAAAATTACTTACAAATTTATTTCACCCTTTTTAAATTCAATTCACAATTTATGTCAAATTTACTTTAATTTAATTTACAAAAGCTTTACTTTAATTCAATTACAATATTTATTGTTGTGTAGCCAAGACTAACTACATTTATCCAACTCTATTAATTTGATGATTTATTAATCACGTCGAATCAACATGACGAGTATGCAGACACTGATTCAGCATAATTATATTCACACCAAACTATTAATTAATTTGAGCGGTTGCAAGTGTAAGGCGAAAACGTTTATGTTGTAATATTTGTAATTTTTTTAAATCAAATTCAAAGCAGTTTAAAAAAATTATAAAGTTATATAAAGTATTATAAAGTGCAGAGTTCCAGAACTGTTATTATAGTTAATATTTAACCTTGTAATATTGACAAACATTAAATCATCGTTGTAAACGGAATCGATAATTACTAATTTCATAAGTTCAGTTTCGAATTTTGTTGCATTAGAGGTGCTTCTCTGTAAAAGTATTAAGTTTTTTTAAGTTTTACAAAAAAAGAAAGAGTTTTAATAAAAAATTTGATATA
Organism: Sarcophaga rosellei; assembly: GCA_930367235.1. Classification (NCBI taxonomy): domain Eukaryota; kingdom Metazoa; phylum Arthropoda; class Insecta; order Diptera; family Sarcophagidae; genus Sarcophaga; species Sarcophaga rosellei. The sequence goes on along the minus strand of OV884020.1, from coordinate 28,514,407 downwards.
ATTTTTTATGCACATTACTATCATTGCAATAAGAATTTATTGATTTTAAAATTTGAAATTTCTTCCAAACATGCTCAATCACATTTCTATGCAGACAATGTACAGGTGCTTATACAGATTTGAGTTTTTCCTGATTGTCATCTTGATAAGAGACAAAGCTGTTACGATACCAACAACTCTTATAATTTACTTTAAAATGTTGCGATAGGAAAATTTGTCGATTTTACATCAATAATGTGTACAGTAGGACCCTGATTAACGCTTCTCCGCTTAACGCTGTTTCAGTATTACGTGGTAGTATTAGGGCAGAAGACTGAAGTCGCCGTATTCTAGTAGGTAGTGTGTTGACTTATTAGATATAAGGCCACGGTTCAAACCCCAGGTTAGACATCAAAAACGAAAATATGAAAAAGTATTTCTTCGGCGACTTCCTCTCAGCAGATTTCTGGCTAAAACTTTGAGAGCTAATTAAATTGCCATGTAAAGCGTCCCAAAAAACCTGTCGTTCAGATGCGACATTAAACTAGGACCCGCCACTCGTGTACTGTAGGGGACCTACACACATGTGTAAAATTAACACTCCCAACACAAGTGATGTGAGAAGCTAGGTCGTAATCCTGACTGAAGGGTTGTAAAGCCAATTATAAAATATTTTATTATAATAGAAGTTCAAAGGCAAGACAAAGTATCACTGATGCGGTATCTTGTTATCGACAACTGCTTGCTGAACGAAACAGGAAACGACAGACGACTTTAGATGACTTCGTCACAAAAAAAAAATAAAGAATATCAAAAGAAGAAGAATCCTCCTCGTTATAAACATGACATCCTTATTCAAACTTCTTGTTATCTTCATGTATGTTTTATGAATAAAAATCGATATTAGCAATAAATAAGTCTATAATCAATGTACTAAAAAATATTTAACAACAAATGTTACAAAATATATAAAACAAAACAAGAACCGATAAATTTTCTTACTCTCTGTTCTTTTTCACTGATCCCCATTATGTACACATGTATTTACATATGTACGCTGTTTCGTTTAGCGCTGGAACTTATTGGGATGTAACGCCCGCGTTAAGCGGGGCCTTACTATAATTGCAGAAGTGCAGGTAACTGATCTTCTAGGTTTTTTCATTTGTTGCTTCAATAAACGTAAAGATATGCGACAAAAAAATTTTAAAAATTTTATTTGCAGATTAAATCCGTTGTAAAAAGGGGTGCAATGTTTATAAGAAAGAATGCTTTCCCATCCCATTGCAAATAAGCAATCAATATAATGATATTGAAACCTAGCAAACCGGAAAACGCAGTTAGACCATACGAGATATCAACATATTGTGAATGCCACAGTCTTTCTCGTTGGATAACCTAACTACTCATTTACATACATACATCATTTAATTTTTTTTTTTTTGAAAATGTTTAAAAAAAAACTACTGAATATTTTCTCAAATTTATTTTTTTATTTCAAAGTACAATCCTTCCGGTTAATAATGGAAAATAATTTCATTCAAATGGTAGCCTACACGATCGGTCCAATTTTTAAGCACATTGTGTGCAGCTGTATTTCACCAATGGCTTCACGAATATTGTCCTTTAAAGCGTCTCTGGCTTGCCGGCGTAACACTTATCTTTGACGGCACTCCACAAATAATAGTCCAACGGTGTCAAATCGCAGCTCCGAGGTGGCCAAACGACATCAGCTCTGCTCTGCCATAATCGGCATCTTCTGTAAGTCGATCGCAGGCCCACTTAGCGAAGGGAAAACGCATTGGATGGTCAATTGGCTTCAACTCCTGAACCAATCGGACTTTGTATGGCGTCATACCAAGGTCTTTATGTAAAATTCGCCTCAATGATGTCCCCGAAATGTGCAATTGTTGAGAACGACGGTGAATTGATGTCGATGGCGCTTTACGCACACTTTCTGCCACAGCAGCAATATTCTCAGGTGTACGCACTGTTTTTGGATTTTCACGCTTTGGTTTATCGATGAGGATGCCAGTTTCTTTCACTTTTTCACAAGATAACGAACATACGGAGCTGACGGTGCTTCTCTTCTTCCAAAATCCGTACGCAATTTTCGCACGCATTCTGTAACATTACCATGATTTTCAAAGTAATGTCGCAATATTTCCCAGCGTTGTTCAAGCGTATACACAACCATATTCGTTCAGCGGAAGGATAAAACTAATTATCTGTCAAATCAGCCATGAGCTAAGTGTTACCATTCACGAAATAAGCACTAGTTGAAAAAAAAAGTTAGATGGCGGACCCAATAATACTCATAAATGATTAGAGTGATTCGAGCAATTCATCAAAGTTTACAGTCAAAGTTGTTGTTGCATTTACAAAAAAAAGAAGAAAGAAAAGGACAAAGACAGCAAGCAAAGCAAACACACAACCTTCTAGTGGGAATTGTAGTGTTCGTACGCAAATCATACTTATTTTGTGATTCTTTTAAATGTTGAGTAAACGACAGTCGAAATCAACAACATCATGCGTATCAGAGTATCAGAAATTATGAGTACGATTCGAATCTACTCATCTTCTTGAATACACATTGCTGATCTCTGATATACACCGATCTTTTGAATGAAATAGTGCAAACACTTTAAAACTAAATATTAATTAACTTAATTATAAATTGCTCCGCTTTTATCACTTGATTTTTCATGAATATATTTACTGGTGCAATCGCTCAAATTCAAAAGGGATGGTTTCCCGCTTGGTGATGAAGAATTTAACTTTTCAGTGGTTACTTTAGCAGATACGGTATGTCGTCTCAGGACAAATGCACTTTGTTTTATCATAACTTATAGACATTTAACTAAATTTTTAATATCAGATGTAATAAAGTAAAATAAGACTAAAGTTTATTTTAATAGGAAAACATTTAATTGCTAAAACCTTTCTGAATTATAAGACGCATATTTGATCTTACAGAAATAAGGGGATAAATTATTATTAAAATTAAAATATGGTTAAAGATTTATCACGTTAACAGACGTTTTAGAAATCATCCATTTAAGTGACTATTTTTAAACTGGTGAAATAGTTTCTCTCATATAATGCGTACCAGAGATTAGCAATGAGTATTCAAAAAGATGAGTAGATTCGAATCATACTCCATAATTTCTGGTACTTATACGCATTCATACTTCTTTCAATATCATACTCATACTCCTCGTCTTCAAAGTTCGAAGTACTCATCGTACTCATACTTAACAATACGCATGATGTTATTGATTTCGACTCTCCTTTATTCAACATTTACACGAATCACAAAATAGGTATGACTCGCATACGACCACTACAATACTCACTAGAGGGTTGTGTGTTTGCTTTGCTTGCTGTCTTTGTCTTTTTCTTTCCTCTTTTTTGTAAATGCAACAACAACTAAGACTGTAAATTTTGATGAATGATTCGAATCACTCGAATCATTTAAGAGTATTATAAATATTTTTCTAAAGTGATGAATCTGAATGAGTAGTCATATGAAGCAAACATATTTCGAATGTTATGAGTTTGTTGTCAACGTTGTACTCATTCTCATTGTAACATGTACTTATAAATCAATGTTGTAGTGAGTACGAATGAATTTCATGAGTACTTAAAAGTAGCTAAAAAACCATCCATTGCTGATCTCTGATGCGTACCAGCACAATATTACTTTGTGAAGGATAAATTTACCAATATGTAACCATTCCCTTGATTCTAAAAATTTTCTACACATAATGTACAATATATGTATACATAAGTAGAAAAATATGCGTTATGATAGCCTTGAACTGTGTGGTTCTTCTTCTGTTCCAATTTTTTAACGACTTCATTATGTATGTACATCGCAACGGTTGGTACAAAAATAATGTTCGTCTTATATATCATTCTTAAGTTTTTAATTGCTTCAGAAGGACTTTTAATACTTTTATTCCAAGCGTTTTACATGATAACAGGTAAACCAGCACGCTGAAGTGTGTGCTTTAGTAAGTGTATGCAATGATGTACAATATTTATGTAAGTTAAATATCGTTGACACTTGTGTAAAGAGAATCAAAAAAAAAATTTATTTTCTATTTTCTTTATGTTTCTTCTTTGTTTGATCATAAAAATAAGGAATGCGACAACTCGAAGTTTTTGCCAGTTTCTAACAATTTTTTCCCGATGAGAATATTTTATATGTATGTGTGTACTTTAACTGTTTAAAACCCTTTAAAAAATTTTGCAAAGAAATAATTGAACATATTTTTCTGTCCCGAATATTTTCTTTTTTATTTAAAAAAAATGCAATTACAAATTCTTCCACCATCTAATATATAAAATTCTCGTGTCACGGTGTTAGTGGTTAAACTCATCTGAAATGGATTGACCGATTTTCATGAAATTTTGTGTGAATATCGGGTAGGTCTGAGAATCGGACAACATCTATTTTTCATATCCCTAAATGTTAAGAAGGCGTGGCATGAATATTTAGGTACATATTGGTCGTAGACGAATAAAATTTGGTGGGTAAATTCGTATAGTCTATATCGACAATCCCGTCAAAAATAGGCGTGACAACCCTCCCCCTTCAAGTGATAGCTATAACTCTTAAACTACTGAACCGATTTTAACCATTCTTTTTTGTTCGAAAGCTTATCAGGTTTAAATGATTTTAAAAAAATTCGATATAGCAAAAAGTAGGCGTGGCAAACCCTTAAAATTGAATATTTAGAGACATAGTATTTGGTGGGTAAGTAAGTTTATAACTACACATATGTATAACATATATGTCTGTTAGTTTTTGTTTTGGAGCGAGTACAACAACTACAACTTCGTCAGAGCTATTACAATAAATATATAATGTGACCTGTTTGCGGCAATGAAATAAATCATTTTTGGGCGGGACGAAGTTCGCCGGGTTAACTAGTATTAATATACATATGTACATAGAAATAATTTTTATCGCATTAATGCATTTCTTATTATTACTGGAATTTTAAAAGCGACGATAGTAATTTTGTTTGTTTGTAGAAACTGGTTCAGTTAATGTCATCAGTAGCCTTCAAAATTGTTGTTTATATCATAGATAAATTGTGATAAAACTGTTCCTCTAGTGTTCTGGATATACATATAATCACATACAAATAAATATAAAAATAATCGCCTTAGAGGTTGTCAAACTGAACTGAGGGAAAATTTAATCGGATTATAAGTAATAAATAACACTACGTCGTAGACAGTTTTTGCGGCTAATGGATTAAAATATATACATATGTACATACATACATAATTAAATTTCAAGTTTATACTTATAATATGAAATTTTAATTACAATCATTCCTACGGTAATAGCAGCGATGTAATAAAAAAGCGACAATGAAACAAAAAATACATTTAACCATAATCTTATTGATCAAAAAAAAAAATATAACACATCTTACTGGCATAAGCATTTAAGGGTCATATAAAGGGTGATTTTTTAGCTATTATCTTTTTGGCAACACTGGTTTAAACAGCTCACGCACGTTTCATGTTTTATTTCACTGTCAAACATCTTCAGTTTGGTCTATAATTTAACCATGAATCGTCTTACAAACGAACAATGCTTGCAAATCATTGAATTTTATTGTCAAAATGCGTGCTCTGTTAAGAAAGTTCATCCCGCGCTTCTTCCATTTTATGGTCAGTTTAATCGATCCACTGAAGCGGCTATTCGGGCTATTGTGACTATCGATTTTGGAGTGAAGATCAGCCAGAAGCATGGCAAAAGCTACCAATGCATCCAGAAATGTCACAGTTTGGTGCGGTTTATGGGCTGGTGGCATCATTGGACCGTACTTCTTCAAAGATGTTGCGAATCGTAACGTAACTGTGAATGGTGAGCGCTACCGTGAGATGATATCCAACTTTTTTTGCCCAAATGCACCAAATCGTCGAATATTTGAGAAAAAATCGTCAAAATCGTCAAAGACATTCATTGAAATCCTAAACAAAAATGTCATAAAAAATAAATTAAAATTTTTTAAAAACCGAAATTATTTCTATTTTAGTAAAACATATCTATAAAGTCAATATCTGACTTCAAAAATAAATCATTTGAAAAAAAATTTGTTAGAAATTAAAAGCTTGCATCCCTCATCTTCATTTATTATTTTTTTTCCAAAAATGGAGAAATTTTATATGATTTTCACCAAAAAAATATTGTTTAAGGTTTAAACAATCTATCCCAGTGTTGTCTATTGATACATAAGCAGAGCAATAACATTACATCATCTTAATCTATGGGTGTTGTCAATATTAAGAAATCAGAAGCTCTTGATATTCTGAGTATGAAAATTCAGTGTAATTTTGGCTGGAACCGACACATTTTGCAGTTCCTTCCTAAGATCTTATCATCTGATAGTACTATTTACACCATTTATAACCGATCGAGAATGGAATACAACCCTCATGTATGGGTCGGTGCCTCAACGTTTATTTTAAGGTTTCTCGACCGTGTACAGGAGAGGTATGTGGTCGATTGGCCTGTTGATCGCACTGTGCATTGCATACAAAATTCGTTGTTTAGTCGGACTATTCGTTTGTGGAACTCAATTTCTACCTAGGTCTTTCCTGTTACTTACTTACTTATGTTACTAAAAATATACAAGACTAGTGTCCATAAACGCTGTTCTCCCTTTCCTTCTTCCCATAACATATGTTCATAGTTTCAAACACAATGCCCTGCTTCCCCTGAGTGTTAGTCGTACGAAAAAAAAATAACGGCGCTTGCCTTTGTTCTTCCGATGGTAATATTAGAAGCAATGACAACTGATAAATTATTCTCAATTAAAAGCTTATTTAGGAGTTGTAATTTTTTTTTTTGCTTTTAAGAGATTAAAAAGGAATAAAATACAGAAAAATCATCACAGGTATTCGAAAATAACTTAAAAATATAATACTTTACTCCTCGTTATTACTAACCTAAATTTGCAATAGTAACAATTGCAAAGCATATACAACGCTTAAAGAGGCTTTTAATGTACTAAAGTAAATATGTAATATGATGTAAATTTTAAATCAAAGTAAGGGCATAAATCGTCATATCGTCAATATGGTATTTTTGGAGCTCAAAATCGTCAAAATGACGATAAATCCTCAAATATGGCAGCTATGTCGGCAACCAAACTAAAAAATAGCACCCAATATGGAATTCCAGCAAATTTATATATCTTAGATTAATAAACATTTGTGACGCATTTTAACACTGATACTGGGAATCAGAAATTTTTTTGATTGAATGATCTGAAAAGCTTGTTTAAGTCACACTGAATTTGAAAGCAATTTGAACCGGGAAGAGTGTCCCCACAGTGTTTAAACAAGACCTAAATTAATAAGAATTATTGGCTTTTCGTTGTATGAAAATGAATAAGTGTCTCCAGGTTTGAGAAAAAATTCCGTCGAAATTTATTTTTAAATAAATCTCCGGTGCCTTAGAATTACATAACTTATGAGTGCCCGTTTGCGCATACATCAAATTTGGTAAGGCTTTGCAATGTAAATATGTATTTATGGCATTGTTACGTTTTTAACTTTTTAAAAACTTTTTTAGAATATGACTTCGTTGAATGCAAACAAAATAAAAATAAATTAATGTTTAGTTTCAATTAAAGTCTTCATTATTCTCACTACCTTTGTGTGCCGCTATTTAGAAATTGACGAATACAACAATAATTGCTTGTTCGCTCTTCTTCTTTGCGTACAGCGCAGATCTTTTCAACGGAGATCTTTAAACCACGACTGTTCTCTTCACATGCAACGCGTCTTCACACCAGACCTTTTAATATGGTCACGTAAACAGTCTGATGAAGGTTCTTGAAGTAGAATATTCGTGTTTTCGCCTTCTCGCGAACACTATTGTGTCTTCATTGCTGTTTGTGTATTCTGCTCACATTGCTTGTTGTTGCGTTCCCGCTTACTTGTCTATCCCCGTTTCTTTCATATTGATGTTGTTGTTTTACTTGTAACAAGTTCGTTGTATTGTTTTGCGTAGCATTTTAATGTTAAACGATATTACACCGTTTTCATTTTCGTAACAATATAATTTTTAATGAAAAAAAATTGAATTGTTTCCTTAAGAAACTTAAATTATGAGTTTTAAAAAGAAATCACAAACGAAATTTATTTATTTATTTGTTTATTTATTTATTACAATACAATTACAAAATATATTCTGATTATATACGAGCGGAGTAACTTGACCATATGCTCGGTGTAGTGTCACAGATCAGAGTCTCTGGTGGGAATCGAACCTACGACCCTCACGCTAATAGTCTAGCACCCTACCCACTAGACTACCAAGGCACCCACAAACGAAACGCGGTGAATAAATTTTCAAAACAGTGGAAAACTGAGATTCAATTTCCAAATAATTTTAATAAAGATTTGTGTATATTAATTCAATTAAATAAATTTCTAAAGTCATATTACATTTAATATAGAATTATGAAATTAAAATGCAATGAGTATGCCAATATCAATTCGCATGAAAATTAGAAAAGACGGTAGGTACATATAATATTTAATTTAACTTATTTTAAAGTTTTTTTAAATTTATTAAAACTTTTTTCATTGTAATAAGATTACTTAAAGTAATCTTAACCTGTTTTATATTGCAGATATTGAATTTGATTTTGATTTGGTAATGAACTATAATGCTCTTCAGATTTAAACTGACCACAGCTGTAAGACTTGTACTTCTTATAAACAAACTCCTTTTTCCAGGATAACTTTCTATAACCACAAGTAGTGAACAGAAGTTAAATATAAGCTTACAATTGAGAAGTAAACTACATACATATATGTATAAATAACTCTGAACATGTTTGTATCTGCGTTTGTTTTAACATGTCAAAGCTTCAGTACTTGAAATCGTTGTATAAATGACAACAAAAAGTAGAAGAACTGCAACGAGCAGTCACTCCAGCAGCATGATATAAATACAAGTAAGAAGTTTCCTCTTGAAATTAATTAATTTGTGAGGTCCCATTCTGTAGCGTTTTCAATCTTTCAAAAGCCACAAACAAATCTCTTTTAATTAATTCATTATTCTATTAAAATATAATACGACATGATGGAAGGCATAGCAGCAACAACGAAATCATACTTAAAAGGGCTACTCCTCTCTAAAATAGTGAAAACCCAAACAAATACTGACAAACGCATACATACATACAACATTCAGTGTTCAACCCTAAAAACAAACAAACAAAATGAATATAAATACTCAGGAAAGGAATACATATACATAGAATTGCGGGTATAAGGATAACAAATCATAAGCGCAGTTTGTGGCTGTACAAGAATGTAAAAAACATCGATAGATGCAGAATATAGAAATAAGCAACTAAAGGCCAATTCGGATGAAACTTTTTATTTCCTTTCTTTACTATGCCGTACAAATCAAAAAAAGTAAACTAATTATGAAAATGTTATAATGAGTTCAACATAAATTATTTCATGTAATATTTTATGAAATATATGTATTTTCTTCTTTAACAATTCAATGTGTTGGTGAGCAAGCGAATAAATTTCTTAATAAAATATGAACCAAATTATTTATGTTGAGTATGTCGACGGGGTCCCTTTAGAATGTCTTACACCAAAAATAAAATTTAGCTTCAAAATATATTACAATCATGCAATAGTTCCGGTATGATATTATTTTATGATAAATTATAAATTTAATTACTTACTTACTTACTTAATTTGCCATTAACAACCCGATTGACGGATTTCGGCCTGCCGTAACACATCCTTCCAGGCGCTTCTGCTTACTGCGCGCCTACGCCAGTTGATCATACCAATCGATGACAGGTCTTCCTCGATTTGGTACTTCCAACGCATACAAGGTTGTCCTCTTCGCCGACTTCCGCAGATCCCCGCATCAAATAGCCGTTTCGCCGGAGAATCCTCCTCCATTCGAAATGGCCCAGCCATCTCAGCCGCTGGATATTAATACGCTGCAAAACGTCTATGTCGTTGAGAAGCTCATACAGCTCACTGTTGAATCGAATGCGAAATCATCGCCAACTCGCACTGGACCAAAGGTCTTTTTGTAGGACTTTTCTCTCGAATACTCTCAAGGCTGCTGCATCAGTGCTTAATAGGGTCCATGCCTCTGCGTCATAAAGAAGCTCGGACAGGTTGAGCATCTTGTAGAGTATTGGTTTTGTCGTACAAGGGTGACTCTGCTACTCAATTGCCTATAGAGACCATATTAGCACCTGTTGGCAAAAGTGATTTTGCGCTTGATCTCCAGACTGACATCATTGTTAACGGTAACGGCGGAGCCAAGATAAATAAATTCCTTGACTGTATCAAAAGTTATCGGCCGTAATCTGAGAATCAATATACCGCACGCCTCTACATATCGATAACACACACTTTGTTTTGCCCTCATTTAATGTCAGACCCATCTTAGTAGACTCCCGTTCAATAGCACTAATGGCAGCAGTAATATCTCGCTTGGTACGCCCTATGATGTCAATGTCGTCAGCGTACGCAACCAACCGGACGCTTTTTTTAAAAATAGTGCCATTACGAGTTGAGGAGATCGCACCATAAGAAATCGCCTTGTGTGATACCTCGCACGGTATCAAAAGGTTCGTAGAGGTCCGTTCATACCTTGACGGAGCTGCAGGAATTGCTCGACGACTTTCGCAGGTATACTGAGCTCAGACATTGCGACAAAAACATGATCCCTTATGGGCCTATCGAAGGCTGCCTTATAGTCGACAAAAAGATGATGTGTGTAGACTTGTTTTTCGTGGATCTATTCCAGGATTTGGCACTGATAAGGTTCAATCTCTGTTTTGACGAGTGGCTTCAGTCGTTCATACAATACGCCTGTAAGAACCTCATAAGCGATAGGGAGAAGGCTTATACCCCTGTAGTTTGCGCATATCGTAGGGTCTTCCTTTTTACTTTAAATTGAATTACTTAACTAAAATTAAAATAAATATTTAAAATATTTGCCAAACACATATAATTTTCGCCATTTACATGTATCGACATCAAAACCTTTAAATATTTATAAACAAAAAAGTAAAAAAATGTAATATTGTTTATTGATGCATTTTAACTTAATTACAATTAATTTAAAAAACTTATTATTATTGTGTTTAATCAAAAAAAAGAATTGAATTTTGCATATACATCAGAGATCAGCAATTGTTTTTTTGCTACTCATATATACTGATGAAATTTTGGGTATGAGTGAGATTGATATTCAACTACTCTGATTCATTCGTACTTACTACAAAATTGATTTATTAGTACAGGTTGTAATCAGCTTAGGTACAACGTTGACATCAAACTCATAACATTCAAAATATGTTTGATTCATACGCCTACTCATTCAGATTCATACATTTAGAAAAATACTTATAATACCCATAATTTATGAGTATTATAATTCATTTCATTCATTCCTAACATCATTTATGAGTCATAAATGATTCGAGTGACTCGAATCATTCATATATAATATTAAGTATCAGAAATTATCTTTTTGAATACTCATTGCTGATTTCTGATGTACAAACATACTACGAACATGTATTCCTTTGTTTTTTGTTAGAATTTAAATAAAATTTTAATTTTAGACCCAATTGCTGTTTTAGGTTAATATATAGTTGTATTTATGTTCATCCTATTATTAATCATGTTGCGAAATACAGTCCAATCTGTGAATTTGTACTGATTCCTCAACACATGCATTACCAATCGCATATACAATAGGCCAGTTTGGCAAATTACGATTGAAATCGCTTGGTTGAAATAGTATTGTGTCTATTATTTTTGTTGTATTTATTGCTTCCAGTAGGGTCCAATTTTAAATTCAACACTTTGGGGAGAAACTTTTATACCAACGCACGTATGCTTAAACAGTGATATTAAAAGTAAAATAAGGAATTTTTACAAGTAAATTTAAAACAAAAATTTGCCCTGTGAAAAAAATAGAACACCCCATTTTCTTTTCAAAATTAGTTATCTAGAGTGATATTATATTATATTATATTATATTATATTACATATATTATATTATATTATATTATATTATATTATATTATATTATATTATATTATATTATATTATATTATATTATATTATATTATATTATATTATATTATATTATATTATATTATATTATATTATATTATATTATATTATATTATATTATATTATATTATATTATATTATATTATATTATATTTATATTATATTATATTATATTATATTATATTATATTATATTATATTATATTATATTATATTATATTATATTACATTATATTATATTATACTATATTATATTATATTATATTATATTATATTATATTATATTATATTATATTATATTATATTATATTATATTATATTATACTATATTGTATTATATTATATTATATTATATTATATTATATTATATTATATTATATTATATTATATTATATTATATTATATTATATTATATTATATTATATTATATTATATTATATTATATTATACTATATTATATTATATTATATTATATTATATTATATTATATTATATTATATTATATTATATTATATTATATTATATTATATTATATTATATTATATTATATTATATTATATTATATTATATTATATTATATTATATTATATTATATTATATTATATTATATTATATTATATTATATTATATTATATTATATTATATTATACTATATTATATTGTATTATATTATATTATATTATATTATATTATATTATATTATATTATATTATATTATATTATATTATATTATATTATATTATATTATATTATATTATATTATATTATATTATATTATATTATATTATATTATATTATATTATATTATATTATACTATATTATATTATATTATATTATATTATATTATATTATATTATATTATATTATATTATATTGACAATCGCCTTAGTCCAGTAGGTAGTGTATTGGCTTATTAGACGTGAGACCACGTGTCAAGACCCAGCTCCAGAAATCTCTAACAAAGCGAAATATTAAAATGTATTTCTTTGGCGACTTCCTCTCAGCAGATTTCTGACAAAAACTCTGAGAGAAAAAAATTGCCATGAAAAAGTTATTCACAAACCTGTCGTTCGGATTCGACTTTAAACAGTAGGTCCCGCCACTCATGTATAAAATTAACACACACAACATGAGTGGTGTTGAGAAGCTAAGTTGTAATCCTGTCTGAAGGGTTGCAATGACCAATTATGTATACGAGTATGATGTATTATGATTAGGCGATATAGATTAGAACGATTTAATCTATGGAGGATAGCAAGCGGTCAACCAAAAAGGTTGGGATAAGCATATTCCGCAATTCCTGTTGGCACAATTCAACAACCAGAACATCTGTCAAGCCTTTATTCCCTAATAAGATTAGGTTATCTGGTGACTATAATTTATTTATTTTATTTATTTATTTATTTATGGTAAATTCAATACAACAAGAACAAGTCTTATTTTAAAGTATTGGTTAGTAAGTTGTCATAATGGTTACAAAACAATATAAGAGTGAAAATAGAAACATAATTAATTTCAGACAAAAAAGTTACACTATATTAATATAACAATTCTCAATAAAATAATATTTAGACAAATATAACATATAAGAATTAAAAAAAGAAGAATTAAAAAAGATCTACTACAAAAAGTGCTTAAATATGGCAGTCTTAAAATGGCTTGCATTGGATATTAATTGTAATTGTGGGGGTAGTTGGCTCCAAAGACGAATGGAGTTAATGAAAAAGTGTTGCTCAGAGGCAGCTTTGGTATATTTTACACAATTTATCTTTTTTCCCCTATTAGACCTAGAAAATTGTATTCTCTGATACAAATAGGATGGTTGCTGATTATAAATGATTCTATGCAAGAGCAGTAGTACTCGGCACTTTAGTAAATTATCAAAGGTGATGTTATAAATTTGTTTGGCGTAATGTGATATGCTACTATTTCTCTTGATGCCAAATACATATCGTGCAATACTATTAAAAGTCACATTTAGCCTTCGTCTACTAACGGCATCACAACTAGCAAACAACTCACAACCGTAAATTAGAGTCGGCAATAAGTATGTTTTGGCTAAAAGCATCCGGATGTGGGTTGGTGTCAAATATTGAGTCATCCAAAGATTGCGAAGCATAGCAAACGTTTTCCCGCAATTAGCTTTAATATGATCCGACCAATTAAGTTGCTTGTTGAGAATTACTCCTAGATTTTTAGCAGTCTCAACAATGTTTATATTTATATTATCAATATGTATTGGTGGAAGATATGTCAGAAAAGTTTTTGGTTGTCCGATAATTAAAACCGCGGATTTCTTGGGGTTTAGGCTCAGTCCATTCGCAGATGCCCATAAGTGGATATTACGTAAGTCCTGGTTTATTGAATGTATACAATTAGGCGCATCATCCACTCCACAACTAATGTATAGCTGTACATCATCAGCATACATATGTACTCGACAATGTTCTACATGCAATGGAAGATCATTAGCATATATGGAGTATAAGAGTGGACCAAGTATGGAGCCCTGTGGTACACCCCTTGGCCTTGAACAACTTCTCGACATGTTCGAGCTATGATAAACACTTTGGCTCCTATTACCTAAGTAAGATGATAATAATTTTAACGCAGTTGGGGAAAAGTTGCACATATGTTTTAACTTATGAAGTAAGATAGAATGATGCACTGTGTCAAATGCTTTAGAATGGTCAAGCAGTATAAGAAACGACATGGAAACGACATATGTATTAATTTCTCAAAAACCTTTGACAAATACGGCAAGATGGCAATCGGCCGGAAACTCTTATCTGGTTTTAAAATGGGAACAATTTTGGCATGTTTCCACATAGATGGAAACGTAGAAGTGGTAACTATCGTATTAAACAAATGGCTAAAATAAGCGAGTGTGTAAGGTAATGTAATCCTAACAAACTTTGGATGCATTCCATCATAACCAACAGCATTAGATTTTACATTAAGAAAGGACTCCAGTACCTCCTCTCGAGTGAAGTTTATAAAATTGAACTCAGGTGTTTGTTGTCGACCCAGAATTACGTTGTCATAATAATTAATGTTTATAGGTGGCATGGGAATATTCGAGAATTGATGATTCACTTCGTCGACATCTATTATCTCCGTGTCTGCATTGCCACTATTGACCAAACCCATCCTATGAATCTCTCTCCATTTTCTTTTCGAGTCAATACATATTCGAAACTTATTTTCATAAAACATAGACTTGGAATTTCTTATCTTCGCATTTACGGCAGATCTTGCAGATTTAAAATTCTCATAAAGCTCCGGTGTTTTAAACCGTTTCCATCTGGAGTATGCATGATTTCTGATGTCAATTAGAGACTTTACCTCAGAAGTAAACCAAGGTTTACTATCCCGTAGGGATTTCGATTTTATTCGAACATATTTATCATAAAGATATCTTAGATTGCTATTAAAAAAATTCAATTGGTCATCAACATCAGAGTTTAGGAAGACATGATTCCAATCCAGAGATAATAATTCAGTACTAAGAGACTGATAGTCTATATTCTCGAAGTCTCTGTATTGAAAATTTCCTGTTTGAGCACCCCTTAGAGGGTCAAAATCACAAGATATAAACAGTAAATCATGTCGTGAAAACATTGATGCAGATAGTTGGTCAAAGAGCAGCAAGCGAAACACGTTATTGGTGAAGCAAAGGTCAAGTAAAGTGCTTGATGTGGACGTAAAATGGGTAGGAATTCTCTTGTTGGCTAGGTTTAGACCAATGGAGTTCATGTCCTCTACTAAACTATTATCCTCCAAAATATTGGCATTAAAATCACCAGTCAAAATCATATGGTTACATCCAAGAGTGTAAGTACTCAGCATTTCCAACATTTGGTTCGTATTGATGGTTCTATTAGGTCTATAGATTGTACCCAATAAGAGTTTATCACCGTTGTTATAAATTTCCACCAGGATGTACTCAATACTGTCACCAGCACCATTCTTGACAATCTCTCTGCATGTAATGCTAGTTTTTACGTACACAGCAACACCACCACCATTTGTTGTCCTATCGGAACGAAATAGTCGATATCCATTTAAATTATATATACTGCTACTAACATCCGTAAAGAACCAAGTTTCTGAGATGCATATGATATCAATTTTCGAATCTTCAAAAATTAAACGGAACTCGTCCATTTTATTGTTCAAACTCTGAGCATTAATATGGCATATCTTAAGTCCAAGATCATTTTTACATAGAATCCTAAGCATAATTTTCAGATTTTCTCTAGAGCCAACCCTCGTTTCATTAAGATCCATTATCATGGTATTTATAAATTTTCCTAACAATGCAAGCAAAAATTGAGTCTTCAAAAAGCACAATACATAGTATAATTACAAAATAAAAACAAATAAAAACAAATATTTTGGTATTAACATATAATTTTGGTAAAAATTGAATTAAAAATATATATATTTTATTGATTAACTTAGTGTAAAATATTAGAGTTAATGTGAGGTCGAAAAAACTGGTCCAATGCATCTAATTCATCAACTCGCGTTGGTTCATCGCTTTCCAATGTTTTAATGTATACAAATCCTCGGTGGGTAAATGCTGAAGAAATAAGCTTATCCTTTTTTAAACGATGACCGCGGAGAAATATTCGGTGGTTTTCAGGCGTAAGATTCTCATTCAAGTAAAATGGAGTTTGACTCTCAAACCCAATAAGATTTAATCGGAAAGGATCTTTGTTTTTTCTAACATAACATTTAACTGACGTTAGAACATAGTTTCTATCATATGGTCTTGCAAATTTTATTATAATTGGGGCATCTTGCCCCTTATTAACCTGCCTATCTTTATTTACGTAGCTGTTGTTCTTCTTCAATTTTATTCTAAAAATTTCTTTAACGTTTGGGGGATCAATTCGAATCACCCCACAAATTTTTTTGAATATTGCAAAAAGATCCTCATTATCATACTGAGGAATACCGCAATTCATCAGAAACCGTAGAATTCTCTTTGTTTCTAACATATTTTTTTAGAGCCTCAACTTCCTTTTCCAGTTTATTATTTTTTTCTGCCTGTGCTATTAATTTTTCCGACACTGTATTTCTTATTCCTTGCATGTCTGCTTCAAGAGCAGACATTTAGGTGTCAAATATGTACTAGCAACAGATGACGCTACTAGCTACGCGGAGAAGCAGCAATTAATATAGTCACTATCAAAATGAATGCCAGTTGTGATCGAGCAGTCTACTTTAAGAGAAGGCCAACTGAGTGTACTGAGCAGCACACCACACAGGGAAGTAATATCTTCCGCATTAGAAACTTACGAGAAGGGACCGCACAAAGCAATCGGAAAATTATGATAACCAATATTAAGTCGAATGCTTGAGGAAATTGAATCGTAAAATATGTAGACCTTTATGGCAAACTATCGCCAAAGCTTAAGAAACTGTAGAACAATTAATATTGTACTCAATAAACCGAATATTGACTCAATAAAAGTAGATATCTAAACATAGTATTATACAAAGCAATTTAGTAAGCATTTTCTTACTGACTATACCCATATCATTTTGATCAGAGTATGGCAATAGTTGCTTTTATCTCACGAAACTCTAATGGGCTTTCAAATGGTCAGCAAATAAGTAACCTACTCTCAACCCCATTTCTCGCACAACCATAACAAGCTGAGCTGTTTTGTGCATTCCTTAAGAATGAATTTTTGTAGACGGCGTCTGTTCTCTAGCTGTAGTCCTTTTATTAAAAAATCAATTACATTTAAATCACTTTTGTGAATCTGTTATTGTGGAAACTAACTGGGCTTTTTATGTTATTCAGGCCACCAACAGCTTGAACCCACTTAAAGAGATTGAAGTTATCAATGGTTCAGAGTTTAAGAGTCTGGCAAATGTCGTAGTTGTTGCGAATAAAATTTTGGCAAAATTAGTAGGGTCGTCTTCCATCGACGTGAAGAAGTGTTGGCTGGGTTAAGATGTTGCACGAGCTGTACCAAGAATTAAATTTGTTGGATGTCAACCAAAAACTTATACTGAAATAAACGAAGATTATAATGAACTTCAAGATTAACCAGTCTTATCAAAGAATCGTGACGGATACACAGACGATCTACAGTTTATTCGCAATTCGTGATTCCAAAAAAGAGAAAAGATAAAGTTTAAGAAAAAGAAAGGAAAAGAAAACACGAAGACAATGTCCGTCAATAAGGATCCAAACAACAGAACTCGAAAAAAAAAATTAAATTCAAGGGACCCGAAATTTTGCAAAATATTCAGAAATCACAAACCAAGAACTATGACTGGAACATCACTTAGTTTACAAAAGTTGCACCTAACACAGCAAGCTTGGTTGGGGTAGCGCTAAGGCTGACGTTAACTACGAAACTAATTAGGGAGTCATAAATACGAGGTTGTTGCTTTTTTTAAAATGCATCAACGAATTAACGCCACATCTACAAGGATATTCAATAATATAATATTTATAAATCTCTCTCTCTCAGTTATTAATAACGTTTTTGAAAAAATATGTACAATCAATTGCTACTTTACTTTCAAGGTCAGAATTTACTCTATGATTTCCAATATAGATAGAAAGGCTGTGGGAGAAATTAAGTTAACTGTACATGCAAAGCACTTAATGATGGTAGCAATCGAGTAATGTTGATCACAACATATTGATAAGCAAATTACGGAATACTTAAAAGGGATTTAACAAGTTTGTACAAATCAAATCACATACATGAATGCGGCGTCGCACAATGTACTATTCTAGGTCCTTTATTTTTTTCAATGTACTTAAATGATATAAGAAACATTCATTATCTGGAAATCTTTATATTGTTACGAAAATAAAAATGGTGTTATATCATTTAACATTTAAATGATAAACAAAAGCTACAAAAACAAAGAACTTGTTTACATGATAAACTAGTAAACTAAAATATACCAACAACATCAGTAAAAAAAAGGGATAAAAGAGTAAACAAAAATTCAACAACAAACAATGTAAACAGAATACACAAACAACAATGAAACACCGATGTTTACATTTATGGAGATCTCGAGAAGGTGAAGCCAAAACATTCGACTTCAAGATCATTCATCAGACTGTTTTCTTTGGCAAATAAAAACCAAGAAAAAGCAGGTAATGGGGTCAGTGAAGAGAATAATCGTGGTTTGAAGATCTCCGTTATAAAGTTCTGTCGAACGATTGTTAGTTTTACTCAAAAGAGTGTCAAGAACAATAACAAACAAAGAAATTGTTGTTGTTTACATGAAGTTGTGAACAATGGTACACAGAATTGTGCGAATAATAAAGAATTTAATTAAAAATGAACACAAATTTATTTTTATTTTATTTGCAATCTACGAACTCATATTTTACACGCTTTTAAAAGGGTAAAAACGCAACATATATACAGTCACACAGATAATTATACATATCCCCCTAAAAATCATTATTTTAAAAATGATAATATATGGTCAAGTCAACTGATTTTTGCGCCAAATTTTTTGTTTTCCGTCACAGCCGAACAAATTATATTTGTTCTCATAACTAAATATTACATTCGCCCAAAAATCAGAGGACTTGTCCATATATTATTGGGCAAATTCCAATCGTGGCTTTTTTCTCGGCACTCGGCTGCGGAAACCGTTCTTTCTCAAAACACTTCGAACTGTTTCGGAATGCACAATAATATTGTGATCACTTTCCGAGGTATTTCGTATTTCTACGGCTGTAGTCCTAGGATTTTTATTCACAATATATTTTATATACCGGGCTACCCTTGGAGAAATTGTATTAGAAATATACGTCGTACGTATAATTTTCTGTGGTGCCATATTGGTTTTAAGCAAACAGCAGTCACAAATTCATAGATTTTGGGAATCTTTTTACTTTATTTAAGTAAATGTGTCGTTACGGACGCTAATGTAAAGAAATTTTAGATCAGAAGTTCATTACTTTTTAAAAAAAATTATTTTTAGGGGGGGTACGTATAATTATCTGTGTGACTGTATATAGAACAAGCAAAGAGAAGAATGGAACTGGATGCTGCTCTGTTTGTTGTATTTTTCACATTAAATAAACTATATAGTACTGGATAAATTTTAGACGGAAGTGATTAAATGCCCACCTAGAAATTAAGATGATAACTTAAGTGTATCTGTCGTCGCTAAAATAATTGCTGAAGTAAACTCTCTCAGTACTTGGGTATAAACATACAAAGTAATCTTTCCTGATTCCTTCGCATCCAGTGTCTTAAATTGAAAACTCTAATGACATTAGCCTTCTATATAAATTTAATATAAAAATTCATATGCTTATTAATTATTGTGTGATATCAATATGTTTTCCAAAATAACTATAAGTTTGTTATGTAACTAGTCCAAACGTGTACTCTGGTGTCACATTTTTGTCATTGTATCTTCGATAATCTTGTATGAGCGATTGGAATGAGAATGGTAATCGAAAACTATCTTATATGTATGCCCAAATTTATAGCATTGATTTTAAAAAATCCTTAATAATAAAATGTATCCATTATTTCCGCAAATACAAGATTTGCGACACTTGAAGTAACCCCGGTTTTTTTTTTTGTTTTATTTTGTTGTCGGTTATTTATAGTTTTTTCATCTCTTGAAAGAAAGTTTCGGTTGTACGGCAAGCATTTTTGTTTGATATACCAATATTTAAAGAGTGTATAACATTCGAAGAGTGTATAAATTCTTGCCAAAGTAGCTCGGAAAATTAAATGAATGAGCGTGTACCGTTATAATTAAATTAATGAAATATTAATAAAATAAAAGAATGTACTACTAACCTGACCGCTATTCATTCATACGCCAAGTTTGATTTTGTATATCATTATTCAAAAAAGCTTATTTTAGAGAATAACAATGACTGTATCCTAAGAGCCACTGTTTCTGAAAGGTGATTCATAAAAAATTGTTTGACCCCTATTAATTCGTGCAGTGTATAATTTAATTCTGAAGTTAATTTTTGCGGTACTTTTGCTAAATTTTAAATAAGTGAAATGTACCGTTATAATAAAATTAAGAAATGTCAGATGACAAAAGAAAACAGTGACTTGTTAGGAGTCAGATAATTTTGATCTAAAAACAATTAGATTTTGTATCAGCGTATTTAATAAATTTATCCAAATATGAAAAACTCATCTCATATAGAAATAAAGATAATAAACCTATCTGTCAGAAAATGTAACTCTTAATACATGCTATGTTCAGATATGCACTTTTATTGAGTCAATATTCGGTTTATTGAGTGCAATATTTTAAATGTTTAAGTAAACAAAACAGCTGGTTGTTTTAACAACATTGTTTTTATTTTGATTTTTTTTCGTTGTTGACAATTGAGTTGTCAAATATCAACAGAAAGAGTTAGGATCGTTGTAATATGCGCACTGAACATACTTATGACAGTGGTGTATTTTAAGTTTTACTCAATATTATAACAATTTGCGTATTTATTACGCAATTATTAATAAAATTTATATGAAATATTAAGCTCAATAATGGCGTTTTTTTTGCGATTTGCGTAATAAAGATGCATATCTGAACACCGTATAAGGCGTTGTCATTATTTTCAAAAACATGAATATTGGTACATTATTAACAGTATTGACAATTGTTTGAAACAGTGTACGTTCACTTAAAAGCATTAAAATAAGAGCAGGGGCACAAACAAGAAAAATACATTAAATTTTTGGAGGGGCAGGTTAATAACAAAAAAGTTTTCAAGCACATACAAAACACAAGTTTTAAAGACAAACGGTTTACCAAAGGGAGAAATAATCTATGTATACTCGTATACATAAAAACAATAACAACCACAACCCCTTTTAAGAACACACAAGTATTGAAAAATCTTTTGAAAATCAACAAAACACACTTAAATCGACATCGATGTTGCGTTGGTGATGACGATGGAGTGGATATATTATGACGATGGCTATGACGGTGATGATGATGATGATGACGATAACCTTTTTATCAGCATGCCATCACACAATTCAATTATTGTTCTTTATTGCTTTTATCGAATACTTACTTATACATAATATACTATACATTCAGGCGTTCATCCAAGAACTTGAATATTTACAGTCATACTTACATTCGAGTTTAAAGGTTTTGTCAGTCAGAAGCAGTTAAAACGATTTTCTCTTTATTGTTAATAAATATTTACCTTTTTGATCATTGTTTTGTTCGCTGAAGTTGGCTTTTTACTTATTGTTATTCCTTGTTCTATAAACGACTCTAATATTATCGTTTCTGACACTTTTAAAGTTTCTTTTATGAATTTGAAGAAGACGGAAACCAAACCATAACTCGTGGCATGTTTTAAACAAAGCAAATAGATTTGATCATGACACACCAAACAAATCAGTTAGTAAACTTCAGTTCCAATCAATGATGCAAGACGTATAAAAGAACAAAATCAATAAATATTTAGTTCATAATTTTAAAAATGTCCAAATTTATGGAGATGTTGAAAAGTTCTGAATTGTTAGTAGCCTGCATTATTAATAAGTTGTTCCATTAAAGTGACTTAAAACAGACAATTTTAACATTTTTTTACATATATTTGATTTTAATCAAACCTTTAGGGCCATTATTACAACTTGCCGTTAACTAAAGGGAGGATTTTAACGGGCAGATAAAATGTTTTTCATTATTTTAAGTGGACAATAAGATAGAAGTGAGCATTAAGCTCAAGGGGGGATCATTCTACCTTTAACTTTTAAAGTGATATCTGACCTGGGGTTTGAACCACGGCCTTACGTCTAATAAGCCAACACACTACCTACTAGATACAGTGGTTTCGTATTTTTAATTTGTAACGCCTTATTAGGTACAATATGATTCGCCCATTGGCGTCTTTATATCTCGATTAAATTCACGTTCAAATAAAATTTTTGAGATTTCGTTGCTTGACAATATTTCCAAATCTAGCGTAGGTATAGTGCGAAAGCCCTTGCCAAATTAAAAAAAATATTCTCCTGGATCGCAGAATGGCACAATTTGAGCGAATTCAGTGAGCAGAAATTTAAACACAAAATTAAAATTCAGAAACTGCCTGCAGAAAATTAAAATTTTTTTGTTTCTCCGGAAACAGTAAGAAGTACGCTTCAAGTGACTGTTTTTAGAAGACGTGCCAAAGTGAAATAACCAAAGCTAACCAAGAGGCAATAACAAATCCGTTTGGACTTGGTATAAAAGTCGTGAGGTATTTGATGTTTGCAAGCAAAATATGTCGCATCCATAATGGTTATGGATTGCCTGGCGACTAAGGGTGTAGGAATAGTCTACATAATAGTCGTTGCGACAACTGCTCAATCCTATGATAACATTTCGGATTTAAAACTTCACGACAACATACCGATAAATGTACAGAAATTGGCTCTTTACCAAAATTTCGCTAAAAATTTCTTAATTGGCTTTGGGTGCTCTCTAAATGGGTGCTGCCGGTACCCCTCAACGTTTGGAAAAATTGTAGACTCTTGTGCCAACAATATGGCATGATATACACCCGAAAACTGTTAAAATGTAGTGGACAGTATGCCCCGCCCTGTAGTAAATATGTCATAAATTTTATTAAATAAAGTAATCACAAAGAATCGCCCCAATTGCCAATTACTCGTGTCAAGCTTATTTTTTTAATGTTTTAAATGTCGGACCAATTAAGATTTCATTTCTGTTGTTATACTCATATTTGTTAACACTAGCTGAACACTGAGACAGTTGTTTGAGTCGCTGTTTATATTTGAAGTTGCCATATTGAAAATAATATATAATATGGCAAGTTTTGAAGTTGGCATATTGAAAATAATATATAATATGGCAAGTTCAAACATAAACCTAACTTGAAAAGTTAAAATTAGCTTAATGGAGGATCATCCAATGAGCCTAAACAACGAAAGCCCGTCGTTGCCACTGCGTTAAAAAAAACTTGTTTAGTTGCCACATTATTATTGAAAACAGTTAACTCTATTTTATCTGCAAGTTGTAATAACGAAAATAAGTTAAAGGTAACTTTACAGTTCTCTTTAGCTAAAGATACTTTTAACTAATTAACAACGGCAAGTTGTAATAATGGCCCACAGACTTATTGTTATCGTAGATACAACATTTCTGTATTCTATTGTCCTGTATTTCGCTTACTCCAGAACTTGGTTATGTCAAAATTTATCTTTTACATATGTATATGTTGACATACATATCGTTAGTCTAATTCGCAAATGTGTTAAGTCCCTTTTTTCAAATTTTACAGGAGACACAAAAAACAGTGTAACATTTCCAGTTTTTAAAATTTTTAAACTTTTTAAACGCAATTATTTTTACAAAATAGCTCTCTTTAAATGACCTAGATTAAAAATCAACTCAAAAAAATCAAATTAAATCAAAAAATTAGCATGTGTTTTTAATATTTTTCGCAATTTTGTGGACTTAGCGTTTTTGCCAACCACAAAATTGCAACAACTTTAAACTACATAATACCATTTTTTGTTGTTGTAAAATATGTATTTTGCATAATGTTACCGTTTTGCATTAAAATCTGAATTTTGGAAAAAAGTGGACTTAGCGTCTTTGCGAATTATACTAACGATATGTTTGAGATTAAATGAATCAAATTTGAACTTAAAAAATAAATTCCTATAAAGTTCTGTTTTAAATTGAAGCACTTATTTTCTAGTGCAAATAAATAATAAATTCTTCCTTCCTGAAGGGTAAATTGATATTCGAAAGACATTTATATTTTATTTTCTTTAATATTATATTACGAGTATAATAATTTTACTAAATAACAGGGAGACAAAAGTATTATGGTTTTTTCATCGATCGAATCCTGTCACTTATATTTTATATTCAATGGATGGATTATTTTTCCTTCTTCAAGCAAAAGCAATTCTCGTCACTTACAACATTTTCTTTTCTTTGGGAATTCGGTTTAAGTGGCTGAATATTAAATACAATACACTTTGTGTAAAAGTATTCGTAAGTGATTAAATACAAAGGATATATTGTATAAAGTTAATGATATTATTGACGGAATTAATAATTTTTTTGTATATTTATACTTAAATAACTTCAGGATTTTACGATAACAATCGCATTATTTTAGAATGACATGTAGTGTCACTATCACAGCTAATAAGTACTGATTAACAATCGTAATGGTAAGTAAATAGAATACTCTGTTTGAATGGTGAAGTAATATTTACGATTACGATTATTTTTGGCTTTGCATAACTACAAATATATTATGATTACTGATAACAGGTGCGACAGTGAAAATACACCCGAGTAACTACATAGCCTAAGTTATTCACTAAGTTCAATAGAATTCAAAAATACTTTTCTTTTATTTTTGTCCAACCTTCCAAACTTGTTTCACTTGACAAAAACTGTTTTATTTTATCTTTTCACACAAAATTATTGATTACCCAAATATGTTTGAACCAGTGGTGTTGTGCTAATTTTTTTTTTACCGGAACGCGTTCCGGTTCAGCAGAAAAAAACGTTCCGGATTCCGGTTCACGGTTCGGAAAAACCAGCCGGTTCGTTCAGGTTTTTGTTCCGGTTCGGGTTCAAACCCTTGTTTATAAAAATACATATAAAAATTCGTCAAAAATTAGAAAAAAAAATCAGCAATTCTTTTTAATTTTTTTTTTCAAAACGTCAGCCAATTCTCGTTATCAGAAATTATCTTTAGTTCCTGTCCAAAAAGGAAGTACCGGAACGACGTTCCGGAGCGTTCCGGCTCGACAACACCCCTGGTTTGAACCTATTTTAAAAATCACACTACTCAACTAAGTGAACAACTTAGACTAGGTAATTACTCGGGTGTATTTAATTTTTTGTATGTTATCGCATAGTGTAATCCAAAAAAAAAAAATCCAGGATTGCTGGCGATTAGTACGAAATAATGAAAAAGAATCAAAAGTAATCCAAAGGTAATTCAATTATTTTCAATAATTAAGCATAATCTTCTGTACCCTTAAGGTGCAATGTGCTGCCGGAAAACCTAGTAATAATCTAAAAGTTTTTCTCCCCAAGTTCAGGGATCATCCCATCCTAGAACGGTCCAATCTGATTCGTATGACGTCTAACCAACCGCTTTAACAGGTTAGTGCTTTTGCACCTGTTTCCAGCATGTTTTCTTAATTGCTTTCCCTTTAATCGTGACTTTCCACTAACGCAACGCTCTTTTTTTTCTAATTGTTCTGTTGTGTGAACTTAAATTTAATATACGCCGAAGTCCTCATTGAGTCAACCTCATACGTTGTTATTTATCTGTTATAAACAAAAATAATAATGAAGCATAAAAATTTTTCGTTTGTACCTTTTTTTTAATGTAAGAATTACAAAGAGAAAATTCTCAGGTGAATTCACATCAAAGGCATACACATTGTGTTTAAACTTTAAAGACTATTTATGTTGCATGTATATGTATATGTATGTATTTCTTACTGCACAACATGTGTGTGTATATGTTTTCAATTTCTAAAATCCATGAAAATATATACCATCTGCTCAAAATAATAGATACACCTGATTTTAAAATATTAATGTAATCTGACTATGAAAATATCCTCGAAAACTCAGATAATAGTTTATTTTGTTCTAGTTCCACCAGGCCATGTAAAACAAAAAATATGGCAAGTATATGTTTAAATATAAGAAGGGAAATTCCGGTAAACCTATAAAAATTATTTATCGTAATAATGAATCAAATTTTGTGTGATTTCCGTTTTACATATGTGGAACTGTAATTTTATTTTGAATGTTATTTGAGGGAATATATTATGGAGCCATGAAACAAAAAACGGGTTATACGGTGTTCAGATATGCATATTGCGTAAATCGCAATAAACGCCATTATTGAGCTCATTATTTCATAAAAAGTTTCAATTAATTATTGCGTAATAAATACGCCAATTGTTATAATATTGAGTAAAACTTAAAATACTGCATTCTCATAAATATGTTCAGCGCGTTTATTACAATTATCTGAACACTTTCTGTTGATATTTAACAACTCGAATATCAACAATGACAAAAAAAATTAAATAAAAACAATGTTGTTGAAACATCCAGCTATTTTGTTTACCAGCCGTCAAATGAATATTGAATAAGCAGCTGATCTGCTCATATTGTACGTCTGAACACTTAAAATATTGTACTCAATAAACCGAATATTGACTCAAAAAAAGTGCATATCTGAACATAGTATTAAAAATTCATTGTCAGAACATAACGTTCGGTATTTAAACTGGGAAAAATATAAAAATATATGGTACGGCTTCCGATTGAAAAAGTGATCTCTAGTATGCCCAGAAAAGTAGAAAAAGTAGTCCAGAAGAAAAGTGGATGTACTGGATATTAGTGTAACTATAATATTTTTTGAAACTTTTAAAGTCAAAAATATATACATAAATAGTTTCTTGCTTATTCGTTTTTCTTTAAATGTATCTATTATTTTGAACACCAAAATTACTAACATTGTAATCGAATGGCCTTATTTTAAGAAAATGCTTTATTTTTTGCCTTATTGTGCATTTTACTTTTTTTAAATTATCCAATTAAAAAATTACTTTTTTTTCTCTCTAATAAGATACTCTGGGTTGTATGTATCTATTATTTTGAACATATGTGTATGTATACTTTGACAACGTCTGCTGATTTGTTTATTTATGGATAAACATAAAATTGATAAAAAAAATAGGTGGGCATCAACAGAAATATAAAAAAATTTTCGAAAAAAGCAATTATTCACAGACGCTGCCCAGTGAAAGTGACAAACGAACAGGATTACTTTGATAAATGAATTAATCAGGTGAATTTTTCACTTGCATGAATTCTTATTTCCTTTGAAATCATGCATACGCATATTATAATTTTAGTAATATTACGCAAGTGCTGCGTGTTATTGCTGCTGTTGTTGGGTGTGGGGGACGTTTTTTAAAAGTCTTTCATTTACACATGTTCTGTTTTTATTCTATGCTTCGAAGACGGCTACTGGCGACAATACCACTCTTAAATAGATCTGGACAGCATCGTAACTGAAATAAAAGTCATTTAAATTTCAGCAAAATTAAGTTAATGAAATATAGAATAAAACTACTGTCGGTTTTTTTTAGAAGAGATGCACCATTATCGGAAATATCTATCTTGGAATACAATCTTTAAGCAAAACACATAAAATAAATAAATAAAAAAATAATTAAATATTAAAAAAAATTAATTCTTTTACTTTCACAGTGTATAATCCAACAGTATACATATTAATCAGTGTTGAAAAGTTCAGTACTTTTTTCAGCATTTTTTCATTTCAAAAATACCGCAGTACCCCCGCAACGCTTTCAGTACTTTTTTATTATTGCATATTTTAAGACTTGTGCATTTTAACTATTAATGCGTTAGCATTGTGCTCAACGTAATGCTAAAGGCAGAATTAGACTTTAGCCGCGATTAGCCAAACGTTCACGGAACGCACATTCACTTCTAGAACACGAAAAGCAATGAAAACGCTTGCCAAACCGTAATGTAATTTCGGTAAGCATTTGCATTGCTCTTCATATACTAAAAACTAACGTATGTCACATTACGTTCCATCGACGTTTGACTAAAAGGGGCTTTTACGTTCCGAATTAGCTATTTTTGTGTTGTATGTGAGGAAAACGAATAAGTCGTTAGTTTTTCTGTTCCATGCCGTATGTGTACTAAATATAAATAAATAAATAGTCTAGTAGGTAGTGTGCTGGCTTAGTAGACGTGAGCCTATGGTTCAATCTCTCTGTCCCCATCAAAATGAAATACGAAAAAATATTTCTCCGGCGACTTCCTTCTGGCAAAAACTCTGAGAGTAAATAAAATTGTCATGACGAAGTTTCTCAAAAATCTGTGGTTCGGAGTCGACTTTAAGCAGTAGGTCCCGCTACTCATGTATAAGTGCAGTGAGAAATTAGGTCATAATCCTAATGGAAGGGTAATAATGAACAATATGTACATATGTATTTTTTTTACAAAAGTACCATTTGATGCAAAAAAGTACCCCTTTAGTTACAGTTCAGTATAGTTTCAAAATTTCAGTTCTGCAACATTAATATAAATATATGTATGTCAAGTGTTTTTCTAATACTGTATAGCAACGCTACCTTTCCATCTATTTATATTTACATTTATTTTCGATATAGCAACTATTAGAACTTTACTATAATTGATATTATTTTGGTAATCTCTCCCTGTAATTTGAACTTAATATATCCCTAAGTATCGTATTCCTAATACGGAAAGATTCCGTATGACATTAAGTGTTCATTCTTTGTTTACAATAATAAAAAAATTAAAAACAAATTTTTATTTAAATCATATTTATATATAAATAACATATATGTGTTACAAAATGTAATATATATTATTACGTATTTTTAACGATTAAATGTTAAACAAACGTATTTAAACATGATTTTGAATTCAGCTTAACAATATTTACTTTATAAAAAAAAGTAAACATAGTGATAAAGTATAAGTTCTAAGTGCAGATGGAAATTAGAAGAATTTACTTCAAATTCAATAAATGACGGCAGCCAAACATTAAAAAGCGAATAATTAATCAGAATACAATTAAGTGGAACCGTTTAATTTTAACATCATTTCCGACTTTATCTAGTTCGTAACTAAGGCTAAACGGATTCTATTGTATATTTCGAACTCGAAATAATAGAAATTGTTTTTGAACAGGTTTTGATTGCTGTACTAAACACCAAAATTAATTCCTTTCAGTTTATCAAATCTTAAACGCAGACAGTTAATCATTTCCAAGTAGGCCGATTTTAAATGTACATAAAGTTATCAGAATTTCTTTTTTTCACTTTCACTTTTTTCTTAAAAAGTAAATCAAAAATATTCACACGTGTTATGTGGTGTGTCCGCAAAATGCACGATTTTTGGTTTCTTTGTTTGGATGACAGTTGTAAGTGTTTAAGGTCTTATTATCATACGTGAAGCAATAATAGACTATGAATTTAGAAATAACCACTAACAGGGTAAGGAGAGTCGAGAAATTATCTAGCAAGAAAAAAATTTGTAGAAGTGTATTTTCCTAATATTTTTTAACATTTTAAAAACATTTAAAATATGAGTTCGTTGATTGCGAACAAAATAAAAATAAATTGGTATTTAGCTTCAATTAAATTCTTTATTGTTCTCACTGCTTTTGTGTGCCACTGTTTACAACTTGACGAATACAACAATAATAGCTTGTTCGCCATTCTTCTTTGCTTACAGCGCAGATATTTTCAAAGAAGATTTTCAAACCGGGACTGCTCTCTTCACACGCAAAGCGTCTTCACACAAGACTGACTGAATTCTTACTATTCGTTGCCTGCTTTGTCTTGCCTTTTTATATGCTCATGTAAACAGTCTGATGAGTCAAACGTTCGTGGTTTCGCCTTCTCGAAGACTCTACCGCAACTTCATTGTTGTTTATATATTTTGTTCACTTTCCTTTTGTTGCGTTCGCTTACTTGTCTATCCACTTTGCCTTCATACTGATGTTATTGGTTTACTTGTAACAAGTTCGTTGTATTTGTTTTTGTAACTTTTGTTTATCGTTGTAATGTTAAACGATAGTACACCGTTTCTATTTTCGTAACAATATTTTATTAAATTAAGTGATGAAAGTTATAACTGGGCGAAAAGAATAAAAATATATCGTCGAGAATTAAAAAGGATCGCATGCTGTAAAATATGTTTTTCAACTAAATTTCTTTATTTATAATGTTTATATAATTTCAAAATTTTTCGGTAATATTTACTTAATCCTAACTGTTCAATGAGATTCTGCAACTCCATTGCTTATTTGCATAATTAATTTTTATATTCCAACACCTTCAATGCTAATGCTAATGTATTCATATCATTTAGTACAGTATTATAATTCAATTCAATACTATTAAATATGAAAATAAATACAAAAATAATGCATAAAACAATAAACATAAAATATACACGTATACACAAGATAATAGATACACCTTATTCAAAAATATTAAAGTAACGGAAGCTATGAAAATTTCCACGTAAACGTAGCTTGTTCTGTTTTGTTACAGTTCCATTTAGTCACATCTTTAAAACGGAACATTTGGCAAGTACATGTATTTATTTAAATACTAGCTGTACCCTGCGCACGTTGCCGCGCCACCAGCTAAAATAAATTTGAAGGAAAGACATTACATAAATATCCAATTTATTTTTAATCGTTTTATTAATTTTGTTTCCCGTTGTCCAGATGATTCAGACGAACAGGTCTGAGTAGTACGCATTCGATCAGTTTCTAATCTCCCTTCTCGTTGTTCAAGTGATTCATGCGAATGGGTCGCAGAGGCATGTCCGCGAAGATTATCCAGTCTCAATGCTCGTTGCTCGTTTGATTCTGAGGCTCGTAATGCTCTTTTTTCCGTGCTTGAGGTGTTGGTCGACCAATTGCTTATCAATCATTTTGAACAATTTTCAGTGGCGCCATCTATCGGAAATTAATCGCACCAACTTTGAAACCTCCGTCGACTCATGCGCAACAACTTTGCTAAAGATCATAGCATGATCAATTGCATAGTTTACGATTTAAAACATTTTTAGTAATTTTCAGTGGCGCCACCTGTAGGAAATAGGTCATACCAACTTAGAAACCTTCCCGGCTCATGCGCAACAACAAACACACATTCATTTTTATATTCACATTCTTATATTCTTATTCTTATACTTTATTTTCTTTGGTTTTATACATCAGGAATCATAGATAGCATACTTAAGGAGTAACTATGCGTATGAGTAATATATTTCAAATGCAATTAAATATTAATTACTAGCTAATACCCGGTGTGCTTCGCTACCCCCATCGAAATTAAATATGTACATAATAATTAAAAAAATTTTTATTTAGTAATTAAACTATGCAATTTTTCTTAAAGGTTTATTCTAATTTCATTTGATGACAATATATTTCATTTAAATTCTAAAATAATACATTAATGAGCTATTTATTTCTTACTTACTTACTTTTTTAGATTAAGTCCACAAACTTGCAAGGACTGACCTTGAGCTCTATTAATTGTCATTGCAAATGCTAGGCGAATAGGAAATTGAAGGCGCTTGAAATCGAATGGCATCTCCGATGTGGTCATACGACGTGGCGGCAATACATCAGTTTCCTTAAACTTTCCAGTTATAATGGTCGTTCATCACTTTTTATTGTTAGTTGAGTGCCATTACAAAGTGGTGGAGGGTCAATATATCTAAGTAAAATAATGTGAACACCGTTTTTTTATAAGTTCTTAGATTCCCATCGATCTTGTTGAGAATATTGCTGTTGGTGGAATTAACGTCAATATTTTTGGATGCCAGTAACGCACGTTCATATAACCATTGCATATTTTTTAAATTTTGCACGATATTGGGAAATATACAATTTATTAATTCTTCTTTGGATTGTGTCATTCTGCAAAAGTCTGAAGGAAATTTTATATACTTTGTTGTAGGAGCCATTGGAATTCTTCCGTTACCTAAATCAAGCAATTTTTTGGAAAAAGTTGAAGCTGAAGCATCACGTTCCAACTGAACACGCATATTAGTAGTTAACTTTGGAGTGTGAACATGTCGCCAAAGGTGTTTCATTTTTGTACATGAGTGCATTGCAATATTGGCAAACTCGTCGATTCACCACCATTCGTTTACGATTTTGTTCTCGACGCAAATCATATTGCTCTATACTTACTGCTGCTCTTCTTGTTGATGTTCGAATCCTGTGACTTTCTACTCGTGATTCATGTTGGACTTCTTTTTCATTAGCTCGTGATGCTGTGGTACGATTTTGCTGGCTTTGTAGCCGACCTTCATGTTCCAAAGGTGTCTCGGTAGCTCGTGCGGTTGTCGCATGTTGTCGAAGACCTTCAAGACGTCCTTCACGTTCTGAAGGCGTTTCTGTGGCTCGTGATGTTTCGGTACGATTTCGTTGGCTTTGTATCCGACCTTCAAGTTCCAACGATGTCTGCGGTAGGGGCATGTTGTCGAATACCTTCAAGACATCTTTCGTGTTCTGACGGCGTTTCAGAAGCTCGTGCTAAAGAGGTAAGATTTCGTTGACTTTTAAGGCACTCTTGGCTTTCTGAAGGTGTTTCAGTAGCTCTTGATGGTGTGGCACGTTGTCGTAGGCCTTCAAGGCGTTCTTCGCGTTGTGATGGCGTTCCGGCTCTAAAGGTTGAAACTCTTTTCAGTCCTGAGGCGACTTTCACGCTCTTCCGAACTTTCATTTGCTCTCTGGGATTGCAAACGCAATGCATTTTCAGTGCTTCTGGAAAGGGATACTTTTATTGGGGGCATTTTTATAAATTGTTGCAAAATAAATGTCACTCAAATAACGTTTAACTTGATTAAAATCAAAGATTCAACTGAATTCCAAAACCGAATGCGTGTTATACATATGTATTCCTTTATATTTTACCTAATATGAATAGGTAAAAAATCGGTTCAGGTCATGAACCTTTTGAAAAAGAAATTAAGGTTATTAAAATTTAACAAATAATTGTGTTGGCGTCAGTCACAGGTAATTTTTTTGATGAGTTTTGCAACTACTTATTTTATTTGGGAACAATATTGAATGTTTACATTTTATTACTTAGGAAATTAAAAGTAATGAATGAAAATATTACTCCCTATCGTTACATGCCCATTCATCGCCCAATAGAATGCTGATTACAAAATTTACCTAATGTGGTTTTCAAGATATGCGACAAATAAATACTATTTTTATTAGTTACCCATTTTTAAAAGTAAACAATAATATAACTATTACATTTATATATGTGTATGTATATGAGATCAATATATAAATATTATGCATTTTAGTACTTACTCTGTACATGAGTTGAAAATTTCAAACTCAATCATTTACCTTACTATTGCATATTTCAAGATATAATAATTTCCACACTCACTAATCAGAGAGGCACCACCTTCCTGAAGTTGGAATACAAAATTGGAGACTCTAGCTTTTATAGTTTTCTAGATATACAGATTTTAATAATTAGTTCATGCTTGATCGCCCATTTTTAACAAAAATATTGATATTGAACCTTTAGATATTAGTACAAAATTGGAGAGTCTAACTGTTATTTTTCTTCATATGGGAGGTGACACGACCGCTTTTGTTGAACTCCCTATTTTTGTCCAGAATATTTATATTTAAACTAAAGTTACTCGTACAAAAACTGGGGACTCTAGCTGTTAGAGTTTTTCAGATATACAGATTTTCGTATTTACTTTATATGGGAGGTGCCAAGCCCACTATTGTTAGTTCGCCATTTTTGTCCAAAATATTTATATTAAAACTGTAGTTACTTGTACAAAATTTGAGGTATCTTGCTGATATAGTTTTTCCAACATACACATTTTGTTATTATCTTACAATAGTAGGTACTGTAGTATATGTGGTAGTGGCACCTCGCTCATTTGAAATATCAACATAAAAAGTAGCCTATAACTCTTTCCGGAAGATACTGTGAACATTTTAGGAATATCGGTTCAGCCGTTTAGTCGTCTATAAACTTCAAACATACAAACAAACGCACATTCATTTTTATATATATAGGTGATTTCCGAGATATAAGAAGTTTTACATTTAATTCATATGGGAAGTACCACGCCCACTTTTCCTAGTCAGCCCATTTTTGCCTAAAATATTCATATTGATACTAAAGTGGATTCGACAAAATTTTAGGACTCTAACTGTTATATTTTCTTAGATATAATAATTTAATATTTTTTATATTGGAGGTGACACACCCACTATAGCCAATCCGCCCATTTTGTTTATATATACGTCAAAGTCGTCCATACAAAATTCGCAGTTTATGAGATATGCGACGTTAAATACTTATTGAATATGTGGGCGTAGCACCTCGCGTTCTTGACAAAAAGTAGCCTATAGTTCCTTCCAGATATACAGGAAGGTACTGTCAAAACTTCAAGAAAATCGGTCCAGCCGTTTAGCCGTCTATAGACTTCAAACAAACAAACCCACAAACAAATAAACACACATTCATTTTTGTTTATATAGATGTAAAATTCATTAAAAAAAACTACATATGTGATGTATAAGTGATATCCAATTCCATTAAGTTTTAGCAAAGAATATGGATATAAAGAATACGCATTATGTAAAAGTAGCATTACGACCCGCTCTCACCAAAATCTTTTTAAAAAATCATTTCTTGATGAGGGGGGCGGAAGACGGAAGGAAAATAAACACAAACAAACAGCGTAACAATGTGTTGCTCTCATCATGAGATCGTAAAAATGCATTCAATTGCTTGTCAGCTTCTAAAGGAGAATGTTCATGTCGCTTTTTTCAGACTTCAATTTTACACCCAAAGAAATATTACAGTATGATTCACTAATATCAATGAGAAATGATTTAGATTTTTGGAAGAATACTTGCCAAGTTAAATACGGTGTTTTTAGGTTTTTAACGCAGTACAATTGTTCTATACTTTTCGCTCACATATATGTACATATTATTGGGTTAATAAGTAGATTTGAAAATATTACTAACAATTTTCCTCTGGGTTAAATATGCCTCTCATAATTTTTCTCATGTTCTCTTTGTGCCGACGTCTGAGAATAAGTGATTGGAGAACAGTGTTGCCTTTTTTTGGTTATTTCTAACCAAAATTGGTTATTTTTTTGATCAATGTGTAGATGTGTAGATTTTTTTGGTTTTGGTTATTTTTCTTTCTTATAAGAAAAGCTATTTTTTGTTTCTTTTTTTATTAATTATAATTTAAACTTGAAAAAAATAAATAAAACAAAAGTCTACGAATTTAATTTTGGTTATATTTTTTCTTATTTGGTGAATTTTTCACAAATGTTGGTTACAAAATTTTTTTCTTTCCCTTCTATCTTTCCCCCCGCGTCGTTCTTTACACTTTATTTTCTTTGGTTTTATACATCAAGAATCACAGATAGCATACTTGTAGGGGTAACTACTATGCGTATGAGTAATATATTTCAAATGCAATTAAATATTAAATATGTAGTATGTAGCATACGTTGGCATGGCCCCTCTCTCATTTGGAATATCAACATAAAAAGTAGCCTATAACTCCTTCCAGACATACAGGAAGATACTGTGAAAATTTCAAGAAATTCGGTTCAGCCGTTTAATCGTCTATAAACTTCAGACATACAAACATACAAACAAACACACATTCATTTTTATATATAAGATGTAGTATGTAGTATACATGGGCATGGCCCCTCGCTCATTTGGAATATCAACATAAAAAGTAGCCTATAACTCCTTCCAGACATACGGGAAGATACTGTGAAAATTTCAAGAAAATCGGTTTAGCCGTTTAGTCGTCTATAAACTTCAAACATACAAACATACAATCAAACACACATTAATTTTTATATATAAGATAAAAAAGGAAAATTCCGGTAAACCCATAAAAATTATTGATCATAATAATAAATACACTACACCTGTTTACAGTTTGTTCATAGTCAATTAAATTTTTGTGTTATTTTACTTTGTGTTTATGTGAAACGATAAGAGTAATTATATTTTAATAAAAAATTATTTAAAAATCAACAAATATTTTAAAGAAAATGGGAGAAAATTATTATTATACTGAAGTAGAGAAAAAAGCTGTTTAAACCATCGGAAAATCATAGAGAGAAGTAGCGAAGCGCTTGGGAAGGTCTTTACATTTTGTGCAAACTGCTTTAAGCAAAAAACGAACGAAAGAATCTCGTGCCGACCAAAGAAAACCAGCCCCGAAATTGACGGACGGATAATCATATAATTAATCGTGTAAATTACCCTTTGAAGGCAATTTCTGGTAAGATATTTATTGAAATTTGTCATATCTTTTTCGGACCAAAGTAGATGCGTTATATATGCAGTGGTGGCCACGAATTTAAGACACGACATATGACTGACTTATTTGTATTAGTTTTTACATTTTATCGAAAAAATTATGGGTCCATGATATTTTTTTTAAGGCTTTTGCAATGTTATGAAGACAAATTAATAATATTTTCTTACCTATATTCGGTTAAAAAATTTTATTTACATATTATATGCATAAACACAAGTTTTATCCTGGTCACGAATTGAAGACATAGGCATAATATAACACTATTCTCTAAATTAAGCTCAGCTTAATAAAAAAAAACCTAGTATTTAGAAATCCTTTATTTTTCATCACAGCAGCACATCTCCCGGGTAAACTTTCGACTAATGCCACATAACGTTACTTTGGAATTGCATACCAAACCCTTCGGATTTCTTCCCACAAATCGCTTGAATTCTTTGGTTTAACTGTTCGTACATATTCCTCAACATCATTTCACAGGTTCTCAATTCGATTGAGGTCCGGGGATTGAGCTGGCCATTTAAGAACAATGATATCGTTTTCCTCTAAGCAACTCTTCACTAGACGTGAAATGTGCTTAGGGTCATTATCATGCATAAATTTCTATATTAGAGGCATGTTGTCTTCAGCGAATGGTATCATTGTGTCTGTTACAATATTTTTGTAAACATGGTGGTCCATTTTAGAATTTATATTGTAAATGGGACCTACACCATGCCAGGAAAATGCTGCCCACACCATCACATTTCCACCACCATGTCTGACCGTTTTTAGGGTGTACTTTGGATGATGCTCCAGGTTTTGAGGGCGCCATACGTACCGCTTTCCATCAGAGCCGAAGCGGCAAAACTTCGACTCGTCGCTCCAAAGAATATTTTTCCAAAATATCATGGGTTTCTTGAGATGTTCTCTCGAAAACCCTAGTCGGGCTTTGATATTTTTTTTTGACACAAGTGGTTTACGTTGTGCAATACACCCACGCAAGTTTTTTCATTTAATCGTCTTATTATTGTCCTAGACGAAATATTAATGCGAAAATCCGATGCAATGTTATTTTTTATTTTAGTTGAGCTCGCGAAAGGATTACTAGCAGCTACTCTATAAATTAAAATATCCTCCCTGGGTGTAGTTTTTCGGGCTCTCGGTTGCTG
Organism: Sarcophaga rosellei; assembly: GCA_930367235.1. NCBI lineage: Eukaryota > Metazoa > Arthropoda > Insecta > Diptera > Sarcophagidae > Sarcophaga > Sarcophaga rosellei. The sequence goes on along the minus strand of OV884020.1, from coordinate 28,476,210 downwards.
TTTGATATTTTTGGGTGGTACCATGTTGCTTGATGTGTTCCATCGCGTTGTAGATCTTGCATCTAAAACATTTAAGCAGCATGGATATCTCTATTACTGTTTTTCCAGCAGATTTTAGTTGTTGGATCAGTTTTCGCTCGGCATCGGAACTCCAAGTACCTCTGGCCATTTCTAATTAAATATTTCGATGTATTTCAACATAAAATAATAAAAACATTCGTTACTCACCGTTTAGCTTAAAAAAACACAAAAAAAAATTGCTTAAAAATCAGAAAATTCTGAAATGTCTTAAATTCGTGGCGAGTTTCAAATACTCGTTTTTACATTAATATGATTAAAAAGCAACAAAATGTAAGAAGAAAAAAAAAAGAAAATAACGGTACTTTTTCTTAACATTACAGGAAAAATAAAGAATATCTTATTTGATATTACAGGGTTGTCAAAATTATCACAAATAAGTCAGTCATATGTCGTGTCTTAAATTCGTGGCCACCACTGTATATTAGACTATGAACACAATCCCTACATTTTTGCACTGATTAGCAGGTTCAATGTAGAGTAAATTTGTATCATAATCCAGAGTTAGATCGCACCGATTTGAGACGATTGGTACGAAGAATAATTATTCGCAGTCTACTTTCTAATCCTAGCCATTGTTCAAATGGAACGAATAGAGATAGATGTAAGTTGCCATGCGAATTTTATTACAGCATGTAAATCAAAAACAGAAATTTTAAATAGGAATTCCATTATCGATCTCAACAATTTCCAGATTCAGGGAAGATGAAATAATATAGGGTGTTTTTATAGAGGTATAGAACTTTAAGTTGCAATAAAACAACGATGGATTATTCGATTGACATGAATTTTATTTATCCGAAAGATAATCTTGTGGCATTACATTTTAAATATGATTTCTGGCATATGGCCGCCACGGCTGGCGCGCGTGCATTCCAATCTGGACGTCCAATTTTCGATGACTTTTTCCAACATTTGTGGCCGTTTATCGGCAATAACACGGCGAATGTTGTCTTACAAATGGTCAGGCGTTTGTGGCTTTACCGCATAGACCAATGACTTTACATAGCCCCACAGAAAGTAGTCTAGCGGTGTTAAATCACAAGATCTTGGAGGCCAATTCACAGGTCCAAAACGTGAAATTAGGCGGTCACCAAACGTGTCTTTCAATAAATCGAAATAAAATTGCACTATTTGCAAGCGTTGTTCAGGTGTGAGTCTATTCATGATGAATTGCCAAACCAAACTGAGAATAAATCACTTGACAGCTGTTAAATCGGTCGCCATCTTGAAAAGTAATGCCAACTTAAAGTTCTATACCTCTATAAAAAACACCCTTTATATATAATTTGTATTTAAATTTTAGATTTAGATTTTTTTTAATTACTAAAAATTTTAAATTTTTCTCCGTATACTGCGTACCCTAATTACATTAAATACAATTATGGTATTCACTTTATAATTTGTTAATTCAAATTATCTAAAAGCGAAAAGTTGGTTTCACCCTGTAAATATATTTCCAGGGATATCGTGGTATTATAAAAGGAGAATTGAGTTTCCCTTTTTTCTTTCTTTCTTTTCTCTTGGACAAATTATTTAATAATAATTATGTATAGTGATATAAAGTAGACGTGTTTTAAAAGGGTTCTTAGCATTTTGTCAAATTTTGATTTATTTACATAAATACATACATACATAATTGGTCGTTACAACTTCAGTCAGTGTTACTACCTATCTTCTCACACCACTGATATTGTGTGAGTTAATTTTATACATGAGTGGCGGAACCTACAGTTTAAAGTCAACTCCGAACGACAGATTTTTGAGAAACTTTTCATAGCAATTTTATTTACTCTCAGAGCTTATGCCAGAAATCTGCTGAGAGGAAGTCGCCGAAGAAATATTTTTTCATATTTTCGTTTTAATGTTTGACCTGGGGTTCAAACAAAGGCCAACACAGTACCTACTAGACTACTTACCACATTTATGTTCGTAAAGCCGTTTAAACATAAAATGTATCACCAAACGATTTGTGTGCAAAAGTGATGAACCCTTATTGGCAAAAAAAAACCCACAATTTAAAAAAAAAAAAATTGCTTCACTTTTCGTACGTATTTAACAAAATTTGGGAATTTGGTGAATAAGCGCTTCATTAATACGCCAGTCTTGAAAAATTCAGTACTTATGTCTTTGGCTTTTAAACTTTGAATGCATTAGCAACGTTTGCTAAAGATAGAATTAATTTAGCCCCGATTAGCCAAACGTACACGGAACATATGTCCGTTTTTAGAATACGAAAAGCAATGAGAACACTTGCCGAACCGTAATGTAATTTCGATGAGCATTTACGTTGCTCTTCATGTGCTACAAACGAACATCGACATTTGACTAAATGGGTCGTTTACGTTATGTTACGCTCAGAAACAACAGTTTTTGTTTTGCATGTGCGGAACACCTATAAGTCGTTAGTTTTTCTGTTTCGTTCCGTACGTAGTATTCGATTCTATTCTATTCTATACACTACCGTAGGTAGTGTACGGGCTTACTTGATATGAGCCTGCGCTTCATAACCCACGTCAGCCATCTCCAACATAACGAAAAATTAAGAAAATATTCCTTCGGCAATCTCATTCTGTCAAAAACTCTCAGACTAAATAAAATTGCCATGAGAAAGCTTCTCAAAAATCTGTCGTGCAGGGTCGACTTTAAACTGTCGGTCCCACCACTCATGTATGAAATTAACACACACAAATAAGTGGCTGAGAAGCTAGGTCATAATCCTGATTGAAAGGTTGTATGTATGTATTTTTTTTTTACAAAAGTTCCATTTGATGCGAAAAAGTAAACTTTCAGTTATAGTTCAGTATCATTTTAAAATTTCAATTTTGCAACACTGTAATACACTAAAAAGCATCAGCTGTCCTTATTTTGCAATATACTCGTAAATTATCATACATGGGCTTACTGCATTATAATTCTAATGCATTAAGCTTTTCAGTATTCAGTAAATGTTTACTGATTACTGAAAAAAAAATCAGTATTCAGAAAAATTTTACATGTTAGTGGAATCATTTTCTGGAAAAATTGCCTACAGTTCAAGGATTCGAATAAAATTTGCTCTGTTCAATAAGCTGAATTATTAACAATTGTTACTGGAAAAGCATTCATTAACTCAAAAAACTTGCAAGAAGAACAAAAAACTAAAATTGTCAACATTTTTTATCGTTGCAAATTATTCAAGTTCTATTTTGAATTATCTTTTGTTTACATTATTGTCAGAACAATTTAAAATCAAAATATTTTACAATATTGACTAATCAAAAATTATACATTTACCTTTTTTTACAAGTTTTTATTAATAAAGTTTTCATTTACTACAGTATTCCACGGTTAAATACCTCACTAATAAATCCAAATCTTTTCGGGTATTTCTCCGGGGAAGGCATTTAAACGTCCACGTTTATTTACCCCACAGGAGCAATTATACGAACACGCTTAAATACATTTTAAAGAGTAATTATCCGAATACCCATACATTTCGTATTGATAGGCAGCAATTAAATAAAAAACCAGAATTATAATTCAACTAAAACTTTTTATTAAGTAAAAATTAATGTTACAGAAGAAGTAAAACAATAAAACAAAGGCATTTCACAAAACGATAATTTAAATTTGAATAATTTTACCACAAAATTTATATTTTCACTTATTTTCGAAAACTAATCGAACAAGTGTCAATTTAACAGGTGCTTTAACGAAGTTCTTGCACAGTTGTAAAAAAGGTACTTTGGGTAGAAAAACGATTTTAAATCAACGAATATGCCAGTGTTGGGAAAAAATTTTTGAGGTAAATACCCGAATTGGGTATTTAAGCGAAAGTTATTAAACCGTGGGATTTTGTTTCAAAGTGTATAAAGGTAAATAAACGAAAAAGGTAATTATGCGTAGGGTATTTAACCGTGGTATACTGTATATAGTTTTTGATGATTTAAAATAGAAATTTTCCATATTTTTTTATATTCACTCTCTTAATAGGAATTTAATGAACATACTTAAAAAAAAATTTTTTTCAAATACACTAAATTTTTATTAGTGTCCACCGTTAGATTTTCTTAAGACCAAAATTTCAAAATTTGCATCGCTGAGTTTCTGCCTTCTTGAACGATTTACAATTCCGAATGTAAATAATCGAAGGAAAATAATCGATCTATAGGGGCGGACGGGGGCAATGGGGTATTGTATTTAAGAAACAAATTTTTTATTGCAATGTGAGTCTTAAAGCACTTAGTCGTCGTGTCTTTTTCGGCCAGGTAAAGAATGGTTTCTTGTAGATAATTTCCCGATTCACTGGAAACACACGGTACACTAACATTTGTTTGAAAGAAGTAAATAGATTTACAAATACATTAAAACAAATATTTAAATATAAAATAAGTAAATATAAAAACTATACCATCGCATTATTCCCTAAAATCAAAAAATGAGATTTGCGGTTTTTGTGGTAAAACACGAGTTTCAGCAATCGGGTACTTTGTCATATTTTATTACGTAATTATTAAACATTTTCTTCACCTCATCTTCTGATTGTTCTGTTGCAGTTTCTAAAAGAGTTTTTAGAAATCTTAATTTTATTTCTGGAACAGAAATAGCTGCAATAATAGCATCCCAAGCATCAGGCTGAATTAAAAAATATTTATCAAATCTTCTGAGTAAAGCCTCTTGCATTTTGGCGCATACTTCACCTTAAAACTTAAAGTTTGACACCTCAAAACGCTTAAGTTTTATTCTGAAAAAGGCTATAGTTGGGACGAAGTATCCAAAATACATTGTATTTTCTCCCTGAAGGAAATCCACCGCCTCTGCTATAGGCCCCATAAGTTTAATATATTCCTCCAAGCATTCCAGTTCATCACAAAGAATTGTAGGAATTTTTAAACGAAAGCACAATTCCGGCAAATTTGTTATGTGATCTAACAACTTCTTAACGGAATCGTACAGAGAGTTCCACCTTGTTATACATGGAGTTATTAAGTTTGCACTTAAAACTGCATTGATAACCTCTGCAGTCTTTGGTCTATTGCACTTATTCCAAAGCTGTGTGCATCTAAATAGAAAACAATGATATGGACGTAAAAAGCCTGCAATGAAGTAAATTTTACGTGTTGAAAGATCTTTTATGAACAGCTTCTACATCAGAAGATGGAATTCATAATTTTGTTAAAATCCGTTGTCCAAAAGATTTAAAGTGTGACTTGCACATGGAAAATGCTTTTAAAGTTTTGCGTCCACCGCGCGAAACTGAATGCCTGAAACATCCATCGACTCATCCATTTCGGAGCCTGAATCAGACTCCTCATCACTATCAAATTCATTAATAGCTCCTAAATTCAAGAAAATCAACAGATTTAATATTATATTATTTATTAAATAAGTAATCATTTTCTCAAATCAACTCCAAACTCTTTAAAAGCTTTGATAAAATTTGAACCATTGTCAGTTATGGTATAAATAAATTTTTTACTGGCAGTTTATATTGTTTGTTTATATTACAAATCATTTTTGTTACGCGGCCAAAAAGACGGGTTCCCTTAAACCTTCGGCAAGCCAGTGCTGCAGATTTTCTTTCAAAATTGTTAGCATCTAACCAACGGCAAGTGTATCTAAAGAACGATTTTTTCCCACTTGACCACACATAAGCTGTTGTACATACGTACTCAATTTTCTCCAAGTCATTAGAGAGTTTTTCAACATATGGCTCTCTGAAAGTAACCTCGTAATTGTACGCCTGCTAGGAATACTGTTGGCTGGAAATAATGTTTTAAGACTTCGTTCTTCGACAATGGAGATTGGAGATGCAGTTTGACAAATAAAACCATTTGTCATTTACGACCTGTATTTTGTCTTTTTTCTTCCTTTTTTGATTTGAAAGTATTGAATTTTAGAGGATGTTCATTTTTCAAATGTTTTATAAAATTGGAGCTTACACGCAGAGATCCTCTTACCGCACATTTTTTTTGATGAGGTGTTGAATTCATCTACATTTAAAAAAGAAAGAAATGTAGTAATTGTATATAACATTGACATTAAAGTTATAACATTTTTTTTGGACAAAAAACATCGAAAAATTGTAATTAACCCTAAAACGTAAATATATTTTTACATTAATATAAAATTTCCGTAATTTATGAATACAGTGGACGTCCAGTAGTACGAACACTCTTTGTTACGAATTTCCAATATGGCAAAATTTTTGCATTGACTACTCTATAGTACGAAAGATGGGCATTTTTTCTATTCGATAGTACGAATGGTGGTTTGTTATAAGAATTAGAGAGAATTATAAGAGGTAGAGACATTTTTTGTGAGAAGCTAGGCCGTAATCCTGACTGAAGGGTTGTAATGGCCAATTATGTACGTATGTATGCAGAGACATTTTTAAAAGAAAAAACTGCCAATTAAGGCTCTTCTAATATTAGACAACGCTCCAAGTCATCCACCGGCAGATGAACTGGTTCATGATGCTAAAGATGGACAGATTTGGATAATGTATATGCCCCCAATGTAACTCCACTAATACAGCCCATGGATCAGAATGCAATTACTGTCAAAAATTTTATCTTCCAACGAAAATTTAGAAACTTCCCTGAAACAAACCACTTTACTTGAAGGCGTTTCATTGGTTGCCTTAGCCTGGGAAAAAGTATCCAGTGATTTCATAAAGAAATGTTGAAAGAAAATTTTGGGCGATGACAATTTTGAAGACCAGGATGATATTCCACTATTAGTAGTGCGTGACAGCGAGGAGATAAGAACAATTTCCAAAATGTTCAATTTACTACATGCAAATTTTCCAAATTCACAATTTGATTTTCTTGATTTATTTGAATGGAATCTTGATGATCCAAGTGAAGAAATTGAATTGGATGATGATGTCCATGAGGATAATATTTTATTATGTATATATTATATTTTATATGTACATACTAGGGTGATCGATTATTCGACATATTTCAAAAACCGGTTTTCGAATACTTGAAATTTGAAAAAAACCGGTTGGAAATTTGAAAATTCAAAAAAACCGGTTAACCGGTTTTTTGTTTAATAATTTGAAAAATTTCCAAAAATTTATTTTCAATTTATTTTATTAAAAACAATAACAATAAACACATTTTTATTAAAATTCATTCAGAAAAAATACTTAAAAAGTAACAGTTTCTGTAAAAAAAATACTTGTACAATAATAATTTATGTAATTTTTTTGTTTTTAATCTGTTTTACTTATTAAAAACTTTAATAATTATAAAATATTTACATTTTTAATTTAAATTCATTTAATTTATAGTCGTTTTTACATTTCGTTTAATAAAACAAAGTTAACAATTATTAAAACAAAAATAAAAAATATTAAATATTTTTAAAAAATATACTATTTTCCAAAATATAACAAATTATCAATAATTAAATATATCATTTCATTTAATTGGTATTTGTTTCAAATTGTTATAATAAAAAACTAATTAAAGTTAATGAAAATGAGATCCATGTTTTCAAAGGGATATCTACACCACTAGTTGTAGTTTAGAATATAATAATTATAAATTAAGCATTTCCATTTTTAGTTCAGAAATTTTTAAATGAATTTAAGAGATTTCTGACTGTATGTATTTCAGAAATTTCAATTTGACATTACCATTTTTTTTTAATTGGTCAATTCACACAAGCCGTTGTATCGTTGTATTGATTGTATTGTTGGAAGAACATGCAACTGTGTATAATTGTTGTTGATAATTTTCATATAAAAATCCGATACACTTATATACATTTTTTTGATATGTTTGTTAAAGTTGTATTGGTTTCGTGCTATCAAATTGTGTGAATGAAAAAAATGTGTATATGTTTTATATACTATCAAATTTCTTGATTGCCACGAAATACACAATACAGCATAGCATTGAGCGTTCACAAACAAACAAATGTATTCAATACAACATATACGATACAAAGTTGTGTGAATTGCCCAAATGTTTCGAAAATTCTAAAATATAATTAGAAATTTATAAAATGCTTTTAAAAATGTCTCAATTTCAAAATGTTGAAATCCAGAAGAGCGTGATTTACGCATTTATATATTCGCAAAAACTGAGAAAACATTTTAAACCATTTAAATTTTAGAATTTTTGTATTAAATGTTAAAAAAAAAAGTAAACTTAAAAACCGGTTTTTATAAGCAAAAAAAACCGGTCTATTCGGTATTCGAAAAGTCAACATTTGGAAAAAACCGACAGCTGTAAAGTCAAAAAACCGGTTTTTCCTCCGGTTTTAAAACCGAGTTGATCACCCTAGTACATACATTAGTATGTTCTTTCATGTTTGTTTAAGTACAAAAAATGAAATCAAAAATATAAAAAATTTATATGTATGTATATATTAATAAAATCTAAATATTTTATTTGAATTATTTGAATTGGAACATAAAAATGCGTTGTTCAATAATACGAATTTTTCGGTACTACGAAAGGGCCTGACAATATATAATTCGTACTAGCGAACGTCGACTGTATATAGTTGATGCTATTTTGTGCGAAAATTGTGGGTAATAAAGAAAAACTGATATCAAATTCGGTTGTAACATCCTAAAATACATAAGATCATTTTTCTGAGTGTAATGATATTCAGTCTATAGAAAAATAAAAAAAATTCTCAGCTGAGATTTAAACCCGGGACTGTTTTTTACATAAAAATATAAATCATGTTACTTTGGAAAAATTAATATTTCACACGTTTTTAAAGAAAATATTGGGAATAATAAAGAATACTGCAAAACTTTCCTGAGCTGAGACTTGAACCTGAATACTCAGTTGTTTTTTATGTTTCCTAGTCTAGCTGCTTACTCTATGCTCTATCAATCCTTTTGCGAACACATTTTACTTAAAAATATATATTAACGTTATTTTGAAAAAAATAGTTTACACTTTTTTGTGGTATTTTCTCTTATAAAAAAAATTAATTTTAATAAATGAATTCTTTTCAAGTTTAAAAAAGTTTAATATCAAATTTTGTTAATACGTAATTATTAATTAAATAAAATTTTAAATTTCCGGATTTATTACGTGCTTTAGTTACTTTAGATTTATTCAAATAGTTTGTTAAACTAATTTTATTTTATTGTAACCATAATGTATTCTCATTATTTTTAAAATAACAAGTGTATATTCTTTTAACAAATAATTTTGAAATAATCAAGACTTTAATTTTTTTTTGTTAATTTTTTGAATAAATAAAATTAAGTGCTTAATTTGTTCCCACATTGCATGTTTCTCACTTACCTTTTCCACAATTTTAAAAACTTCTTCAGTAAATAGAATTGTATTAACACCAGTCAATTCATTAACATACAAATATTGGGATCCACTTAGAGTTTCATTTAAATCATTTTGTCCACAACTTGGAAGACTTTCTTCACAAGTAAAATCTGGATCTTTTATAGAATCATCACTATCAAAATCTGTTAAATCACTCATTTTTTATTTCGCACTTGGAATATAACACTTCAAATAGACTTTTGTATATGATTTAAATATATTTTTTTCACTTTGTAAGTAACGTCTAAAAATCTAAAGCTCTTAAGAGAAAATAATCTTTTAGTACAATTATCATCAGACTACATATTTTCATGAATCAACACACCGCATTAATTGCTTATCGGTATTCTAAAGATGAAATTGTTAATGCAAACGGGAGATAATTTTGATATTTTTGTCAAGATCGTGGTCTTTTGGTTGGAATGGAACCTCAGTAATCGACATCTGTATGTGCGGATGCGCACGATTTTGTAGAATACGTATAAAGTTTTGAATTAGGTAATCACGCCTGGACCGATCACTTCCTAGTAATTTTGACTATTACTTTTACGCAGTGGTGTTGTGCTAATTTTTTTTTAACGGAACGCGTATATATAATTATATAGACAGGGCCGATTCTGGGTAGGCGGCCGCTCTGTGCGGTCACATGTCCCAAAATTTACGTTCGTCGACAGGATCGGCCCTGTATATAGCATAAAAAGGAAACGAAAATCATTACGAATCCCATTTTGTGTATATATATGTTTATTACAATAATAGGAACGTTTAATAAAAATTAGTTAACAAATTATAAAATACATATAAAAATTCGTCAAAAATTATAAAAAAAAATCAGCAATTCTTTTTAATTTTTTTTTTTCAAAACTTCAGCCTATTCTGGTTATCAGAAGTCATCTTTAGTTCCGAAACGCGTTCCTGTCCAAAAAGGAAGTACCGGAACGACGTTCCGGAGCGTTCCGGCTCGGCAACACCACTGCTTTTACGCATGTGAAGTAGTATTTATTCCTAGAATCTCTTGATTTATAAATGGCGTTGACCGGATCTAAATAACTTACTTAGTTTTTAACATTTAAAGCATTATTTGTAATTCAATAAGAATGAAAATTTAATAAAGGATGTAATCAAAAAATCATTAGCTTTGTTAGGTATTGTAAAAGCTAAAAATATTGGTGTTTAGATATTTTATTAAGTTTATATGCATACGTACATATGTATATGTACATATATATGTATATTCTTAATAAAATACTCGCCATTTTATACTTTTTTTCTTTCATTCAGGTGACAACATCAGGTTCAACCACCCTAAATATTGATGTAAAATAAGAGTAACAAACAGCTAACGTACACACTCACTTAAATATTTAAATAGTTACACACACATCTACGTCTTGTATATTTTAGAGAACACAATTGAGAGTTGGTTGGGATTTTCTGTAACTGACGGGACCTCAAGACAAGAGCTGTGATTGTATACCATTATCGTTTTATTGTGTACTTTTGTCCTTTGGGAATAAATTAAATTCGACAGCATTCAAAAGGATAACTTTTTCTTGCACATCTTGTTACTCTACATTTTACATAAAAGTTTATCTTTTTTTGTTATTTATGTACATAAGTAACTATATGTTGAGATATACCCAGCAATTCATTGTATACATTTTACAATAGAGATGAGTGATGAACGTTTTGATTACTTTATTAGGGCCATTATTACAACTTGCCATTAAAGTGGGGTTTAGTTAAAGGAAACTTTAGCTAAAGTGAACTTCACAGTCACCTTTAATTTCTTTTCGATAACCTAATGAAAAAACGAAGTTATTTATCATTAGTAAACGAATTACAAAACTATTTCCTGTTGATAGTTATCATTACATATTGCTCGAAATTTTTTAAAACTAAAACAGAAATAGAATTTAACGAACATTACATAGATAACATACGACATCTTTTGAGGTATATGAAGCCACGCTCTCAAGCTTGGTTGCTCTTCATGTTAGATGCTGCTAAGATCTAAACATACAGTAAAGCCCTAATCGACTTCAGGGGAACCTATATAGGCGTTTAAAGGCCTCATGGAAGACTGCTTTACGCTAATTGGTATAAATCGGTCATAGTTTGTGAATACCAAAGCCTAAAACAATGGAATCCACAAAACCAACGTAGACTGGGTAAAGTCCGCATTTCTTGCTTAGTTCGCTTCTTAAAATGAGCTTCATCCGGAAAGATGATTTTTTTTGACAAAAGCCAATCGTTGGCCCATATAGCGTAGGATGGCCATGCGGCTTCAGCTCTTGAACCAATTAAACCAATTTCGCAAAATTCGACGTAAACTAGTGCGTGAAATGTTCAATTCTTGAGAACGATGACGAGTTGATGTTGATGGATGCTCACGCACACTTTCAGCCACAGCTTCATCTTGTCACATCAACAATAAAACCAGTTTCACGAACTTTAGCAATAAACTTGCGTATATCGGGCACAGTTGGCCCTTCTCTGTGACTAAAGTTTATACGACTAATATTATTCAGAAAAAACGTTTTAAGGAGTGGTAAATCCAAATTTAATCGACTTGACTCTAATTGGAAGAACAATGTGTGGCAACCACCGAAACGAGTTTTAAACCCATTCTATACTTTAAAGGCAACTAAACATAGAGGAGTTGTAGAACGATATACCATATCTGGGTCCAATCATAAAGAATGATTCCTTGATGGATCAACATTTATTTTATTTATTTATTTATTAATGAAATTTTGCCCAAATCCTGTACAACAAGATGAAAATCTTATATTTAAAGTACAGGAACGTAATATGTACATAATAATTAACATAATTTAGTAATGAATAATTGACTTAATAATAACAAGATATGTAGATAGAAGCAATTAGGGGAATAAGAACCAATAGAAAAAGAAGAAAAAAAAAAACAAATTTGCAAAATATATAAAGAGAAAAAAAATATTGGAACAAAAATTTCCTGAAGCTATTAGCGTTGGTGTTGCATTGCTGATGTTGTAGAAGAATGTTCCAGAGTCGAATAGCATGTAACATTTAACCAAACATATTGCATGGATTCATTTGATTCCATTGGCTCATGAAAGCTTGTATGTAAAATGAATGTTTATGAAAGATAATGATGATTGTAATGATAACACACCGCACGATTGCGCCAAGTAATTAAAGGACTAATAAATTGATATTATATAATGGCTAGCATAAAGCTCTAATTCCAATCCTATTCATGAAACGTGTTGAACAAAAACGACTAAAAGGTCTATGGAAAGTGGTTCGAGTAACATGGAATAACATACATGGAAATTTACAATTGAAGAATTGATTAGAGAGAAGGAGCGCCTCCACAAAATATTAAAAAAAATTAAATCCAAATGATGATTTTGTCCACCTTCAATCTGGGTGTGGTAATTAAGTGATCAAGGACATTTTTTAATGATTTAAAGTGTCATTTATTGTTAAATTCTTTTATTAAAGCACCCTTCACTCTATACATCGTTTCAGTACACCCCGCGGAATACATAACTGCTCTCAAATAAATATAAAAAATTATTTCATCTTTGTTTGTTGTTGGAAATATTTCAACTAATTATAAGACCACCCACCACTGTATATTTTAATAGCAAAACAAAAGATATGCCAAGTTTTACAAAAAAGTTTTATACTGAACAAAAGTTAGAATACAAAGTACAATAGAAAGAATATTTCTAACATTAAGAAAAAAAAAATTTATTTCTTGTTGGTCCGGATTCGCTGTGTGTAATAGCCTGAAGAATCTGAGGAATAGAAGGAACCAATTTTTCAATTTCGTCTGGCTTTTCTCAGATCTACTTTCAACGTATTCTTGCCAGTTACATGTTCCCTTCCTAATCTTCACTTGTCAAAAAATTCATAATTAAAAAAAAGATTTTTTCGGCTACTTCCTCCAAGCAAATTTCTGACAAAAATTCTAAGGGCCATTAGCACAACTTGCCGTTAACTAAAGGCAGGATTTTAACGGGCAGATAAATTGTTTTTCATTATTACGAGTACCCAATAAGATAGAAGCGAGCGTAAAGCTAAAGGGAGGATCATCCTACCTTTAACTTTTAAAGTTAAGTTAATGTTAGAACTTGCCATATTAAATATTATTTTCAATATGGCAACTTCAAATTTAAACAAATACAACAACAAAAAGAGGCCCGTCGTTGCCACTGCGTTAAAAAAACTTGTTTAATTGAACAGTTTATTGACATTGCTCCGGTACTGCCATATTTTTAAAAACGGTTAATTTTATTTTAGCTGTAAGTTGTAATAACGAAATCAAGTTAAAGGTAACTTTACAGTTCCCTTTAGCTAAAAGTACATTTAACTAAACCCAAGCTTAACGGCAAGTTGTAATAATGTCCCTGAGAGTAAATAAAAATTAACATGAAAAGTTGCCGAAAAATATCTTTCAGTCGGAGTCGACTTTAAACTGTAGGTCCTGTCAGTTATGGATGAGATTAACACACACAACATAAGTGGTGTGAGAAGCAAGGTTGTAATCCTGACTGAAGGGCTGTAATTAACAATTTTGTATGTATGTATACAAAGTATTAAGACAATGATTCTTTGAAAAATATGCTACAGTGCTTAATCGAACTTCGAAGTGCGCGGTCGTAAATCGTTTATTAGCGGACAGTAGTAATAACTTAAAAGTTCACATTACAAAACAACCAAAAAATATTATTTTTGTATTTGCCTTCTGTGTTCCTATTGCATTCATTCGCGGCGATAAGTACTTAAGCATACATAGGTAGCAATACTGCTATGGCCCCGGGGGCCAATTTAAAAAACATTAAAAAATCAAATATGAAGAGACAGAAAAGATCTCGAACTCTTCCAAAAGGTATGTTCTCGGACATACCTACCACATCTACAAACCGGTTCAGTGCCCTTGCAAATTTAAATGAAATGGAACTAGATCCAGTATCCAATATAAGTGAGGAAAAAAGAGTAAAACCACCACCATTCGTAGTAGACGACAAAATCTCTCTCAACGAACTAAAAGAGTTATTAGGTAAAGATACCTTATATAAGCGTACATCCATTGGTACAAAAGTTTTCCCACAAAGTATTGAATTGCACGAAAAATATAAAAAAATTTTACTGGAAAAAGAAATCGAATTTCATACCTTTAATTCAAAAGAGAACCGGCCGTATACAGTGTTCCTTTACGGACTTCCCAAAATAAGCATTGAGGATATAAAACAAGATATCCAAAGTTACAACCTAAATCCCTCTTCAATTACTGAAATCGATACAAAGCACAGTACGGTAAATAACGCAGTTTACAAGGTCCAATTCATTAGGAAAAATTTTAATCCGAAATCCTTGAGCAATATTACCGCGATTTGTAATGTAATTGTATCGTGGAAGAAGTACAAATCTAGGAAAAATGGTAACCCGACGCAATGCTGGAATTGTTTAATGTATGGCCATGGAGGCGAACATTGCAACCGCCTTCCAGCTTGTATGATATGTGCGAATCAACATCACACAAACGATTGCCCACTACGGAATCAAAATAAAATTCCTGCTGCATTTGCTTGTTTTAATTGTAAAAAACATGGTAAAGAACGCATTGATCACTCTGCCAATGACATTAACTGCCCTTTGCGCTCACTCTACCTAGAAACTAGAGCCAAAGCAACTAGGAATAATAAAACCGGTTTCAGCTACAACAAAAACAATAGACAAAATTTACAACATCATACTAATGCTGATTTACCAAACTTCAATAAAACCAACAACAATTTTCGCAATTCTGTTTCATATGCTGATTGTGTTAAAACGAACAGTGATCTATTTACAGTAGACGAATTGTTTAATATATTTACAACAGCTTTACATGACCTTAGTAAATGTACAACAAAAATACAACAAATACAAATTGTAATGTCGATGGTAAAATATGCTTATGGTATCCCATAATGAAAACGAACTAAAACTGCTTCACTGGAATGCTAATGGCATTACTACCTTTTCTAATCTGCTTCAATTTGAATCTCTAATTGAAAGGGAAAATATACACATAGCATCTATAAACGAAACACATCTTAACGAAAACCACAAAACTTATTTTAAAAATTATTTTATATATCGGAACGATAGGCTAAACTCGAGAGGAGGAGGAGTTGCTCTAGTAGTTCGTAAATCAGTCAAACATAAATTACTTTCTATCACGGGAACTTCAGGAATTGAAAACATCTCAATAGAAACAAAGATTAATAATAGAAGCATAATTATAATTTCTGCTTATTGTCCAAAATATAAAAACAGCTTTGCAAACGATATAATCAAATTAACCACAACTAGCAAAGATTTTATTTTGTTAGGTGATTTAAACGCAAAACATACGGCTTGGAACTGCGTCAAAAACAATACAGCAGGAAATGTTCTTTTCAACCTTGAACAATCAAACAATTTCTTTGTAAACTATCCTAATAGTCCCACTTTTTATCCATCACAAAGGAATAGGAAGGCTTCTGTTATTGACTTGGTATTAAGTAACACGTCTATGAATATGCACTTGAATGTACTTGACTACGAGATCCCATCTGATCACAGGCCTATTATATGTGCTATTGATAATGCCTCTGTAGAAGAATCAGTATCAGTATATTACAATTACAAACTTACAGATTGGACTGCTTTTCGTAACATAATTAATAATAGGATCAACATAAATCCAATCATGTATTGTTCTAAAGCAGCAATTGACTCTGAGATTGAAAAGTTTGTTGAAATGGTAACAGAAGCAAGAAATATCTGCACTCCAACATTAAATCGCTCTATGAAAACATATTTACCAGCGCGCATTTTAAACTTAGTTAAATTGAGAAGAATATTTAAAAGAAGGAGCCAACGTGCAGCAATCGTATCCGATATCAATTTTTACGAGCAATGTATAAAGTTCCTAACTACTATGATTAACAACGACATTAACTCTCACCGCAATGAGAAGTGGAACAAATTGTTGTCAAAACTTAAAGCTGGTGACAAATCCTTTTGGAAAATCAGTAGGTGTCTGAGAGGTAAACAAAATCGAAAAATCCCTCAACTTTTACATGGAAATGGAAAAATTATAAATGACCTTGAGAAAGCACAATTATTTTCGGACACATTCTCGATCTCACATACCCTCACATCTACTTATACACACTCTATTGACAAAATTGTTAACAGTAGTGCCAAAAAACTCGCATCATTGCCTATTCAATCTGATCATTTAACTTTTGTTTCGTTGGACGAACTCAACTCACTAATAGCATCACTAAAATCTTCTAAATCGCCTGGTCTAGATGATGTTTCGAATATTTTAATAAAAAATTTACCTCCTAAGGCAATCAAGTTACTAATTTTAATATATAATAGCTGTTTAAAATTAAACTATTTTCCAAATCATTTTAAAAATTCAAAAGTCATAGCAATTCCTAAACCCAATAAATCCAAAAATAACCCTAACAGTTATCGGCCGATAAGTTTGTTGAGCAACTTAGGAAAGCTATATGAAAGAGTTATTCAAAAACGAATCGTTGACATAATGGAATATGTCCCACTAATAGCTAGCGAGCAATTTGGCTTTAAAAGTCAACACAGTGCCGTACATCAAATAAACCGCATAACAAATATGATTAAATATAACAAATGTAATAAGCAATCGACAGGTCTTGTTTTATTAGATGTGGAAAAAGCATTCGATACCGTTTGGCACAATGGCCTCATATACAAATTAATGCACTCTAATATGCCAAAGTATTTATGTAAAATTATCGCTGATTTTCTCAAGGACAGAACATTTGTAGTAGAAGTCAACAACACATTATCGTCTCGTAAACATATCACAGCAGGCCTACCGCAAGGATCAGTGTTATCGCCTTTGCTGTACTCAATTTTTACTTCGGACTTTACTCCACCTAAGTATATGAAAGTGGCATACTATGCAGATGACACCGCTCTAATAACATCCAGCAAGCTTACAAAGTCTTTGTTAAAGAAAATGGAAAATGGTTTCGCGGCTTGTGCTAAATACTTTTACAAATGGAAGATAAAAATTAACACGATTAAAACTCAAGCCATTATCTTCCCCTATAATAACTCGCCCAAACGTTCACCAAACCGCCAGTTATGTCTAAGTAGTGAACAAATAACGATACGCGATAATGTGAAATACTTAGGCCTATGCTTAGATAAAAAACTGAACTTTGCGAAACATATCGACGAAGTTTGTAAGAAATCTCTCAAAGTTATAAGGGCTTTGTGGCCCATTATATGCCATCGTTCAAGACTAAACATCAAAAACAAAAATTTAATTTTTAAGAGCGTTATAAGACCCATCTTAACTTACGCTTGCCCAATTTGGTATAAAGTAGCAAAAACTCATCTCAAGAAGCTCCAGGTTATTCAAAATAAATGTTTAAAAATTATTAACAAAAAACATTGGAGATACTCTACTCGGTTGCTTCATAAAGAAACAGGTTATGACCTAATCGTGGACTTCATAACGAAACTGAAAAACAAATATTTCGAGACAGTACAAAATTCTCCTTATCAGTTGATAAGAGAATGTAGTGAGTTGGCTTAAGCTTAGCTTTAAAACAAAATCATCAAAGCGGAAAAATATGTATAGTCGCATTTTGTTCTAAAATGCCTTTATATACATACAAATTTTCCGGCATAATTTGATTACCCATCCTTTCATATAAAGGTTTTCCTATTTTTCCTTTAAGAATTATTTAAACTTAACATTGTAAATAACTTGCAGAATCTGTGATAAATATTGTAATATTCGTTGTAGTATCCTTAGATAGAATCTCGAAACAAAAATGTATTTGTGTATATATAAAATTTGAATAAAGATGAAATTTTAAATAATAAAAAAAATAAAAAAAAAATGAAAAATATGCTAAGAAGAGGTCAATCAAAAATAACTTAACCACTTTTTAAAAACCATTTAAAACCTAAAATGTACCGTAAAAAGTTAACAGATGACATTGGTAATACACGTAATAAGCGAATGTTTTCATCTATAAATAGTGCAAAAGGCAATAGCTTAACAGCGAAAAACTAGATGGCAAAATGGGCAAATTTTTAGTGAAATTTGGTTTGCAATTTGTTTTAATATTTATGGGTGATATTTCGGAGTTTTGAAAACAATATTTCTAAGATTCGATTTTTCTGTACGTTTGTCGTACAGTTTTTGTTAAACTAAAATGGGCCTGTTCGTAAATGCATCATTGCGCTGCATAATATGATTATTTTGCGCTCACACTGCTAATCACATGTTGCTGATGCTTCTTTTTGCTGATTTATTTGTTTGCATTTACGAACGAACAAACACTGCAGATATGGAAAAATTATTAATAAATTTGATTTTTGAACGGGACGATAAAACAAATGACAAAATGTTGGTAAATGCACAAAAAAGTGTACTTTGTGCAAAAAAGAAGAGAGACAAGGAAGAAATAAGAAACTTATTATTGTTAAAACTCTCACTCTCCCTCATTCATTCAATGCATCAGCCATTTTTATGATTAGTGTTTTGGGTTTATTTGCGCATAATTTAATGATTGCATGATTTAATGTTGCATTTACGAACATTTGACAGCTGCAGTGCAGCTAAGATTTGCATTTATGAACATAATGCGCAGTAGTGCATTTACGAACAGGCCCTATCTTGAGATCCTTATCCTATGTTTAGACATGAATTTTAATTGAGTCAATATTCGTTTAATTGACAAAATTATCTTAAGTGTTCAAGTATACCCAAATCAGCTTATTCAATAATCATTTGACAGCTGGAAAACAACAAAAACATTTTTTATAACAATTCATAAATTTAACACTAAACCTACCGTGACAGGAAAAATTACTCATTTAAGAGTTTTTTATCAGAATTTTTTGAATATAACATTATAATACCGCTATTTGGCTTTACGACTTTTATTAAAGAATACATCGAATTTATTTTTGAAGATTTACTCCTATCTTGTATATTTTTACTGAGGAGTGCATATAATCTGCCCTGACTACTTACATACATAATTAGCCATTACAACCCTTCAGTCAGGATTACGGCCTAGCTTCTCAACACAACTCATGTTGTGTGCGTTAATTTTATACATGAGTGGCGGGACCTACAGTTTAAAGTCGACTCCGAACGACAGATTTTTTTGAGAAGCTTTTCATGGCAATTTTTACTCTCAGAGTTTTTGCCAGAAATCTGCTGAGAGGAAGTCGCCGAAGAAATATTTTCATATTTTCGTTTTGATGTCTGACCTGGGATTCGAACTCGGGCCTTTCGTCTAATAAGCCAACACACTACCTAATAGACCACGGCGACTTCACTTCTGCGGGAAGTTATTTGTCGTGAGCACAGGTTCTGTATCTTGATTTGCATATTTTGTGATATAAAACCACTGTTTTGGATATTTCGGGCATTGACTGGTATGATTCGGTATATTGAGGTTCATATATTCACTCCACTCCAAGCGAGTATTACAGTAAAAATTTCTAGTGCTATTTTGTTAATAAAAATTCTTATTTCAAGAAGTATCGGTAGATTTAGTCTTAATATATATAAATAAACTTACCTTCCACCTCACTCGCCATTTTTATTTGACGTTGTTGAAAATTCAAATATCAACAAAATTTTTCACGTAAGTTGTAACGTTCTCTTATGTTCATACTTATGACAGTGCTGCATTTTAAGTTTTACTCAATATTATAACAATTTGCGTGTTTATTGCGCAATTATTAATTGAAAATTTATATGAAATATTGAGCTCAATAATGGTTTCATATCTGAACACCGTATTAGACTTGAAGAGGTAATTATAGTTTTCTTACTATTGGTTCACTTGGTTAAAGAGTATCGTCATTGCATACGAGAACAATTTTGTATGTGCGTAGGTGTGAGATTTCCTTATTTCTTCTTCTTCCATATTTTTCACACATTTCAAATAAATCTGAAAGTCGTATTGAAATGTGTTCGTAAGATTTGCAATCGTGCATGTACTATATATGTATGCGTACGTTTATCAATATGTATTTGAAAATGAAGAATGATGCTGAATTTGAAAATAAAATGTGAAAAATAAATTGAAGAAGACCAAATCAAATAAAATAATGCATAAAGCAACAAAAACAAACAGAACGTTTTTAGACATAAGAATTTATGTTATGTTTTATGATGGTTGGTATTGCATAAATATGAGTACGCCTTTGTTGTGTTACTTAGACTTCTGTTTTATTCCTAACTTCTCTGTGCTTTTCGGTGCCGTTGCTGTAATTGTTGGCGTTTATGTTATTTCTTGCTATTTTTATCTTAATGCCTTTCTTGCTGAATACAGTAAACCCTCCTATAACGCGGTACTCTCAGAACGCGGTTTCCATATAAAGCGGGGCTGAAATTACGACACCCCTCCTATAACGCGGTACTTTCAAAGCGCGGTTTCCATATAACGCGGAGCCCTCCTATAACGCGGTACTCTTACTGCGCGGTTTCCGTTCAATAACATCCCATAAGTTCCTTGCAGTCTTTTAGTTTAGTTTTTATTTAATTTTTTTTTATCAATCCTTATATGAACTCTTGAATTCAATAAAAATAATTTATAATTTAGCTTGCCTTTTGTATTTCTTAGTCTCCATATAACGCGGTACGAATAATGGGATTTGTACTAACTCTGAGTTTCTTATAGCGCGGTTTCCATACAACGCGGTAGACGGTTTCCATAGAACGCGCTACGAATTAGCCTGGTTTGTACTGTGAAATCCGAGTTTCTTATAGCGCGGTTTCCATACAACGCGGTAGACGGTTTCCATAGAACGCGCTACGAATTAGCCTGGTTTGTACTGTGAAATCCGAGTTTCTTATAGCGCGGTTTCCATATAACGCGGTACGCACTCACCGCGTTATAGGAGGGTTGACTGTATCTGCAATTTTTTCTGTCTTAAACCTTTTATGTTGGTACTGGTTTATAAATGTTGACACATCCCAATTGACACAATATAAGGACAATTCGTTATTACAAACATCGGAGGCGATAAGAATCGATCTAAACTTGTGGAATATACTGAGAACAACAGTGTATATTGCACTAGTTACAGTGCAATAAAATAGACGTCGATATTTATCGCCTCAGATGTTTGAAATAATGGAATGTTCATGTTTCTGGATATTCACGTTTTCGCGAGTTCATATTAATACAACTGACAGCTCTATCGTAAAGCTTGACATTTTTGAGGTTATACGTACTCAGAACGTTTTGACATACGAGCGCTATTTGTGTTGTTTACAGTAACTTAAAAGATTCATCTCGCCCAAAAAATGGAATTAAATCGTGAACATTTTTGTGCGATTATTTTTTACAACTTTCGACGTGGATTAACTCAACAACAGTGCATCGATGAACTTAATTCAATTTTTGGCGACGAAGCTCCATCAAGGACCAGTGTTTATCGATGGTATGGTGAATTCAACCGAGGTCGTAGTTCACTCCAAGACGAATTTCGTGAAGATCGTCCAAAATCAGTTGTTGTTCCGGAAACCATTGATGCTGTGCGCCAACTGATATTGCAAGATCGTCATGTGATCTATCGTGAGATTGAGACAACCTTAGGCATTAGTGGGACCAGCGTACATCCAATATTGCATGAACATTTGACTGTCAAAAAAATTTGTTCGCGTTGGATCCCACACAATTTGTCAATCGCTCAAAAAAGGCCAAAATCGCTCAAAAAAGGCTTCGACAATTGGTTCAAACGCATGCAAAAGTGTATAGAGCTTAATGGGGAATATTTTGAAAAACAATAAAGCGATTTTCGATGATTAATATTTATTTTTGTTCTCTAATCCCGAAATATAAAAGGCAACCCTCGTAATATTATTAATATTAATTTATATTAATTAATTAATTAACAATATTTTTAGTAATTAAGTTAAATAAGTACTTTATGGAGTATGTTCAGAAAAAAGCCGTTGTGCAGGTCTAACATTAAAATCAGAAATAAAAATATTTTATAAATCAAAATAAGGAGAATGAGAAAATAATACCAATGAACACAATAACAGGCAAATTAGAAAAAATATTAATAAATTTTAAAAATCAGGAGCCAGAGGTTATCAAGAAATAACATTGAGCAATAAAATAGAAGAAATAAACTTATTAGAAAAAGAATTTTATGAACTGGTAGAGACAGACTCCATTACAAAAGATATAGAAAAATTTGACATATACTATAACAAAGCAAAGACAGAAGAAGCTTTGACATCAATAAAACCATCTAATCAAAAATTATTTCTTACAATAGTGAAATTAATCAATGATACGCTAGAAACAACACAAAAATCAATTTTAATAACTTTTGTCTACAACTTTGAGGAGTTAAGAAGACAGAAGAAGCTTTGACATCAATAAAACCATCTAATCAAAAATTATTTCTTACAATAGTGAAATTAATCAATGATACGCTAGAAACAACACAAAAATCAATTTTAATAACTTTTGTCTACAACTCAAAACTAACTAGTGTGGTGAGAACTTCATTGGGCATATCTAAACCAACAAAATTTGAGGAGTTAAGAAGCCTTCTATCAAACAGGTATAAATCAAGGAAAACCGTCTCACAAATACAAGCTACTTTAAGTAATTTTTCACAAAAACGCATGAGTATCATGAACGTGTCGCACGTATCATGAAAAACTTCTAGAAATGATAGCTGAACTTATCGAATTACAAACCAAAAGTATAGAGGGATGCAACAGCACGCAGGCTACTACTATAAAACAAATAAACGCAGATTATGCATTAAATATATTTCAGAATGGTCTAAAGGGAGAACTTAAACCAACAGTATTTGCATCAAGACCTAAAGAACTTAGTGAAGCATTACAATTAGCGTTAGAGTTGGAAACAGAATTCTCAGAACAAATTATATATTTCTCAAACAATAATAACAGGAAAAATTATGAGGAAAACTTTAATTACAGTTGGAACAATTATAATAACAGAAAAAATAATGTTAATCAAAATAACAATAGAAACCGATATAACAACAGCCGGTCAAATAGCAATATTGAGAATAAAATTGAATATTACTGTGCCTTTGATCATGCTATGATTTTTAGAAAAATTGTTGCGCATGAGCCGACGAAGGTTTTTAAGTTGGTAGCACTTCACTACTTACGAGCATTGGAAACATATTTTTTATTGTATGGAAAAGTCTACGTACACTGATCACCAATGCCAAAACGCCTTATAAATAGAATAATAGAAGTCCTCACTCGTCATAGTTACTCGGCTTTGTACCAGAATAAAATATTTAAGAAAAATTTTTAATTTTTTATTACTTTATTTTGTGCCCAGTCAGTTTTACAATGTAATTAAGTTTTTAAATAAATAAAAGTTTTATTTAAAAAGAATATCAAATGAATACCAGTTATTTTAATACTCAAAGTTATCGCATACTTTTAATGTTTGTCCTTCTACGCAGTTTTATGCTGCAGCGTGAATTTAAATCTATTTATATATGAAGTCTAGTAGGTAGTGTGTTGGCTTAATAGACGTAAGGCACGAGTTCAAATCCCATGTCAGACATCAAAACGAAATATAATAAAAAAATTATTTCTTCGGCGACTTCCTCTCAGCAGATTTCTGTCAAAAAATCTGAGAGTAAATAAACCTGCCATGAAAAAGTTTCTCAAAATCTGTCGTTCGGAGTCGACGTTAAACTTTAGGTCCTGCCACTCACGTATAAAATTAATACATACAACATAAGTGATGTGAGAAGCTAGGCCGTAATCCTGACTGAAGGTTAGCCAATTATGTATGTATGTATGTATACTATATTACTTTATATTATATTATACATTCAAATGGATGAACGCATTTCCTTTTATAACTTAATTGCTTTGAGCACATTCGTAATTATTTGCTTTTATTTTCCAACTTCGGTAGCTGGAGAATGTATTGGCATAAGTAAAGGTTTATCAATTTCTTATTTACAAAAGTGAAATTAAATGTAACTTAGAATGAAATGAACCTTGCCATTATATATGAAATACAATGCGATGTATTTTTCTCTATATAGGTTACAGCAGCCTATTCATTCGACCACTTTTTCTTTAGCGTCGGGCGATATTGATAATTTGACAAATGTTGGTTTTTAGAAATTTTGAATTCACATTGCTCGTACTGAGAACTTCTATTGCAATTAAGCCAAAATTGATCGGATTGTGTGACTCGTGACATCGTCTCCTTGAAACTATTTACAATAGCCGAGTACATAATCTACAACTGCATGTTGTAGTGAATTGACGAAATAGTTTTTTCAGGGTCCTTTCCGAAAAAATACAACCCGACGACCACTTTAGAGCGTAATCCATACCAAACAGTCACTTCTTCCATATCAAAAACATTTTCACATTCACTACTAAGTTCTCTGAGCTCCATATGTGACAATTTTGCTTGTTAACATTACCACCGAATAAGCAATGAACATTAGGCAATCGAATCGAAAAATTTTAATTACCCGCTAGATTTGTTCTAACAGAAGTGATCATAACGTTTAGAACCTCTTCAAATTTCTTTACAGTCTTTCCGATTCCTTATATATTTGGTCGATTAAGTCGACCATGATTACCCCATAATGCTTAAAAGGTGGTCATGTTTGAATCACCGCTGTTGAAGTAATCTCTTTTTTATTTTTACGTGTTTTCTGTTGTTAAACGATCCATATTCGTAAATCTCAAACTTTTTTCAATTTGCCAGAATGAAAATATTGACGATGGTATAGGTGACATCCATTCAAGATTTTTGATTCTTGGCATTCAGTAACTGCGAGAAATCGTCGAAATATTGTGCAATTCTTATGTCTAATATTAAGGAAATCTTTGCTTCGCCCCTTTTGTTCTTCTAACCAAAATCGGTAGCATCCAAAAAGCGTCTGGGTATATTCATCAGAAATTAAAACAACTATATCGTCAGCTTTTCTCAGACGTAAATCTCTTTGCGATATGAACCAAATAATTTTTTAAATTTTGTACAATAAAAACAAAAAATCGACTGATACCTTAAAGTAGAACCAGTCCCTGGACACTGTAAAGACCATAACGACTGGAATTTTTCGGAGGCTAGTAACAAGATATCTCACTTAAGGTGTAATGTTGGCAGACACGGCTTACGTTTCAGAAGCAGATTTTCATCGGTTGCCAATTGTCACTTGCAGCACTGTATGGTAGACAGTAAATCCATCACGTTCATTGCCTGCACCAACCAAGAACTACAACTTCAAGACGATTGTAATTGTAACCGATTCATGATGGCTTCAATTATGTTTAATTATGCGACTAATAATGCGTTGGAACAATTTTATTTTTTACAGTATCAACCAGAGATTAGCAATGAGTATTCAAAAAGATGAGTCGATTCGAATCATACTCATAATTTCTGATACTTGTACGCATTCATATTTATTTCAATATCATACTCATACTACTCATATCCAATGTTTGAAGTACTCATCGGAATTATATTTAACAATACGATTGTTGTAGATTTCGACTCTCCTTTACTCAACATTTACAAGAATCACAAAATAAGTATGATTCGCATACAACACTACAATGCTCACTAGAAAGTTGTGTGTTTGCTTTGCTTGCTGTCTTTTTCTTTCTTCTTTCTTTGTAAGACTGTAAATTTTGATGAATGATTCGAATCACTCGAATCATTTATGAGTATTATAAGTATTTTTCTAAATTTATGAATCCGAATGAGTAGTCGTATGAATCAAACATATTTCGAATGTTATGAGTTGGATGGCAACGTTGTACTCATACTCATTGCAACGTGTGCTTATAAATCAATGTTGCAGTGAGTACGAACGAATCAGATTAGTTGAATGTCAATATTGTTAACTCACTCATACTCAAAACTTCATGATTTCTTATGAATAGAGAAAAACGATTCATTGCTGATCTCTGATCTGCACCATTCAAGAACTACAACTTCAAGACGATTGTAATGTAACCGATTAATGATGGCTTCAATTGATGTTTAATTATGCTGCGGATAATGCGTTGGAACAATTTTATCTCTTACCGTATCAACACAAGATACATGAGTGAAAGTTATCAGTGATATCGAGGGATAATTATCATTCTGAGAGTTTCGGATATTTTCTTTATGTATAAGGATTTATTAAATATAGGGCCGACTGGGAAGAAATCGTATTTATGTGTACTATGTTTTTATAGACAGAACTTCTAAATAGTCAAGTTTACACAATTGATTTCTTTAATATTTTTATATTTTTTACTATCATGGATGCTAGTGATTGTTGTTTATTGTAAAGCCACATATAAAAACTTATGTATTTATATAAAACGTACGTACGTAACGAGCAACAGAGGACGATTGTGTATGGTATATATACTTATCATTGTAAGACGATATATGTTTTTGTTGTAAGTGAAGTGATGTGCGAGAATGTTTTTCAATAATGGGATGTCAGATACTTTAACAAACTTTTTACTACCATGTTTTCATTGCACTTGTTCGAAAGCATAATACCGCCTTCGCTAGTTTTTTTTTTTTTTTCATTGTAATCCTTTTCCTTTTATTCCCTACTTTATCGAAACTATAATGGATTTATAAAGAGTTTGAATGAATTGCTATTTAAGTAAACGAAGTACATTGTTGACTGGAAGCTACAGAACTTAACAGAACACAAGTGAAACTTTAATTATGTTAAAATTATTATACTTTCGATATCGACTCCGTACTTGTCGGTTAATAAGATTATGAGAGAAATTGCAAGAGATATCAGTATCATTGAAAAAGAAATTCGATAAATTCATTTATTCATTAATGTTGTGCTACTAAGTTATAAATTTCACCTGATTTTATTTTAAATTAATGAAACTTTTTGCTGACACCAATGATTAAAAAATAATAGATAATATAATAGAAATAAATACTTAAACGACATTATCTTAAAACAATAATAAAAATGGGCCAAGTAGTTGAAACGAAAGTCCCCTTATACTATGTTCACACATGCATTTTTATTGAGCCAATATTCAGTTATTTGAGTACAATATTTTAAGTGCTCACATATATAATATAAGCAATATTCATTTGACAGCTGGTAAACAAAACAGCTGATTGCGTCAACAACATTGCTTTTAATTTAATCCCAAAAATTAATGCCAAACAAATTTTAGAAAAACTGGAAAACAATTTAACATTGCAAAAGGTCTTGCTAATGGATGACCGAAACGCCCAGCTGTTGCGGTTAGTAGGGACTACTTTTGACTCCAAAGTGGATTCTCTCAGAAGGATGAGAAAGAAAAATTTGATAATAGTGGACCTGCTGACCTTCCATTTTTTGTTTGTCGTTGTTTACATTTGACAGCTGGTAAATAAAACAGCTGGTTCCTTCAACAACATTGTTTTTTTTTTTATTTGTCGTTGTTGGCATTTGAGTTGTCAAACATTAACAGAAAGTGTTCGGAAAACTGTAATATGCTCACTAAACATACTAATGACAGTGTTGTATTTTAAGTTTTAATCAATATTATAACAATTTCACCCCTATTCTGCGTTTCGATTCGAATCGAAATTTTCTCCGTCTGGCAATTTTGGTATTCTGCGTTTCGATTCCGCTCAGTTTCTTTCGATTATATGTATTCTGCATTACGATCGGAGCTCCGTTTCTCTCAGTTGTTTTTTTGTTAACGGAGGTTTTTTCTACTTTTGTTTTTTAAATAAAAAAGTGAAGAAATGTATATAAGTACAAAATTAAAAAATGCAGGAACGATTTAAATAAAAATTATTATTATAATTTTTTTGTTTTAAATTATTTTTTGTACTGGAATATGAGTGTTTTGTTATGTATGTATGCAGGTCAAAAACAACAACACCGGAGCAGTACGAGAAACTGCCAAATTTAATGGCGGCTAAAGCTGACATAGCTTGTGGGTATCACCAGCGTTCAAAGGAAGAAGTAACAGCATTCTGGGAGGAGGTTACAGAAGTCCTTAATGCATTAGGCCTGGATTGCAGTTGTCTCTGATGCTACGCTTTTCAAGCCTTGTGTCAGTATTTCTGTCGTTGTTCTCCTCTTCCAACAATAATGCAGCTGCAATAGACTCCATTACTCCTTAAATTTTAAATAAAAATGCAACTCACTAAATTATTTCTTTACAAACAGTTTTTATTAACGTTTTGTCTTTACATATTTAACCAAAACACTTTTATTTTCTACTTGTTTTAGTTAATTTCAGCTTCACTAGATTGTATACACTTATATATTTATGCAAAACTTATTTTTACTTTTCTTATTTTATTTTAATATTTTTCTTTTATTAAATTTATAAACAATTTACTTTATTATACATAGAACTTGTTTTATTAAATTTGACATTTGTTTATGAAAATGACAACAGACTTGCTTATTCTGCTGTTTCATTTCCACATTCCACATTGATACAATTGATTTTGTAAACATTGTTATCTTCTTCTTTTTCTTTCGATTCCGTTTTTCTGCAGAATACCAATTTTCGATCGTAACGGAACTGAATGCGGAGACGTAATCGAAATGCAGAATAGGGGTGTTTATGAATTTATTGAGCAACAATTAATTGAAATTTTATATGAAATATTGGGATCAATAATGGCGTTAATTGCGATTTACGCAAAAAAAGTGCATGTGTGAACATAGTATTAAGTTCTCCATTACTGAGCAATAAAGCGATACATACATACATAATACATAATTGACCTCCGAACGACAGATTTTTGAGAAACTTTTCATGGCAATTTTATTTACTCTCAGAGTTTTTGCCAGAAATCTGCTGAGAGGAAGTCGCAGAAGAAATATTTTTTCATATTTTCGTTCTGATGTGTGACTTTTACGTCTAATAAGCGAACAGACTACCTACTAGGCTACGGCGACTATATAAGCGAGCAATAAAGCGATTTTAAGACTTTAACCAGTAAGTAAGTGCAAGTGCTCCATATTAAACAAGTGTATTGAGAAAGTTCAAATGCAAAAACGTTGACCGAAAAATCTATAGGTTCAGCAAAGGACAAAAACCTAATGTCCAGTCACGTATGAACAGAAACGAAGTCCTAAGTCTACGGAAATACCTTCGTCTCTAAAATTACTAGGGAAGAACATATCGCTTGCCAAATCGTTTTCCCTTGGTTTACGATAATACATTGTCACTAAATTAACGAAACCTCTTCCAATTTACCCTAGAGAAAGAAATTCGAACACTTTAACAAAGAAATAAAATTAGATAAAAATTCAGATTAAGACTTTTATTGCGTAAATCGCAATAAACGCCCTATTGAGGTCAATATTTCATGTACAGTTTCAATTAATTATTGCGCAATAAATACGCAAATTGTTATAATATTGAATAAAATTTAGAATAGAACAATTATCCGAACACTTTTTGTTGATATTTGACAACTCAAATGCCAACAACGACAAATAAAAAAAAAACAATGTTGTTGAAGGAACCAGCTGTTTTGTTTACCAGTTGTCAAATGGATATTGAATAAGCAGCTGAACTATGTATATTATTATGTCTGAACACTTAAAATATTATACTCAATAAACCGAATATTGGTAGTCGCCGTAGTCTAGTAGGTAGTGTGTTCGCTTATTAGACGGAAAGCCCGGGTTCGAGCCCCAGGCCAGACATCAAAACGAAATATGAAAAAAAAAAAATTTCTTCGGCTACTACCTGGCAAAAACTCTGAGAGTAAATAAACCTGCCATGAAAAAGTTTCTCAAAAATCTGTCGTTCGGAGTCGACGTTAAACTGTAGGTCCCGCCACTAAAGTATAAAATTAAGGCACACAACATGAGTCGTGTGAGAAGCTAGGCCGTAATCCTGACTGAAGGGTTGTAATGGCCAAATATGTATATGTATGTAAATCGAATATTGACTCAATAAAAGTACATGTCTGAACATAGTATAAAAAATTATTATTGAAAATTATTGTTACAATGCAGTAAAAGAATTCAATAAAAGTAAGTTGAAGCGAACAAATACTTGTTGTTGTTGATGCTAGCACAGATCTGAAGGAGGTAAAATTCGGGATAGTTGGCCAAGGTAACGTGAAAAAATTCCACAAGCTCCATTCTGTAAGGAAACTTACCACAGTATGTGTTGCGTGTGATGACATCCATGACATTAATAAGTACGATTACCCAAAAATCGACTCACATATGACAAAATGCAGTAAATGCGGTGGTAATCAACTCACTCAATTAAAACTTAAAATTTAGCAAAATCTATTCCATATCAAATCAAAACTTTATTATTATATATTAGGCACCTCGGTCAAAGGTGTCAGAAAATGAGGTTTCAGAAACGTCCGCCTCTTTATGACAAGAGAAGGGCATTGGCACACGAGTGCCGAGTCTTTCGGCATGCCTACCTTTAAAAGCAGTGGACAATATCCAAATTAACCGAGGCAATAGGAATAGCTTTATATCTATTTGTAGTCGCCGTAGTCTACTAGGTAGTGTAAGGGCTTATTAGACGTAAGACCGCGGTTCAAACCCCAGATCAGTCATCAAAACGAAATATTAAAAAATATTTCTTCGGCGACTACCTCTCAGCAGATTTCTGGCAAAAGCTATGAGAGAAAATAAAATATTCATGAAAAGTTTCTCAAAAATCTGTCGTTCGGAGTCAACTTTAAACTGCAGGTCCCGCTACTCATGTATAAAATTAACACACACAACGTAAGTCCTGTGAGAAGCTAGGTCGTAATCCTGACTGAAGGGTTATAATGACCAATCGTGTAATAGGAATACCTATGCCTTGTAACATGTCGGAGATTACATATCGACTATGGCCAGCTCATCAGCAATGCAATTTTTAAAAATATCCCTGGGTTCCGGTACTTATATATGATTTACCTTTGAATGCCCCGAAATTTCTCTGAGAAATCCTCGGCATTCACTAACAACAACGGACATTGAAACTACATTCTTTAGGGAATTTTCCAGGAAAATCACTGCACTCAACAAGCATTGCGCCGCTTTCAAAATTGCCATATCCTGTGCTTCCAAAGCACTGCAGTGGTGAGGCAGCCTATAAGAAAGTTTAATAACAGAAACCTTAATAAAGATACCTCAGTCCACTCTGACACTCATCTTTGAACCATCAGTGTAAACTTCAAAGGTCCCATTGGGAACCTTCGGTTCCCCAGAAAAAAACTCCGTAGTTGGTGTTCTAAAATCGAATGTTCAATTGAGAAGATTATAAAGAACCATATAATCGATCCTAGTGCGTATACTATGTCTTCCCAAAATAGCAGCATGTCCATAGTCCAGCTAAGCTAATCACAGCAGCAAGAAGCTGCAAGTTTCTTTTTTGTATAATAAAACAGCAAGGAGCTGTGCAGTACATTTTAATGTTCTAAGAAGAACACCCTGACTTTTTATTAAAAAGGATAAATTAAATCTGGACTGAGAATCGAGCCCACAACATTAATATGTGCATTCTATTTAAACACTTTTTTAAAAATTATGCCAATGTTCTTAGCTGATTTCACAATTTTTCGATTTTTTGGGATTTAGCTGAAGCCCCTTAGCTATTCATACACCAACTTTAGAATACGATTTAGTTGACTAAATTGATCTCATATCAAAATCTGCACGCCATCAGCGTATATGTTTATTTCAGAATAATAAGTTAACCTGAAAGCAGTGGTTTTAAAATAGATCCTTACGACACATAAGATTTTACAACCAGAGATAATGGAATGGGATCTTTAATACCACACTACAGATATAGTACGCTTTCGAATGGTCAAGAAGGAAACAAAGAAAGTTACTTGCTCATTATCAAGATTACGCCAAATGGGATCAGCTACGTAAATTAGAGGTGCAATACAGCTAGTTTTGTTTTTAAAGCTAGATTGGTATTCTGTGATCAGATTATTTAAGTGAAGATAGTGCCAAAATTTTTTCTAATACATTTGACAAAAAACCGAAGAATAGATATTAGAACAGGTTGCAATAAGTATGAGTACAGCGTTGGCATCAAACTCATACCATTTGAAATACATATGTTTGATTCATAAGCCTACTCATTCAGACTCACAAATTTAGAAAAATACTTATAATACTCAGAAATGATTCGAGTGATTCGAATCATTCATCAAAATTTACAGGTTGAGTTGTTGTTGCATATACAAAGAAAGAAGAAAGAAAAAGACAAACACAGCAAGCAAAGCAAACACACAACCTTCTAGTGAGTATTGTGGTGTTCATACACGAGTCATACTTATTTTACGCGTTATGTTAATTATGAGTACGATGAGTACTTCTAACTTTGAATATGAGTAGTATGAGTATGATATTCGAATCTACTCATGTTTTTGAATACTCATTGTTGATCTCTGGTACAAACATGTGTAGAAACCATTACGGAAAAATTTACAGATTGCAAATTACTAGACAAATTAAAAACCGCATCAATCCTTGGATCCTTTACAATTCGTTATGTGATAACTACCGTAGTTATTGCATTTCTTCCCTTTCTAATGTGTAGTCATCTTGTCGTCTTGCTAGGCTGTAAGTGCAAAGATACTTACAGCCGAACTGATGGTAGGTATTCAGTGACTACCAGCAGGGTCTCCAATGTCCAAGAGATCTAAACCAAGGGCTATTCTTCCTGCCTGTTAGCACCTATGGGACACTAAAAAAGGCATGGAAGGAAACTACAATACGATTATCATTTATGCAGACGATGTGGCACTAGCAACTACACACAAAGATTTAAAATTACTTTATGAAATCTGCGCTGGAATTCTGCCGAAATACTGCAACTAATTTCCTAACCAAGACAAACTACTCTTGATATGGAGTAGCCCTTTCTCTGTCCAACAATGCCAAATATCTTTGAGTTATATTGGACAGTAAAATAAACGGGAACATTGATACACAGTTAATAACTACTAAAGCAGAAACTGCTCTTTATTGTTGCAGGAGAATAATAGGCGTGGGGTGTCAAATCTAAAAATGTATTCCGTTCACCAAACCAATTCTATTCTACGGAACTACGGTTTGGTGATTGGCTTTGAGCAAAGGGATGGTGACTATCATTATAGCATAAGCTCTTCGATCTGCATCATCCAGCACTGTTTACCTTATTTAATTACCTACTACCAGACATGATGGCGAAACAAGTCGCTGCGTATATATATACATATGTTGCATATATATATCTGTACACATATCCCCCGCTTTACACGGAAGATAGGTTCCATAAAAAACCGTGTAGCTCAAAAAATTCACTCTTATATGAAAAACCGTGCTAAACGAAAATCACTATAAAAAACATTTACATTTACATACATTTTGTAGTGTTGTATTTTGACACTAAAACAATGAAAATGTTATTGTAGATATAATCAAATTATAGTTTAGTGTTTATAATTTCGTGTAAATGCAAAATTAATAAATTTAAAATTAAAAAATTATTTATTTTCAAAAACCGTGTAAGATCGAAAATGTGTAAAACGAATACCGTGTAAAACGGGGGATAGGTGTATAGTAAATTTGTATAAACGCGCTTTCGGTTGATCCTAATTTTCAGACGAAAATATATTCTATTATGATATCGGTTTCCACTTTTCAGAGAACGTTATCCAAGTGTTCAGCGATAGAAACACTTAAATCTTAAATTGTTCCTTGCACAACCGGATTACTATTCAAGTTAAAATAATGGCAAGTAAGTAAAAATTACCATTATGCGAATTTGATATCAGAGTGTAAACACCTTATCTAAGATTTTGATGTCAGTGGAAGAGATAGTGAGTCATTCCACAGTTAGATTTATATATGTTCCTGGATTCGTAGAAAATTATAGCAAAGCGAAAGCAAATACTAATCCATGAGAGTGGATATTTCTCTACAGAGGAGCAAAGAAATGATCTCACACCAACTTAACTCATTTGCACTTATAAAAGAGGAGAAACAGATCTGGTCCGATATGGGTAAAGGCAAAATTTATTGTTAACCATCCATGACCAGAGTCTATCTTTACAACGTAATAGCTAACAGTAATGTGACCTCTGGGTGCACTTCCCCGGTGACGGGAAATACCTTACCACTTCTGCAGAAGGTGTAATGACGATGAAGAAATGGAGACCACGAGACGGACCTCTTTTCTGCCACTGTCCGGCACTTGATTACCTGAGACAAAGGACAGAATGTGTCAAGCTAAAGATATTCTGCTTTAATAAAACTATCGACTATCTGCTTTAATAAAACTATCGACTTTGTTGAGCGATGCCAGCATAGTTTTATAGTTGTTTAACGTAGTTAAAATAAGTACCAAAATGTCGGTGTTACAATGAAATTTTATAATGCTCTGCTTTGTCTAACCTAGATAGGATTTAGACAATACCGCAGGTGATGGTAATAAAGGCTGCGATTTGTGGCTAGGGCAAGGGGTAGCATAGTGTTGTGTGGGTTGGCCTTCCTAAAATTCCGTCATCCGCACATAGGTGGTGCCAGGAACCCAGAGGAGGCTAAAAGTGGTGCAGTTTAATCTGCAACACTGCGAAGCCGCCTCACATAACCTGATAACCACACTGCCGCCTTGAAGTTAACATCTCTCTTATCTAGAAACCTTGGATCCTTAGGGATATGATTCTGGGTTTGAGCGATCCTGACTATAGGTTACTTGTTCCTAGAACAAGTGAGAATGTAAGAACCTGTATTTTAGCTAGGGGTAATTTGGACTTGTTAATCACTCCTTCCTTTTGTACAGGTGACGCAACAACTGTGGCGTACAGAGATGACCTTGGGATCGATTTGATGCTGTCATCTGTGCACATGCTGTATGAGGCTGCATCCCCTCCCTTAGGGGTCGTTCCACTCCTGGCATCAATGATCAAGTTGGATCTTTGATGGATATTTTGTTGTCTTTGCCGATGTGGCTAGTTTCCGTAGGATGCTGTCTAGCAGAGTTGGGGGTAGTGCACTAAATTTGCAGTTTCCACTAAATGTTTAGTGATAGTGGAACATTTTTCACTATCAGTAGTAGCTAGTTAGTGGTGAGTTGAAAAATAACAGCCTCACTAAGCAATAGTGGTAGTGGTACAAGAAAGTTTTTCACTAAAATTAATTTAGTGATAGTGAAAAAATTTTTTTTACAGCTTACTGCAAATTTTTTTTCTCCACTAACAGGATAGTGGAAAAATATAATCATTCACTAATGTTAATGGAACTCAAATACATATCATTATATTGAATTATGTTATACTTCTTTATTTTTATTATATTAAAGTTAGCAATATGCCAAAAACGGCTTTTTGCGAAAAAGAACTTTTTTATTATTGAGAATGATTCTTTAGGGCTTCAGTAGCAACTTTTGTTCTGGGACTTTTTCATAATTCCGTTATTTACAAAATTACCGTTATTTTTATGTTATTGAAGAAAATAAAAATTTTGACCCATAAATTTCCAAAATTCGAACAAATGATGTTTGCAACTTTGTACAAAACCCTTTGACGAGTATATTTGCTGAATATATGAACTCATAATATTTGCAAATACAGGGTGTTTCGATACATTTGTCAATAAAAACGAATTTTTCGCCATCTAGCGGCAATAATTTGTAATAGCTATATTCAACAATTAGACAGATAATTTGAACACCTTTCGATCAATAAACAAATTTTGAAAATCGGTTGAAAAATTACCAATTGAGAAAGAAAAGAGATATAAAATAATAAAATAGTTTCAAATTTATAAAAAAAAATATATACATACATATGTAACTTAAATTCATCATTAAAGTTTTTTCATTGCTTACATTTTTAGTTTCGCGAATAAGATTGCCGGCTAGAATATCTACAGCCGTACAGTGCGTTGACCCATAAAAAGGACAATTTTTAAAGGTTTTGCAAGAATTTTATGAAAAAGGATATATGGTAGGACCCATAGTCCTCGCTTTGATTTTATTAAAAATTTACACACATATTGGTAGTATTATATGTATCTTAACTGCAACTTTTCATAACTTTCCATACATTTTTGTGTAAAATGTGAAGATTTTAGTTTAAAGGACATATGGGAGGTGGGCGTGTCCTTGAGCCGATTCTTTTGAAAATCCAAATTTTTCTTAATTAAGGGCGTTCACGACAGTACACCAAATTTCAAAACCCTATTTTTCATTCCTTCTATTTCTGTCCCTTCGTTTTAAGTGATCAATGCACTATGTGCCGTCTTATCACGATAGTAAATGAAATATAAGCTTATTTACTTAACCCATGGAGAGGAGCTTTGTTTCCCAATGTAAAAACAGTATCTATAGTCTTAATTACTGACGTATAATTCATTTCAGTAGCATAAATTTCAGTATTTTTAAAATTAATTAATAAAATTTGCCGAAAATAGGTTTTATTGTTTTTTAAACGGCACAAATTGAGCTGAATATTTTGGCTTGAAAGTCAGCATAGTTGTTGACGACTATAATGTGTAAAATTCTGCGAAGTTGCTTAAAGATTACATTCCTACTTCAAAAGTTATATGTGAATGAAGGTGAAAAAAGGGCATTTTTTTAATTTTTTCGTATTTTTTTTTAACATTTTCCACATTTTTTTGTAAACGAAAAGTGCGATCGTCAAGCAATTTCGCAAAATTTTAAATTTTGAAGTCGTTAACACCTGTGTTGAATGGCAAGACATAATATTCAGCCCAATTTGTGCCGCGTTAAATGTTAGCAGTAGTATTTTCTTACTTTCAAGTTTTGTTGTTGTAATTTTTTTCTCTCAGTGTATTATTACAACAATACCAGAAAATGGAAGATTAATAGCCAAACTAACTATCCAATAAAAAAAAACATTGATTTTGTAGCTGTTAACATAAATAATGCGTTAAATTCACGAAAAGTTAAAAAGCCCAAGTTTGAAAGGCAACCCTATATTTCCGTTTTAGGGCAAGTGAGGGACAATCTAATTAGCAATTACGGTAGCTGACTCTACCCCCGAAGCATTAAAAATAATTCGGCATTCATAGCTTGAAAATGAAAAAGTACATTTTTTTGGCATATTGCTAATTAAAGTAGTAACAAAATTAAAAAATTAAAGGTAGTAATGTAAAAAAATAAGGAAGTTTCATCAATATATTAATATAAGAAATCAAATTAAATACATATTGATACATAAAAACCTTAGCAATTATTTGCCTTCAACAAAACTAATTTTTCAAAATTAGAGTCACTTAATTTATTTCTGCGAGGAGCGGAAGATGGCAATGGGACATTGAATTTTAAAAACATTTGTCTAATTATGTTATATTTTTTAAGACAATGTAAATTAGTGTCTGGATCCAATAGATATGTATCCACTTCATTTTGTATCTCATCTTTTTGTATCTGTATTATAGGTCCTAATATAAATTACATTAAAAAAATATGTTATTTTAATTAAAAATTAGCTTACTATCACTTTCTGTAATGAATTTGTAACGCCAAACACAAGCCAAATACATGCAACCTTGTTTTGTTTAAATTGTTATACTGGAAATGAATTACTTCGTAAATTAATCGTTACAATTAATAAAATAGTCATTCCAATTTTTTGCGTTTAGAGTAATGGTCATATAACTTGAATTGAATCTTAGCCTTTACGTAACTTTATAATAAAGTACATTTTGTTAAATTAATTAATAAATCACTCGAAAAGTCGTTTTTATTGTTGAGCCACTGAACAGTTTGTAGCAAAAAACTAACAAAGGTTATGGGCCCAGGACTCTGGTAACTTAAGTTTTTTGTGGTCTACACGTTTTCAACAATAAAAATTTGTGAGGTTATATACCCAAGGAGTTCTTTTGGTTTTGGTTGTTTTATCCGGAGGTTTAAAAAACAAATATGTCGAGTGGTATTGCTAGTATAGAGAAATTAAACGGAGATAACTACACAACATGGTGTATACAAGTAAAAAGTTTACTGATCACAATGGATTTGTGGAACACAGTCGTGGAGCCCTGCCCGGAAGATAGTGTTCAGAAAGCAGCGTGGCAGAACAACGATAATAAGGCGCTTGCAACAATTACCCTAAGTGTTAAACCCAGTGAGTTGATCCACATTAAGAATTGTTCAACTGCAAAAAGTGCCTGGTATGTACTATCATCAATATACAAGTCGAATACAG
The DNA here is from genome assembly GCA_930367235.1 of Sarcophaga rosellei. Lineage (NCBI taxonomy): Eukaryota > Metazoa > Arthropoda > Insecta > Diptera > Sarcophagidae > Sarcophaga > Sarcophaga rosellei. The sequence continues at coordinate 28,437,596 of OV884020.1, read as the reverse complement.
CGTCCAGAAAAGTAAATTTATTCAAAAGGCTTGTCAAGTTTAAATTTCATAGTAATGAAAAGTTCTCCACACAAATAAATGAATTTTGTTCCATAATTGATGACCTTAAAGAAATTGGAATCGCCTTAAATGAAGATTTGCTTTCAATATTATTATTATGTAGTCTTCCTGATGAAATGGAGAGTTTTGTGGTAGCTATTGAAAGTAGAGATGTTTTGCCAAAATGTGAGAAATTAATTTCAAAAATACTAGAAGAAGAAATGAGACAATGCGGTAAAGTAAATAATAATATAGAAAATGCTTTTGCGGCGAATTCAAGAAATTATACAAAAAGAAACAGAAAACCTTTTAACACGAACAACAACTATAGAAATAAAAATAGTTCAACAAAAACAACAAACAATAGTAACGGCAATGTTAAAAATGATGGTTATGTTAATAACATTAGTAATGTAAAATGTTTTCGCTGCGGCAAAAAGGGACACATTCGTTCACAGTGCAAAGAGAAATATGAAAATGAATTTGCTTGCTCGTTATATGAAGACAGATGTAATGTAACAGAAATGTGGATAGTCGACAGTGGCGCGACATCACATATGTGCAGATCAAAAGAGTATTTTATAACATTAAATGAGTCGCAACAGCAAGTCGTTTTAGCATCTGGTGAGAGTGTTAAAGCTGAAGGCATAGGAAATATTAAAATAAAAACAAACTTTTGCACTCTTGAATTAAAGAATGTCCTATATGTACCTTATTTACATTCGAATTTTTTATCTATTAATAAAATAGTTAAAGCTGGTCACACTGTTAAATTTGCCGATAATAAAGCAGAAATGAAGAGTAAAAATAAACAAACAATTTTGACAGCTGATTTGGTTGGTGAAATGTTTATTGCAAATATAAAATCTATTGTTAATTTTGAAAATATTGAAAGTGCCTATGGACTAATTAACAAAAGTGAAGGAATAAAGTGGCATCAACGCTATGGTCATTTGAACCTTAATGATTTAAACAAATTGAGCATAAATAATATGGTGAAAGGTTTTAATGTAAAAATGCCAAAAACTATTGATTGCACTACTTGTGCTATGTGTAAAATTTCCGCCAAACCCTACAAAAGCTACGGGAGTGTACAAACAAAAGACTTGCTGGAGTTGGTACATACAGATCTATGTGGGCCAATTGGGACAAAAACCCTAAGTGGCGCGTCGTATTTCATCACCTTTATTGATGATTATTCGCGGTATACAACAACGTTTTTCTTAAAAAATAAATCAGATGCCTTTGACGCATTCTGTTCTTTTTCTGGGACCGCGGAGACGCAGACAGGCCGCAAAATTAAAGTCGTTAGGAGCGATAATGGAACGGAATTTGTAAATTCTAAATTTAAAGATTTTTTCGCTAAGAAAGGCATCGTCCATCAAACAACAGTGAGTTATTCGCCACAACAGAATGGTGTTTCGGAGAGGGCGAACAGGACATTGGTGGAAATGGCTAGGTGTTTGCTTGAGTCTTCTGGTTTGCCACAGACATTATGGGGTGAAGCTATCAATACTGCAACATATTTGAGGAATCGAGCTCCAACAAAAGTGTTAAATGATGTTACACCGTACGAGAGATGGTTCGGTAAAAAACCATCAGTTTTTCATTTAAAAACATTTGGATGCGATGCAGTTGTTTTAAATAAAGGTCCTAAGCCGAAAGGTGGTAAATTTTTCCCTAAAGGTAATAAAATGAAATTTGTAGGTTATCAATTGTCTACAAAAGGTTATCGTTTATATAATCCCACTACTAAGCAAATAATTATTTCTCGAGACGTTATTTTCTTTGAACAATCTTTTGAAAAATGTGTTATTCCAGACAAAGAAGAAGAGAATCTATTTTTGGAATTTTTTAAAGAAAATAATTCAGTGAGTATTCCTGAGGTAGAACAAATCAAGGAGGAAGAAGTCGAAGAAGAGCAAATGAATGATGAAGAAGATCTGGCAGAGGAGAGTAGTGAGGATACAGACAGAGATGAAACAATTATTGTCGAAAACAAAAGAAAACGAGGTAGGCCAAAATTGATAAAAACTGGAGGTAAAGGCAGACCCAGAAAAGTATACTGCACCGAAGACGGCGTTGAGATGTTGAATTCTGTCATAGAAAATCCTGATACGGTGGCAGAAGCATTAAATTCTGAAAACTCAAATAGGTGGATTGAAGCCATGAAGAAGGAATATGATTCTTTGGTCAAAAATAAAACTTGGCAGCTTGTAGATAAACCCAAAGGTAAAAATGTGATTGGTTGCAAGTGGGTATTTGCGTTAAAACGTAATCCTGATGGTTCGGTGGAGAAGTACAAAGCTAGGCTTGTTGCCCAGGGCTGTTCCCAAAAACCAAACGTCGATTATAAAGAAACATTTGCACCCGTCGTTCGTCATTCAACAATTCGGTTGATATTGGCCTTATCGGCCAAATATAAATTATTGGTAAATCACATCGATATTGTTGCTGCTTATTTAAATGGAAATATTGATGAAGATGTTTATATGTTACAACCTCCTATGTTTGAAGACCAAAGTAAGCCGAATCAAGTGTGCAAATTATCTAAAGCATTATACGGCTTAAAACAAGCAGGACGTGAGTGGAACAAGAAAGTTAACGACATCTTGTTAAAAATGGGGTTTATACGGTGCAAATCGGATACATGTGTATATATTCGAAGAGATGGTTCTAATTTGAATATCATTGCGATTTATGTTGATGATATGTTACTGGCGTGTTCAAATGAGCTTGACATGAAAAACATTATTTTGGAGCTGAACCAAAATGTAGAAGCCGTTGATCGTGGGCCGTTATCCTTCTACTTAGGAATGGAAATAAATCGAGTTGGTTCGAGAGGTGATATCACAATTCACCAAAATAAATACACCCAAGAAATTTTAGAAAAGTGGGGTATGGCAGACTGTAAGCCAGCGTCTACGCCGTGGCCGAGTGGAACTGTATTAGAAAGATGTAAAAATAATTGCGATGACTTAAATGTTAAAAGCTATCAAAGTTTAATAGGTGCATTGATGTATCTCGCGGTAATAACACGTCCGGATATAATCCATGTAGTTTCCAAATTGTCTCAATATAACAGTCATCCACACGAAGAACATTTAAAAGCTGCAAAACATGTTTTGAGATACCTGAAAAAGAATCCAGTTGGTAAAATAGTTTTTCTGCTAATTATAATGAATTTAAATGTTTCACAGATGCAGACTGGGGCTGTGAATCAACAGATCGCAAATCATACTCTGGTCATGTATTGTTTATGAGCGGTGGTCCAGTTGCATGGGAGTCACGAAAGCAAGCTATCGTAGCCTTGAGTACAATGGAAGCTGAGTACATAGCTTTATGCCAAGGTACGAAGGAAGTGGTTTTTCATCGAAATCTTTTGAAAGAGCTGGGTTTTGATGAATATGTAACTACACCAACAACAATATTTTGCGACAACCAAAGTGCTAGTTTCATGGTAAAAAACCCTGCAGTACATAAGAGAAGTAAGCACATTGACATCCGATACCATTATATTCGGGAGCAATATCATAGTAAGAATATTAATATCGAATATATTCCCACATGTGATAATGCAGCAGACATACTAACAAAAGTTTTAAGTAAAAACAAACACTTAGAGGGTTGTAAGCTTTTAAAGTTAAAATTGTAATTTTTGAATTTTTATTATTGAAATACAAATTGTGAATGCATTTGGCTTGAGGGGGAGTTTGTAATGAATTTGTAACGCCAAACACAAGCCAAATACATGCAACCTTGTTTTGTTTAAATTGTTATACTGGAAATGAATTACTTTGTAAATTAATCGTTACAATTAATAAAATAGTCATTCCAATTTTTTGCGTTTAGAGTAATGGTCATATAACTTGAATTGAATCTTAGCCTTTACGTAACTTTATAATAAAGTACATTTTGTTAAATTAATTAATAAATCACTCGAAAAGTCGTTTTTATTGTTGAGCCACTGAACAGTTTGTAGCAAAAAACTAACACTTTCTCCAAAATCTAAGAATCCGATATCTGCAATAAATGTTGGCGTTATTACCTCCTCATTTACCCTAGTACATATCGAAGCACACTCAGCGAACTTTTGCTTTAAAACAGCCAATGTCAATTCCGGTGCTGTTTGTTGTAAAATGGGTAAAAACCGAAGTTTTATTGCTGGATGAGACATCGCAGCAAATAAAGCCAGATATGCCTCTTCACCTACTTAAAAAACTCTCTATTGTATATACATATAATTTTTATTATTTAACATGTTACCTTTGAAAAATACTTCAAATCTTCCAACTAACGCTTTAATTAGTTCCTCACCCACACCTCCTTGAAATTTCCAATGCCATCGTTCTCCGAAATTCTAACAAGCTTTACCTTGAAGGAAATGATTGCTGCAAGAAAGTAACCAAAATACATTTGATTCTCGCGCTGTATGAAGTCTATAGCATTAGCTATAGGCTCCATTATCATTTCATATTGCTCCAAATATTCGATGTCTAAGGAGGACAATTTTGCAACAGCTAAGTTATTGCATAAAGTAGATATTTTCTCTTTATGCTTTAACAAACATTTTACGCTATCATAAATTGAATTCCAACGTGTAATTGTTGGTATCTTTAACGATGAGGATAAAGTTTGTTGAATTATTTCTGCAGATTTTGGCCGATTGCATTTTTTCCATATATCAGACCATCTATAAAAAAATAGTCATAATATTTAATTGATAATATAAGAAATAGGGTGATCGATTATTCGACATATTTCAAAAACCGGTTTTCGAATAGTTCGAATAGTTGAAATTTAAAAACAACCGGTTGGAAATTTGTGAATAAAAAAACCGGTTAACCGGTTTTTTGTTTAGTAATTTGAAAAATTGCCAAAAATTTATTTTCAATTTATTTTATTAAAAACAATAACAATAAACACATTTTTATTAAAATTCATACAGAAAAGATACTTAAAAAGTAACAGTTTATATAAAAAAATACTTAAACAATAACAGTTTATGTAATTTTTTTGTTTTTAATCTGTTTTACTTATTAAAAACTTTAATTAATAATACTATAAAATATTTACATTTAATAAAACAAAGTTAACAAAAATAAAAAATATTAAATATTTTTTAAATATACTATTTTCCAAAATATAACAAATTATCAATAATTAAATATAACATTTCATTTAATTGGTATTTGTTTCAAATTGTTATAATAAAAACTAAGAAAAGTTAATAAAAATGAGATCCGTGCTGAATGTTTTTATTGTGTTATTTAATTCTTCTTCTAAATTGTTGGCGGAATTGTCAATATATATGTACGTCATCATCTGTATCAGAAGAAGATCCATCTTCGTCACTGAATATACGATGAAATAGTTGAAAAACAAATTCTTTACTTTCATTTATTGAAGAGTATTTTAGAAAGTGATCGTTTTTTAAAAATTTTCCAGTACTTAAATATAATACTAGCGTATTTAAAACTTTATTGCGTCGTTCGTTTACACGCATTCTTAAGCGTTCAAGTAAATCCTGATATAATTGATTTTTTGCTTTTGATAGAGTTTTAAATAAAAATATAAAAATTTCTCTCTATTTCCACTAAAGTAGTAGTATTTTTTGATAGTTGATTCATTGCTATTTCTAATGGCTTTAGAATATTGATAAACTCCGACAAAATTTGTATTTCATTTTCAGTAAATGGCGGAAAGTTGAAATCCAGAAGAGCGTGATTAACGCATTTATACATATATTCGCAAAAACTGAGAAATCATTTAAATTTTAGAATTTTTCTATTAAATGTTAAAAAAAAGTAAACTTAAAAAACCGGTTTTGATAAGCAAAAAAAACCGGTCTATTCGATAAGTCAACATTTTGAAAAAACCGACAGCTGTAAAGTCAAAAAACCGGTTTTTCCACCGGTTTTAAAACCGAGTTGATCACCCTAATAAAAAAACACTGTATACCTCATAAATGCATGTTTATGCCGAAAGTATATTTGTTCATGTTTTTTAATTATTTGAAGAAAATCGGTGGATCAAAGCAGATTTAACGTATGACTAGCGCATCTGAAGTGATTAGGTAATGCTAGATTGTCACTCTGAATTGTTCACGTATTATAGTTTCTTTATAAAACAATAAATTTTGAGAATGATATTTATGTTATAAATATTAAGTATGTTATTAATATTCAGGGGTGTCATAGAATCCAAGTCGGTTTTGCCTTTTGTCGTTTTTGAAAACCAATATTGGATTCATTTGATGCCACAAAACCAAGTCGGTTTTGTTATTTTCGAATTGAAATAAAACCGATGTTCGAAACAGCCGTTGTTTACATTTGTGTATTTATTTCCAATTTTTATTATTTTTTTTCACAAAATATATATTTATTTATTTAAAATGCGTATTTTACAAAAATAAACTTGTAAAATACAATTCCAAAATAGTGTGGACTACATGGTCATTACACTAAATGTGTTGAATCTAGATTTCATGTAAAACATTTGCAGATTGAAGAATACTCTTAATTTTTCTTGCTGAGTGTATGTTGCTGCAATTTAGGATTTCTTCTATCGGTTCATTTGTTGAGCTTATCGGGCAATATTTAAAGATATGACTTACGGTTAGTTCTTCTGCGCACAATTCACATTCCCTAGGTTGGGTTCTTCCATAGAGATGTTGTGTATTAAACCTTGTTGTTCCCACTCTTGTTCTGGCTACTATAATACAGTCTTTCCTGGATAGAAGTAAAGCTGATTTGCAGTTTTATAGCATATTGGCGGTTGAACAAAGACGCTTTCTGTATGGTAAAAGAACATCTTTCCGATTCTAAGATCCCACCATTGCTACAACTTGCAGCTACGTTGCGATTTTTAGCTGAAGGGTCATACCAAGTATCTTTTGGAAATGACTCTAGCATATCGCTGGGTAGAAGCACAGTTTCTACAATTTTAGCCAATGTGCTCAATGCTATGGAGTTCATTTGCCGTCAATGGGTGCAACTAGAAATGAACTCCAACGATAAGCAAAGAGCAAGAGACTATTTCTTTAATGAATTTAAAATCCCTTCAATAATTGGTTGCAAAGACGGGACTCATATAAAGATAATAAAGCCCAGCTTTAACGAGAATTTGTACTTTAATCGAAAAAGAATATGAATAGGAGTGTTGAATATAGAATATGTTGAGTGCTTAATGAGCATGTTACACTACCATCTGGAAGAGGCAGTAGGAATTATAAATTCCTGCTGCGCTCTACACAACATTTGCAGGAACTATAGTGTGCAAACCAGTAAGGATGAGCTGACTTAATCATTACCTGAAAGTGAAGACAATGTTATTTTGTCATCAAGCACGACTCTGCAAAGTGAAGGGCAGAGAATCAGAGACGAAATAGCCACAACCTTATAAAAGATTATAAAATTTATAAAGTAAAATCAAGTTGTTTTTATTTCATATAACAAACAGACAGCTGTTAGCTCCTTGGTTTATTTCCAATAACAAAACCGATAACAAGACATTCTGTGACACCTAAAACCGATACTTATTCAAGTTCGAAAACAAAACTGATACTCTTGGATTGTATGACACCAAATTGATTTTTGTGTCGTTTTCAAATCCAATTCCGACATTATTGGATTCTATGACATCCCTGATTACCAGATATGCCGTATTCTTTAAAGGCCTTGCAGAAATTGGATCCATTGTCCGTTGTTGATAATATGATCTTGCTCTTATCTAATTCAAATTCTTTATGAATATTATTGATCATTTCTGCAATTCTTTCGTAATTATGGGATCCCGTAAATCACCGCCATGCTAACGCAATATGTTTTCTTTTAAAACTAATCGGCTCGATATAGTGGCATGTATACCCAAAAAACGATCTATGTCGCGTAGACCAAATGTCAGCAGTAGTACAACAATATTGTACATCCTTTAATCTTTCCGTTGTTTTTGAAATCCAATCAGCATGATTTTCATCAAGTAGATTACCGATTACACGGCGACTTTTAATTTAACTGGGAATCCTTTAAACAAATTTTGAAATTCTGGGCTTTCAACCACACTAAGAGGACTATATGTAGAAGCGAGGAACATTAATATCCGCTTGTCGAAATTTTTCTTTGAAATTTCCATGTAATCTGCTTTTTTTTCTTTATCATATTGGTCGTATTCTACAGGATGCTTAATACGTAAATGTCGAATAAAATTAGAACTAACGCCTATAGATCCTTTAATTTTTTCGTAACAAATTTTACATTCGGCCAAAATTTCACCCATTTTTTTTAAATAATTTGTTCCCTCTCTCTTTTCGACTGTATTAAAAAAAATATTAAAGAGAATACTATTTGCTCCGTTGATATTGCTGTAATGAAATTCTTCCTGGATATTTCTAGAAATTACCAGATTTTCGGCCGTATTCAAAATAAATTTTATTAATTTTCGGTAGCTCGACAGAAAATTCTGATAACTGTTTTTACTGCCATATGCCGACTGCTTAAATTTTTTGAAAGCAGAGCAGAAACTTCAATAATTTTCAAATTTGAATTTAAATATATTTTCAGTGTTGTCACTATCAGCTTTTTTGTACGCAAAAATAAACTCACTTATGAAAAAACCGCACACAAAAAACATTTATCAAATGAATTCAGATACAAAATTGAATCTATAATTCTATTTTATATTATGAATACATTGATTGCTTTTGATTTCTTAATTTTAGAATTGTTCTCTCTCTTCAATAATACAAGTATTTTTAGCAGTTTTTTATTATGATTTTATGTTGTATTGGCATCACTAATTTGCTTTTAGCTGCTCACAGAAAAAGAAAATATTTTAATTTGGGCAGGAGCTGCTTAGGTTGTTGTCTTGGCTTTTGCTGTCCTGCCTTGAATATAATCGTTTTCATATAAACGTGTGTATTCTAAACTTGGCAGCTTTCTGTTGTCTGTCGTCTATGTGTTTAAACCTTTATGAAACAATTTTTACATACAATATTAAAATTTTTTATTTTGTAAAGCAATTTTAAACATAAATTAATTTTTTCGAATATGGGGGTTTAAAATACTCAAGATATTTTTTATTTACTTACAAATTTGGTGATACATTTAATCCTAATTTTCTTTTTTTATATTTGTCACGTTTTCACCTTTTCCATTTGAAAAGCGAGATGTGCTATGTATGTTGGATCTGTAACACTATCATCAATAAAGTCCAAATTTTCCATATTAAATTTTTCTTTTTTAAATTCCAATGTTAAAAAATTAAAATATGTTTTTCTCTAACACGTGTTAATGAAGTAAGAATTAGAAATTGCAATAACGAAAAAAGAAGAACAGTAGGACAAAGTAAGATCACGGCCTACTTGGTTTATTTTGATATTGAAATTCACTGTTAATTTTAAAAAGCTATCAAAAAGGTATGTGGACGAAAAAAGAAGAACAGTAGGACAAAGTAAGATCATGGCCTACTTGGTTTATTTTGGTACTGAAATTCACTGTTAATTTTAAAAAGCTATCAAAAAGGTATGTGGACGAATTTATATACCGGGTATGTTCATTTTATTTTAACTTAATGTTTTATCCTTTAAGTTTATTTCTTAAAAGATTAGGTTATATTGCGATATACGTTGTTAAATTATATTAATACAAATTAAAATTGCTAAGATATTAATTCCTGAAATTTACTTCACTTAAAAATTTTAAGTTTTTATTTTATTTTATACAATAAAATAATAATAAAATGGAAATATGGAAAAATTTTATAAACATTATTTTTTGAGACTTTAGTGAATATAATATAATTAAAGCATTCATGTAGTGACTGTTAAAAATTTGCACTATTTTATTGTAGTGCAAAATTTTCACTACCACTAATGGTTAGTGGTAGTGGAAAAATTTTCACTACCACTAATTTTTTTAGTGATAGTTAAAATATGTTTCACTACCACTATTTATTTTAGCGGTAGTTAAAATATGTTTCACTATCACTATAGTGATGAAAAATAGTGGAAAATCAAAATGTTGTCACTATAGTGGGATTTAGTGAAAACCTTAGTGCACTAAATATTTAATGCACTACCCCCAACTCTGTTGTCTAGAGACCCCAAAATCCTAGGCTACATCCAAAAGAATGATGGCACGTGGACTGCCTCGAGAAAAGAAACCCTAGAGGTTCTATTGAGCACTCATATTCCCAATTGTATGGATCCAGAAAGCTATCCGTTGGGTGTAGCTGATCCCTTCTGTGATGCTGGCATGATGCCTGATTTGGTGGATATGATTACCAGAGATAAGGTCAAATGGGCTATAAGTAGCTTTGAGCCCTTTAAGTCGCCTAGTCCGGATGGTATCTTTCCGGCTCTGCTTCAGCATGCTGGTGATATATTACACGAATGTCTGGTGGACGTGTATAGAGACTGTCTCCGGTGGTGTGATAAGGATTATAGACCGATATCGCTCTCATACTTTCTTTTGAAAGCTTTGGAGAGACTTATCGATCTATATTTGAGGTCAAACATGGACCGGTCTTTGTTGAGTAGGTCGGAACATGCTTACATTAAGGGTAAGTCGGTTGAGAGCGCCCCTCATGATGGTACAGGTTTTGTTGAGGCGAATTTTGCTAGGGGTGAGTACACACTGTCGGCTTTCCTTGATATAGAGGGGGCCTTCAATAATGTTAGCACTTCTTCTATTGAGAATTCCACTCACCAGAATAGCCACATCAGCGGCATATGCCACAACCCTAAAGCCCCTACTTTCCAGAGGCTTCAGACCAACATTAACAACCAAGAGCCACAAGAGAGGGGATAGGACACCCCATGTGGTGTACCCCTAGTTGCACGCTTGACGATAGAACATGCACCCAGATTCGATCGGATTAGTCTATTACCCAACATGTGGGTGATAAACCGCACGGGAACTGTCGGAGTCTGTTCTTGGAATTTTATCCTCTTGGGATACGAACTGTGGTCTGGGTATAAATCCGAATGAGACAGACCTCGTTTTGTTCTCGCTTAGGCACAAAGTTGAAACCTTCAGGTTAGCTGGTAGGGAGCTTCCATTGTCTTCCGAGTTCAAGTACCTGGGTGTTGTCCTGGACAGCAAGCTGAACTGGAAACGAAACACCGAGGAAAGAATGAAGAAAGGACTGAATGCTTTCTAAAAGTGTAGGAACTCCATAGGTAAGAGCTGGGTCTTCCGCCTAGGGCCATTCGCTGGATATATCTGGCGATTTTTAGACCGGTTATTACTTATGGCTGCGTTGTTTAGTGGTGTGCCTAAGATAAGAGTTTTCAACGGAAAATCGTAGACAAAGTTCAGCGGATTGCCTCCTTGAGTATCACTGGAGTAAGGAAGAGTTGCCCTCAGGCTGCTCTTGACACTGTGCTCTGCCTGACTCCGCTTGATTTGTATGTCAAGCGGTGTGCAGCGCGTAGTGCCATACGTCACTCTAGAGTTCTGAATGTCGCCTTTCCTGACGGGAGGTATGTACTTTCGGAAAAAGCCATCGATTATATTGTGCCTGAGGCTATGTTCCTGCCTGGTTCAAGGATACTTTTACCGGAAAGAACTCCAGGGGCAGAGAGGTATACCCATCTTCACAGATTGATGTATAGGTGCTGGGGTTTTCTGTAGGGAACTCGGTCTTGAACTCCACTTCAGGTTGAATGATGACTGCAGCGTTTTTCAGGCGGAGATTTTAGCAATATTGAAGGCTATTGTGGCCATAGCTGGTGGCCTAACTTCGGTTTCGGAATTTTACATGATTTTCGTTGACAGGCTGCCATTCGCGAATGCAAGGAGTCGTTGGGGACTTTTGGACTAGACCGAATCCGTCTAGGCTGGGTTCCGGGTCATAGCGAAATACACGGCAATGAGAAGGCGGATGCTCTCGCTAGGTTAGGTTCGCTTTCTGAGGGCGATTTAATGGTTGGTCCTGATCCCCCAATCGGCCACCTCTACGGTCCTGATCCCCCAATCGGCCACCTCTACGGCCTCATTAATAGATGGGTCATGCTACGGCTTCATCAGTGTAGTCGCGCTCTCTACATCTTCTCCTTTTTATCCTAATCCCTCTATTATCCTTCCCTCTTTAAGGACGTTGTACAATGGGTCAATTCAACCTGCGGGTACTGTCAATTAAGACAAGTACACGTCCTCTAACCTAACCTATCCTTACGTAGACACATCAGAAAAAGAGATCGGATAGTATTGTGTAAACTTAGTATGTAATAGGAGTGTACTACATTGACAAAAGAATAAGGATGAACATTTAGTAGTTGTAAGACTCTTTCATTTTCGTTAAAGTATAACAATAGGCTTAAAAAATGAGATTCCATCTAGTTCAATACGGAAGAATTTAACGAAATTAATTTTAATTTTAAAACTGTTTTTAAATTTAAAATTTTGCTTTGCAACTAGTATCAATCACATAACGCTTCCAGCAATATTTCGCTCATATGAACAAAAACAAAGTTTAATTCGGATTCTACTTAAGAAGTCAACACAATTCTTGTCTTGTAGTCATTGAAGTATAAAAATATTGTTTTGATTATCGATAAATACACGACACGTATCTCTATTTCCACTAAAGTAGTAGTATTTTTTGATAGTTGATTCATTGCTATTTCTAATGGCTTTAGAATATTGATAAACTCCGACAAAATTTGTATTTCATTTTCAGTAAATGGCGGAAAGTTGAAATCCAGAAGAGCGTGATTAACGCATTTATACATATATTCGCAAAAACTGAGAAATCATTTAAATTTTAGAATTTTTCTATTAAATGTTAAAAAAAAGTAAACTTAAAAAACCGGTTTTGATAAGCAAAAAAAACCGGTCTATTCGATAAGTCAACATTTTGAAAAAACCGACAGCTGTAAAGTCAAAAAACCGGTTTTTCCACCGGTTTTAAAACCGAGTTGATCACCCTAATAAAAAAACACTGTATACCTCATAAATGCATGTTTATGCCGAAAGTATATTTGTTCATGTTTTTTAATTATTTGAAGAAAATCGGTGGATCAAAGCAGATTTAACGTATGACTAGCGCATCTGAAGTGATTAGGTAATGCTAGATTGTCACTCTGAATTGTTCACGTATTATAGTTTCTTTATAAAACAATAAATTTTGAGAATGATATTTATGTTATAAATATTAAGTATGTTATTAATATTCAGGGGTGTCATAGAATCCAAGTCGGTTTTGCCTTTTGTCGTTTTTGAAAACCAATATTGGATTCATTTGATGCCACAAAACCAAGTCGGTTTTGTTATTTTCGAATTGAAATAAAACCGATGTTCGAAACAGCCGTTGTTTACATTTGTGTATTTATTTCCAATTTTTATTATTTTTTTTCACAAAATATATATTTATTTATTTAAAATGCGTATTTTACAAAAATAAACTTGTAAAATACAATTCCAAAATAGTGTGGACTACATGGTCATTACACTAAATGTGTTGAATCTAGATTTCATGTAAAACATTTGCAGATTGAAGAATACTCTTAATTTTTCTTGCTGAGTGTATGTTGCTGCAATTTAGGATTTCTTCTATCGGTTCATTTGTTGAGCTTATCGGGCAATATTTAAAGATATGACTTACGGTTAGTTCTTCTGCGCACAATTCACATTCCCTAGGTTGGGTTCTTCCATAGAGATGTTGTGTATTAAACCTTGTTGTTCCCACTCTTGTTCTGGCTACTATAATACAGTCTTTCCTGGATAGAAGTAAAGCTGATTTGCAGTTTTATAGCATATTGGCGGTTGAACAAAGACGCTTTCTGTATGGTAAAAGAACATCTTTCCGATTCTAAGATCCCACCATTGCTACAACTTGCAGCTACGTTGCGATTTTTAGCTGAAGGGTCATACCAAGTATCTTTTGGAAATGACTCTAGCATATCGCTGGGTAGAAGCACAGTTTCTACAATTTTAGCCAATGTGCTCAATGCTATGGAGTTCATTTGCCGTCAATGGGTGCAACTAGAAATGAACTCCAACGATAAGCAAAGAGCAAGAGACTATTTCTTTAATGAATTTAAAATCCCTTCAATAATTGGTTGCAAAGACGGGACTCATATAAAGATAATAAAGCCCAGCTTTAACGAGAATTTGTACTTTAATCGAAAAAGAATATGAATAGGAGTGTTGAATATAGAATATGTTGAGTGCTTAATGAGCATGTTACACTACCATCTGGAAGAGGCAGTAGGAATTATAAATTCCTGCTGCGCTCTACACAACATTTGCAGGAACTATAGTGTGCAAACCAGTAAGGATGAGCTGACTTAATCATTACCTGAAAGTGAAGACAATGTTATTTTGTCATCAAGCACGACTCTGCAAAGTGAAGGGCAGAGAATCAGAGACGAAATAGCCACAACCTTATAAAAGATTATAAAATTTATAAAGTAAAATCAAGTTGTTTTTATTTCATATAACAAACAGACAGCTGTTAGCTCCTTGGTTTATTTCCAATAACAAAACCGATAACAAGACATTCTGTGACACCTAAAACCGATACTTATTCAAGTTCGAAAACAAAACTGATACTCTTGGATTGTATGACACCAAATTGATTTTTGTGTCGTTTTCAAATCCAATTCCGACATTATTGGATTCTATGACATCCCTGATTACCAGATATGCCGTATTCTTTAAAGGCCTTGCAGAAATTGGATCCATTGTCCGTTGTTGATAATATGATCTTGCTCTTATCTAATTCAAATTCTTTATGAATATTATTGATCATTTCTGCAATTCTTTCGTAATTATGGGATCCCGTAAATCACCGCCATGCTAACGCAATATGTTTTCTTTTAAAACTAATCGGCTCGATATAGTGGCATGTATACCCAAAAAACGATCTATGTCGCGTAGACCAAATGTCAGCAGTAGTACAACAATATTGTACATCCTTTAATCTTTCCGTTGTTTTTGAAATCCAATCAGCATGATTTTCATCAAGTAGATTACCGATTACACGGCGACTTTTAATTTAACTGGGAATCCTTTAAACAAATTTTGAAATTCTGGGCTTTCAACCACACTAAGAGGACTATATGTAGAAGCGAGGAACATTAATATCCGCTTGTCGAAATTTTTCTTTGAAATTTCCATGTAATCTGCTTTTTTTTCTTTATCATATTGGTCGTATTCTACAGGATGCTTAATACGTAAATGTCGAATAAAATTAGAACTAACGCCTATAGATCCTTTAATTTTTTCGTAACAAATTTTACATTCGGCCAAAATTTCACCCATTTTTTTTAAATAATTTGTTCCCTCTCTCTTTTCGACTGTATTAAAAAAAATATTAAAGAGAATACTATTTGCTCCGTTGATATTGCTGTAATGAAATTCTTCCTGGATATTTCTAGAAATTACCAGATTTTCGGCCGTATTCAAAATAAATTTTATTAATTTTCGGTAGCTCGACAGAAAATTCTGATAACTGTTTTTACTGCCATATGCCGACTGCTTAAATTTTTTGAAAGCAGAGCAGAAACTTCAATAATTTTCAAATTTGAATTTAAATATATTTTCAGTGTTGTCACTATCAGCTTTTTTGTACGCAAAAATAAACTCACTTATGAAAAAACCGCACACAAAAAACATTTATCAAATGAATTCAGATACAAAATTGAATCTATAATTCTATTTTATATTATGAATACATTGATTGCTTTTGATTTCTTAATTTTAGAATTGTTCTCTCTCTTCAATAATACAAGTATTTTTAGCAGTTTTTTATTATGATTTTATGTTGTATTGGCATCACTAATTTGCTTTTAGCTGCTCACAGAAAAAGAAAATATTTTAATTTGGGCAGGAGCTGCTTAGGTTGTTGTCTTGGCTTTTGCTGTCCTGCCTTGAATATAATCGTTTTCATATAAACGTGTGTATTCTAAACTTGGCAGCTTTCTGTTGTCTGTCGTCTATGTGTTTAAACCTTTATGAAACAATTTTTACATACAATATTAAAATTTTTTATTTTGTAAAGCAATTTTAAACATAAATTAATTTTTTCGAATATGGGGGTTTAAAATACTCAAGATATTTTTTATTTACTTACAAATTTGGTGATACATTTAATCCTAATTTTCTTTTTTTATATTTGTCACGTTTTCACCTTTTCCATTTGAAAAGCGAGATGTGCTATGTATGTTGGATCTGTAACACTATCATCAATAAAGTCCAAATTTTCCATATTAAATTTTTCTTTTTTAAATTCCAATGTTAAAAAATTAAAATATGTTTTTCTCTAACACGTGTTAATGAAGTAAGAATTAGAAATTGCAATAACGAAAAAAGAAGAACAGTAGGACAAAGTAAGATCACGGCCTACTTGGTTTATTTTGGTATTGAAATTCACTGTTAATTTTAAAAAGCTATCAAAAAGGTATGTGGACGAAAAAAGAAGAACAGTAGGACAAAGTAAGATCATGGCCTACTTGGTTTATTTTGGTACTGAAATTCACTGTTAATTTTAAAAAGCTATCAAAAAGGTATGTGGACGAATTTATATACCGGGTATGTTCATTTTATTTTAACTTAATGTTTTATCCTTTAAGTTTATTTCTTAAAAGATTAGGTTATATTGCGATATACGTTGTTAAATTATATTAATACAAATTAAAATTGCTAAGATATTAATTCCTGAAATTTACTTCACTTAAAAATTTTAAGTTTTTATTTTATTTTATACAATAAAATAATAATAAAATGGAAATATGGAAAAATTTTATAAACATTATTTTTTGAGACTTTAGTGAATATAATATAATTAAAGCATTCATGTAGTGACTGTTAAAAATTTGCACTATTTTATTGTAGTGCAAAATTTTCACTACCACTAATGGTTAGTGGTAGTGGAAAAATTTTCACTACCACTAATTTTTTTAGTGATAGTTAAAATATGTTTCACTACCACTATTTATTTTAGCGGTAGTTAAAATATGTTTCACTATCACTATAGTGATGAAAAATAGTGGAAAATCAAAATGTTGTCACTATAGTGGGATTTAGTGAAAACCTTAGTGCACTAAATATTTAATGCACTACCCCCAACTCTGTTGTCTAGAGACCCCAAAATCCTAGGCTACATCCAAAAGAATGATGGCACGTGGACTGCCTCGAGAAAAGAAACCCTAGAGGTTCTATTGAGCACTCATATTCCCAATTGTATGGATCCAGAAAGCTATCCGTTGGGTGTAGCTGATCCCTTCTGTGATGCTGGCATGATGCCTGATTTGGTGGATATGATTACCAGAGATAAGGTCAAATGGGCTATAAGTAGCTTTGAGCCCTTTAAGTCGCCTAGTCCGGATGGTATCTTTCCGGCTCTGCTTCAGCATGCTGGTGATATATTACACGAATGTCTGGTGGACGTGTATAGAGACTGTCTCCGGTGGTGTGATAAGGATTATAGACCGATATCGCTCTCATACTTTCTTTTGAAAGCTTTGGAGAGACTTATCGATCTATATTTGAGGTCAAACATGGACCGGTCTTTGTTGAGTAGGTCGGAACATGCTTACATTAAGGGTAAGTCGGTTGAGAGCGCCCCTCATGATGGTACAGGTTTTGTTGAGGCGAATTTTGCTAGGGGTGAGTACACACTGTCGGCTTTCCTTGATATAGAGGGGGCCTTCAATAATGTTAGCACTTCTTCTATTGAGAATTCCACTCACCAGAATAGCCACATCAGCGGCATATGCCACAACCCTAAAGCCCCTACTTTCCAGAGGCTTCAGACCAACATTAACAACCAAGAGCCACAAGAGAGGGGATAGGACACCCCATGTGGTGTACCCCTAGTTGCACGCTTGACGATAGAACATGCACCCAGATTCGATCGGATTAGTCTATTACCCAACATGTGGGTGATAAACCGCACGGGAACTGTCGGAGTCTGTTCTTGGAATTTTATCCTCTTGGGATACGAACTGTGGTCTGGGTATAAATCCGAATGAGACAGACCTCGTTTTGTTCTCGCTTAGGCACAAAGTTGAAACCTTCAGGTTAGCTGGTAGGGAGCTTCCATTGTCTTCCGAGTTCAAGTACCTGGGTGTTGTCCTGGACAGCAAGCTGAACTGGAAACGAAACACCGAGGAAAGAATGAAGAAAGGACTGAATGCTTTCTAAAAGTGTAGGAACTCCATAGGTAAGAGCTGGGTCTTCCGCCTAGGGCCATTCGCTGGATATATCTGGCGATTTTTAGACCGGTTATTACTTATGGCTGCGTTGTTTAGTGGTGTGCCTAAGATAAGAGTTTTCAACGGAAAATCGTAGACAAAGTTCAGCGGATTGCCTCCTTGAGTATCACTGGAGTAAGGAAGAGTTGCCCTCAGGCTGCTCTTGACACTGTGCTCTGCCTGACTCCGCTTGATTTGTATGTCAAGCGGTGTGCAGCGCGTAGTGCCATACGTCACTCTAGAGTTCTGAATGTCGCCTTTCCTGACGGGAGGTATGTACTTTCGGAAAAAGCCATCGATTATATTGTGCCTGAGGCTATGTTCCTGCCTGGTTCAAGGATACTTTTACCGGAAAGAACTCCAGGGGCAGAGAGGTATACCCATCTTCACAGATTGATGTATAGGTGCTGGGGTTTTCTGTAGGGAACTCGGTCTTGAACTCCACTTCAGGTTGAATGATGACTGCAGCGTTTTTCAGGCGGAGATTTTAGCAATATTGAAGGCTATTGTGGCCATAGCTGGTGGCCTAACTTCGGTTTCGGAATTTTACATGATTTTCGTTGACAGGCTGCCATTCGCGAATGCAAGGAGTCGTTGGGGACTTTTGGACTAGACCGAATCCGTCTAGGCTGGGTTCCGGGTCATAGCGAAATACACGGCAATGAGAAGGCGGATGCTCTCGCTAGGTTAGGTTCGCTTTCTGAGGGCGATTTAATGGTTGGTCCTGATCCCCCAATCGGCCACCTCTACGGTCCTGATCCCCCAATCGGCCACCTCTACGGCCTCATTAATAGATGGGTCATGCTACGGCTTCATCAGTGTAGTCGCGCTCTCTACATCTTCTCCTTTTTATCCTAATCCCTCTATTATCCTTCCCTCTTTAAGGACGTTGTACAATGGGTCAATTCAACCTGCGGGTACTGTCAATTAAGACAAGTACACGTCCTCTAACCTAACCTATCCTTACGTAGACACATCAGAAAAAGAGATCGGATAGTATTGTGTAAACTTAGTATGTAATAGGAGTGTACTACATTGACAAAAGAATAAGGATGAACATTTAGTAGTTGTAAGACTCTTTCATTTTCGTTAAAGTATAACAATAGGCTTAAAAAATGAGATTCCATCTAGTTCAATACGGAAGAATTTAACGAAATTAATTTTAATTTTAAAACTGTTTTTAAATTTAAAATTTTGCTTTGCAACTAGTATCAATCACATAACGCTTCCAGCAATATTTCGCTCATATGAACAAAAACAAAGTTTAATTCGGATTCTACTTAAGAAGTCAACACAATTCTTGTCTTGTAGTCATTGAAGTATAAAAATATTGTTTTGATTATCGATAAATACACGACACGTACTGCATAATTGTGACTGCTCTTGGATTGTGAGAGAAATATTTTTATTTGACAATATGTATTGAAAACTTGGAATTGAATCCAGACGATTGTGCTTTGTTAGATTATAACGTGATTCATTAGTGCATTCTGTCTACTACATACATACATACGTATAGGCTTACAAATAAAATAAAAACTTTTTATTAAGAATATATAATTTCATGTACATATACAATACTTTATTTAAAATTATTATTTAATATAATTTGCTAACAAAACATTAATTTTTCTTAATTTTTAATTTAAAATCGTTGTATTATAAATCAAAACTTATATTAATAATTAACTATACAATATGGTTTAATCAAATTAATTTTATTAAAAAAAATCTCAATTCTTTGTGTCCCTATTTCAAGCATGAAATTCCCCGTCAACTTATACCGTTTGCTATTATACAAAGCAATACCTAACTTTCTCTTAGCAAACATTCGGCATTACCGCTTAAATATGAGACCGATTTTGAAACTATACTTTTAGGGCATACACACTGTGTTAAAATCTAGATCCCAATCAAAACTTATAAATTTTAACAAGATTTTCCACATAAAATAAAACAACATCGTCAGAAGATTTTGGAGCAATCTACTCGTGTTTCGTAACACAGACCTAGGTTTTTTACAAGTTTACTGAAATATATTACATTATACAGGAGAAATTATTTTGATTATACATCAATCGAATTTAGACAAAAGATATAGTTTTTGATTAAATAAACAATAAAATATCGTTTGGTATCGAACACTACGCGAAAATATATGTTAACAAGTGAAATCTTGCTCAATGTAAAAAAAAACATTGTAAACCATCCAGATTTTGAGATTTCAAGTGTAACTTACAAGAATACATACAAAGTGAAACATAATGTGCTCTATTAAAAAAAATTTCTGAGTTGGAATTTCAAAATATGCACAAAAATATAAATTATTGCCCTTTAAAAAACTTTAGTCGCACTAACGGTTTAGATTCTTGCTTCTCCTCTGTAGTGTGCGATAATTTTATCTATGAGTGGAAAACCCCTACAGTTTAATGTCGAATCAAAACGACAGATTTGACAAATTTTTTCGGTTAAATTACTTTCCGAGCTTTTGCCAGAAGACTATTGAGGGAGGTCACCGAAGAGAATATTTGTCCATGTTTCATTTATTTTCAAGACATCAAAATTGAGGTTCGAAGTCTCGAGATAACGCCTAGTACGACCGCCCACCTGTAACTAGACTATGGTGTCTAACAATAATAGTAAAGAATTAGTTCTTAACTTCCGGAATTGGTGATCCTATTTGAAATAAGTAAACTTTAAGGCCTGTGTTATGTTGTAAGTGGAAGAATATTAAGTATTTTTTTAATTTAAGATTAAAATATTGCTTGCTTTAAGAAAACTAAAACGGACATAATTTCAACACACAATATGTCTAATACGAACAAATAAAGAAAATAAACAAAAATGAAAAAAAAACAAACAAAAAATTACATAACAATACAACCACTGGATTCGTTATGATCTAAATTTTGATGATGAAAGGAAGGACGTCTGGAATTTAGCATTGATTGTTTTGTTAAAGATGTGGAAGATTTTTTAGCACTTTCTGTACTTAATTGACGTGATAAAATATTACGTTTGTCTTCAGCAGTATATTTGTCGTACACCCAATTGCCATTACTTATATTACCAACGCTAGAGTAGGCATGACTGTTGCTTTGCATTGTATTGCTAAGAGGATCTATTTGATGTTCTCCGCTTTTTGTCGACTCGTTGGCGTCAGTATTATCGGAATTTCTGTTAGAGTTCAGGGCTTGAGTAATACTTAAAGCAGCGGTGTTGGTTGAGCTTGCGGTAGATGTTGGTAAGGAGTTTTGTATAAATTGATCCAAAAGGTAAATGTGAGGTTGTAGTGAAATCATAAAAGAACGATAAACGCATTCAATTTCCAATGACCATTGCGCCACTTGCTTCAGTGATGACTGTATGCGAGCGCAGGACGGCAGCGATTCCGAACGTATAACAACATTTATTATGCGCCCAACTGAGGCAGCATCTTGAAGTAAGATCGAGAGTACTAAGGCAAAATCAATGCAGTTAGCTTCTATAAATAACTGTAGGAGATAACGTAATTTAATTGCCAGCTTCTCCGGTACGATTTTCTGTTGAATTTCCATACAATTTAAGCCAAGTACTAACGAAGACGATGACATTTCGTCATTTAGAGAATAAAATCTTCTGTACATTGTGTTATAATCGAGTGACGTTTGGGAATTGGAACGAGATTTACTACAATCACCGTTTTTTTGCACTTGATCATGTCCTGGTTGCATTAATGTAGTGCTAGTATATTGAAGCTCCTCGTTCTCTTTAATGGCTGGAATGTTAGTTGGCATAGCAATGTTGCCATTTTGAGTACTAGTGGGTGTATCCATTAACGCCAAACTAAAGTACCCAGATTCTGATGTTTGGCTAGAGGTGTGAGGTAAGTTAATTTGCTTTTCTAACTGGAATCGCTTTTGAAGTTGATTATAATCGTGATCAGACTCTTCTGAAGGTGAATACATGGAGGCCGGCGTTGGTAATTTTAATTCTTCATGCAGTAGATTTATAGCAGTTACATAGTCTTCCAAACGAGCTGTTTTTTCTACTTCCTGCGATAACCATGACACAAGATGGAAGTCTAAAAATGCATTCATAAATCCCAATTCGATCAGTTTACAGTTTTGCAAGAGTTTACGTGCATGACGATGTAAAATGGCTTCTATGCAAAACGTTTCACGTCTATCATTTTTTGTGGAATTGCTACGCTCAGATCTTCTACGCATGATTGCAGTCGGACCGCCTGAACTGTTTGGACTTGTGCCTTCAACATTAGGGCTGGCAATAGCCGCGGCCATTTTTTCTTTTTTATCCTTCAATGTAGTATTTGCTAATACTGTGGTTGAAAAACTTCGCTCTCTTGCTATCGGTCCTAGAACCAAATTAAATGCGTCTGGGTTTTGATTGACCTGCGATTGAGATTGGGAAGGTGGAGCTATCTTTACATTGACTATCATTGATGAGCGTGGAGAATCGATTTCATTGGGATCAATTGCTTTCAGGAAACGTATCAGATCTTTCGCAAGTTCCCAATTACGATGTTCAAGAGCAATTTCCAATAGAAGAGTTGCATACTGTTTGCTAATGATAGATGGTTCAAGATTTTGTAAGATTATCAAATAACTTGCAGCAGTTACAAGCTCTTCAGATTCTAAACATTCTTGAAATAAATCCTTTGGCTTTCCTGCCATCGAAAATAAGTATGGCCAAAGCGCAATTTCTGTTTTACGAGCGCATTGCACTATGGTTTGGAGATAAACTGGAAACTCTCTGATAAAATCGAGAATACTTGGTAGCAAAGCATCAGGTATTGGCTCTTTGCTCGTAGCCTCTTCTTCCAACACTTCATGCAGCAACAATTCCAGCGAGTGAGGAAAATAAGGAAGACGACGGCATGATTGAGCTATTTCCCATGCACTATACCCTAAGTTTCGTTTGATCAGTTGCCTTAGAATCTTATGTAAATACACTTGTGATTTGCGTTCCAATTGCGAGAAAGGCAGAGAAAAGTGTGAATTCGACTCGTTCGTATATAAAGTTGTTTCATTCTCAACGCCTAAAACAATAACATTATCAAAAAGTATAACTAAAGGGTAAAGTTTTAAAGGAAACGATAGCATAATGCGTTTAGACATAAATGTATGTAATCGCTGGGGAGCTTCCCTTTTCTGTTCATGTGTTGGCGGTAAGATTGGCAGCCAAACTCGCATTCCATGTACGCCAGAAAATAACCACAAGCAATCTTTCATTGGACTAGACTCTTGAATGGTATTGGATAACCAGAAACATTCTACACACGAAGCAAGGCAAGACGCCATAAGTGAATTAACAACAGTGTTACTATTATCTCTTTGAATCATAAGAATACGCCCACATACGTTTACAATTATAGTTTCCGCTGCATCATTGTTACCAGGTACTGCTAAGACCTTAGTAGTCAAGTCATTACGTAAATTTGTGACAGTCAAAGAGACTATACAGGCAGGATGTATACAAATACTCTTAACATCCACTTCATAGATACAATCTGCCTTTAAAGTATAGGCATCGCATTTCCTCATTGCAAACAATGTTACAATTCCATCCGCTGTAAGCACTATCAATTGATCGCGAAAAATATTTAGCGATATGATTGGCGCCCTCACCTGAATACGATTACCAAATTGGTTGTCAAGCTTGCATTCTTCTGGATAACAACGGATTTCATCCGTACGATCTAATAAAGAATAGCATCCGCAAACAATAAAACTTTTCCACCATAATAATCCTCCAGATACAACAAAGTCTTTCTCTTGGGATTCATTACCGAATAATTTCCATTTCTTTGTTACCATCGAGTAATGTGCCAAACCTGTCCTTCCGGCAACTGCTAAGTGGAGACCTTCCGAATCTATACTTGAGTAACGGATTGGCCAATTTGTAGCTGCATATGTTTGTGGTAATTGTAATACGGTCCAATATTTACTTTCAGACAATATGCTTGATATATCCATTGTATTTTTTATTTCCACGCAATCATCGCTGGTTTGAATAATATCTGGTGCTTCTTTATTTGCATCATTTTTATTATTCGGAAATACAAATTTACCTCCAAAATAGATCTTTTCTAAATTATCACCTTGATTTAAATACAATGTGTCATCACCTAAAAGAAGAAAAAAAATACAATTTTTATCTTTGTTTTGAACATACATACATACATAATTGGCCATTACAACCCTTCAGTCAGGATTACGGCCTAGCTTCTAATACCACTCATGTTGTGTGCCTTAATTTTATACTTGAGTGGAGGGACCTACAGTTTAACGACGACTCCGAACGACAGATTTTGAGAAACTTTTTCAAGGCAGGTTTATTTACTCTCAGAGTTTTTGCCAGAAATCTGCTGAGAGGAAGTTGCCGAAGAAATATTTTGTTTTTTCATATTTCGCATTTTGATGTCTGGCCTGTTATGTTTTGAACATAACATGTAAAAATATTTGTGTTCTAATTAGGTCAACATAGTATAAGAAATACATGCTTAAGGGCAAAAATCGTTAATATGGCACCTAATGATATTCGGAGAACAAAAGAACAGATCGAATGCCTCGGGTAGTGCAAAGATTTTGAAAGACATTGTGGGAGAATTTTGGGTATATATTTGGCATAAGCCTGTTTCGCTCTCATATTCCCACCATCTTAAATCAGTTTTAAGAATGGTTCTATATTTCAACCGCTTTGGCAAAAAAAATAAAACTTCTTTGGTTTCAGGTAGACTGTAGTAAACTGCAGCCAGCTTAACAACTTTATGAGAGCTACAAAAAGTATAACTCTGGATTGTTAGATCGAAAAAGTAAGGACATTAATTTCATTTCCATTCCACTCACCAAAGATTGTGAATGTTATATTTATACAATTTAAATATTGCATTTTCTCCGATTTCAATAATAAAAACATAAAATACACGGTCATATTAACTACATCGATCAATTTCTGTTATTAAAATTGGAGATAATAGATACATATTGGATTCCAACTAATATTTTTATTTAACTAAACCTCTCAAAATTGAAAATTAGTAAATAGAGTCACTACATAAATTAAAGCAAAACATTCCCTTACCTTGAAGCAAAATGTGAGGATGCGATGTCATACATGGATTCATTGTTAACATACTTTTGACAAAATTCATCTGACACACATTACTAAATACTTCAGCAGCTGACTTTTCCTCAGATTTTTTAGCCTTACATGTCAAAAATAATTGATAACCTTCTGTTGACCACTCCATTTTACTAACGCATAGAGGGTTATCGTTCAACAAGTCGACATTTACACCGAAATCCCAAGAAAATGATGACATTAAAAGGGCACCAAATGTACTCCATAAAGCTAATCCTCCATATTCCCATGATACGACCAATACACACCCATCAGGACTCCACCTTATTTCGTTCACCGCTCCCAAAGTTCCTGGCATAACCGCAGAATTAAGCGACAAATGATGAGAGAATTCAAGACCACCAGTTGTATCTTCAATAGAATAAACAGACACATCGGAGTTCAATCTGCCATAAGCCAAAAGACGAAACTTATGATTAACACTGCACACCGTCGCGTCCTCTATTTCTGGAATCCATAATCCATGCATATTTTCAGTTTCGAATCTCAGATGATCCGCTATTAAAAAGGCTGCTCTGTTATTATTGAATACCGCAGCGCATCCCCCAATAAAAGGAGAATATTCCAAACATGCAATGTATGAATTAGGTTTAACGGGAGGAATGGTCTTTAAATTGCACTGTTGATTAACGTAAAATTGTATCTGTTTAAGATCGATTACTCCAGTTAGCGAGTCTGACTCCTCAATTCCGTCGGAATCCAATTCAGACCATTGAATACGCATAAGCTCACATTTATCTGTCGCCACTAACAACTCTGTCAGGCTGATACAACATATCGTCGACACAGTCGATTTGAGCTGTATGAGGCACACCTCCTTTAGCGTTAATTTCGGTATATTCTCTTTAATAAATAATTCGGCTGAATCTCGTTTCAAACTATATGTTGGAGGGTCAACCTGTTGGAAAATACCGTTGCCACTTTCATCAAAATCAACTTGATATAAATACAAAACTCCTCCAGTTGTAAGAACAACCAATTGACGTGAATCCGGTTTCCATGTAACCGACTTGTTTTCCCCGTAACTCACAACCGACTCAACACTTCTGCGGTAGTAAACAATGGGTACAAGTGGATTAGCGTACCATATGCCTAGAAAATCTCCACCTATTGCTGCCAGTAAAATTTTGACTGCATCAAAACAGATGTGCTTAATATTATTACTTTCGCCTGGTAAGGCCAAATTGATTGCCTTTGGCCATCCAACTGGAAAATACATTCTGCGAGTTTCTAAAGTAAAAGAAAAACAATTGTTACCAATATTATAATTCACAATATATAATATGTCATACCTCTTTGAAATTCAGATTAAACCCTTGTCATCCTATTCAATAATTCGTATAAATTTTTCTATATTTTGCATTAAATTATCAGCGATATTAAAAAACTTCACAAAAGAAAACATTACATCAATAATGTTGCCACACTAGCATATTATTATTATTTTCAGAAAGTTGCCATACTACAAATATTTTAAATACACCGAGGAAAATAAATAAATGTAAATGATATAAAAGCTGCTGATAAGTTAGGCAGTTAATTTGTTATATTATTTACACTAGCAAGTGCTAGAACTTAGGCATTCACACTGTTTTACTTACTCAATAAATTACAAGTGGTACAACTTTTTAAAAGATTTTATGCAGTATTGCTTAAAAGATCAAAAACTGTTTTTTAGAAAATGTATTATCTTGTAGTCGCCCTAGTCTATTACGTAGTGTGTTGGCGTATTAGACCTGAGACTACGGTTCATCATCTCCAACAAAACGAAATATGAAAATATATTTCTTCGGTAATTTCTTCTCAGCAGATTTCTTGCAAAAAAATCTGAGAGTAAAATTGCCACGAAAATTTTCTCAAAAATCTGTTGTTCAAAGTCGATTTTAAAAAGTAGGTTCTGCCATTCATATGTAAAATTAATACAAATTTATACGATATACTCGTATTTTATTTATTTATTTTATTTCAATAAAATAAAACAAAAATATTATTAAATAATAAGAAATCAAAGAATAAATGAAATTACATGAACATTTTTTAGCCCTCCTTCACGAAGAAAGAAAATGAAGTGAGTTTGCGATTAAGCAATATCGAAAAGAAAAAGACTCATCTTCTATGAAATGTGTAAGTCATAAATTTAGCAATAGAAACCCTAACTGATTGAGAAATAAAACATATATTTAAAAACTCACAGTCAAACTATTAAACTCTATACAAATATTATTCCAAAATTACTACTCGGTTTAGATCATGCCAGTTTGAGGATGCCATCCGATATGAATATAAATAATTTTAATGGACTATTTACGTGTAAAACGGAGTTAGGATGGGTGGTATTTGATCCGAATAAACCAGTGCCACCTTCAATTTTATCATGCCTCTTTGTACGTGTTGAAGAGGAAGAAGAAATCCACAAGATGTTTGAAATTTATGTTAATACTGAAAATATGGGTGTACGATTAAGAGTGAGGACGATATTAGAGCGAATAGAATCTTAAGTTAATCCACACATAGTGTTGGAAAAATGATCTAGTGAACCTACCAGATATTTATTCGATGGCATTAAAACGATTTTAAAGTTTATGGAGAACGTCGTGACGTGGCGAAAACCGTCACCTGTACAAAATTTTGACAGGCGTAATTTTGCCAAAGTAAATGAAGAGTCTCAGTACATTTCACTGTTGACAACCACGCTTTATAAGTTTCGAATTGTTAAATTAGCTGTTACTTTGCAAAATGTGGATCAAGTAATAATACAATGGAGCGATAAAATATCTCAACGTTTTTTATGGAGAA
Organism: Sarcophaga rosellei; assembly: GCA_930367235.1. NCBI lineage: Eukaryota > Metazoa > Arthropoda > Insecta > Diptera > Sarcophagidae > Sarcophaga > Sarcophaga rosellei. Next base: position 28,409,419 of record OV884020.1, on the reverse strand, counting down.
ACTGTAATTATAATTCAGTACCTAATGAATATGAAAAATTAATGCTTCACTGATCTAAAGAAGTGTGATAATTTTTGAAAAATTATAAAGAAATTAAGAGTATCAAGTTCTATCCGTATTTCCTCTTAATGTCATACGCTTTTATTACTTATTTATTCGATTTACCGATTTATTTCTTTTGCACAAAAAATTTACATGTTATACAACTTGTGTTACCGTCGAAAACCAGTATTAACGAAAATCTAATGTTGAAAGTTGTTGAAATTACGAATTATTCGATGAATTAATACCTTTGGTTATCTGATTTACAAAAAATATCGTAAGGCAACTTTCTTATACTGTGTCTAACAAATCTGGCAGCACTACTGTTAGAAAGAAAACAACTACGTTTCTTAAAAATCTTTGTTTTTTGTTTTATAATCATTTTTTATTATCTTGAAAGTTATGGGTTTAGAAGTACAACAATACCAAAGATCGCTGGCTATAATTGAAATCTATTTAGTTTTATGATAATTATTTAAAGTATAATCCTTAGCAACATTGTCAACAATATTTAGAAACAGAGAAATACTTATCAATAAAGGGGCGCCAAAAAATCAAGACAAACAAAATAAAAACAATTCTATCATTTTCTGAAAGTGTAAATTAATAATGTATGCAAAATATGAAGAAAATTCAAAACAGATTCGCATTTTGCGACAATTAAAAGATATGTTTACGCCGGTACCTCAGTGGCGATTGCGTGAAGTCTGTAAAGCCAACAACTGGAACTGTAAGTAAGAGATTTCTTTTGTATTCAACAATGTCAACAAATATTTATGTGTATAATTTAGTGGAATCCTGTATTGATCAACTAATGAAAACCATGGAAAACAGTGCCTCATGTGATATTAGAGATGACAAACGATATCAGCAACAAGGGCTGCAGCAGCGGAAAGTTGCTGGAAGCGGTGTGTTAACTAAAGATGAAGAACGTGTGGGGTCTCTTATTAAGAAGGGTTACCGTGTTATGATATTGATGCGAGGGCCTCCCGGTTGTGGTAAATCAACTTTGGCACGATCATTAGTCATTAATTTTGCTGGTTTAGAAAATAATGGCTGCAGCATCGAGGACTTTATTTATAGCACTGATGATTACTTTTATAATGCTAAAGGCGTCTACAAGTACAATCCGTCATATATACCTGAAGCTCACAAATTTAATCACCAACGAGTTGAAAATAAAGCAAGATCTGGATTAAGTCCGATAATAGTGGATAACACGAATATGCAATTGTGGGAGATGCTACCATATGTTAAATTAGCAGTACAAAATAATTATCTTATCGAAATACTTGAACCTAAAACGCCATGGCGATCTTCTACAAGAGCATTGGCGCAAAAAAATACACACGGAGTTTCACAGACGCGAATACAACAAATTATGGATAAATATGAGAAATGCAGCGTTGCTTCACTTACAAGGGTAATTAATGTCACATTTTTTTTAACTTTTTATTACTTTATTTGCATATTTATTTAGTTTTAAATATATCATATTTTACAATGTCGTTACAAGCGACTGAAGCGACTCGAACTGGAAGTCCAGTGCGAATCGTTGATGACTGACGTGGCATAAGTACAATGGTCAACTTGACCTCCGGGTACTGTACTTGTCAAGTACACATCCTGACGTGGCATTTAATGTGTTAAAACTAATTTAAGTTTTTAATTGCGTAAAGTTTAGTAGTACATAATTTAACTGTTGCCAACAGTTTTGGTAGTGATGATTTTTTTAAATATTTGAAGATATGTTATTTTGTAGTACAAGTAACAGACATACATACTTAAGTGGTCATTACAACCCTTCAGTCAGGATTACGACCCAACTAAGTACAGTTCATTCACAACAAATTCAGTAATTATTCCATACTTCAAAAGACAGAATGCGCCAAATTTTTTACAGACAAAACTATTGAAAATGTCAGTTATGTAACCGCCAGAAAATGTAAAGTGATCGTCACCAACAGGTGCGATCTTCATACACCTCCGTTCTTAATTTTATAATATACCAGCACTTCAAATAAAGAATATAACGCTACTAATTCATATGTATTTCTCAGTTCTTATATACCGGATTAAAATTCCGTTACAACTCAGATGCATTCGAGTTTGCAGATATAAATTCACTATGTTATTTCCCTCAATTATTCTAATAAATAAACGACTGTTAAATAGGATTTAAAACAAAGAACTCTACAAATACTAAAAAATAAAAATAATTTTTGCTTGAACAAGGAATTTTGCACCGCAACCAAATATTATATCGGTTCCGAGTCATCACGCTGTGATTGGAAATGAGGATAGGAATATTGTGCGTAATAAAGCCAGGTTACTACGTACCATAAGCATTAAAAATCAAGCTGAGAAAGTGGGCGAAAGTGTCACATCGAATATTGTGCAATAATAACACAGTAGGATTAATTACAAAAATACTTTCATGCGATCCTAATGAGGAGAGAACCATGAATATTTTAACACTAAGTAAGGGCTTACAGGACACTCTGCCTTAAATGCACGCCAAACCCATATTGTCGTAATGGAAAATGATGAATACAGGCAAGCGTTTAGACATCGAAACGATGGAGCACTTTTTGTGTCATTGCCCAGCTTTAGTAAGCTAGATATCCTAATATTTTGGGAGATGATGCTTTACCAGACATAAATCGTCTCAGACCCCATATATCCAAACTTCTCATCATTTCGTGACCAATCGTTTATGACTGTTTGTAACGTCGTGAAAGTAACCATCTTTTTGTCTTCAGTAGGGTAAAATCGACAATTAATAAGCTACTTTATTTAGATTATCAGAGAGCAAACGTACTATCATTTCATAATGATTAAACAGGAGAACAGGGAACATAACAATTGTAGGAATAGGGAACTGTCACACGCCACTTTTTCGATTACATAACAGTATATGCAGGGATCTCTCGCATTTTTGTAATTCTAGTTAGGTGATTGGAAGGCTTTACAGTGTTACCTGTTCCTTAACCCATAGATCTCTTGGTCCATTGCGACCCTTCAATTTGGAAATAACCCTATTAGATCCTCAATTCATCAGTAATATATCAGTTTAGCAAGAAATCGACTATTTGGTCATCTCTGACTACGCATCTGTTAACAAGAGTCCCTAGAACCTCCGTCTGAAAAACACTACATTCCGCCTGGAATCTTATGAGTTCCTGACATTTGTCCCAAAAATTAATACCTCTGCAGCCGTTCATGTTTCCAAACTTATCCAAACTTCTCTATCAGGTATTAGCATATTTGGCGTATAGCAGAACTGAAATTTTGCTACATGATTGTCCATCATTGCTATAGTCAAAATAGCCTTACCCCGCCACGTAAGTTCCACCAGATTTCCGAGTAACTTACCCTCTATGAACTGACTTTAACTAGCTTATTATTCAGTCTAAAGAGGCCTTCAGCACTCGCCTTGTGATGTGGATAGATTCGCACCTCTATACTTTAGAAAGACTGTTCGTATTGTTCTTAGTATACAATGCAATCCACCATACCAGTTTATCACTTATTTTTAATAAAATCTTAAAACTATAGTCGGTCTATAATTTGTTTGAAATAGTCTATTATACTATAGTAAATTGTATGTATAACATTAACTGGCATTTTAAATTATTCTAAAAGTAATTTATTTTTATAACAGTTATTCTTCTGAAATTTTAAATGAAAAATTTTTTATCACCTTTATTTATATTTCTTTTTTTTATTTAATTATTATCAAACCTGTTTTATTTCTTTGCAGATGTTGAAAAACACTAAATATACAAAGACATTACCGCAAATGCGCTTACTTCCGCCCCTCTGCACGGAGGAAAAGGGTGAAATTGTACAGGATACTGTCCAAAGGGATATTTCATCGAAAAAAGAAGAACCTCAAGTTTGGGATTCGTTTCATTTTAAAGCACCAAAGGAACAACGTACAAATTTTAAATCCAGTAGATCACCGACAAAATCAATTGAGCGGAACTTGTCCCCTGCACCTTCCACACGTGATGTTTATACTCTGTTAGAACAAAAGGCTTCAAATGTTTGGAAACCATTTGAGTCGGAATCCGCTGATTTTTGGGGCATAAAACCGCCACCTCAGCAAAATGATCTGTTAATGACTGAGACAGACAAAGTAACCGGAGGAGAAAAGTCGTTGTTGGAATTGCTTAGAGAACCCTGTGAGGATGATGCTATAAAGGAAGATGATGAAAAACTAAAACAAAATGAAAAGTCTATGGAATCAATTGTTTTTGAACGTCATAGCATAAACTGTCCTAAGGAAAACGAAGCGTTTGCCGCACTGCGTCAAATTTATCCAAATAAGAGAGTGTCTGGCTTATGGGATTTGTTTGTCAAATGTAATGGTGATGTAGACTGGGCTGTTGATATTTTACTTAAAGAGGATGAGTTGGAAAAAATAAGAGGTGACGATGATTTTAGCTACCAAACAGAAGACGATGACGTTTTTCAATGTTCGTGCAATAACCAGAAGGAAGAAGTTATTGAAGGTGTGCAAAAAAGCAATTCTAGAAGCAACATAGAAAGCAATTTCGAAGACTTTTTATCTTCATTAAATACTGTAAACGCCAAACCTCAACGTCAAAAGACTCGATTTGCACGGTCCAATCAAGTGACAAATCCTGCACTATTAGAGGTGAAGGGCAATATTGAAAACTGCTTTGTTTTAGGCGATGATCAATATTCAGATCACTTACTAAAAATACGAAACTTTCGGAGTGGGTTAAATTCTGATGTAACTGCTTCGCCAGATGCAACGACAGAAGGTTGTGAAGATTCAGGAAATCAACCTGGAAATTCTCAAAATAAAAATGAAGACAATGGTGATTATATCGGTGTCGATGATGATGAAGGCGAGGATGATAATGATTTGAATGAATTTAATGAAGATATGTTAGAAATGTCATTAGGAGAACAATTAGTTCAGCAATTAATAGAGAATTTTAGGGATGAATCTTCTTTAGAAGATCATATCTCTTCCACTCTACCGCCAAACATTAAAGTTTTTATGCCTCGTACATTGGCTAAACAGCTATATATGTTATGGGTAGAGTCTGCTTATAATCACATAGAAGAGGAACGTCAAAAACTGGTGCAAGAAGATGAAGATTTTGCTCGACTTTTAAAAAATCCTAAATATGCTGAGTACAAGCAATCGCCAAGTAATCTACGCGAAATATTAGATATGGAATATGCCTGGAATGTATATAATCAGGAGAAGAAAGAACAGCGTGAACAAGATGACGAAAAATCGGCTCCGCGTGATTTGGCGTCACATCTCACTCAAATGAAGTTGTGTGAAGCTTTCCCCGACATTCCGCGCGAAACACTTGTCGACATTATGACCATGAGTGGGAACGACTACAATGCAACTGTAGCAGTTCTTCGTAGTACAATGAAGAATGAAGATTCATTAGTATCGACAACACAAGAACATCTAATGGAATGTGCTCGTCGAGAAGACGATCTGGTAAATTTAAAATTTATTTATTTGAAATGCGAATATAATTAATATTACTATAAATTCTTAGATCAATCAACAAGTCCAACAACAAGTGGATCAGCGTGAAGAAAGAGTACTCAATAATTGGAACGATGACAAAGTTAGATCATCTGTAACTCCGGTTGACGCCAAACGGTTAGCTCTTCGTGAGTTTGAAGAAAGTCGAAATCTGGCTGCCCATCACTGTCAGCTAAAAGCTGAATGCTACCAAAAGGCCAAAGAGGCTATACAAAGTGGAAATGGTGGTGTTGCCATATATTATTCCCAAATTGCAAACTTGCATAAAAAGAAAATTGACATGTATAATCATCGAGCTGCCAATTGCATTATGGACGTTCACAAATACACTCAGAATAATCCAGACCTTTTGGACCTTCACTATTTACATTTAATTGAGGCCTTGGGCTGCTTGGATCTCTTTTTAGATCGTCACATCACGAGTTTGCGTGTAGCGTCAAGAAATTACAAACATGTGTTTATAATAACAGGCCGTGGAAAACATAGTGCCGGCGGCGTATCTACAATTAAGAATAAAGTTAAAGCGAGGTTAAAAGAACGATGTCTAAGGTAATTTAACGAAAATATAATTATTAAAAAATATATTATATATATATATTTTTTTATTCTCATATAGATGGAGCGAAGTAAATCCGGGTTTATTGAAAGTGAAAATATTTTCAGGCTCTCGCCATGCTAAGAATATTTGATTAAATCAGGTATATGCTTCTGTAACTTAATTACATCAGCATATACCTGTTTATATTTATGATGCTTTTATTTTATTTTAATTTCATTTCTTTGCATACATATTTTATTAAGCATAGGTATACATTCTATCTAGTGTACATAGATTTAAACTTTTATTTACAAAAGAAGTGTATATTACTATACCCCTATGATGTACATATATTATTTTTAATTACGCATTGCAATATCTAAACGTGTCTGTACATTAACAAATGCAATATATTGTAGAAAAATTCATCTATATCTTTTAAATTTTAACTATATTTTTAATAAAAGAAACATTTTTTACCAAATAAAACAATTGAAAGTTTATTTAAAATTTTAGCAGCATAAGGGATTTTAACGAAATTGTGGAGATAGTTTTATTCAACAGACATCTGTTGTAGTCTGCTTGGGATATACTCTTTTAGTTTTTTGTAAACATTTTTGGTTAGAGATGGGGCCTGTTCGTAAATTCATCACTGCGCTGCATAATATGATTATTTTGAGCTCACACTGCTAATCACATCGAGCCATAACCGCAAAAAAAGCTCAAGCGACAAAAACGAAATTTTACAGGGGAAGGTTTTTATTATTTATTTCTTGTTCAAATCAAGTTAGAGCAACAAAATTTTGTATAAAGACACATTTTGCTCCAATGCATAAAATCAATGCAATTGCTTTCTCATAAAAACCAAACAACAGCAATTTTTGGCGCTTAAGCTTTTTTTGCTGTCATTCTGATTAACTACTGGGAAAAAATTGTGTCGGTTAAGATAAAATATTCTTATGACCAAACTATTTTTTTAATATAATTCTTTTTAGGTCATTATTATAACATTTTATACATAAATGTATGTATTTATATATAAAAGGCTTTATATTTTTATTAGAAATACAGTGAATGTCTAATAGTAAGAATTATTATCATAATATGGGAAAAAGGTGTTAAAGTGTTTTTTCTTTGTTACGCATACATACATACATGTCGTTGCCTTAATATAGAAAGGCCCTAACTCGTGTTTTTTCAGTAGAGATTTTTTGGGGCTTACAAGAAAAAAAAGGGTTAGGACCTTTCCTTTAAAGGTTACAATATATATAAAATAGAACCATGCAGATAGTTTAATTCAAACTTTTTTTTATTAACAACGAAAAATAAAAATGTTTTATATATCATTATGAACATTGTACGTGGTTAAAAGAAAGTACTAAAAAAGTCATTGTAAAACTTAACATTTTCAAAAAAACAATTTTTTATTTTTTATATCTAAACGGAATTGTCTTCTTGATCGGTTTCAGGCAACGTGTCTTCTATGGTATGATCATGTTGTAAATTTAAAAATTCGTGGTGAACTCTTTCTGGTGTGATTTTGTTGTCGCAGAGTGTTTTTAAATCTCTGTACTTTAAGAGGAAATTTTCAATCGACTTTTATATAATTCTTCAGGCCCCTTGGCTAGTATTTCAGAGTGTCGTCTAAATCGTAAAATCGAATTTATATCAAAATATTTATTTTTTAATACAAGTTTTTAAAAAGTCTTTTTGCCGCTGTTTACTGATTCCCCAAAAATGTTCATTTATTCGTATCCTGTCAGATTCGGAAAACTTTTCGGCGCACGAATTACCACATTTTTTGTTCTTACACGGGTTAGGCAGAACACTTGTTTGCAAAACTTTACATTTTTCAGCCTTAGAGGTAATTTTCGTTGGCTTTTAAATCCTCTCTGTCCCACACAGGTTTCTTCATCATCAGAAGATGTGTCTGAATCACTGTATGGAACGAGGGAGCGCTCTAGAAAAAAAAATTTTATTTGACACAAAAGTTTAACACATCCTTATTCACCTCTGTCATATTTTATCAATTTTTTTAAATATACAACCTATTTATATATGAATATTAAAATGACTTCAGTATTATTATATTATAATTTTTGAAAACAATATATTTTTCAGATTTTTTATTAAGAAAATTTTATCTTAAGCGACAAGTCGCTGTCACAAAAAAACAAACACATTTTAAAAGTGCACTTAAGATAAAATTTTTTTTGTTATAAAACCATAACGGTGCACAGTGTGACCCTGAAATTTTTATAGATGATGCAAATGATGCCAATGAATATATTTATTACAAAAAACGATATATGGAAAATATGTCGCTTAAGCTTTTTTTGCGGTTATGGCTCGACATGTTGCTGATGCTTCTTTTTGCTGATTTATTTGTTTGCATTGAGGAATCACAGACGAGAACAATTATGCTGGCACAAAATGGCAGCTTGTAGGCAAGAGAGGTGAGGAGAGTGGTTTTTTGCTGGCATAATTTTTCAACCAGCTTCTACCTCGCACAAACCAATACATAAACAACACAAAACCAATACACATACATTTATAAAACAGGAGGTTCAGAAAAATAAGTAAACAAAAACTAAGGCCCCGATTATGGTTCACAACACATAAATGTTGTGTTGTAACAGAGACAACACAACATTTATTACTTTCTTGATTATGGTTTACAACATCCAGATGTTGTGTATGTCACAGTGTTGCTCTTCAATGTTAGTATACTTTTCCTTGAAAATACAACCCTGAGTGTAAAAAACTGCAAATTGAAAACAAAAATTATTACGTTAAAAAAACAAAAAGCCTACATAAAACACAAATTTTAACTCTTGTTAAAACATGACAATTAAAAATAAAGGCTAGTTTTATTAGCGTTTATATTTTATGTATGTTTTGCAATAAATTCATTTCAAAAGTACTTCAAATTAAAATATATAAATATAAAAAAACCTTCTTATCACATTAAAATTTATTTAGATCACATAGTTACTTAAAGCTAAAATACAAATTCATAAATAGTTTACATTTCAAGTTTTGTTTTTGGGTTAAAAGGAGTTTGTCTTTTAATAATTCATTTTGTAATTCAGCCTTTTCCCTATTTATTTCTAGCATTTTTTATCATATATCATTTTTATATGAGCCCTTCTCAAGACGTTTCAACGTAAGCAATATCTCCTGTTGGTTATTTTCTTGCCTTTTTAAGGTTTTTTAGACGCTCATCCCCCATCTTATTTTTTGCATTTTGTAGCTTTTCGACAACTGCTGTTTCCACTGGTTAGTGCTAGTTTAAGGCCCTTTAATATCGTATGACGATTCGTCTTGAATTTGCAATCCCATTGCAGATCCATTTGGATTTACTTTCCATTGCATAAACACCAACTCTACGGTGCTCTGCTCCAATTTCCTGCTAATTTCCGTCGACGGACCACCGCCAGTAATTTGAAAGTTTTTTTCTATTGGCAGAGAGTTTTCTTTTCAAATTGGCTTTTTAATGAGCCCATGCCTTAAAAATGCTACAATTCATCTACTAACCCTTTGCCATTCTTTTGAAACTCTAATGGGTGGACCCAAGTCATTTAGCTCCAATGAAAATTTCTCCCGCGTCCCTTTGTGTTGAGTCTTATTTGCTCCAAATGATAACTTGCCAATGTCAGGATTTGCTGTCATGAACTCGACCAGCTTTTCCTTCTGCTTGTTAGTGATTATTTTTCTATAAAATATTTCCAGTTAATTATAATTTTTAAAATTTCCACAAAAACTTATATGCACTGTTATATACATATACTTACAAATTTTTATACATTTTCTTTTTTAAACTGAATGCGGCAACAAGACAACAGCTAATGAGCTGTTGTAAGTTTTTGACAATTCTGACAACACTTAAAAACAACTGTTGTAAATCATAATCGGGCTATGTGAACACACACAACATAAAGTACAACACTAGCGATAGATGTTGTGAACCATAATCGCAATTTTAAAACTACAACACTAAATTTACAACTGTTGTGAACCATAATCGAGGCCTAATACACACAAAGCAGAGTATATGTATACAATTTTATGCCAAATGAAATAGTCTCGTGTGTGACTGAAAGAACAAAAATTGTGCGGCTTAAAAAATAGTCTCGTGTGTGAAACCACATTTACGAACGAACAAACACTGCAGAAATGGACAAATTATTAATAAGTTTGATTTTTGAACTGGACGATAAAACAAAGGACAAAATATTGTTAAATGCACAAAAAAGTGTACTTTGTGCAAAAAAGAAGACATTTAAGGAAGAAAAAAAGAAACTTGTTGTTAAAACTCCCATTCTCTCTGTCTCACTCATTCAATGCATCAGCCATTTTTATGATTAGTGTTTTCGGTTTATTTGCGCATAATATGATTTAATGTTGCATTTACGAACACTTGACGTAAGCAGTGCTGCCAAGATTTGCATTTATGAACATGATGCGCATAATATGCAGCGCAGTAATGCATTTACGAACAGGCCCATGCATTGCACTTAGAAAGAGACATTAATGATTGTGTATAACGATAATTAATGATATTGTATAATATTGGTAATTGATAGTAAATCATATTTTTTGAGTTGATATTCGAGAAGATTGAAATCAACTTTAAATTTGTATTTAGGAATATTTTGACTAATTTCAAAAAAAGTCAAGTGGGAAATAAGTTCCCTTGGAATTAATTTTTCCTGTAAAACAATACTTTCATGTCATGGATAACAACTTATACAGAATTCTTTTTTAAACTTTGATAATCATAAACTATTATGACTCAGTCTAAATGTATTACAATTGCCTTTTAAAGACTAGTATGTACAAATACACATGCATATTCAGTGTGCGACAAATTATGTACATTAGAGCGACTCAAGTTGTATGGAAGTAAAATTCGTGCAAGATGTACCCCCTCAAAATAAACATTGGTATATTTTATGATGACATTTAAAATATTTCGGCTCCAGCTTTGACCTCTCGTGAGCTGGACCATTTTGAAAAAGGGTTTATTTTTCCATGTTTTCTCAATTTGAGAATTTGTTTCCTAACCAACATATACAGTATGGGTGTCATAAGAAAGGTCTTTTCAAGGCGCGTCCAACTGTATATACAATTTGTCCAAGGACGATCATCCATGTCCTTTTTTTAAGGATATTCTGTAAAAAAGAAGGGTTTTTGAATTTTTTCTTCGGGGTTGTTTGTAATAAAATAACCAAATTAACTCTAATATGATGGCGGATTTAGTTTCTAGATGATGTATGGATGAAAATAGGACTAAAGAAAGAAAAAAAGAAATGATCCACGACTTTTTCTCGGCATATTTTTCCCCAAATTAGAAAAAGTTATTAAATTTTTTTGTTTATATTTACAAAACTATACTCAAAAAACGCAAACTATGGTGAATTTAAAAAAAAGCTGAGACCCGTATTTAATTAAATCGACTAAAGATTAAAATATGTTAATTTGGTTATTTTATTACAAACAACCCCGAAGAAAAAATTCAAAAACCGTTCTTTTTAACAGAATATCCTTAAAAAAAGGATATGGATGATCGTTCTTGGACAAATTGTATATACAGTTGGACGCGCCTTGAAAAACCCTTTCTTATGATAACCAAAGTGTATATGTTGGTAAGGAAACAGATTCCCAAATTGACAAAACATGGAAAAATATACCCTTTTTCAAAATGGTCCAGCTCACGAGAGGTCAAAGCTGGAGGTTAATATTTTAAAATGTTATCTTAAAAAAGTCCAAGGTTCATTTTTAGGAGGGTACATCGAGCACTTTTTTTGGTGAGTCGCTCTAATGTACATATCGAGCCATAACCGCAAAAATATCTCAAGCGACATATTTTTCAAATATCGTTTTTTGTAATAAATACATTCATTGGCATCATTTGCATCATCTATAAAAATTTCAGGGTCACACTCTGTACCGTTATGAATTTATAACAGAAAAAAGTTTCATTTTCTAACTTAATTTGCAGAAGAAATAAATAATAAAAACCTTCTCCTGTAAAATTTTGTTTTTGTCGCTTGAGATATTTTTGCGGTTATGGCTCGATATATGCACGAGATTCTATTAAGCAGAATATGTTTCAAAAACAAAGGCAAATACTTTTCGATTTAAACATATGTATTTTATTTATTTATAAAATTTAGATTATTAATTTTACTAAAATATAAAGAAAACAAATGAAAATTCTTATTAAACCTAATGAAGTTCATTTGTATAATATACAATGGATATCGTTTCTTGTATGTAACAAAACATACGCACGTTTTTAGGGAACTCACAAAAAATATAAAATTTACCAATATTTAGTTGCAAATCCATTCTTTTTTAGAACTTTTTCACATCTTCATGGCATCGACTCAATTAGATTCGATATTTCTCCCGAAATTTCATTCTAAGCAATTTCCATTAAGTTTGCTCTGGGATATTTCAAAAACTATTTACTAGATTTGTATAAAAAAGATAGATTTGTATAAAAGCTTAATTTGTACTTATAATAATTAGATAAAAAAAAATTGTTTATAGAGTTTTATTATTTTTTACATAAAAAACTCGAAAATAATCAAACAACCTAATCCAAAATGTGTCCGTACAGCAATGGACATTTAAAAAGATTTATTTCGAATATCTCTTTAACAACGGGTTGGAAGGCAAAACTTCTTTTAAACGTTTTTTCATAATATTCCAGATTTCTGCACCAATGGTGCCTGAGGGCATTTGGCTGTTGGTTATTGAGTGCTGGAAACTTTTTTTTATTTCAAAATACCCTATAAAAATTTAATGGAGTTTAAATCTGTATACTCGGTGATGAGATATTTTTATATCTTTTATATCATTGTCTCTTTTATAGCATTGTGTAGATATCATTCTTCCACTATATTGGGATAAGTAATTCGGATTATTACTGTGAAAGAATCGTATTGTATGTCTAAATTAAAAACATTAGTTTTTAAAACTATATTTTAAAACATTTTTTATTATTATTATATTGGTCATTACAACCCACACCACTCATGTTGTGTGTGTTAATTTTATACATTAGTGGCGGGACCGAACTAAAAATTTTGAGAAACTTTTCATTGCAATTTTATTTACTCTGAGTTTTAGCCAGAAATCTGCTGAAAGGAAGTCGCCGAAAAATACATTTTTTAAATTTCGTCTTGTTGAAGTTGTCTGACCTGGGTTTTGAACCGTGTCCTCACCGCTTATAAGCCAACACAGTACCTACTAGACTGCGGCGACATTTAAAACATTTATAAATGGTTATCCATTTCGTGGTTTCAAAAGTAAACGTAAATAAAACACATATAAAATATTTTTTTCATGTAAGGTCCAATCACACCTTCGGACCAAAGAGCGCACCAAACAGTGACTTTTTCTGGATGTAATAGCCTCTCTTCAATTACTTGAGGATTCTCAGAACCCCAAATACGACAATTTTGTTTATTATTGCTTGCGTAGTTGGACGATTATGTAAACCATAATCTCCTCTTAAAGAACGGTACGTGGCTGTGGCAGAATCACCATTTTTGTAGTAAGTTTTGATAATTTGTATGCGTTGTGTGATAGTTAAGCGATCCATTTTCGTCAATGTCAGACTTTCAACTGAAAAGAAAAAAAATTGGTTTCACAACTTAGTTTGACAGATGTCGAATTCCAGTCCCATACTTTTGAAACAACGAAATGGATAGCCCTTTATAATGAAATTTGTCCCTCATTATTTCCCCAAACAGAAGATTTGAGGCACTCACAGCGGCCATTGCACTCTAAACAATCATTGAGCCACCTTCATATTAGACGGTTGCTTTCAAGTTCTTCAACTGCATGCAGTGTCTCCGTTACGGCACACAGATCGTCTGCCATTTGGTCCAAAAATATTAAATAGACTCATATCGGTAAATATAACTATTTATCAAAATTTATCTGGCATATTAACATATTTTGTGTGTGTGTGTATTGTACAATGGGTCAATTCGACCTCCGGGTACTGTACTTGTCTTAATTGACAAGTACACGTCCTCTAACCTAACATATTTTGTGACATAATCTAAACAAAGTTTTATATCCTAGCTGAGAGAAAAGATTTCTTATGCGGAAAACATGGCTTGTACTTCTTTATAACCAAAAAATTCTGTAAGATTTGTGCATTTAATAAAAAGTTTTCATGAATTCGAATAGTTTTTTTGTTGTTTCAAATAATTGGTTTTTTTAAATCCGTTCGTTTCACAAGAAAGTATCTTTCATTTTGTCTCGACCTGCCCCTGTAGAAATTAAAAGCGAAAGCGTTGTCTGTAGTGTCTGTAACATATTGAACTAATGATCTTAGTTTTATTTTTCAGCAATTTTCCGAAAACTTTTGCCACCATTAGGCATTTTAACAATCAGCTCTTGGACATCAATAAGATTATTTTTTTTTTTGTAATTTGTGTTATTTCCTCTCATGAAACCGATTAACTATTAACAACATAGAATTCTTAGATTTTGCGAAAACAAATCAAATTTCAATAAAAAAAAGGAGGATAAGCTTGTCTTTATCCAATCAATAACAAACAGACAAATGTCACAAGGCACCGTTGGTGCAGACTGGGAAGAAGCTTAAGTCCCATATATAGTTTTTTATGGTGGTAATATGATGCTTTTATAGTGCAGAACACTCTACGTAACTATAACATCCCTCTTGAAAAGTGTGGTGAACGAATATTAAGCTACCTTAATCTAAATGACCTTGAGTTTTATTTGTTTAGATAGGTTGGCAGACAGGTACATTAAATTGACTAACGCATTACAAAGAACAATTCGGGATTGGTTGTGCACTATAAATGAGATACCAGATGCGTCCAAGTTTGTATCGTTATGATCACTAGAAATCATTTGCACTCAACAAAATTTACAGAGGCCACTAACGCGTGTTGGTGATCATTGGGTATTTAGGGGATATGGTGTTTCAAAAAATTACTTTTGCCTTAAATACTAACGATACTGGCTCATTGCCAAAGGGCATTTTCGCTATGGGTAAACTAGATAAGAAATTTATAGTTTGTCGACTATAGCTAGCAACCGAATTCCAGTTGACTTGGTAGTTACCAAAAATACATAAATATACAGGTTTTAGCTGATGCTGCATCCTTTGCTTTTTATCTTTAAAAAATCAAACACCTTAACGTACAAAATAAGTAAAATATTATTCTCGTTTCTAAAAAATATTCGACCAATTGAATGTTTTTCCATACGTTCAGACTATCGTCTAAAATTGTTCCACTTACTAAAAAGGGGTGTAGTCAAGTTCCCATTTTATAGTTACTCCAGTTTTCATTACTTTTAACAGATCACGATATTAATGTATAATACTAAACCGTACGAACTATTTTTTGATCATAAAGTTTTTTAATAAGTAATAAATGGAAATTCGTTTATGATTTCATTTAAAAATGATTATGTTAGTGATTATTTATAAGCATTCGAGACTACAAAACTCTTTACTTAAAATAGTATAAAATCAAATTCGACTTCGTTGCAAGTACAAACAACTTTCTTACTTTTATTTTAAAATTTCTATATTTAGTCGTAATTAAGCGTACAAGTTAATAAAATCAAATAGTTTAAAAATGTCTTCTGTGTGTTCTTATAACCAACCAACAACACAAAAAGAAATTTCTCATGTTTTTAAAACATATTTACTTTATTTCTAAAAAAAAAAAGGATAAATTCATTTTACATATTAAGCTACATAAATCAACGTTCAAAATTCTATTAATGAGATAAGATTTTACATATGTGTATCGTTCAGAATAGATAAAAAGAAGTTAATTTGAAAAGGAAATTGCTAGAGGCGAAAAGATTTAAAAGGCTTATTACAAAGTATACACTAAAATAAAGTGTACATCAAATTGTTTATGGACTTCAAATTGTTTATGAACATCAATTAATAAACTGTTTTAAGGATTAGTAAAACTATAAAATATTCTATAAAAAACTGTAATCTGAACTGCTGCAAAAGGTGTCTGTTATGCTATTAAAACCAATACAGGTTCCTTGAGAGGGATGTGTTTCAGATTTCGATAAAGGAGATTGATTTTCTTTACCAGAATTTAAGCGATTTAATGCCACCTTTTCCAAAAGATTTGTTCGGCTACGACAATTTCGATTGTTTTGCAAGTTATGGTGATGTCTGGGAGGAGTGTTTAAAAATACTCCTTCATATATTGTTTCTAGGCTATTTGTTCGGCTGAGTGGCGTTCCATCTTCATCGCCATGATCACTCGGTGGACTTATTTGGGCGTTTATATCGTGTAGAGTAACGTAGTCGGGATTATCTCTCCATGGGCGAGAAGTGAGGGTTACCTGCGACATTGGCAATGGCCTAGTTGGTGTTACCATTTCTTCATTATCTATAGGTGATGGAGTTCTTCCCAATGGCGATATAAGACGTATTTCAAAAGCAGGCAATTCATCAATATCAACTACTTTCCCATTTGACTCAATTTCTTTGTCCAACGATAGAGACAATAATGAAACTTCGCTATCACTTGAGATTGTCGAATTGAAAGAAGTTTGAAGGCGGTACGATATATTATTTACTCCACCAAAATTCTCCATCGGGGTGGCGCCGGTATCCGATAAACACTTATTATCCTTTGTTTCTTCATGTAAATTATTTATAGAGCTCATAACTAGAGGCTTTTATATGGGGCTCTTTATTTTCGAATGCTTTTTCTTTTATGTTTATACGCAAAGTTATTTACTCGTTCTCAAAAGGCTGAAGGATAAAAACAAAATAATTTCAAAACAACGAAATTGACATTCGTCAAAATATACTCCGCCAAACACATTCCACACAGTATTGCCAAGCTTAAGTTTTGCAAACAGTGTTGATAATTCAATGTTTTATAATTCAGTCGTCCACTGAGTTTGTGTTTTTCCACTTTCAAGCGCTAAATACATATTATAATGTTGAACATATGTTTTAACTATTAGTTTTTACAATACTTTAAAAATTCCCTTTTACATTCATATAATCAAGAGAAATTTATATAAAATGTTTATATTATTTCCATAATTAACACAATTTCTTTTTGTTTCCGTAATGCGTAAATTTTTTCAACTGGCAACAATGCATGTATCACAATATATTCTGGCATGTATATGCCATAATGAGTACTTTAGCGAATCAGCTCTTTCTTCTTTGTTCGCGTGTTTTTTTTATGTAGTTTGAAGGTACAATTTTATGTCGCCATTATGGCGCATGCAGACAGGTAAAATTTAACTAATTAAATTTGCATATGTGTTGGTAATATTTGTTGTGTTTAGCACATCAAAATTGTACCTTCAAACGTCATTCTTTAGTTGCAGTGAAGAAGAAGAGAACAAATCGACGCCTCGATTGTACT
Organism: Sarcophaga rosellei; assembly: GCA_930367235.1. NCBI lineage: Eukaryota > Metazoa > Arthropoda > Insecta > Diptera > Sarcophagidae > Sarcophaga > Sarcophaga rosellei. The sequence goes on along the minus strand of OV884020.1, from coordinate 28,391,871 downwards.
TAGAACGTTTTTAATGTTCTTTCATTTTTTAATTCTACGTTCTCTAACTTAAATACTGTCAAAACTTGGTTAAGATGCGCCGATCCGTTCGGAAGTTATAGGGAAAAATCTACTTAGAATACATAGTCATATGGCGCGTGAAAACTTTGAGAGCTCAAAACACACTTTTTCGACTTAGAATGTTATAGAACGGAGGCGTCGAAATGTTTTATGCAATGCAGGTAGTGAAAATCAAAAGTATTTTAACCAAACCGTTTGAGTGCTATGGGTTTGGGGTAAATTTATTGAAAATTGCTATGAGAAGTTGAGAAAATATATTTTTTAATCGCGAATCGCGAGTTTGGCACATTACCTATTCGCACTCAAACGGTTAATATCCTTCAAATTCATCTCGGCCTATATGTGTGAGTACTATTTACCAACACAATAACAAAAGCAGTTGAGTTTGATCCATTATTTGATGTGTAGTCCGGCAACTTTAGATGATATGACTGTACTTCACTTACATATTTGATTTGTTTGCACAGCTGTTCAGGAGCATTACCCTGTTTGATTTTATCTATAAAACTGAGGACCATTATTACAACTTGCCGTTAACTTTTTTCGTAAGTACAATCTAATGATAAAATAAAGTTAACTTTTTTAAAAACATTGCAGTACTGGAGCAGTCGATAACTTTTGTCAAATTCTCTAAAAACACATTCTTAAAAACACAGTGGCAACGACTTGCTTCCTTTTTAGTTGTGTTTGTTCATATCCCTACCAGAACATAACCAGTCACTTGACCGGCAAGTGTGATGTGTAAACAAATCACAAGTTCCCATCAAGTTATTAAGGGCAATGTGAAAAACTTGATGTAAACATTCGTGAACGTGTGATTTTGCTTCTCTTTCTAACATATGAATTTTTTTTGACTGTAAAACATATATTTAACCTGCTCACTCTACTGCTGCTCTTAAATCATAGTTGATGTAAATGTGGTTACAGTTGTCTAGTCAAACTTGATTCACATAACAGTCAAAGTTGACAAATCTAAAGTGTTGAAAAATAGGTCACTGTTGAATAGCCAAACTTGATGCATATATCGGTCACGATTGGCATGTATTTGGGTCACAGTTGACTACCAAATTGATTAATACTTTTTGCTTAAAACTTAATTTTTTTATAAGCAAATTATTTTCATTAAATAAAATTTGAATACATAATTAAATACCGTTAATTGTTAACATTTTGATATCTGAATAAATTAATAATAAAATAATATAAATATTTAAAATTGTTGATTTCGTCAGGAGGTGGCTGACAATCGAATTCATTTGCCGTCACTTTTTTGCCACTGGTATGGTTGACGCACTCCTCCTTCACTTTATCCTTCACAGGTCTTGAATGTATCATTAGCTTTAGTTCTACAACGAGCTAGTAAAAAGATTTACATATTAAATACTGGTCAAATTGTTTTTCTTGTTCCATTATATTTTTGGCATACAATCTTTTTTAAATTCTTATCTTATTTTATTAATGTGGTCTTTTTTTAAAAATGTTTAAATCTTAAAACTTTCACTTTGAAATTTATCACAAGAAAATTTTTTTCTTTTGAAAGATATTGTCAAAAATATATTGACGCCATCAAGTCTGATCAAAAGACCGGTCACTAATGATGTATCAAAAGACCGGTCATTTTGCCGTCACCAATGATGTATTTTGGAAATGCAACTCTACAGTTGAAAATTACTATAAAATGTTATGTATGTAGTAGTAAGTGAATCTTGTATGGGGTAGTTTCGGTCATTCATTTCTTGTAGGGTATTGTTTATTCAGTTAACCCTCCCATAACGCGGAGAGTGCGTACCGCGTTGTATGGAAACCGCGCTATAAGAAACTCAGATTTAACCGTACAAACCAGGCAAATTCGTAGCGTACATACCTTAATTGTGTGTCTAAAAAACGCGGATGCTCTCTCGGTTACAAACGACTCGACTCGACTGGTTGGATTTTTCAAGTTTTCAAAAAACTTGGTTTCAAAAAAGAGATAGGCTGGCCCTTTTATATAAAAATGTTGGTTGAATATCACGGCTTTGCTTTTGCGTCGAAAATAAAACTGATATTAAACTCTTACAATATCTATTTACTAGAGTAATTTAGATGCTGTGCGGAAGGTACTTATGACATGTTGTTGAACGAAAACCGCGCTGTACGAGTACCGCGTTATAGGAGGGTTGACTGTACTTGAAGTTGCCATATTGAAAATAATGTATCTTATATATAAAAATGAATGTGTGTTTGTTTGTATGGTTGCTTGTTTATATGTTTGAAGTTTATAGACGATTAAACGGCTGAACCGATTTTCTTGAAATTTTCACAGTATCTTTCTGTATGTCTGGAAGGAGGTATAGGCTACTTTTTATGTTGATATTCCCAATGAGCGAGGCGCCATGCCCACATATACTACATACTACATACTTAATATTTAATTGCATTTGAAATATATTACTCATACGCATAGTTACCCCTACAACTATGCTATCTATGATACTTGATGTATAAAACCAAATAAAATAAAGTATAAAGAATGTGCAATTTGGGATATTTTTGAATATTTTTCAAAAATATTTCACGACGCGGGGGGAAAGATATAAGGGAAGGATACAGAAACCAAGAGCGTAACAATGTGTTGTGTTTTCATCGTGCGTTTTTGTTGTTTGACTAATTTTTTATTTATTCTTCTGAAACAGTGTTGCCACGAAAAAAAATTTTGTGATCAACATTTGTGAAAAAACACCAAATAAGAAAAAATATAACCAAAATTAAATTCGTAGACTTTTGTTTTATTTTTTTTCAAGTTTAAATTATAATTAATAAAAAAATAAACAAAAAAAAGCTTTTTTTTATAAGAAAAAAATAACCAAAACCAAAAAATCTACACATTGATCAAAAAAAATAACCAATTTTGGTTAGAAATAACCAAAAACGGCAACACTGTTCTCAAATCACTTATTCTCAGACGTCGACACAAAGAGAACATGATAAAAATTATGAGAGGCCTGTGTTAACCCAGAGGAAAATTGTTAGTAATATTTTCAAGTCTACTTATTAACCCAATAATATGTATATGTGAGCGAAAAGTGTAGAAAAATTGTACTGCGCTAAAAACCTAAAAACACCGTATTTAACTTGGCAAGTATTCTTCCAAAAATCGAAATCATTTCTCATTGATATTAGTGAATCATACTGTAATATTTCTTTGGGTGTAAAATTGAAGTCTGAAAAAAGCGACATGAACATTCTCCTTTAGAAGCTGACAAGCAACTGAATGCATTATTACGCTCTCATGATGAAAGCAACACATTGTTACGCTCTTTGTTTGTGTTTATTTTCCTTCTGTCTTCCGCCCCCTCATCAAGAAACGTTTTTTTTTAAGATTTTGGTGAGATCGGGTCGTAATGCTACAACCCGCCATAAGAAATTTTACTTCTACATAATGCGTATTCTTTATATCCATATTCTTTGATAAAACTTAATGGAATTGGATATCACTCATACGTCACATATGTAGTTTTTTTTTAATGAATTTTACATCTATGTAAACAAAAATTAATGTGGGTTTGTTTGTTTGAAGTCTATAGACGGCTAAACGGCTGGACCGATTTTCTTGAAATGTTGACAGTACCTTCCTGTATATCTGGAAGGAATTATAGGCTACTTTTTATTTTAAAATTTCAAGAAGGCGAGGTGCTACGCCCACATATCCAATAAGTATTTAATGTCGCATATCTCATAAACTGCAATAGCTAAAGTCCTCAAATTTTGCATGGACGACTTTGACGTATATATAAACAAAATGGGCGGATTGGCTATAGTGGGCGTGTCACCTCCAATATAAAAAATATTAAAATATTATATCTAAGAAAATATAACAGTTAGAGTCCTAAAATTTTGACGAATCCACTTTAGTATCAATATGAATATTTTAGACAAAAATTGGCTGACTAGGAAAATGGTGTGGTACTACCCATATGAATTAAATTTAAAACTTCTTATATCTTGGAAATCACCTATTTATATAAAAATGAATGTGCGTTCGTTAGCATGTTTGAAGTTTATAGACGACTAAACGGCTGAACCGTTTTACCTACTTTTTATGTTGATATTTCAAATTAGAGAGGTGCCACTCCAACATATACTACATAACCTACTATTGTAAGATAATAACAAAATGGATATATTTGAAAAACTATATCAGCAAGATACCTAAAATTTTGTACAAGTAACTACGGTTTTAATATAAATATTTTGGACAAAAATGGGCGAACTAGCAATAGTGGGTATGGCACCACGCATATAAAGTAAATACGAAAATCTGTATATCTGAAAAACTGTAACAGCTAGAGTCCCCAATTTTTGTACGAGTAACTTTAGTTTAAATATAAATATTCTTTACAAAAAAAAGGGAGTTCAGCAAAAGCGGTCGTGGCACCTCCCATATGAATAAAAATAACAGTAAGACTGCTCAAATTTTGTACGAATATCTAAAGGTTTAATATCAATATTTTTGTTAAAAATTGGCGATCAAGCATTAGGGGCGTTGCAAACTCCATATGAACTAATTATTAAAATCTGTATATCTAGAAAACTATAAAAGATAGGGTCGCAAATTTTGTATGTCAGCTATAGGAAGGTGGTGCCTCTCACGTGAAGTAATTACAAAACTTTGTATATTCTTATTAATTAATAATATTAGAAAAATTCTCTGATTAGTGAGTGTGGAAATTATTATATCTTGAAATATGCAATAAGTAAGGTATATGACCCTTAAATGGTTGAGTTTGAAATTTTCAACTCATGTACATAGTAAGTACTAAAATTCATACTACATATTTAAATATTTATCTTGAAAAACATATACGTACATACATATGTAATAGTTATGTTATTGTTTACGTCTAAAAATGGGTAACTAATAAAAATATTATTTATTTGAAAAATACATTAGGTAAACTTTATAATAAGCATTTTATTCGGCGATGAATAATTCATTACTTTTAATTACCTAAGCAATAAAATGCAAACTGTCAATATTTTTCCCAAATAAAATAAGTAATTGCAAAACTCATCACAAAAAATTACCTGCGACCAGCGTTGCCATTATTTTTTTGAAAAAAACTTTTTATTTCGGGGAAAAAAACTTTTTTTTACCAAAAAAACTTGTTTTCTATAAAAGTTCCAAAATGTTTAAAGAAAACACGGGAAACCGGTACCCTCTATTGGTGTTTTTTTGCTGCTTTTGCCCGGGACTAATAAAATACATAACATTTTCTTTAAAAATGTAATTATTGCGTATTATTATTATTAAATTTGTTGAAAAAAAATTTAAAATTAATTTTGTCGAAAAAACTTGTTTTGTTAGAAAACAAATTTAATGAAAACTTTTTCGCATCCTAAAAAACTTGGAAAAAAAGGGAAAACTTGGCAAATGGCAACGCTGCCTGCGACCGACACAAATACAATTATTTGTTAAATTTAATATAAAGAAATAAATATAACACGCATTCGGTTTTGGAATTCAGTTGAATCTTTGATTCTAAAGAAGTTAAACGTTATTTGAGTGACATCCCTTTCCAGAAACGACAAAACATGCATTGCGTTTGCAATCCCAGAGAGCAAATGAAAGTTCGGAAGAGCGTTAAATTCGTCTCAGGACTGAAAGGAGTCGATCTTCGACCTTTAGAGCCGCCGAAACGCCATCACAACGTGTAGAACGCCTTGAAGGCCTACGACAACGTGCCACAACATCAAGAGCTACTGAAACGCCTTCAGAAAGCCAAGAGCGCCTTAAAAGTCAACGAAATTTTACGTCTTTAGCACCAGCTTCTGAAACGCCGTCAGAACGCGAAAGACATCTTGAAGGTCTTCGACAACATGCCACAACCGCACGAGCTACCGAGACATCGTTGGAACATGAAGGTCGGCTACAAAGCCAGCGAAATCGTATTGAAACATCACGAGCCACAGAAACACGTTCAGAACGTGAAAGACGTCTGGAAGGCCTTCGACAACCGCACGAGCTACCGAGACACCTTTGAAACATGATGGTACCACAACATCACGAGCAAATGAAACAGAAGTCCAACATGAATCACGAGTAGAAAGTCAGCGGATTCGAACATCAACAAGAAGAGCAGCAGAGAACAAATTCATAATCGAATGGCGGTGAATCGACGTAATGTTTTTCATGGATACTCAGGTATTGCATTTAACTACAGATCTGATATAGATTATACCGAAGATGAATTATTGGCAATTGGTGACATGAATGAAGTTTGCCAATATTGCAATGCACTCAGGTACAAAAATGAAACACCTAGAATGTGTTGCTTTTATGGTAAAATCGTTCTATCTGAATTACTTCCACCTCCAGAACCATTGCAATCGCTGATAAGTTTTTCGAAATATGTACTTTTTTTAATTTAACAAAATATTAATAAAAAATATTTCTTTCATTTAGGAATTGATGTGGATTCACAACATTTTCTTCAAAATATAAGATACCACATAATCGCAATTCATGCTGATAGAACTCCAGCTGGACAACACCAAGGACGATACAATGCCCCAACAATGGATGACGTAACAATTTCGATGGTGGACAATCCAGTTGCAACATGAGATATGTATTTAATTCCGATAGGAGTAGCGAAGCACACCGGGTATTAGCGAGTATACATATATATAAATAACAGAGATCAGCAATGAGTATTCAAAAAGATGAGTAGAATCGAATCATACTCATAAGTTCTGATACTTATACGCATTTATTCTTATTTTAATTACCATACTCATACTACTCATATTCAAAGTCTGAAGTACTCATCATATTCATACTTAACAATACGTATGACGTTGTTGATTTCGACTCTCCATAACTCAACATATACAAGAATCATAAAATAAGTACGAAAACTAAAAGGTTGTATGTTTGCTCTGCTTGCTACCCTCTTCTTTTTTGTTTATGTTTTTTTTTATAAATTTTCTTGAATGAATCGAGTCATTCGAATCATTTATAAGTATTATAAGTATTTTTCAAAATTTATGAATCTAAATAAGTAGGCTTATGAATCCCACATATTTCGAATGGTATGAGTTTGATGTCAACGACCCAGTCAGAATTTTTGGAAATTTTTAACCAAATTCGAGTCTTTTTTGATTCTTCTGCGCGATTAAAAAGCTAGAATATGCGCTCATTTTCTGACCATAAAATACTCTTTTGTCGGAAGAAAAAAGGGACTACAAGCGACTCTTCTTAAAAAGTCATTTATGAGTCATTTTCTACATTACTTTAGAGTAATTTTCGACCCTTTTTCTAGTAGTTTTATGATCATTTTCGAATAATTTTCTGATCATTTATTAGCCTTATTTATCTTCGTTTAATCGCATACGAGTCTTTTATGAGTAATTTATCAGTATGTTTATTAGTCCTTTTATTGTCATTTATCAGTCATATTTGTATTAATTTGGACTCTTTTTGCGTCATTTATAATTATAATTTGAGTCATTTATTAGTCGTATTTCAAAATGTATTTTACTCTCTTCAAGTGTTTTTAGTCGGTTTTCTGAATTATCTGAAACAAAATATTTAATTTATTTTTTCTTTTTAAAAATTTATAATAAAAACTATGGACTTACTTTTAATGGTTGTTATTAGAAAGCACTTTTCTGCACTAGGCTTAGAGCTGGTACCCTTCCAGCTGAACAATGTGTGAATTAGTAATTCATCCGAATAAACTTTTCGAACAGCAGCTCTGAGAAATTGTGGCGATCGCTCGCCACCGGTTTTTGCAATAAAATCTTTCTGCTAAATGTAATAAGTTATAAAGAAATGTATATACACCTAATTCTGTTTTTACACGGTTTTGATATAACACGGTTTGAAAATAAAATAAAAAATTTAGCACGATTTAGAATTTTTTGTGCTTAAATTATTTTTGTCAAATTTAATTTTTGCAAAGTATGTTCATATCACGTACAAGTTTTTGCGCGTACAAGCAAATTTACTGGGCAAAGCAAATGTAAATGGCACAAATTTAGGGGAATTCCCTTTTTGTTCATACAAGCAGAAAGTTCAGAGCAATTGAAAAGTGTTAATATTTTGTGTTTTGTAAAGAATTTTTTTTTAATAACTAAGCTTGTAAAAATAAACATTATGTATATGTACATATATGTGATTTAATAAAATAAACATGAATACTCCTTTTTTTTCACTAATTTTAATAGGTTTTAGAGATTAGGAACCAATCACCTATTTTTGCATACGATCAGTGTTTTTTACACGGTTTTTTCTGGAACCAATCTACCGTGTAAAAACAGAATTAGGTGTACTTAGTTAATAAGATAGTTGGTTAGTTCTTTAATTAGTTAGGTAGTTAGTTAGTTAGTAAGTTATTTTGTTTTGTCATTTTCTATACTCACAAATTGTTTGAGTTTTTCTTCATTCTCCTGTACTAAAGAATCAAAGTTATTTAAATCATTTATATTATTAAACGGAAGTTTTTGGGTGTCATTAAGTTCGTCTATTATTAAGCTTTCACATGGTGCTTCGAGCTTGTAGTTTTACTGGTTATTGCATTACTTCATCTGCTTTACTTCTTTTTTTAAATCCATAACTTCATTTTTTAAAGAAACTATTTCATTACGCAAAACTGTAATTAAATTCGCAACGCTTTCCGATTGCTAAATTTTTCAATTTAGTTGAAAATGACACTAATTTCCTTTGCTTTTTTCAACTGGCTATGAATCAACTCCTCAGGTCTTCCAAAGCGGACTTTTAATTGATCAATAACCACATTTGCATTGTCAGGGTGAATAAGGAGTGACTTTACGATTTCTTTTGCTTCACCCTTTAAACATTTTCAAAATTATTGTATCCGTATGCTGCTATATTTAAAAAAATGCATTATTATAAAAAAATGAAGGGCAGTCTTCTAGTTCAATGTTAAACTCCGGTATATCTTGTACTTTTCTTGGCATCATAAATTCACTTGGACCGTTGAGGGTACCGTAAGCATTTAAATTGTTTGTTGTATGTTGTCATAAAATAAAGTCATTTTCTTATGTTTATGCTTAATGTCGTTATCATGTTCAAAAGCGAAATTGGCCGTAAATAATCCAAATATTTCTTCAGTGTACTTAGTGCTTGAAGTCGCCGTGGTCTAGTAGGTAGTGTGTTGGCTTATTAGACGAAAGGCCCGAGTTCGAATCCCAGGTCAGACATCAAAATTAAATATGAAAAAATATTTCTTCGGCGACCTCCTCTCAGCAGATTTCTGGCAAAAACTCTGAGCGAGTTGGGATTGGAAAGCTGGCGTTTCAAATATTGCATCTGTTTTTGTCAAGCTGCCGAGAGGACGTTTTCTCTACCTGATGTTGAAGGCTGCGTACTTATTTGGCTTGCTTCATTTGTACACTCTGGTACTAAGGGTACGCCTTTGTTGGTTTCAGGCTTTTTTACCTGTAATGTTCGCTGTCTGGGCTCAGTGCTGGCGGCAGAAGCTTTAAGATTAGTCTTTGAAGTCAGCTACATCTTCTCCTGTTCAGACTGATCATATGTTGTTGTATCTGCACTGGTTGAACTTCTTAAAAGCGGTGGACTACGAACTACTGGTGGAGGCATTTATTCCAACAAAATTTCTTTTCTGCTGTGCTTCCAAACTTACTGTAAATGACAGCAGTTCTTGTAATTCTTTTTTTTTACAAGAGAAGCAGTCAAATCTGGGAAATAAAAATGTTATGGCTGTATCGTCAAGAAAAGAGGTTTGCTTTAAACAGTATCTATAAGTCTTAAACTGTACAGAATACAATATGTAGGCTAGTTTATTTCTGTAGAAATTAAAATATTAGAAGAATTACAACGCATAAAATTTAACGTATTTACCGCTGTTTTGCACCTCCTTCTCAACAATAGATGGGCTTCAATTAGTTATAATTTATGTATTTAATTATAAATTTAATTTATTTCTAACTTACAAGTTGCAAATAAATAAAAATTCCAAAGAGAGTGCAAAATTATTAGGGCGCTCCGTAACACCATCGCACCGCACCAGTGGAGCGATGAGCTTCCCTATCATCTAGATCGAAAGACCTCGTTATTACTCTCCACTTGCAGTTTTCACTTCTGCTTTCCGAACAACTCCATCATCTCCAGGGTACAAACGCATTACTAAACTTCATAAACAGAAGTTAATAAGTGCTTTATAAATAAATTAATAATTGAATTGATATTTGAACCCACGACCCTCACACTGGTAGTCTAGCGCACTATACTCTTGTTAGAATTTTTTCTATGTTGTTTTAATAAACAATGAATAAATACACGAAATCGAAATACTGGAACTGCAGACAACTATCGGAAATTAATTTCGTAGAAATTAATTGTTATACTTACCAGTCGTTGTAAATAATTGTAGACGTTGACTTGGTACGGTTTGATTCAAAACTGTAGTATACTATAATATCAAGTAAAAAAAAGATTCCAATTCAAGGTCGAACATATCAGGAATATAGTTATATACGGTCTAAGTTTCGAGGTATTGAGCTTACCATAAAAACTCTTAATCAGAGTCAAAAAATGATCTCGTACCTTAAATGTCGAAGGTTGAAAACAAAAACTTCGCAATGAAACGTAAAAACTAATAATGAGACCATGGTAGGTAGGTATAAGTGGCCGTCCCCCAAATGAATTGGATGGACGCACTTAGGCCCCATGGGGTCCATTGTGATATCACAGTTCGCATTCACCATCGCCTAGTCGTGGAACCACCTAGAGCTTACAATGAAGCGACTCAAACTACCGACGTCAATGTTCGACAATTCACTTAGATCATCGATGTAGTATGCACCAAGATGTCTCCTCCTTCTTTGGCATAGTGCCGGACATGTTCCCAGTGGATGAAGAACTGTCACTTCCTCCTCCTCGTCCCTGCAGCTTCTGTAGAAATCGTTTGCGAGGTGGCCCAGACCAATGCGCATTGCGTGGACACCCATAATGCAATGACCTGTGACGACTCCAACAACCGCACTGAGCACGCCTCTTTGGAGTTTTAGCAGCCTTGCAGTGCGTCTTCTATCCAGCCGCGGCCAGATCATGTGCCATTATCCGAAGGCGCCCACCTGCGGTTGACAGAGTCCGTGATATCGTCACCAATCATGAGCTTAGAGGTCCTCAAAGGGACCCAAATGCTTAAGAATTCGTCGGAGAGCCCGATGGTCGTGCCGTGTCTGGCCAATTCATCGGCTCTGCAGTTTCCCGGGACATAACTGTGTCCCGGAAGCCAAACAATATGCACATTACACTTCTTCGCCACCCTGTTCTGGTGTTTCCGACAGCCGTAGATCTTCCTGAAGTTCATCACATTGGAGCACAGAGCCCTGATAGCCGCCTGGCTATCGGAGAGTATGGTGATGTTTCCATTGGGGATATTCGAATCCCAATTAATCTTAACCGCAGCCTGTATTGCCAGCACCTCCGCCTGGAAAACGCTGCAGCAATCCGGTAGCCTTATAGATTCGGCTGCACCTATTGACACCAACGGTTCCTCCCAGCTTAGATCCATCAGTAAAGATTTGGACGGAGTCCTTAATGAGGTGCTCAGCACCATTCCTCCCTACCTCTTTATCCGGGATGGTCATCGTGAATTTCATCGAGAAGTCACATCGCGGTACCATACCATATCATACATAGTCTATGTTCCCTACAGCCTCAAATTTCTGCAGGATTCTCGAGTGACCAGTGTCTGATCTAACCCATTGTCCTGTCGCCAGGCGCCCCAGAGACGCCTGCCAATCCCTGCAGCCACGCCTTTACAACATAGATCAAGCGGTGGGAGGCCCAAAATTATCTCCAGTGCCACCGTAGGAGTAGTGAGCAAGGCACCACTAATTATCACGCGGGCAGATCGTTGCAGCCGCCCTATTAGACTCAAGTTTGTAGCCTTACCAAGGGATTCCGACTACACTAGGCAACCATAAGTCAAGATAGGTCTGACTTCAGCTGTATAAATCCAGTGAGTCATCCTAGGTAACAAGCCCCATTTTTTCCTCAGCACCTTATTGCAGGTGTAGAGAGCAATGGAGGCCTTCTTTAGTCTATTATTTATGTTCGATTTCCAATTCAGTTTCCTATCCAGAATCAGTCCTAGAAAATTCGTCTCATCATTGAGTACTAGTTCCATCCCATGCATTCTTAGTGAACGAATCGGAGGTGGCTTGTACCACATATTAAAGAGTACTACCTCAGTTTTCCTGGGATTGACTCCCAAGCCTGGACCAGATGCCCACTCGCCAACCTTATTCAGAGTCAGTTGCATCCTAAATCTAAGAGTGTCCGCAAATCTGCCCGATATTGTAAAAACCACGTCATCGGCATAGGCAATAGCTTCACAACCAGCATGCTCTAACATCACTAGCAGTTCGTTCATCACAAGATTCCATAGTAGGGGAGAGTACTCCTTGTGGAGTTCCCCTTCCTATTTTTCTAGCGATGCACGAGCTCCCTAGCGTCGGTTAGATTGTTCTTTCACTCAATAGTTTCGATATCCATTCCACCATTGTGTCCTGTATACCCAATTTTATCAGTGCGCCAATAATAGCGCTTAGCTCCACATTATTGAAGGTCTCTTCGATGTCCATCCAGGATCTGCCGTAGATTTATGTCTATGAGCCTCTCCAAGGTCTTCAGTAGAAACGATGAGAGACTTCTATGTTTATAATATTTAGGTGTGGTGTGTGAATTCCTTCCCACCTTCGGAATGAAGACCACTCCCACTGTCCAAATAATAATTTGGACAATAAACTTTTTTATAACAATGAATTTTAAACTGTAATTACGTTATATTTATTATATGTATTATAGAATGTGTTCTAAAAACATAGATAACTAGCTGTACCCTGCGCGCTTTGCTGCACTACAAACTAAAATAAATTTGAAGGAAAGACATTAGACAAATATCCAATTAAGTTTGAATCATTTTATTGATTTTGTTTCCCGTTGTCCAGATGATTCAGACGAACGGGCCTGAGTAGTACGCATTCGATCAAGTGATTCATTGTTCAAGTGATTCATGCGAACGGATCTGTGCGGCATGTACTCGAAGATTTTTCAGTCTCAATGCTGATTCTGAGGCTAGTAATGCTCTTTTCTTTTCTTTTCAACACAGGATCAAATGCACAGTTTACGATTTAATTAATTTCGAAGAATTTTCAGTGGCGCCACCTGTCGGAAATTGGTTATACCAACTTAGAAACCTTCGTCGGCTCATGCGCAACAACTTTGCTAAAGATTAAATGCATAGTTTACGATTCCATAAAGTACATTCATTTTTATATACATATATAGATAATTTAAACTTGAAAAAAATAAATAAAACAAAAGTCTACGAATTTAATTTTGGTTATATTTTTTCTTATTTGGTGAATTTTTTTCACAAATGTTGGTTACAAAATTTTTTTCTTTCCCTTCTATCTTTCCCCCCGCGTCGTTCTTTACACTTTATTTTCTTTGGTTTTATACATCAAGAATCACAGATAGCATACTTGTAGGGGTAACTACTATGCGTATGAGTAATATATTTCAAATGCAATTAAATATTAAGTATGTAGTATGTAGCATACGTGGGCATGGCCCCTCGCTCATTTGGAATATCAACATAAACAGGAAGATACTGTGAAAATTTCAAGAAAATCGGTTCAGCCGTTTAATCGTCTATAAACTTCAAACATACAAACATACAATCAAACACACATTCATTTGTATATATAAGATTATAATAATATAATATAATAAATATATAATAAATAAAAATATAATAAATAATATAGATAATTTATATCAGTATATATATATTTACAGATATAGATGAAATTCAAATTTTCCTGAAGGATAGATTCATTTGGTAAACTTCACTTTTCCTTTGGCTCTTGAAAGATTAACATTAACTTTTTCACTTGAAACATTAGCTTAATCTTGCATTAAAATCATCATTGTAAATATATACCCACAAAAAATATTAAAGTCAACATAAAACCCAACATACATACACTCTTAACACGTTCACGCCGGAGCTTTAATTCATGGTTGTCTCCCACGGGCGGCTGTTATATTTATAAAACGTTAATAATTGTTATTAAAAATAAATGCTTTTAAGACAACGTGACTCTCAGGTATTTTTTTCGACAGCTGAACTGCTAAAGATCTAAATATTTGGTATTACGTATCGTCTAATAACTTGATCAATTGCAGGTAAGTGCGGGTCACCGGTGGTACACGTGGACCGGTAAGGTAGTCAAGTGCGGGCCACCGGTGGTACGCGCCGGCGTGAACGTGTTAATCCATTTGGTTAGAATCCATTGGTACTCTACAAACACAAGGTAAGGTTTCCCAACATTTTACCATATAAAAAAAAAGAATATTACTAATTTTTTTTTGTTTTCTCTCCCCTCTAACCCGAATTATAATTGTATCGCGTAATTATAACCGCAACTCTCTCTGGAAGTTTGGTACACTTGCCTTCAACCACTATTTACCAATCTTCCAGAGGAGAGTTTGTTTAAAAATAACACTCGTTATTTCATGGTCCTTCGAGCCGAATCATCAGTTGCGAAGCTCTTTGATCCTGCTTGATGGCTAGCACCCATTGTCATAAGAGCTAAGATTCTCATGCAACGGCTTTGGTTGGAGGGATTGGAATGGGACGATGATATCTCACATGAATCACTCAGAATGTGGAACGAATTTGTATTAGATTTATCGGAAACAGAAACGACAACAATTCCAAGATGGCTTCAGTATACTCCGACGGATTCGGTTCAAATTCATGGTTTTTGTGATGCATCCAAGGCGGCATATTGTGCAACAATATACATTCGTTGTCAGACGAAAACTCACAATGTCTTTTCGAACTTGTTAATTGCGAAAAGTAAAGTTGCACATATTCAGACAGTCTGCCTCCCGCGTTTGGAACTAAACGGAGCTGTATTACTAGCAAAGCTGGTTAATACGGATATTTTTCTATGGACTAACTTTTCCATAGTCCTTGGTTGGCTGTCTAAACCACCCTCTTCTTGGGAAACATACGTCGTAAATAGGATATTCCAAATTCATCACCTTGTTCCAAGGCCAATATGGCGACATGTTCCCACTCATTTTAATCCCGCCGATCTTGGAACTCGTTGATGCAAATCTCACGAACTGGCTAACAAATCCCAGTGGTGGTCTGGACCATCATGGTTACACAAACCCGAATCTAAATGTCCAAAGCGAAACCCACTCCAAATTATCGAACCTCCCAAAGAAACTCAGACATTGCACGCGGAATTCAAAATTGAAGACATTCTTCACAGATTCTCGCCATATGACAGAGCATTGCGTGTTTTGTGTTATGTTTACAGGTTTATTAACAAAAGCATGCAAAAGTTTAAACCTACCAGTTCTCTAAACTCTCAAATCGGTTTAACTTATACCGAAATCAATTCGGTGAAAATCAAACTTCCCAATTTGGCTCAACAAACATTTTATCCCGAGGAGTACAAATGCTTACTACACTCTGAACCTATCTCAAAGAAAAGCCCGTTGAACACTATGAATCCGTTTTTGGATTCAAATTCAACAATGAGAATAAATGGTAGACTCGATCAGTGTTCCCTTCCGTATAATGAGCATTATCCAATTATTCTACCAGGCATTCATTTACCCTATTACTAATTTTTTTACCCCTATTTACCAATCTTCCACAAGAGAGTTTGCTTAAAAATAACCCTCGTTATTTCACCCACTTTGCACCATTTCGACGGTATGTTTCCCATCCGAATACTGGCAAGGTAGATCCTCCTAAGGAGTTCAATATGTCCCACTCTCAGATGTTGTAATAGGGTAGGATAAATCCCGTCCGGTCTCGGAGCCCTGAATGGCTTAAATCCGTCTATCGCCCATTTAACTGCACTCGCAGATACATATACTAGGAATAATCTTCTATTAGTCCATTTCTCAGACCCATCACTCCAGCTCCCGAGACCCGTCCCGCCGGAAAGTGGGTGTCAACGAGGAGTTCCAGAGTTTTCATCTCAAAAATAGTCCAAGAGCCATCGTTCCTTTGCAACACCGACGGTACTAAGGATGTAGTCCCCAGAATCCTCCAAGGACTTGACGTCTCGAAAATAGTTTCTATGTTGCCACAGAAAGTTTTCCACGGGAATCAAATATGCCATTAAGCTATTTTAAATAAGTATACAGGATCTGGGCCTACCTCCGTATTTTCCATGAACCAGCCTGTAGTTTTTGTGCCCTAATCCACAAACCTTGTTGGCAATAGACCATGGTTCTTGGATTATGGCCATGTCTTCTCCCCTGTTTGTCAGCTGAAGAAGTAGAGCAGATGATGCTGCTTTAGAGTGGTGAAGGTCTATCTGGACTATTCGGACCATGCACAGAGGGGCATTTTGCCTGAAATCCTTGCCAAAATTAATAGAAGTGTTTTATGAGTTAATGGCTGGAATTTTTTGATAGTATTAGTGACAATTAGCCCCAAGGATGAACCCAACGGATTTTTGTTCAGATCGGTCCGTGATTTCGCCTAGCCCCCATACAAATTCCCCCCGAAATTACACTTATTTACACATAATTATGGTAATTATGCAACAATCATGATAAAGTTTAACATGGATCAGTTCTCAGTACTAAGAAATCATGGTGTAAAGTTTGGTGAAAATCGGATCACATTTGACCCTAGCCCCCATATAAAGTCCCCTTTAGAAATTCACGTTTGTGCTTATAAATGGCTTAAAAACATCGGTATCGTGATGAAATTCGGTATGAACGTGTGTTTCGGGGGGAATTGGGGTAAAGCTCCAAAATAAAATATTTGGCGAGATATAGGGGTAAATAAAATACAAAGATAATTAGATTTCAAAACAATCAGTTATTTATTATGTACAAAGAACGTACCTTTCGCTTCGGGGGTGGATCGGGTATTGATTCTTTTCTCTTTTCAGATCATTCACAATAGTATAAATGTAAGAACAGAGGTGGTTTATACACTTAAACTAAACTTATATCTAAGACTTAAAATTAGGGTGGCCAGCGTGAACATCCCGCCCCCCTTGCAACATTGCAACAAGAGGACCGAGAAGTCACCTGGCCAGAGATCAAAGTTAACAATTCAGGGGATATTTGGATTAATATTACAATATTATTTGCGCATAAAAATAAAATAATTCTGGTATAATATACGAAATATAAGTTTTATAGCTGGTACTGAACATGAGAGCCTGGTTGTGGGTTGTGCTCTGCTTTTCCATTTGGTGGGAGTGGGTTCCTTCTTGTTGCCAGTTTTCTTCGAGGTGTTTGTCTCCTAGGCGCTCGACAACTAGCCTACGGGTATTGGATTATCTGGAATTAAAGGACAAACACGCAACCGAGAAAAAAAGAAAACTAATTAGTTTTGCTCTTGACTAGGAGCGGCACGAGCTTCACAATTGGCCGTATTAGAACGCCATTTGCAGCCACTCGTACTTCGAAACAGGGACGAAATGAATCCATTGGATTCGACCAATTGCCGATCGTTAGGGGTAATTTGTCAGGAATGACAACAAGATCGACAACAACAATCCACGTGATTCCAAATGTCAGTGCCTACCTGGTCCACGATAAACGATACTCGATTTGCCGCAAAAGTTGCCCAATGGCACGGGGGTTTTTGAAACCAGGACAGAACGATAGTCGAATCTGTCCCACAATGGCTTTCGATCTGGTAAGATTCAGCTTCTTACAAAGTGAAAATACCATTTTTTTGCCAACAGAGTTGCACAGCAGAGCTCTAAACGGGGTAAAGTTTACACTTATACTGGCGCAACTTTTGTTTTAGCAACGAGCAAGTGGGTGACAAATTCACCAGACGGGGTTAGGACTCTACTATACAGAATGGCATCATATGCTCTCTTAGAAGCATCACAACTTGCATGAAATAGTTCACGCTGAGGGTTAAACTAACCCAACGGGGGATGTTAATCCTGTCGATGTACGAGTAATCATCGACAAACTCAAGCCATCTGTTAAACGTCATGGGTTCCAAACATTCGTCACAATCTGTTCTGCCTTTACAAATTTGTCGCATAAAAATTTTAGCAATTTCGGTTTTAGGTGCCACTCACCCAACGGGGTCAAATAGCTTTGGCTATCTGATACAAGACAGAACGGTTTGTGACTACAGAGAAACAGGGCGTTGGAGCTGGCTTGAAGAGAAGTGTTTCAATGCTCGCATTCCAACGGAAACCCAGAGTTTTAGCGGTGTTGGCGTCTGACAATTTCAAAAATTAGGAATCCAGTGGATATTCGGATAGCTCAAAGGAAAAGATGAATGATGTGATTTAATAACGATTTGATGGGGTAAAGAGTAACTGGGTTAGGAGGAGAATAAAATAGAGGCATAGATCGGCGAATGGTCTAGGGAAGGGTATTCCCCAATAACCTTTTCGTGTTAGGTTTTAATCTCGGGGTTCGGTAGCAATCGGATCTCAAATTTTGAGCAAATTCACCTTTACGAGATGGTCTATTACTCAAGTCCGTAGGGGATTTGAACTTAGAGGGAAACGAATTTGACTGAAGTATTTTGCCAGTCACAATCCAACCGAAAACGGTTCGTTGGGCGATCAAAGGGTTCTTGGGGTTCTTTCCAACTCCAGAAAGCATTATCTGGGGGTATACGTCTCCACCCAGTAGCAAATCCATGTGGGTATATTCAAAATCTCTTAACGGGGAATCGGGTACACTAAAATCAACATACTCCGCTAACGAGCATGTGGGTAATTGACCAGTGAGCTCTTCAACAACATATGCCTCCGTGGTCAATTTAAACGATGGATCAATAGGAGATCCTAGCGAAATAATACAAAATTTAGTAGAGTTTGCTACCACTGCGCCATTAAGGCCCACAACAGTGGCAGCAGGTGCCGAATAGATTGGAAGATCTAGCTTCCGTTGCAATTTTTGAGAGATGAAAGTAGCTTGAGACGCTGGGTCTATCAGAGCTCTCGCAGAAAACATCGCATGATCCAAGTCTATGTTGACATTGGCAGTTCCTAACAGAACTGTTGAAGACGGGGTGGACTGTAGACGGGTAGCGAAGTTTTGAAACGATCGAGCAGCAGCGGATGTAGATGGGCCATTATCCACTTCATTTCGCCACTGTGCAGGAGAAGGCCGAGGGATTTCTGAAGAACTATCTGAGGTAGAAGGGTTAGCGGGTTAAGTTCCAGTCCTCGGTTCCTCCCGGGGGGAAGATTCGGTACGATGAAGTAGCGAATGATGTTTTTGTTTGCAAATATAGCAAACATTTGAGCTCTGGCATCTTTTGAACTCATGCGAGGCTGCCAGACAATTCGTGCAGCATTTATGCTCTTTAACGGTTGCCCAACGAGCACTAACCGTCATACTCAAAAAGTCCGAACATAAACGAATGGGATGATTCCCACTACAAACTGGACATTTTCTTTGGGGTAAGTTAGGGGCCACAGTGTTCTCAAAGGTTCTCAATTTTCGATTGTTACCAGAACTGCTTTGGTTATTAACCCGTGCAGTACCTTGGGAAAAATTGTGGCTTCCGATGATGTCCGAAACTGATTCCAGAGTTCGATATCTGGCAGTCAGGAATGCATCCATCTTGCTCCACTTAGGTAGGTCTGAGCAAGGTCCCTGAGACTGCTCCCAAAGACCTAGGGTGTGTTCGGGAAGTTTAGTGGAGCAAATGTAAACGAAAATTATGTCCCAATTTTTCGTTTCGATGCCCAACAACGACAAGTTCGTTATGCAGTCATTAATTGTCCGTTGCAGACTTTTAATGGAAGGGCCAGATTCCTTGGATATGGAAGGGAGGTTAAAAAGGGTTTTCAATTGAGAATTTACCAAAACGCGCTTATTCTCATACCGATCTACCAGGTCTGCCAAGCCATGTCGAACCCATCATTCGTCATGGGGCAAGTTCGAATGATGTACCTCGCCTCACCTTCTGTCTTTTGTAAAAGATAATACATCCTTTGGATGTTGCTAATGTGGGGGTTGGTTCCATAAATGGCCGAAAACATATCCCTAAACGTTGGCCAAGACGCATAATCACCAGTAAAGGTGGGGGTATCACAGGGGGGGAAGATGGATTGGGATACTATTAGTAGGGGGGTTCGCGGCCTTGCTCTTAAGGCTATCAGTTAACCCATCAATGACCGAGATGCATTGAAAGTATAGTGTATAACCCGACATATACTTGGCCTTCAGGTCTTTAGCAGATACCTTGGTATCCTCGACATTTTCCGATAAGTCCTCGTAAGTGTCACGAAAAGCTTCCCACAAACGGGTCAACTCCTGCCGGTGGACACTCAGAGTGTGAACAGAATGTTCTTCTTTAGGGATAGCCTGAATGAAACTCTCAAAATCGACCAAGCGATTGTAGTTCCTTGTCAAGTTTCTTAACGCGGCCATTTTTATCACGAGTGGGATAAAAAAGGGTTATAAAATTATAATAAAGGGAAACCGAAGGAATCAGAATGTGTACTAACAGGGATTCCCAATTGAAAATTCCAAAGGATAGAAACAAATGAGAAAACTTCGAATCGCGAGAAAAAAAAACGCCCGAAAATTTCAAAAAAGGTTCACGAAAAAAAACTTCGATACAAATTAGAAAAAGGAAAATTCAAAGTCACGCCTTCGAACACGAAAGAAATTATTTCGAAAAAAAATATGTTCGCGAAAAAACACAGCTAGAATTTTCAAAAATATTCCAAATAAAAAATAGTAATAAACTATTCAAAAAGTAACTCAATCAAAAAAACTATATAAAGATAAACAAAATATATATATTCCTTAATTAAACCCAATAAGAAGGTTTAAAACCAAAAATTAGTGACAAATATAAAATAATATAATTTGCTTATTATATTGTTCCAAGAATTTACGATATTCGACAAAAGGGAACAGCGGCCACCTCAATCAGGCAATCCTCAGCTGTTTACAAAGTACACAACAACAACAACACGCAAGATCAATAGCCTCTGTGTTGTTTGTGTTTTCTTCTCTTCACTTTGTTTTTCGTAGATTCTTACACCAACACTGTATATATGCGTATATATTATATTGTTTTTGCTTTTAACTTTTTACCACTATTTATGCACCACAAAATTATATGTATTTTTACATACCTTGTTAAAAATTATGTATTTAGAAAAAAGAAATTAAACAAATTATTACAATCCAACGGTGAAAAGAGTGTGGTTTCCAACAACAAAGGTATCCAGTATGGCGAACAATCTACAAAAAGGATCCTCGTTAAATATTTTATTTTATCTTGGGGATGATCCAGCTCGATTGGACCAAATGTTTCGGGGGAATTGGGGTAAAGCTCCAAAATAAAATATTTGGCGAGATATAGGGGTAAATAAAATACAAAGATAATTAGATTTCAAAACAATCAGTTATTTATTATGTACAAAGAACGTACCTTTCGCTTCGGAGGGTGGATCGGGTATTGATTCTTTTCTCTTTTCAGATCATTCACAATAGTATAAATGTAAGAACAGAGGTGGTTTATACACTTAAATTAAACTTATATCTAAGACTTAAAATTAGGGTGGCCAGCGTGAACAACGTGTATTTTGTAAATCTAAATCATATTACCAAATTTTGTTATGGTCGGTCCATAATTTCCCCCAGGTCCAAAATAGGGCCCCTTAAGAAAATATGTTTAGCTATTATAATTGGTTTAAAAATTGTATTACCTCGATGCAATTAGACTGGAACATGTTTAATATGAGTCTGAATCATTTTACCTGATTTTATTATTACATACGGCCCATTAAGAAAATCAAACATACATCTCATATTGTTATAATAGTCGATATATGTAATTAAGTTTTTAAAGTTCCATGATAATTAATATTTATTTATAATATTTATTTTACATTATTTAATACTTATGTAACTTAAAAATACTTAAAAAGTGAATCTAACGGTAGCATGACATAATGTCCATTGACATAATGTCCATGGACTTTATGTCACCCTAAAAAGTGGCATTATGTCCATGGACATTATGTCACTTCGCATGGTGTCATAATGTCCATGGACATAATGTCATTTTGTTTGTGGACATTATGACACTATCAACAGTGTCATAATGTCCACATATTTTAGTTACTTTAAAAGAATATATAAAGTCATTAGTATTTCATTTTTTATTGAAAAATATTAAATTTATCATTAACAATCTGTCTGCAGTAAGGACAAAGTAATGGCGATTTATTGTTAGTTGATTTTTCTTCCAAAGTCCTTAAGCAGCTAGAGCAAATTTTAAAATGGCTTCAATTGTGCATCTTGTGGATTTAGAAAAAAATATATTTTTTTAATCTATTCTTTTAATCTCTGCATGTGATAAATCTTTGTCCAGCTTATGTGAAATGTAAAGTGATTCTAATGAATTGCAGAGATTTAAAAGAAAAGATTCGGGAAAAAAAATATTTTCAATAAAAATCGGCGCCGATTTTTAATTGATAGTTGATAGTGTCATAATGTCCACAAACAAAATGACATTATGTCCATGGACATTATGACACCATGCGAAGTGACATAATGTCCATGGACATAATGTCACTTTTTAGTGACATTATAATGTCACTTTTTAGAGTGACATAATGTCCATGGACATTATGTCAATGGACATTATGTCATGCCACCAATCTAACTGCATACATTCGTCAAAATCGTTATCATTTTCATCATCAATGTCAGGAAGGAGTAATTTAATAGTATCTGATGAAAATGCTTTTCTATTCCTTCGCGATTTTTGTGTACTGCAGCCTATAAAAGGGTCATTTTATTATTTTTTTAACAGATTACAGGTAAAAAGGATGAAAATAGAGATTTCATACTTTATTGCGGTATATAATAATTTTTCAGCACTTGCTACTTTCAGTTTTAAAAATCTTGTGTGGTTTGTTTTTTGGTAGAAAAAGGGTAAATTTTTTTAATTTTTTAAAAAAAATAAAATTTTCAAAAAATCGCCAAAAAAAAAATAGCGCAAATTTGCGCAAACTTTTTTTTCTGTTCCAGAATGTAGAGAGTTCATATTTTCTTGTGGTGTATAACATTAAACTACTAAAAACTACTTTCACCTTTAAAATCCTTATCTTTTTTTTGGGAAGGGTAAAAAACTGTGAAATTTTTATTATTTTTGAACGAATAATTTTAACATTAATATATGAGATATATATATATATATATATATATAAAAACTGAAAGTAGTAGTTTCTCATACCTTTCAAGTAAAAAAAATCAATATAAAATCTATGTTCGTTTAGCCACAAAAAAATATCATATAAACCTATTAAAATTTCAAAAAAACACCAAAAACGCATTTAATTTTCTTCACTTTCCTGACTTTGACATCGTCTCAAATCTATATAATGCAGAATTTTGTTGTCTATCGAACTGCATACTCAGTCTTAAATTTCTTAAAATTCATTTTTGCCTTTTTGGCCAGCTTTTCAGGGTAAATGCCCATTAGTGCCATGGTCCGTTTCATCCATCATCCTCTTGAGCAGCCTAGGAGTTCCGACTCCCTTAACAGCATCCCAAAGACAGAGGCCATATCCGATCCAGTGGAAGATAATGAGCTAGCTCTGCATTGGGTATGGCCCTGTATCGAGGTTGCTGGAAGGTCGTCTTCCTCTATGTCGCCCATGTGTTCGTTCAGTGACGAATAATGTCATAAAAATTTTTTATATAAAATTTTTGCTTTGAAAACCACCGTTTTTATAAGAAAGAGTATTTGTTATAAACTTATCAGCTTTCTGTCGTCGGTCATGCGTCGTCTTTTTACCGTTAAGTGCTAGGAGTATGGACACATAAACATTTTTTGTAAACTTGCCGCTGTATGTGTAGTGTGCGGTGACATTCACGTTACTGAAAAATGCGACAAGCCTAAAGCAAACACATACAAAAATGCAGAAATGTGGTAGTAATATATCGCAAATTACGGAGGTTGCCCAGTGTACGCAATACGTCAATAAGTCATCCAGTGCCTCCATACAGACCGTTAATACCAACGCGGATAATTTTCCTTCAACTACATCTTCCCAAGTTGGTAATAGATGTTCACAAATATTACAGCTCATCACCAGCCAAATTCCATACGCTGATGCTATAGAAAATATAACAGATCCAATGCGAAAATCGGTGGCAATAAAGGATCCATCTAATGTCCCAATTTTGATTTCAGTCGCCTTGAGGCCACTATTGACAGGTTGTCAGGCAATGAACAGTTTTGTGATTAACATGACCAGTTAAGCAAGCGATGAGGATCTGCTATTGAAAAGGAAACGGCATACACCAACAATAAAATTACATTCTGTTCCTTCTCACAGAAAGTATCTGAGACGCATTTGACGTCAACAAGACTGTTTAACATTTCCAGGTACACTTAACCCAATAAAAATAGAAAAAAATTAAAGTAGAAAAAATGCCCAAAAAAGAAGGTTTTTTAAATTCTATCTTAACCCAACTGAACTAGAGCCCAAACGCTTCTTTAAGAACGAATAAAGGAGACATAGAACGGGTTAAAAAAACTAGTAAGGCATGATATTCACATATTTTGGATGACAGCAAAATTTTGTAGAAAGAACTTCTGCGGAATATGTGTGGATGATATTCTCAGAAAAACCTTGTGATGCCATGTAATATAATATATCTTCTACCCGATGAAAATATTTTTACTTAAATTGGTCTACTTACCTAACCTACAGATGCGATTAAATGACATGGGTATAAAAATACCCACTTAGACATTGGTATGAAATCTTATTATAAAACTTTTAAAAATTAATTTCAAATATAAATTTCAAATCATTTATTTTTCCGGTATGAAATTTTGCAAAACAATCCCTTGGATGCACATACAAACCGCATTTTTTAACATTATTTATTTACAGCGACCGCATTTGTGACAACTTTTCCATCACTTCGTCGATTTTCGCGAATTTTTACCAACGCTAACCGGAAATCGAGTTGGCTCATAAGTGACAAACCTTCACATCCCCTACACAAGCAGTGTAGTTCCCATGCATTTACCATAGCTGCGTATACCATTTTTTTTTGCGGACTCGAATACGATACTTGTTGACGCTATTATCGAAGAAGTCAACTCCACCCATTCGCTGACTATATACATTAGAGCGACTCAAGTTGTATGGAAGCAAAATTCGTGCTCGATGTACGCCTCTCAAAATGAACCTTGGACTATTTTAAGATGTCATTTCAAATATTTCAGCTCCAGCTTTGACCTCTCGTGAGCTGGACAATTTTGAAAAAGGGTCTATTTTTGTATGTTTTGTTAATTTGAGAATATGTTTCCTTACCATCAGATACAATATTGGTATCATAAGAAAGGTTTTTTTAAGGCGCGTCCAACTGTATATACAATTTGTCCAAGGACGATCATCCATATAATTTTTTTTAAGGATATTCTGTAAAAAATAACGGATTTTGAATTTTTTGTTCGGGGTTGTTTGTAATAAAAATGCCAAATTAACATAGTTTCATCTTTAGTCGATTTAGTTAAATACGGGTCTCAGCTTTTTTTGAAATCTGTTGAGATTTCTGACATGCTAACGTAGCTTGATTTGACCAGTAAGATCTGGTAGTTGGTAGAGTATTTCAGAACACACTTATGCCGAAGTGGGTAGAAAAATACCCATGCCCTACAACCCTTTAGGCAGTGTTACGGCCTAGTTTCTCACACCACTTATGTTGTCTGCGTTAATTTTCATACATGAGTGGTGGGACCTACAGTTCAACGTCGACTCCCAACGACAAATTTGTTGAGAAACTTTTTCATGACAGGTTTACTTACTCTCAGAGTTTTTGCCAGAAATCTGTTGAGAGCAAGTCGTCGAAAAAATATTTTGTCATATTTCCAACAGACTACCTATTAGACCACGGCGACTTCAAGCACTAAGTACACTGTAGAAATATTTGGATTATTCACGGCGAATTTCGCTTTTGAACATGATAATGACATTAAGCATAAACTTAAAAAAATTACTATTACAACCGGACAAGGTCTTGATCTGTGGCCCGAACAGCTTAAATTAACTGTATCGAATAGAAAAAGTCCTCATAAGAGTTGTTGCCTGTACCATTGGACTCTTTGAAGAATAGTAAACCATTGTGAGAACAACGTGGAATGGTATAGACCCAAAAATTAAAAATTTAAGGAACAGTATAGAAACTGTAGCTACTGCCGCCAAAGAAGGCAACACAAAATGCAGAGGCCAGAAACCCGTAAAATTTATTAAGGAAAAGTTAACTTAAACAACCGTGCCAATGGCTGATTATTCATATTTGCTTATTTGTCGATAACGGTAAACATTACGACAAATATGTATGTTGAATTGCAGTTGTAAATAAATGATAAATAAGCAAATAGGCCAAATAACAGAAGTGATAATATAGTTTTGTTGATGCACCTATATTTGTTAGCACTTATTAAACACTAAGACAGCTGTTTAAGAGACCATTTTCAACTGTCACAGTTCATTTATTTTCCTGTCTAATTTGTTTCCGTTATATTTATTTAGTTAGATAATATAACTTGGCGAAAGCCTTAGGGCCATTATTACAACTTGCCGGTAAACTTGGGTTTAGTTAAAGATACCTTTAGCTAAAGGGAACTATAAGTTAACTTTTTCAAAAATATGGCAGTGCCGGCGCAATGTCGATAAAACAGTTTTTTTAAACGCAGTGGCAAGGAAGGGTCTCTTTCGTTGTTGAAATATACAAAATAATATACAATATGGCAAGTTCTAACATAAACTTAACTTTAAAAGTTACCGCAAGATGATCCTCCCTTTAGCTTAACGCTCACTTCTGCCTTATTGTCCACTTATAATAATGAAAAGCAATGTATCTGTCCGTTAAAATTCTACCTATAGTTAACGGCAAGTTGTAATAATGGCGGAATTTGTTTTCACTTTCACGTGTTTTATTAGTATTTATTCTGATTAGAGTATTGAGTTGTAAATTTTACACTGTCTTTCTTGCAATTAAAGTAATTTTATATATTTTTCATAAATTGCTCTTAAAGTTAATTTTCTTGTTAAATACTTGCCTGATTAGTTAAACCATACTTATTTTGGCCTAACATTTTTTACAACATTTGTTTAAAAGTCCATTTTGAACGTTCAACACCTAATGTACAGTATGTGGCATAAATAAGTTTCCAAGAAGAAAATAAAAGCATAAATATGTGTAGTTTTGCTATATGTATTTTTTTTCAAATATTTTTTCATTTAAATTATACACTAACTCTAGTACCTATAAAATAAATAAAAATTTTAACAAAAACAACTTTCATGTGTGTAATGAAAATAAAAACATAAAATTACTCAAAATAAAATGTTGCAAATATAAGTTTCAATTTCCTTTAATAACCGCAGAGTCCAACGGAGCGAAGAGACATCTTGGAAAGTCTATCTTGCATTGTGTCTACTAATTTTAAGCATTCTTCATGAGTGATTAGATTCCAGCTTGGAATAATACGATCCTTCAACTGGCTAAGGTTTTGTGGAGCTGTCTCAGATATATGAATTTTCAACATTGCCAAAGCGTTTTCTATAGGGGAGAGGTCGGGGCTTTGGGGAGGCCACTTCAAAATAGTAACATTCTGCTCCGCTAAAAATTCGACAAACTTTTGGCGGCATTTTCGTGTTGGAATAAAAAATGTTCACCTATTAGGCGATTTCCTTCCAGAATGGCTGTCTTTTAAAATATTTAAATACAATGATGCATTTACTTTTCCTTTTAAGATTATTATTTGACCAACCCCCCTCGAAGAAAGACATCCCCATATCATTAAACCTTTTTCCTGGTCCTTTTTTTCAAAAATGATAATTTTGCGAATTGCTGCATTAGATTTTCCAAACTTTTCTCCTATATAACGCATATTATGGCCATTTTTTTTTAATTTAACATCGTCCTATTCAAAGTTATAACTTATTTTGTATTACAATTTTTCTTCTTAGTTATAAATCTACTAACAAACTTACCTTTTACAATTTGATCTTTAGACAAAACAAAAAACTTAATTCACTTAAAATTTTTAAATTATATTTATCAGTAATTTTTCTTCTGGAGACTTATTTTTGCAATGCATAAATTACAGTTATTTTAACTGAAGCGCAAACTTTGTGAAATTTCTCTTTTAAAATGTCCTCACTAACAGTACTTTTAGAAAATATAATCATATGTGAGTTATGTAATACAAATATTACAGTGTCCCCAGTTGACTTTGGAAACTTATTTATGCCACATACTGTATGTGCTATTGACTTCGCGGGTGTTATAAGAAACTCTATAAATGATACAACATGCTTTTGATTTTGTTAAACTTTATCGAAGTTCTTATTTCTAATTTGTATATGTAGTGTATTTTATGTTTAGCAGTTCATTACAGAAAATAAGAATCAACACTTAAGAAACCAGGCCTTTTTAATAAGTCTATCAATAATATTTACAATAAGTATTACTAATTAAATTAGTTAATTAAATTGAAAAGAAGAGTAATAATATTGTATATTTTTTGACATGAGTATATTAGATTCATTAACAAGCATTTGGACTACTTCCATTCCAGAAGTTGTCCAAGTTAATCTTAATTTTACTATAATTATTTATTTTAACTTTATTTTCTTTATAAATAAAAAATAAAAACAATTGCTTTAATTACTTTGAACAATAAATATTTTTTTTAATTTACTACATAATGATCTTAATTTTAATTTAAACCAAGAAGTCTTTTGAACGCTCTTCTATAATCAAGATTAAATATCGTATAAATGATGGGATTTAACACGGAGTTGATGTAGCCTAGCCACGTAATAAAGTTTTTGAATTTTACTGTAGGACAACAAGTTGAGCAAAAAGGCAAAATGACATACATCAGAAAGAAGGGCAGCCAGCATATGACAAAGACTCCCATGATAATGCCTAACGTACGGGCAGCTCTTCTCTCCTTAGAGAGTGAAATTTTCTGTTTCTCCTCTATAAATTGATGGACGCCACCTGCCTTTTTCTGCTGGTGAGCTACTTGTGATGATGCACCTATAGAAGACTGCGGAGGTGTAACTTTTAATGACACTTTTTCGTCATTGTTGTCACAAGCCGAAATCTCATTACCATCCTCACCAATACATACTTGCATACATCCTTTTGGATCACTTCCGCTTTCTGTGGAAATTTCGGGATTTTCCATGTCGATATTTTTCGTCTGCGGTAATAAGAGCTGACTATTGGCATCGGCACTATCTTTGATCTTGGTTGAGTCTCCACTTTTAATTCCATCACTTTTACGGGCTTTTGATTTTCCGTGCTTGATTGAATCCTTAATCTTTGAGCGGCGTGTCTTTTTTCGTTGTGTCACGATAACCGCTCTATGTTCAGGTGTTTGTGTATTCGGGTTTTCGTTGTTGGCACGACTTTCACTGCTAATGGAGTCCTGATCGTTTTGTATCATAGGTGTAGATGAGAAATGTGAGGCATTGCGACAGCAACAAATAGTACTGTAACATATCGTTAAAATCGTGCATGTTCTTGAACCATTGTCATTTGAATTCATGGCAGTAGTTGCCACATCAGCACTAGCTGAATGTGTTGCAACAGTATTTATTTTTGCAGCTTGTGCCCGTTCTCGCAGTCGACGTCTGGTGGCAATAAAAATTTCAATATATACTGTCGCCATTATAATCAAAGGAATGAAGAATGAGCCCAAGGAGGAATATATCACATAACCGGGATCAGAGTTTAGTTCACATGGCGTTGCACTTGTAAATTCCTCAGGCCAATCATTCCACCCCACTAGAGGTGGAGAGCTTATTAATAAAGATAATATCCAAACTCCAGCTATTAAGAGAAGTACACGTTCCACTGTGCGCTTTTGGGCATAATTAATGGGATCTGTAATAGCCCAGTACCGATCCAACGCAATGGCACACAAATTCAAAATGGAAGAAGTGCAGCACATAACGTCACAAGTAAGCCACATTTTGCAAAGGTAAATTCCGAATTCCCATCGACCCAATATTAAATAGGCCACATTAAATGGTAATACAAGCAGAGCAACTGTTAAGTCAGCAACAGCCAGTGAAACAATAAAAAAATTCTGTACTATTCGCAGAGGCTTGTAAGTAAAAACACTTAGTATTACCAAAATGTTGCCAATAATTGTTAGCACAATAATCACCGACAGCACAATGGCCGTTATTATGGCCTCCCATTCAGGCACTGCCAATTTCACTCCGAAAGAGCTGTCATACCACTCTTCACTTGGCACATAACAACCTTCTTCCAATAGGGATAAGGGATCAATAGTTGCATGACTAACATTGGCTATGATATGGGTATGGTTTTCTTTTGTCTTTAATTCTCCAATATCGAAAAACCCAGTAGTGATGGAAGTGGCAAAGGCTGTCGAGCTGACAGTAATAGTGTCGGTTGCTACCATAGTACGAACAATATGCGCTGCTGAGCTTTTGGCTGAGGTTGAATTCATTAACAGCACCCGATTTGTACTTGGCATTTTGCATTTTCATGACAAACAAAGGGTAATTTTAAATCTGAAATTATACATAAGAAAAATATATTTGTTGTAATTAGAATTTGAGTATTTAAAATATTTTGTAAATATTAATTTTAGAGAATTTGAGAATTGTATACTTAGTTATATTATTTTGTGTTATCTTAATATCAATATTATTATTATTTTATTTATATATACAGGTAACCCTCGATTTACGCGGTTTGTTGGGACCGACGAAAATATGTTTAAATCGAAAACGCGTAAAATGAGGTTAAGAATTCATATAAAGGCTTATTTTGGGACCAAAAATTACGCATATCGCGTAATTCGAAACATAAAATACATGTAAAACTCACTTTTGGTACTTAAAAATCGTGTAAAAAAAACACACAATTTTTAAAGCTTTCTGTTTAATGACCCTGTTGTCTAATGGTATTTGTCTAATCTATTGCATGTTCTATCCAAATTAATAACGATTTTTCCATTTTTTCAATTAAGTAATCTCGAACATAAGACACACGTTTTGATGTAGCGGCAGCTCCACCACAAACACTTCTACAAATTTTATTTTCGTTTTTTTGAATTGATCGTATCGTGGATTCATTTAAATTTAGAATTTTTGCTAAAAATGGGGGCTTGTCTCCACCTTTTAACCAATCCAAAATATTCACTTTATCCAGCAATGAGATGACTTTTCTCTTTTGAAATGTTTTTTTCTGCGCTGGAACCATTTCTAAATAATATTAAAATATACTCAATCTTTTTGTACTTTTACATACATAGTTGTACATTATAATTTTAGAAAATTAACTTGTTAACTTTTGGAAAAAAATTAACTTTTTTTACAACGCAGTGTAAATCGAGGGTTGCCCCTATTTTTTAAACGCGTTATATCAAAATCGCGTAAAAAAAGTCGTGTAATTAGAAAAATGGATGTTATTTTTGAATCGCGTTATATCAAAATCGCGTAAATGAAGTATCGCGTAAATCGAGGGTTACCTGTATATATATATATATGTATATATATACGTATATGTGTGATAATAAGCACATCCATGCAACACTTAAGGATATTGCGACTTAACATCCTGGTATGAAAATCACATACAAACAGTCCTACGCTGTTATTATTGGCAAATATTAATTTATTTAATACAAATTCAGGTCTTCTTACTGTAAGGAGATTAATAAAGAGTATACAATTCTCAGGCCACCACAACACAATATTTCGGGGATTATGTGGAAATAAGGTTGTGTAGTAGCTAAATCGCAAACAAAAGTCCACTGATAAACTTGCTTATGAGTGAATGGTAGCAAATGACAATAGAAAGCACACAAAAATTAGTATTGTTACGTTTTTACCTTTAGAAAAACATTTAGAATATGAGTTCGTTGATTGAAAACAAAATAAAAATAAATATGTGTTTAGTTTTAGATAAATTCTTTATTGGTTGCACTACTTTTGTGCCAATGTTCACACTTGACGAATACAACAATAATTGCTTGTTCGCTCTTCTTCTTTGCTCACATCCTTTGCGTAAGCAACAACACTTGTACGTTAAATCTGCATAGCGGAGATCTTCAAATCACGACTGCTCTCTTCACACGCAACGCGTATTCACACTAGACTGACTGAATTCATACTACTAGTTGCCTGCCACGTACACAGTCTGATGAAGGTTCTTGAAGTCGAACGTTCGGGGTTTCGCCTTCTCGAGAACTCTATCGCGACTTCAGTGTCGTTTGTGTATTTTGTTCGCATTGCTTGTTGTTACGTTCTCGCTTACTTGTCTATCTCCTTTTATTTCATACTAATGTTTTTGGTTTACTTGTAATAATTTCGTTGTATGTGTTTGAGTAGCTTTTGCTCATTTTAATTTTAAACGATAATACACCGTTTCCATTTTCGTAACAGTATATTCAATGTCAAATAGGTTAAATAAAGTGCTTGATGTTAAGGGCCTTTGAATTTTAAATTTACCCTGAGTTCTTCTTGGGAGTACTAACATTAATGGCTCGAAGACATAGGGTCATCAGGAAGTTTTCATTATTTATCTTTTGTTTTGTTATATTATTTTCTAATAATATTTTTGTTTTATTATAAAATAAAAATAAATTAACAAAGTACATATAAAAAGTAATAGTTTGGTTAAATAAAATTGCAGGCTTTAAAGTTATTGGTAAATGCATATGTATATAATATTCAATACATACATAACTAATAGCCAATGTTGAAGATATTACAGTACAATTTATAATTATAAACATTTGTTGCGTTGATGTATTTCCTCTGCCCACAACAAAACTGTAGAGTGATCACCAGTGTTGCCAAATTTTTTTCAAAATTTCCCGTCAAGTTGGGCTTTAAAAATCGACAGAAATCGCTAAATTAAATTTTTACAAAACCGTCAGAAACCCGTCAAATAAATAGTTTGAAAATATTAAATTAACGTTAAATAAAATAAAATGTAAATAATTAAAATAAAATATAAATAATTACACATATTTTTTATTATTCTTAAAGAGGCTGCGGTTTTATGTTTTTGGGTTTCTCCCTTATTAATTAAATTGCTCAACTTTCCGAATAAAGCACGTTTGCAATACTTTCAAAAAGTTTTTGTAGGATATTTTTAATTTTTTGTTAGCCATCCTATTAGTTCAGTTCGCTTCGAATTATTTGTCATAGCGGTTGTGTGAAAAAAAAATAATAAAAAAATTATTAAAAAATTGTAAAAATTAAAAAAAAAAAACTTAAATTTTTAATATTATAATTTAATATTTCGAATTTGCTTTAAAACAATTGTCTTGTAAAAGAACAATACCTAAACTAATTGTGAACGCTAACAGAATACACTGCTTTTATCATGGATGAAAGCAGTGATTCAAATGAAGACAATGATATTAGCTGGCAGGTAGTTACTTCGCCAATAACAAAAAAACGACGACAAAGTGTATCACCAAAATTTTTCGACAACAAAAGACAAAATCTCGACAACAATAACTTAACCGGAATTAAAAATTTTAACAATAACAATGCAAGTACATCAATAAACAACATTCCAATTATAAACAACAGCGATGCTAGTACATCAAAACAAACAAAAACAAATACTGTAAGTTCAAATATTTCAGGCTCCCAAAATAATAATCGTTTTGCTAGTCTTGATTATGAAGACATTGATACTGAGGATGAAGAATACAACGAAAACAGCAATAACAATGAACCAAAGCCGCCACCTATATTCATACCATTTGTTGCTGATATTAGCGCAATGATAAAATCTTTTTCTAAAATTATTCCTTCCTCTGAATTTCAATACAAGTCACTTAAAGATGGACAAATAAGGTTACTAATGAAAAATGTAAAATCGTACAGAATTATTGTTACTTATTTAAATGCCAAGAAAATTAAGTTCCATACCTACCAATTGAAGCAAGACCGATCGTATAGAGTAGTTATAAAAAATTTACATCACTCTACACCAACTACTGATATTAAATACGACATTGAAAAAAATGGTCATAAAGTTCGAAACATTGTCAATGTTCGCAGTAGAATAACGAAAAATCCCCTTCCAATGTTCTTCGTTGATTTGGAACCTGACCTAAATAACAAAAACGTATACAACATTAGGCACATAAATAACGCCATTGTCACCATTGAACCCCCAAGAAAAAATGACGATCTTGTGCAATGTCATAGATGCCAAGAATTCGGCCATACCAAAACTTACTGGCGAAAAGAAGAAAGATGTGTTAAATGTGGCTTAGGACACCTTACAATAGACTGCAATAAAAATATTGAAACTCCTCCACGCTGTGTAAACTGTCTACAAGACCATCCAACAAACTACAAAGGCTGCGCAGTGTATAGACAGATATTAAAAAGAAAATTGCAAAATAATAATCTCTACAAAAGAGATAAAACCAGCCAATATGTGTTTAATAGTGAAGATTACCCAAATCAATTTAAACAAAATGCAAACACCAACACTAGTCAAAACAATAGATTTTCACACTCCGAAATTTTACGGAATCCACAGCAACTAAATCCACTAAACAACAATCCTTTTGAAAAACTCGAAAAATTAATTGAAAACCAAATAGAACAGACAAATAAGTTAATAAATATGATGTATCTTTTAATATCAAAACTATGCAATTGAATCTGAGAATTGCAATATGGAATGCCAATGGGCTTTTCAGTCATACTCAAGAGGAAAACTAATTTTATTGATATACTCCTAGTCTCGGAGACACACTTTACAGACAGATCATTTTTTAAAATAAAAGATTTTGACATAATAGAAGCTAACCACCCAGACAATAGATCACATGGTGGAGCAGCAATACTTGTAAAATCATCAATAAATTACAAATTCACCGACGAAATAAGACAGCAAAGTCTACAAGCTGCATGTATTAAAATATTTTGTGATTCGACTTCCATTACCATAAGCTCTATCTATTTTCCTCCAAGATTTTCTGTAAAGTGTCAAGAATTTCAAGAATTTTTTCGAAAACTTGGACCTAGATTTATAGTAGGAGGCGATTTCAATGCTAAACATCATTGGTGGGGTTCGAGATTAATAAATCCTAAAGGCAGAGAACTTTTCAATTGTATCAGCAATAACAACTATTCAGTTTTATCTACGGGTAGTCCAACATATTGGCCTACAGATTTGAATAAAACACCAGATTTATTGGATTTTGTTGCATATTACGGCATACCAAATAATTTACTACAACTAACTGATAACTACGATCTAAGCTCTGACCATTCGCCACTTATCCTTGATTTCAATACATTTTTACATTGTCACTTGAAAAGATATCAAATTTTAAATAATAAAACTGATCTATCATCATTTAGCACCTGGTTAGAAAGAACTGTCAGCCTCAACATTTCAGTAAAATCTGCATCGGAATTAGATGATGCGGTTGAAACTTTTAACAATTTAATTCATGAAGCTTGATTTCTATCTACACCATCACCTGAGACCCATAATAACCCAAACCAGGTTTACGTAACTGCTGAAATAAGAACAATGATCCAAAATAAAAGAAGACTAAGAAGAATATGGCAAATGAGTAGAAACCCGAATGACAAAGGAAACCTTAATAGGGCCACAAAGGATCTTAAACTACGGCTGACTGAAATAAAAAATAAGCAGATTGAAAATTTTGTTAGTAGTCTCAACGTTACAAGAAATGATGAACATTACCTGTGGAATGCCACCAAATACTTAAAGCGTCCAATCAAGAAAAATACACCTATAAGAGACGAAAACGGTTTGTGGTGCAGAACAGATCGAAGCAAAGCTGAAGCATATACATTACATTTATCAAAGATATTTCAGCCACATGAAATAAATGATTGTACTTCTACAAAAGAAATCTATGAATTTCTTGATAGTCCATGTCCAGTAGATTGGCCAATAAAACATATTTCACCAAATGAAGTACGGGAGGAGATTGCCAAGATTAATTGTAGAAAATCACCAGGATACGACTGTATTGATGGAAAAGTAGTCCAAGCCTTGCCTAAGAAAGCTGTAATTTTTCTTACGCTTATATTCAATTCAATTTTGAGGCTAAATCATTTTCCTTCGCAGTGGAAATGTGCTGAAGTGGTAATGATCCCTAAACC
Source organism: Sarcophaga rosellei (assembly GCA_930367235.1). Taxonomy (NCBI): domain Eukaryota; kingdom Metazoa; phylum Arthropoda; class Insecta; order Diptera; family Sarcophagidae; genus Sarcophaga; species Sarcophaga rosellei. The sequence continues at coordinate 28,355,568 of OV884020.1, read as the reverse complement.
TGGAAAGCCGGAAAATGTTGTGACATCATATCGCCCGATAAGTTTGCTAGTCACATTCTCCAAAATATTTGAAAAGATATTTCTGAGAAGAATGTTGCCTATACTAGAAAAAGAAAACATAATACCAGAGTACCAATTCGGGTTTAGACATATGCATGGCACACCTGAACAATGCCATCGTATAGTAAACTTTATACGGGATTCCTTGGAAAACAAAAGATATTGCTCAGGTGTATTTTTGGACGTACAACAAGCATTTGATAGGGTCTTGCACACAGGACTACTATATAAGCTTAAAAAACCACTTCCAACACATTTTTACTTAGTACTAAAATCTTATATCGGCGGAAGATATTACTATGTCAAGGTCAACAGAGATTTTTCTGAAATTTACAGTGTCAAGGCTGGTGTTCCTCAGGGTAGTGTGCTAAGCCCAATTTTATATACAATATTTACATCAGATATGCCCGTAATAAATAACGTACTAGTTGCAACCTACGCAGATGATACAGCGGTGTTAGCTGCTGACACAGATTCGGACGTTGCATCACTATATCTTCAAAGAGAGCTGGATGAAATAGGAATTTGGCTAAATAAATGGAAGATAAAAGTCAACACCGAAAAATCTTTACACGTAACGTTTGCTTTGCGTCGTGGAAACTGCTCACGTGTATCCATTAACAACAATGAAATTCCGCAATCTGACACAGTCAAATATTTAGGCCTACACATAGATCGCAGGCTTATATGGAAAAACCACATTAAAGCAAAGAAGCAGCATCTTAACTTGAAATTCAAGCGCCTATTTTGGTTACTAGGTCTCAAATCCAAACTAAGTCTCGAGAATAAAGTAATTTTGTACAAAGTAATGTTGAAACCAGTGTGGACCTACGGTATACAGCTGTGGGGAACGGCCAGCAATTCTAACATTGAAATTCTACAGAGGTTTCAGTCGAAAACATTGAGGTCCTTAGTTAATGCTCGATGGTTTGTATCAAACAAAACAATTCATGATGACTTATCAATCCCGATGGTTAAAGAAGAAGCTAGAAAACAAAGCGAAAATTACTTGGAGAGGCTGAGTAATCATTGTAACCCATTGGCAATAATGCTACTAGATGACACAAACGAAGTGAGAAGACTGAAAAGGAACCACATATTGGACCTGCCATTTCGTACCTAATTAATTATATATTACTTAAATTCTGTGTTCAAATATGTAAATATTAATATAGATAAAATAGGATTATAAATTTTTTAAATAATTTTAACAATTTTTGTTTTTGTATATTGTTGTTCTCATTGGAGTTCAACAATGAATGTTATTCTTTATTTTATAAAATTTGCTTAATATCCTTGGATAGATTGTAAATAAAACGAATATAAAAAAAAAAAAAAAATCCTATTAGTTTATAATGGTCCAGCCATTCGCTTCGAAACTTTTGTGGGTACTGAGGTGCTATAACTTTTTAAACAGAATATTTAATTTAAATGTACATTTTAAAATTATATTCATATAATTTATGTTGTAACAATTTTATCTTTTTTTGTCATGTACTTTTTTGTTTTTTTTCTTTCTTCTGCTTTCTTATTTGAAACACAACATTTTAAGCTTCACCTTCATTTGAAATAGATTTCAACTTTATGTTTTCGATTTTTGCTTTGTACTTTTTCTACATATTACCATACATACATACATACATAATTGGCCATTACAACCCTTCAGTCAGGATTACGATCTAGCTTCTTAAACCACTTATGTTATGTGCCTTAGTTTTATACTTGAAGAAGAACCTACAGTCTAACGTCGACCCCGAAAGACAGCTTTTGAGAAACTTTTTCATAGCAGGTATATTTACTCTCAGAGTTTGTGCCAAATATCTACTGAGGAGAAGTCGCCGAAGAAATATTTTTTTCAAATTTCATTTTGATGGTGGTCTGGAGCTCGAACCCGGGCTTTACGTCTAATAAGCGAACACACTACCAATTAGACTTCGGCGACTACTGTACTTTTTCTACTAACCGTTATTCGACTCTTGAATACAAATA